>CM033714.1:60772784-62131992 GCA_019671005.1 Hibiscus mutabilis | reverse complement strand
TTTCGAACTTGCGAGTTGATTTCTTCCTTCTTAAGTAACCTCTCATCCATAATGAGAGCTCTCTAATCGGGCAAACCACCTCAATTCAACACATTTATGTCATGAAATGAATGAAAAAACAAAACAAAACAAAAGCGAAAGCCAAACACAAAAGAAATAAGTTAGTATTGAATAAAATAAATAATGAAGCGGTAAAATGGAGAAGATAAATAAATAGAGCAAGAAAATAAACAGCCTTATTTGCACCTCGTCTAAAACACCTAGGTTAACTGCATGGCTCTAAAAGGGGTGGGTTTTCTATGTTCGCTACATGCAATTTTGGTACTAGAAGGTACCCGAATTGTCCTTGCTGTCCCCTACTAAAGGTAGCGAGGCCTCCGATCGTCTCCCATTATAGGCTCATTTCAACCGAGTTCAATTCAGGGGACCCTTTCGCTATGTCCATACGGATAAACAATATTCCCACGAAAACATAGGGTAATCGAGCCCTGAAGGTACTTACTAGGCCCATACGGAGGAACAATATCCCTACGAAAGCACTAGCATTTTCCCCTACTTAAACGGACAAGTTTATATGTTAGATTTTAAATGCGTTAAAATAAACTCGCATTTATAAACAAATATCAACTTAATTGTCACTTTAATTCGCAATTTCCCATATTAAATAAGCGGTAAATTTTTTAGGCCTGACTCTCTTTTTGTAAAAACAAAATTATTCTCTAGCGGATTCGCCATGCTGTAGCAACATTTTGAAATTCGAATACGGGGTTATCCCACTTTTATTTGAAAACATTATTAAAAGGGTTATTTTCTTTAAAACACATTTTTAAAATAAAACTGGAGTCGCCACCGGTCATTTGTGTTAGGTAGACCGGACACCGGAAAATAAAACTAGAGGTTCTAGGGCTCGAGTGTCGGTTACATGTGGGGAATGTTTAGCACCTCGCATCGCCCAAAATCGGTACCAAAAGTTTTACCATTTATTTAATGTTGGAAATTACGAATTTAGGGTGACGATTTAATTGAAATTTGGTTATACAGACGAGTATATTTTAAGAGCCCTAATATTCGAGAAGGAACGCCCAAACCACCATCACTACGACTGGTATTGGCCTCGTTCATTCCCGAATAAAAGGACACTGCATTACAATCAATATTCCGAATGCAAGACAATTTAGCAACGAATTAATAAGCATACATGGCTATAGATATAAATGAAGGCATAAAAAACAAGATCCCAATTTACCATCTTTAAGCTTGTACTACATGGAAACTATATTATATACTAAAAAGTTACATATATATTATATATATTCCATATATTATGTATCTTAAAACCATATATTACATAAATATTTTATAAGACTAAACTATGTATATACTATGTATTATAACCAATTATATTTATTATCTATAGATTAAATACATTACGAAGCTATGTATAAAAACATATATTATATGCTTTGTAAAGAAACTATATATATTATATATTACGTATGTAAAACTATATATTATATATATTAAAACCGTATATTTATAGATGTAATAAAACCCTACATTATATGTTATATCATATATTATACAAAAAACTAAACAATATACTACATATAAACTAATATAACAATTAGCATACTAATATAACATGCATACATCAAAGGCCACAATATAACATATATAAACATAAAACATGGATTGAAATTGAAGAAAATCAAGATGCAAGGCCGAAATTAAAAGGATACACAAAAAGGGGGTGAACACTAGAAGGGACCGAAATGCAAAGAGTGTAAAGTTTCAGGGTTAAATCGAAAGAACATGCAAACTTGTTTGAATGAGGGACGAAATTGTAAAATATTTTAAAAATCCAAGGACTACGAAGGTTATTTTCAAATGTGGGAGGACCAGGGCCGTGATTAGAGCGGGGCAGGGAGATTTATTATGTAATTTCCCCATTTTTTAAAGATGAAAGCCGATATATAATATAAAGTTTAACAAAAAAAAACACAGTTCCTTCAAAAAAGCCACAAAGTTCTCCAAACCCTCTCATCTTTCTGATGGGCACGACCACAATATCCAAGTTTCGGCGACCGCGCCATTGGCCGGTGCCAAAAACCCTAAAAAAACTCTTTCGAACCCCTTTTCCTTTATGAACTCGAATCTAGTCTCCTTTCCACCTCTAAACAAGAAAAAATGTCTTCTTTTTTTGAAATCAAAACCGTAAACCCCTCTCTTTTCATAGTTTCTTCTTCCCCGTTTCACCACACACAACTTTGGGAGGCCGGGGCTTGTCAACGGTGGGGAACCGAACCGACTCGGAGAAGGTGAACCGGCAAAAGAAGGTAAAAAAATAGAAACCCCTTTTTGATGTATATGTTACGAATGCAAAGAAAATATGAGGAGATTGCCTCTGAAAATTTCTGTTATTTTCTCTATTGCTTGAAAATCCAGAATCAAAGAGACCCTCATTTACAATTGTTAGGCTCTTTGTTATATAGTCGAATACATAGATTTGAATAACATGGCTAGTCAAAATCTTAATCAATTACTTTTGATGGCTTGTTTGGATTGCCATTGCCCTGAGTCTCTTTGTTTTCTTTCCTCTGCTTTTTGCCATTTCGAGCTTTAATTTTTCCCTGTCTTTTTTTGTGTATGCATGTCATTGTGGGCTACTCGAATAATGGGAGGGGGGCACGCTCACGCTGGAAATCGGACGGAATATCTGAACGGTCGCGCTTGTGGCGCGTAGGGGAAGCTGGGAAATCGGAATGTGGGCGCGTGGGAGCCGAACGATCGAGATTTGATCTGGGACGTTGGATCAGATCTGATCCAACGGTTGAGATTTCACTTGAAATGGACGGTCCAAATGGCATTTGAGGGATGATGTGGCAGCACTAGATGATGACACGTGGCGCACAGGGAACTGAAGGGTCTCGCACATGGGCTGCACACGTGCGTGAGAGATGAATGATCCGGCGCGTGGGCGCATGTGGAATTTGATGGGTCTCCTCGCTTTAATCTAGGCCGTTGGATCAGATCAGATCCAACGACTCTCCTTTGGCTGCACATAAGAAAAGAGATCAGATAGGCTTTAGGGTTTTTGTTAACCAAGAATTGGGCCTGTCGAGTCATGCATTGTAGTTAATAATTTTTTGGGTTTTTATGGACTCAAAATTCAGACTTGGGCTTTATTTATCTAATTTATTTTATATATATATATATATATATGGGCTTGTATTTAAAAAACATAATGACTGTATACTAATAAATTTGGGCTGCCATTTCATACATATATCTCATTAGTGTTTTGTAACTATAACAATAGTGATAACAATAATAATAATAGTAACAATAATAATGATAGTAATAACATCCATATAATATGTATACACATATATATAAACACACATTAATACTCATTACATATACACATTGTACATTTAATAGCATAATAACGCGATGATAATATGTACACACATTCATATTTAAACATGAAAAATGATAATAAATACATGTAAGCAACACACCTATTACATAATATATAAACATACTCATATATACTACATATTACCACGTACACAATAAGCATATATTTATTAAACGTAATATAATGTCATATATTAATAGCAATATTTTTGTTTTTTTATTTTTAATGACAACCGCACATGATACTAAAGACAACAAAGATGGTAGATAATAATGGTAGATAAACAAAACAAAACAATCAAAAAGGTAATATGATAGTAATGACAATAATGTAATACTCAGTAATATTTAGTTTTTTTAAAATGAATAATAACATAGCACTAGTAGTTAACTAGTTTTTGGGTTTTAAAGTTTTAATAAAGGACAAAATAAACAAAGCCCAATATGTATATTTATATAGTATATAAGCCCATTATTGTAACAATAGCAAAGAAACGGGTCTATCCCGGACAAAATCAGTGATTACATGTTATAAAATCAATAGCGTTAGCGATTGTAACATAATTTTTAAGGGAAAATGCATGGTTGGTCCTTTTTATTTTTTAGATGTTTAGTGTTAATCACCAGTTTTGAAAAAGTTATTTTGTTAGTCATTTATGTTAACGATTTATAATATTTTGGTCATTGAATCGTTAACTCTCGTTAGTTTGATGACATGATACATTAATTAAAAGAGTTTATTTTTAATTTGACCAATAATATCAAATTAACTCCTAAAATTTAGATATAATATCAATTTGACCCCTAAACTTTAGCTAAATCTCCCGCTGCCAGCCATCGCTCACCATATCGCCACTATTCACCACCGTTGGCAATAACTGTTGGACTGCAATATTTTCAATCCACTTATTTTGACCTCTTGAACGCGAATTCAATGTTTGTTTCACCAAAAAATGCACCGGACTCCATAAATTTATCTAGATTGATCAAATTCAAAATAGTGACCATTGTATTTTTAGCTTAATGTTAAATTTGACACTTCATTTTTATTTGATTAAATTTTACTATTATTTTTTAATTGTATTTGTAACTCAATTTTAATTTTGAATAATTAAAAAAAATATTATAACAAAAGTTTCATTATTTATAAGATTATTATTATTTGATACATTGTTAGTGAAAATATATATTTTAATAATTAGTTTTCATATAATTATAAACGTTTCATTATTTATTTTTAATTTTTTAACAATGTCAACTAGATTTCATTAATAAAACAATGGAAGAAATTAGAATTACAACGCACCCAAGCATAGAGAGAAAAATGAGGACAATTGTCACCAAAAAGCTCATACATAAAACAAAAATATTAAACTCAAAGATACGAAGAAAAACGAAATATTCCATTGAGAATGACGTCTAACAACAAAAGAACCAACAACCTTCATAAAAACTCATTGTCACTATCAAACGAGACACTTTATGAAGTGATAAAGAAGTGGTGAGCGAACTAAACTATCTGGCATAATGCTTCGCTACACAATTCTGATTATATTGACAAACAACCTTTTACCAAAGAATGACAACTAGATTTCATTAATAAAACAATGGAAGAAATCAGAATTACAACGCACCCAAGCATAGAGAAAAATGAGGACAATTGTCACCAAAAAGCTCATACATAAAACAAAAATATTAAACTCAAAGATACGAAGAAAAACGAAACATTCATAAAAAGAAACAGCAACCCTCATACAAACTCATTGTCTCTGTCGAACGAGACACTTTACGAAGTGATAAAAGAGTGGCGATCGAAGTAAATTATCTGGCATGCTGCTTCGCTACACAATTCTGATTATATTGGCAAGCAACCTTTTACCAAAGAGGGGATCTGACTATACGTGATCACTGACAAATCAATCAAAAAACAAATGTCGTGATGGTCTTTGTGTACCAAAACGACCTCCAAGGTATACGAAAAACGTACCAAAAGCCATAAGGAACATGCCACAAGAACAGTAAAAGAGCGTGTCACAAGAGTAGAGAAAAAGTGTGTCACAAGGATAGAGATTTTTATTCAAAATTGAAAAAAAAACTCAAAAAAGAAGACAAAAGATATAGTATGAAAAACAAAAGAAACAATAAACACTAGCAGTCGGCAACCAACATTAAGATTAGTGATGCCGCCGGCTAAACAAAAATAAAAAAAACGGCACAAAAATATTTATAATTTTTTAATATACTTAAATTGACACTTGAGATCATTTAAACATTATTTGTAGAATTAATATTTTTCTATGGGAAGTGTATTAAACCAAAATTTGAAAAATTTAAACAATAACAAGTTCAAAATCAAAAGTAATATTACCCTTATTAGTTGTCGAGCACAACGCAAATAGTGCATCGAGTGACCATCCTAGTTGCTGACATTGATATAAATAATAGAAAATAGAAAAGTAGTAAAAACCACCATTTGTTCTTTTTCTTATCTTTTATCCCTCACCACAAATATCTTCTCTTTACCTCTTTGATCCGTATGCTTCAGCTACAGTCTAGCATGAACCGAGAGTCTCATCGTCCCAAAGTGCTTCAATTTCTCTTTTACCTTTTTGATCTATGTGCTTTAGGTCCATTGTATTTGTTTCGAATTATTCTAAATCAAAACTGAGTTAAAAATATAATTGAAAATAAAAATTTAATGGTAAAATTTAATCAATGAAAAACAAAGCGTTAAACTTAATACTAAGCTAAAATATAGTGGTAATTATTTTGAATTTGATGAATCTAGAAAGATTTGTGAAGTTTGGGACATTTTTCGGTAAAATGGACATGTTATTTGCATTCAAGAGGTCAAAATTAGATTAATAGGAAAATTCGAGTCCAATGGTGGTCGACGACATTGGTGAGCGGAAACCATCAGTAGATGAGTGGCAACCGATGACAGGGTTTGACTAAAATTTAGGTGTTAAATTGACATTTCTATCTAAACTTCATGGGTCAAAACTAAAAATAAATTTTTTGACTAACATACCACATCGTCAAACTAACAAGAGTTAACTGCTCAGTAACCAAAATATTATAAATCGATAACATAAGTGGTCAAAACATAAGGTTTTTAGAATCGATGACCCGAATCAAATTGTCAAAAAGAAAGGACAAACCATGTAGTTTACCCTTTTTAAATTTAAATAGTGAAAAATAATTTTACTTAAACATCTGTTATCATTCAGAAAGAATATGTCATCTCTTTCCATATTTCGGAATAAAGCGATTGGCTTTATATTAGTTTTTATTTCTATTTAACACAAACTCGAAAAGTATTGACTCAGCCAACCCAAAAGATCAATGGCGACGCAGCTCCTGAGACGACGAGTGACTCAGATCTTGTCCCATGGTAACCCTATCTCGCATATCTCTTTAGCCAGACCTTTCTCTTCGGCCGCCGATACCATCCGAGCCACTCTCTTTCCCGGCGATGGCATCGGCCCCGAGATCGCCGAGTCCGTCAAACAGGTCCCCCTCTCTCTCCTTTCTTTTTAGTTCTTTTTTTCTTCTAAATATCCATTGTATCGAATTGTCGCTTGTAAAGTCTTGATTTTTCTATTTTTATTTTATTTATTTATTGTATTTGCATCCATGAATTGAATCCTTAGTGTTAAAAAAATAAAATTTGCTTTGGGAAGTTTTTAATTTTGGCACAAACTGTCAATAACTAGATGTTTCTAATTTTAATAAGCTGATCTATAGAATAAAGATATATAAATGTTTGTATAAGGAAAAGTCGTTATCGAGACCTGTTTTTTTATTTACTTTCAGTGAAATTTTGGTGGAAACTGAATAATTTTATTTGATTTAGGTTTTTAGAACCGCTGAAGTGCCAATTGAATGGGAAGAACATTATGTTGGAGACCAGGTTGATCCAAGAACTCAAAGTTTTCTAACTTGGGAAAGTTTAGAATCAGTAAGAAGGAATCGGGTTGGTCTGAAAGGTCCAATGGCTACTCCTATTGGTAAAGGTCATCGGTCTTTGAACCTTACTCTAAGGAAAGAACTTAATTTGTATGCCAATGTTAGGCCGTGTTATAGTCTGCCGGGTTATAAGACTCGCTATGATGATGTAAATCTGATCACTATTCGTGAAAACACTGAAGGGGAGTACAGCGGGCTTGAGCATCAAGTAAGTTTGGCTTTTGCAATTTATGTGCTGTTTGATTAATGGGGTATTCTCTATATGACTGTATTCTTTTGCTTCTGATCTAGGTGGTGAGAGGTGTGGTTGAAAGTCTCAAGATTATTACTCGTCAGGCAAGCTTAAGGGTGGCTGAATATGCGTTTCATTATGCTAAGACCCATGGAAGAGAGAGAGTATCTGCTATTCATAAAGCCAATATTATGCAGAAAACAGACGGTCTTTTTCTTAAGGTCTTTCAATTCAAATGCCTAATTTAACAGCTCATTAATTTTCTCATGCACCATTTATTAAGTTTGGTTTACTTGTCTTTTTCCAGTGTTGTCGTGAAGTTGCAGAGAAATACCCTGAGATAACATACGAGGAAGTAGTCATTGACAACTGCTGTATGATGGTATGATAAATTTCCTCCTGTAAACATTATAATGCTTTCTTTTTCGCACCGGTGACTGGAGGCTTAGAGAACAGATTTTGAATAAGCTATTGTAGTCGCTACCATTCTGCCTGTCTTACTTTTTCAAATGACAAAATGGAGTGCAATCCATCTTTTATTGAAGTTAAAACTGATATCCATCTAATTCTTTTTTTTTTTTGCCACTTGCAGCTTGTGAAGAATCCAACTCTTTTTGATGTATTGGTGATGCCTAACCTCTATGGTGACATTATCAGTGACCTTTGTGCTGGATTGATTGGGGGCTTGGGCTTAACACCAAGGTAACTACCTCTACCTAATGATCATAGGGCATATACATCTCGACGGTTTTACAACGTATACTCTTTGCACAGTTGCAATATTGGTGAGGGAGGAATAGCACTAGCTGAAGCTGTTCATGGTTCAGCACCTGATATCGCTGGAAAGGTTAGTCTTCAGATTTTTCTTAGAACTAATAATTGAGTGTCATTTTGCACACATAAGGTGCCGTTGTGAAAAATAAAGTATGATGGCATGTTTAGAGATTGTTGCTGTACTGCTGTAGCGGGTACAAAGAAAATCTTAATAGTTGAGAGTTGAGCTGTATTTCTTGAGATAGATCATTAAGGTATGTCAAGGTCTATGAAGGTGTAACTGTATGCGCGGTATGCTAATTGTTAAGTTTCGTGGCGTGTTTGATTATTAGAGCTTATAGATTGTGGTCAAGTGTTGAGGCATTTATGGTAGTTTGGAGTAGAAAAGGGGGGGGGGGGGAAGAGAGAAAAAGAACCCAACGAATTATGTTTGCCCGTTATGATCCTTTCTTTTATTTTTCATTGTACAATTTGTTTTCCCTCGGCACCAGCTAATTATTTGTATTGTTGACTTTATTTAGAATATGGCAAATCCAACTGCTTTACTATTGAGTTCAGTCTCGATGTTGCGCCACTTGAATCTCCATGACAAGGCTGATAGGATTCAGGATGCCATTCTCAACACAATCGCAGAGGGTAAATACCGAACTGCAGACCTTGGTGGCACGTCAACAACAACCGATTTTACTAAGGCCATTTGCGATCACCTTTAAAGTTTGTTTCTTTGAAGCATTTCTAGTTTTGCATTGGATTTCTTTGCAATTTCTTTATTATGTTCTCTCCTCAGCTTAAATGCTTCTCTTATTAAGAGGAATAAAATCATATCCACGTTGATGGCTATGGAGCTCATCTTATTAACTCCTTATCTTCAGCCATGGAAAACATATGGCATTATTTAAGTTCGTTAAACATAGTTCAATCTTGTTACATGTATTTTGGCCTATGGCCATTTAGTATTGAATTTGGACCTGTTCTCGAATGTCATATTTTAAAATGACGATATGGACCGATCGAGTCATATCTCGGACTTATGTTCTTTCTTGTACAGATCTTCCAACGATTGAGTTGCAACTATTGTCATATATGGAATTATTTATGTCATTCAAATCAAAGTTATGGATTCTATTAGGTGGGATTTTCTAGAAGATCAAACGGTTCACTGTCACCATTGCCTTTATAGAAGTTCTTTTGACGGCTTCCCATATGAACAGGCAATTGGATGGTCAAAAACTGAGGTTAATTTCCATTCAAAATTTGCACAGATTATATTTTTATCTAAAGACGAGACAAAATGAGAATATATATACATATGTGTATGTATGTACGCACCATCTCTTTCATTTTCTTTGGGGGATTAAAAAAATAAAATTCAACACTTTTACTTTTATTTTGCCAATAAATTCAACTATATATGTTTAAATATTTGATAAACGAACAAAAATGGAGAAAGAAAAAAATCATAATCTGGTACCTCAAGATTCATTAAATTAATTGAGTGGTTAAAGATATTTATATGAATTCGAATCATGATATTAAAATTAAGAATGTAATTATAATAAAAAAAACTATTGCAGATTTTTACTATTATAATAATAATAATTTGGCTAAAAGAGTGGCCATTGGAGCTAGAGGGTTGGTAAGATGGGGACGAGCTGGGGCCTATAAACATCGAATAACGCGACCCATTTTCGCCACAACCGAGATCTGAATAGCACCTACCCTCCCTCCCACTAACTTCGCTTCCTCTTTCTTCTCCTTTTCCCTTTCACCAAACTACCGCCGACAACCCCTCGAAGAAATGGCGTATGAAGGGATTCTCTTGGGGATGGGTAATCCTCTCCTTGACATTTCGGCTGTCGTGGACGAGGATTTCTTGAACAAGTACGGTTTTCATCATTTGATTTTTAACTGCTTCTACTTTATGGGATTTGTTTTTTAGGGACTTGGGTTTGGTTCTTTATGTGGAATCTGATCTGGGTTTCGTTTTGTTTTGTTTTGTTTTCTGGTTTCAGATATGATATCAAGTTGAACAATGCAATTTTAGCTGAGGAGAAGCACCTTCCCATGTAAGCGAAAAAGAACTATAAAGATTTTTTTTTACTATAAATCCTTATTGATTTTAACTGTGATTGTTATTTATGGTACTTCTAGTTTTTTTCTAGTAAACGCTTGCTTCATCTGACATGCGTGCGTGTATACATGGGCTAGATCTAAGTTCTATTCACTTCCATACTTAGATTGATATGTTCATTCAATCTTTTTATCTCCTCTAATTGTTGATTTACTTGTTTAGCTAGTTGTTATGCATATAGACTAATTATGGTTGATCTACATGAAAATTTGTTTAGTTGTAACTTAGTAGGACTTAAACAGTTAAACACCTTTAACATAGAATAAATTTGAATCTATGACCAAAATTTTTGAATATTGGTTTGGTTGTACTTGCTGACAATCCAGTCTTTAGGGAGAAGATGACTTCTCTCATGTAGATCTTGAACCAGTTCTCTTAAGGAGAGGTTATCTTTTTCATGGTTTTCATAAGGAGAGGCCACCTTTTAGTGTCTTGCATGACCTAATTATTTCAAAATGATGTGGTCTGTTGGATGAGAAGTTGGTTTTAAGTATTATGTAGTTGTCAACATTAAATGGTTTCCACCATCTGACTACCGAGATATGTAAATCATTCCTGTTTCCGAGTGCTGTATGCACCGTCTTAATGGCTCTCTGTGACAGGTATGAAGAATTGGCTGCCAAACCCAATGTAGAGTATATTGCTGGAGGTAATGCATGTATTGCTTTTGAGTCTGAATTTCCTATCAGAACATAGCGGCTGATGATGTTTTTTCTCATTTTTTGTTTTGTGCAGGTGCCACTCAAAATTCAATCAAAGTTGCACAGGTATATCATGGTGCTTCTTATCGTGGTTGGAACTTTGGGATAAAGTGGTCATAACATTTATTGTCACTGTAGACTAAATTTGTTCCGTCTTATGCAGTGGATGCTTCAAATTCCTGGTGCAACTGGTTACATTGGTTGCATTGGGAAGGACAAGTTTGGGGAGGAAATGAAGAAGAACTCAAAAGCTGCTGGTGTTAATGTGAGCTTTTCTCCTTTCTAAACCATTTTGACTTCCAACTTTGTGTTTCTTAAGATAGATTTGGAACTGAGAATAAGTATTCTTGTTGTTGTGTTATCATGTTAAATCAGGTTCAGTATCTTGAGGATGAATCTACACCGACGGGAACTTGTGCTGTTTGTGTTGTGGGTGGTGAAAGGTACATGTTTGACAATAACCTTGTTTTTCCTTGTTTCTTATGTGCTGCCATTTTCATAGTTGCCCTTCTGTTTGCTCCGATGAGTGTGATGTTGAAAAGAATCTGTTTTATATGCTGGAATAGCAAGATCTAAACTTGGATCTTTCTGTAGGTCACTCATTGCAAATCTGTCAGCGGCTAACTGCTACAAGTCTGACCATTTGAAGAAACCAGAGAATTGGGCGTTGGGTACAAATTTTCTTGTTTTGGATGGACTATACATTGATGAAACTTGATCATGGGAGAATATCCAATATGGATAATTGAAATAAGCAGCTGTCACTTCTAGGGACTAACTTGTTTGTAAATAATTTTGTGCAGTTGAGAAGGCCAAGTACTTTTATATTGCTGGATTTTTTCTTACTGTCTCACCTGACTCAATACAGCTTGTTGCCGAACATGCAGCTGCAAAGAACAAGGTACAATATATCACGCATGTCTGAAGTCCCTCATTATGAAAGTTCACCGGCTTGGTGGTATGACTTATTTATTTTGTCTGTAGGTGTTTATGATGAATCTTTCTGCTCCATTTATTTGCGAGTTCTTCAAGGATGTACAAGAGAAAGCTCTACCGTAAGAACTGTCATGTGTTCCTTCTGTGGAAATTAATATTTGTGTACTGAAAGTAACTCTGGATATATTGTCTATCAGGTATGTGGACTTTGTCTTTGGCAATGAGACAGAAGCAAGAACCTTCTCAAAGGTTCATGGCTGGGAGGTAATAAGCTGCTAAATATAAGATACTATTATGATTTTGAAGTGGACTATGTTTGGTATTGACCTGTTTGGGCTGGTTTTGCCTTCCAGACCGATGATGTTGTAGAGATAGCCCTGAAGATTTCACAGTGGCCGAAAGCATCTGGAACACACAAGAGGATTACTGTCATTACTCAGGGTGCAGATCCGGTAGTTGTTGCTGAGGATGGGAAAGTGAAGCAGTTCCCTGTTATATTGTTACCCAAGGAAAAACTGGTTGATACAAACGGTGCAGGTATACAACCTTTCCCTTTCCCTTCCAAGACTTGACAAACGTAAATCCTAGAATGACCTTACCGTATTTGACACATACACCGGAAAAGTAGGAGTGGATGAAAATGGCACTATATAGTTTTCATGTGATTTAATCCAATTTGGCATGTGGTGAGTCAAAAAGTATATCACAACAGCATAATAGAGTTTATGTTAACAATTCAATGCAATTTGGTGCAGGTGATGCATTTGTTGGAGGCTTTCTTTCACAATTGGTTCAAGAGAAGCCCATTGAGGATTGCGTAAAAGCAGGCTGCTATGCATCCAATGTTATCATCCAAAGGTCTGGCTGCACATACCCAGAAAAGCCTGAATTTAAATAAGTTATTCCACTTCATCGGTCTCCTCTCCAGTGTTGTTTTAAAGGTTTTTCATTGTTGAGAACCCTCTTGCTAGCATTTGATCTTTGAATTTTTCCTTTTGCCTTTTTTTAACGGTTTGCTGGCCATTTACATGGCTGTGTCCTGAAATGGCATGATAGAATTGGTAATATGATAATAACGTTTTATCCATATTCATCATATTTGGAGGAAAGAAAAAGGGGGAAGGGAGCCAAGTGTTTGATTTCATAAGCACATGGTTGAGTTGAGATGATGAGTTTGTGGTAAATGCTCTCTTACATGCTTGCATTTGAGAGCAGGTCAGAAGGCATTACAATGGCAGTACAGATACTTCTTGTTCCATGTGCTTGCATTAATGCTTATTAGTTAAAGACACCATTGAAACCTTAAATCAAAACCTACTAGTTCTGTTAGGAATGTTGTGGTTTACTGATTTTGATAGCTATGGCTACAAACAGATTTAGGTCATGTATTGCTTTTTCAACCGTCATTGTAAAATTCGATTTGAATTAGTTGGTTAATAGGTTGGAAACTAGTTAAACAAAAAAATGTTTTTTTAACTTGATTTTAGAAGTGCTTTTTAAAGCTGAAATTTTTAATTTTTCTAAATATACTCGAGTGAAATTACTCGTCTTTATTTATATCATTTCTAATTTTGAAAGTAATATTTAAATATAAATATCTGTTTAAAAATATTTTGACAACACCTTAGACACTCGATTTTAAATAAAACATTCTAACAATATTTTTTTAATACAGTTTTTAAAAGTAATGTGAAACTGGTCCAAGAGTTTGGTATTGAAAGTTCTTATTATATATCTATAATTCTCTCAAACTTCTAAATTAGTTAAGTTTTCATCTATTACTATTTGATGGTATAAGCTTCATCTCTATATGTTGGTATGATTTTTACACATAGTAACCAAATGTATTGAAAATTATTTAGGGTAAAGTTTACAAATGGTCATTAAATTTTGATCAATTATTCAATTTGGTAACTATATTTTTAATTGTTTTAATGCTACCATTAAACTTTTAATTTTGCTTCAAATTGGTCACTGGCCCGTTAATATTCGTTAAAAAGGTGATGTGGCAGTTAAAATATTTTATATAATAACACATTTAGCCCTCCACAGTTTGATTCAAACAATTTAGTTTTAATTCAAAAAATATATAATAAATTTAACCCTTATTATTTACATATTCATTTAATTTGAACTTTTTTAATTAAAAATAATTAAACTCTAGACCCCTAAACTCAATACAACCTTGGCACGGAAATTTTCATTTTTAACGGCCTAAATAATTGATTTAACTAAAACAAAATTGCAGCAAAACTAAAAATAATTATCCCTTCCATCATCCAACGTTTGGGAGATTCTAGGGAACGACCCTTAAATGAAGGCCAATCGGTTAACCGGGTAAAATGCCTGTACATAAATTATTACGATGCCTGTACATAATTCCTTACAAAAACTGTAAGAAAAACGGTATATATATAAAATGTTACAACGTAAGGATTTGTGTATATACATAATTTCTAACAAAAATTGTAAGAAAGAAGGTATATACATAAAATGTTACAATGTAAGGATTTGTGTACATATATAATCTCCTACGAGAAAACATAAATTGGTACAAGAAATGTAAGGATTTGTGTATGTACACAAATTACTACAAAGTACACACAAATCCTTACAAAAGTTGTAAGAAAAACGATATGTACCGAATTCCTTACAAAATTTCACCAAGGCCAAAGGGGCTCAACTTAGTATAAGGATTTGTATACATACATAATTTCCTAGGAGAAAACATAATATGGTACAAGAAATGTAAGGATTTGTGTATGTACACAAATTACTACAAAGTATACACAAATCTTTACAAAAGTTGTAAGAAAAACGGTATATACCGAATTCCTTAGAAAATTTCACCAAGGCCCAAAGAGGCTCAACTTAGTGTAAGGATTTGTGTACATACATAATTTCCTACTAGAAAACATAATTTGGTACAAGAAATGTAAGGATTTGTGTATGTACACAAATTACTACAAAGTATACAAAAATTCTTACAAAAGTTGTAAGAAAAACGGTATATACCGAATTCCTTACAAAATTTCACCAAGGCTCAAAGGGGCTCAACTTACTGTAAGGATTTGAGTACATACATAATTTCCTACGAGAAAACATAATATGGTACAAGAAGTGTAAGGATTTGTGTATGTACACAAATCCTTACAAAAGTTGTAAGAAAAACGGTATGTACCGAATTCCTTACAAAATTTCACCTAGGCCCAAAGGGGCTCAACTTAGTGTAAGGATTTGTGTACATAAATAATTTCCTACGAGAAAACATAATTCGGTACAAGAAATGTAAGGATTTGTGTATGTACACAAATTACTACAAAGTATACACAAATCCTTACAAACATTGTAAGAAAAACGGTATGTACCGAATTCCTTACAAAATTTCATCAAGGCCCAAAGGGGCTCAACTTAGTGTAAGGATTTGTGTACATATATAATTTCCTACGAGAAAATATAATATGGTACAAGAAATGTAAGGATTTGTGTATGTACACAAATCACTACAAAGTATACACAAATCCTTACAAACATCGTAAAAAATATTAGACCTCACAAATCACTACCGACGAAATCAAAGAGCTAAACTAAAAGGTTTAATAGCATCTTTTGCTGCATTTTTATTTAAGATTTCATTGTTTGACGCTTTCTTGATAGGTAATGTTTATTTATTGAATTGCAGGGTCACCTCATTTATCAGAAGAATCTAGAGCTGCATAAGAAGTTAGACCTCATGTGCCAAAAAATTATTAAACTTAAAAAGATGGTAATGCACTAGATAATTTATAATTGATAAAAATACCAATATGTGACAAGTCTCATGAAATAATCTTGAGTTATAAGCAAATGAAGATTATCCTTATGATAGTCCTAAATAGTAGAGTTTTTGGGTATTAGGTTTATGAAACAACAGAAGCAGATGTAGCTAGCAGAAGCTCCCACACAAATTACACTTTCAACAATGGATATGATTTGCATGGACCTGTTCATCTCTAGTTAAGCTAGCCCCTGCCTCTTAAAAATGATGTACCATAAAAATCAATTACTTTAGGGTAATTCTTCTACTCAATACAGTTTTAAAAGCTAAAACAAACAGAAGTCAAGTAAGAAAAGCATATTCTGTCAATATCAATCCTAAAAGTAACTTCTCAAATTTCCTACAGATTACAACTGCAATAACAAACTATGGATGGACATCATCAGCACCCTCTCAACAACCAGCCTGCGGCTAAAAATTAAAGCTTCTACCAGTGGCCTTCATGTTCCAGCAATTAGATATAGTACGTTCAGCAATTAAAGCTCTCTTTCCTACCAGACCTGTATTGGACAACTCAAAGATTTCATGAATGTCAAGGGCTGTCCAAGTAAAAATTTAAGAATATTGAATGTGTTTGTCACAGAAACACGTCTTTTTAACGCCACCTGAACCCCAAGTATAGAAAATGCATACATGTATAATTGCCAACACGTACCAATGAAGAACAGGAAAATTTTATTGACAGACATACCGTTAAGGCTTAGGAATTTACTTCAGTGCCACTCTGACTGCTAGCGATACTTCACCTAAGAACCCAAAAGACTTATCAAAGAAGAAAATAACAATTACTAATTGCTTAACTTGAATATAAAAACAAAAAATAGCAAATAGCTATTGATGGCATAACATAGAGTTAAATGATCAAACTATGGTAATGTTCCACCATAAAAGTTTACAAACCAAAAAAAAAAAAAAAGAATCCATCAATACAAATCTATTACCCCCTCCACAAGAAGCAAGAACACTATGATAATAAAACATAACTCACTAACAATAACTTCTTATCCAAAAGAAAACACAAATAGCATCATTTTTCTTGAACTGGAATCTTATGAGTAAGAAAATTATCAACCCATCATTTTGTAACTTTAAAGATGATACTCTGATTCAAAATATTTCAAAGAAAAAGGTCTAGAAATCAATATTTAACACATTAATATATGCTAGAAACTCAATTAACAATTACAAATATTGACAATGCAAATTATACCATTTTGTAACTTTAATGATGGCACTCCAATTCAAAATAATTCAAAGAACAAGCTCAAGAAAGCAATATTTAACACATGAATATAGGTTAAAATTCAATTAAAAATAACAAAGATTGACGGTGCAAATAGTAACATTGTAGATTGATCAAAAAAATAGTAACATTGTAGAAAACTGATTAGAATAGTTCTAATGCAATAAGGCTAAAAACAACAATCATAGACCAAGAATTTCAATTTTACTTCCATTTAGCTAAAGCAATAAAAAAAGAAGACATTATGGTCTAACAAGATGATCTCAGATATCAGGCTTTAGACAACAATTCCCTTAGATGATTTTTTTTTTCATTTGAAATTATAATCAATATCCTTACACTCTTCTCTTTTCGTTAATACAACAATGCTCTTGCTAATTCCAACTCATTTCATCATATCATACAACCACTTGACAATTTAACCATACAACAAAACCATGTATTTTTAATAGAGGAAAGCCCTAATTCACCGCGAGATTCTAAAGGCTAAGGCCAAAGGCCGGAGATTTCATTAAGTACGAAACAGCTGTATGAACTCAAAGAACAAAACAAGCTGAGCACAATATGAAAATTTTCATGACTTTCTATTCCATATAAGAAATGTCGCTGAAGGAACTGACATCGGAGACAGAATGATTTGACATTCATACACTGATCTGTCTAAGATGATAGAGTGGTAAGAAGCTAGAAAACGTAGCAAATGACCATGAATACATCACTAGGTTTACAGAATAATATTGCAAGTAACTTACCATACCCTATGATTGATGGAAGATCAAGAAGCAAAGAAGACAAACTTTCATTTACCATGACAACATTTCCACAATCAGATCTCTTACACAACTTTGTATAAGCCTTAACATGTCGGGGCACAACTAAGGGCAGTATTAGGATGTAATAAGGACCCTTGATGTGCAACGCTAAAGGCGACATAAGATTATTCTCTCCTTCCTCCTCTTTGTTTATATAAAAGCCTATAATATGACGCGTAATCAGATCATCAACCCATGAATCTGATCCTTCTTTTGACTGTGATACGCGTATACCAAATCCACAAACAGACCCCTCCTTGTAAAAGAGGAAAAAAAAGTAAAAAAGTCAAAACAAACAAAATACAGATACCAAAATTGAAAGAAACTGAAAAGCAAAACAGTTAACGTCATTAAAGCAGAGTTATACCATATAGCTATATTCATTTTTCACTTCTATAATATCTTTTGTTTTAAAATCCAAACACATTTTACCATTTGCTACCAAAGCAAATCGTAAGTAGAGAAGTAAAAAAAATAATGGAACCTTAACAATAATGAATTAAGTAATTAGTACATATATAGGATTCGCAGTAACATTTGTACATGACTAGAGATGTAAACAAGAAACTTGTGTCGGCAGGCTATTAAGTATTGACCGGGAAACCCCCCCTCAAATTCAAGTCATCATCGTCAAATTAATCTCAAGCTCGAGCTATCAAACAATTCAAATTTCAGTACATTAATCCTTGTCTTGTGTAGCTTGTGAGATTAATCGAGTTTCTTATTTTTAATTAGTACTGAAACTCTCAATTCGAACCTGAAATCAAGCTCGGACTTTTGAGAAAATAATCAAGCTTGAAATAGTGCATAAGAATGGAGCTCAATTGTACTAGGTAAACAAGCCTAATCAATTGTGCTAAAAGTGACATAGGATCGAGCTCAAACCTTTTACAAATTAAACACGATCAGCTCAAGTGCACTCCTAAAGTATGTATGATGAAATAAACAGTATCAATAGCATGCAATTTAAGCTTAAAAAGTAATCTAAGTACCGGAAATATATATATAAATATATATTTATATGTATGTGTGTCCTTAATAAGTTTCTTAAAGAAATAGTAGAAAAATTAGCTAACCTCGTCTTTCTATCAGAGAACGCGGTAGTTAACTGTGAATCAGAAGGAAGCGAAGAGAACACAGTGTACTTAACAGTACCATCCTTGGAGCTCTCATTTTCACTTTGGCAAGCAGCTCGCCACCGCTTCTCCACCATCGGAAACCTCCTGAGCATATACATCAAATCAAATCATTTTTTTGAAAAAAAATTGAAATCGAGATCAAAAATCGAATCTGAAAAGCAAAATGAAATAGGAAGAATAGAAAACAAATCCCTCAAACGTTGATATAAAAGGGAGATTTGAAATTGAAAACGAGTTCCGATGATGGATTTACCTGGAGAAAACGACGGTGTCGAGATTGTTGAGGATTCATATTGCTCTGATGCTGCAATCGCCGGCCATGGCTTTGATTTTTTTTTTCCTTTTTTTTAAAGTGATTTGCAACCGGTTGACCGGGTTATGTTTTACCCTTTTGTTTCATCCAACACCTATTATTAATTTGGCTTTATCCAATGGCCTAAAACATAAAGCCTCTTTTTAGTCTTCATTTAAGCCGTCTCTTTTTAGAATTGGCCAGTGGCTCTTTTTTCCAACATAAATGGGAAAAAGAACTTGCTAATGTTGAGGTAATGCTGGTCTTTTTTCCAACATCTCATAATGAAGAGCGAAATTATCCTTGCGGACTGTTTCAAATGTTGTCGGATCAAAACAGTGATAAGAACTCCTCTCGTACGTGTTTGTCTTGACCAGTGGCTCAACGTTGGGAACCCGTATAAACCAGCAGCGGTGCTCCTTGTGATAAAACCAGCTTCTATCGTAAAGTTCGTTTGCAGAATATAATTGAGCTTTGTCTTTTGGCATGCTGTAAAATATACAGAACAATGTGTCCACTGTGAACTTTGAAAAATAACCTTGATGTAAAGCGGGAGGTTGGTTGTAATAACATTGCAGAACAGTGAACTCTGGATCACCCTTAGCTGGTTCATCAGACCATGGAGAGCCAAATGTCTTAAAATTTCTCATGAATTCAAATTTAACCCAAGTGTTGTTAAATGTTAGATCAATTCCAATTTCCAAGAGCAAGAGATGCCAAATCGAGATCGCTCATCCTTAGCACACTTTGCAAACCAAGTAATCCAAATGGGTCAGGATTAGACTGTGCAGCCTGCATTGATTTCATCCCAGGTTCCCTAAATGACTAATTAACAGCTGACATCTGTTGCAGACGAAACTGGGATTAGTTTTGATGTTGCTGATATTGTTGGATGAGCTGGTCATAACCCATACCAGAAACCGAATTTAAGGAATTTAGAGGTCTTAACCAAATCCCATGGGCCAGGTGGTGCATGTTGTTGTCGATGTTGCTGCTGCGGGCGATGAGAAGAATAGGATCCACACAAGTTAAATCCTGCAGGCCTCCCCATAGAGAAATGCTGAGATTGCATCATTAATATTTTTAGTTTTGCTCCAACCTGGTTTTAGTTAAATCAATTATGTTGGCCGTTAAAAATTAATATTTTGGTGCAAAGGTTAGATTGAGTTTAGTGTCAAATTATTTGTAGTTAAAAATAGGGCCAAATTGAATGAATGTGTAAATAATAAGGGTTAAATTTATTATATATTTTTTAAATTAGGATTAAATTGTTTAAATGCCCAAACGTAGAGGACTAAATGTGTTATTATACAAAATATTTTAACTGCCATGTTACTCTTTCAAAGGAAGTTAACGGGTCAGTGACCAAATTGAAGTAAAACTAAACGTTTAATGGTAATATTGAAGTAATTGAAAGTTTGGTTACTAAATTGAATAATTAATCAAAGTTGAGTGACCATTTATAAAATTTACTCAATTATTTATTAGGTACACATTGTTACACACTATTAACATGTCGCTACACATGTGAGTGATTTACATGGCGTTAAGAATCCAAAGCAAGCCTGGAATATGATAACATCTTTCATTAATATTTGGTAAACTACATGGGTGAGTGCCTAATTATTGTGTCCGTCCTATTTTAACTATCCAACTAAAAAAACTAAAAATTTGACTACTAGCCGTTAAAATCTAACGAAAGATTGACGTGTCTGTTAATAGAAATTTGTATAACTATGTATTTGGTCCCATTAATTATCTAAAATATCGATTTGAACTTAATTTTAATTTAACTAGAAAAATTAATAATTCAATTAAGTGCCAAACGTGTTAATCAGGAAAATATGGCTTAGGCGGGATTTAAACCCAAGTAAGGCAAGGGCGAGTGGCATGCCTTAGTCACTCCGCCAAGTACAAATTTGTGCTATGAAACACTAGCTTTAATATATATCTCTTATTTATTTTGTTAATGCCATGAAAATGCTTGGCGTGCAATGCTTCTCTTTTTGAGCTGCTTATTTTCCTCTTTCCAGACACTGCCAATGTCTTGTGCAATCCTCATGGCATCTGAGGAAGCACCAGAGATTCCTCTCCTGGTGAACCCAGCTGCATAAAGTCCAGCTTTCCCTTTCCACCCATGTGGGAATTGTGCCATTGGGTATCCATTTTTAGCAAAGAATTCACCTTCCTGAAGCCATGAGGGAACATTGTTGCAGTATCCGGTAGCCAAAACAACCAAATCGATCTCGAGCTTTTCACCGTTAACGAGATCAACTTGGCCACGTGAGAAACGCTTGATTCCAGGGACGACATTAATGTCACCTGATCTGATTTTCTCCAATGCACCAATATCCAATACAGGGGTTTTCCCTTCTGTGTTCTTGAGTTCCAATGGACCCCGTTGTTGGCCTTTTGAGTCCATATTTCTTGGTGTTCCCCAGCACCAACCAGGCCAGAATTAACATCAGCTTGTCAACAAGCCAAAGGGGTAGCCATTTCATCATCAAAACAGCCAATTCAAATGTCGATTTCCCGAAAATTTCTCTTGGCAAGACATGAACCCGTTTGAAAAACAAAACATTAGAATTCAATCTTGTTCAAAGAATATCTGATAAGATATCATTTTTTTTTTGTTTTGTTTTTTGATGACTTACCGAGCTGCGAACCACCATTGAAGGTGAAGCATTGTGGTTGCAAAGATCAAGAAAAACTTCCATGCCGGAGTTACTGCAGCCGACGACAAGTACTTTCTGCCCCTTGAATTTTTCACCAGACTTATAATCACAAGCGTGGATAACTTCACCACCAAATTTGTGCTTAGCATAGTGGTTAAGGCACGCCACATTCCCTTGACCCTTACTTTGGGTTAAAATCCTAATTGGCACGTGTCACCACTTATTGGAAGAGGAAAATAAATAATTAAATTCTTCCAATAACGTGATATGTTAGGTAACTAACAGGGACAAATGTGTAGTTATACAAAAGGGGAGAGAAGCATATGTTAGACAGCATATATGACATATATATTACTTGTTCTCATTTATATCCAAAGATTAGCTTTGACTTAGTGGTTAGTGTCCATTTGTTCTCTTTACCTAGGTTTGAGTCCCCATTCCTCCCTCTGGTCAACGTCTTTATGAAAGAAAAAGTTGTTTTTATTTCTAATTTAAAATATGACTAAATTGAAAGAATGCGTAAATAACGATGACTAAATTTATTATTTTTCTAATTAAGAATAAATTAATTGAATGTGCAAACTTGAATGACTAAATGTGCTATAATACAAGTTTTCTTAACTGCCACATCACCCCTTTAAAGGCTCTGACCATTTTATAACAAAAATTAAAGTTTAATGTCCATTATGTAACTATTAAAAGTTCGGTGACAATTTTATATTTTTTAGATAGTTTAGTGACCATTTGTGTACTTTACCCTAAAATTTATTTAAAAAAGATGTGAATCTTTTGGTGAAGAGAAGAAAATAAGTGTTTACCAAGGAAGATCACTAGAACGAAGTGTTTCGTTATGAACATTATCCTTAAATTTGATCTTGTTATTTCAATTTTTTTTGCCTATTAGGGAGCAGAGGGTACTAAGATGCTGTTTTGCCAATATAGTTGCACAGGTTAAATGGAACTGGTTTTCGATTTTACGAGCAGCTTTCGGGGTTTGTCCTCTGAAATACCTTTTCGTCCATGTTGGTTTTGCAATCTTGTTTCCCATGGGAGAAGGATCTTATCATAAGCACTATCTATGCATGTGCATTTAGTTGGTAATGTTTTTTTGATGATGATGATGACTACACTACTAACTAAGCTGTTGTTTTTTGGACAAGTTTCATATTCGGGAACCACTCGATTTTGTCGATACTTGGATGGATGATATGTAGATTTATTGGTAGAAAAATAATCAGTTCCTGTATCCAACTTCCTAACCTTCTTGTTGTAGACAGTTAGAAATTAGGCACTCATGCTCGAAGGATAGCCCAATATTTGAGAGATTCTGATTAAAAAGATGTATACTTATAAATATATTGTATTTGAGAGAGACTGTCATTTCATTAATGTTGCTGTACTTTTAAAATGTCAATTCTATCATTGTACTTTGATAATTGACCCATTGCCTTTTATCTTTTCTTTATGGTGTTTAACGGGATAAAAGCTGAGCTGAGGAGTATAGTCACTAATTTTTATCCAGTTTTGTATATATATTATTACTAGTTTAATGTTGGTGATTAATGTTATTTAATATCGTTAATTATTATTATTATTAGTGTTAATTTCATCATTATTATATATGCTGCAAAGATAATAATAATTAAAAAGGGTATTTGAAATAAAACCCAATTAAATTATTTAGTCCAGTCCATTTACATAAACCCAATATTTTTACAAGGACCGTTTGGCCCAAACCTATCTAAACCCTAATCCAATAACATTTTGTTCTCCTTGCAGCAGCCACATGAGGACCGTTAGATCAAGCTAAATCCAACGGTCAAGATTGAAGACTGGCGTTCTTCCAGATCCCATGTGGAGATCATGCGCCGACCGTTCGCCTCCCATGTGCGCGTGCAAGACACGCCTCGGCTCTTCCACTCTCACGCGCCACGTGTCGTCATCTGGAGCCGTCACGTCCTCGCCCAGCCATCATCAGGATCGTCCATCTTCGAGCGATCTCAGTCGTTAGATCGAATCTAATTTAACGGCCCAGATCTCATCTGACTGAGAGAGACCGTTTGCCTATCACTCTCTGATGCGGCCGCATGTCATCATCAACAGCTTCCCTCGCCGTTGGAAAATTCGCTATCGCCGTACGGCCACCAAATCTCCCTCAATCCACAAAATAAATAAAAAAAAACAAAGGGGATATCAGACTCAAAATCTTCTACAGTATTTGCATTTATTTTGCCTATTCTTGTGGACAAAGCAAAATCGGATATATATCATGTAATAAATCCACATGTAATCAGCTTTTAAGATCAATCAAAAAAAATTCTAGAAGGTATACTCTTTTCTTTCTCGTTGCATGTAAACAAAATAGCATAATAGAGTTAGCATTCTTACCCTTCTGTCGTCCGTTTTTTCGACTGTCTTAGGGCTTCCGATGATGGACGAGTCACCTCCCGATGATAATTCCTCGGCTTTAGCGTCGACAAGGGTGAACATGAGGATTAGGGGTTCAAACTGGTTACGTTTTTAAAGAAATACGAGGGGTTAGGATGTTTATTTATCAAAACAAAGGTTGATTTGGGGTTTTAAAAGAAAAAAAAGGTGTGAAAGAGGGCTTCAAAACTATTTTTTTACGTTCGCCGGCGCTGGCAAGCGGCCGCCGGAAACTGGGTTCATCCCCAGATCCATATGAACACGGTGGTGTTCATCTAAATCCATAGAGAATTTTAGGTAATTTTTGAAGCGGTTTTAAAAAAATAAAGGGGAAATATTTTATTTTTGGTTTATAAGTATCTTATATACCCGAGCTTAAAATAAAAATGGGTAAATACCCTTATAAACCCTTCCGCCCCGAAATAATAACCCCTAGGTCCTTTCGCCCGATTCAATCATGCCTTCAGTCCCTGATAGTTCCCCAAAGTTTTAATTTAGTCCCTAATTCAACATGCATATTAAATTTTAGCACTGTTTTTTACATACATTTAATTTCAGTCCTTTTTGTGTATTTATGTTCGAGTATTTATTTACTTGTCCGATACATGTTGTTTATTTTGTTTATTTTCGGTTATTCATTGTTGTGTTTTAGTATATATATTATGTGTATATTAAATAGGTGTGATGATATATGACATGTAGTATATAATAGATGTAATGTAAACATGTTAGTATACATTACATGTATGATGTATAATGTGAACATATATATTATATAGCTTACGCTTGTTACATTATGTGTTACTATGTTACATATTTATATACTTATATTATGTTTCATTTGTAATATATATATATAAATAACGTTTTACATGCACATATACATATATTTCGTATTATACTACGATGTTTTTGTATATTATTAGTGTATATTCTACTTTAAATGGATATGTATTACCCATATTTTATCATTATTGTTATATTTATATTAACGACATAGTACATCAACATGTACGTATTATTGTACATTAGTATGTATATCACATATACCATAGTAGGTAAACTTCCCACATGTCTCATTTTCATATATTATGACATGATCTTACGTCATATTTTATTACATACTATGTTTTTTATATATGTATATGTTTGCTCTCTCTTTATTTCATTTACGTTATGTTCATGTATTAGTTCATGCATGATTAATTGTCATATCTAATTTATCGCTTTATTTTATTTTAGTACTCAAGGTCCCGATATTCTAGTGCGAGTGTCATCCCGAGTATTCGAGCGTCATCTCCTTTGATATCGGGATTGCGGGTTAGGTTGTTCGATTCGTATGGCCATGCATTCATGCATATTTTAGGGATTAGATATTAAACTAAACCGAATTTTAATTCTTCTTAACATTTATGATATGAATCCTTAGGTACCAATTTTGGGCGTTGTGGGGTGCTAATTATTCCCCATACGTAACCGACTCTCGAACCCTTTTAAATATCTGGTTTTGTTTTTCGATATCCGATCTACATAAATCAAGTGACCGGTGGCGACTCTAAGTCTTATTTTAAAAACATGAGTTTTTTCAAGAATTTTCCCTTTAATCAATTTTTTTTCTAAAAGGCGGGACACTTCGGATTTTTTAGTCGCCACAAGGAGCATAACTTTCTCATACTTTGACTTGTAACTTATCTAACTATCATACAAGTGAGCATATCCTATGGTGACATTTCATAAGTGGCTGGGATTCGATTCTTTTCGAGTTTTCAAGCGAATCTAGTAATAGTTTGATTTCAAACGCATGACCTCTAGAGCTATCTTGCTTCTTATTTGATTAGGTACATGCTTTTTGTGTGTATCTGGTAAGTATGGTGCCTGCTTTAATACTACAGGTAAATATCAGGGACACTGCCCTCAGATGGGATCAAGGAGACTTAAGAACTTGCATGTCAAGTAACATCAATTAGCTGTTATTATTATTATTATTTTCAAAGATTAGAGACCAGTGCTAATGAAACTGAGAGTTTTGATCCAACTGTAATCTGTCAGATGCTGTCATCTGTGGGGTCTGGTCCAGCTTCTCTTTCAGTATTGACGAGGCACAGTACTCTGTGGTTAACTGGTTTCTACTTGTATTTTAAAATGTTCTGTTCCACTATTTAGGATGTAAACTGTGAACATTTTCCTTATAATGGATCTTGATGTTTCAATGTTTTTATCTATTAGGGACAAACATGTATTAAGCTGCTGTTTTGCCAATATAGTTGGACAGGTTAAATGGTACTGTCTCGGATTTTAAAAGAAGCTGTTGGCCTTTGCCCTTTGATATACTTTTTCCTGTATGTAGGTTGAATTATAAAGCTGCAAACTTGGGAATATGCTGGAGATTCTGGCAATGAATAACTATGTGAAATCTTTGAAGCTATTGCTTGAATCATCTCTTTGGCCTTTCAATGATGTTTGATGGGAATAAACTGCTAAACCCTGCTTTCTCATTGTCGATCAGATTTACCATTGAGATACAAAGCTGAAGAAATTCTGACATAGTTATTGCATTATTTCCCTGAGCTGAGGAGCATAATATTTTCATCTTGACTTTTAACCTTACTATCAAACATGTGAACATGTCCTAATGGTGACATTGTGTAGCTGGCAGGGATTTTCTGCCTGCCAATTCATAACGTGATAAGTTCTTTTTCAATCTTCTTGCAGCCTTATCTACTAAAACTGAAATCCTAGACAAACCTCAAAGAACTATGCTTTGATAATTTTGGCGATTTGTTTTTCTTTGATTAGTTGCATGTTTTTTGCAGTACCTGCTAGTGTGTTGCCTGCTTTAGGTAAATATCAGGGACACTGCGCTAAGGTTGGCTCGAGGAGACTAAGAAACTTCAATGGCAACTGACATCAATTAGCTGATATTAATGTTCTTAAGTTTCAAAGATTAGAGACCAGAGCTAATGAAACTGACAGTTTTGGCCCAACTGGAAACTGTCAGATGCTGTCAGTTTCTGGGGTCCGGTCCAGCGACTTGTTCAGTATTTGATTAGGCACCATACTCTCTAACTGGTTCCTACTCGGGCCATGCATGGTGGAGCGGTTGAGGTCCGGAGAAACTGAAGTTTGAGAATTTTCAATTGAATTAACACTAATAAGCTAAAGAATTTATGTTCACAAAAATCTATTCAGTATACTACATATTGGCATTATCAGTTGGAGTCAAACATAATGAATATCAATCACATTTCTAGAATGAATTCCTAAACACAGAGAGATGGTGTTTGATCTGGCCGAGAGCCGGCGCATCGAACAACATCGAGGAAGAGGCTTTCATCACATGGAATGCAGAGTTTGGAGTCATTGTTGAAATCGTATTCGTCCCGAGCTTGATCCAGCAATGCCTTGAATAGTGGGTGCTTGAGCAAGGTGATTTTAATCACAAACCTCTTATAGTTCTCACCAACATACACCACTAAATGACCCTTTGGCACATCTCTAGGGATCGAACATCCTTCATGCATGGAATTCAGCCACTTTGCCCGCTGATAACAGCACTCGCAACGGCTACAAGGTATGACACTACTCCCCATCTTCCTCCATTTTGTGAAGCCTGCCTTTAGAAACTTCCCTTTCATTGTCTTCCGAGGAAAATGGATTGTGAAATGCAAATACAGATAGAAAGTAGATAGAAGGAAAAGAAGTTGCATATAATGATGGAACAAATGAAGTAAAAGATAGGATTTTATAGCAGTTGGATTGTAAAAACAGACAGTCTATGAATGGAGCATTAATGGTTGACACTTGACAAGACAGGTAGCTAAGCCTACTCGATAGTGAGTTCGGATTGATCCAAGTCTTGGTAAATTTATGACAGTTGAAATGGTTGCCTTCTTTTTTCCCTTATAGTAACATTTGAGTGTTGATACGAAAGTGTACGAACATGCATCTCATGATATTAAAGTTGAACAAAATTATTGGTTTCTAAGTCAGATAAGACCTGTATGGTGCTTTGATGAGTGATCATTCGAAGTTGTCAAAGTTAAGACCCCACGAGTTGAGAGAGTGGAAAAGATAAGATATGAAAGAGGGATGGGATAAGCTTGTTGGGCAAAGTGCTATCCCCACTTTTAATTTTGTTATATAGTACTAGTTTTGATGGATACAGTAATTCAATTACATGCACTCTAAAACCAGTGACTGCATTCTGTTTCCCTCGAGTGAAACTTACTTGGAAATCACACATTTGTTGAAAATAAATGAAGTTTACAGTGACAATGCTTGTTAGATCAAGTAGTAAGGAATCAATATCTGTTAAGTATGATTTCGGTTTCGAGTATTGTGAATGAAGAAACATATTTCTCGGTTTAGGTGGGTGTTTGGTCACCTTTTGGTTATAAATTATCTTAGATTGTCAATGAGATGTTCCTTTAAACCAAGGAATATGCTTGCAGGCTGCCAAGTTCTGCAGCTAGATTCGTATCTCTGCAACTAGTCTGTGCATGCATCTAATTGCCTAATAGTTTACTGCAGACTATGGATGGTGTGAAGCAACTTAGGTTACTGTCTTTTCCAGAGGAAGAATAAATAAAAATATATATACAATGAAAAACAAAGAGAATGAGTGCCGTTTTCTCGTATCTTATAATGTTATCTCCTAAACAACAGTTGACGGTTTGAAAACACACAACTTGTGTCTGTGGTTCCATATCTTACCCGAAAAACCATTAGTTTATGGCCTCTTTTGGCATCAAATAATGCATTCTAGTACACTAGATGAATCCCAAACTTTAGTGGTAAAAGAAAAGGAGAAGGTAGCCACATCCCCCCTTCTTTTTAGGGTTCATTTGTTGAGGGTTTAAGTTTACTGAGACAGATGACTGAGAAGCCAGCACAGGGTTGATCCCCCAAAGACAAAATGTCCTGTAGTGGATTGTCTGAAGAAAAGAGGTTCTCGTGTTTACACATCATTGGACTGGAATTTGCAGACATGGTGGTAATGGAGTTCATTAATACTAGCACTAGCAGAGTCTTGTGGACGCCAATTCTCTTCACCTTTCTATTTTATTTTTGTTAACCATATATTACTACATCTATTCAAAATATCTTCAACAAAACACTCTAGAGATGTAAAAGACGTTTTGGAGATGCACCTCCAAAATCAAGGTCTAAGATATGATAGATACCCTCAGAAATGTACATCTTGAGTCAAGGTTTGTTACAATTTGTCTGGCAATCGAATTCATTAATCAGCTGTCACGTCTAATTTTAACTATCACGTCACTTTATAATAAGACAAAAAAATTTAAATCACATGATTACATTATAAAACCGAACTATCTAGATTAGTCTCATTACTCCACTTACATCTAACATGTCAATCCTTGTTCATGATGTGGCTTCTTTGGATGACGCATGACTAAGGTATAAAAAGTCTTAGAACAAGAGAAAGGGACTAAGACTGAACAACTATACTTCACCTTTGCTCCTCCTTACAGCCCATTCCTACCATCACAACCAACAACTTGAGGTTCACGTTTTGTGAATGAAAGAAACAGTTTTAAAAGAATTTGGTTCTTTATTTAAGAATTTAATTTAAATTTAAATTAAATATAATCGAAACTTATGTGACTCAAATATAAAAATAAGTCATAGCTTTGAGATTGGGAAAGGGATGAAAGTTGGAACATTGTTGGAAAGGAATAGGAATGTAGATACTGACAGAAGTGTAAAGAAAAGGGCACATGAGGGTGGGGTCAACTCCCCACAACCCAATCACATCCCAAGGTGGTGGATCACCACAGACACCCCAAAAGCAAACAATTTCAACACAGTTTGATGAATGGGGTGTGCGGTGACACGTCAAATCAGGCCACACGACTCGTGGAGGTGGCCAAGGAGAGGGAGGGGCCTTCCGGAGCCTTAACAATGTGTCCCCAAATGATATGATCAGTCAGACTTTACTGGTTCAGTTCCATCCATGCCCATGCACGTGCATTCTTCTGTTTCTCTTAGCTGTACTGTCACAGGCCTATATCAGAGATTCAAATAGTAGTTCGTTTTTGTGATAGCGACTGTTATATAATGACAGTGATATCGTCTGAAACTGTTATTACGAAAAATAACAGTCGGCAACAACCACAATACATCAATTATTGTCTGTAATCGTGATCGAAAATGAAGCCGCAACTGCAATTTAAATCCTAGGCTTATACTGTAAAACCTTTGTTTTAAGGCATCAACTTAAAAGTAGCCCCAAACGTTTGACATTTTGGTCACTTTAGCCTCTATTCTTTTTTTGTGCAAACAACCACCCAACATTTTATTTTTATTTAAATTTTACCCTCGTTGGATGGAAACCGTTTATTAACTAACTGACAACGCCTAGGGTTGACGTGGCATGCCTGCATGGCATAGGGAGATTACGTAGCAATGGTACTTTGCTGACGTAGCATCACATTTTTAAAAAATTAAAAATAATTATTTTAATATATTTTAACCAATCAGATAATGCCACATGGCACTTTGCTGACGTGACATTATCTAATTGCTTAAAAATATATATTTTTAAAAAATTATTTTTTAAAAAAGTAGCCCCAAAATTTTTAAATTTCACAAAATAACCCCTCAAATTTCAAAATTTCTAACTCCCCAAACCCAAATCCTGATTTGATCCGATTTTGCCGTCGATTGTCACGCCGCCAGACAGCACATCGGTCACCGAACCATCACGACCATTTACCTCACAGTCTCGTCGTCAGAAGTTGACCGACGCCGTGTGAAATGCCGGATAAAAGCGAAATCGTCGAATGGTTCATTTGGACGATTCACGATGAACGATGTGTGAGCAACGAAAGAGGAAGCTTCATTTCGTCGTCGGCGTCGCGGCCAACGCTGACGGAAGTGGTTGAATTTGAGGGTTTAGAGATTTGGAGACTATTTTGAAAATATTTAAAATTTCATGATATTTTATTTTTTAAAATATATATAATATATTTAACCATTCGGATGATGCCACACCAGCAAAGTGTCATGTGGCATAATCCGATTGGTTAAAAATATTTTTTTTAAAAATAATTAATTTTTTATTTTTTAAAATTTCAAGTCAGCAAAGCGCCACGTGACATCGCCACATCATCTCCCCATGCTATGCAGGCATGGCATGTCAGCTTCAGGCGTTGACCGTTATTGACCTAACGATTTTCATCGAATGAGGGTGAAATTTGAAGAAAAATAAAATGTTAGGTGATTGTTTGCACCCAAAAAAATAAAAGCTAAAATGACAAAAGGTCAAACTTTAACGGCTACTTTTACCTTTTTGCCTTGTTTTAATTCCTTCAACTACTGCATTCTTTCTTCCAATTATCTCTTGCATTCCTTTCCTTTGATTCAACCTTATATCAGAAATGCTTGTTTCGCTGTTGCCATAGCCCATACTAAGTAGATAAAAGTAGTCCCATGTACTTTGACAAAACATCCAACGTAATACTTGGATTATTATTTTGTGTTATTATAGTGCTTGTAAATTTTTATTGATTGATTTGACATTTACTAATACGAGCATCATAATAATATGTAAAATAATAGTTTAGGCGCAACCCTTACTAATGATGTTAACCAAGTACTATATTGATGCACATAATGATAATTCATGTTCCCTATGGACATTTTGACAATATATGGACACCACATGCAACATCGGACATTTTGTCAAAATACAAGACCACATTAGATATTCTAAAAAGTACATGTGCAACGTTGAATATTAATTAAGCTAAGCAGAATACCAAATGTGATCTCATCTTAAAAATTTATTACAATTATTAATAATAGTGTGTCTATAAAATATAGCAAAATAAAGGTATTTGAAACTGTTGGCATGATCAAATATCACTTGTAACCTGTACAATTTCAAATGGAAACGGAAATTTAAAAGAAAAGTCATCATAAAAATCAAATACAACAACACTCTTAATATATGAGACAAATCAAACCTTGAGAGTCAGTATATTGTACAAGATGGATTAAAGCTTGGTTCTCTCATTTTGAAAAGGAATTAAGAATGTACAAGATGGCCATAGACAAAAACATAAGTTACCAACAAATGAAAATCACCTCCCTATTAATAGGAATGCTTGATTTTCCTGCAGGAAAGAGTCTTCCATGATCAAAAACCTGGAAAATCACAGGGAAGACAAGTTTTAAACATATGATAATAGATAACTAACTCTGTAATGTAATAACACTGAAACTTAAAGAAAGCAACTAAAATATAATCACCACTGGTTGGGGATATCAATCACAAAGCATCCAATTATGTTAATGCTAATGTAAGTTCTCATAAAAACATAAACAAGCATAGAAATTCATCATGTAAAACGGACAAACAAGTGAAATTGAACGAGCAAATAAGCTCGTTTTGAGTTTGCCAAACTTGTCAAAATCCATTTGATGTGCATGATTTCCCAAAACAATTTTAAAAAACCCTGAACTGCAGGAATGGTAAATCACATTTGTATGAAAGAAGTCAAGAGCCAAAGACCCGATCCCATAGTTCTAAATAACTCTCATGACTGGAAAAAATTGTTAAAAAAGGTGTAAACCCAGTTTCCTTCCGTGTACATTTCTTTCCATCTAGTACAAAGCAGCTTAATTTCAGTATGTCAACTCTAAGAACAACAGGATTACAAAATGCAACTTTTGTACGGTGTCATAAAAAAATATAGTAAATGGATGATTCATTATTTTCACACAAATCAATAAACCCCGATGCTTATAGACCATGCAGTTATTGTCACACTACTGTACCCAAATTGCAAAATCATTTCTACATTCCTAAGGCTTTTACAACATATCCTAAGCAAAATATTTAGATGAGAACACAAGTATACTCACTCTTCCAAGACATTGAAGGAGTGAAGTTCTAATTTGGCAAACAAAGAATCGGCCTACAAAGAAAACCACAAATCCTACTTACGACTTTAGACAATACAATCACACAACTACGAAGCAAGAAGCAGAGCTAGAGCAAGAATGACATAAAATAAGAGATACCAAGATGAATGGCGATGAAAATAGTTGGATAAATAAACATGCTTATTATGTATGCGAAAAATGTCGCAAACAGAATATGCGGAATTTGAGATATCCGCCCCCAAGAAAAATTAATGTAGGGACAACAGACATCCACAAAGTTAAGGCACTCCAAAAGGTATGATTTTAAGATCTTGAGGACAACAGACAATAAAACGATACAATTTCTTACAATCTGAATGAAATAACTCCAACACCAAAAAAAGTCGCAAAAATGTTATTGGTTCAGAGTTTCAATTCCCGCTACTTAATTTATAAGAGATCACGGGAAGGTAATAAATTTTCTTTTCACGGTAGTCTCTTAATATAGCAACATTAGGACCAAAAAAATCCATTTTTTATTCAATATACCACTGCAAATAACCAAGAGCTAGCCAGGCATATGTTTCTAACCAGAGTAGTGATGCCAATAAAAGCAGTAGTACTACAAAATAATTAACTCGGTGAAGTAGAAAACAGAGTACACCACCAAGTCAAGAGACAACCCTAATTATATCTTCACCTGCATGGGCAAAAACATTAAATGTTTATCCAGCAGTACACAACGAACGTAAAGCTGGTTAGACTTCTTGTTATTTTGAACGGCTCCAGAATAAGGCTAGCTCATACTAACAGCTAGAAACGGAAGTGATATAATACTAAAAATAACAGCTTAATTAAAAATCACATAGAAACCAGAATCATATTATGAAACTAAAGCAAAAACTTACAGAGGTAAGCCACCCTTGGGTTGCTTGATTCGACCTTACTGTCTAAAGTAGTCTCTCATAGATTACCAGTGGTCTGTGTCTGTGTGATCCACCTCATCAATTGTGATTGATCTGACCCTCTGCTCAAGGACATTTTGGACTTGTCTTCCACCCAAAATCGCAGCAGAAAAGAAAGGAAATCACTCACTTCCCTGCAAAATAAAAAAAACATTATTTTCAGAAACCAATAATGAAAAACAAATGAAACAAAAACGAAAAATTTTCAGAAGCCAACAAAGCAAAAACAAGTAAATCTAGCATTCAAAAGAGAAGAAAAAGACTCGTGTAAGCAAAGACACCACAGTCGGTAAAACCATGTAAATCAAGCAACATAAAACACTAATTGAGCATTGAAAAATAAAGAGATGAGAACAGAAAGTGAAGTATCAGTCACTAGAAAACACACAAGTTTACTAAACTCATCAAAAGAAGCAAAGTGGAAACAGAAGGGTGACTGCTTTAAGCTACTAGCATCAAAGGAAGCAAAACGGAGAGTGAGGCTAAGAAAAGTAGAAAACACACAAGTTTACATAACAACCCACAACTATGGTCTTCCCTGCTCCCTTTTTCTCCGGTGCAAAGTGCAACCCATCGAGGAAGAACCCGAACATATTCCATCTTATGAAAGACTTTCTAAATTCATCCTGGAGATAGTACAATATAGACTGGACTCTTAACATTCAATGAGCAACTTGTACCTCATAAAAATTGGGGGCAATGTAATACTTACATAAGTTCACATTCAACCATGAAGCCCTCTTATCTTGATTGCTTTGAATAGCCAAAAATTTAAACTAAAAGGTTCTAAAAAAATATTTCGGATAATATGTGATCAAACATCATTTCCTAAATGTCCACACAAGTGAATAGTCCTTGACTTTCCCTCAGTTCTTGTTCCTTTTTCTATTAATTCTTTACACTTATGAGGAATTTTTTATTGATATAGAAAAAAATTTAGAACACAAAACTATTATAAAAGGTCTTAATGTTTTCTTGATCAAGTTAGTAATGCATTGGCTAAAAGAACCAGTAAGATAGGATAAATATTTTATCAAATAGAAAGAGCTACTACCTTTACCTTTGTAGTTGGGACTACATTCTGTTAACAAGCACAGTTACATAGAATCCAAGCAACCGCTCCATCCACTGAGATATGCGATGACTTATTCACTGACAACGGTTCAGCCCACAGAAGCAGCCACATCAGGAATGTCATCAGAGCTAGATGAGTCTACCCATACTTTATCCCTCACGAGCAAGTGCTGAGCATGAGCGATGTTTATTCCAGATGCGGGCCCCTTGGAGAATTGTGCATACATTGCCTCATCAGGTATCAAACCGGATTGCCACATTTCAATTAATTGGTTGAGGGCTGAAGGATATGGATATGATCTAAACAACAGTTTAATTACACTGTTCACCGTTTGATGGCCCAGCTGAACTTCTGTCCCACTGATTTCTTGCATTAACATTTTGACCATTTTGACATCTCTTTCCTTGCAGAAACCAGAAATGACCAAATTATACGTGTCTGCATTAGGTAAAACACCAACTTCCTTCATCTTGCTGTACAGGGTAGAAGCTTCTCCTATCCTTCCACTCTTGAGAAGTCCATAGACGGCAACATTGTATGATACAACATCTAGAGGGTATTTCTCCATACGTGCCCTCCTAAACAATTGGATTGCTTTGTTATATTTACCAACTCTTATGAGCCTATCCATGATAGTAGTATGGACATGAGCATCAAGACCACGGTAACACATTATTAACCCGTGATAAACATTAACGGCTTTATTAATTCTTCCTGCTCCACAAAGCCCACTAAGTAATCCAACAAAGCTATACTTATCAGGTGTTAAACCTCTATCAACCATATAATCATATAATTCTACAGCATGCAACGGATAGCCAGCCTTGCAAAAGTAGCTTAGTAGGGAATTACAAACCATTAGGTCCCCTTCTATCGCAAGTCCACTGGCTATATTAGGTAAAAGAGAAAATCTCTGGGACAAACATATGTTGGATAACAAAGAGCAAAATGTGTAAGAATCTGGTACCAATTTTCTGTCTGATAAACTCAGAAAAACACCAAATGCATCATCATACCTCCCAACCTTAGATAAACAATCTATTAATACATTACAGAGAACCAAGTCAGGAACAAATCCGTCAGATTCCATTCTATTTAGAATGCTGGAAGCAGTACTAAGCATTTTGGAGTCCAAGAATCCTTTGATCAAACTAGTGTAAATCACTAGATTAGGAGAGCAACCTGTCCTGAGGATCTTTTTGAACAAATCATATGCCAAACCAGGTTGATGCAACCGACAAAACACATCAATCAACATACTCCAAACATTTATCGACGCGGGAACTCCTAGAGTAATCATCAAACACAACACTTGATATGCCTCTGCTAGCCTACCCATTTTACACAAACAATTCAAGATCATCTCAAATGTACTAACATTAGGATAATATCCCTGCCGGAGCATTCTTCTACTAACATACTTCATGTTGGACAAATCACTCAACTTGCATAAATTACACAAAGCAATATTAAAAGTCAAGAAATTCGGGAACTGGGTTTCTTTCAAAACCTTGATAGCTCCATCAACATGCCCTATTCTACACAAAACATCAATGACAACATTACGAGCAAATGTATTAGGAGTAAACCCAAAAGTGCCCATTTCGAAAAAAGTCTCAAAAACCATTTCATATAATTCACCGCGCCAATAAATCCTCAACAAAAGCAAGAAAGTCTGTGGCTTTATGACACAACCAACATTTTCCAATTCCCTAACAACTCTTCTCACGGTTACATGCTTTTTAGTTAACTGAGAGAGAACATTAACCATACAATCAAATGCTTGAGCATCATGGAAATAATTGGGTTGCTTAGCACACCATAAGAAAAAGCTCAAAGCAATCAAATTAGAAGGGCAGTTCAGTAGAGTCGAGTTAACAACTTGAGGGGTAATAATAAGTCTCCTTTTTCCCCAAGTTTGATTTTCATCGGTTGAACTGACCTCTGGTGCTGAAAATAGGCGAAATGACGTGAAACGAACTGCTTTGAGCACCGCACTTCTCCGCCTTGAAGGGAGGAAGCCCCGGTGGCATCTCCATAGCATATTTTGTAGGAAGTGTTGAAATAAAAAGGGGGGGGGGATGAAAGATGAAGAGAACTATGGGGTTTTTGGAAGGGGTTTAGACATTGCTGCAAAACCCTGTCTGCAGACAAGAAAGATAACACTCAAGAGGCTATAGGTTGTTGACCTTTTTTTTGCAAGGCCTAAATGGTTCAAGAGCCATGGGGCATGGGTAGAGGTCTACTTGGATTGGATCCGGCCTAAACGTTTGTTAGCATGTAAAAGTTTTTAGGGTAAACTACTTCAATGACCACCTTACTTTTGATAAAGTAGCAATTTGACCATATTACTTTTTTTTCTAGGTAATTAAACCACCAAACTATTTAAATGGTATTAATGTGACCACCAGCCGTTAAAAATAACAGAAAAGTTGACGGTATTGTTAAATAAAATTGGTATAATTACACATTTGATCTCCTATATTTAAAAAATTTATCAATTTGATCATAATTTTAATCTAATAAAATAAAATAATTATTTAATTAGGTAAAAGATTTTAATTATTTTTATTTAATTTGATTAATTAATTAATATCCCCTCCAATCAGGTGAAAATGACCCTAGAAACAATCGAAACCGCACCCTTACTCCTCAGGCAAGCACACTTGCCCTTCACCATGAGGTGTAAGGGTGCGCTTTCGATTCCTCCTAGGGTCATTTTCATTGCTTCCATTTTTCCTTCTCCAATCAGGTGACACATGTCATCACCTGATTATAGGGGGAAAATTAATTAATCAAATTAAATAAAAATAATTAAAATCTTCCACCTAATTAAATAATTAATTTGTTTTATTAGAATAAAATTAGGACCAAATTGATAGATTTTTTAAATATAGGGGACCAAATGTGTAATTATATCAATTTTATTTAACAGCCCGTCAACTTTTCTATTATTTTTAACGGCTGGTGGTCACATTGATACCATTTAAATAGTTTGGTGGTTTAATTGCTTCGAAAAAATAATGTGGTCAAATTGCTATTTTATCAAAAGTAAGGTGGTCATTGAAGTAGTTTACCCAAGTTTTTATTACTGTTTTTGTATTTTTCTTAATTTTAAGATAAAATATTTTATACATATACTGATCATGTTTGGTAAATAAAGATTTGAATCAAAATTAGAGGTTTGAATTAAAATTAAAGGTTTAATATGTTAAATCTGTTAATTTAGATGTTTGGTAAATAGAATATTGAAATAGTATATTAGGATGAAACCTCTAAATTAGAGGTTTTAATATGACCCTTTTCTTTAACAATTCATCCTCACGTAATTGCATGTGACATTTGTAAATTAATATTTTTTTATTTTTTTATTTTTATATTTAAATTTAATAATTAATTAAATTGTATTGAAAATAATTATATAAATAATAATTAATATATAGATCATTCAAATATGCTCTATAATATTATATTAAAAAATTATTTTCATAATCTAGTTAATATTAATAGATACAAAATACTGAAACTAATAAGCTATTCAAACAAGTATTGAATGTAACCATGTCATTATATGTCATTGTATTTGTTTAAATAATTAAACATCTATAAGCTATTAGTTAATTTTACCACACTTTTATACAATAAGCTAATACATTCCGCTAGTTAAATCAACTAATGCAATCAGCTAGCAGCTATCCGCTAATTGTCAAACATGGGCAATGTTAAAACAAAAGGTTTTTCTCGATTTTCGAATTTAAACATTTTGTTTTGGGTTTAGGGATATAGATTTAAAACTAATAGTTATAAATTAGGGGTTAGAGGTTATAGATTAAGGTTTAAGTTAATATGATTAGGGATCTTAATTTTAACACATAAACCCTAAAAACTACCCATAAGCATTAAATTTTAACTATAACTGCTAAATTCAAAACCCATAGACTTAGACTTTTAAACTATAAAGCAAAATCTTTAAACCCTCGATACTTGTGAATTTTTTTTATTTCTACCGCCTTTATGTTGAATAATTATCCTTGTTTTAAAGAATAATTATTACACCAAAAGAAAATATCTCATACACCGGATGCAAAAAACGAAACAAGCGCCTTAATTTTAAAGTTTAGGGATTCAATTTAGGGTTTATTAGTTTAAGTGTATGGGTTTAGAATTTATGATTTAGAGGTTATGATTTAATTTTTAGGCTAATATGATTAAAAATTTAAGTTTTAATCTATAGACCTTAAAACTTAACCATAAACACTAAATTCTAACAACTCTGCCAAAATTTAAAACCTATCAAACCTTACGTTTCCGCAAACTCTTGTAAATGGAATAATTTTCATTGCGTCAATCAACGACTAGGATTAGCTTGGATTGGAACGTGTGAATGGGTTGACTTGACGAGACGACTCTAACCAATCGATCCATCGTAAGCATCATGGAAACATGATTTTCTCATCTCCTTCCTCATTATTAAACGCTAAAAGAATAACAACTCTCCTTTTTCTGTAATCTCGTTTTCATTTTCAAACTACCCCTTCACACCCCCTAGTTTCCCTCGAATTTGCATTAGATTTTCCCTAGTTTTTTATTTATCTTTTGTGATTTTCTTTTTACTAAATTTTCGTTGGTCGTATGACTTGTCCCTCCCGCTGCTCAACTGCCCTGTTCAGACTTTTTTTTATTTTTTTATAGAATTGAACACTGTTCTTCCGTAAATTCCAGGCACTTTTTTCAGGTTTTTTGAGGAATTGGACTGATGGGTTTTTCAAAAGTTCCTTAAATTTGGGAGCTTTTTCATGATCGATACGCAAATTTCTGCCTTTCCAAACAGGATAATTGAAGGTGAGATCAAAGGCAAGTTTCTTCGAATTTGTCTTGTAGTTCGGATTATTTACTCTTAATTAATAATGATCTGTTCCAACATTAAGAAGCAAAATTTCTGTTTCTTTTGCTTTTATTTTTCGTAACTGTATGATCCAAAAAAGTTAGTTTTTTGGTTGTTCATAAAAGTGCTTTAAAGCCTAGGATGCGTGATTCCTTGGAATTATTAGAATCTAGAATCATTTCCCTCCCTTTATTTGTTTTTTCTTGTTTTTTCATTATGTACGCTATTGATTTTGTGCATTTTCAACTCTTTGCCATTGATCCTTGCGAATTTGAGATTTCCTTGGAATTTGTTGTCCATCGTATTACTTAGGTGATAGTTCTTCTTCTGCAGAAATGAACTTTTTCCTTATATTTAACTCTTCACTTTGCAGGCTGGGTTGGTCATCTTTGTTTTGCTTGATCATCATATCTATCTCTTTCTCAGTTTCTTGCATCTGGGTTTGCATAGTGGAATTTCTTTTTTGTAATTCTTTTAGGGCTATGAAGTGTTTTACATTCCCCAATTGGTATAAAAAGGATGAACCAAAGACCCCCGGATCAGTTTCAAATCGGTCTATGAATTCTACATGCACTGATCGTGAAATAGCTCGGTTTGGATCTGAATTATATTCTCAGAATGACTCGGGCCTCAGCACAGAGTCCATGGAACGGTCCTCTTTTCCTAGCATGTCTCAAAGACCCTTCAATCTAAGAGTATTCACAGTTTCTGAGCTTAAATCTGCCACCAAGAACTTTAGCCGCTCTTTCATGCTCGGAGAGGGTGGATTTGGGTGTGTTTACAAAGGTTCTCTCAAGATTCTCGAAGATTCGTCTCAAAAGGTTGAAGTAGCAGTGAAACAGCTTGATAAAAAGGGGCTGCAGGCAAGGTTCCTTGACTTAAAAACATATTGGAAGTTCCTCTTCTGAATTAGTCTGCCTTTTATGTATTCAACTTTTGAAATGCCATAGGTAGAGTGGCTTATATTATGAGTCGTCGTAGTGGAGACTTCTGATATCATATGCATATTCACGTCTCAGTCCTATAGAAAACTGGTTCCATCCTAGATTTTTTGTGTTTCTGGTGATTTTCCTTGTTGAGAAATTCTGCAGGGTTAATTCAAAATCCACTGAATTCAACTTGATTGCCTGGAACGTTACTGGCAATAACTTAGCAGAAATAAATTATCTAAGAAAAGATTGAACCTGAGGCTTCAACTGCTCAATGTATTTGGTTATGTACTAATCAAAATTGATGTCTTAGTACAGTGTCTCGGTAAAGGTATTACATGGAGATGAGGAAAACGTTTTCCTGAAAATGTTGATTGCATTAGCTCTGATGTTGGTACTGCTGCATTTGGATATATTTTTCCCCGTTTAAGGATTCTTTTTAATGCCTATGATGCATGCATGCAAATTGCTGTAAAAATAAATTGCCTCTTGGGGTTTTGAGATGAGAATCAGTAACTCTTATAAATTTAGCATCCCGCCTTTTAATTTTCAGGGGCATAAGGAGTGGGTGACCGAGGTAAATGTCCTTGGTGTGGTTGAGCATCCAAATCTTGTAAAGCTAGTGGGTTACTGTGCTGAAGATGATGAAAGAGGAATCCAAAGGCTTTTGATATATGAATATATGCCCAATAGAAGTGTGGAAAACCATTTATCTGTCCGGTCCGAGACAACTCTTTCCTGGGCGATGAGATTGAAAATAGCCCAAGATGCAGCTCGTGGGTTAGCATACCTACATGAAGGAATGGATTTCCAGGTATGATGTTTTTAAGTTCCCATTTCAGATATTATCAGTATTGCATTATACTTGTTAAATTTATTTCCCTGAAATCCCCTTCCAAGGAGAAGCTCATTTGTGTTACAACAAAAGAATTATAACATAAAATTTTCCGGACTATTTTGTATGATACTAATATAGGCTTACTTATCATATTTCACTGCAGATCATCTTCAGGGATTTTAAATCATCTAATATCCTTCTAGACGAGCAATGGAATGCAAAGTTGTCCGACTTTGGATTAGCCAGGTTGGGTCCTTCAGAAGGATTAACTCATGTCTCAACGGCGGTATGTTCAGGCAAACTGACCTACTTGAAGTGTGTCCTTTTAGTCTGTGTTCACTTTGAATTTTCTTTTCGAAGTGTTTTTAATGGTTAAAACCTCCTAAAGTTTCTAATTTTCATGAATCAAATGCTATTCGATCAGTTTAGATGTTGTATTTGCGTTAAGAGCATATCTGAAACAAATGGATGGCTTCAACCTTTTTAAGATAAAAGAAGGTTGTCCGGTAATTGAAAACACAACCAGGTTAATCTCATTTTTCATGAGGAGAAGATGGTTTTAATTCTTTGTTAGGAGTGTTCAGTTTATGCAGTCAAAATTACTTGCTAGAATCATGGTTGTACTTTAATATTTATTCAGCAATCCTTACATGCATCAAACTGGTGATCTTCAACAGGTTGTTGGAACAATGGGATATGCGGCTCCTGAATACATACGGACGGGACGTTTGACATCTAAGATTGATGTGTGGAGCTATGGGGTCTTCCTATACGAACTCATTACCGGCAGGCGTCCCTTAGACAAAAGCCGACCCAAGAATGAGCAAAATCTCTTGGACTGGGTAAAGCCATACCTATCTGATAAGAAATTCCAGTTGATATTGGACCCTAGACTGAAAGAGAAATACCAACTCAAGTCGGCCAAAAGGCTTGTGGTTGTGGCCAACAGATGCTTAGTCAGAAACCCAAAGTCACGCCCTAAGATGAGTGAGGTGTTAGAAATGGTGAACCGGATTGTGGAGGCAGCAGGATCCGGAACTCCCGAACCACCGTTGAAGGACGCCTCTACAGAACCTGCCAGGGAACGTAAAAGAAGGGTCATAGATTTCAGAAGTGGTGAAAAGTTTGTTCGGTCATGGATTCCGAAGCTCATAAGAACATGCTAACATCGGGTAACTTCAAGGTAGAGCATTTTCAGTTGGTTAGATGTGTATAACGGGAAAAAAGCCTCCAGAGCAATGCAGTCAAACTTCATATACAATGATGTTGATAAGCAACATATACGAGAGTGCTCCCTGAAAATAGATGTGAAAAGGCTTTACGAATTACGATAGGGCATCCAGAGCATTGTCTCGAAAGCCATCTCACACTTCCCTGTGACACTTGATAACACCTGACAAAGCTAATATTAATAATCAAAATTTCGAATATGATGTAAATATAATAATATATTCAATTTATTACATAATATGAAAATAAACATACAAATATCTAAAATTTCTAAGCTTTTAAAAAATTACTAGTATATAGTTTGGAGGTTTGAAAAATAACAAAAACAAGAGTGGACGGTCATTAAATATCTACTGCCACTTGTTGTCCTGCCCTAGGCTATAACCATCAAATTCAACACCAATCCGTATTAAATATTTTGGTCGGAAAATCAAAACTATTAATTATATCTTTTGGGCGGCATTTGCCCATTAATTGAGTACATTTACTGTAATTTTCATGCCGCTGTTAAAACAATTAAATTAATATCAATCATCCATTAATTTTTAATGGGATAATATATTAATATTTTAAGTAAAATTAAAACAATCAAATTCTGATATTATAAATAGGAAGAACTGTATTGATAAAATTATCTTCATAATAAATTTATGCATTTTCTGAATCAAATTAATTTATTAATAAATCATATATTTCGACGGTAATAACAATTATACAAAACAATTAAGTTGATATCTTGGTCGTTAATTGAATTCCTAAGCTGATGGCGGCTTCGGTAAAATTGTTTCCAAAGGGAAGGTCAGAGCCGTCAGTTTCGCAGTACCCTAATCATGACTAAGATCACGCAATCACAGCCGTAGATCCCGTAACTTGTCTCATCTCGAACCCTTCATTCTTCCTACTCTTCAAGTCAAAAACTAAATAATTCGCCTCAGATTCCTAAATGAATTGAAAAGTAGTAGTAATAATAATCACACAATTCGTATAAAAATAAAATAAACGGAAAATCATGTCCGCTTGAATAGCGGATCCGACGGTAACAGGGGCGTCCGTATGCAACCGGGTCTGATTTGACGCGTGCTTGTGGGTTTAATTAACATCCGCGGGAAACAGTTTATTTTATAAGTACGTGAAAAATAAGGTTGGCATTTTTGGTTTTATTGTTTCTTTCCTTTTTTTCGGTTTTCAAAGAATTTCAACGTTTGATCGTCGTTATCCTGTGTCACCCGTGTACTCCATTAGTATACCAATAGTTCATTGTTTTATTTTCTTTCTTGGTTTATTGCTTTCGAGCCTTTCTGGTTTTGGTGAGTGCTTATAAATTCCATATTATTCTACTCTTGATTTGATTGAATTTGACTTGTGGATGATCACATATTTCTGGGCTGTTCCTTACTGTTTTCTGAATTCTGGGTGTTTTTCCCTTTTTGTTTTTTGAGGTTGCTTAATGTTAAAGCTTGGGTTTTGATTGAATCTTTGTATGCGCTTCTCTGCTAAGAATTGGATTTTTGATTCCATGGTTATGCCTTTTTGTGGAGAAATGCAAACTATATGTAGGCATGGATAAGAGAGTATTTAGAGAATCAACAGAGGTTTTAGCGATTAGATTTTCATTATTTTATTGGGAATGAAATTCTATGTGGAAAGTATAATACGATTGAATGAGAATCTAGGTCAAAAGGGTAAATAAAGAAATTGGGTTATCTAATTTGACTGTTGACAAGTAAGGGTTTTTATTTTTCCTTTTCCTTTTTTTGAACTTTAGGAGATAATACAATCGATTCCTCAAAGTAAAATTAGATGCCTAAGGCGATCTTATTCTGTGGTATGATGGAAATCCATTGAAACAAACTTTTTTCTTAAATCTAATATTGGCTTTGGCTTTTGATAAAGTTGATTCCAATTTAGGGTTTAGTCTGAAAAGACAGTACTTTCTTTTTATACTTATTTTGGGCCTTCTTTTTAGACTAGGTTATCTGGATCCTTAACTCGTAAGGAATGATGCTCACTTTTGTAATGGTATATGCAGGGGCTAGTATCCTTGAATTGAAGTAAAATGATAACTCATCACTTGTTTATTAAGATCATTTTTAGTTTCTTTTTTCTACTAATTTTAATTGGTTTTAACTCTGTAACTTTTCAAGGTTTTTTTTATTTTCACCTAGTAGTATTAACAATACTGATAGTTAAGTGAAGAACTTGGTGTCTTGTAGATAATTGATTTTCAAATAGTTTGAAAATTCTTGAACAAAGCATATATCAATTTGATCAATTACTCAATTTCAGTGAACTGCTGAAGAATAAGTTTTTTTAACTATTATTATTATTTTAAAAAATCATTGTTTCCCTAGATTAGTTAACTAACCTGCCATAATAAGAATATATTTCTGGAGTATCTTAATTTGATGCTTGAAGCAGATCCCTTGATTTTCCAGGGTAATTGCAGTTTCTATGAGATGCTTCTTCTTGCATGGAATATGGAATATGGATATTGAATTGCTTTGCTTTGCACGCGCGAACAAAAATCTAATTGAGAATTTGTTTGCACAGGTGGTAATCAAGTTTTTTAAGTTGGAAATATTACTTGAAGTTAATGACTATGTATCAGCAAGATTCAGATTTTGTGCATTGGGTTCTCGGGGGTGACCCTTTTTACCATTGTGCATATAGTAGTGACATGGTGCAGCATGATGCTGGAGACATCTATAATCACACTCACTACTATAAAGGTCATACTGATACACAAAGCAGTGAGATAGAGAATGACGAGGTCATCGCTCGTACCCTTCAGGAAGAATTCTCACATCTTGCAGTGGCAGAAGCATCAGAATTTTCTCATGCTGGGGAAGAGCAGTCACAATCATCCAGTGAACATCACTATTGGCATACTCCATCAACAACATACTATTATTCAGGTGGCCTGAATGTTTTCCCTGCCTATTTATTCATTTTATGGTATTTATCTGCTTATCGTTGTTTAATATTTAATTTGCCACAAAGTGCAGGATATGAATATGGACAGGATGAATCTGATGAATTGGTGCCACATAGTTCCTGCTCTAGCCCCAGTGATTCAGAGGATTTTTCTGGCTCTTTGGAGCTAACCGAGGGTTACTTACTCAATGATGATGAAGCAGGCAAGAGGTTGAATCAAATGATTTCTATTCCTGTAAGTTTACCTTAGAAGTGTCATTTTTCTCTATTATTTACTTTTATGTCCACACATGCGATGTTCTGTTTTGGAGTAAAATTTTCTAATAGATGTTAATTTGTATTGATGCATATGACCCTGCATCTTTTCCATTTTCTTCAGATGTATTTAAATCTGTTTGTTTCAGCATGTCCCTAGAATCAATGGCGAAATACCATCAATTGATGAAGCAATGTCTGATCATGAAAGGTTGTTGAGCAGGTATTATTTTGTACTGTTCTTTTTTCCTTTTTCATGTCTTAAAAACTTAAATCGAATTTGAGGCTTTGAAGAATGTGAATAAGAAATGCATTAATGATTTACTTTTTCATGAAAGGCGTTGTTCATTGGTTTGTTAATTTGGTTTTGTCAGTTACAAGGTTAATGCTAGATATATTTCTTTTTCTGTCCAGATTGCAGCTTTACGGTTTTGTTGAGCTCAAGGTTCAAGGAGATGGCAATTGTCAGGTGTGTTCTCTTTTATTTTCGGTTTGAATCCCGCATCTTGGCTATAACATTTATGGTCTTTTTTTTTTGCTTTTTCAGTTCCGTGCACTGTCGCATCAGTTATATCATACACCTGATAATCACAAATATGTGAGACGACAAATTGTGAATCAGGTTTGTTGTTACGCAATAATTTACCGGCTTACACTCAACATTGAATTTGTTTATAAGGTATAATGAATATGTCTGTGCTGCCGTTGCTAACTAATAGTAGCTTGCTTTGCCAGCTGAAATCTTACCCAGAGGCATATGAAGGATACGTCCCAATGGATTATACTGACTATTTGAAGAAGATGTCAAAGTATTTAAATTATCTTCGTTTCTTGCTACTGATATTTCAAGCTTTTTAGAAAGAATAGCTATGTTAACACTCTTTATGAATGATTCCAGGAGTGGCGAGTGGGGTGATCATGTTACATTGCAGGCAGCTGCAGACGTGGTACGCATTATAAAATTGGCAAACACATTCTTTGGAAGTATCTTGTACTGTGACTACCAAATTAACCATAAATTTATTTACAATTGTCGATTCTTGTTTTGTTTATTGGTTCATTTCTTGCAATGGTTATTCTCCTCATTCTTGACCTACATTATTTAATATCTTTTCATTTGCCTGAATGTAGTTCTAAGAACATTTTCATTCAGTTTCTAAATAAGTGAAGAAATAGAGTAAATATCATGATACAATGTGTTTTTCCTACGTGGAGCACCGTTTTTTCTTTTGATTCGCTTATGATCGAGCTTTCATGCAGTTTTCAATGTCTAATAGTAGCAAACTTTTTACCTTTTTTTGGCAGTATGGTTTGAAAATTTTTGTCATAACTTCCTTCAAGGACACTTGTTACATCGAGATTCTTCCGAACTTCCAGAAGTCGAAAGGCGGTGGTAAGATTTCCGCCCTTCGCATCTCCTGCAAAGTTACCTCTTTTAGATTTCATTTTTCTCTTGTTGAGTTTTGGAGGATTTCTTGAAGGTAATAATACCAATGAACAGACCCCATATGTTGTAAGACTAACGAGTTCTCGTGTTACTGATGCAGTCATTTTTTTGAGCTTTTGGGCTGAAGTTCACTACAACTCAATCTATTGCCAAGGAGGTGACCATATAACGCTTTCCTCTTTGTTCAACTTCCACCTTCATTCACCTTTTGATTTGCATGTTCCTAGTTTTAGAATCATTCCTTAAAGTTTGCTATGTTTTTCATGGTTGTAGATCCTCCCTCGGCCAAGGTTCCAAGGAAGAAAAAATGGTGGATTTTTGGGAACTAACACAACAAAGATGAGCCAAGCTTCTATCTAATACTACTCCAAAGTTGTACTGTAAAGAGAAAAACAAATGAAATGATTATGGTATAAATTTTTAGTTTCCCCAGAATATTCACAGCTGCATATGAAATAAATTGGAAGATACAACAGCTGCTCTTTATTGATTCATTTCGAGTTGAACAGAGTTGGTTCTTTCTTTGATAAAAATCAAACTTCTTTTAAGAAATGGAAAAAGGAAAGTGCTCAGAATCTCATGGATTTGATCAATGGTGACGGGTTTATTTTCAGCATTCTATTTACAACGAAGAAAGAAACCATTTAAAAGTCCTAGCTAGCATTCCCAATCAAAATACTACTCGATAATACATGATATATATGTAATGCAGCTAATGGCTTTACTCTTGATTCCTACTCTTCTTCTCTCTCCTCTTCCTGCTGCTCTTCCTCCACCTCCGGCGCCACCGCAGCAGGCTGCAACAGCAATGCAGTAAACGGCATGTGTTGATACCCATTTCTGCCAACAGTTGAATACTGAAACCCCAGTGGTTGGCACAAGTCCAACTGGCAACTCGGCGGTGGCGCCGTCAAGGCATACATTCCCGCCACCACGCTGCTGCTACCAACCCCACCCGGGTGCAGTTGACAAGATTCAGAAGGAGAAAGCGAAGGCGAAGAAGTGGTAATGGGTCCGGAGGCACAAGAGATTTCATGAGCTGCAGGAGATGTGCCGGACCCGGTAGCGGCAATGATAGAAGGCTCAGCTTGACGGAGCAACCACTCGATGGTCTCACCATCGGAGCGATGGCCGAGTTCTCGAGTCAGTTGAAAGATCCGAGCTGCACAAAGCGCCGGCATCCGAACACGACGGCCACGGCCATTCACTTTGGTGTGACGATCTTTAGAACTCGAAAAAATGGGTTTGCGAGTAGGGAGAGCGAGTTGGGTGTTGGGAATTGACTCGTCGGCGACTACGTCGTTACCGTTGGAGTTGTTCCGATTAGAGGTGGCGGAGTATTTGTGAAAGGCCATTCCAGAGCTCATCGGGAAGCGTTAGGTTTTGAGCGGTGTGGCGGAGAGAGGAGAGACTCTTTTTAAGCGTGAGATGGGAGGGGTGGGATTTGTCTTGACGTTAGAGACTCGGCTGACGTGTCGACCTAGGGTTTCATCCAGTGGTCCAAGTGGGGCCCTACCAGTGGGGCCTACTCACCAGATATTGCTTGGGTGGATCCCACTTTTTGGTACTTTGATTGATAGTATCTTGCCAAAATTTCTGCTTCAGTTACAATTGCTATCTTTCATTTTCCTATTTTTTAAAAGATTTTTTTAAAGGAAAATGAGGTTTTCTATTACATATTTTATATAATATTTTGAATTTATTGTAAATTGTTTAAATTATGTCGTTTTTAGATTTTTATTTTTTTTGTTAAAGCAAGTATTTAATATTTTATTTCATAATTTTTTAAGTCGTTTATTAAAAATATAATTATCCTCTATTAAAGAGTTTTTCAATTTTTTTACTCATTTCATCATTAAAAGCAAAAATTGATTAAATTTGAGAGTTATGTCTTGATTTCATTTTTCACATATTAGTTTTCGCAATTGATGTATTTTTTGAAAATTTTTAGACTTAATTTTTTTATTTATGCAGAAAAAAGAATGAGAACACATAAAAATTGATGCACTGAAAATATATGAGTTCTCATAATTATAGTGTTCAAGACTTAAGATTATTTTTTAGCAAACCCGTATTTGAACTTTCCCTTTAGTTTTTTTCTGTTTGTTTCCCTTAGAAAGGAAGTAGATGGTTGGATGTCATGTGCCGTATATTTATTGTGCATTTTTTTTTATGGATGTCACGAAAATGATTTTGAATTAAAATGTTTAACACTTACTCAAAAAATTAAGCACTTAAAAAACGATATAGTTTATGTATATTTTTTTGTATTAGGGTAAATTACATCCAAAGCCACTTAGCTATGAGTTTAGTAACAAACATATCACTTTTCTTCTAAAAGTTGTAAATATGTCACCCAATCAAAAAATATTACAAGCATATCACTCACTTAACATATTGTTATAGACATATCACTTTCCTTCTAATGTCACATGATACAACAACACTTTTAGTCTTCAAAACTTATATATTTTCTATCAATTTAATTCTAATTTGAACAATTTAATAAATTTAACTCTTAATATTAAAAACTTTCATCATATTAATATTTACTCTTCTCCTAAATTGTTTGTTCTTTTTCCAAAAAAGTTAAATTATTATTTTTGCTTTCTTGGTATTACGGTTTAATAATAATTTGTTACCTTATGACATAATGCAGTTACTAAACTACTGATTTGATATGATGGACTCACTTACTTTGATAATATCACAAAAAATATTAAATTGACAAAATGTTTAAATATGAAATATTAAATTTATTGAATTATTTTGAGGATTAAAATGTTATCATTCCAAAAAAAAAAATGACATGTTTGTATGCGGAGTGATGTGTTTGTAACAATATGTTAATTGAGTGATATGTTTGTAAATTTTAGACAAAAATGGTATATTTATTATAGAATCTATAATTAAAGGAGAATTTACCTAAATATTGTTTCCAATTTTTTTCTCCACAAATATGGCATAAGTCAAATTATTTTCTAAAAAAAATTATTGTACTTTCTACGGTAATTTTGAAGATGACATCTGTAACACCCTCAACCTGGCTCAGAAGGAAACTGAAATCGAGGATGTTTTGAGAACAAAACAAACAAATCAAAGAATCAAAATTTTGTGATCAAAATGAGAATTTTGATCTGGATCAAGAGACTTACAAAACTTTCCTCAATCATACTTAAAGAGAGTTTAACTAGTATTGTTTTACTAAGTCATTTTCATACTTGCATGAAAATCTATCTCTTTATTTAAGCTTATAAGAAATGAAAACATTTTATCTTTCTAATGAATGTAATCGAAATATACAAATGACATATATGTATTGAAGTAATTAAAGATTAATTATTCATGAATCAAGTTATCAATCACCAAGATACGATTGGTTTATTTTCATTATTACATCTACATTTGCAACCCTACTTAAGCAATATCCATATGGTTTACAAGAGAAAACCAAACCATTAAAATACTATTTATAATGTCATGTGATACAATATTTTTCTTGTTATTAACCTAATTTCACACATTTAACATGATTTCCGGAGAGGAAGATAAGGACAAGCTAAACCAAAACGGCATTGTCTCAATTAACCTTCAGGATTATGTGTTCGAATTATTTCAATAAATAAGAATAGATTCATAGACCTAACATCACATTTTTATTAAAGTTATAAACACCTCTTAATCTAATCGAAATAACATAGAAAGGAACCTCATGACAGGTCAGTGTAGAAAAAATGCTTAGGCATAGATTTGACTTAAAAACAGCAAACAGTTCTAAACTGTACTAAATTCGATTAAAACAGTTTTCTTTACTTTCATAATGCCATTCATATACAATTTCAATACAAGACAATTTAAATTGTATAATTCATTCGACCATTCCAATTTTGTTTATTTAACTTAATATTTTATCTTAAGACACCTTCTCATTATCTTTGCTCATTCGTTTGAAATAGCTAGGCATACTCATCTCATAAAAATACATAAACTACATCCAACAACCCAACTAGCATCACAAAATAGTAACTTAGCCATTAAGTAACTGTAATAACCCGTTTTAACCCAACTCAACCAAACCGACCCGGATCCACGACTCGAACCCGACCCGGATCCAAACTTAACCCGACCCGGCCCGAAACAAAAAACCCAAAAAAAACCCTAATCCCTAAAGTGGTAACCTAGCCGCCGCCGACCTCCTTCGTCGCCGCCGCCATCAAGCTTGGCCGGCCACCATTCCGAACCAAAATAACCCCAAAAAAATCCCTAAATCAAACCTAAATCCTCTGTCATCCCATACCCTACCCCATACCCTGCCACCCATGCTTCATCCCTTAATGCCCCATGCCCTGCCACCCTCAAATCCCGGCCATCTACCCTTCATCAGATCTGCAACAACCAAATAAAATAAGGGGTAGTTAGTTTTGATAAAAAAATTTCGGTTTATAAAACCAAATCTAAGGTAAAAAGAAAAGGGGGCTGGAATTCGAAAATCAGAGAGGGAATAGAGAAAAAAAAACCAGAGAAATTAGGGGGCTTCTGAGATCAAAAGTTGTGTAACTCGGGGAAAATTTGTAAGTTTTTGAATTGAAATCAAAAATCACTTTTTAGTTACAAAATCAATATCTTTTTAGTCGAAATAGAGTGAAAGGTTCGAATCCCTGGGAGAAGGTTGTTGTGTCTCGCCGTGAAGCCTTGCCGCCGGTGAACGGCGTACAAGAGCAGGCTGAGCGTGGCGTTTCTTGCGGCGGCCGCCGTTCTGGCTCGGTGGAGAGGAAGAACAGATGAGTAGAGAGGAGAGGGAGTGGTGTAGCTTAGGGTTTGTTTTTAACCATTTCGAACAAATAAGGAGATCTCATCTGTTTTAATCCAGCCAGCGTCCAAAACGACACCGTTCGGTGTCAATATTTTACGAAAATGGTCTAATTACACCAATGGTCCTCATTCTTTTAACCGGTTCTCAATTTGTCTAAGGTCTAACTACAATTTTAGTCCATTCGGTCCATTATTGCACCCGTTTTCATCCCTTTTTTATTTTAATTTCGCACCTCTAGTTTACATTCTATTCAGTTCGGTCACCATTGTATTTTTATTTTCAGGCCTTGAACTATGGTTGTTTGCATTTGCACCTTTCTATTTAACATATTTCACATTCATGCTCATGTATTTCACATTTAGTTGCATTTTAGTCCCATTTTATGTTTTTGCCATGTCATTTAATATTTATGCGTTATAGTCTTTTAATTTTAGGTTGTTTCATGCAGTTTGATATGAGCCATGCATTCATATTAGTATTATCACTATTATTATTTATTATTATTATTATTATTATTATTACCATGTGTAATATGTTATTATTACACAAAGTTTTTGTTATATGTTAATATCATGATATACGTGCATATGCTTCATATCTATTATGTACAATATTTTATTATTTTTATGTTTTAATATGTATGCATATTTATATTATTGTTTGTACATATTATTTAATATTCATGCTTGTTTTAGAGTAGTGTTTTTATGTTAGAATGCATTTTTATGTGTTAGATTAATGTTTATGAATGTTGGATTAATAGGTCATGATGTTGGTATTTATTTATATTTTTGTCATATTGTATTTATTTATGGTTTCCATATTTTAAGATTGCATTCCGGACATATATTTTGTCAATGTGGTGCCCTTTTATTCGACCGTAAACGGGGCCAGTATCAGACGTAGTGATAGTGGTTGGACGTTTACTCTCGAATAACGGGGCCTTTAAAATATACTCGTATTTTCAAAACAAAACACGGGTTTCATAAAACTCCCCGCAGAAGAAAATATTTTCCAAAATAATAAAAAATATCATTTTTAGCGAGAAAAAACATCGCTACAGATGGCGACTCCGCTGGGAAAATTTTTGTTTTTCAAAAACAAATGAGAGTCGAGCTTTTTCAAATAATTACCGCTTTATTAATATCGAAAATTTCGGATTAAAGTGACTATTAAATTAACATTCGGTTACAATTGCGCGTTTATTTTAACGCATTTAAAATTTGGCATATAAACCCGTTTTTTAAGTGAGGGGAAAACGCTAATGCTTTTGTGGAGATATCGTTCTCCCGTATGGGCCTAGCAAGTACCTTCGGGGCTCGAGTACCTTATACTTTCGTGAGGATATCATTCCTTCGTATGGGTATAAGCGAATGGGTCCCCCTGAATTGAACCCGGTTGAAAGGAGCCTATAATGGGCGATGACCGAGGGCCTTGCTACTCTTAGTAGAGGACAACAAGGACAATTCGGGTACCTCTTAGCACCAAAACTGCATATAGTGAGCCGTAGGAGCCAACCCTTTAGAGTCATGTGAAACTCTGCCCGATTAGTGGTCACCCTATTTAGGCTCTGGTGCCTTATTTCTTGTTTATGTACAATTATTTATTTATTACTCTATTTTTCATTTGTTTCACTTAATCGTTTTATTTGGTGCTAACTCGTTGCATTTTATTCTCATCGCATTGATTTCACTTGCATCATTACACAACATCATCGCAATCTTGATTTTGCATTGCATCAATTTAGGACACATTTTGCATGCATATACATTCATTTTCAAAATAAGGAAACTGACTCTAGGGATGCCCTATGACAGTGATACTGGATAAAGCAGAAGATCAGTCAGCTCAACATCCATACGGGACCCGGTACAAAACAAAGATGGCGAACGATGAAAGATTGAAGAAAATCGAGCAAGACCAAAAAGAATTGCAAGCGAACATAGCCAAGTAGGTTGAGGAACAGTTGGCGAAAGTCCAACAGGATATGAGGGAACAACTTGCAAAGTCACAACAAGACATGCTGGGCCAAATGACACAAATGTTGGGATTGAAGCTTCCCGAGCCTGGAGAGGCCTCTGTTGTAAATCCCACTGCAAATCCTAGACCCACTGCCGGGGACGAGGATCTTATGTATCCTCCGGGGTTCACGCCCGTTCAAACCAGGATACAGCCAGAAACTCAACCCCAGGTGATCATTTCACGAGGAAAGTCTCATCTACACCAGGCCGGTACTTCGATCCCTATAAATCATCCATCTACATCAGAAGTTAAAACTGAGGGCAATCAAGCTGAAAATGTTATCTCAGAAATGGATCATCTGTTTGAGATCGAGAAACCGAAGGTAGAAGCTTCAAAGGAAATCGAAGATCGATGTAAGAGACTCGAAGAGAAGCTAGAGGCTATGGGAGTAGAAGATACCTTCAGTGGATTCGATGCCAATGAACTCAGCCTTGTCCCAGATTTGGTTTTACCTCATAAATTCAAGGTCCCAGAGTTTGAGAAGTACGACGGAACAAGTTGTCCTCGCGCTCACCTCACTATGTTATGTCGGAAGATGACAAGATACGGCCGAGATGACAAGCTACTAATTCACTGCTTTCAAGACAGCCTATCGGGATCTGCTGCCCGATGGTATAATCAATTGAGCCGATATCATATCAAATCCTGGAGAGACTTGGCAAAAGCTTTTTTGGAGCAATACCGACACGTCAATGACATGATGCTAGACCGGTGGACGTTACAACAGATGAAACAAAAACATAATGAAAGCTTCAGGCAGTACGCTCAGCGCTGGAGGGATATAGCAGTTCAGGTCCAACCCCCGCTCAGTGAGAGAGAGACCGTGGTCACATTTGTACAAACTTTGGAGGGTCCGATCTTGGGTCGCTTGATAGGCAACGCGACTACCAATTTTGCCGACCTCGTGTTATCCGGTGAGCTCATCGAGAATGCTTTCAAGACTGGCAAAATTAACGATGGAAGTTCATCCCATAAGAAACCTTACCATGGAAGGAAAGACCAGGAAGTGAACTCTTCGGGAGTTTACAATGCAAATTATTTCAAGCCCAGCACAGTTGTGCAATCTAAGGCCGTGTCAAGTGCTCACGTTGCCTTAAGCCAAGGTTCTAGTCAGAGGAAGAACACTGAAAAGATAGAGTTCACTCCCCTGCCGATGTCGTACGGAGATCTATATAAAGAACTGCTAAAGGCCCATATAGTGGTACCTTTCCACCAGGCTCCGACGCAACCCCCATTCCCTAAGTGGTATGATCCTAATGGGAGTTGCAAATATCACGCTGGACAGGTGGGCCATACGATTGAAAATTGTTGGGGCTTCAAGAGGCTGATAGAAATGTACCTCAAGCTCGGTGTTATAAGTATTGAAAACCCTACAAGTTCAGCCACAAGTGGGAACCCTTTTTCGAAGCATGAAGATGCCAACTAAGGGTGTTGAAGGTTTTTTGAACTGAGCCATGTTAAGTATTGCACTGTCCTGACCATAGTAGGTCCCCTTGTAGTTTTTATCACTTTCAGAGTAATACTTTTTGTAAACCAACCTCACCGACTTAAGTACAATAGGGGTGAGAGTATTTTGTAAGGGATCAAAACTACAAATAGCAATGCAAACATCTTTTGTTCATATCTGAGTCTTGAATATCCAAAATACATCACCCTAAATATTACGAGAACAGTGTCAGATGATGTCATGTAACGAACAAAATTTTGGGGCATCCACTCAGATGAAAGCTGATAGAACTCAGGACGAAGTCAGGGCACCGCCGCATGAAAAAACCAAGATCCTGACGAGACCAGTGAGGCGTCAGGGGCATCCCTTTGAGGGCAAGAAAAATCATATCACATTCATGCATTTAGTTGCATTCATCTTACATTAAATCATTTTGCATACGTCACACATCTATGTTCGGTGCATACACTAAAGTCACTTTGCATTTAGGATAGACACATGTATTTAGGCCTAAAATTTATGCATTTTTGCTTGTACATACAAGCAGGTTCGAAATAAACCAAAGAACCTCAGGCATTGGGGCAACAACACAACTGCCAACCTCTAGCCATAAAGAAGTCCAAACACAAAGAGGATGCTGAAGCATCAATAAAAGGTAACAATGACAAATTTTGTGAACATTTACTGATTAATGTTTTTCCATTTTCAGGTCACACCTCTCTGCCAGTAGAGCCGCAGAAGTAGCATTTTCAGATCTTGCCTTCATCATTATTGATAGGCCAACATTTCCAGATTTTGCTTTATCGCTGATGGTGCAGCAGTATAGACATCCTGAAGATCTTGTTTCTCCGTTGATGGTGCAACATATCTGAACCTTTCCCCAAGCAGATCGAATTTCTATTCAGGTCTTGTTTCTCTGCTGACGGTGCAACCAGACCTAATTTTTCTCGAGTCTTACTTCTTTGCACAGTTCAAGAAAAAAGGAAAAATATCAAAAAAAAATAAAGTTGAAAAAAAATAAAAAAATAATAAAAAAATCAGTAAAAAAATCAAGAAAAAGTGAAAAAAAAATGAATGGAAATTCAAAAGAAAATTTATCAACTTTTATCGCCCGATCTAGTCTCTCCGCTGATGAAGTGGCTAGGTACAAGCTATCGTCGTCCTCTGATCCTGCTCTCCGCTGATGGTGTAGCCGGTTCCAGGACGTCATTATCAGATCCTGCTCTCCGCTGATGGAGTTGCTAAGTCAAAGCTGTAGTCGTACTCTGATCCCGCTCTCCGCTGATGGTGTAGCCGGTTCCAGGTCGTCATCCTCAGTTCCTGCTCTCCGCTGATGGTGTAGCCGGTTCCAGGTCGTCATTGGTCAAACCAGTCCTCCGCTGATGGAGTGGCCGCATCCAAGCTCCCGTCGTCCTCAGATCCTGCTCTCCGCTGATGGTTAGCCGGTTCTAGGTCGTCATTATCCAATCTAGTCCTCCGTTGATGGAGTGGCTAGGTCCAAGCTGCAGTCGTCCTCTAATCCTGCTCTCCGCTGATGGTGTAGCCGATTATTGGTCGTCATTATCCGATCCAGTCCTCCACTGATGGAGTGGCTAGGTCCCAGTTGTTGCTGTCCTACTTATCCGCTGATGGTATAGTAGGGTTCCAATTAATGTTCTACTTCTCCGTTGATAAATCCAACTTTACTGATTTTCAAGTCCTTTTTATTAATGAAAAAAGAAAAAGAAAAATAAAAAAAAAGAAAAAAGAAAAAATCAAAAGGAAAAAAAAAGGAAGAAAAATCAAAAAAGGAAAAAAATCAAAAGAAAAAAGAAAAAGAAAAAGAAGAAGAAAAAGAAAAAGAAGAAGAAGAAAAATCAAAATATAAAAAAAGAAAAGAAAAAATGAAAAGAAAAGAAAAATGAAAAATTCAAAAAATGTATCGCTCGATCTAGCCCTCCGCTGATGGAGTGGCTAGGTCCAAGTTGCAGTCGTCCTCTGATCCTGCTCTCCGCTGATGGTGTAACCGGTCCTAGGTTGTCATTATCCGATCCAGCCCTCCGCTGATGGGGTGGTTGAATCCATGTTACCAACGTTCTCCGATCTTACTTCTCCGTTGATGGAATAGTAGGGTCTAACATCTATCTTTTGACCCGGTCTATTCGTCGGTGTTGTAGCCAGGTCATTTTTACTCTCATATTACCATGATGAAAGAAGAAACAAAAAAGAAAGCAAAAAAGAAACAAAAAAGCAAAAAAAAAAAAAACGAAAAAAACAAGAAAAGAAGGGAAAATTTGTCAGTTTTCTGATATTGCCTCTTCGTCAGAGTTGTAGCTGGATCAGACATCAGAACTTTCATCCATCGATCTTGCCTCCCGTCAATGTCACAGCTGGATCGAATTTTGTAGACCATGTTTCTTCGTCAGTGTTGCAGCTGGGTCAAATCTTCTCTAGGTGTTATCGTCGTCAATAATGTAGCAAGCTGAACTCATTTTGCTCCCCAACAGACAACCCCCATTTTGAAGAATTTTGCTACCCAAGAATGACAAGGTAGATCAACCAAGACAAGAAAGAAGACTTGCATCAAAGAGAAAGAAGATCTACAGAAGAATGAAGACATGCGTCAAGAGGAGAGAAACTCAGCCAGACCAGACAAAACGTGTTATTTTTAGTCTTTGCTCTATTGTTGTTACACAACAATGAGCAAAGAGGGGCAGCTGTAATAACCCGTTTTAACCCAACTAAACTAAACTGACCCGGATCCACAAATCGAAGCCGACCCGGATCCAAACTTAACCCGACCCGGCCCGAAACAAAAAAACCCAAAAAAACCCTAATCCCTAAAGTGGTAACCTAGCCGCCGCCGACCTCCTTCGTCGCCGCCGCCGTCAAGCTTGGCTGGCCGCCATTCTGAACCAAAATAACCCAAAAAAATCCCTAAATCAAACCTAAATCCTCTGTCATCCCATACCCTACCCCATACCCTGCCATCCATGCTTCATCCCTTAATGCCCCATGCCCTGCCACCCTTAAATCCCGACCATCTACCCTTCATCAGATCTGCAACAACCAAATAAAATAAGGGGTAGTTAGTTTTGATAAAAAATTTTGGTTTATAAAACCAAATCTAAGGTAAAAAGAAAAGGGGGGCTGAAATTCGAAAATCAGAGAGGGAATAGAGAAAAAAAGTCAGAGAAATTAGGGGGGTTCTGAGATCAAAAGTTGTGTAACTCGGGGAAAATTTGTAAGTTTTTGAATTGAAATCAAAAATCACTTTTTAGTTACAAAATCAATATCTTTTTAGTCGAAATAGAGTGAAAGGTTCGAATCTTACCTGGGAGAAGGTTGTTGTGTCTCGCCGTGAAGCCTTGCCGCCGGTGAACAGCGTACAAGAGCAGGCTGAGCGTGGCGTTTCTTGCGGCGGCCGCCGTTCTGGCTCGGTGGAGAGGAAGAACAGATGAGTAGAGAGGAGAGGGAGTGGTGTAGCTTAGGGTTTGTTTTTAACCATTTCGAACAAATAAGGATACCTCATCTGTTTTAATCCAGCCAGCGTCCAAAACGACACCGTTCAGTGTCAATATTTTACGAAAATGGTCTAATTACACCAATGGTCCTCATTCTTTTAACCCGTTCTCAGTTTGTCTAAGGTCTAACTACAATTTTAGTCCATTCGGTCCATTACTGCACCCGTTTTCATCCATTTTTTATTTTAATTTCGCACCTCTAGTTTACATTCTATTCAGTTTGGTCACCATTGTATTTTTATTTTCAGGCCTTGAACTATGGTTGTTTGCATTTGCACCTTTGTATTTAACATATTTCACATTCATGCTCATGTATTTCACATTTAGTTGCATTTTAGTCTCATTTTATGTTTTTGCCATGTCATTTAATATTTATGCGTTATAGTCTTTTAATTTCAGGTTGTTTCATGCAGTTTGATATGAGCCATGCATTCATATTAGTATTATCACTATTATTATTATTATTATTTATTATTATTATTATTATTATTATTATTACCATGTGTAATATGTTATTATTACACAAAGTTTTTGTTATATGTTAATATCATGATATACGTGCATATGCTTCATATCTATTATGTACAATATTTTATTATTTTTATGTTTTAATATATATGCATATTTATATTATTGTTTGTACATATTATTTAATATTCATGCTTGTTTTAGAGTAGTGTTTTTATGTTAGAATGCATTTTTATGTGTTAGATTAATGTTTATGAATGTTGGATTAATAGGTCATGATGTTGGTATTTATTTATATTTTTGTCATATTGTATTTATTTATGGTTGCCATATTTTAAGATTGCATTCCGGACATATATTTTGTAAATGTGGTGCCCTTTTATTCGAGCGTAAACGTGGCCAGTATCAGACGTAGTGATAGTGGTTGGACGTTTACTCTCGAATAACGGGGCCTTTAAAATATACTCGCATTTATAACCGAATTTTAATCTAATCGCCACTTTAATCCGAAAAGTTTAATATTAATAAAGCGGTAATTATTAAAGTTTCAATTTTGGGCGGTGTGGGGGTGCTAATCCTTCCCCATTTGTAACCGACTCTCGAACCCGATATTTCAAAATCTCTGGTTTTCTACGGTGTCCGGCCTACCTAAGTGGCCGGTGGCGACTCCATTTTCAAAACAAAACACGGGTTTCATAAAACTCCCCGCAGAAGAAAATATTTTCCAAAATAATAAAAAATATCATTTTTTTAGCGAGAAAAAACATCGCTACAGTAACCAATCATATATTGATCTTACATATTTTAACTACAAGTAACTATTCGTTTAACATACTAACATAACTTGCTAATCAAGAAATCATTTGATTCTACTATTAGCATTCTTTTGACTACAAGATTCAAACCTCCATACCTTAAGCATATAGATCATACAATTCTCAAGGTTGATTCTACTATTAGCATTCTTTTGACTACAAGATTCGAACCTCCATACCTTAAGCATATAGATCATACAATTCTCAAGGTTAACATGCCATTAATTTTAGACACTATAATTTGATAAACATGCATATAACAATATCTAATTGTATTTCCAACATGCTATCAAGCTTATACCACAAGCAAGCATTTGAATATCATAAATACAAGGGCACATGCCCATCAAACAAGCTCCCAAAGGACATAATAGATTGTTTACAAAAGCATGAGTTACTATTGGACTTAAATACATATACATAATCAAAAAGGACATTCAAATGCATCATGCTCGATTTAATACACATATGCCACTAACTAGGAGTTCATAGGCCAAAAGATATAATACGATGTACAACAACTTTGGAATAGTGACTTGCAACCTTCGAACACGATCAAAACGCAAAGCTTCACAAATCCTGAAATGCATGACAATGAATGCATTGGGCTTATATAGCCTAAGTGAGGTAGTAACCATGACAAGACAAAGTATTAATCAATAAAGAGGCAAAATGATCAACCAATATTTTATAAGTATTTAGGTTAGACCTAAAGTACAATGTCTTATTTTAAAGGCTTAACTCAAAAGCTTATTCAAGACTTATGAACCTCATAACTTGTCATGCTCACCAAGAGCTTTATCAAGGTTTATCAGAGTACTTTCAAGATTCTTTTGAAATTCTCATTCAATTTCTCATAAGGATCATGTATTTTAAAAAGTTTGCCTTGGATCATATTTGGTCATGAATAGCATTGGTCCGTGATTGACCGTATAGGTCCAAAATACACATAGCACACAACACATAGCAATGGCTAGTGACTGAACATAACAATCCTAACTTCTCACTAACCAACCAAACTGTCGCCAATCTCCTTACATTTCCCCTGTTACCTCCCACTGTCGCCAATATATCACATATAATGGGTCGTCACCCGAGCCGTAGCTCATGGACCGTAGTCCCAAAGTATACCATGTATTATGCCAAAGTGTCCAAGGGCTTCCATTGAATAGGCAACTTAGATATCTTCTGTTTTAAAGTTAGGAGAGATTTCTTATGTCACAAGTAAACTTATTTATTTCTTCTTTTCATTATCTTATAACACAAGTTGACCTTCTAGCTCCTTAAGGCTTAGAATTCATGAACTTATATCTTTGATATTCAAATCCTTTATTGAAATCTTAAAGCCTTTTTGGTTAGTAGTTAGCTTTAAGCTTTACAATAAAATTTACAAAATCATCCATTTCAAACATAACATAGCAAGGCACAAAGTACATATGTAATGAAACATAACCAAAAGATTTATCGAGGATGCCATGCTATGAATGCATTCACACATTGTGCTCTATGTGAGCCTTATGCATACACTCATTGTCTATACAAAACACATAACAGAGGATCAGGATGACACCGTGTTACCCAAAACAAATGCAACTACACTGACCTCTTATTCCGAAGTTACGGGATACCTGAACCACAATCACATCTCTATTTTCCATCTTACTTTCCATTTCCAAACTTTCTCAACAAAGTGTTTACCTCAATCAAATAACCATCATTAGGATTTACTCATTTCAATTCATTCATCAACAATTCAAATTCCTCATATGTGCATACATATATACTTACAATTCAATCCAGCATAGACACACACTTGTACATGCTCAAACAATCCCTAATACATTTACATACATGTAGAGTAGTCCATACATTTACATACATACTTATATATACATTAATCAGCCCTTATCATATCTATATACATTCAAAACAATCTCTAAACTTTTAAGACAATTATTATAAACTTCATAAAACATCCCCTTATCTTTAAATACACAAAAACAACCCACTACTTTCATATTAAGTCAAAGCAGTCCAATATACTGGTACATATACATATTCATGCCAAAACAATTCAACATGCTTCCATATTTCACAAAACAGTCCTGTTATTCATGTTTATTTTTTTAAACACCATAAAAACAGTCCCTTAACACTTAAATTATAGCCAAAATAGCCCCTAAGTTCATCAAAACAGTTCATGTGTTATCATATTTATACAAAACTGTTCAACTAAACATATATATTCAATTTCACATTAAACATTCCATAGTATATGTTTATATACCCAAAACAGTCCAGGATGTGTTTTAAATACATTCAAAACATTCCAAATTTCACATGTATGCATAGGTGATAAAAACAGTCGATTTTATATTTTTATACAAGCAAAACAATCCCCTATTTTGCCATAAGCTCAAAATAGTCCCATTTCACATTTATTCTTACTTATACATGTTCAAATGGCCTTACCATTTACCTTATGATCGAAGCAGCCCTAGTTACAAAGCTTACATGTAATTATTCATTAAAACAGCCCTTTCTAACTTCTTATCCATTCACAATAGTTTTATTTTCTTATTTATTCATGCACTTATACATATAACAGTTCTAATTTTTATCCAAAGTAGTCTTTAAAACAGATTCATTGTGTAGTTCAATTTAGTGATAACAATAGTCCCTAAATCTTTACAAAATCGTTCATTAATTAACATCACATGTGTAAAACAACACCTAAATCATACATACTCATTTACACATTTCAAACAGTCCACAAGCCTTTAAATTCATGACAAAAACAGTCTCAATTTTATACATATACTCTTACATATTCACTAAGCAACCCTCACACTTTCATTCATGTTCAAACAACACTTGAATCATTTAAAACAATGCTCACACGTTTTAACTTATTAATTCAACCCCTCTATTTTTATAATTCTATTCTTTAAGCTTTCAAAACTGTCCATACTATTACTTTCATAAGTTCAAAACAACCCTATCCCATAATTTTATACTTTTGTGTACATGATTAACCAATCTATCAAGTGTCGTATATATATATATATATATATATATATATATATATATATATATATATATATATATATATATATATATATATATATGTCCTTATAGCATTCTTTTGTTTAATTACTCAAACAAGATAGCAATTACACATAAACTCTTACAAAATAGTCCAGGTTTCACACAAATTCCTTAATTCGATTGAAACATGGCAGCATACTAACTTATACAAGTTTACACATTTGAACAGTCCTAAATTAGTTTCTTGCATTCATATTCACACTACTAGAAAATACATTCATATACATCACACTCAACCACCTAAATTTTCATTGTCAAATGTATAGCCAATTCGAATTGGTTACCAGAATTATAGATTGCGTGAATTCATCATTCAATTCATTCGATATATCATACATTCAAGTAACACAATTTCAATCCAATTTTCCTAACATCTCTAGCCTTTCCTTAATACACACACATACACACACACACACAACATACATACATACATACATACATACATACATACATACATACATACATACATACATACATACATACATACATACATACATACATACATACATACATACATACATACATACATACATACATACATACATACATACATACATACATACATACATACATACATACATACATACATACATACATACATACATACATACATACATACATACATACATACATACATACATACATACATACATACATACATACATACATACATACATACATACATACATACATACATACATACATACATACATACATACATACATACATACATACATACATACATACATACATACATACATACATACATACATACATACACATACATACATACACATACAACATACATACAACATACATACATACATACATACGTACATACGTACATACGTACGTACGTACATACGTACGTACGTACATACATACGTACGTACATACATACGTACGTACGTATGTACATACGTACATACATACGTACGTACATACATACATACATACATACATACATACATACATACATACGTACATACGTACAATACGTACGTATGTACATACATACAACCAACAAGAATTTTCCATTTAAATGAGAGAAAGAACAAGAAAGTACCTTCTCTCAATACTTCTTTCGAATCTAGTAACATTCTAGCTAGAAAGGACTAAAGATTTAAGCTTTCTCTCAAACTTCTCTCTCTAGTTCGGCCATGGAGATGAAGAGAGGAGAGAAATGATGAACAACTTTTGTTCATCCTCCCACTTCTTGTAAAATGTCGTGAATCATCCCCATACTAATTATTTTTCTTGCATGCAAACATCTATTTTTTGCATGATTTCAAATGAGCCCTTTAGGATAAGGTTCTCAACTTGATTACGAATTCAATTTAGTCCTAAGTCTTTTAGTTGATTATTCTAATAAAACATTCAAATCGAATTGAATTACAACTAATTTCACCAAAATTTCTAAGTCATAATTTGGGATACTACAACATCAACTGATTCCGTCTATGAACAATAATCTCATTATTTCAAATAAAAAGTTTAAAGATGAAACCATCAACCATCATCTTCAAACAATGGCCATAGTGCCACATGGCGCACCAGTAGAGTGCGGGAACTGTTTAAAGACGGTAGTAAATGGCTTCGACTTCAAACAGTGCTCGCATCACATGTGTTTCAGCCGGTACAACTTTACGCAAGGGGCATCTTTTGGCATGCATGGGTTGCCAGGCTGCAAAGGAAATAATTGGTTGGGTGAGAAGGTGATTGTAAAATAAATAATTCGGTTGGGGTATTAATGGGATGAATGGTTTAAATTTTTAAGTGAAACAAGGGATGAAGTGGGGAGTGAAAATTTGTAGGAAAAAATTGAAATTCTAGTTGAAAAAAGAAGGAGAAAAAGAAGAAGAATGAGAAAAAAATACAATAAGTATGAGTTTGATTTTTAAATTTAATAATATGATTTTGTTTTAAATTGTATCTCATATCTATTATTTTTATAATTTTGTAGAAAAGTTGAAGAAGAGAGAGAAAGATTTGAAGTAAGTTTAATTTGAAGAAGAGGAAGAAAGATTTGAAGTAAGTTTTCTGAAATTTGTTTGAGAGTTTTTTAATGTAGTAATTTTATTGTTAATTTAAAGTAACTTTATTGTTAATTTTTTTAGGAAAATAGAAGTAGAGGAAGGGAGATTTGAAGTAAGTTTGGTGAAATTTATTTAACTTATTTGAAAATTAGTAAGTAATTTATTTATAGTCATCATTCTTTTAATTTATGGATGTGCATGTAAAAAAAATATTTTTAACATTAAAAATTCAATTTCAAACATTGAAATCGAAAATGTTTACAAATATAAAAAATAAATTATTGGATTTAAATTTTTATAGTAAGTAAACTATTTTAACTGATTTCTATTGTAGTAAGTAAATTGTTTTAACTGATTTTTTCAAACAATAAAAAATTAAAATTAAATAAATATTGGATTAATTTAACTAATCCTAATTAAAAATGTTATATATAATTATCTAGTTAATGCTTTAATTTCAAACATATAGGAAATTTGTAAAAGAAATTAATACTTTTCATTAAGATTAATTCATTTAAGTTTAGTTGTAAATTAATGCATTTAGAATTTAATTTTTAAGTAATTTATTGTATTTAATAAGTATAATTTATTGTACTTTTGATATGATTTAGAGGAAAAAAGAAGATAGTATTTAACCTTGAGTAGTATAATTTAATTTAATGTATTGTAATTTTTTTAGAATTTTAATTTTATGGAGATAATAGTTTAAAGTAAGCTATAAATTAATGATAAGCATTGATGTAATTTAGAGAAAATTTGATAGAAAGTTTTGAGTAATTTAATTTAGTAGTAAGTAAAGTAAGTCGAATTATTTCATTTAACTATTTTTTTTAAAATTTACTTATGTAATTTTTAATTAAATTAAAAATATTTTAAATTCTATTTTTATTTGATTATTATTATTATTATTTTAATGTAGTAGATTTAGTCCCGAGTTATTAATATTTTCTTACTTTTCATGTTTGACGTTTGGAATATTTTTGTTTTGTGTTAAATAGGTGGTTGAAGGTGAAAAAAATTGTAGAAGAATTTTTGTGTTAAAATTGAGTAAAGAATTATCCCGAGTTATTTTTTATTTGATTATGATTATTATTGTTTAACGTAGTATATTTAGTCCCTAGTTAGTAATACTTTCTTGTCATGTAGGATGGCTTAGCAAGCTCCTCTGTTGCATTTACAAGATCGATACATTACTAGTCTTAGGGTTGATGAGATGGTACAAAATTTTTAATAATTTATTTATTACGAAATCAATCACTTCTGTATTTTTGTTAATAATTATGTTTACATAATACATTAATTACATGATATGGAGGATACATTTAAACATCACCGGAGCATGGTAGAAACTCCCATAGATAATAGAGTCCTGCATTTCTTGCATATGTCGAGATTTTATCATGCGACATTCCTTCGTGAGTGCAAGTTGGTTCCCGGGTTGATTACCGCTCTAATTGAGCATTGAAGACTCGAAACTCATACATTCCATATGCCTTGTGGAGAATGCACGATCACGCTAGAAGATGTGGTTTATCTTACCGGTGTCCTGATAAACGACAAACCATTGATCGAGCGTACTTGAGGTTTAACTGCTGCAATTTACAAAAAGTGCCTTAGGAAGGTGCTATATGGAAGTAATGTGAAAGAGTCTCATGTCAAATTGAGTTGGTTGGAAAGTGAATTTGGACTCAATCCGTATAGTACAGTTGATGAGATTTATAAGGCAAGTTGAGCATATATTCTGCAGATGATTGGATGGATACTGATGCCAGATAAATCTGACAATTTGGTCCATATACGGTATCTACGTTTTTTAAATACTCCTTGGGAAGCTGGTTGTCAATATAGTTGGGGATCAGTCATATTATCGTGCTTGTATCGTGAGTTGTGCAAGGGCGTTGTACTAGAAAAGGGTAAGAAGGTAAGCAATATTGGTGGATGTCTACTGTTATTGATAGCGTGGGCTTGGCAACGACTTTCTTTTTTACACCGATTACTCGAACACAGATACAATTTCCTCTTGTTGCAAGGTAAATATCCTGATTTTGAGTTGAATGTTTAAATTAAATTTACTTGTTTTTAAAATATTATTGTAATTTGTATGTAGATGGTGCGAGGAAAAACACGAGACAAAATTGGTGCACAACACACTATAGCAATTACCATTTTTAGGGACAATTTTATTGTGACTATGAGAAATTTTGTCACAAATATTAAAGTTTTTGTTACGAAATTTATGTGTGACACTATTGCTATAGGTATTTGTGATGTGTTATTATTTGGTCACTATTATAATAGTATTTGTGTCCGTTTAAACTCTCTTGCTATTAAATTGTCACTAGAAATATGTAACCAGGAGACAAATTTTAGTCACCACTAAATTTTGCCACTAATAAAATACACATATTGATATAACCACTATTATTAGATATTTTTGAAAAAAATATTTGTCACGTAAAATTTGCTTTTTATTACAGGAAATTTTGTAACCATTAAATATTTTAGATAAATTTCAAGAGGTGCGAGATTAGATCCTCAATATAAAATACAAAGAAAAATGAGATTTTGAAATTTTCAGTGAGTGCGACTACTGTAACGCCCCATTTTTGGGTCTAGGAGTTTTTGAGTTGATTAGACGGTCCGATGGACCGAGATTAGAGTTAGATTCGAGATTTAAATCAGAATAAAAATTTTTGGTGTGAGAAAAATATGTGAAAAATATCTAAAAATCCTTATTTAATATATTAATATTTTTGGTAAAGTCTATTTTTAAAAATGAAATTTGGAAAGTTGACATTTGGATATTGACCAAAATGTAAAGAATGTAAAACTATTTTTAGTGACTATTTTGTAAAAGGGTCAAATCTTAGAATCTTTAAGGAGGTATTTTACCTAAATATTTTTATCAAATTTTCTCTCAATTGGAATTATTTTAATGTTTTTAATTAAAGATTAAAAGAGGATTAATTAGGATGAGGTGGTTATTTCTTAAAAACCAATTTTTGACGTAACTTTCTTTCTCTCAAGTTTTCTCTCAAAATTCCTTCAGCCAAACACTCTTCTGTTTATCAAAGATTTCAGGTAATGACCTTGATTTTCTAAACTATTGATTTATAATTGATTCTTCAATCTTGATTTCCAAAATCTCATAGTTTTTCCTTTGCTTTTCAAGAGTAAACATCCAATTGAGGGGAAATTCATCCATTAGAGGTAAGATTCATTTTTCTCCTATAATGAATGGTTCTTTACTGATATTCCCAAGTATTTGATCCTTTATATATGGTTTCTAATGAGTTTTAATGATTAGATTATGGAAAATTGGTTAAATCAAGCTTTAATTGATAAGATTTGATGATTTTCGAATTGGATCTATTTTGCTAAGTTCTTGATTGATTTTAATCATGATTTTGATGTTATATAATGTTAATAGATTGGTTTGAAGCTATGTGAATCTCTAATTTTCTAGGTTGCTAGTTGGGTGTTTTTGAGGCGTTGTGGTTGTTTATTGTATGCTGGAAGTATAAGGATGGTGTTAGGTTGTTTTTGGATCTCAATTGAAGATAATTTATTTATTAAACCTTTAGGTTTTGGTTGGGTTAAATGTGGAAGGTTTTTGATGTTGTTTTCTTTAGTTTTGAGAAGGTTTCAGCTAGAGTTTGAAGAGGACCGTTATGAGTTGATGTTGCTGGGTTGTGAATGCATTTTGATGAATTGAATCCTCTATTTTTGTATGGCAAAATTAGGGGTGTTTGATCCTCAATCTCGTAGCATTGCTTCGGAAGCTTTGGGGTAGTGATTCGTATCGGCGAATAAAGCTTTGCGAAGTCAGTGAATGAGAATGTGGATTTCAGCTTTGAAATGGTTTAAATGTTGTTTTGGGGAATTTAAACTTAGTTTGAAACGTTGGTTTAAACTCGTAAGTAAGTATAAGAGATTTCTCCCTCGGTCGTGCTTTTACGAAATAGATTTTATGCACTTATTTTGAATTACATGGTACCTACTGTTTAAACATGATTTAAAGTATATTTTATACTAATTTTGATCATATAATGATGATGAATGCATTTGGTAAATGATCCATGTAAGTATGTGGAATAATTGTTTAAAGCATGGTTTGTTGCTTTGGAAATGGTTTTGAATTGATGCATATAAAAACGTGAGGTACATGGTTAATAATGACTTATATTGGAAAGTGATGTGGTTTAAAATGTTATCGGATATAGTTGGCCGGCCATAGGATTGATAGTGCACTATAAATAAGTCGTCTCGGGCGTTGAGGGGTTTATTTTTGGTCTGAGTATCAATATGAGTACAGGTGTATCGATACGGTTTTGAGCTACTAGAATTGTGGGGAAATGATTTGTTACCTGCGTATCGATATGCTTAGGGGCTGTATCGATACGCCCCCATGTATATGTACACTTTAAGATCATATCTGTACGCATGATCGTTATGTCTGTTGTTATGAATATTAAAGGTTTTAGATTCTTATGTTTTGGTCCCTGATTGTTATACATGCAATTAAATAAGTTCGAATGGTCGTTTTAAGCTGAAATTTGACATGTGAGAATGAAACTCGACTAATTAAGGATTGGAAACTTCAAAATGGATTAAGTCCCTATAATTTTCCAGAATTGCAATTTAGTCCTAAATTGTAATTCAGTGTAATTAGATGTCGATTCGATGCCTGATTGAGTTGAAATTTCACCTGTTGCGAGTATGCACACTATAGGTTATAATGTTGCATCTAGATAAGATAAAAGAAAAAATGGAGGTATTTTGATTTAAATTTTTTTAGGTTTTTTCAGCAAACCCAATGTAGCTTGCTCGATTCAGTTTTGCGTCTAGACCGGGTCAAGAGGGTTACATTTGGTGGTATCAGAGCCATGTTGCGATAAGTTAGACGAGTTTATGATTGTTAGAATGTTGTTATTTGTTGATTACTGTTGTTTGCTATTCACGGTGATTATTTATAAGCATGTTGGTTGTTTATATGTCTATTGGATGGCATATGTTATGTTGGGGGGATATTTGTAGGACACATTACCTTATTACTACAGTCTAAAATGTTTTATTTAGAAAGGAAGTCTTGGATCCTTGCTTGAAGCTGGCCTGACTATTTTTGCTTTGGTGTAATTATCATACCTTAGATATAATTGTTTTGTTATGACCGAGGAGAGAGTTAAGGTTTAGCATGAATGTTGTTGCTGTTTGGCAAGGGAACAAGGAAAATGTTATGTCTTATGGGGGTTTTCCACCCCAAAGCAAGTACCACTTATGCCAATTGGGCCAGTGTTGGGTGATAAGGCGCCTTTGATACAGGCGATGGTTGGAGCTTTTCGAGCTAATGTTGCTGGAGCGCATGTGCTTGCGCTAGTTGCTGGGAAAACATGATTGCCATTGAAATGTTTGCATAGTTTGGAAGAAGTTAAGTATAGAGGGTTGGCACTGAGACATCCGAAGAGTGGATGGCCAGTACTGATCAAATTTTGGAACAAATAGAGTGTAATGAAGCCCTTAAGTTGGGATGAGTTGTATCTTTGTTGCAAGGAGACGTGTATAGTTGGTGGACAACTATTACCACAGGCATGAAACCTGGTGATGTGACATGGGAATTCTTTCGAACTATTTTTTAAGAAGAAGTATTTGGGAGTTAGATACTTGGATAAAAAGAAACGCGAGTTCATGGCTTTAGTTTGGGGTAGTATGTCTGTAACCGAGTATAAGGTACAGTTTGTTTGGTTGAGCCAAAATGCTCCTAAACTGGTACCGAACAAGAGGCATCGCTGTGACTGATTCTGTTACAGACTGGTACAGGATGTTAAGACATATATGTTGGCTTCTGACTACACCGATTTTGACATGTTAGTTACATAGGTGAAGGATAATGAACATAACCTAGATTTATCAGTTCGTGTGAGAGGTTCTAGCTTTGGAAAGAGAGTTGCGGACTCTAGTTTTGGTGGTGACCAGTTTAAGAGTCAACATGATAAAGGTATCGCTTGGAGTTGAGGCAATGCGGAGGTAGTGCTGGGTAAGGATCGTAGGTTAGGGTACCCGAGCTAGAGAAGTACATAACACCTATTGGATTTATGGATCGTGTGATCATATGAGGCGAGACTGTAAACATCTGGCTCGTGTGGGACAGGCTCTTGCGCTTATTGTTGCTAATTCCTGTTGAAGTTGGGGATTGAGCAATCAGTTGAGATGGTTCTTACAAGAAGGTTGTTTAGGTGATGTCCTTTGATTGATTGAGGTCATGTGTTTGCAGTTGATTTGATGGAGTTTCTATTTCACGGTTTTGATGTAATCTTGGGCATGGATTGGTTTTCTGAGTATGGATTTGTGGTTGATTTGAAACCAAGCGAGTTTCCTTGAAACTTGTCGATGATTACAAAGTGGTTGTTGTAGGAAAAAATGCTAAATTCTTGTTCATTGTTGATTCAGCTCTAGAAGTGAGTCGTATGATGGATTCAGGATGTCAGGCATTCCTAGCCTATGTTATGAATTCAGGACCAAATGAGGTGCTTGTTCAGGACATTCATACCGTATGTGAGTTTCTGAGTGTTTTTCTAAAGGATTTGTCGGGTTTGCTGCCCAATAGGGAGGTTGAGTTTGGCGTTGAGATGTATGCAAATACAACTCCAATGTCTATTGCTCCCTATCGCATGGCACCGAAGGATTTAAAGACACAACTTTAGAAGTTTCTTGATCGAAGGTTTATTAGGCCTAATATTTTACTGTGGGGTGTACCGGTGTTGTTTGTGAAAAAGAAGGATGGCATGATGTGAATGTGCATTGATTATCGGCAACTGAATAAGTTGACGGTTAATAATGGGTATCCTTTGCCGCAGATTGATGTTTTTTTGACCAATTTAGGGGTGCTTCAGTGTTTTCTAAGATTGATTTGAGGTTCGGGTATTATTAGTTGAAGGTAAAGGATGCAGATGTGCCTAAGACTACTTTTCGTACGAGGTACAGACATTACGAGTTCTTGGTGACACCATTTGGTTTGACCCATGCCCCAGCCGCGTACATGGATATGATGAACGAGTGTTCCATAAGTTTTTTGTATCAATTTTTGGTTGTGTTTATTGATGATATTCTCGAGTGAAAAGGTACCAAGAAGGATTTTGATCGACAAGTATGAATGGTTTAGCAGGATTTTGTGGAGAAGCGAATGTTGTTCTTTATTTGGGTAAGTACGAGTTTGACATGTTGGAAGGAATACTGGTTATGAGAACGTTATTAGTAAGTGTGAACAGTTAAACATGCAAAGTGCAAAAATAATTATATATATATATATATTTAAATATGCTAGTACATGTACACATTTGGGCATAAGATTAGAGGTTTTGCATACATACACATAGGCATCTATGAGGGCATATAAGTAATCATGTATACATGTGTTCACACTTACGAATGACTTTCGGGGGCTGATAGAGTGATGGTGTAAGCAAGGTAGTTTACATAAGTAGCTTTAGTAATGTGGTTCTTTGGAGTTTCCAAAGTTTGTAGGAGGTTTTAAAGTTTGGTTCTTGAAAGTTTGAATTGTGCTAGTTTTGAAGCAACCAAGTTGGTGTTAAAAGTACGTGGGTTTTCTAGATTCAATGGACTAATATCAAAGTTTGCTAAGGAATTTTCTAAGATTGTTTCATCGCTAGTGAAGTTGTGGCTCATGCATCTAGACAGTTGAAGGTGCACGAGCGCAATTATCCTACCCATGATCTTGAGCTTGCCGCAATTGTGGTTACTTCGAAAATTTGGAGGTACTATCTCTATGGAGAGAAGTGTGTTGTGTATACAGATCATGAGAGTTTAAAGTATTTGACGGCACAAAAGGATTTGAATCTTAGCAATGTAGATGGTTGGAGTTGCTTAAAGATTATGATTTGACAATTAAGTGTCATCTGGGAAAGGCTAATCTTGTAGCCGATGCTTGAGTAGAAAAGTTACAGTGGAGTTAAGAGGCAGTGTTTGCACGGTTAAGTGTGACGTGGGATGGAGACTTATTGGCTGAGTTGCAAGTAAAGTCATCCTTGTCAAGATTGATTAAGGAAAACAACCTTATGATGATGTGTTGGAACCGCATGTTAAGGAGATCATGGATGGAAATCCTATGAATTTTCACTTGAATGATGATGAGGTGTTGTGTTTTAAGGATTGGATAGTAGTGCCTAGTGATGATGAGTTGAGGCATACCATTTTGACCGAAGCGCATGCTAGTCCTTTTGCCATTCTTCCCAGTAGTACTAAAATGGATCATGTCTTGAAACAAGAGTACCATTAAGTTGGTTTGAAGAAGGATGCGGCTGATTTTGTTGCTAAATGTATGGTGTGTCAGCGTGTCAAGGCTGTGCATCAGTTTCCTTCTGGGTTATTGCAACCGTTGAGAATACCAGAATGGAAGTGAGAGATAATCACCATGGATTTTATGTCTGGATTGCCATTGATGCCAACTAAGAAGTATCCCATTTGGGTAATTGTGGACCGATTTACGAAGTGTGTATATTTTGTGGCTGTGCATATAGCGTATACCTTGGATAAGTTAGCGGATTTGTATATTGTTGAGATTGTACGTTTGCACGGGATGTCTAAGTCTATAGTTTCGGATAGAGATCCATGGTTTATAGTAAGGTTTTGGGAGTGTTTGCATCAAGCTTTGGGTATACGGTTGAACTTCAGTAATTCATATCATCCTCACACGGATGGTCAGTTTGAACGTGTGATCCAGATCTTGGAGGATATGTTGAGGTGTTGTATCATTGAGTTCCAAGGAACCTGGGAGAAATAGTTGCCTTTGGTGGAGTTTGCTTATAATAACAGTTATCAGGATAGTATACAAATGGCACCGTATGAGGCCTTGTATGGTAGGAAGTGCCATACACCTTTGTGTTGGGCCAAGGCTGGGGAAAAGTATGATTCCTTGCCGGATGTGTTGAAAGATATGAATGATAAAGTGAAGCTTGTTTGTGATCGCTTGAAAGCGGCTTCGAATTGTCAAAAATCCTACGCGAATTTGAAGCATAGAGAGATTGAATATGCAGTTGGTGATCTCGTGTTTTTGAAAGTGTCACCTTGGAAGAAGGTGATGCGGTTCAGACGTAAGGGTAAGCTTATTCCGAGGTTTATTGGACCATATGAGGTTGTGGAGCGTGTAAGTCTTGTGGCTTATCGTTTGAGGTTTCCTTCTGAGCTGGAGAAGATTCAAGATGTGTTTCATGTGTCGATGTTGTGGAGGTATCGGTCGGATCCATCACATGTTATGCTGGTGGAAAACAAAGAGTTGCAATCAGATATATCTTATGATGAGGAACCTGTAGAGATCCTTGACTCTAGCAGTAAAGTTCTTCGTGGTAAGATGATTGAACTAGTAAAAGTGTTGTGGCAATATCGTGGAGTTGAAGAGGCCACGTGGGTAAGCAAAGCGGACATGTTGAAATAGTTTCCGCATTTGTTTCCCTTGGGTAAAATTTTGAGGATGAAATTTCCTAAGTGGAGGAGAGTTGTAATGCCCTGGTTTTGGGCCTAGGAGTTTTTGGGTTGATTAGACGGTCCGATGGTTTGGGATTAGAGATTCGAGTCAGATTCGAGATTTAAATTGGAATAAATATTTTTGGTACGAGAAAAATATGTGAAAAATATCTAAAAATCCTTATTTAATATATAGATATTTTTGTAAAGTCAATTTTGAAAAATGAAATTAGGAAAGTTGACATTTGGTAAATGATCCATGTAAGTATGTGGAATACTTGTTTAAAGCATGGTTTGTTGCTTTGGAAATGGCTTTGAATTGATTCATATAAAAATAGTAAGGTACATGGTTAATAATGAATTATATTGGCAAGTGATGTGGTTTAAAATGTTATCGGATATAGTTTGCCGACCATAGGATTGATAGTGCACTATAAATAAGTCGTCTCAGGTGTTGAGAGGTTTATGCATACCGAATATTCCACCATGAGTACCCTAACGGTCGAGGGGTTATATGGTAACGAAAACTCCAGTTAGTAGATTATGCGTCTAACCGATAAGAAGTATTTTGAAAGTACCTAATTGTAAGCGTACCATAATTCCAGTTAAGATGACATAAAGTGTTGAGAGGACACTTGTTGAATCCGTGTATCCAATGAACTATTTTGTGAATGTGGAACTTGGTTTATCATCATTTGAAATGCAATATAATTGTTAATGTATCGTGTTGATGGATGTTGATGTATAATGTTGGTTTACTCTTTAAGCTTTGCATATGGATTGTTATGCATGGGAATACTTAAATTGAGGGTTAGCAAATAAGATTTATTGTTGATCCATGATACATGTTGCATAAGTTTTAATATTCTAGTTTTTGAAAGTTTTAAGTTCATGGTTTTTAAGGCATGATGTTTTATAAGATGATTGAAATGGCAATTTCAATATGGTTTTGGAAAATGGTTTTAAAATGCATTGATGGTGTGTTATTTGAGCACTCCGCACTAAGCCTAATGTGCTTACGCTCTTTTTGTCCATCAATGCAGAGAATTAAAAGTTTGGAGGGAGCAAGCAAGCGAAGGGAATCCAAGGACTTCGGCTATTTGAGAGTATGGTTTCAAACTAGACTAGTAGTAATAAAGGCAATGGGGTTTCATTGTTGTTTTGGGAGGGTTTTTACTAAACTCCATGCTTGAGAAAGTTTGCTATGTTGTTTTGGAGTTGTAATTAGCCTTATACATTTGTTTGTTGCTTTGAATTTATGCTTTGTATGGTGGTTGGTTATTTTCTAGAAAGCATGCCTATAGATTTCCGTTTGATGTATGATGTCATGATCTCTGCGATGTTTTAACATGGTTTGATCTTTAGAATTGTTGTGTATATGTTTGGGGTTTGATAAAGCATGTTTGGAACATTGATTGTATGAAAAACTAGCAAAATTGGACATTTCAAGTCCATTCGTATTGGTACAGGTAGAGGTGTATCGATACGAGTAAGTCTATTTTTGGCCTGAGTATCGGTATGGGTAGAGGTGTATCGATACAATTTTGAGCTACTAGAATTGTGGGAAAATGATTTGTAACCCGCGTATCGATACGCCTGCTTATCTGTACACTTTAAGTCCGTATATGTACACCTGGTCGTTATGTTCGTTGTTATGGATATTAAAGGTTTTAGATTCTTCCGTTTTGGTCCCTGATTGTTATGCATGCAATTAAATGAGTTCAGATGGTCGTTTTAAGCTGAAATTTGACATGTGAGCGTGGAACTTGACTAATTAAGGATTGGTAAATTCAAAATGGATGAAGTTCTTGTAATTTTATAGAATTGCAATTTAGTCTCTAAATTACAATTGCGTGCAATTGGATGTCGATTCGACACCCGATTGAGTTGAAATTTCAGCTGCTGCTTTTATGCACACTATAGTTATAATGTTGCATCTAGATAAGATAAAATAAAAAAATGAATGTGTTTTGAGTTAAATCTTTTCGAGTTTGTTTTGCCAAACCTAATATAGCTCGCTCGATTCTGTCATGAGTCTAGACCAGGTCAAGAGGGTTACAACTGCGCCCTTGCACCCCTAATCCATCCTTGCCTATAATGTAATGTAATATTCAAGAAATTTTTTGATGAGATAATCAATCAGTTGTGGAAGGCCAAGAGGGGGTGAATTGGCAAATAAAATTTTTGGTGGAAGCAAATAGAAAAAATGGACACAAGGAATTATAGTGGTTCAACATTCTAACAAGGTCTATGTCCACTACCTTAGCTTCTCACTAAGTAATTTCTACAAATTCACTAATGAATTTCGTCCCCTTTTCCAGGCTTAGGAAGAAACCATTACACGATCAAAGCTTTCTACCCAAAGTTTGATCAAGTTCACTATTTTACAAGAAGTTGTTTGCAAACAAAGAAATCCTCACAAAGGAATGTGTTTGCCCAATTACAAGTACATCCAACCCAAAAATTGAATCAAAAGATCACAATGAATAACACTTAAGTGTGTTGCAAAGAGTTCGACTCTAATAAGCTCAAAGGTGTTGGATTTGTGCTTGAATGCTTTAGAGTTGTTAACTTGTTGTTGTTGAAGCTTTGAAGACTTGATTTTATACCCTCTCATTGATTTTTAACCGTTTGGGTGGTTGGGATATTCAATATAACCGTTGGGTTGCATTTTCCCACAATAAATATTCTTTGGTGGGCTACCGTATTGGTACACGAGCTTCCGTATTGGTACCTGCCATAAAAAGAAAGAGCCATTGTACAAAGAGGTTTAGATACGCTTGAGGGCATATTGAAACAAGTAGTGTATAAAAACAGAGATGTATCGAAACGGTAGAGCCGTATCGGTATGGATTTTGCTCACTAGAATCTGAAGAAAATGTCACATCCCAAAAAATGGCCTAGTCGGAAATAGGTCTCGATGATCGGAAAAAATTGGAATCCGATGTGTAGAATGTTGTAGTAAATGACCATTGTACCCCTCTTGTTGTAATGAAATTACATTTTGACCCTATGTGTGTAAATGGACCATTTGTATGAAATTTGAAGCCCAAAGTGCAAATCTGAGCTAGTCGTATCGATATAGTCGTGTGAGTATCGATACAGTCTAACCGTCAATAACTAACTTCTTTATTTTGGTGTAGGCGTACCGATACGGCCATACACATATCGATACGAGTCCCCTATTTTGAGTTAAAATGATGTCATTTTGTAAATGATGATAGGTGATGAGTCACCTCTATTCTTGTCCAATCTCACATGAAATTCATCAGAATTCACAAGCAAACGAGGTGAGTTGTTAATCGTTGGGCTTAGGAAACCCTCAAGTAAGGGAAATGATCCTATTGGTTGTTGGAGTGGTGAAGGAATGATTAAGGTTTTAATAATTTAAAGTAAATAGACAAAAGGGAAAAAGCTTTCTTCATCTTTGATCATCCCTCCCAAAAGCTAAACTCAAGATTCGTCTTCCTAATAAGCTAACATCACCATTGTCTTCAACCTTGAGCTCTTAAGCACACACCTCTCCTCTTGCCCACCCTAAGCTCATCTTTTCTTCAAATTGAAAGTACCGTCGTAAAGCTATCCATCGGGTAAGGCAAAGCCCTCTTTCAATTATTGAATTCCTTGTAAGATGGGAGTTTAATTTCGATTCGAAATCCTAAGCTAGGCTTAAGCTATATTGTCAATTTGGTTATACTGATTCCTAATGTTTTTCCTAGCTCAAAACAAGGAGGAAAATGATCCATCAGCCCCAAGTGAAGCTAGGAACAAAGGAATCAATATTCAGGAATCCTAGAGCCTTCGAATCTTAAGGTGAGTGTAGTTGTGTCAAGGGATAGGCATGGTGCTATCCCCTTTGCATTATTTGTGATTATGTTGCATTTGATCAATAGCTCACGTAGAGCTACTATGTTGGATTCAATTGGTAAACCTGGTAAGTGCCTCGTACTATTTTGATATGTGCAAAAATGATTATGATAAGCCAAGTATGTGGTTCATGGATTCGATATGAATATGATATGTGTTATGGAGCTAAGGCTCATTTCGATATTTGATATGATATGAATTGAAAGAAAATATGAAATATGTGATCTTTGTGGAATGATGGACATTGGATACAATTGGCATGCCGTAGGATTATTTGAGCTCGTATAAGTAAGCCATGGACTACGGTCTGGGGCTACAACCTATATGTGGGGGAAATAAGGATGGATTGTGTAAGGGATATGTTTTCGGAGCTACGGCTCAAGGCTACGGCCTATTTTCGATATGTTGGTGTAAAGGGGAATCTGTTTATCCAATGGTACCTAATGGAAATTCTATGTGTTTATGAACTTTGATATGAAAATATGAAAGTATGTGAATATGTGAAATAAGCATGAAATTGTGTACATGGAACTTTGCCTATGTAAATTACTTGATCATTATGCCATGCATAATGTTGATTAATCTTTGTATACGTTACAACTACCTCACTAGGCTATGTAAGCATAACATGTGTGTCTCATGCATTTTTCAGGACCTTGAACGATTCTGAGCTACGATCGTGTTGTTACGGTTGCAAGTCACATCTTCACCATATACGTATGTTATCCTTTGCTATAAACTCCTAGTGAAGTGGAATATGGTCCGAACATGTTTTGTATGAGCATTTTGATGTTTGCGTAATAGTGCTATAATGACCTAGTGTTGTATGCATGAAATGGTACATTTTGAGAATGTCAAGTTTGCCAAAAAGAGCTTAAAAAGAGCCTAAAGTGAAAACTAGGTAAATGGATTCAAAATGCTATAAAATTTGGTATGACAGTAGATTAATGGATTTTAGGTGTGTGGTAAAATTTGGTAATAATCGAACAGCTTTTAAGGGGTCAAATTAGATAAAAACTACATGTAATCTGTCATTATAGGCCAGGCATATCGATATGGGGAAGGCTGTACCGATACAGCCTTGCATATTTGGTCATTGGTGAAGCAGGGTGTATCGATACCCTAGGGAGTGTACCGATATGGGTTTAGACAGTAAGGTCTAAAAATTTAATTACATTGATACGGTCTCAGGCGTACAGAAACGAGTCAATCCAAGTCGTTGACCTTGAACACGTATCGATACGAGGTCGTTGACCTTGAACCTGGAAATTATGAAAATCAACATAGTGTACCGATACGGTCTATAGTGTATCGGTACGGAGTCAGTTAATTCCGTTAAAAGGCTCAATAAAGCAATTTTAAAAGATTACAAATTAGTCACTAAAATTTTGTAGCCTGAATGGATAGGTTAAAGAAACCCAATAACAACGAAACTTCACAGGCTAATAATTGGAGAGTCTAATTACAAGTCAGTAATAAAGAATCTGGATTAGGGTCACTAATTTGTAACGTTTACAATTTAGTCCCTTTAGTTTGAAAAATTATAAATTAGCCTTAATTCTGATTCTGACTTCCGACGATACTCTCCGACCCCGTTCTCTACCGGACCAGGAAGGAGGTGTTACAATTATGGTATTAGAGGCTAGGTTTAGTCGATTCTAGGACTAAACAGGCATCCGTTATAAATCTGCATTTGCATATGCCACTTAGGAGTTTATTTGTATATATTATCTGTGACTTGCAGCTTACACGATTCAATTCTTCCATCTGAATAAACCTGAATATGACAGCACCTACTAATAGGCGTGCTATAAACGAGTCCAATCTCGACTTTTCCTCTACTCAGGGGATAATCTGAGGCCAGGACTATGGCCTAAACAGGTGGGACAGAATGACCCGCCTCGCCCGCCTCCGATGCCTTCGGCTCAGTAAGAGTATCTCTTGTCGATGGCAGATATGATTAAACAAGTTATGGTGTCCCTCCTACAGGAACCACTTCCTCAGCCTGCTGAAGCTTCTCAATCTATGTCCCGAGCTCTAATTGATAAGCTCAAATAGTACCCAGTTTATACATTCACCGGCCAAAACCTGGATAACTCTGAGATCCCAGAATACTGGCTAGAGAACACTCTGAAAGTGCTGAATAAGCAAATGAAGTGTCCTGAGGAGCATTAGCTTGAGTGTGCCCTGGCCCTAATAGCTGAAGAGGCCTAAAGTTGGTGGAATACGGTGACCCTTACTGTTCCAGAACACTATGTTACATGTGACTTCTTTCTTTAGGAGTTCCACAAGAAATACATTAGTGATCATTACATTGCTGAGATGCGCAAGAAATTCCTCCATCTGAGACAAGGGGGAAGGCCTGTGGAGCAGTACATTCAATGCTTCTGCAAGTATGCAAGGTATGGTACTGAGATCATACGCATAGAGAAAGAGAAGTGTCAAATGTTCATAGACGGTCTTTGTGACGAACTACACCCTCTCTTTGTTGCAGTAGAGATTGATGACTTTCAGACTCTCGTCAACTGGGCCATCGCAATAGAATCCTCACAGTAAGCTTCCGAAAGAAGGAAGGGGAACCAGGTCTAACCTGACAAGAGATTTCATGACGACTCCAAGCCACCTACGTCCCAAAAAATGGGAGACATTGTGTCACCTTCCTGCAGCTACCCTGATATGGTTACGTACCACATTTCCAGTCCGCATGGACGTCTATTACTCGTAAAGCTTCGATGGATAGTACGGGTGGTTCTGCAAAGGGTTCTCAGATCCCTTTATGTAACTTCTGCCAGAAGAGGCACCCAGGGCAGTGCCGTAGGTAATCCGGTTCCTTCTATCTTTGTGGAGAGTCTGGCCATTTCATCTGTCAGTGCCCACAGAACCCCAAACTCCTACATATGTAGCTTCTTAGAACAATCCTAATAAGGGGAGAGGAGCGAAGCTAGTGCCATCCGGATCCCCAGGTAGATCCCGCAACAATAATGCACCTACAGTTGGCCGTGATCCACAAACTTCGGCTCAGATGTATCGTGTATGAGGCCACAAATAGGAAGATAATGTTTCGATTATGTTTATGCATTGATAGATCCAGGCTCTACACACTCTTTCATTATTGAACCTTTAATTGAGAAGCATACCTTAGAATCAGAACCGATTACCTCTGAGATAGTTGTCTCCAATCCTCTAGGAGATAATGTGACCATCCGAATGATTTGTAAAGATTGCCCTCTAAGGATCCAAGGGATCCCATTTTTGGCCAACTTGATGGCATTGCCTTTCCATGAGTTCGATCTCATTTTAGGCCTCGATTGGCTAGCTAAACACCAAGCTTGGGTGGATTGCTCGAAGAAGAAATTATATTTTCGTGGACTCGGTAAGGAGAGCATAACCTTGATGAAGTCCGAACCTGAGCCTAGAAAGAGTCATATGTATGGCATGGAGTCTAAGAAAGATTTGAAAATCGAAGACATACCCATGGTGAAAGAATTTCCTGATGTATTTCCCAATGAACTTCCGGGACTCCCTCCCACCCGTGATGTAGAATTCAAGATAAAAGTACAACCTGGAACTACTCCGGTCTCCACTACTCCATATAGAATGGCTCTGATGGAGTTGAAGGAGTTAAAAGTTCAAATCCAAGACCTCCAAGATAAGGGATTCATCCGACTGAGTTGCTCACCTTGGGAAGGACCAATTTTGTTCATCAAGAAGAAGGATGGATCGATGCGTCTATGCATTGACTATTGTCAATTAAATAATGTGACGATCAAGAACAAGTACCCACTTTCGAGGATAAATGGCCTCTTTGATCAGTTGAAGGATGCTTCTATATTTTCCAAGATAGATCTTCGGTCCAGATACTACCAAATGCTGGTAAAGGAGTCTGATGTTCCAAAGACTGCCTTTTGAACCAGATATGGTCACTATGAATTTTTGGTGATGCCTTTTGGGCTCACGAATGCACATGCAGCCTTCATAGACCTGATGAGTCGTGTATCCCAACCCTATCTCGATAAGTTTATGGTTGTCTTTATAGACGGCATTCTGATCTATTCTAAAGACTCAACTTCTTATGAAGAACATCTCCATATCGTGTTTCAGACCCTTCAGGAGAAACAACTCTATGCCAAGTTCAGTAAATGTGAATTTTGGTTGTATGAAGTATCTTTTCTCGGCCATATAATTTCTTCTACGGGAATTCAAGTGGACCCAAAGAAGATTCAAGTAATCCTTGATTGGACTCCTCCAAAGAATGTGAGAGTAGTTCGTAGTTTTCTGGGCCTTGCAGGCTATTACCATAGATTCGTTGAGGGATTCTCATTGCTTGCAGCACCCTTAACGAAGCTTCTCTGCAAGGATACTCCTTTTTCGTGGACTGTTGATCAGCAAAAGAGTTTCGACCAGCTCAAGCAAGTCCTTACTCATGCCCCTGTCTCGGTGCAACCCGAGTCGGGTAAAGATTTCACCGTGTACAGTGACGTGTCCCACCTGGGATTAGGCTGTGTTCTGATGCAAGAAGGCAAAGTCATTGCTTATGCCTCACGTCAACTCAAGCCTCACGAGTTAAATTACCTAACTCATGATCTGGAACTCGCCGCAGTTGTGTTTGCTTTGAAGATTTGGCGGCATTATCTCTATGGTGAGAAGTGTTACCTATACACTGATCACAAAAGCTTGAAGTACCTTCTGACTCAGAAAGAGTTAAATCTTCGTCAACATTGATGGATGGAATTGTTGAAAGATTATGATCTAGTTATTAACTACTATCCCAGTAAAGCCAATGTGGTGGCTGACGCTCTTAGCCGGAAGCCCACTTCTTCTCTGAGATGCTTGAATGCTTACTTCCGACTCAAAAAGCATGGCAAATTGTTAGCTGAGCTGAGACTTCACTCCAACATTGTATCTCGATTTAAGGCACTCCAAGAAACTGATGAGGTGTTGAAACCCCTTATTCCTAAGGTCAAGGATAGCTCAGATCTTGACTTTGCTTTAAATTCTGAAGGGTTACTGTATTTCCGCAACCGCATTTGTGTTCCCTATGATGATGATCTTCGGAACCAAATTCTGAGTGAAGCTTATTCTAGGCCTTTCTCTGTTCACCATGGAGCTATCAAAATGTACAAAGATCTGAAGGATATCAATTGGTAGTCCGGTATGAAGAATGAAATCACGAACTACGTAGCTAGGTGTTTGACTTGCGAACGGGTCAAAGCCGAGCACAAGGACCTACGGGTCTTCTGCAGCCCATTAAACTACTGCAATGGAAATTGGAATTTTTCACAATGGACTTCGTAAGTGGCCTACCCATGACTCAGAAAAAGAATGATGCTATATGGGTCATTATGGACCGATTCACCAAGTCTGCTCATTCCCTTCCGGTAAGAATAGATTTCAGTTTTCCTAAGCTTGCGGAATTATACATTCGTAAAGTTATTTATTTACACGGAATTCCTATATCTATCATCTCCGATCGTGATCCATGATTTACGTCTCAATTTTAGAGGACCTTACACGAGGCCTTAGGAATGTGAGTGCATCTTAGCACTGCTTTCCATCCTCAAACTGACGGCCAATCTGAAAGAGTTATTCAGGTAACTCTAAATCCTTCTCTAAGTCATGTGAATGAGTGTTTGTACCAATCATGATTCTTCCTTGTAGGTCCTGGAAGATATGCTCCAAGCCTGTGTCATCGACTTTGGGAATACGTGGGAGGAATCCCTACCCTTGGTCGAGTTTGCTTACAACAACAATTACCAGGCTTCAATTCAAATGGCTCCGTATGAAGCTCTCTATGGAAGAAGGTGTAAAACTCCTCTTTGTTAGACTAAACTCGGTGAAGGCAAGATGCTAGGTCTTGACTTACTTTGGGAAACCGAGGAAAGGACTACCATTATTCAAGATCAACTTAAGGCTACCTTTGACTGACACAAGTCCTATGCTGATCTGGGCAGGAGAGATATTCAGTACGAGGTTGGTGAGAAGGCCTTCCTCAAAGTATCTCCATTTTAGAAGATCCTTCGTTTCAGAAAGAAAGGAAAGCTAAGTCCTCATTTCATTGGCCCGTTCGAGGTGATTCAGAAAGTTAGACCTGTTGCTTACCGATTAGCTCTCCCCGAGGAGTTAAATCGGATTCACAACGTCTTCTATATATCTATGTTACGCAAATACAAATCAGATTCTTCCCACGTGATTGAACCAGAATCCGTAGAGATCCAATCCAATTTGACGTAAGAGGAAGAACCTGTGCGGATCCTCATACGAAAAGTTAATCGACTTCGTAATAAGTCTGTGTCCTTGGTGAATGTTTTATGGAGATGCCATTCTGTTGAAGAGGCAACATGGGAACCCGAGGAGACTATGCAGAAATAATATCCTCATCTTTTTGCCTGAAATGAAAATTCGAGGATGAATTTTTCTTAAAGGGGAGAGTTGCCACATCCCGAAAATTGGCCTAGTCGAAAATAGGTCCCAGTGATCGAAAAATTTGGAATCTGATGTGTAGAATGTTGTAATAAATGGCCATTGTACCCCTCTTGTTGTAATGAAATTACATTTTGGCTCTATGTGTGTAAATGGACCCCTTGTATGAAATTTGAAGCCCAAGGTGCAAATCCGGGCTAGTCGTATCGATACAATCATGTGAGTATCGATACAGTCTAACCGTCAATAACTAACTTCCTTATTTTGGCGCAGGCGTACCGATACGGCCATATGCGTATCGATACGAGTCCCCTATTTTGAGTTAAAATGATGTCGTTTTGTAAAGAAATGATGATAGGTGATGAGTAACCTTTATACTTGTCCAATCTCAAGTGAAATTCATCAGAATTCACAAGCAAACGAGGTGAGTTGTTAATCCTTGGGCTTAGGAAACCCTCAAGTAAGGGAAATGATCCTATTGGTTGTTGGAGTGGTGAAGGAATGATTAAGGTTTTAATCATTTAAAGTAAATAGACAAAAGGGAAAAAAGCTTTCTTCATCTTTAACCATCCCTCCCGAAAGCTAAACTCAAGCTTTGTCTTCCTAATAAGCTAACACCACCATTTTCTTCAACCTTGTGCTCTTAAGCACACACCTCTCCTCTTGCCCACCCTAAGCTCATCTTTTCTTCAAATTGAAAGTACCGTCGTAAAGCTATCCATTGGGTAAGGCAAAGCCCTCTTTCAATTATTGAATTCCTTGTAAGATAGGAGTTTAATTTCGATTCGAAATCCTAAGCTAGGCTTAAGCTATAATGTCAATTTGGTTATACTGATTCCTAATGTTTTTCCTAGCTCAAAACAAAGAGGAAAATGATCCATCAACCCCAAGCAAAGCTAGGTACAAAGGAATTAACATTCGAGAATCCTAGAGACTTCGAATCTTAAGGTGAGTGTAGTTGTGTCAAGGGATAGGCATGGTGCCATCCCATTTGCATTATTTGTGATTATGTTGCATTTGACCAATGGCTTACGTAAGGCTACTAGGTTGGATTCTATTGGTAAACCCGGTAAGTGCCTCGTACTATTTTGATATGTGCAAAAATTATTATGATATGCCAATAAGTGGTTCATGGATTCGATATGAATATGATATGTGTTATGGAGCTAAGGCTCGTTTTGATATTTGATATGATATGAATTGAAAGAAAATATGAAATATGTGATCTTTGTGGAATGATGGACATTGGATACAATTGGCATGCCATAGGATTATTTAAGCTCGTATAAGTAAGGGATGGACTACGGTCCGGGGCTACGACCTATATGTGGGGGAAATAAGGATGGATTGTGTAAGGGATATGTTTTCGGAGCTACGGCTCAAGGCTATGGCCTATTTTCGATATGTTGGTGTAAAGGGGAATCTGTGTATCCAATGGCACCTAATGGAGATTCTATGTGTTTATGAACTTTGATATGAAAATATGAAAGTATGTAAATATGTGAAATAAGCATGAAATTTTGTACATAGAACTATGCCTATGTAAGTTACTTGATCATTATGTCATGCATAATGTTGATTAATCTTTGTATACGTTACAACTACCTCACTAGGCTATGTAAGCCTAACATGTGTGTCTCATGCATTTTTCAGGACCTTGAACGATTCTGAGCTACGATCGTGTTGTTGCAATTGCAAGTCACATCTTCACCATATACGTATGTTATCCTTTGCTATAAACTCCTAGTGAAGTGGCATATGGTCCGAACATGTCTTGTATGAGCATTTTGATGTTTGTGTAATAGTCCTATAATGACCTAATGTTGTATGCATGAAATGGTACATTTTGAGAATATCAAGTTTGCCAAAAAGAGCCTAAAGTGAAAACTAGGTAAATGGATTCAAAATGCTATAAAATTTGGTATAACAGTAGATTAATGGATTTTAGGTGTGCTGGTAAAATTTGGTAATAATCGGACAGCTTTTGAGGGGTCAAATTAGATAAAAACCAGATGGAATCTGTCATTACAAGGCAGACGTATCGCTACGGGGAAGCCTGTACCGATACGGTTTTGCATATTTGGTCATTGGTGAAGTAGGGAGTATCGATACCCTAGGGAGTGCACCGATACAGGTTTGGACAGTAAGGTCTAAAAATTTAATTGCATCGATACGGTCTCAAGCGTACCGAAACGAGTCAATCCAAGTCAAAGTGTATCAATACGGGCATAGACGTATCGGTACGAGGTCGTTTACCTGGAACCTGGAAATTATAAAAATCAACATAGCGTACTGATACGGCCTATATTGTATCGGTACGGAGTTAGTTAATTCCGCTAAAAGGCTCAAGAAAGCAGTTTTAAAAGATTAAAAATTAGTCACTAAAATTTTGTAGCCTAAATGGATAGGTTAAAGATACCCGATAACAACGAAACTTCACAGGCTAATAATTGGAGAGTCTAATTACAAGTCGGTAATAAAGAATCCAAGTTAGGGTCACTAATTTGTAATGTTTACAATTTAGTCCCTTTAGTTTGAAAATTTCTAAATTAGCCCCACTTCTGATTTCGACTTCCGAGAAAACTCTCCGACCCTGTTCTCTACCGGACTGGGAAGGGGGTGTTATAGAAAAAGTCTAAGGAAAAATGCATCAGTACACCTAGAGGCGTAACGGTACGATATAACCAATTTGCTATGTTTGGTGATTCCAATAACTGACAAGGTAACAATAAAAAATTAAATGTAAAGATTTTGAAAATGTTAACAACCCGTATTGGTACGTTGAGATCCGTACTGATGCTCGTAACCAAGATCACAACCCCAGGTTAAAGGCTGTATCGAAACGGGCACACTCGTATCGGTACATTTTTACAATTAAATTTCCAGTAGCCAAAAGTCACATCAAAACACCTAAGGGCGTATGGATACGCCTGGGCAATTTTGGTTAGTTGAGTATCAAAACACCTAGAAAATATTTGGGGTTTAAGTTTGTGACTCAAAACCATTTTAAGTTCGAAGCCTTGTCGTTTTGTGAGACTTTTTGAATACTTAAAAATTTATTCAAGTTTACAAATTGGTCCTTAAACTCTTTGTTATATCAAAAATCAAAAATTGGTTTTACAATCTCCCCCTTTTTGATATAACAAAACCAAAGTAAAATTTTAAGTAAGTTCTAAAAAATACTTTCCCTTTCTTTAAGGCTCAAGAGTAGATTTTTGAAAAACTTGATGAAAAAAATTAAGCTCTTTTACTTCTCCCCCTTTTTGTTAGATCAAAATTAATAGGATAACTCCAAGCATTAGAGAAAACAACATAGATATCATTAAAAATTCAAAGAAACCTTAAAATCCAACTTTAATCCTAAAAACATAAACCAAAGGAAATACAACATAAAACATAAGAGTTCATAAAATCAAAGACATAAGTGCATAAAACTTAAATCCTAATATGAGATGAGATGCAAAAGCCTAAGAAGCGTCTTCATCGTCTTCATCTTCATCCAAGGCATTGTTTCCAAGAGAATGTCGCCACTTTCCATGAAAAGCGATGAGAGATATATCCATCAAAGCTTGACGGTTCTCGATCGAGGTAACTCTAGCCTCCAAGGATGTCAAATGTGTATCAGAAGATGTAAAACGAGTATCAAGAGTCATAAAACCCAAGTTCATACTCGTATCCAAAGAAGCAAACTTCCCTTCAAGATAAGCCATAAGTGCATCAAGGGAAGGTTGAACAATCGGAACTTCCGAAACAAGAGGAATCGCTTGAGGAGTCACCATCGGATCGGGTTGAGCATGTTGAGGGAGATCTGCAATACAAATCTATTGTCCATTATAGATGGTGAACTTAGCTCGACGAAGAGAACACTCATCCATAGGATCGATGAGAGGTTTGGAAAGATCGTAGGAGCAATCAATACCAATCTTTTGAAACAAGTAGCTCAAAGTGGTGCCATAGGTGAAGGATGAGACAAGAGTAGTATGGTGGTTTTGCATAAGGAAGACATTCTCGGCAAACATAATTTCAGTAAGGTTGGGACGCTTACCCTCACAAAAACAACGAAGAAAAAAATCATCAACTTAGCGTATTGTGGAGAACTTACCACCGGATGGTCGAAACCACCAAGTGATAAGGAGGTGAAGGAAGTGATCTGAAGCATCGAGCATGGTCACGGAGCCACTTTGAACATGTCCCAAAGAGTCCTCATCATCTATTCCCACATCCTCAAAACCCAAAAAGTTTGCTAAAATAGAGGAATCAATTTGAAATTTCTTTCCCATAAGATAAGATTCAATAGCAAAACTTCGAATTTATCTTGGTTATAAGTACATCGGACATTAGAGTAAAAAATAAGGATAAAATTTCGGTATAAAATGCCGGGTATGGTTAAAAAAGCCATGAACTTCCATTGATTCATTAAATCAAGATATCTAAAATTAAATTGTTCGAAATTCATGAAAGGGATAGAAACCACACGCTTACGATGGATTTTAAAACTTTGATAATGTTTAAAGCGATCCATGGCATTTGGATATCTAGGTTCATTAAATTTTTTTTGAAAAATATGGGTGAGGTTGGGTTTTGTACCATTGTTTTTGGGATTAGGATTAGGAGTATTGGAAGATTTTCCCAATTCTTTTCTTTGTCTTTTTTTAGGACCCATGGTAAAAACCTGAAATCAAAATCAAACCACAAAAAATAATGTATGCATAAACATCACATTCAATCCAATAAACAATCCAATGATCAAGGTATTGTAAAAACCTATATCGTATAGTTTAAAATCATATACAAGCATAAAAAGAATTTTTGGTAAAATAAAAACTAAAAAATAGTGTTGAAAATATACGAGTATAATTTTATATTCGAACTAAATTTTTTAGTTTTGAAAGAAATTTTGTAAAATCTTTAAAAACTATATTATATACATACTAAATATACAATTTTTGATATAAAACAGTAAATAAACATAAAGAAATCAACATTTAAAAGAAAAATAAGTTTATACCTTGAATGAGGGTTATGGATGAATGAGGAGATGATGATGCACAAAGCTTGATGATTTTGCTTGGGTTTGATTAGAAAACCAAAAGCCCTTAAAATATTTGATGATTTGTGTGAAAAACAAAGAGTTTTGATGGGTTTATATAGGGGATTTTCGACCTAGGGTTTTTAGGAAAACTAAGAGATTGATTTAAAGTTGGAAAACCCTCATTAATGACTCATTTAAAGACAAGCGGCTACGCGTACCAATACGCCACCTGTGCATATCGAAACAACGTACCAGTATGGTTTTTAGCTGTACCGATCCTTAACCCATATGGGTACAGGTAAACTTGTACCAAAACTATCTCATGATACCCATATCGTTACACATTACCCCGTATCGGTACCCATGAGCCAAAAATGACATTTTTGACTATAAGGTGCTAAAAAATTTGAACTTAATCGAATCGATATGCATGTAAATGATTTGAGAACATCATGAAAGCACAAAAAAAGATGCATACTCCCCTAGCAACAAGAATATATGCATATAGGAGTAAAAACACATAAGCAATGAAATCAACCAAATTCAAGCAAGTTTTAGACACTAAAAAGGCTCTAAGGTTCAAGAAAGGCTAGTAATCCTTAACTCTCTTCGAAGAGACGAAAAATACTATTTGTCTAAAGGTTTGGTAAAAATATCTGCTAGTTGATTCAAGGTGTCTACATATTCTAGAACTACCTCATTTTTCAAGACATGATCTCTAATGAAATGATGTCTTATCCCTATGTGCTTGGTTCTAGAACGTTGGATGGGATTCTTAGTGAGACATATGACACTAGTGTTTTCACACTTAAGAGGGATGGTACCTACATCAATTCCATAATCTAAAAGTTTTTGTTTCATCCAAAGGACTTGAGCACAACAACTTCCGGCCAATATGTATTCCGCTTCGGTGGTAGATAATGCTACACTATTTTGCTTCATTGAAAACCACGATATGAGCATACTACCTAGGAATTGACAAGTACCATAGGTACTCTTTCTATCTATCTTAAAACCTCCATAATTCGCATCTAAATAAGCATGCGAACTAAAGGAGGAATCTCTAGGATACCAAAGGCTGAAACAAGGTGTGTCACTAAGGTATCTAAAGATTCTTTCAATTGCTATAAGGTGTGATTATCTAGGACTAGATTGAAATATAGCACACAAGAAAACACTAAACATGATATCTGGTCTACTTGCGGTAAGTGTAACACCCCTTCCCGGTCTAGTAGAGAACCAGGTCAGAAAATGTTAACGGTGAATAGTAAGGTGAACGGTGCAATATCTTTCAACAAGAATTCAATGCAAGCCAATACAATGCAATACGATATCAATACATTGAGGCAACATAACGATATAGAACTACGATAATCAGATTATGACCAATTTTAAACTTTTACAACTTTTAGGGACTAAACTGTAAATTTTAGGAATTAAGGGTATTTATCTAAAATTAACCAGACGACTACGTAATTTAATCAGTAAACAACAAGTCTACAAATTTTCATGTTAATCTAATGTCATTTACCCATCCAATTAGACTTGCGAAGATTCAGTGACCAATTTGTAATGTTTCAACAATGTGAATAATGATTTATAACGGATTTAACTGCTCCCGTACTGAAACACTATAGGCCGTATTAGTATGGCACAATTAGATTATATAATCCAGACTTCACTACCCAAAGTCATTTCGATACGGTCGAGGATTGTATTGGTACGGTATGCAAGGGTGATAACCAATTCCTAACAACTCAAGAACTCGTATCGGTACAGCTCAAGATGTACCAGTACCTATTGACCTTCATTGACCCGTTTGGATACCGCCCTAAGGGCCGTATCGATACAACTAAAATCATAAATGCTTTTGTGAATTTCCGTAACGAAACACCTTTAGGCTGTTTTGATACGCCTAGGTTGACTTGGGCTTTGACTAACCAAATATGCACAGCCGTACCGAAACAGGTGAACCCGTATCGGTACGCCCTGCAATGTAATGACAGATTTTATCTAGTTTTTAGCCAATTTAACATGTTGAACGATGTCCAAATGCAATGAAATTTTACCAGCAATATTTAATCACTATAATCTACTAGTATGTCGAATTTTAGGGCCATTTGAATCCGTTTACTAGGTTTTCACCTTTTAGTGCCAAATATACATGTTTAGCCATTTTTAAGCTATACTAAAAAGCCTTTTTGAGCCTCAAACACTAGTACAATGCAAGCATGATTTATACACATCAAAAGGGTCATATATGACTAGTCTAGCTACTTTGCCACCATCCTAGGAGTTCATAGAGACAAAATACATTACTTTGGCCTTGATTGTGACTTGTCAAACTCTTCAACTACTTCGATCTTCAACTGCGAATCTCTTAACCTGAAATGTATGAAATGAAATGCATTAGAGATACTTTGCCTAGTGAGGTAGTCACAACTAAACACTTTGTCAATGAAATGCATTCCAAATAATATATTGACAATAACAATGCAATGAATCAATAGTAGTAATGTAATGATCATGTTCAATAGCAATAAGTCCATATTCAATATTAACCCTTGGATTGATTAAGGATAGTGGATACACAAATTCCTATGCCTTGCCAAATCAATGAATGGTCTAGTCCCTCCGCCTCGCCAATATAACCAATAACATATACATTCCTCTGCCTTGCCATGATAAAGGTCGTAGCCCAAGGACCGTAGTCCACCCGTATAGTGAGCTCATGAATTCTATGGCATGTCAATTGTATCCAAAGTTCTTTTGAATCCAAGGTCCGGTGACAATATCAATAATCCATGTTCAATATCAATAATAGTATCCAATGTTCTTATCAATAAGCGATGTTTCGGTGTCAATGTTCAATGGCAATATCAATGATAGTGACAATGTTCAATAATCTCAATGCCAATGAAAATAACGATAACAATAGTAATAACTATGCTCTATGCCCAATGTTTCATGCTTCCATATTTCAATGGTAATATCAATGATCGATATACAATGCAATAACTTACCTTAACTTACCAATGGAATCCACTAAGTGGTTCAATGCAATATACATTGACAATAATGTTAGCCATGTTATAATCAATGGTAATGAAATCAGGAAAGGCACCTAGCCTAATCCCGATACCCCGGCTACGCTCACCTTAATAATCCGATGCTCCTATAGCTCTCGAATAGCAATTCCCTTATTCATAGCTTTCGTCAGTGACGGTGGATGGTATTTCTCCACTTCTTGATATATGTTAAAAATAGGAAATCGTTAGAATCACCAATACGATATCAAAATCAATATAAAGATATCAAAGTCAATATCAAAGCTTAAAATAGCTATTAGCTATCAAATTCCATGGATGAATAAAACCCTAGCTTAAGATTAAGCTTGTTTTATCCACGAATTTCAATGATTGTTTGGGGATTATAGCTTACCCGATCAATAGCAATGCTTAGATATCAATGAACCAAAGAAAGCAAAAGCTTTTCTACCCTCAACAATGGAGGTGCTTGCTTGAAGACAAATGAAGATGAAGGGAGGTGCTTTCTTAATTCTTCAATCGGGTAGAATTTATGTTTTGTTTTACTCCCCAATCCATTTGATAGCCGAAAGGCTTTCCTCATAATGAAGGAGTTGCATTTGCATACTCTACGTAGGGGTAATTAGTCATGAGGAGGGGCTAATCACAAGATTAGTCCATTAACTCTCAATTCTCTATACTTGTACCCCCAAACTTTTGATTTCTACAATTTAGTCACAAAAAGGTTTACAATACATCCAATGAGGCCCCTAATCAATAATTTGACTCAATTGGAGTCCATTATCGATGTAATTGACCTTGCGGTCAAAGTCAATAGAATATTTGGACCTTTCCGATGTAGGGTTTTTGATCACTGAAACCCATTTTCGACTAAGCCAAATTTCAGGATGTTATAACTCTCCCCCTTAAGAAAAATTCATCCTCGAATTTTTACCTGAATCAAAGAGATGAGGATATTGCTTCTTCACCAATTCCTCTGGTTCCCAGGTTGCTTCCTCAATAGAGTGGCTCATCCAGAGCACTTTAACCAAAGGAACAGACTTGTTGCAAAGTCTTTTAACTTCCTTTGCCAGAATTTGAATCGGTTCTTCTTCGTAGGACAAATCCGATTGGATTTCCATAGATTCAAGTTCAATGATATACGAAGGGTCAAAACGATACTTCCGAACCATGGATACGTGAAACACATCATGGATTTTACTAAGTTCTGAGGGCAACGATAAACGATAAGCCATAGGGCCAACTTTCTCAATAACCTCAAAAGGTCTAATAAATCGAGGACTCGACTTCCCTTTTTCTTTTGAACCTCAGAACTTTCTTCCACGGTGAGACTTTAAGAAAAGCTTTCTCGCCAACTTTATATTGTATATCCCTTCGCTTAAGATCATCATAAGCCTTCTGTCGGTCAAAGGTATCTTTTAATCGATCATGGATGATGGTAACCCGTTCCTCAATTTCCTGAAGTAAGTCAGGGCCCAACATCTTGCCTTTACCGAGTTCAGACAAACACAACAGAGTTCTACAACGTCTGCCATACAACGCTTTATACGGTGTCATCTTGATGGAAGCTTGGTAACTGTTGTTGTAGGCAAACTCGATAAAAGGTAGGGATTTCTCCTAAGAGCCCTTGAAATTAATGATGCACGCTCGGAGCATGTCTTCCAATACTTGAATTACCCTTTCTGACTGGCCGTCAGATTGAGGGTGAAAAGCAGTGCTAAGATTAACTCTGGTTCTCAGAGCTCCTCGTAGTGTCTCTAAAATAGAGAAGAAAATCATAGATCTTGATCGAAAATGATTGACTGAGGCACTTTGTGGAGTTAGATAACTTCCTTGATATACAAATCAGCTAGCTTATGAAGACCATAGTCCAGCTGACTTGGTGAAACGGTCTACAATGACCCAAATGGCATCATGTTTATCAGGAGTCAAAGGTAGACCACTAACAAAATCCATTGTGATCTTCTCCCACTTCCATTGTGGTAATTCAATAGGTTGCAATAACTCAGTAGGGACACGATGCTCAGCCTTGACACGTTGGCACGTGAGACATTTAGACACAAAGTTGATTATGGCCTGCTTCATACCCAGCCACTAATAGAGTTCACGAAGATCCTTGTACATATTCACAGAACCTAGATGGACAGAGAATAAGCTCGAATGAGCTTCCCTAAGGATATTACTGTGAAGAGATTTGTCATTAGACACACATACCCTATCATGAAAGCATAAAAGTCCTTCAGAATTGATTATGAAGTTGGGGTTATCTTGTAACTTGGAAATGATAACTCAAAGCTTAGGATATTGCTTTTGCAAAGCTTGGATTCTCGATATGATGGTAGAATGAACTTGAAGTTCAACTACGAGACAACGATGTTTCTGAAGATGGAAGTGAGCATTGATAGCTTAAAGAGCTGCAATACAAGGAATTCACAATAAGTCGATATACTAATCAACATATTAGACTCAATGATCAATAACGATACTTACCAGGTAGAGGTTTGCGGCTGAGTGCATCATCTACAACATTGGCCTTGCCTGGATGGTAATCAATAACAAGATCATAGTCCTTGAGGAGTTCCATCCATCTCATTTACCGAAGATTTAGCTATTTTTTAGCCAATATATACTTAAGGCTCTTATGATCAGTGATGAGATAACACTTTTCTCCATAGAGAAACTGTCCCCATATTTTCAATGCAAAGAAAACTGCAGCCAACTCTAGGTCATGAGTAGGATAACTCATCTCATGTGGCTTTAGTTGCCTTGAAGCATAGGCAATGACTTTGCCTTCTTGCATCAATACGCATCCTAACCCTAGATGCAAAGCATCACTATAAATGTTGTAGTCTTTTCCAGACTTGGGTTGGGTTAAGACCGATGCATGTGTCAACACTTGCTTCAATTGATCAAAGCCTCTTTTTTGATCCATAGACCAAACGAACGGAGCTTTCTTTCTCAACAACTTAGTCAGAGAAGCTGCTATCATAGAGAATCCTTTGACGAATCTTCTGTAATAGCCAGCGAGACCAAGAAAACTTCTCACCTCACCAATATTCTTCGGTGGGTGCCAATCAACAATGGCTTGGACTTTCTTTATATCCATCTGGATGCCTGAAGTCGATACAATATGCCCAAGGAAGGCAAATTTGGTGAGCCAAAACTCACATTTAGAGAATTTAGCATACAATTGCTTCTCCTGAAGGGTTTGAAGCACGTTACGGAGGCGATCTCGATGTTCGGTAGGGTTCTTGGAATAGATCAAAATATAATCAATGAACACTACTACATATTTATCAAGATAGGGTCTGAAAACCCGATTTATCAAATCCATGAAAGCTGCCAGTGTATTGGTTAACCCAAAAGGCATCACCAAGAATTCGTAGTGTCCGTACCTTGTTCTAAAGGCAGTTTTGGGTACATCACATTCTTTGACTCTAATTTGATAATAGCCAGACCTTAAATCGATCTTGGAAAACACAAAGGAATTTATAACCTGATCGAATAGATTATCTATCCTTGGAAATGGATACTTATTATTGATGGTTACCTTAGTCAACTGTCGGTAATTGATACACAATCTCATAGAACCATCCTTATTCTTAACAAAAATAACTAGTGCTCCCCAAGGAGAGGAACTCAGCCGAATGAAATATTTATTCAAAAGGTATTGAATCTGAGCCTTCAGCTCCTTAAGCTCAACTGCTACCACGCGATAAGGTGCAATAGAAACTGGAGCAGTACCAGATTGCACTTCGATGCCAAATTTGACTTCACGGATTGGAGGCAATCCTAGAAGTTCATCAAGAAAGACATTAGAAAATTCACATACGATGTCAACATTCGTCAATCGGAGTTTATATTTGGCTTCTAATGCCAAAGCTTGCAATGAAGGGTTTCCTGAACTTATCAACACGATACTCTCCTTGCCAAGACCTCAGAGATACAACTTTATCTTATTACAATCTACCCATGCTTGATGCTTACTAAGCCAGTCTAGACCCAGTATAACATCAAGCTCATGGATCGGTAAGGCAAATAGATTGGCCACAAAAGGAATCCCTTGAATCATTAAGGGACAATTCTTGCACATGAGATTTACGGTGACATAATCCCCCAAAGGATTTGTTGCAGAAATCCTCGGTGCTATAGGTTTAGACGATAATCTATACCTTTTAACCAGCACTGTGCTTATAAAAGAGTATGTAGAACCAGGATCAATCAATGTATGTAAAGGATAGGAATACAATTCAATGGTACCTGCAATGACATCAGGTTCATCCCTTTATTATCTTCTCCCCACATGATACATTTGGGCAGACGCCTTTGGTTCTTGCTTGCTCAATGCCTTTCAAGAGCCGCTAGGTATCCCCTCAGCTCTCAATAAACCTTGCCTTGACCCCTTACCTTGGAAGAACTGAGTATGGGTTGCAACGTTAGCTGGTGTAGCAGTAGACTTGGTTGCATTCAACGGACAATCATGGATGAAGTGGCCTTGCTCACCACAAAAGAAACAAGCTCAAGTCTGCTTACGGCATGGACCTGCTGGATGCCTATTCTGACAGTAGTTACAAATAGGGTGTTATGGACCTCTATTAGAGCCTCTAGTTCTCTCAACTGAGGCTGCCTTGGAAAGAAACTGAGTCATAGTCTGAGGCTTCTCAATGTTCCCGTAATGAGATGGTTGCGGATAGATATGTTGCTTAGGGCCTTGTTACTTTCCCTTCTTGTTCCATCTAGGAGGTCGAGAATCATCTCTGAATCTTTTCTCAACTCTGCCCGACTCAGTGGTCCTTTGGGATTTCAACAATGCTTTAGTAACTTTGACTTGGTTCACCAAGTCTTAGAAGTCGGTGATGCCCAGTGCAGTAAATATGGGGCGAAGCTCATCACTTAGCCCGACAATAAACATACAACACTTTTCTTCCTCTTTCTTGATATATTCATCACCATATCGGCAGTACTTGCAGAAATCATGATGTATTGCTCGACAAGCTGCCCACCTTGCTTGAGGTGGAGGAAGATACTATGTCTTTCTGCAAGATAAAACTCGCTAATGTACTTCTTGTAGAACTCTCGAAGAAAGAATTCCCAGGTCACAGTGTCTCCGAAGACCGTAAGGGTAGTAGTCTCCCACCAATGCAAAGCTTCATCGGCTAGTAATGCAAGGGCACATTCTAGCTTGTGCTTATCCAAACACTACAACTACTTATTCAATATTCGTAGGGTGTTGTCCAGCCAATATTTAGCAATTTCAAGATTGTCATTATCCTGACCAGTGAAAGTATAAGCCTAGTAATGTGAAAGCTTATCAATAGGGGCTCGAGCATGCTAGGCAACTAGTGCGATAGGCTGCGCTGTCGGCTCGACTCTTATCGTAGTCATAAACTGCTTGAACATATCAGCCAAATTTCGATTACATTTGGTCTGAGGAGTAGGCACCTCAGGTCTGGTGCCCTGTGCAGAGACTTCTTGTGGATTAGGAGGATCTCCCCTTAATTTCCTTGCCATGTGTTGAGAAACAAGTGGCAAGCTCATTGATGTGAGCTTCATTAGTTTCAAACATAACTATAAGATAAAGAGAGATCAGATTAGTCGACAAGTCACAATATATACAATATATAACTCCTAGGTGGCAAAGCAACTCAATAACAATGCAATAGCCTTCGTTTAGTCCTAGAATCGACAAAACTCTAGCTCTGATACCACAAATTTAACATTCCCTTCCTAGTCTAGTAGAGAATCGGGTCAGAAAGTGTTAACAGTGAACAATACGGTGAATAGTGCAATATCTTTCTACAAGAATTCAATGCAAGACAATACAATGCAATACGATATCAATAGACTGAGGCAGCAGATCGATACAGAACTACGATAATCAGAATAGGGCTAATTTTAAACTTTTACAACTTTTAGGGACTAAACTATAAATTTTTGGAATTAAGGGTCTTTATCAGAAATTAACCATACGACTATATAATTTAATCAGTAAATAACAAGTCTACACATTTTCATGTTAATTCGATGTCATTTACCCATCCAATTATATTTACAAAAATTTAGTAACCAATTTGCAATGTTTTAATACTGTGAATAATGATTTATAACGAATTTAACTGCTCCCGTACCGAAACACTATAAGCCGTATCGGTACGGCACAATTGGATTATATAATCTAGACTTCACTGTCTAAACTCCTTTCGATACGATCGAGGACTTTATCAGTACGTCATGCAATGGTGATAACCAATTCCCAGTAACTTAAGAACTCGTATCGGTACATCTCAAGATGTACCAGTCCTCGTTGACCTTCATCGACCCATTTCGATACGCCTTTAGGACCGTACCGATACAATTAAAATCTTAAATTCTTCTGTGAGTTTCCGTATCAAAACACCTTTAGGCCATTTCGATACGCCTAGGTTGACCTGAGCTTTGACAGACCAAATATGCACAACCGTACCAAAACATGTGAACACGTATTGGTACGCCCTGCAGTGTAATGACAGATTTTATCTAGTTTTTAGCCAATTTAACATGTTGAACGATGTCCAAATGCAATGAAATTTTACCAGTAATATTTAATCACTATAATCTACTAGTATGTCAAATTTTAGGGCCATTTGAATCCGTTTACTAGGTTTTCACCTTTTAGTGCCAAATATACATGTTTAGCCATTTTTAAGCTATACTAAAAAGCCTTTTTGAGCCTAAAACACTAGTATAATGCAAGCATGATTTATACACATCAAAAGGGCCATATATGACTAGTCTAGCTACTTTGCCACCATCCTAGGAGTTCATAGAGACAAAATACATTACTTTGGCCTTGATTGTGACTTGTCAAACTCTTCAACTGCTCTGATCTTCAACTGCGAATCTCTTAACCTGAAATTTATGAAATGAAATGCATTAGACATACTTTGCCTAGTGAGGTAGTCACAACTAAACACTTTGTCAATGAAATGCATTACAAATCATATCTTGACAATAACAATGCAATGAATCAATAGTAGCAATGCAATGATCATGTTCAATAGCAATAAGTCCATATTTCAATATTAACCCTTGGATTGATTTAGGATAGTGGATACGCAAATTCCTACGCCTTGCCAAATCAATGAATGGTCTAGTCCCTCCGCGTCGCCAATATAACCAATAACATATACATTCCTCTGCCTCGCCATGATAAAGGCCGTAGCCCAAGGACCGTAGTCCACCCGTATAGTGAGCTCATGAATTCTATGGCATGCCAATTGTATCCAAAGTCCTTTCGAATCCAAGGTCCGGTGACAATATCAATAATCCATCTTCAATAACATTAAATTTATCCAATGTTCTTATCAATAAGCGATGTTTCGGTGTCAATTTTCAATGGCAATATCAATGATAGTGACAATGTTCAATAATCTCAATGCCAATTAAAATAACGATAACAATAGCAATAACTATGCTCTGTGCCCAATGTTCCATGCTTCCATATTTCAATGGTAATATCAATGATCGATATACAATGCAATAACTTACCTTTACTTACCAATGGAATCCACTAAGTGGTTCAATGCAATATACCTTGGCAATAATATTAGCCATGCTATAATCAATGGTAATGAAATCGGGAAAGGCACCTAGCCTAATCCCGAGACTCCAGCTGTACTCACCTTAATAATTCGATGCTCCTACAGCTATCGGATAGAAATTCCCTTGTTCCTAGCTTTCGTTAGTAACGGTGGATGGTCTTTCTCCACTTCTTGATATAGGTTAACAATAGGAAATCGTTAGAATCACCAATACGATATTGAAATCAATATAAGATATCAAGATCAATATCGAAGCTTAAAATAGCTATTAGCTATCAAATTCCATGGATGAATAATACCCTAGCTTAAGATTAAGCTTGTTTTATCCATGGATTTTAATAATTGTTTGGGGATTATAGCTTACCCTACCAATAGCAATGCTTCAATATCAATGAACCGAAGAAAGCTTAAGCTTTTCTACCCTCAACAATGGAGGTGCTTGCTTGAAGGAAGATGAAGATGAAGGGAGGTGCTTGCTTAATTCTTCAATTGGGTAGAATTTATGTTTTACTCCCCAATCCCTTTGATAGTCGAAAGGCTTTCCTCACAATGAAGGAATTGTATTTACACACTCCACGTAGGGGTAATTAGTCATGAGGAGGGACTAATCGCAAGATTAGTCCATCAACTCTCAATTCTCTATACTTGTACCCCTAAACTTTTGATTTCTACAATTTAGTCACAAAAGGGTTTATAATACATCCAATAAGGTCCCTAATCAATAATTTGACTCAATTGGAGTCCATTATTGATGTAATTGACCTTGCGGTCAAAGTTAATACAATATTTGGACCTTTCTGATGTAAGGTTTCCGATCACCGAAACCTATTTCTGACTAAGCCGGATTTTGGGATGTTACAATAAGATAAAGCAAAGATCTTATCATTGATCTATATAGTTTAAATCAACACACTTAGCTCCTTATTGTTTGTCAAGCTTTGTAGAAGAGCTCATCGGTGTGGCTTGAGGTTTCACATTCTCCAAGCCAAAATTCTTGAGCATATCTGTAACGCCTCGGTTAGACGATCCGGTGGACCGGGTTAGAGATTCGAGTTGGATTCGGGATTTAGAATCAGATTAAATATTTTTGGATAAGGAAAATATTTGGAAAAATATATAAAAATAATTATTAAATATATGGATATTTTTGGTAAAGTCAATTTTGGTAAATGAGTTTTGGAAATTGGACATTTTGGGCTAGTGACCAAAATGTTAAGATTAGAAACTATTTTTAGTGACTGTTTTGTAAAAGAGTCAAAATTTTGAATCTTTAAGGAGCTAATTTACCAATTGGTCTATTCTGAGTTTTCTCTTAATTAATATTATTTTAAAGGAGTTTTAACTAAGGGAATTAAAAGGGATTTAATTAAGGAAGGTGGTTATTTCCTAAAATCATTTTTTTGACGTAACTTCCTTTTCTCAATATTTTCTCTTAACTTCTCTTCAGCCAAATACTTTCTTTTTCATCAAAAAACTAAGGTAATATTCTTGATTTCTTAAACCTTTGATTTTCTAATGGGTTTCTCAACTTTGTTTTCCAAAATTTTATTGTATTTCTTTGTTTTTCAAGAGAAAACATCCAATTGAGAGGAAACTCACTCATTAGAGGTAGGGTTCATTCTTCTCCTCTAATGAATGGTTCTTTATTGAAATTCCCAAATTCTTGACAATTTATGAATGATTTCTATTGAGTTTTAATGATTTAATTATGGAATATGGTTAAATCAAGGTTTAATTGATGAGTTTATATGATTTTTGATTGGATTGGTTTTGTTGAGTTCATGTTTGATTTTAATCAAGATTTTGATATTTTTAATAGTAATAGATTTATTTTAACATTGGAATCCCAAAGCTATGTGAATCGCTAATTTTCTAGGTTGCTAGTTGTGTGTTTGTGAGGAGTTGTGGAGGTTTAATGTATGCTGGAGGTATAAGGATTGTTTTGGATTGTTTTTGGATGTCAATTGATGTGAATTGATCGATTGAAATGTTAGATTATGGTTGGGTTGTGTTAAGGTTAAGTTGGAAAAGTGTTTTCGATTGTTTTCGGAAGATGTTTGATGGTGGTATGTGAGGTGAAGTTGGGGTGTTGAGTTGCTGGGATTATGAATGCATGATGATGCATTAATCCTTTATTGTTATGTGATTAAAATAGGGTAGAGTGATCCTAAGGTCGTCGGTGAAGCTTCAGAGGCTTTAGACACTTGATTTTGCATCAGCGATTAAAGCTTTGCGTTGTCGGTGAGTGAGAACGTGGATTTCAGCTTTGAAATGTTTAAAATGTGGTTTATGGGAGTTTAAACTTATCTTGAAAAGTTGGTTTAAACTCGGGAGTAAGTATAAAGGGATTTCTCTCTCGGTTGTGTTTTTTTGAAATAGTTTTTATGCAGTAGTTTTTAATGACATGGTACCTACTATTAATACATGTTTTGAGTATGTTGTATACTAGTTTTGATCATGAAATGATGATGGATGCACGTGGTAAGTGATCCATGTAAGTATGAGTTATACTTGTTTTAAATCATGGGTTGTTGCTTTGGAAATGGTTTTGAATTGATGCATATAAAAACAATGAGGTACTAGATTAAATAATGAATTATATTGGCAAGTAATATGGCTTAAAATGTTATCGGATATAGTTGGCCAACCATAGGATTTATAGTGCACTATAAAAAGTCGCATTGAATATCGAGGGGTTTATGTGGTGTACCAAATACTCCATCCATGTAATACCCAACCCCTAGACTAGAAGAAAATACCTTTAATAAGTAGACAAACTAACTTGTCTAGAAAGCTAGTATTCGAAGAAGGTAAGGTTACATGATCAAGAACCTTGAAGATAAAGCAATCATGTCATTAAGCTATAGTCATCAAAAGCATACAACTAATAAGCAGGCGTAATCAAGTTAAGAAGTATTGCAATTGTTTTCAATTGATAGACTTGCTATGGTTGTAATTATAGCATAAATCGAATGTCTTAGATATTATTAGTCAATGCAAAACCTAAGAGGATTGACATATAGGTTTAGTATATAAGACTATCTTGTGGCAATTATGATTCAAGTATTTTATGAAGGGTGTGATCTATTAAACTTCTTTTTAAACATGAAGAGTTCCAAATTTATACTTGTATAGAAAACTAAAATATATACCCAAATCAGAATCAAATCCGCATAAAACTCATACATACATTAAACGCATACACATGCGCATAAACTAGCCATGCCATACTATCACTACTCAATCAAAACATGCCCTCATGATTACTTAGCTCATTCGAATCATTCAACCATGCCATTTAAACAAAACCAACCATTATCAAGCAACAACCCAAAACGTGAAATACAAGGCCTATGATAGTTAATATTTACAACCCCTTAATGTCGTCAAAGGCTCATAAGTCTACTAATCAATATAGTGCCACATTCTAAGAGTTTAATTTATAGCAATACAAAACATACTCTTGAGCTTTAGTGACCTTGCTTTGACTCCACAAGATTAACTTGACAATCGAAAAATCCTATAGTGTAACAAGGTGAGCTATTAGATAGATAGCCTCACAATTTAAACATATAAGTGATGTAATCAGAATAACTCATATGTATATGAGTCAAATATTCAACAATAGATATGTACTTCTTCGAAACATTATCATCTCCTTAACATTCGACATATGAGTAATATGCCCAAAACTTATCATTTAGGAAGCTTATTCTAAGCTTAACTTAACGAGAAACAACAAGCATGCTTCCAAGAAGTGTAAAACATCAACAGGAAACCATTTTTAGGTTGTAAAATTTGCGCACATCATACATTTCAAGAGTCACACTTCCACAGGCAACTTAGTTGATAGACATAACTTGACTAGCTATTAATCCTGTAATACTTTATTCATTCTATATACTATCAGACAATGGTAATCTAGTACCATTGGAGTATATTTTTCTTTTAAGTAAATCAGGGGTACCTTAGTACCGTTCAGGGGACCATAGTTCGGGTCAGGCTGAGCTCAGAAATTTCTATTGGCATGCCAATCTCGTTAGGACTAATCTAATTGGGCTCACTACAAAAGTTTAGAAATTAAACCAATTCCCCCTTAGCAACATTCAAGAATATAACTACCAATCAGAATGTTATATAAGCATTAACTAAATTCCATCTAGAACCATGTTCGGTTAAATCAAGTACAAACAGACTTACCTTGGTACCCTTTAACTTACCAGCCACTAGTAATTCGAGACAAGCATAGGCATACAAGCCATACGTAGTAACCAAACCATTAAGCCAATCTAGCAATGCTATACTTATTCAAAATGCAAATTACACTCACAAGTATTCTGAGTTAATCCGGGTCTTGAATCGCTACTCCTTTGAGTATTTCATTGTCTTGTTCGATCCCCTTCTTGTCTAGATATAACAATAAATTCATTTTGCATTAGAATTGATTAATTGGCTTTCAAGTTTTATCCATTAATTTCACATTCAACTATCTACAAGAAACGTTCTTATGATATTTATATGTGCAATAAACCAGTTCAATGTATTGAATCATTTGATCAATGACTGCAACAATTAACCTAAAACAGTTTCTTTAACCCAAGAATTTCGAGACTGTTTAACTCTCTACTATATAGGTATAATTCATGAACATTTATTCGATTTCCTTTCAATTAATAGCATGATTCTTGATCACTTAAATACCATTACATCCATTGTTTTCCAGCAGCTCATTGTAAGAAAAGAAAATCTCCCTAGCAAACTGTCCCAAGCATTGTCCGAAACAGGGCAGATTTCTACTTGTTCAAAAGACCTTAAAACAGTTTCTATTACTCCCTCAAAAACCCCTCCCTTGATTCATAAGTATCACCAATTTAATCTACCATTCATTAATTACAATTTTGAACACCAATCTAACAGTTTAAGCCATTCTTATTACTCTAAAACCGAAACAGCTCAAGACTCCATTCAAGCAGTTTCTTCAATTAGACATAAATTCATACAATTCTTTGAGTGATTCAAAATGAAATTTCAGCATGTATACATTCATAACAACAACTTAAACTCCCAACTAAGTTGCAATCATCAATTCAAGTTTCATTTCTAGCTTATTTTCCCATTCTATATCTAAATTTCAACAACCAAATTTCTAATCTAAGAACCACAATCTAACATGCAAGAACCGATCTAGACACCATCAAAACAACAATTTTGTTTCAAATAGAAAAGATCACAAGAAGAAAACTTACATGCTTGGCAACTAAACAACAGTCAAGTTCAAATCCTTCGATCCATAAGCAAAATACTAAGAACAATTTTCTTCTTCCTTCTCTCTAAGGTTTCGGTTTAAAGAAATGAAGAATGAAGAAGATGATTATATTTCCCACGATATAATCAAGTCTAATCGTCTATCCAACATTAGACACATGGACAATTCCCCTTCAATAATTTATTTAACATGCAATACTCTAGGATTGCATCTAGTTCAATTTAGTCACTTTAATATAATAGCACCTTAATTGTAGTTTTTCAATTTCGGTCACACATGTAACTACTAATTAGTCACTTAAATTAATTCTTACCAATTAATAATGATCACTCTACTAATCACATTTTTGTACAATCCAAGTACCCTAACGGTTGAAGGGTTATATGGTACCGAAAACTCCCGTTAGTGGATTATCCATCTAATCGATGCTTAGGGTTGGTGTCCCCGGGTTGTAAGTGGTACCGTAATTCCAGATGAGATGGCATGAAGTGTTGAGAGGACACTTGTTGAATCTTTGTATCTGATGTAATATTTTGGAAAGTGGATTTGTTGAATGATCACTTGAAAGCCAATATAATTGTTGATGTATCATGTTGATGTTTGTTAATGTATAGTGGTGGTTTATACATGTTTGCTCTTTAAGCTTTGCATAAGGGTTGTTATGTATGGGAAGGCTTAAATTGAGGGTTAGCAATAGGATTTGTTGTTGATTCATGATACACGTTGCATATGGTTTAATATGCTGGTTTTTGAAAGTGTTAAGTGCATGGTTTTCAAGGCATGATGTTTATACAATGATTGAAATGGTGTTTTCAATGTGGTTTTGGAAAATGGTTTTAAAATGCATTGGTGGTGTGTTGTTTGAGCACTCCTCACTAAGCCTTGTATGCTTACGCTCCCTTTGTCCATCAGTACAGAGAATTAAAGGTTCAGAGGCAGCAAGTAAGTGAAGGATATCCAAGGACTTCGGCTTTTGAACATATGATTTCAAATCTAGACTTGTAGTAATAAAGACAATGAGGTTCATTGCTGGTTTGGGAGGTGTTTTGATAAACTCCCTGTTTTAGCATGTTCGCTATGTTGATTTGGGTTTGTAAATGGCCTTAAATATTTGGTATTGCATTGGATTTATGATTCATGATTTGGATGACTTGATTTTTAGGAAGCATGCCTCTAGTTTATCCTTTGAAGCATAATGCCATGATTTTGTTGATGTTCATGTCATGAATTGTTGTGGATTGATCCTTAGTGATGTTGTATATATGTTTGAATAATGTTGGAATGTTTTGGTAACTTTGAAAGCATGAAAGATCAGCAAAATTGGACATTACAGGTCCAAGCGTACCGGTACACGTGTCCCTATATCGGTTCAGGTAAGCTATTTCTGGGATTGTGTTTCGGTACGCAGGAACCTATTCCGGTACGGGCATTTTGGCAAGACGTACCGATACGCGAATAGTTGTATCGGTACAATTTTGAGCTACTGGAATCTGGATTTTTAGAAATGGCAAAGCGTACCGATACATTTTCCCGTGTACCGATACAGGAAGCTGTTAATTCAGTTATTGAGATGTTGAGAAGTTTCTATTTCTTTTGTTTTAGTCCTTGTTAGATATGTATGTAATTGGATGAGCTTGGATGATTGTTTTGAGCTGGTTTTTAGCGTGAGAGCATGAAATTTGATTAATTAAGGGTTGATAACTTTAAAAAAGGTTAAGTCCTTGTAATTTTCCAAAATTGCAATTTTGTCCCTAAATTGCTATTGCGTGCAATTGGATGTCAATTCGATGCCCGATTGAGTAGAGTTTTCACCCGTTTCCAGTATGCACACCATAGGTTGATAAGTTGCATTTAGATAAGATAAAAAGGAAAAAATGGACGTATTTTGAGTTAGTCTTTACGAGTTTGTTTCGGCAAACCCAATGTAACGCGCTCAGTTCGGTCTTGTGACTAGGTTGGGTCGAGGGGGTTAAAATATCCTTGATGTACTTAGCTTGATTGATGAAGATGTCATCCTTTCTTTGTTTGATTTGCAGTCCCAAAAAAATGAGAGCTCCCCTATCATGCTCATTTCAAACTCACCTTGCATTAACTTAGCAAACCCTTGGCAAAGCAATTCATTAGTAGAACCAAAAAATAATATCATCAACATAAATTTCAAACTCCCCCATCATGTTCATTTCAAGCTCAATTCCAACATCATTTTGAGTTATTTTTGAAAACGTGAAGAATTTTTCTAAAGCCTTATCCTTGGTACTTAAAATTTGAACCCAAGTAAATCTAGAGTAGTCATCAACTAAAATAAATGCATATGATTTTCCACCCAAGCTCATAGTTCTAATAGGGCCAAAAATATCCATGTGGATCAATTGTAAAACTCTACTTGTAGAAACATCATTAATAGGTTAAAAAAAACTTTTTTGTGTTTGCCTTTTGCACAAGCATCACAATTTTTATCATATGAAAACTTTATTTTAGGCAAACCTCTTACAAGATCATTAATAGAACTATGAGCTTGAAATCAATTGTAAAACTCTACTTGGAGAAACATCATTAATAGGTTTAAAAGGAACTCTTTTGTGTTTGCCTTTTGCACAAGTATCACAAATTTTATCATATGAAAACTTTATTTTAGGCAAACCTCTTACAAGATCATTTAAAATCAATTTTTCTAAAACACTATTTCTTGCATGCCTTAGTTTTATATGCCATAACCATGAATCATGTTCATCTTTTGAAACAAAACATGCATTGGAAATATGAATGTCATCTAAATGCACCATGTATATGTTTCCCATGCGATAATCAATAAGCACAATTTTGTTAGTTTCAATGTTGATAATTTTGAAACTATTTAAATCAAAAAGCACATTGAAACCTTTAACACAAAGTTGGCTTATGCTCAAAAGATTATGTTTTAGACCATTGACATGCAAAACATTATCAATAAGGATAAAATAGTGATTACCAATGAAACCAATTCCTCCAATATGGCCTTTGGAGTTGTCATCGAAAGTCACTACTCCTCCACTCTTTGGTTTTAGCTCCAAGAACCGACTATTGTCACCGGTCATGTGTTTCGAGTATCCACTATCAAGGTACCATGAGTTTGTACATGTATCTTTGGCCTTGTAGCAATGCTTCCCCTACAAACAAAGATTAAGTCTTGATTTTTGGTACCCAAATCATTTTGTGTCCATGAGTATTAGCTCCCAAGATCTTGGTTCCCTTAGGAATCCAAGAAGCAATGACACTAGTGTCATTAGAAGTGATAAGTTCTTTTGGAACCCAGAACACTTCTAATCCTCTTACCCTTAGAAGGCACTGGGAAGCTTGTTTGTTTGAAGCCATTAAAGTTTCTCTTCACATAGTTGGGTTTTGAAGAACTTGCCTTTTCAAACCTTGATTTCCCAACTTTGCTTAGAGAAGCTTTGAGATCACCAACTTCCCTTTGGTGATCATCATGAACTTTTGAAAGAAGGTTGTTTAAATCTTGATTTTTCTTTTCAAAAGCATTTTGTTTTTCTTGTAAATTGAGAACCTTCTTCTAAAGGTCCGAGTTAGTCTTGAAAAGGGAATCGTTTTGGTTTTTTAAATCAGAAATTGTTTTCTTTTTTTTCAAAATTGATTCCTTATACTTTTCAACCAACTCATCGTAAAACTCTTGGAACTCATCGTAAGCTTCTTGAAGCTCATCAAAAGTAAAATCAAATGTAGATGAGTTAGAGGTTACCTTAGGATCCTCTTCAAGTTCCATGAGACAAAGATTGGCTACTTCTTTCTCATCTTCCACAGATGATTCCTCATCACTCAAAGTAGCAACATGAGCCTTGAGCTTCTTCTTCTTCCTAAAGCTCTTCTTTTTGAGTTGGGGATAATCGGTCTAGATGTGCCCTGGCTTCTTACACTCATAGCATATGATTTGATCATTCTCTTCCTCCTTTTTCTTATTCTTGAAATCCTCTCTTCGATGGAACTATCTTCCCTAGTTGGATTTCATGAACCGAGTGAACCTTTTGGCAAGCATTGCCATTTCTTCATCTTCTTCCTCACTATAATCGCTCTTTTCTTGTGAAGCCTTGAGAGAAATTCATATCTTCTTTTCTACTTCCTTCTTCTCGACCTTCTTCTCTTCTTCTCACCTTCTCTTCCTTTCTTCATGATCTCATGAGTTAAAAGAGACCCCATGAGAGCATCGAGCTTTAAGGTCTTGAGGTCCTTGGCCTCGATGATGGAGGTTGTTGCTAACATAACTAGCATTTTTTTGCATGTATTGGGCAATCCGCAAAGCTATGATTTCCTCAACAAATCTCACAGGAAAATACAAGGGTGGTTGTTTTTTGATCTAGTTAGATAAGAGCATCTTATCTTCCTTTCTTCATGATCTCATGAGTTAAAAGAGACCCCATGAGAGCATCAAGCTTTAAGGTCTTAAGGTCTTTAGCCTCGATGATGGTGGTTGTTGCTAACATAACTAGCATTTTTTGCATGTATTGGGCAATCCTCAAAGCTATGATTTCCTCAACAAATCTCATAGGAAAATACAAGGGTGGTTGTTTGTTGATCTAGTTGGATAGGAGAAACTTCACTTGTCCCCTCCATATTCTTGATTTTATTTTCCAAAGTAGAAATATGAGCCTTTAGAGAAGATAAATCATCAAGCTCAAACACTCCCAGTGCAGCTTTGCATGATGTAACTCTAGAGATAAGATATTGCAAATCATTCTGAGCAAATTGCTTTAATACACCAACAACAACATTGTAGGTGCAATCAAGTAATGGACCATTAGACGACCCATCAACAAGATGTCTTGTGGCTGTATTCAACCCATTGTAAAAAATTCCAATCTGAGTCTTTTTTTGAATGTAATGGTTGGGACATCGTCAATACAAAGATTTATATCTCTCCCTTGTAGTGTGAAGTTTTTCATCATCTGACTGGTAGTAGGCTGTAATATCATTCCTTAGGCCCGAATTCATTTTCGGTTGATTAAAGTGCAAAACAAATTGTATTGAAAGATCATTTCATGATGTAACCGAGTTGGCAGGTAATCCTTTGAACCATGTACGAGCTCTACCCTACAATGAATAGAGAAATAATTACATTCGTAAGGCATCATCAGGAATGCCTTGTTGGCTAAATGAAGCAAAAATTAAAAGAAAAGATTGAAGATGCTCTCGGGCATCTTCATGTGGTAACCCTGCATATTGCCCATTGGAATTGAGCATTTGGAACATAACCGGCTTCAACTCAAAGTTCCTAGCCTGAATAGGAGGTCTAACAATTCTCAGTTGCAAATTATCCAACTGGGGATCAACAACCTCTCGGATTATTTTGTTCTAGGCTGGTGGGTACAGTGGTGGGTTTTCTTAAGCATGAGGAATTCCCTTACTATTGTTTGGTTGTCTGGCCATTCTACTATTTTCACGAATCTGCCTTCGAAAAGTTCTCTCAACTTCTGGATCTGGTATGAAGGGTGGTGTAGTGGCGTCATATAACACCTAAACAAGGTAATGAAAAGAAACAGAAAAAATAAAACTCTTAGAAACAACTACAAACTTAAATAAAGAAAATAGCACTTCAAGCAAAAACATAAGGCCATAATAAAACCATCCCCCACAACGGCGCCAAAATTTGATCGGTGTAAAAACGACACACTTTTAGTGCAAGCTACACTATCGATGCAAGAATAGAAACAAGGAAAACTTGTTTGAATATTGATCCCACGAGGATGGTGGATTACGTTTATACTTATGTGACTACAATACAATACTGTAAGAGTAGTAGTTTTGGTGCAATGGTGGTTGTAATAGCAATATAAAAATGAGAGTAAATGATTTAATGTGGTAGCAATAAAAGGAGTAATAAAAGATAGGGAATAATGAAAATAAATCCTAGATCTCCTTGGCTCAGCTCGACAGAAAGATCAAGTGCACTTCGAGAATTAAGTATTGGTTTAATCAACGATGTAGTGGTTAGCTGGAGTATTAGCTTCCATTTAACCTTCAACCATTGACTCAAGGATGTAGATCAGCCTCAACTTTCATTGTAAGTCAACTAAAGCCCATCGAACGAGTGGATCAACTTTCATTGCATCCAGACAACTTTCGTTGCAAGATCTCGTTAATCTGACTCGTGACTGCATCCATAGATGTCAGTAACTGGTTTTAACACTCTCATGCAAAACGTAAATCAAATCAAACAATTAAAGCTTAAGAAAAAGCTAACACTGTTATATATTAAACTAAGAAAATAGTTTAAACAAATTCAACAAGCTCTAGAAAATTAAACCATTGTCGATAAGAGCACAAATACAAATAAATATCTAAAACAACATCAAAATAAAGAGAAGTTTAAGAAGATAACAAGATATTTCCTCGATTTAGCACTCGACTCCTCATCTCCTTGGATAGATCTTCCTTAATTCACTCTGAATCTCCAGAAAATAAGCTTAGGCTACCATGTAATACCCCATAATATAACCTAGAAGTATGTAACAACTTTGCTTATGACACAATTGGATTAAATATATCTTTAGCACTAGTAATTAAATGAGTTAAGGACCTAGTTAGAACTTTGAATAGTTCACTATTCAAATTATAAGGACCATTTCGATTAAGTTTAATTTGTAGAGATTTGCATGTAAAAATAAATGAAGGGTAGTGACCCCATTAGGTGTCGCTTGAAGAGCAAAACACATGTTGGGGGAGATTGAAGGGGGTCGGTTTAGGTATAGGAAGAACAACCCATTTTCCTTGAAATCTATCACCTTCTTCTTCCATCTATCCGAAGCAAGGGAGAGAGAGGGAGGGAGAGAGCTTGAATTCTTGGATTGATTTAGCAATTTGGTGCTCTTGTTCGAAATCACCTTGATGATAAGGTATATTTGTTTTGTTTTTCACCTATATTCGAGTATTAAATGATAATGGTTGGTAGGTAGTCATGCATATTATGTGAGATCGTTAGAATGTTAGAGAATTGACTTGAATCAATGGAGAAATTAAACTCACTTGGTGAATTCTTTTCCTTGATCGATCAATGTAGATATATGTATCAGCTTGTGAACTAAATTACCATGTTTTCGAATATGTCTAGAAACAATCATGTTCCGTCTTGTATATGTATATGCTCATGGAGTGAATTGTTGAAGTAACTTAGAAGCATGCTAGACAAATTGGAGTAAAGACGTGTGTAACTAAGAAACGAGATTGTTTTCTATATATATATATATATATGATTGGAACAATTTTGAAGTATAAAATATATATATGTACAAGTATAGGACTGTTTTTGATATGGAAATATATATATATACAAGTGAATTGAGACTGTTTTTCTATGTATATAAATAGGTTCGGGACAGTTTTTATAATAACATGGACTGTTTTGCACAGTTTAGTAGACTGTTATTTGTGCATTAGTAAATACATGTAATTGGGACTGTTTTGGGTGTATATAGGCTCAAAAGAATGGACTGTTTTGAAGTATTAAATGTGTATACAAGTGTGGGAAAACTGTTTTAAAAATGCAGTTTTGTTTAACTTAAAAAAAAAAACGCAGTTTTGTCTAGCTGGATAAATGCAGTTTTGAACAGCTTGAAAGTGCTGTTTTGGCTATGAAGTTGCTGGACTATTTTTAGATTAAAATGAAACAGGAAAAAGGGCTAATTTTGATGATTTAAAAACAGAGTGGACTGTTTTGAACTTGTAATTGTGTATACATGTAATTGGGATTTGTTTTGCATATTAGAAAGCATTAATTGACTGTTTTGATTACATGTGTGCATCCACATGAATTTTGGGCTGTTTTTGAATATAATGGAAAGATATGCGGATTGTTTTGTAGAGTTTAATTTAAAGAACTTTTATTGAACAAAAGTAAGACTGTTTTATAACAATTGGAGGACTGATTTGAGTATATTAATAAATTCTATGGACTGTTTGATAAGATATAAGAGTACATGTGTGAAATGGGCTGCTATCATGAAAATAAACATGTTTGGGGACTGTTTTGATGTTTGAAATGTGTATGCAAGTATAATGGATTAATTTGACATAAGTATAAACATTAGAGAACTGTTTTAAGAAAATATGCGTGGATATAAAAATTTGGACTAATCTGAGCATATGTGAATAAGTAAGGGCTGTTTTGAGAGATATGCATAGGTATACACAAGAGTTTGAACTGTTTTGAAATATATAAAAGTGTTAGAGGTTGTTTTGTACATATGTATATATATATATATAAACAAATGTATATTGGATTGTTTTAGCGTATATATATGTATACAAGAATTCAGGACTGCCTTGCTTAATTATAAATGCATATTAGACTGACTTGATTATGTATAATCATATAGAAATTGTTTTGGTGTATATATATATATATATATATATATTGGACTAATTTTGTTGGTAAAAATAATTGGGATTGTTTTGTAAGTTGAATGGATTGAATTGGTTTTAATAGCTTGATATTATGTTTGAGGTACATGCCTTGTTATGGAAGAATAGGAGAAGGTGTAGTTGGAAGCTAGGGGTAATCGTGGATTTAGGTATTCCGTAACTTCAGGATAAGAGGTGCGTGTAGTTGTTTGTGTTTCGGGTGACATGGTGTCATCCCGATTTTATTATCTCATTATGTTTAAGGTATTGAATGTTTATGAATAGATTACATTAATCATATACATTGTGCATAAAGCTCAAATATAGCAAATTGGGGAAATGAATTCAAGCATAGCATTTTGGATGAAACCGTTGGTTGGTTACAGTATGCTTGTATTACATATGCATAATTTCATTGTTATGCTTGATATGGTGTGATAGTTTGTGATGTTTATATTCGTTTAAGTGAAGTACTTCTATACATATGAGCATTGCCTAAAATTCAAGTAACAAACTCTAAACACCTTATAAGTATGTTATAAAAGAAACAAACATAAGCTTTAAAGTTACAAGAACTTATATACTTTAAGGAACTAAAAGTCCTTCTTAAGCAATAAGTTATTAAGAAAAGAAGCAAGAAAGATTACTTATATCATAAGACACCTCATAATCTTCAAGGTATAAAATACCTAAGTTGCCTATTCAATGGAAGCCCTTGGACACTTTGGCATAGTACATGGTATAATTCAGGGACTACGGTCCATGAGCTACGGCTCAGGTGACGACCCATTATATGTGATATACTGGCGATAGTAGGAGGTAACGGGGGAGATGATAAGGAGATTGGCGACAATTTTGTTGGATAGTTGAGAAGTTAGGATTGTTATGTTTCCGACACTAGCCATTGATATGTGCTTTGAGCTAGATGTAACACGGACCAATATGGTCGAATTCGGACTAATGTTACTTATGTCCAAAAGTGATCCAAGGCAAATGATTTAAAAGATTTGAATATAGATATCAAGTTTTGAAATAAAACTCATATGAGTAATGTTGTGAATTTGGATAAGCTTAAATAAGTATTCTGATAAGATTTGACAAGAAACCTGAAAGCTGTGATAAGTATCCTGACAAGTCTTGAGAAGACTTCAATAAGGAAAAGTTTTATCCTCGATAAAATTGATAAGAAATTCGATGAAACTCAGTATGAAACCCTGAAAGATATTCAATTAAGTTTTGAAAGAACATGAACCTCTATAAAGCTTTGATTAAGTCATAAGAACCAAATGATGACTTATGCTTGTATTCTTTGATTTTCCATATAGTATCATGGTCATTATGCTTTGTTACTTTGATGTTACTACCTCACTTAGGCTATATAAGCCTAATGCATTCATTATCATGCATTGTAGGTTAATTAAAGCTTGTGTGTTTCAATCGTGGTCAAGGGTTGCAATCTTTATTCAAGATCCAAGTAGAGTTTAGATTTTCTTAGTTAACATACTCCTAGAATGGTGGCACAATGTTTTGGTTGATGCATGTAGTGCTTCCTCTGTCATGTATAATCTATAAATATCCTATGCTACATGTATTTAATATTGTTAAAATAGAATTTGAATGGTTGCTTAGAGTATAAGCTATGTATGTATGATGGTTGAATGGTGATTTGTTGTTTGAATGTTGTTATATTGTTCGAATGGTTTCTTGAATATCAAGTTATGTTAGTATGTTAGTTGAATAATAGCTTGTGGTTTAAGATATGTTGAAATGTTTTACTAGTATGATCTAGGCATATGATGCAATATGACTTAAATAAGTGGGATTTATATGAATACCTTAATGGCATAAAATTATATGGTTCAAATAGTTCTAGATTGACTATCATAGTTGTTCATTGTTAAATTATTGTAATGATCAATGAGTTATCTACACTTTAGTAGATTGATTTTGTACGAAATTTTACGAAAATGTGGTTGAAAATCTCGCATGTTAGCTTGACAAGGATCCGTACTCGATTGTTTTGATTAGGCCTTGAATTGATAACAAATCCTATAAGTTCCTAGTCTTGTTAAAAGCTTGTATATCCTACACAAACAATCTTGGTCAGACTCTTTGACTCGAAATTGAAATAAATTATATCCTAAAACGGATTAAAGATCCCCGCATGGTTAAGTTTGTTTTGGTAGTAATAATATGGTTCATGCATTGTTATAATTGTTATAAAATGAGTATGCTTAGCTAATAATTTGAATGAATCAAGATAATGGAAATCCAAATTCACTCATGGATTTAATTAGTTTTGAATGAGCCTCGCTCATGCTTCTTTAATGCCTTGTTTACCTAATCTTATGTATTAGGTATGTGATTAGAATGAAATCTTGTTAGACAAGGCATGCTAAATAGGATTCGATTGGTTGATTGTTAACTAAGCTTGGTTAGTAAAATGTTCAAATGTGTTTTGATGATCGAGATAGTTTAAATTTGGTGATATGACAAACTTGTGAAGTGTATGATTTATGTATCCGAGATATGGTTGTATGAATCAAGTAATCATAAGATCACTATGGTTTAAAGTTGGTTATAGATTTGATAATTCTAATGATAATTGAGATTACTCTTGTCGAAATAATGAGTCGATAGATAATAAAAAGTAATTTTGTTAATCTATCTTGTTTAGTTTTGAAAAGTTTTAAAGTTTTGGTTCATGTCTTTCTGGTGTTCTTTGCAGTGATATCTTCGATTCTAGTTTTCTTCTAACCCTTCGATTCTGGTTTTCTTCTAACCCGGGTTGAGGGTGTTACATGCCATGGGACGAGGATAAAAGTTTCGGAGGTTGAAGATTATGTGAAAATAGGAATAACAGACTTTCTCTTTCCTCCAAAATAGTCCTTATATAGATCACCAGAGGAAGGACACATGTCCTACAGGTTATATGCATGCTCAATGTTGTACAAATTTGTTGTAAAAGAGTGGACAGTTAGTATATTCGTTCTTATCCTCAAGCAGACTGGACAATTGACAGATGCAGTGGTGAAAACAACCTCTGTAGGGACATTAGCAATGCAGCGACAACAAGGCAAAAATAGGCAGAAATATGCAAAACTTGAGCTACAAGAACTAAGTTAAAAAATATGCAGAAATAGACATGAAAATGCAGAAATGGGTGCAATGAATGTCAATATGGGAACAATAAGACCTATAAATCGAGGGAAAAACATGCTCTTTAAAAAGCTATCAGATACATAATTTAAAATTTAAAAACTAAATCAACTTACTTACTTGTTGGCTCCAAAAAAAAATTACTCCTATTTTTTCTCCAACTATTCAAACTACTTGCAGAAAATTTAAATTATATCAAACATTCAAAATAAAACGAACAAACTAAAATAAAACTTAAAACAAAACTTTTAAAAAATTAAATCTACTTACAATATTTTCTCAAATAATTTCTTCTTCTTCACTCAAAATTTTCCTTTCAACCATACATATTTAACACAAAAAATTAAAACTTTTCCCTTAACTACCCCTACCACTCCTTTCATAACACTAACAAATTTTTAACCTCTATCCCTATACATTTAAAAAACACCCTAAACACCTCTTTTTTAGCCATGCATGATTCAAGCATAAAAAGTTTCATGCATGCTATTTTGCCCCTGCACACTACCACGCTGGCCAAAGTTGCCATATAGGTCGGGTCACATTGTGGCACTGTTTGAAGTCGGTGCCATGAGGCTCCGTCTTTAAACAGTGCCCGCGCGGCTAGTTGCGCGCCACGTGGCACAAAGATATTATTTAAAGACGGAATTAGCTAGTCATCTTTATTTTGACACTGTTTGAAAATGGTATTAATTGGTTTCATCTTTGATTTTTTTTAATTCGAATAATATAAACATTGTTCATAGACGGAATCAACTGGTGTCATCTTTAAAATCATTGTAAAAAGTATAATATTTTGAGAAATAATCTAAATTCTACTATATTTCGGGGGGGGGGGAATTAAAAAGACAATATTTTTGTCTTTTCTTCGTAATTAAATGATCTAGGGTGTATAAAGCCTATTTTTTCATTCTTAAAGCAATCACGCCTGTAACTTTGAGATATTTTAGTATTTTACCTTTTTCAAATGACAAATTATGTGTTTTGTATACTATATTTTATCATTTCCTTCTATTTTTGTAAAAAGGATTGAAACAAGAAAAGCATATGCTACGCGAATACGTAAAATGATAAAGTTATACTCCTATTAATTATACGAAATTTACGGAAATAGTATCAAATACATTGATAAAATATATATTAATGTATTTATATAGGAGTTATTATTTTTTTATGAAAAGATGATTATCACTATGTGGCTCGTTAAAAACCTCTCTAATCTTAGATAGAGGAAAAAAGTACACATGGTAATAATAAATTACAAAGTCTTAAACATATCCGAATCGAAAACACATCTAATATACCAAATAAAAAAAAGATAATTCTACGGTAAATTTCATGTACTGCAATGTACCACTATTCATATATACCGTAATGTACCAAAAGTGTTATTATCCTTTTTTAGAATAAAATATTAAAAAATATTTTTTATAATATTTTTTTCTAGATTTTTTATTTTTTAATTCAAAAAATAATTAAGCTTTTATTACTATAATAATTCTTACATTCATTTTAATTTAAGGGTAAAGTTCACAAATGATAACTAAACTTTGATCAATTATTCAATTTGGCAACCAAACATTCAATTGCTTCAATGTTACAATTAAACTTTTAGTTTTGTCTCAATTTGGCCATTTACCCGTTAATAACTGTTAAAAGGGTGATATGACTGTTAAAATATTTTGTATAATAACACATTTAGTCATTCGTGTTTACACATTCAAACAATTTAGTCCTATTTCGAAAGAAATAATAAATTTAACCCTCATTATTTCAATTTGACCCTATTTTTAATTAGAAATAATTTAATATTTTATTTTGATCTCTCAATAATAACTTCACCTTTTAAGCAAAAGCAAGTAGGATTCTTGTGGGTGCGCAAGGAAAGGTATTGTTTGAGCAACTTTCTCTAGACACTCCTTGCTCTGCAACCATTTACATCATAGTTATTATACTATCAAAATTTTCTCTAAACACAAACTAATGTAAAATACAGTAAAAAGTGTCCCCTTTAAATATATGCTCGGCGAGATAATGAGAAAAATATATAGTGTATAGCATATGATGCTCTAACCCTAAGTGTCCCATGTTAGACCAAATTACTGATTTACATACCATCTTGTAATATAAATGTGTCTAAACTTCACATTTCTCTATAAGCGTCCCTAAATTCGTGTGGGTTCTATTGGCATGGTTTAGATTGGGAGGGACAAGATAACATTAGTTATAATTGAGGGATCAAAATAAAATATTAAATTATCTCCAATTAAAAATATGGTCAAATTAATATAATGAGGGTTAAATTTATTATTTCTTTCGAATTAGGACTAAATTTGTTGATGGCCAAAATGGGCAGGGACTAGAGATGGTGGTCCGATGATGGCCGGTATGGTTGATCTGGATCGGAGCTCGTGTATTGCCCTCGTTTCTTTGATGGTTGTGATGTCCGGAATGGAGACTCTCTGGTTCTCTCTTGTTGTATGTTCAGCTTTATACTACTCGGACAAGTGTCATGATAGAGTTGTCGTGGCACGTTGATTAGACTGCCTATGACTTGACGTCATAGGCTCGTCCTTTCACTCGTGGTGATTGTATGGTTAGACATCGCACAAGTTGATAGATGCGAAGGGCCTCGCATAGTTCGCACGTGGTCCTGCGCGTAGTGGTTTGCTGCGATCACGCGTGTGACATCCTATGTGTTAGGCTATTCGCAGTCTTGCTCATTCACTAGGGCCATCTGGTCTCGACACGCGGTGGTGGGTATCCGGAGGTACTAACAATTTCTCCCATGGAGGGAAGCTTATAAAGTGATCTTTGCGAACCTGTGAGACTTAGGGGAGGATTCCATAGTTGTTTTATTTTACGGCGAACCAACCTTGATATTTTGAGGGTAGATCGACATGTAGAGGATTTCAAAGGGTATATATATAGTGGGCCATGTGAGAAGAGTTTGTGATGAACTATCCAATTTTTCTTAAGGGATAAAGTGATGTATGTGAAACGTCACACAATAAACCTCTTTATTAGCGAAGCATGTTGAAGTCGGCACAACCCTTAGCTATAGATAGGTTTTATTGGTTTTTGAATATTTTATTTTAGTTATCTCGTCATCCGCTCTTTGTTGGTTTTTTAAGAAAAAAAGGGTTATTTTTTCATTTTACTCTAATGTCTAGTTCACCTGTTGTTGAGAGTGATGAAGTCCTTTTGTAGTACGAATAGGAACAAGATGTTGAAAACATTGAAATGTCAAGGTCTCGTTTTTGTTAAAAACTTTCATTATAGGTATAACGTGTCGTAGGGTTCATATCGTCTGAGTGCTTGTTTCGGTGAAGGAAGATCGTGGTGTTTGGTTCCTCTTTATGTTTTCAAGAATGGGTTTCACCTACCATTGAAATCTTTTTTCGTAGATTGGTTGAACTGGTACGATGTAGCCTCGGTCAACTGGGTGGGGCTAGCTAGTGGATTCTAATGACCTATTTTTTGAATTGCAAAATCCACAGGGACGAGCCCTCTATTAACGTTTTCTGTTATTGTTGTAATGTAATGGCTGGTCATAATAAGAATGCGAGGGGTTTCATAAGCATTGACCATCGTACAAGAAGGGCATTAGTGATGAACAATTATCTTTGTCTAAATAGGATGAAGTATATTAAAGTAGAATTTACTTTTAGGGGTTTTCTGTTCCCCGTTGTTTGGTGTCGAACGTCGCAGGACATGATTGTGCCTCCTAATGTGCAGGACATGTCTGCTGCTGAGTTGAAGCTTCTTAGGAGGTTAGAGAATGACCCGCCTATGCACTACGAAGATATATGTACTCTTACGAATATTTGGGTGTATTACCTAGAGGGGAAAAATCCCAATGGTTGGGATGAAGTAGATTTGAATATTTTTCCCGAGGGCTCTTTAACGAGTGTGCCAGTTCACACAGAAGCTTGGTTGTTTGGCAAATGGGGGAATGAACGAGTGGCGAAGGTGTTTTTGGGTGTTCGAAATGAGCCAAATTTTTTTTGAGTATGTTGGCGTTCGCACTCACCCTTGGAAGTATTATGATGAATATGCCCTTTCAAATGGGGTTAGCGGGGAAACTGCTTCTGTTGCTCTGAGGGGGCATACTTGAACTAGCTCATATAGTTCTAGACGCAATAGAGGGGGAGGAAACGTGTAGTCTCGAGCTCGTTTGTTTTAGCTTATTCTGGTGATGAGAGAAGATACGTCAGTTTGGAATGCATGACGAAGAGGTGCATGGATGGAGACATTGATCCGTAATAGTTTTAGTTTTTTTTGTTTGTTATTATACGACGGTGTTGACATGCGTTCATTTTGCAGAGGTAGTTAGCCTTTTTTCATAGGTTGCTGATGAAAAATTGGAGAATTTGGTTGTGGTTGCAGGCATGTCAATTTTTGCATCAAGCGAAGAGGAATTGGGGTTGTCAGGCTTGGCAGAGGTGATTTCCTAAGGGGCTTTAAACCGTGGAGAGATTAGTTTACTTTGTGTACTGGTCTGAATGCCTGGAGCAGCATCATTTGTAAGTGCAATTCTCGCTATTTCTTGTGTGGGAGACTTCCCTTATTTATAGAGTATGCCTACATGGGTCTCGATGGATATCATGGAAGTAGCACAAGAGAGTGTGGCAAGGCAGATGAGAACTTATGGTTCTATGAAGTGCCTCTTAGTTGTTGGGGACAAAGTATCAGTAAATGGGGTGTATCAGATGATGTGGTCATTACAAATGTTGTGAGGTCTGACCTCGGTGCACTCATTGTTGCGAGCGAGCATCGCAAGTCCCATCTTCTTTTTGCAGTTAATGTTGTTAGAGACATTACTTATGTTCGTTGATTAGTATTTGGTTTAATTTGTTAATAAATTGTTCTTGTTAATCCCCTTGCAAGGGTGCCTATTATTCTATTATTGTGCATTGTTCCATGAAAAGTGTTCCTTATACGGTTGCGCTTAATGATGTGGTAGATTTACCGAAGGATGCGAGAACTCCTTTGGTGCCATCACCTCTAGTTGTTTGCTCTAGTGAGGATGGTGAACCTCCAGCTCCGTGAGAGACATTCTTTCGTTGGAGGGGGTTTTCAGAGACGCAAGGTTGGTTTTATCTCGAGTCTACCTCTAGGCGGTTGTTTGAGCCGTATTCCAATAGCCTTGGTGCCTCAAAGTTGTGCAACAGTATTTGAAGGACTATTGAAGGTGGTTCGTGTCTTATTCAAGAGTTGGGTTGTGTTCAGTATAACATGGAGAGGAACACAAAGACTTTTGTTACAGAAAAAGAGCAGCTGCGTTTGAAGGTGGAAGGTTATACTGCCTTCTTTGAGGAGAACAAAAAATTACGGTCGGAGGTAGATGATTATATTGGCTATTTGAAAGAGTTGTGCAAGAAATACGAAGCTGACGTGCATCTACGTATGGAGGAGCTGCACAAACAACATGGGAATGAGATCTCTAAAAAATAAACTGAGTTAGATCACACTATCAAGATTAAGAAGAAGCTACTCGAAGCCACGAAACAAAGCTTGTAGGCTAAAATTTAGGGTTTGAGAGAAGAGCTAGCGCAGTCAAAGAATTCAACAGATAAAAATTTTGTTAAGTCTACATGAAGGTTAATTGAGCTGGAAGAGTCTCATAAGAATCAGATTATGGTGCTGAAAGCTACTCATGATATTGACGTGGTAGATAAAGTTAAAACGGTTGTAAATATGACCTTCGCGTTCATGATCGAAAGGATGGGTAAAGCTCGCGATGCTGCCATTATGAGCTTCCAACTAGCGTATGGTCCGTTGGATGTTAGTGGCGTTGATTTTGTTGCCCTTTGTGAGGTGGTCACTAACTTTGTTGTGATGAATCCCTATGGGCCTTCGTGGGACAACTTTTGTAACACCCCCTTCCCGGTTTGGTAGAGAACTGGGTCGGAAAGTGTTATCGAAAAGTGAAATCGGAGATCAGAATCGATATTCGGGTTACTTTAAAACTTTTCAAACTAAAGGGACTAAATTGTAAACGTTACAAATTAGTGACCCTAATCCGGATTCTTTATTACCGACTTGAAATTAAACTCTCCGATCAGTAACCTGTGAAGTTTCGTAGTTTTCGGATATCTTCTACCTATCCATTTAAGCCATATAATTATTAGTGACCAATTTGTAACCCTTTTAAAACTGTTTCTTAAGCCATTCAATAGAATTAACTGACACCGTACCGATACACTATAGACCGTTTCGGTACGCTATGTTGATTTTCATAATTTCTGGGTTCAAGGTCAACGACCCCGTATCGATACATCTATACCTGTATCGATACACTATGACTATGGTTGACTCGTTTCGGTACGTCTAAGGTCGTATCGATGCAATTAAATTTTCAGACCTTACTATCCAAATTCGTATCGGTACACTCCCTAGTGTATTGATACTCCCTGCTTCATCAATGACCAAATATGCAAGGCTGTACCGGTACAGGCTTCCCAGTATCGATACGTCTGGCCTGTAATGACAGATTTTATATGGTTTTTTTTATCTAATTTGACTCCCCAAATGTTGTCCAACTATTACCAAATTTTACCAACATGCCTAAAATCCATTAACCTACTGTCATACCAAATTTTATAGCATTTCAAATCATTTTACCTAGTTTTCACCTTAGGCTCATTTTAGGCTATTTTTAGCAAACTTGACATTCTCAAAACATTCCATCTCATGCATACATCACTAGGTCATCAAAGGGCTATTACACAATCATCAAAATGCTCATACAAAACATGTTCGGACCATATGCCACTTTTACTAGGAGTTTATAGCAAATGATAACATACGTATAAGGTGAAGATGTGACTTGCAACCACAACAACACGATCGTAGCTTGGAATCGTTTAAGGTCCTGAAAAATGCATGTGACACACATGTTAGGCTTACATAGCCTAGTGAGGTAGTTATAACGAATGCAATGATCAATTCATGTTATGCATGACATGATGATCAAGTAATTTACATAGGCATAGTTCCATGTACACAATTTCATGTTTATTTCACACACCCACATACTTTCATAATTTCATATCAAAGTTCATAAACACATAGAATTTCCAATAGGTACCATTGGATACATAGATTCCCATTTACACCACATATTAGAAATAGGCTGTAGCCTTGAGCCGTAGCTCCGGAAACATTTCACTTACACAATCTATCCTTATTTCCCCCACATATAGGTCGTAGCCCCAGACCGTAGTCCTCCCTTACTTAGCCGAGCTCAATAATCCTATGGCATGCCAATTGTATTCAATTTCCATAATTACACATTCACATAGTCCATGTTTTCCAAGTCATATCATATCAAATACCAAAATGAGCCTTAGCTCCATATCATGTCACATTTCATATTATTTCCATATATCACATACGTAAGCATATCATAGTCATCTTTGCACATATCAAAGCAATGCAAGTACTTACCATATTTGCCAATCGAATTCAACATAGTTGTTCTACGGGAGCACTTAAACAAATACAAACATAATCATAAAATAATGCAACGGGATGGCACTGAGCCTATCCCTTGACACAACCATATTCACCTTAGGGTACGAAGGCTTCTAAGATTCTCGAATCGTGATTCCTTTGTTCTTAGCTTCGATTGGGGTCGATGGATCATTTTCCTCCTTGTTTCGAGCTAGGAAATACAATAGGAATCATTATAACCAAATTGACAATATAACTTAGGCCTAGCTTAAAATTTCGAATCAGAATTAAACTCCCATCTTACATGGGATTCAATAATCGAAAGATGGTTTTGCCTTACCCGATGGATAGCTTCACAACGGTACCTTCAATTTGAAGAAAAGATGAGCTTAGGGTGGGAAATAGGAGAGGTGTGTGCTTAAGGGCTCAAGGTTGAAGACAATGGTGGTGTTAACTTATTTGGAAGACAAAGCTTGAGTTTATCTTTTGGGAGAGATGATTAAAAAAATAAAGAAGGCTTTTTCGCTTTTGCCTATTTACTTTAAATGATTAAAATCTTAATCATTCCTTCACCACCCCAACAACCAATAGAATCGTTTCCCTTACTTGAGGGTTTCTTAAGCCCAAGGGTTAACAATTCCCCAAGTTGGCTTATGATCTTGTTTGCTTGTGAATTCTGATGAATTTCACGTGAGATTGGACAAGCATAGAGATGACTCATCACCTATCATCATTTCCTTATCAAAACAACATCAGATTTGCTTAAAACAGGGACCCATATCGATACGCTTCTACCCGTATCGGTACGCTCCTGGTAAAATCAGAAAGTTAGTTATTGACAGTTAGGTTGTATCGATACTCATATGGTCGTATCGATACGACTAACTCAGATTTGCATCTTGTGCTTCGAATTTCATACAAGGGGTCCATTTACACACACATAAGGCCAAAAATGAAGTTCCGTTACAACAAAAGGGGTACAAAAGTCAATCTTTTTCAACTTGGCCAGTTTTTGGGATGTGACAACTCTCCCCCTTAAGAAAATTTATCCTGGAATTTCCGCTTTAGGCGAATGGATGAGGATAATGTTTCTGCATAGTCTCCTCAGGTTCCCAAGTTGCCTCCTCAACAGAATGGCTTCTCCACAGAACCTTCACCAAAGGTACAGTCTTGCTGCGAAGTCGTTTAACTTCTCGTACGAGGATTTGAACAGGTTCTTCCTCGTACGTCTGATTAGATTGGATTTCCACAGATTCTGGTTCAATCACATGGGAAGGATCTGATTGGTACTTGCGTAGCATAGACACATAGAAGACATTGTGAATTCGACTTAACTCCTCAGGAAGGGCTAATCGGTAAGCGACAAGTCCAACCATTTCAATCACCTTGAATGGACCAATAAAACGGGGCTTAGCTTTCCTTTCTTTCCAAAATGAAGGATCTTCTTCCACGGAGATATCTTGAGGAAGGCTTTTTCACCAACCTCGTACTGAATATCTCTCTTTCCTAGATCGACATAGGAGTTGTGTCGGTTGAAGGCAGCCTTAAGCCAATCACGGATAATGGTAGTCCTTTCTTTGGTTTCCCAAAGTAAGTCAGGATCTAGCATCTTGCCTTCACCGAGTTTAGTCCAACAAAGAGAAGTTTTACACCTCCTTCCGTAGAGAGCTTCATGCGGAGCCATTTGAATTGAAGCCTGGTAACTATTGTTTTAACCAAACTCGACCAAGGGCAGGGATTTCTCCCACGTATTCCCGAAGTCAATGACACAGGCTCGGAGCATATCTTCCAGAATCTACAAGGAAGAATCATGGTTGATACAAACACTTATTCATATAACTTAGCGAAGGGTTTAGGGTTACAAGAATAACTTTTTTAGATTGGCCGCCAGTTTGAGGATGGAAAGTAGTGCTAAGATACACTCACATTCCTAAGGCCTCGTGTAAGGTCCTCAAAATCGAGACGTAAATCGTGGGTCACGATCAGAGATGATAGATACTGGAATTCCGTGTAAACGAATAACTTCACAGATGTACAACTCTGCGAGCTTAGGCAAGCTGAAATCCATTTTTACTAGAAGGAAGTGAGCAGACTTTATTAATCGGTCCACAATGACCGAAATGGTGTCATTTTTATTTGGAGTCAAAGGTAGACCACTTACGAAGTCCATCGTGATACACTCTCATTTCCATTATGGAAGTTCAATAGGTTGCAAAAGACTTGTAGGTACCTTGTGCTCGGCTTTAACCTATTGGCAAGTCAAACACCTAGCTACGTAGTCTGTGATTTCATTCTTCATACCGGACCACCAATAGATCTCCTTCAGATCTTTGTACATTTTGATAGCTCCAAGGTGAATAGAGAAAGGGCTAGAATGAGCTTCACTTAGGATTTGGTTCTGAAGATCATCATCATTGGGAATACAAATGCAGTTGCAGAAACACAGTAACCCTTCAGAATTCAAAGCAAAGTCAGGATCTGAGCTATCCTTGACCTTAGCAATAAGGGGTTGCAACCCCTCATCAGTTTCTTGGAGTGCCTTAATTTGAGATACAATTGTGGAGTGAACTTTCAGCTCAGCTAACAATTTGCCATGCTTTCTGAGTCAGAAGTGAGCATTCAAGTATTTCGGAGAAGAAGTGGGCTTCTGACTAAGAGCGTCAGCTACCACATTGGCTTTACCAGGATGGTTGTCAATGACCAAATCATAATCTTTCAATAGCTCCATCCATCAGCGCTGACGAAGGTTTAACTCTTTCTGAGTTGGGAGATATTTCAGGCTTTTGTGATCCGTGTAGAGATAACACTCATCACCATAAAAATAATGCCGCCAAATTTTCAAAGCAAACACAACTGCAGCGAGTTCTAGATCACGGGTCGGGTAATTTAGCTCGTGGGGCTTGATTTGACGTGAGGCATAAGCTATGACTTTGCCTTCTTGCATCAGAACACAGCCTAATCCTAGGTGGGACGCATCACTGTACACAGTGAATTTTTTGCCCGACTCGGGTTGCACTAACACAGAGGCATGAGTAAGGACTTGCTTGAGCTGGTCAAAACTCTTTTGCTGATCAAAATCCACATAAAAGGAGTATCCTTGCGGAGAATATTCGTTAAGGGCGCTGCAAGCAATGAGTATCTCTTAACGAATCTACGGTAATAGCCTGCAAGGCCCATAAAATTACGAACTTCTCCTACATTCTTTAGAGGATCCCAATCAAGGATTGCTTGGATCTTCTTTGGGTCTACATGGATTTCCATAGAAGAAATCACATGGCTAAGAAATGATACTTTAGACAGCTAAAATTCACATTTACTGAACTTGGCATAAAGCTGTTTCTCCCGAAGGGTTTGAAGCACGATCTAAAGATGTTTTTCATGGGAAGCTGAGTCTTTGGAATAGATCAGTACGTCATATATAAAGACAACCACAAAATTATCAATATAGGGTCGGAATACACGCTTTATCAGGTCCATGAAGGCTGTAGGTGCATTCGTGAGCCCGAAAGGCATCACTAGAAAATCATAGTGACCATATCTGGTGCGAAAGGCAGTCTTTGGAACGTCAGACTCCTTCACCAACATTTGGTAGTATTCGGACCGAAGATCTATCTTGGAAAAGATGAAAGCATCCTTCAACTGATCAAAGAGGTCATCTATCCTCGAAAGTGGGTACTTGTTCTTGATCATCACTTTATTCAATTAACAATAGTCAACGCATAGACGCATCGATCCATCCTTCTTCTTGACGAACAAAACTGGTGCTCCCCAAGGTGAGGAACTTGGTCGGATGAATCCCTTATCTTGAAGGTCTTGAATTTGAGCTTTTAACTCCTTCAACTCCACCGGAGCCATTCTATACGGAGTAGTGGAGATCAGAGTAGTTCCAGGTTGCACTTCTATCCCGAATTCTACTTCACGGGTATGAGGGAGTCCCAGAAGTTCATCAGGAAACACATCGAGAAATCTCTTCACAACTAACACATCCTCAAGCTTTAAATATTTCTTGGACTCTATGGCATATATGAGGCTCTTTTTAGGCTCAAGTTCGGACTTCATCAAGGTTATGCTTTCCTTAGCGAGTCCACAGAGATATAATTTCTTCTTCGAGCAATCCACCCAAGTTTGGTGTTCAACTAGCCAATTAAGGCCCAGAATGAGATCAAACTCATGGAAAGGCAAGGCCATCAAGTTGGCCAGAAATGGGATCCCTTGGATCCTTAAAGGGCAATCTTTACAAATTATTCAGATGGTCACACTATCTCCTAGTGGATTGGAGACAACTATCTTGAAGGTAACCAATTCTGATTCTAAAGCATGTTTCCTGATCAAAGGTTCACTAATGAAATAGTGCGTAGAGCCTGGATCTATCAATGCATAAACATAATCGAAACATAGCTCTACCATACATGCAATCACATCAGGGTCATCTTCTTGTTTGCGACCTCAGACATGATACATCTGAGCTAAAGTTTGTGGGTCATGGCCAACTATAGGTGTACTGTTGTTGTGGAGTCTACCTGCGGATCCGGTTGGCACTACTTTTGTTTCTCTCTCTTTATTAGGATTATTCTGAGAAGCCACAGACATCGGAGCCTGAGGGTTCTGTAGGCACTGCCGGATGAAATGGCCAGACTCTCTATAAAGATAGCAGGAACCGGACTGCCTACGACACTGCCCTGGGTGCCTCTTCTGGCAGAAGTTACATAAGGGAGTCTAAGAGCCCTTTACAGAGCCACATGTGCTATCCACTGATGCAGTACGGGTAACAGTTGTTCCTGCAGATTGGAACCGTGGCACGTAGCCTGATCGGGGTAGCTGCTGGTAAGTAGCAAACTTCTGGTCCCACTGTCTTCATTTCTTCTGGGACATAGGTGGCTTGGAGTCATCACGAAATCTCTTGTCTGGTCGAGCCTGGTTCCTTTTCTTTTTTTTTCGGAAGCTTTATGTGAGGCTTCTATTGCGATAGCCCGGTTAACGAGAGTCTGAAAGTCCTCAATCTCCAATGCAACGAAGAGAGGATGTAGTTCATCACAAATACCGTCTATGAACATTCGACACTTTTCTTTCTCAGTAAAGATGATCTCAGTAGCGCATCTTGAATACTTACAGAAATCGTGGATATATTGCTTTACGGATCTTCCTCCTGGCCTTAGATGGAGGAATTTCTTGCGCCTCTCTGCAACGTAATTCTCACTGATGTATTTCTTGCAGAACTCATGAAGAAAGAAGTCCCATGTGATACGGTGTTCAGGAACAGTAAGGGTTACCGTGTCCCACCAACTTTTGGCCTCTTTAGCTATCAGGGCCGGGGCACACTCGAGCTTATTCTCCTCAGGGTACTTTATTTGCTTATTCATCACTTTCAAAGTGTTCTGGAGCTAGTATTCTATAACCTCGGGGTTATCCAAGTCCTGGCCGGTGAATATGTAAACACGATATTGCGTGAGCTTATCAATAGGGGCTCTTGAAGTAGGCAAAGAAGCTTCAGCAGGCGAAGGATGTGATTCTTGTAGGAGGGATACCACTACTTGCTTGATCATGTCTACCATGGACATGAGGTATTCCCGCTGAGTGAGATGCATAGACGGAGGATGAGGTTGATCATTTTGTCCTACTTCTTCAGGCCTTAGTCCTGGCCTCAAACTACCCCCTGAGTAAAGGAGGAGTTGGGATTGGGCTCGTTTATAACACGCCTATCAGTAGGTGTTGTCTTTTTCAGATCTATTTGAATAGAAGAGTTAAATCGTGTAAGCTGCAAGTCACAGATAATACATATAAATAAACACCTAAATGGCATATGCAAATGCAGACTCATAATGGATACCTTTTTAGTCCTAGAATCGACTAAACCTAGGCTCTGATACCACAATTGTAACACCCCCTTCACGGTCTGGTAGAGAACTGGTCAGAAAGTGTTATCAAAAAGCAAAATCGGAGATCGAAATTGGGGTTACTTTAAAACTTTTCAAACTAGAGGGACTAAATTGTAAACATTACAAATTAGTGACCCTAATCCAGATTCTTTATTACCGACTTTTAATTAGACTCTCTGATTAGTAACTTGTGAAGTTTCGTAGTTTTTGGATATCTTCTACCTATCTATTTAAGCCATATAATTATTAGTGACCATTTTGTAACCCTTATAAAACTGTTTCTTAAGCCTTTTAATATAATTAACTGACATCATACCGATACACTATTGACCGTATCGGTATGCTATGTTAATTTTCATAATTTTTGGGTTCAAGGTCAATGACCCCGTATCGATACATCTATACATGTATCGATACACTTTGACTAGGGTTGACTCGTTTCGGTATGCCTGAGGCCGTATTGACGCAATTAAATTTTCTGACCTTACTGTCCAAACTTGTATCAGTATACTCCCTAGTGTATTGATACTCCCTGCTTCATCAATGACCATATATGCAAGGTTGTACCGGTACAAGATTCCCCGTATCGATACGTCTGGTCTGTAATAATAGATTTTATCTGGTTTTTATCTAATTTGACTCCCCAAATGTTGTCCAATTGTTACCAAATTTTACCAGCATGCCTAAAATCCATTAACCTACTGTCATACCAAATTTTATAGCACTTCGAATTTGTTTACCTAGTTTTCACCTTAGGCTCTTTTTAGCAAACTTGATATTCTCAAAACATTCCATCTCATGCATACATCACTAGGTCATCATAGGGCTATTACACAATCATCAAAATGCTCATACAAAACATGTTCGGACCATATGCCACTTTTACTAGGAGTTTATAGCAAAGGATAATATACGTATAAGGTGAAGATGTGACTTGCAACCGCAACAACACGATCGTAGCTAGAAATCGTTTAAGGTCCTGAAAAATGCATGAGACACACATGTTAGGCTTACATAGCCTAGTGAGGTAGTTATAACGAATGCAATGATCAATTCATATTATGCATGACATGATGATCAAGTAATTTACATAGGCATAGTTCCATGTACACAATTTCATGCTCATTTCACACACTCACATACTTTCATAATTTCATATCAAAGTTCATAAACACATAGAATTTCCATTAGGTACCATTGGATACACGGATTCCCCTTTACACCACATATCGGAAATAGGTCGTAGCCTTGAGCCGTCGCTCCGAAAACATATCCCTTACACAATCTATCTTTATTTCCCTTACATATAGACCGTAGCCCCGGACTGTAGTCCTCCCTTGCTTAGCCGAGCTCAATAATCCTATGGCATGCCAATTGTATCCAATGTCCATAATTACACAAATTCACATAGTCTATATTTTTCAAGTCATATCATATCAAATATAAAAATGAGCCTTAGCTCAATATCATGTCATATTTCATATTATTTTCATTTATCACATACGTATAGAATATCATAGTGATATTTGCATATATCAAAGAAATGCAAGTACTTACTGGATTTGCCAATCAAATTCAACATAGTTGTTCTACTGGAGCCCTTAAACAAATACAAACATAATCATAAAATAATGTAACGGGATGGCACCGAGCTTATCCTTTGATACAACTACACTCACCTTAGGGTACGAAGGCTTTTAGGATTCTCGAATCGTGATTCCTTTGTTCCTAGCTTCGATTGGGGTCGATTGGTTGTTTTCCTCCTTGTTTCGAGCTAGGAAAGATAATAGGAATCATTATAACCAAATTGACAATATAACTTAGGCCTAGCTTAAAATTTCAAATCGGAATTAAACTCCCATCTTACATGGGATTCAATAATCAAAAGAGGGCTTTGCCTTACCCGATGGATAGCTTCACAACAATACCTTCAATTTGAAGAAAATATGAGCTTAAGGTGGGCAAGAGGAGAGGTGTGTGCTTAAGGGCTCAAGGTTGAAGACAATGGTGGTGTTAGCTTATTTGGAAGACAAAGCTTGAGTTTAGCTTTCGGGAGGGATGATTAAAAAAATGAAGAAGGCTTTTTCCCTTTTGCCTATTTACTTTAAATGATTAAAATCTTAATCATTCCTTCACCACCCCAACAACCAATAGAATCGTTTCCCTTACTTGAGGGTTTCCTAAGCCCAAGGATTAACAATTCCCCAAGTTGGCTTATGATCTTGTTTGCTTATGAATTCTGATGAATTTCACTTGAGATTGAACAAGCATAGAGGTGACTCATCACCTATCATCATTTCCTTGTCAAAACGACATTAGATTTGCTCAAAATAGAGGACTCATATCGATACGCTTCTGCCCGTATCGGTATGCTCCCACTAAAATTAGAAAGTTAGTTATTGACAGTTAGGCCATATCGATACTCATATGGGCGTATCGATACGACTAACTCAGATTTGCATATTGGGCTTCGAATTTCATACAAGGGGTCCATTTACACACGTAAGGCCAAAAATGAACTTCCATTACAACAAGAAGGTTACAAAAGTTAATATTTTACAAACATTATTACGTCAGTTTCAAAATTTCTGATCACTAGAGCCCGATTTCAACTAGGTCAGTTTTCGGGATGTGAAAACTTTGCTGCACAGTATAAGGATGTTGTGATCCTCTTGTTTCTGATCCAAACGCGTCTACCCATTCTGGTGATCGCGGAGGTGGTGCAGGTGTAATAGGTCGTAACGGTGCGTCAGGTGATCTTTGATAAAAGTATATGATTGTTGGTGTCGCCGATGTTTATATGCTTTCTGTAGGAAGGTGGCCCTCTCTTGAGGGCTTAAAGGATTATTTTAGTAATTCAATTTGATTTTGATCAGGAAATTTAGTTATTATCTCTCTTCTTTTTTCTCATTTTATTATGATTATTACTTTTTATTGCAATGTTGTTGTGTTGTCTTATTTTTTATCCTAAATTTGTGTTGCCTTGTTCAATCCTTTGTTGAGATGTTTCATTTTGTTGGTTATTATGTGCTGACATCAAAAGAGGGTTTTTCCTTTGTACTTGGTTGTTATCCATATTATTTGCAGTATTTGGTTGTATTGGTTATCAATATAATTTATCCTACTACATCTTATTACTTCATTAGTTGTATTGTTTTCTGCTATAATTATGCTCCTTGATATTCGTGCATTGTGTTTGACGCATGTAGGCTCTTTATGGTGATTTGAACATTTCGAGGCAGACCATGATGAAAAAAGGAAGATTCTAACTGGTTTTGGCTGATATATGAGACAATTCGTGGGTTGATTGACTAGAAGTTTGAAAGTTGTGTGATCTTTCATTGGCTATTGGAGATTTCTGAATCTGGGCATTTAATGTTCCTTTAGGTATTTTTTGTAATATTTATATTAGGAACTGAGACGACTTGGCTTGGGGCTCTTGTCTGTCTTACTACAAACAGAACTCCTTGTTATGATGAACTAACTTAAGAGTGGCCTATTTTCTCGTGCTTAGACCGGTTTCCTCGGTGTGACAATACTCTTCCTTAAGAAAATTTGTCCTCGAATTTTCACTCTAGCTGAAGAGATGGGGATACTGCTTCTGCATCGTTTCCTCTGCCTCCTAGGTTGCTTCTTCCACTGAGTGACTTCTCCAAAAGACTTTCACTAATGGCACAGACTTGTTTCGAAGGCTTTTGAATTCTCGTGCGAGGATCTGCACTGGTTCTTCCTCGTACGTCAAATTAGACTGTATTTCTACGGATTCCAGTTTGATCACATGAGAAGGATCAGAATGATAATTTCGAAGCATAGATATGTAAAATACATTATGTATACGACTTAACTCTTAAGGGATGGCTAGTCGGTAAGCAACATGCCCAACTTGCTCAATCACTTCAAACGTGCCAATAAAGCGAGGACTTAGCTTCACCTTCTTGCCAAAACGTAGGACCTTCTTCCATGGAGATACCTTAAGAAAGACCTTCTCACCAACGTCATACTAAATGTCTCTTCTTTTTAAATCAACATAAGTCTTCTACAAGTCAAACACAGCTTCGAGCCGGTCACGAATGATGGTTACCCTTTCTTCGGTTTCCCGAAGTAACTTAGGGCCTAACACCTTGCCTTCACCAAGATCAGTCCAACATAGGGGGTTCTACATCTTCTTCCATGAAGAACTTCATAAGGAGCCATTTGAATCGAAGCTTGGTAACTGTTGTTGTATGCAAACTCCACTAGCGGTAAAGATTTCTCCCATGTATGTCTGAAATCGATAACACAGACTCGTAGCATATCTTCCAGAATCTACAATGAAGTATCGAGATTGATACATAACACTTATACATATGTATAAAAGAGAAATAAGGTTACCTGAATAATGCTTTCAAATTGGCCATCGGTTTGAGGGTGGAAAGCAGTGCTTAGGTGCACTTGCATTCCCAAGCCTTCGTGTAAGTTTCTCCAAAACTGAGATACAAAACGCGGATCGCGGTCGGAGATGATGGATGCAGGAACTCCGTAAAAACGGATGACTTCACGAATGTACAACTCAGCGATTCTAGGCAAGCTAAAGTCCATTCTTATCGGAAGAAAATGAATAGACTTGGTGAATCGATCTACAATGACCCATACAACATCATTTTTCTTCAGTGTCATTGGTAGACCGCTTGTGAAATCCATCGCAATACGGTCTTATTTCCATTGTGGAAGCTCAATAGGTTGTAAGAGACCGGTAGACACCTTGTGCTCGGCTTTAACCCGTTGGCAGGTCAAACACCTAGCCACAAAGTCTGTGATCCCACCTTTCATACCAGACCACCAATACAGCTCTTTCAAGTCTTTATACATCTTGATAGCTCCAGGATAAATAGAAAAAGGACTCGAATGAGCTTCACTCAAAATTTGATTCCGAAGATCAACATCATCAGAGACACATATACGATTTCGAAAGTACAATAAACCTTTAGAATTCATAGCAAAATCAGGATCCGGCTTATTCTTGATCTTAGCAATGAGAGTTTGCAACTCCTCATCAAACTCTTGGAGTGCTTTGATTTGAGACACGATGGTTGACTAACTCTCAATTTAGCCAACAACTTGCCATACTTCTTGAGCCCGAAATGAGCATTCAAACATCTCAGGGAGGGAGTAGGCTTCCAACTAAGAGCGTCAGCCACAACATTGGCCTTACCGAGATGGTAATCAATGAACAATTCGTTGTCCTTCAAAAGTTCCATCCACCGATGTTGACAGAAATTCAACTTTTTTTGAGTCAAAAAATACTTTAGGCTCTTGTGATCGGTGTAAAAGTAACACTTCTCACCGTAAAGATAATGCCTCCAAATCTTTAAGGCAAACACAATAATAGCTAACTTCAAATCATGCATCGGGTAGTTCAGCTCGTGTGGTTTAAGTTGACATAAGGCATAAGCAATGACTTTTCCTTCTTGCATAAGCACACAGCCTAATCCTAAGTGGGATGCATCACTATATACGGTGAAGCCCTTGCCTAACTCGGGTTGCACCAAAACAGAGGCATGTGTTAAGACTTGCTTAAGCTGATCAAAAATCCTTTGTTGCTCCACTATCCACACGAAGGGAGTTTCTTTATGGAGAAGCTTCGTCAAGGGTGCAGAATCATCAAGAACCCTTTGATGAATCTACGGTAGTAGCCTGAAAGGCCTAGAAAGCTACGAACTTCTCCAACATTCTTCGGAGGAATCTAATCAAGAACCGCTTGAATATTCTTTGGGTGCATCTGAATTCCTGCAGAAGAAATCACATGACCCAGAAATGATACTTCAGATAGCCAGAATTCACATTTACTGAACTTAGCATACAACTGTTTCTCCTAGAGAGTTTGAAGCACAATCCGTGGATGTTCTTCACGAGTGGAAGTTTCCTTGGAATAGATCAAGATGTCAACTATGGACACAACCACGAATCTATCTATATAGGGCCAGAAAACACGGTTCATCAGGTCTATAAAGGCTTCAGGCGCATTGGTAAGCCCAAAAGGCATTACCAAGAACTCATAATGGTCGTATCTAGTTCAGAATGCAGTCTTTGGGACATCAGATTCCTTCACTAGCATTTGGTAGTATCTGGATCGTAGGTCTATCTTAGAGAAGACAGAAGCTCCTTTCAACTAATCGAAAATGTCATCGATCCTCGGTAACGGATAGTTATTCTTGATTGTTACTCTATTCATATGACGATAATCAATGCATAGTCGCATCAACCCATCCTTTTTCTTAACAAACAAAATTGGTGCTCCCCAGGGTGAGAAACTCGGTTAGATAAATCCTTTATCCAAAAGGTCTTGGATTTGGGCCTTCAATTCTTTCAATTCAACCAGAGCCATCCTATACGGAGTAATGGAGACTGGTGTAGTCCCCGGTTGCACTTCGATTTTGAATTCTACTTCTCGAGTCGGAGGGAGTCCTGAAAGTTTATCGGGAAACACATCAAAGAATTCTTTCACTATCGACACATTTTTGAGCTTTGGATCTCCTTTAGACCTCATTGCACACATAATAGCTTATTTGGAATTGGGCTTGGCTTTCATCAAAGCTATTCTCTCATTGCCGAGTCTAAGGAGATACAGCTTCTTCTTCGAACAATCTACACAGGCTTGATATTTTGCTAACCAATCAAGGCCTAGGATAAGATCAAACTCACGGAAAGGCAAGGCCATCAAATTGGCCAGAAATAGGATCCTTTGGATCCTCAGAGGACAAGCTTTACAAATCAATCGTACAACCACACTATCTCCTAGTGGGTTAGATACTACTATCTCAGAAGTGACTGGTTCAGGTTCTAAGGCATACTTCTCGATCAATGGTTCACTAATAAAGGAATACGTAGAACCAGGATCCACCAAAGCATAAACAAGATTATAACATAATTCCATTATACCTGCAATCACATTAGGATCGTCTTCCGGCTCTTGGCCTCGAACATGATACATATGAGCGGAGGTCTGAGGGTCATGTCCAACTAAAGGAGTGTTCGAGTTGCGAGGGTCTTTCTCTTGATCTAGACTGCATTGGATTTGCCCCCTTCTCTTATTAGGATTGTTTTGAGAATCCGCTGAGGTAGGAGTATTGGGATTTTGCAGACATTGTTTGATGAAGTGGCCAGATTCTCCATAAAGATAATAGGACCCAGACTGCCTGTGACACTGCCCAGGATGTCTCTTCTGACAAAAATTGTACAAGGGAATCTACGAACTTCTCCCAAAACCGCTCGTGCTATCAACCGAAGTTGTACGAGCAACAAATGTTCTTGAAGACTGGTATTATTGCACATATCCCGTTCTTGGTAGCTATTGAAAAGTGGCAGACTTTTGGTCCCACTATCTACCTTTCTTTTGAGGCATAAGAGGTATATCATCTCGGAACCTCTTATTAGATTGAGCTTGGTTACCTTTCCTTCTTTCATAAGCCTTTTAAGAGGCTTCAGTAGCAATCGCCCGGTTGACCAAGATCTGGAAGTCCTCCAACTCTAAAGCAGTGAAGAGGGGACATAATTCATCACATAGGCCATCGATAAACATTCTACACTTCTCCTTCTCAGTGCATATAATCTCTGAACCATACCTCGAGTACTTGCAAAAGTCGTGGATATACTGCTCTAGGGGTCGCCCTCCTAATCTTAGATGGAGGAACTTCTTATGGAACTCCTGAAGAAAGAAGTCCCATATGACTCTATGCTCAGGTACGGTGAGTGTCACAGTGTCCCGCCAACTCTGAGCCTCTTTAGAGATTAGTGCCAAAGTACATTCTACTTGTGTTTGGCTAGACACTTCATTTGCCTATTCAGAACGTTAAGAGTGTTTTCCAGCCAGTACTCAGCTACTTCGGGATTGTCTTGATCTTGGCCGGTGAAAGTGTAGACTGGGTATTTTCAGAGCTTTTCAATAAGGGCTCTCGAGCAGATACGGGTGTTTCAACAGGCTGCGGTGGAGGCTCTTGCCTGAGAAACACGACCACCTGCATAATCATCTCTGCCATAGACATCAAATACTCTTGCTGAGTGGGAGGCATCAGAGGGGGATTAGGTGGGTGATTCTGTCCCACCTGTTCTGGTCGGACTCTTACTCCAAGATTATCTCTATGTGTCGAGGAGGAGCCCGAATGTGGTTCATTTGGATCATGTCTATCACCAGGTGTGAATATTCTTAAAGCTAATCGAAAAGAAGAAATTAAATCGTGTTAGTTGCTAGTCACATATAACATATACAAATAAACTCCTAGGTGGCATGTGCACATGTAGACTCATGATAAGCCTCGGTTTAGTCCTATAATCAACTAAACTCTAGCTCTGATACCACAAATGTAACACCCCCTTCCCGTCCCGGGAGGGAATCGGGTCGAAAAGTGTTACCAGAAACAGATTTAGAGATCAGAAGCTTATTCGGAGTTCAAAATCTTATTCGGAATGTCTTACTAATCTCTTCTAAGATCTAAACTTTTTCCTAAATTACAAATTTTACAAATTATGGGTCTTTATCAGATTTTCTCTTTACTAATCTTCAATTAAATTTATCGGTTATCAACCTGTGAAATTTGGTTACCAGTGGAGGTCATTACTCATCAGATTTGTCCATTTAAGTTTTAGTGACCATTTTGTGAACCATTTAAAACTGTAATTTAAGTCTTTTAATAGAATTAACTAACACCGTATCGATACGCTTAAGGTCGTATCGGTATGCTAAGCCAGATTCCTCAATTCCATAGTCAACAGTAACAAGCTCGTATCGATACATCTAAGCCTGTATCGATACGCGTTGGCCAAGGTTGACCCGTTTTAGTATAGCCTAAGGTCGTATCGATACCATTTATTCTCCAGACCTAACTGCCAAGATTCGTATCGATACACCCCCTTGCGTATCGATACGCCCTATTTTTCCAAGTCCAAATATGCAAGGCCGTACCGATACAGCTTGACCCATATCGATATGCATGCCTTGTAATGGCAGCTTTTATCTGGTTTTTATTCGAATTAATAGATCAAACAATGTTCAATCTTTATCAAATTTTACCAGCAATATTTAAACACCAAAATCTACTAGCATGTCAATTTTTAGGTCCATTTGAATCTGTTTACTAGCTTTTACCTTTTAGTGCCTTTAAGCCTAATTTAATTAGCTTCTTAAATTACAATCACACCACCTTCCATTTTTAGTACTTAAACATTTTAGGGCCATTACATACATATCAAAATAGACCATTGTAATATGTCTAAGCCCTATGCCACCCTACTAGGAGTTTAGAACAAAATATAACATACATATGGTTGATGAGAGTGACTGCAACCGTAACTACACGATCGGAGCTCAAAATTCTTCAAGGTCCTGAAATGCACGAGACACACAGATGTTAGGCGTACATAGCCTAGTGATGTAGTTATAACAAATGTAAATAAGTTCCTAATAGTGTGAATGACACATAATCATTCTTGAATGACATAAATGCATCATTAGTCATACATAGATCATACTCAAGGTCAAATGTCATATTTTCATATATCAAATGTAAAGCATAAACACCTATCATCTCCTTGGACATAGCAATCAATTGATACGTGGATTCCCCTATACGCCACACAAATCAGAAATAGGCCTTAGCCTTAAGCTTTAGCTCTGAAATCCCTTACACAATCTAACCTTTTCTCCCCACATATAGGCTGTAGCCCCAGAACGTAGTCCAATCCCTTACTTAGTGAGCTCGAATAATCCTTTGGTTTGCCAATTGTATCTAATGTCCATATGTGTCCAAGATTATATAATTTATAATAAAACTTACCTTATGCCCATAGGTCATATCATGTCGGATTACAAACTTGAGCCTTGGCTCCACATATCATATCATAGCATATTCATGGCAAAATCTATATGTATAACATAGTTCAGATATCATATATGAGCTTGCAAATGTATCAAGCAACATTAAGGAATTACCATTAGAATCCACAAGTGATTTTCTCTACTTGAGCCTTTAAACAAGATGCAAGTTGTAAACATAAAACAAATGCAACGGGATGGCACCTAGCCTATCCCTTGATACAACTACACTCACCTTGAATTCCATGCTTTCATGGCTCTCGGATTATGACTTATTTGCACCTAGCATTCGTGGGAGATGGCGATGGATCTTTCTCTATTTCTTGAGCTAGTCATAATTTAGGGGATTGCATTAGAATTGAAACTAATGATTCACAACCGTTTCTCAAGCTTACCAAAGTTCGTAGTTAACTTTGAAACAAGGTAATTGACTTCCTAACACATGGGTTCAATTTGAGTATTCAAGTCTCAAATCTTGAAATTAAACTCTAAGGATCAAAGGAATCATTAAATTGACTTAGGGGTTTTATTTACCAATTCACAAGATTCCGATTGATGTATTGAAATCAATCAAAAGTCAAGAGTTGGAATGAGGTGCTTGCTTGAGCTTGAGCTTTAAGATAACAATGGAGGTGTATGCTTGCTTGAAGGAAAAAGATGAGTTTAGCTTACGGGAGATTCAAAACAAGGATGAAGGCTTTCCTTATTCATTTTTAAAACCATCTAATTTTTCTCCTAATCATTGCCCCACCTTTCACTTAGCTAATGGGAAGGTTTCCCTTAGACAAGGGTTTGCTTAAACCCATAAATTAATACAGTTCTCAATATTTTCCATCTTTTGGAAAGTTGATGACCAATTGTCATCTTTTTCAAAGTATTCTCACGTAGAGGGGTGGCAGACAAGTAGGTGAGTCATCCCCTACTTCAAATCTTTTCATTTTGGCCACTAAATCGATTTAGACAGAAACTTGTATCGATACACCTTAGGGCCGTATTGATATGGCTAGACTAAATTGGGCAAGTTAGTTAAAAATAGTTAGGCCGTATCGATACAGGTCCAACCGTATTGATATGCCTTGCCCAGATTTAGCATTTTCAGTAATTTCAATGAAACCCCTAACTTCCATTCTTTACAAAAAGGTCCCACAACTTCAATTAAGCCCAAATAACTTCTATTACTTCAAGTTTGAGTACAAAAATTCAGCAATTACATCATTCAGGCTTAATCGGTACAAAATTTTCCAATCACCGAAACCTAATTCTGACTAGACCAGTTTCTAGGGTGTGACAATTACAAAACCTTAATTAGTTAAGTTTCATGCCTACATGTCAAGTTTCAGCTTCAAACAATCATTCAAATCCATTCAATTGCGCACATAACATTTAGGGACCAAAATAGAAGAATCAGAAACTTCAAAACATCATATTAATTAAAATAACTGTTGCTCGTATCGGTACACAAGCAAGTGTATCATTACGCTTTGACATTTCTCAAAATCTCAGATTCTAGTAGCTAAAAATTGTACCGATACAGCTCCTCACGTATTGATACACCTTGCAAAAATGCACATACCTATACCGATACATGTACACGCGTACTGATACGTCTAGACCTACAATGTCCATTTTTTTCTGGTTTTTCATACTTTCATGAATTCAAACACATTCTAACAAGCCTCAAACATATACACAATTATAAAGATCATTCCATGTCAAGGTATCATAGAATCATGATCAAATCGTGGCATCATGCTTAAATTGAAAGTCTAGAGGCATGGTTCATAGAAACCAAGCCAACCATCATACGAAACATAAATCCAATGCAACAACCAAACATATAAGGCCAATTACAATCCCAAAACAACAATGTAAACATGCTCAAACAGGGATTTTAGCAAAAACTCTCCTAAAACAACAATGAACCCTTTTGCTTTCCAGGTTATAGGCCCAAAACCGGGGCGTTACAAGGGCATACTCTTAGCAAGGTATGCATTTGTTTACTAGCTCCTTGGCATCTCTTCGTATTGTGGGCTAGTATTAGCCTTGTCTGATTACTTTCTAGCTGGGTAGTGTTCACTAACTCCTTCATGAATTTCTTGTAGTACCAACTTGGCCTCTTAAAGTTCTAAGCATCTTAAAAGCGGTTGCGTGAATCCTCTTTTGTATAGGATGTCATTGATGATGGTGTACTAGGAGGCTTGCCACATTAGTTTAAGTCTTTGATTCCTATCCTTGGGAAACATTCCCGTCTTGATGTATGCCATAATTGGAGTCATCCAAGTATCTCTTGTGTCAAATTGACATACTTGGCTTTCTTCTGCAAAAAATGGAACTCTCGATATTCCAGCAAAAGCATGCCTCTTCTTTAAATTTCAAGTGTTGTTGCTAATCTTACTAAAGCGTCTACTCTGGCATTATCTCCTCTAAGTATTTGTATTATGGCATACTGATTAAACTGTCCTAATAGTCCTGTATTTTAAAGGGTTAGTTGTGCAAAATTTTGTCGTATATGAAATATAGTAAGATGCTTGTGGATAATATGATGCATAAATATAAATAAGCTTGTTGTGACATGTCACCCTCTGATGATATTTGAGGAGTGTTTCATCGTGAACTTCATATTCGCCTAACATTTGTTTAGCCACCAGTTGTGAGCTAGTAAATATTTGTAGCGTTTTCATTTTAAGCCTTGCCAAGAGCTCTAAACCTGCTATACTCTGCTGCATTATTAGATAGGGAGAATGAAAAGCTAAGTACATACTATCATTCTCTTTTGCATTGGGTGTGCTCAGCAACATGCCCATTTTTGCCCCATTGATAGCCACCGACCCGTCAACATGCAAGGTCCAAGGCTTCCTCTTTGAACTCTGAGGGGGGCTGTTGCACCTTATGTTTTTTCTCATTGGTGCTGGCGTTCTTATGGAGTGAGGTTGTTTGAGTTGTGAATGTGCACTCCACGACAAAATCAGTTTTTCTGTTTCCTATTGAATGACTTGCACCTTCTCCTTTTAAATTTGCCATATTTTTTGTCGAACAGGTTTTACAGTTTGATCAACACACAAAGAATGCTCAATAACAGTTGGGTCTATCTCGGGCATGTCCATAGCCGACCATGCGAAAACATTAGCGTTGTCCCACAATAACCTTACCAATATTCTACTTTGTTTGTCTAGCCCCGCTACAATACTGGTGGTCTTCTCAGGCTCACCTGGGTAAACCTCCACCATTTTCATCCCTTCTACCAGCTTTGGCTTTTTAATTTTTTCAGCCTCCCTGAGGTCTAGGCTCTCGAGGATCATCATAGCCTTATTCAAAATATTGACCTCAAGTTCTCTTTACTGTGGTGGAGCTTTTCTGCTATCGTGGTCATGGCCTTTTTTTCCTAGGCCAAACGGAGTCAAAATACATGGCACTGTCTCGTTGTCCTTCGATCGGTCTGCATGGAGCCTTCTCCTAAAGGTGTGGGAAATTTAACCTGTAGGCAAAAAAGGGCGACTGTCATTTCTACTTTTCTCATCAAGGGTTTGCCGAAGAGGGCATTAAAAGTAGAGGGACTACTGGTGACCAAAAAGTCGGTCATATGTGTGGTTTTTTGGTCATCACCTCTCATGGTTATGGGGAGTTGGATGGAACCCTCCACCTTAATGGGTTGGGTGCCAAAACCATATATCAAACCTGCCAGCCTTAGTTCATAACTAGGAATTCTCATATGTTTAAATGCATTCCAAACCAACATTTCCATTGCACTAACCGTATCAACAAAAAATTTCTTCACATTAAACCTAGCTATCACGACTATGATGACGATCGGATCATTGTCTTCTTCACCCCAGATGTCGCCCTTCTTTTTTTTTTTCTGAAAACAAGATCTGCCGCAAGCTTTCGTGCTTCAGCCTCGGTTCATACAAGACTGGTGTCGTTCCCTGTATGTGCATCTTACGCTTGGAACGTGGCTGACTTCACTCCTTATCTGCTCTAATAAACATGTGTACAGTTTTTTTACTATCTAGGTTATTTTCTTCATTGCATTGTTGTTTCTTGGTCTCTTCGCCTTTTTTGGGCAGCTATCTAATTAGTCATCCGCTCTTCTATTTTGCGGCTTGTGGTTGCTCAGCTTAACCTTGAATGAGCCTTTGCTGTCACTTAAACTGTTGTAGTTGTTGCATGGTCTCCAAGGTTGGCCAACTTGTAACACTGTAACCCCTTGACCTGGTCTAGATGCCAGACCGAACCGAGTGAGCTACATTGGGTTTTGCCGAAACAAAACCAAAAACGATTAACTAAACCCAGGTCCATTTTTTCATTTTTAATCTTGTCTAGATGCAACATTATAACCTAAGGTGTGCATGCTGGCATAGGGTAAAATTTCAACTAAATCGGGCGTCGAATCGACATCCAATTGTGTGCATTTGCTAACCCTCAATTTAAGCCTTCCCATGCATAACAACCCATATGCAAAGCTTAAAGAGTAAACATGTATAAACCAACATTATACATCAACATCCGTCAACATGATACATTAACAATTATATTGGCTTTCAAGTGATCATAAACCAAATTCACTTTCCAAAATATTACATTGAATACACGAATTCAACAAGTATCCTTTCAACACTTCATGTCATCTCAACCGGAATTATGGTACGCTTACAACTGGGTACCTTCACAACCCATCTCATCGGTTAGACGTATAATCCACTAATGGGAGTTTTCGGTACCATATAACCCTTTTACCATTAGGGTACTCGTGGTGGAGTATTCGGTACACATAAATTCCTCAACACACGAGGCGACTTAATTATAGTGCACTATCAAATCCTATGGCCGACCAACTATATTCGATAACATTTTAAACCACATCACTTGCCAATATAATTTATTATTAACCATGTACCTCACTGTTTTATATGCATCAATTCAAAACCATTTTCAAAGCATTAATCCATGCTTTAACAAGTATAACTCATACTTACATGGATTTATTTCCAAATGCATCCATCATCCTTATATGATCAAAAATAGTATAAAACATACTTTAAATCATGCTTAAACAGTAGGTACCATGACATTCAAAACAATTGCATAACCAAATTCATTAAAGCACGACCGAGAGGGAATTATTTCCATACTTACTTCCGAGTTTAAACCAACGTTTCAAGCTAAGTTTAAACCCCCAGAATTAACCTTAAAAATATTTCAAAGCTGAAATCCATGTTCTCACTCACCAACAATGCAAAGCTTCATTCGCTGATGCAAAATACCCCTCCAAAGCTTTCGAGGTGACGCTTCAAGCTTGAGGATCAACCTCCCCTGATTTTACCACACAAAAACAAAGGATTCAATGCATCTAAATGCATTCACAAACCCAGCAACATCAACTCATAACGATCCTCTTCAAACTCTAGCCGTAACCTCCCCAAAACTACCAAAATCAACATCAAACATCTTCTGAACTTTCCATTTTACAAAACAATCACTAAAAACAGTGTTACATTCTTTACATTTTGGTCACTAGCCAAAATGTCAACTTTCCAAATTTCATTTTCAAAATTGACTTTACCAAAAATATTCATATATTAAATAAGGATTTTTAGATATTTTTCCCATATTTTTCTTGTACCAAAAATATTTATTCCAATTTAAATCTCGAATCTGACTCAAATCTCTAATCACGATCCATTGGACCATCTAATCAGCCTAAAAACCCTTAGGCCCAAAACCAGGGCATTACAACTCTCCCCCACTTAGGAAATTTCGTCCTCAAAATTTTACCTGAAGGAAACAAATGCGGAAATTGCTTCAACATGTCTGCTTTGCTTTCCTACGTGGCCTCCTCAACTCCATGATGTCGCTACAACACCTTTACAAGATCAATTGTCTTGCCACGAAAAAATTTACTGCTAGAGTCAAGGATCTCCACATGTTCCTCATTATAAGACAAATCCGGTTGAAGCTCAATTTCCTCATTAAGTATGCGATGGATCCGATCGATACCTCCGCAACATCGATACATAAAACACATCATGAATCTTCTGCAACTCGAGAGGTAACCTCAAACTATAAGCCACAGGACCAACACGCTCCAAAACCTCATACGGTCCAATAAACCTTGGACAAGGCTTATCCTTACGTCCAAACTGCATCACCTTCTTCTAAGGTGACACTTTCAAGAACACGCAATCACCAACCACATACTTAATCTCTTTACACTTCAAATCCGCATAGGATTTCTAGTGATCTAAAGCTGCCTTCAAGCGGTCACAAATAAGCTTCACTTTCTCATTCGTATCTTTTAGCACATTCGGCAAGGAAACATGTTTTTCCCCAGCCTCAACCCAACACAAAGGTGTACGATGCTTCCTACCATACAAGGCCTGATACGGTGCCATTTGTATACTAGCCTGATAACCGTTATTATAAGTGAACTCCACCAAAAGCAATTGTTTCTCCCAGGTTCCTTGGAACTCAATGATACAACACCTCAACATATCCTCCAATACCTGGATTACACGTTCAGTCTGTCTAAGGATGATACGAAGTACTAAAATTCAACCGTGCACCCAAAGCTCGATGCAAACAATCCCAAAACCTCGTTGTAAACTGCGGATCTCTATCTGAAAATATGGACTTAGGTACCCCGTGCAAACTCACAATCTCAACAATATACAAATTCGCCAACTTATCCAAGGTATACGTCGTATGCACTAGCACAAAATATGCAGACTTCATAAACCGATCCATAACCACCCAAATAGAATCTTTCTTATACGGCGTCAATGGCAACCCAGACACAAAATCCATGGCGATTCTCTCCCATTTCTATTCTGGAATCCTCAACGGTTGCAACAACCTGGAAGGAAACTGATGCTCAGCCTTGACACGTTAACATATCATGCATCTATCAACAAAATTAGCCACATCCTTCTTTAAACCAACCTAAAATTACTCTCCCTTCAAGCCTTGTTACATTTTAGTACAACTAGGATGCATAGCAAAGGGACTAGCATGCGCCTCGATTAAAATAATACACCTCAACTCATCATTATTAGGCACCACCATCCAATCCTTAAAGCACAACACTCCACCATCATTGAAGTGAAAATCTGTCGGATTTCCATCCATGATATCCTTAACATGTGGTACCAACACATCATCATAAGGTTGCTTTTCCTTAATCAACTATGACAAAGATGGTTTAACTTGCAACTCGGCCAACAAGCCTCTATCCCGTGTCACACTTAACCGTGCAACATCAACCTCAACTCTACCAAAAATTTCCTACTCAAGGCACCAGCTACAACATTAGCCTTCCCCGGATGATACTCGGTCGTCAAATCATAATCCTTAAGCAACTCCAACAATCTACGTTGCCTAAGATTCAAATCCTTTTGCGCCATCAAATATTTCAAACTCTTGTGACCCGTATACACAACACACTTCTCTCCATAAAGATAGTGCCTCCAAATCTTCAACGTAAACACAACTACGACAAGCTCAAGATCATGGGTAGGATAATTGTATTCATGCACCTTCAACTGCCTCGACGCATAAGCCAAAACTTTTCCTCCTTGCATCAAATATACAACCCAAACCTCAATATGATGCATCACTATAGACAACAAACTCCTTACCCATCTCAGGCTGAATCAAGATAGGAGCTTGCATCAAAGACTCCTTTAACTTCTCGAAATCTCGTTGCCTATCCTCCGTGTAGCGACGTTTTTTCCTTTCTTTCTTTATATATATTTACATATATATATAGGGATGGGATCCAGTTACATGGTGTAAAACTCATTTAGTTTTACACTAATCCATGGCCATTGGATGAGTAAAATGGATGGATGAGATTAACAATAAAAAATGTGAAGATTATCACTTGGAAAAAAAAGATAAGGAAACAATCTTAGCCATTAATTACCATCATCCAACGGTCCAAAAAAGTGTAAAAGTAATTGAGTTTTACATCATGTAAGTGGGTTTAACCCATATATATATACGTGGGCGTGGTTTTCCTTTAGAAAATTCGTCAATACGAATTATCCCATAAATCACTTTTGAAATCTTGGTATAAAGGGATTTCTTTTGAAAATTCTTTTTCTTTTGAAAAACGATTGATAACTTGGAGTCGCCACCGGCCGCTTGGATAAGGAAGGCCGGACACCACAAAACTAGGGATTCTTTCTAAAAGGGTTCAGGAGTTGGTTATGCGCGGGGAAGAATTATCACCCCCATCACACCCGAAAATCGATACCAATATATTTGTTGCTTTTAATCAAAAGAAATTGTTGAATTTGAAAGAAATTTAATTCAGTAACCTTAATTGAAAATTAACCTTAATTGAACGGGCTTAATCAGATTGGTGGATTCAAATTAATTGGACATTTAATTAATAAGGTAGACGATACATCAGACCATAGACTAAACCGACATCATATAAGCATGATTGTCGTGTTAGTTTATGGTTCGAATCCCGTACATCACCTTAATGCATGATGCAAGCAATTAAAGTATGATGTAATGGTTTGGTTAAGTTTTAATTTTACCTTAAGTCGGTAAGGATTAATCCAAATATTTGGTCAACATCTTTTAAGCTCGATCAGTTACGACACAAATATCAGAATTAATGAATACCTCCCTTTTTTATGGTTTAAATAGATTAACATGTAAACCAAATGGGCTAAATGATGACACATAAAATAAATGTCAAATCAGGGCTTGAAAATTAAACACGCGAAGGCCCACCTAAGGTCCTAACCTAAAAGGCCCAAGTTATGGAAGATCCAATTAATGTTCTAATTATTAACTAGGTGAATCTAATATTTATCCCTAAATTAATTACCCCTAAAACTAAAAAACCTAATAAATTATGAATTATCTTGTAACGTGATAATTAATTCAATTAATTTTAAAATAGTGTTCCAATAAGCCAAGGACATTATTTAGAACAAATTGAGTTAATTAACCATGGTTTAAAATTAAATGTGAATCTAAACTTGCAATTGATTTTATCCCAAAAGTGATTAAGAAATGTTCAATCAATTTAATGAATTTAACATTTATCCCAATAAGCCAAGGATAAATTTAAATTCACTAAGTTAATTCGAACCTAAATCTAACTAAGGCTCTAAAGAGTCTAATCCTAGAATTAACTTAATTAATTTAAGGATCGTGCCCCTATTAGACGAGCACATGACCTAAATTAATTAAGTTAATTCCTAAACTAATCTAAAACTAACTTAACAACCCAAGGCCCAAAAGGCTAAGCCCAAGGCCCGCTAAGCTAAGGTTAACCCTAAAACCAAACTCAAAAAGGCCCAAACAAAACTAATTAAGCAATCTAATCCCAAAACAACGAAAGGCCCAAACGTCTAAATTAAGCCCGAACTAAAACACATATATCCATAAAGATATAAACTTTAATTACATATTATATACTATATATAAAAATATATGATATTTATATATTTAAAATTGTATTATACATATATTAAAACTATGTATTATGTATCAGAAAAAAACTATATTGTATTATAAAAGCCATGTATCGTATGCGCTATAAAACTTGTATTATACATATTAAAAACTTTATATTTTGTACATAGAAAATATTTATTATATTGTATAAACTATATATATTATATATATACCATACTTTATAAAAAAAAACTATATGTTATGCATTTAAGAAAACTATGTAATATACTTTATAAAAAAATATATGTTATGTTTTATATAAAAATATTGTATACAATATATAAAAACTATATTATATGAAAACACATTATATACATATTATATAAAGAAACCATATTATATATATTGTAAAAACTATGTATTATATCTAAAAAATATATATTATATACATAAAAACATCCCTCAATATAACACATATACTCCTTACACTATATGCTATACACTTTAAACCACGTCAAACATATTATAGAAAAAAAAGAATAAATGACTGAAATGAAAATGGAGCTAAACTACAGTGCTAAAATTAAAGCATAATGAAAAAGGGGGACATGGCAATATTTTTGAAAATCCAGGGACCATTTGTGAGATTTTGAAAGGCGAAAGCTCTTCTCGGGCGTGATTAATCAGGGCGGAGGGACTGATAGAGTGATTTACCCATGCAGAAGCCCTTCAGGCACAATCAGAGAAGGGCAGAGGGATGTAAGATGCAATAAATCCATTTTTAGAATAAATAGTTTATAAAAGGGCTAATTCGGCCAAATTAAAAACCTTTTGTCCATTTTATAACCAAACTCAAAAGAAAAAACAAAAAAAACCTCTCATTCTCTTCTTTAGACCTTCATCTGGATTCATCACGAACCCATATCCGGCACCCACTCCGCCGAGATTTCTAGAAATCGGCCGTCGCGCTGCCGTGTCGGCCGCCGTTCATCAACGACCGACAAAGCCTAAAACCCTAAAAACGGCACCTTTTTTCAACCAAAACCCAGATCTGACCCTCTTTTCTTGAAAACATGGCATTTTCCTTTCAAAAACCCTAAAAACAGATTCGAAAATGAACCCCCTTTTTAATGATCTTTTATCACCTCATCGGTTCACCCGTTTTGTCCCGAAGGCCTGAGCTTATCACTGGACGAGGAAGGGCAACAGATGAGCGTGAAGGAGGAGCGACAACGAAGGTAAAATAAAAAACCTAATTCCTATATGCTATGTACTTGAAAAGAAAGAGTACCTCAGAAGATTTTTTGTATTGCTTTGTTCTCTAAAATCCTCAATCGATTCTTAGGGTTACAAATGATTTTCTTTTGGGTTATATAACACTGAAATATTACATGGATTTGATGTATATATAAAAAGGAAAAATCTGCTATTGGTTGCCTTTGTCTAATTTGGTTGGATTCAACTGCTGCCTGCCATCTGCTATTGGTTGCATTTTCTGACATTCCTTGATTTTGTTTTTGTTTGCATGTGACATGGTCGAATGGAGCGTTGGGGGACCATGATAAGTGGCCGACGTGGCTGAAGACGTGGAAGCACTGCGGTGGTGTAGCATTGGGCCACTGGCCCCTTCGGTTGATGCGGAGGCCACGCTGGAAGGTCGATCAGCGTACGTGGAAGCAAAGCTGGGAGATAACGAGACGTGCACGCACGTGTACGGGAACCAGAGAGTCGCGCGTGGAAGCGTGGGAGATGACACTCCTAGTTGCATCTGGTCTGTTAGATTTGGAACAGATCTGACGGTTGGAATTGGGCTGGGCAAAAACAATAAAGAGGTTTAGGTTCTAGTTATCTTAAGGCCCTTAATGGGCTTAGTATGCAATGTATAAGATCGTTGGGCCTTTTATAATTGTAAATAGACTGAGTTATTTTAATTAGGCTTTTATTATATATTGGGCTAATTTTATAAATTAACAGCTTATAATTTTTTTATTCTTTTTTGATTTTAAGTTAATAATAACAAAAATAATAATAAAAATAGTAATATATAATATATAATAGATAATAGGAAACATTAATGATTATAATAATGGTAATACCACTAACGATGACACTATATTAACATAACATAATAGCAGAATATATATATATATATAACAAGTAATATTTAGGGGTTTTCTTAAATGGATAATAATGTGATAACATAATAGCTAACAATATACAATAGTAGTATTTTTTGCTTTTGGAGTTTAAACAATAATCATATATATACTATATAGTAATAACATAGATAAGATGGATAAACAAAGCCTATATATATATATATATATATATATGCATTATCATGAATAGTGGTACCATATAAGCAAGCTCGTTACTGTAGAAAACAAACAAAATAAAATAAAAAAGGTTCACCCCGGACAAAATTAGTGATTACAGCTGCCCCTCTTTGCTTATACGTGTGAAACAAGAATAAAGCAAAGACCATAAGCACTAACTTTGTCCTACTTCCCTTTTGGATGATTTGTTCTTCCAAAATGGTAGTGAACAAATCCAAATATATTGTTTTCCCGAAGCGGCAAAAACGATTGGGTAACGCTAGTATGTCCTTCCAGTGCGGCAATGGACAGACCATATAGCAAATGACTCCTTCCTCTGAAGTGGTAGCAAACGAATCCAAATAACTTATTTTCTCAAAGCGGCAAAAATGATTAGATAATGCTGATGCGTCTTTCCGGAGCGGCAATGGACAAACCAAATAGCAAATGACTCATTCCTCCGAAGCGGTAGCGAACGAATCCAAATAACTTTTTCCCAAAACGGTAAAAATGATTGGGTAACACTGGTGCGTCCTTCCGGAGCGGCAATGGATAGACCAGACAGCAAATGACTCATTCCTCCGAAGCGGCAGCGAATGAATCCAAATAACTTATTTTCCCGAAGCAGCAAAAACGATTGGGTAATGCTGGTGCGTCCCTCCGAAACGGTAATGGACAAACCAGACAGCAAATGATTTATTACTCAGAAGCGGCAGCGAATGAATCTAAAGTCCTCGAATGGTAGGTGAACGCGATTCCTGAAGTGGTATAGAAAAAGTGTGCTGATGTGTTCCTCTAAAATGGTAAGGAATGAATGACAATTCCTGTCACGAAGGTTCCATTCATCTTGGACCTATACGAAAAGTCTTGTTTGAGAAATTTTATGAGGTACTCAATCTTTTTTGCGATTATCTGTAAAAAAGGGTACTAGGTCTGTGATGATATGAGTTAGCATGCTCCTAATCCTAGGAATGTCTGCCTAAATATGATGCATGAGCACAACAATTTTAAACTTTCTCTTACAATTTCTCTTCTTGGCCTCTTTTATTCGTGTCGTCCATTTTTCTTCTTCGTGATGGTGGTGCTTCCTCCCTCACTTGGGTTCACCCCGTATGCCCCTCTTTGAGTTCTGAACCTCTTGTTCTAAAGTTCCTTTTTAGGTTTTCACTTTAGAGATCTTTTTCTCTTTTTTGTTTTTTTCTTTGTTTTCTTCTTTTTTGTTTTGTTTTTGTTTTGTTTTTTGAGTTTTTTGGGCGCCCTTGTGGGTTTTTGCCTCCAGTCTCTCGGGCTTCAACATGAGCAGCGTTTGATGCCTTTCTGCGATAGATCATCAACTTTGACTCTGACGTCTTTTTGTTGCAATTTTGGCGGACTCATTTTCTATTTGGGAATAGACCTGCACTCAATAGGTTAAATCATAGTAATTCCAAGAAATCATTTGCTTTTTATTCTATGTTAATCTATCTAGGAAACATGCAATAGGGACTAAAATAAAACTTTATTGAAACTTGAAGGAATATCAGGATGAATTTGAAAATATTGGCAAACATGAGAAAAATAAAAAGATGTGGATAATATTAACCGCATGAATGATGAGAACCCATGAACTTCGGTGAATTTCTCTCTCGCCACTCTTGGCTATCCCCAACGATCCGATGACCAATGCACCACACTACCACTGTCACAAGGCCTGTTACTTGGATGTTTCAAGCTTGTTTGAACCGTCCTTTTTTGGATTTTCAATTCAGACCCTCATTTGGCTTTAAGGCGTCCAAATTCGGGTTTTCACCTTAAACCCCCCTTTCCCCCCTTTTTTTAGGGATAATACTTCTTGACATATTCTGAATTCATGGGTTTACATAATTCCTTTCTTTCCATCTCTATCAAAATCAGTGCTCCCCCAAAGAAGGCTTTTTTGACAACGTAGGGCTCTTCCCAATTGGGCATTCATTTTCCCTAAAAGTCTTTTCGATTCAACATGATTTTCTTGAGCACCATATCTCCCTCCTGAAACTCCCTCGGGCGAACATTCTTGTTATAAGCTCGCATCATTCGCTTCTGATACATCTGATTATGATAAATAGCTTTCAACCTTTTCCCGTCTATGAGGTTCAACCTGACTTGCATCCATTCGGCTTCACCCAACTTTACTTTATTCAAAATTTGTAGTGACAAGATTTCCACTTTGACTGGCAGTACTGCTTTGGTGCTATATACTAAGGAATACGGTGTTGCCCTGGTGGAATTTCTCAAGGATGTCTGATAGGAAAAAAAGAAAAATGGAGCCTCTCATGCCAATCCTTAAATGTCTCAGTGGTTTTTGCTACAATCTTCTTAATATTCTTATTTGCCGCTTCTACCGCTCTGTTCATCTTTGGGTGATAAACGGTAGAGTTATGGTGTACAATCTTGAATTGTTCACACACCTCGGTCATCATCTTGTCGTTCAATGTGACATGTAATTTCCTTATTGAGAAACTTGCAGACTGTCGCTCTTGTGATATTAGCGTATAGGGCAACTTCCACCCACTTGGTAAAGTAAACGATGGCCACTAGGATAAAGCGGTGCCCATTGAAAGCCTTTGGACGTATCTAACCAATGACGTCCACTCCCTAGGTATCAAAAGGCCACGGTGAATTCATGGTGTAAAGAGGCACCAGCAGGGAATGTATATTTGACATTTGTGACATTTTTTTGCATAATTGACGCAATCTCTTTCCATAGTTGACCAGAAATAGTCATATCTCATGATCTTTCTTGCCATCGAGAACCCGTTAGTGTGGGTCTTGCATAAGCCTTCGTGGACCTCCGTCAACATGGTTTCGTCTTGCCGTGCACTGACACACCTCAACAGTATCTGATCCTTGCTTCTTTTGTACAAAGTTTCCCCGTCAAGGACATACCCCGAAGATAACCTTTTGAAAGTCCTTTTGTCATTATCATCAGCCCCTTTTGGATAGGCCTGGAACTTGATGTATTAGAGGATGTCAAAATACCATGGGTTACCGTCCTCTTCCAAACTATAGTAATGGGTTGGTACTTCAAAGGTTTGTATTTCGATTGGCCCCATCTCGGCTACCTTGCTTGCTTCGAGCAAAGTGGCCAGAGTTGCCAAGGCGTCAGCCATCTGATTATTCTCTCTTGGCAAGCAGGTGAAACTGATTTCTTCAAAATCATTGGCCAAATCTTGGATCAGGTTGTAGTATTTGATCAGCTTTGGATCTCTAGTCTCCCATTCTTTCTGAAGTTGATAAATTACTAAAGAGGAATCTCCGAAAACCCGAAACACCTTGACCTTTCTTTCTATGGCTGCTCGGATTCCCATGACACAGGCCTCGTACTCGACTATATTGTTGGTGCAAAAGAACTCCAACCTACTTGTAGAAGGGTAGTAGACATTTTCGGGGGAGACCAAAACTGCCCCTATTCCATGGCCTAAGGCAGTCGATGCCCCCATCAAAATAAAGCCTCCAGCCTTCATTCTCGACAGCAGACGTCCCCCCGGACAGATCACAGATTATATCTTCTTCTAGGAAACTGAAATCCAATGGTTTATAATCATTTGAGGAATAGTTTGCTAAAAGATATGCCACTACATTCCCTTTTACCACCTTCTAGCTTACATAAACAATGTCAAATTCTGACAAAAGCATCTACCAACGGGCCACTTTCCCAGTTAATGTTGGTGCTTTCATCAAAAACCTCAACGAATCTAATCGCAAGTGGTGTGATATAACATGTATTCCCAGATCCGCTTAGTAGCCCAAACTAAGGCGCAACATAACCTTTGGATCAACGGGTATCGTGTCTCACACTTGGTGAATTTCTTGCTCAAGTAATAGATTGCCCTTTCCTTTTTGCCTGTGTCATCGTGCTACCCCAACACACAGCCTATAGAGTTTTCAAAAACTACCAAGTACAAAATCAATGGCCTATCTGGTATTGATGCTACTAAGATCGGAGGATTAGTCAGATACTTCTTGCTTCTTTCTAGTGCTTCTTGACATTCTTCATCCCAAACTCCATGGTTATTTTTCCAGAGCAGTCTAAAGATGGGGTCACACTTATCGTTCAGATTGGATATGAATTAGGAGATGTAATTCAACCTTCCTAAGAATCCTCAGACTTCCTTTTGAGTTTGAGGTGGCAGAAGATCTTGGATTGCCTTCACATTGTCTGGATCAATCTCGATGTCTTTCTGACTTACCACGAAACCTAAGAGTTTCTCGGATGTTACCGCAAAGGTACATTTGGTGGGATTGAGCTTCAATTGATACTTTCTTAGCCTCTAGAAGAGTTTTCATAAATTTTAGAGGTACTCTTCATCGGTCTAAGACTTTGTTATCATGTCATCCACGTACACCTCGATCTCCTTGTATATCATGTCATGGAATAAAGGTCATCATGGCTCTTTGATACGTGGCCCCGACATTCTTCAATCCAAAAGGCATCACCTTATAGCAAAATGTGCCTCACATGGTCAAAAAAATGGTATTCTCCATATCCTCGGGGTGCATTCTAATATGATTGTACCCTGAGAAACCATCCATAAAGGAAAACAAAGCATGTCCCGCAGTATTGTCAACTAGAGTATCAATATAAGGCAAAGGGAAATTGTCTTTGGAGCTCGCCTTATTAAGGTCCCTATAATCCACACACATACGCACCTTCCTGTCCTTTTTCGGCACCAGCACTATGTTAGCCACCCATTCCAAGTACTTAAAAACTTCCAAAAAATCAACCTCAAACTATTTCTTTACATCTTTTCTAATTTTTAGTATCATGTCTGTCCTCATTCTTCGAAGCTTTTGCTGGACATGCTTGCATTCTGACCTAATGTGGAGTTTGTGCATTACAATATCTGTGTTTAAGCCTGGCATATCCTGGTACGACCATGCAAACACATCTTTAAACTCTACAAGCAATCTCACCAACTTTTACCTGACTTCTGGTAACAAGGTGCCTCCAATCTTCACTTCTTTCATTTCTTCACCGGTCCCAAAATTTAAAATCTCTATCTTCTCCTGGTGCGGGAGGATTTGCCTTTCCTCGCTGGCCATCATCCTTAACAGCTCATCAGAAATCCCATCATCTTCCTCTTCTACTTCCGCCAAGTACATGGGTCGTTCAAAATCTACTTCAGGATTAGGTTCCACATCATTCATATAGTTTATATTAGGAGGCATGCACGATTCGGAAGTGCGTATTGGGAAAAGAAAGGTATAGCTCATGATATGGAAAAATAAGAATAGAAATATACAAATAAATAAATAAATGCGTAATGAATGAAATGGAATGAAATGAATGTTGTGTTTGCCAATTGAGAAGGAAAACGTAGACATAGTCTATTTCATTTAAAACAAATAGATATGAAATAGCTACCCTTTTTACAAAGGATGTCTGTTACTTTCGGGCAAAAGTAACGAGATTGTTCCGAGCATTACTTTGACTTGTTCCTAGAAAATATCGGCACGTCCCCAAAGGTCCAATTGTTAAGCTTTTCTCTTGGGAGACGAGGGCGAATCTTGGCCAAAAAGTGATTAGCCTTGCTTTCATTGTCGATCATACCCACGTTCATCTCTTCGAAAGCTTCACTGATTAACTCTTCCTAGAGGCACCTCTCGCCTCTTGGACATCCACCTCTGGGTTTCGAATTTCGCTAGATATAAAGGTACCCTTGAAGTCTCTATATGTAATAGGGGCCCAAGAAATGTCTTTCCCTCTAAGCCTACCTTCCTTTGATCTTGCTTCCTCTTCTACTCTTGCCTTTTCTACAGGAAAATTGGCTTGTAACCAAGTCTGAAGCGGTCAACTTTGTGGACCACCCTAATGGGACGGAGGCTCCCTTGCAGATTTTTTCCCAAGCCTTTATTTTTTCTAGCTCCATTGCCTAAGGTTTCGTACACCACCACTTTAGTGCAATTGGACAGATTAGGGCATGGAATCTTGTTTCCTTCGGCAACAAAGGTAGCATTGACAAGTTCCAAGGCCTTAAAGGCACACTCCATCACTTCCTCATTAGTGTGGATGTATGGTGTGTCCGAAGTCACTAAAGTGACGATGTCTTCTTCAGCATTCACTGTCACTAACTTCCCCTTAGTGACAAACTTTAACTTTTGGTGGAGCGAAGATAGAACAACGCCAGCCGAGTGTATCCACGGCCTTTCTAACAAGCAGTTGTAAGAGGGTCGGATATCTATCACCACAAAATTGACCACATATTTGGTGGGATCGATGAGCAGTGGTACTTCTATTTTCCCAACCACATCTCTCTGGGTCCTATCGAAAGCTCGTACCATATCATGACAGGGCTGCATATGTGAACTGTCGATTGGTAGTTGTTGTAGTGTAGCTAATAGCATAACATTCAACGCGGAGCCATTATCAATTAGCATGCCCGACAACACATGACCTTTGCAGTGAGTTGTGATGTTCAGGGCTTTGGTGGATCCCATACCTTCCCCCAGGATTTTGTCATCACCAAAGGTAATATGATTAACGTCAGTGATATGGCTGACAATCTGATCCAACCTCCTAACTGATATATCCTTTGCAATATAGGTCTCATTCAAAACTTTCAATAGGGCCTCATGATGCTTCTTTGAGTTCAGTAAGAGATCAAGCACGGAGATTCGAGCTGGCTGTCTTCGAAGTTGGTTGACGATGCTATACTCGATGTTTTCAAGAATCTCAAAAACTTTTGTGCTTGAGTTTCTGTGACTGGCTCTTTGATCTTTGGTAGCGGGTCGTCTCCAAAAACTTTCTCTGGTTCAACTCCGACCTCATTACCTTTCTCTTTTGTTTCCTCCGTTGCCTTTAGGTTCTCCGGAGCATAGCATCGGCCACTCTTCGTGAGATGCCCTACATCTTTTACCTCTTCGGCCTCTGGTTCCAAAGGTTCTTCTCGAACGAGTTTCTTCCCTACTTCCATGTCTTCTCTTCCGTGCAAATTAGAGAAATCCAGCATTGTGATGCTTGCAGTGTAGTTCTAAGGAACCATCTTCGTATCCTTGAAAGGAAACGACCTCAAAGAAGCGATTATCATATTGGGGGCTGCCCAGTGCACTTGCTTCGCTTGGCTTGAGACCGAGGATGAGTGGTATCTTGGCGCTATACTTGGTTTCCTGGTTTTCTGATGCGCAAACTTCTACTTCCTTCATCTTTCTTCCTCAAAAAACTCAATCTCCTTTTTATCCATCATAGCTTGTATCAGCTAACAGAACACTCCACAATCTTGAATCTCACGATCTCCTTAATGATGGTGCTCAAAAAATGGGACACATCTTTCTTTCACCAACACCATCCTCCGATCGATAAGGCGTGCCATGCATAGCTACTGAAAGGCCAACCTCAAGGGAGACTGGACCTCAGACACATCCCTCTTAGCTCTCCCTAGGTACTCGGCTTCGATAGTATTCATGCCTTGTCCTCTATGATTTGGCAGAGGGTTGTTGGTCCTGCTTGGTTCTCTCAACTATAACACTTCGATCCAAATCAAGTTCAGAATGAACCTCTTGAAAGCCAAACAATTTTCAATTGAATGTCTTGGAACATCGGCATGGTACTCGCAGTGTACCTTGGGGTTATACCATGCGAGGTAAGGGGGTTGTAAGGAGTGACATGATAAGGACAAACTAAATTCACCTTATATAATTGTGAGTATAGCTCCTTGTAAGATATCGGCAAATGGGTGAAGGATCTCTCATCCCTTTTCCTTCTTGGGTCCCCTATCTTCTCTCTTGCTGAAGTTCTGGGAATTTCCCGTCTTGCTTGAAGCTGAGAAATTGTGTAGTTCTTGGTTGCCTCGAAGGTATTGGCATTTTTCACCTCGTGGTCCTTGTTCTTGTTTTTTTTGCATGAATGATCCCCTTCATCGATCCTTCTGCGCTTGATAGCCACTTCAATACGTTCGCCAGCCATGACCATCTCTGCAAAATTGCTAATAGGGTTGCTGATCAATCGATCATAAAGTGTCCTTTTTAGCGTATCTACAAACATTGGGGAGATCTCGTTCTCGTGAAGCGGTGGTTGGACTTGTGCGACCACATCACGCCATCTTTGAGCATATTCACGAAGGGTCTCGTTACGCTTTTGTTCCATACCTTGCAGCAGTAGCTGATTGGAGACCATGTCGGTTACATGTTTATACTGATCTGTGAAAGCTTTTGTCAAATCTCTTCATGACTTAATTTGGGCCCTGGTCAGCTGGTTATACCACCTCGAAGTAAACCCTACTAAGTTGTCATGAAAACAGAGAATCGAGAGCTTCTTATTATTGGTAAACTCAGCCATCTTCCGGTAAAACATCACTATGTGAGCAGACATGTAGGTGGTTCCATCAAACTTTTCAAAATCAGGGGTTTTGAACTTATATGGGATCTCCACATCGGGGACCAAGCTGAGTTCCCTAGCACTTAACCTATAGGAGCCATCCTCGTCTTCTTTCACTCAAAACTTTTCCTCCAAGTCTTTCCGAGTATCTTCTAATTGCCTAGTGAATTATGCCTTCATTTGGTTCATCTTCTCCAACTCATCAAAATCTGGGATGTTGTCTCCGACAACTTTGGAATTCCCGAAGGTCACTCTCGGTTGAGTCTGTAGAGCTAGAACGATATGAGAGGAGGACGGCCATTGTGCGGGATTAAGAGAAGGGTCAACGAGCAGGGGTTCTGGGTATGAGGGCGATCCCCCGAGTTTTGGGCGGGATTCTCAAAAGTGCTCTTGCCTCTCGAATCTAGTTCTAGTCGAGCTTGTAGCAGCTGGGATATTTCCTTCATCATGTCCTGCTAAGACTTGATGATGGTGTCCCTTAATTCCTGTTGGGCTCGTTCCAACTGGCCACGTAGGTCTGCCTCCAACTTGGCAAAGCTCTCCTCCATTTGCTTTGATCGTGAGTGGGCGTGATAAGGGTGTAGAATGATGACAATTTTTAAGAACCAAAATGCAATCTTTCTGAAATAGAAAGCCTTTTAATTAATAAATAGCGATTAATCAAAAATGCAAACAATTATACTAATTAGATGATTATAGCTTTTAAGAAAGAATGTAAATGAAAGAACCATGCATGAATGCAAAGAGTGACACTGAGTCTAGAAAATATCATCGTTAAACAACTTTCATTAACAGAAATGTGGTCTTGTTGCAATAACTTAAAGAGCACCAACTACACATATGGCTTCAGGGTGGTATCAAGGTCAACGATCTCTCGCAAAATCCAAACGATCCTCTCTCCTTCCTCAGAATCATCATCCACACAGTCATGGAGTTCGGTAGCATCTTCTGCCAGAATCTGTACTTTTCAGGCAACCTCTTGCATCTAGGTCATCCAATATGCCAGCTCTTGTTCCTGCCTCCAAATTGTGTAGCCGGCAAAGTGTAGTTGCTCCAAACTCGGCATTAGGAGTACTTGAATCGCTCCCATAAGGCTTTCCAAGTGATCCTTGAGCTGATGAACCTCAATTTCCAACTCATCGACGTGAGTCATCAAGACTTGATTCTCCAAGTTGCTGGCCTTCAGCTTGCTAGTCGAGCCTTTATGCTTGAAAAGAGATTTCTCCAAGCACTTCACCTTATCCCTCAAAGCTTCATTTTGGTTTTGCTCGATTTTGATCTGTCTCGAGTGAGAGATTCGTAGGTTCTTCACTTCTTCGGTCAAAGCGAGCGCTTGATTTTTGTGCTCGTAAAACATTCTTTTTTAGTTCTCAACTCTTGCTTTCTCCTCTTTCAATCGGAGCTCTAACCCTTCACTTGGTCTACCTTCTGTGACTCTTTTGCTCTTATTCAACCTCTTAAGCTTCTGAATCTCTTTATTCTCCATCTTGAGTTCAAGTTCTAACTCATCTCTTCTCTTCTGCAGATATTTAACCACTCCCTCAAACTGATTCTTCTCTAATTCGAAGTCGAACTTTTCTTGATGGGCTCTCTCCTCGAGCTTGAGGTACCTTTTTTGCTCTTCTTCAAGTTGCTTCCTCACCAAGTCGGCCTCGGTAGGAAGTGTGGCCAATCTCTCCTCCACAGACCTCTTTCCATCGGGACTCAAGTGGGGAATGTTGTCATTTACACGATTAAATTGCCATGCTTCATACTCGGGAGTAACCATGTATGGAGCATTTATGATTCTAACCCGCCTTGCGTTATTCCAAGTCGAAGAAGCATTGTATATCATTGTCTTGTAGCCCTTCTCCATTGTATAATCCATGTTGAACTCATTTAATCCCTTGGTGGCTTGCATGAACTGTTTCGACCCGTAATGTCTCAAAACTAGAAGAGGCGCATACGCGGTATGCCCTCAAAGACCAAGTAGTGGTACCCACGAATACTCTCCGTATCTATAGAGAATGCTATTTGCCAACAACCATGGTGCTCTCCAAACTATATCTTCCTCATTTAGATTTTGGAGGACATCCTGACATACTTCCTCTGATCTTCGGGTTGGCCAATCACTCTTTCATAGGAATTCTTCTAAGGGTGAGAACTTGCCATCAAAAAGGGGCCTTGAAAATTTGGGATTGGTCCAAAAGTGGCTATAGAACCAAACAGTCAAAAGCTGCGGGCATCCTCGGAAGTGACCTCCTCCATGCTTCCGACAAAACCTCAATGATCGAAAAGCCTCGGCTAGAATTACAGATACTGGATTAGTCCCACTATTCAAATGGTCAAATAATTCCAAAATTGATGGATCAATGAGTCTCAATGCTTAGGGAAACAGTACCAATCCGTAGATCAACAAAGCAAAAAGATTCTGCTGAACTCGGCCAACAAGATGCATAGAGGCTAAAGCTAAGATCTCTTCCCACTTAAAATACTCTTTGTTGTTAAAAGTAGTGACTTGATGCTCGGCCCAAGATGATAGCATATCTGAGAACTTCTTTAACTTTCCTCGGAAGGCTTTATTCTTACTTGGCTTTGAGTACACTCGATTCATGTCAATCTTCTTGCAATTTATGAGATCCCGGTACTTTTCGATTGTCGGAGTTAGGTCAAAGTTACCAATCGTAAAGAAGCTGTAGGCAGAGTTCCAAAAACCCACCAAAGCTTGTAGTAGTGCTTGATCAATTGGAACTTCTAGTAAGTACGCAATGTCACCATACTCCTCTTTGAAAGTACTCTTCGTTTCAAAGTCCCAACTATTCCAAACCGGCTTCAATTCGAACACATCATTGAACCTTGTGTTCATGAATGTCGTGGTTGACATGGCTGATCTGAACCCAATGGCAATACTGTCTCCTTCATGTAATTGCTCCCCTTCCGAACATCAGAATTCTTTTCATCACTGCTACAGACTAAGTCTCCCATTGATCTAGCCTTTAACTTCAAACTATTTCCAACTCAATGTGCTCTTCATGATATGATAAGATGTGCAAAAGAAGGATAAAAAAGGAAAAAAGAAGAAAACAAAAGAAGCGTTAGTTATAAGATAAACAATAAGATGGAAATGAGAAAAGATAAACGTAAAACGAAATAAGCACACGACAAACACATAAGAAAACAAACCTAACCACATGAATTATAGTTCGCTAGGGTTATCTGCATGGCTCTAACAGGGTAGGTTTCCTAAATTCTCACACATGTGTTCAGTTCTAGACAAGGGTATTGCTAAGGCAATAAGAACCCCAATTTTAGCCCATTACAAGCTTGTGAATTGGTTTCGGTTTGAGGGAAAGCACAACCTAGTGACGTGGAGGGGTGCTCACGTGTCAATAGGCGTGGATCCCGTAAGTGAATTACCGACCCGTGGAGGCCTACTCACGTGGGTATGTGGCGTTTCACTCCCACTTAAGGGACGAAGCTTGGGTATAGAGCTCAATGATCATGATGCAACACATGTCGGTGACTCCTTAGAAATTAAATGAACAATTAATTTGAAGACCACCAATTATCAAAGCTCGTTCAATTGTAGTTACATTTTCAAGAAAGGGTCAACCTCACTAGAATAAATTAAAATTCTGACAATTTTCCATCATTAAAAACAACAAATATTTTCTTGGCCTAACTCTCTTTTTTTATAAAAACAAAATTCCGTCCCTAGCGAAGTCACCATGGTGTAGCGACGTTTTTCCTTTCTTATATATATATATATATATACGTGGGCGTGGTTTTCCTTTAGAAAATCTGTCAATAAGAATTATCCCATAAATCACTTTTGAAATCTTAGTTTAAAGGGATTTCTTTTGAAAATTCTTTTTCTTTTGAAAAACGATTGAAAACTTGGAGCCGCCACCGGCCACTTGGATAAAGTAGGCCGGACACCACAAAACCAAAGATTCATACTAAAAGGGTTCGGGAGTTGGTTACGCGTGGGGAAGGATTAGCACCCCCATCACGCCCGGAAATCGGTACCAATATATTTGTTGCTTTTAATCAAAGGAAATTGTCGGAATTTGAAAGGAATTTAATTTGGTGACCTTAATTGAAAATTAACCTTAATTGAACGGGCTTAATCAGATTGGTGGATTCAAATTAATTTTACATTTAATTAATAAGTTTGATGATACATCGGACCATAGACTAAACCGACATCATATAAGCATGATTGCCGTGTTAGTTTATAGTTCGAATCCCGTACGTCACCTTTATGCATGACGCAAGCAATTATAGTATGATGTAATAGTTTGGTTAAGTTTTAATTTTACCTTAAGTCGGTAAGGATTAATTCAAATATTTGGTCAACATGCTTTAAGCTCGGACTGTTACGACACAAATATCAGAATTAATAAATACCTCCATTTTTATGGTTTAAATAGATTAACATGTAAACCAAATGGGCTAAATGATGAAACATAAAATGAATGTCAAACCACGACTTGAAAATTAAACACACGAAGGCCCACCTAAGGTCCTAACCTAAAAGGCCCAAGTTATGGAATATCCAATTAATGTTTTAATTAATAACTAGGTGAATCTAATATTTATCCCAAAATTAATTAGCCCTAAAAGACTAAAAAACCTAATAAATTATGAATTATCTTGGAACGTGATAATTAATTCAATCAATTTTAAACTAGTGTTCCAATAAGCCAAAGACACTATTTAGAACAAATTGAGTTAATTAACCATGGTTTAAAATTAAATGCCAATCTAAACTTGCCATTGATTTTATCCCAAAAGTGATTAAGAAATGTTCAATCAATTTAATGAATTTAACATTTATCCCAATAAGCCAAGGATAAATTTAAATTCACTAAGTTAATTCGAACATGAATCTAACTAAGGCTCTAAAAAGTCTAATCCTAGAATTAACTTAATTAATTTAAGGATTGTGCCCCTATTAGACGAGCACACGACCTAAATTAATTAAGTTAATTCCTAAACTAATCTAAAACTAACTTAACAACCCAAGGCCCAAAAGGCTAAGCTCAAAGCCCGCTAAGCTAAGGTTAACCCTAAACCTAAACTCAAAAAGGCCCAAACAAAACTAATTAAGCAATCTAAGCTCAAAACAACGAAAGGCCCAAACTTCTAAATTAAGCCTGAACTAAAACACATATATTCATAAAGAAATAAACTTTAATCACATATTATATACTATATATAAAAATATATGATATTTATATATATTTAAAATTATATTATACATATATTAAAAATATTTATTAGAAAAAAAACTATATTATATTATAAAAGCCATGTATCATATGCGCTATAAAACTTGTATTATACATATTAAAAACTTTATATATTGTACATAGAAAATATATATTATATTGTAGAAAGTATATTATATATATATATACCATACTTTATAAAAAAAACTATATGTTATGCATTTAAGAAAACTACGTAATATACTTTATAAAAAACATATGTTATGTTTTATATAAAAATATTGTATACAATATATAAAAACTATATTATATGAAAACACATTATATACATATTATATAAAGAAACCATATTATATATATTGTATAAACTATGTATTATATCTAAAAAATATATATTATATACATAAAACATCCCTCAATATAACACATATACTCCTTACACTATATGACATACACATTAAACCACATCAAACATATTATAGCAAAAAAGAATAAATGACTAAAATGAAAAGGGAGCTAAATTACAATGCTAAAATTAAAGCATATATGAAAAATGGGGACATAGCAAAAGTTTCGAAAATCCAGGGACCATTTGTGAGATTTTGAAAGGCGGAAGCCCTTCTCGGGCGTGATTAATCAGGGCAAAAGGACCGATAGAGTGATTTACCACTGCAGAAGCCCTTTAGGCGCAATTAGAGAAGGGCGGAGGGATGTAAGATGCAATAAACCTATTTTTAGAATAAACAATTTATAAAAGGGCTAATTAGGCCGAATTAAAAACCTTTTGGCCATTTTATAACCAAACTCAAAAGAAAGAAAAAAATCTCTCATTCTCTTCTTCAGACCTTTATTTGGGTTCATTGCGAACTCAGATTCCGACAACCCCTTCGTCGGGATTTCCAAAAATTGGTTGCCGTTCACCGACGGCCAGGGAAGCCTAAAACCCTAAAAACAGCACCTTTTTCGACTAAAACCCAGATCTGACCCTCTTTTCTTGAAAACATGGCCCTTTTCTTTTTGAAAACCCTAAAAACATATTCGAAAACGAACCCCCTTTTTAATGATCTTTTATCCCCTCATCAGTTCACCCGTTTTAGCCTAAAGGCATGAGCTTATCACCGGACGAGGAAGGGCAACTGACGCGCGCGAAGGAGGAACGACACCGAAGGTAAAATAAAAACCCTAATTCCTATATACTATGCACTTGAAAAGAAAAAAGTACCTCAAAAGATGATTTTTTTGTATTTCTTTGTTCTCTGAAATCCCCAATCGATGGGTTACAAATGATTTTCTTTTGGGTTATATAACACTGAAATATTACATGGAATTTGATATATGTATATATATAAAGGAAAAATCTGCTATTGGTTGCCTCTGTCTAATTTGGCTGGATTCAACTACTGCATGCCATCTGCTATTTTTGCATTTTCTGACATTCCTTGATTTTGTTTTTGTTTGCATGTAACATGGCTGAATAGAGTGGGGGGACCAGGATAAGTGGCCGATGTGGCTGAGGATGTTGAAGCGTCACGACGGTGTGGCGTTGGGCCACTGGTCCCTTCAGTTGATGCGGAGGCCACGATGGAAGGTCGATCGATGTGCGTGGAAGCAAAGCTGGGAGATAACGAGGCGTGCACGCGCACGTACGGGAACCAGAGAACCGCGAGTGAGCGTGTGGGAGATGACACTCCTGGTTGCATCTGGTCCGTTAGATCTGAAACAGATCTAACAGTTAGAATTGGACTGCGTAAAAACAATAAAAGGGATTAGGGTTCTGGTTAGCTTCGGGCCCTTAATGGGCTTAATATGCAATGTATAAGACCGTTGGGCCTGTTATAATTGTAAATAAACTGAGTTATTTTAATTAGGCTTTTATTATATATTGGGCTGATTTTATAAATTAACAGCTTATAATTTTTTTGATTCTTTTCTGATTTTAAGTTAATAATAACGAAAATAATAATAATAAATAGTAATATATAATAGGTAATAGGAAACATTAATGATTATAATAATGGTAATACCACTAACAATGACACTATATTAACATAACAATATATTGATAACATAATAGTAGACTATATATATAACAAGTAATATTTAGGGGTTTTCTCAAATGGATAATAATGTGATAAAATAATAGCTAACAAGATACAATAGTAGTATTTTTTGCTTTTGGAGTTTAAACAATAATCATATATATATACTATATAGTAATAACATAGATAAGGTGGATAAACAAACACCATATATATGCATTATCATGGATAGTGGTACCATATAAGCAAGCCTGTTACTGTAGAAAACAAAAAAATTAAAATAAAAAGGGTTTACCCCGAACAAAATTAATGATTACACTCCGTCCACTCAAAACGATTTTTTTTGCAAAAATTTAGTTAAAGGAGCAGTGATCCTTGAGAAACCATCAACAAACCTACGGTAATAAACAACCAACCCAAGAAAACTATGAACTTCCAGCACAGACTTAGGTGGCTTTTAACCCATCAGTGCCTCAATCTTGTGTGGATCAACCCGAATTCCTTGGGTTGACACAACATGCCCAAGGAAAACAACTTTCCTAAGCCAAAACTCACACTTGCTCAACTTAGCATACAACTGATTATCCAACAACCTGAAGCACAATCCGCAAGTGTATATCATGATCTCCTTGATACGAGAGTACACAAGAATATCATCAATAAACATAACCACAAATTGGTCCAAAACTCATATAATAACCGGTTCATCATGTCCATGAACACAACCGGTGCATTAGTCAAACCAAATAACATCACCAAGAACTCATAATTCTTGTACCTCATATGAAAAGTAGTCTTAGGCACATCCTTTACCTTCAACTGATAATACTCGAACCTCAAATCAATCTTAGAAAACACCAAAGCACCTCTAAAATGATCAAACAAATCATCAATTTGCGGCAAATGATACTTATTCTTAATTGTCAACTTGTTCAATTGCCAATAATCAATGCACATCCGCATCGTGCCATCCTTCTTCTTTACAAACAACACCGGTGCACCCCAAAGCGAAACACTAGGCCTAATAAACCCTCGATCAAGCAACTCCTGAAGTTGCGTCTTTAACTCCTTCAACTCATTTGGTGCCATAAAATATGGAGCAATAAACATTGGAGTTGTATTTACATACAACTCAATGCCAAACTTTACCTCCCTATTCGGAGGCAAACCTGGCAACTCTTTCGGAAAAACACCTGGAAACTCGTATACTATACAGATTTCCTGAGCACACACCTCCTTTGATCCCAAATTCATAAAATAGGCTAGGAATGCCTCAAAACCAGAATCCATCATAAGACTCACTTCCAAAACTGAAACAACATTGGATAAGAACTTAGCATTCTCGTATATGATTACCACCTCATAATCGTTAGCAAGTTTTAAAGAAACTCGTTTGGTTTCAAAATCAACCACAGCCCTATGCTCGTTCAACCAATCCATACTCAGGATTACATCAAAATCGTAGAATGGCAACTCCATCAAATCAGCCTCAAACCCATGACCATGAATCGTCAAAAGACATCACCTATACAAATTTCTCACAACAACCGTCTCCTCGAAAGAACTAGTTACTTGCATACCCACATCTAACACTTCCACAAGTATATTAAGTAAATGAGCATGCTCGCGCAAGATATATAAATTCGTAGAACCAGAATCAACCAAAGAAAACAACGGCAGAGATTGCAATGTAAATGTACCTACAATCACATTGTTGTCGTTGCGTCCCTCGCGATGTGCATACATCTTCGCAGGACCACCATTCTCTGGTTGCATAGCAATATTATGAGCTACAGTTCTGAAACCCTCATCCCTACTCTAAAATTGTCCCCAGCCACGACCACGACCCCTCTGTGGTGCAATCGCAGATGCCCTGGTTTGTCCACCACCAGGCAACAACGAACAATCACGTCTTAGATGATCACATGATCCACAACTCCAAAAATAATTAGCAATAACAGCAGGAGAAGCTTGTCCTTCACGAGCCAACCATGGATAATCTCGCCTCATATGATCACGCGATCCACATACCCAACAGGTATTAAATCTAGTATGTGTTCCCTGACCTTGTGAACCTCGCCCAACGCTACTCCACCTCACCTTGAATTAGAGCGATACCTTTTATCACGATGCTTCTTAAACTGACCACCACCAAAACTAGAGTTTGCAACTCTTTTGCCCAAGTTAGAACCTCTCATACGAGATGATAAACCCAAGTTCTACGCAATTCCTTCACTCGTGTAACCAACATGTTGAAATCGGTGTAGTCAGAAGCCAACATATATATCTTAATATCTTGTACCAGTCCGTATCAGAATCAGTCACAGCGATGCCTCTCATTCGGTACTAATTTAGGAGCATACTGACTTAACCGAGCAAACTGTACCTTATACTCGACCATAGACATACTGCCCTGAACCAAAGCCATAAACTCACATTTCTTCTCATCCAAGTATCTAACTCCCAAATACTTCTTTTTAAAAATAGTTCGAATGAACTCCCAGATCACATCACTGGGTTCTATGCCTGCGGTCTCAGTAGTCCACCAGTTATAAGGATCATCTTGCAAAAGGGATACAACACATCCCAACTTATGGGCATCATTACACCACATATGTTCCAAAATTTAAACAGTACTGGCCATCCACCCTTAGATGCCTCGAGTGCCAACCCTCAAAACTCAACTCACCTCAAACTACACAAGTGTTCTAACGTAGGTGGTACTTGTACTCCAGCAACAACAGCTTGAAGAGCTCCGGTCATCACCTGTATCAAGACGCCATATCACCCAACACTGGCCTAGCTGGCGTAGGTGGTACTTGTTCCACTTCTACAGGTGAATTAGGTGGAGGAGGTGGCAAACCCCCATGAGATATAACATTCTCTTGATTCTCTTGCCCAACAGAAACAACATACGCGCTAGACCTTAATTCTCTCCTCAGCCGTAACACAAAACTATTTCTAAGGCATGATAATTACACCAAAACAAAATCAAATAGGCCAGCTTTAAGCAAGGATCCAAGACTTCTATTTTAAATCAAAAATATTTCAGACTATAGTAAACCAACGATAAATAAACAATCATCGTGCATAGAAAAAAATGAAAATCAACATTAACAACATTCCAACAATCATAATCTCATCCCACTTATCGCAAACCTGGCTTTGATACCACCAAATATAACCCCCTTGACCCAGTCTAGACGCCAGACCGAACCGAGTGAGCTACATTTGGTTTTGCTGAAACAAAACCTGAAACGATTAACTAAACCCATTTCCATTTTTTCCTTTTTAATATTTTCTAGATGCAACATTATAATCTAAGGTGTGCATGCTAGAAGCAAGTGAAATTTCAACTAAATCGGGCATCGAATCGACATCTAATTGCGTGCATTTGCAATTTAGGGACCAAATTGCAAATCTAGAAAATTACAAGGACTTAATCAAATATGAAGTTACCAATTTTCAATAAATTAGTTTATGTACATGCTTGAAAAAATTCAGCTTAAAACGATCATCCAATCACATTTAATTGCATGCATAAAAATTAGGAACCAAAATGGAAGAATCTAAAACCTTTACATTATAATAACAGAAATAACGACCAGGCGTACATATACGGTCCCTAGGTGTATAGATCCGCAGAGGCATATCGATATGGCCCCTAGGCTTATCAATATGCGGGTTATAATCCATTTTTCCAAAATTCCAGTAGCTCAAGACCGTAACGATACACCTCTACCCATACCGATACCCAGGCTAAAAATACACTTACCCGTATAAATACACCTTTACCCGTATCGATACCCCTGGACCTGAAATTTCTAATTTTGTTGGTTTTCATATAATCATGGATCCAAACAAGCTTTATCAAACCCCAAACATATACACAACTATTCTAGAGATCAAACCATGTCAGAACATCAAGCAATCATGCTCAAAACATGGCATCGTGCTTTAATCGAAAGTCTAGAGGCATGCTTCCTAGAAACCAAGTCAACCATCATATGAAACACAAATCCAAAGCAATAAAAGAACATATAAGGTCAATTACAAGTCCAAAACAACATAGCAAACTTGCTCAAACAGGGAGTTTAGCAGAAACCCTCCCAAAACAACAATGAACCTCATTTCCTTTATTACTACAAATCTAGTTTGAAACCATACTTTCAAATAGTCAAAGTCCTTGGATTTACCTTCGCTTGCTCGCTACCCCCAACCTTTAATTCTATGCATTGATGGACAAGGAGTGCGTAAGCACACAAGGCTTAGTGAGGAGTGCTCAAAACACATCACCATCAATGCATTTAAAACCATTTTTGCAAAACACATTGAAATCATCATTTCAATCATCTTACAAAACATCATGCCTTGAAAACCATGCACTTAACACTTTCAAAAGTAGCATATTAAACCATATGCAACATGTATCATGGATCAACAGCAAATTTCATTTGCTAACCCTCAATTTAAGCCTTCCCATGCATAACAACCCATATGCAAAGCTTAAAGAGTAAACATGTATAAATCAACATTATACATCAACATCCATCAACATGATACATTAACAATTATATTGGCTTTCAAGTGATCATAAACCAAATTCGCTTTCCAAAATATTACATTGGATACACGGATTCAACAAGTGTCCTCTCAACACTTCATGCTATTTGTAGCGATGTCTCGCTAAATAAAAACGAGGATTTTTGAAGGTGTTGAAAGGTGTTTTTGAAAGGTGTTTGTGATTCTTTTGGATATAAAATATTTATTCCGTGGGGTTTAAAAAAACCTCATAAAAAATGGAGTCGCCACCGGCCACTTAGGTAGGCCGGACACCATAAAACCAGAGATTCAAAAAGACAGGGTTCGGGAGTCGGTTACGGATGGGGAAGGATTAGCACCCCCACACCACCCAAAATTGGTACTTTAATAATTACCGCTTTATTAATATTGGATTTTCCGGATTAGAGTGACGATTATTTTAAAATTCAGTCATAATTGCGAATTAATTTTAAGGGTCCCGTTACCCGAGAATAAACGCCCAACCACTATCACTACGCTTGATACTGGCCCCGTTTACGCTCGGATAAAAGGACTCCGCATTAACAAGTTATATCTTGATATGCAATCTTAGTGGCAAAAACGTAAAACATGGCAAAATATTTAAACATGATAAATATTGACATACCAGAATACTAATTTAACATGAATGATATTTTAGACTAAAACATGTATATATATACATATTATTCTAAATAATAGATAAAAACAACTATCATGTGTCAAAATAACAAGGAAGGAATAAGTACATATAGACGAACAAATATTTCAAAAAGACATGCATACTGGTAATAAAACATATTTCAACATATACGGGTCCGCATATCGTACAAAAAGGGTAAATACACTAACATGTAACCCTAAAAGAACAAGGAAATACACACATATAAAATACAAAATACGCCATGTACGAATCAACTAAAACATGACATGCCTGATATGAATAACCGGATAAAAACGCATGACCATTATAATCTTAATACACATATATGTAAACATAAAATACGAGTCATATACGAGGACATAAAATAAAATAAAATAATAGAATACATCAACATATAATTATAATACAAACATTAGTATTCACAAAGAAAACAGGATCAAATGAAAGAAAAAAACAAAAGTCAAGTGGCGTAAATTTAAGAACAAAAATATGTAATTTAGGGACGAAATTGCGAAACAAACAAAACCTAAAAGGACCATAATTGTAATTAGACCAAGGGGCTGACTCAAAGTGAAAAATCCAAAAACGCGGGATGGTTGAGGACGTAATTTTACCATTCAGAGACTGATTTGGTGTAATTTAGGGACGAAATTGTAACCTTTTGAAATATCAGGGGGACTAGGATTGTGATTATACCATGCGGCAAGACAAAAATGAAAATATCGAAAACGCGGTGGGATTAAGTGCGTAATTTACCCATTTAGCAAAATAATAATAACTATAAAAGCCCCCATTTTAGGCCGAAAACAAAATTTTGGTCATTCGTTCATTTTCTGGTTTTGGTAAGAACCACGTTCTTCATTTTCTCTCCCTTGTTCTTCTGAAACCCAGAATCCGGCGGCCGGCCGTCGTGTTCTCCGTCGCCGGCCGCTGCTAATCGGCGCCGGTGAGCCTCCAAAATACACCAAAATAACCCATATTTCATCCTCAACATGAATCTGTGGTTGGATTCAGAGGATACCCCCTTATTTACCCTAGATCTAGGAGATACGAACCAAAAAAAAGTTTTAAACCTAAGACAAAAACTACCAGGGGCCTTCCGCTTCCTTCAGTTCACCATCTCTGGCTTGGGAAAGCCGAAAGGCTTGTCACTGAGGAAGGGAGACCCAGGAACGGCGATGGTAAGACTTCTCTTCTTTTTGTTTCTGTTTTTTTTGTATATGCATGTAAAGAAAATAAGTAAGAAAAAGAGACAAGTGTTTACCAATGGACCCCTTTTTTGATTATCTCGACTGGTTACAAATTTTTGGTTTTACCAGATCTCTGTTCTCTCTTTTTTTTGTTACTAATCTCTCTGTTTTTTTTTCTCTCCTCCCCTTTTTGTTACAAGATTTCTATATCATATATATCATTGTCTTCTTTGTTGCAAGTTGCATCTTCTTTTTCAGATCTGAACTGACATTTTTGCTTGTTGTCTTGGGCATATTCTGAATATCGGCGCGGTGGCGGTGTGGACACTCGCCAAAGGGGCGGACGTTTCGCTCGGCCGTTAGATCAGATTTGATCTAACGGTCGAGATGGCTTGAAGAACGATCGGCCTGGATGAAGCCTCGATTCGATGAGACAGCTCCAGATCTTGACACGTGGAGCTCCGCAGTCGAGGAGTTAGAACGCGTGGATCTTACGCGCGCGTGGGTATTAAAGCGTCCGCGCGTGGACCACACGCGCTCGTGGCACTCGAACGGTCCATACGCAGGAGCACGCGCCGCGATATTTTTGACTTCCATTGCATCGTGGCGTTGGATCGATCCTGATCCAACGCCCACGCTACTACCTCGCGTATTATAATTAGATAAGATTCAGATTTGGGCCAACCGGGCCTTGTAATTGGATTTGTAATTGGACTGTAAATTTTTATTTGGGTTTAATATATTTAATTTTTTTATTTTACCATCCCAATAATATTAATAATAATATAAGTATAACAGCAATACATATATATACGAAAATATATACTTATTGTACAATCATTAATTAATATAATATCCTAGTATACGTACGTATAATCATACATATAATTAACATAACATTTATATATATTAATTATATACGCTCATACTCTAAATACACACGTGACACACATACACCCTTAATATGTATACATACATAGCTTATAATATACATGCATACCCTTTATATATATTAGTAAAACTCATGCCAACAATAAATATAATAAACATACATGCAACACTAATATGTATTTACAGATAAAAATGAGTGATTATAGTTTTCCCTCTTTGCTTGTTCTCATGGAATGGGAACAAAGCAAAGATTCATAAGCACTCATTTTTATCGACTTCCCCTGCTTGTAGCTTTGGAAAACGTGTTCTTTTGGATATCTCCGCTCTTCCTTTGCTGAATCTTTAGGCTCGAAAGTTCTTCCTATATAGAGCTTCACACCACCATCGATCTTGGAGCTACAGGTTCTTCCTATATAGAACCCTTCATTTCGAGACCGTAAAGCTTGGAGTCCTTCCTATATAGAACTCTTCGCGCTTCAACCCTAGTTTCTCCTATATAAAACCTTTTGCACCTGATGGATTTTTTTTTCACCGGGAGTTCTTTTTGAGATTTTAGATTTAGGGTTCTCTCTCTATGGAACCTTTCACCGGGCTTGAAAATGCAGCTTTTTTTTTTTTTTTTACGAGGTGTTGCCATTTTTGGACCTACGCTTATTAAGATCGCCGATCATGCCCGGGACTTACATGACCCGGCGGATTTAACACCATGCTCGAAAGACTTCTGATGACCCAAAGGATTTAACATTGTGCCCGGGACTTGCCGAACCCGGGATTTAATATCGGATCCGACGCCGCATGGTTGTTGTTTTATAGGGACTCACGCCGATATGCTGCCACATCATGCCCAAAGGACTTACCGATGACCCGGCGGATTTAACACCACGCCGAAAAGACTTACCGATGACCCGAAGATTTAACATCGTGCCCGGCGACTTAACGATGACCCGGGATTTAATATATGGATCTGACGCCGACACGGCCGTTGTTTTATGGGGACTCACGCCGATATGCTGCCACATCATGCCCGGCGACTTACCGATGACCCGGGATTTAACATCATGCTCGAAAGACTTACCGATGACTCGGCGGATTTAACATCGTGCCCGGCGACTTACCGATGACCGAAGGATTTAATATCTGGATCTGACGCCGACATGGCCGTTGTTTTATGGGGACTCACGCCGATATGCTGCCACATCATGCCCGGCGACTTACCGATGACCCGCGATTTAACACCACGCCGCTCGAAGACTTACCGATGACCCGGGATTTAACATCGTGCCCGGCGGACTTACCGGCGACCTAAAGGATTTAATATCCGATCTGACGCCGACATGGTCGTTGTTTTATGGGGACTCACGCCGATATGCCGCCACATCATGCCCGGCGACTTACCGATGACCCGGCGGATTTAACATCATGCTCGAAAGACTTACCGATGGCCCGGGACTTAACATCGTGCCCGGCGACTTACCGGCGATCCGGGATTTAATATCCGGATCTCGACACCGATATGGTCGTTGTTTTATGGGGACTCACGCCGATATGCCGCCACATCATGCCCGGCGACTTACCGATGACCCGGGATTTAACATCATGCTCGAAAGACTTACCGATGACCCGGCGATTTAACATCGTGCCCGGACTTACCGGCGACCCGGGATTTAATATATGGATCCGACGCCGATGGCCGCTGTTGTTTTATGGGGACTCACGCCGATATGCCGCCACATCATGCCCGGCGACTTACCGATAACCAAGGATTTAACTCCACGCCGAAAGACTTACCGATGGCCCGGCGGACTTAACATCGTGCCCGGGCGACTTACCGGCGACCCGGCGATTTAATATTCGGATCCGACGCCGACATGGCTGTTGTTTTATGGGGACTCACGCCGATATGCCGCCACATCATGCCCGGCGACTTACCGATGACCCGGCGATTTAACATCATGCTCGAAAGACTTATCGATGGCGCGGACTTAACATCGTGCCCGGCGACTTACCGATGACCCGGGATTTAATATCCGGATCGACGCCGACATGGCTGTTGTTTTATGGGGACTCACGCCGATATGCTTTGCCTCATCATGCCCGGGACTTACCGATGACCCGGCGATTTAACACCACGCCGAAAGACTTACCGATGGCCCGGCGACTTAACATCGTGCCCGGCGACTTACCGGCGACCCGGTTTTTAATATCCGATCCGACGCCGACATGGCTGTTGTTTTATGGGGACTCACGCCGATATGTTGCCACATCATGCCCGGCGACTTACATCGATGACCCGGGATTTAAACATCATGCTCGAAAAGACTTACCGATGGCCCGGCGACTTAACATCGTGCCCGGGACTTACCGATGACCCGGGATTTAATATCCGATCTGACGCCCGACATGGCTGTTGTTTAATGGACTTTGGTAAATTCTTCGATAATTCTTCAAATACCTATTTAGGAACAAGCAAAATTGACATGCCCCTATCTATATGATGCATGTAATGTTATGATTTCTTTCTCCTCTTTTTTTCTTTTTTCTTTGTTAATCTTATGTCCCGAAAAGTTATTCTTCCGATTTATTTTATTTCTTTTCCTTTTGCGGTATGCTCAATTTTGATCTTCATTTCTCACAATTTTTGCTCAATGGGCATCTCGCTTTTGTTGTTTGCACGAGCATCCGCTTTTCTTCTTCGGGTTTCGCCGCTTCACCAACAAATGCTATATCATGCGCGTGCAGAGATTCTTACTATTCTTTCGCTCAGATTGCCCCATTCGCTCGTGCTTGGATATCTTCCAGTTCTTTTGACCCAACATTCTGAGTATTTGTTAATTTCGTCATCGGGTGAGCAAAATGCTTCTTAACCTCAATCTTCTTGTTGTCTCTTGACGGACACCATTCATCGATCTCTCGCGCTTTAATTCTTTGGAGACTCAATTATTATTTTTTTTTACCGCTTCTCACTTTGTAAGCTCATTCTTGTCCTGTTTCGCCTTTCATTTTCTTGAACAAACAAGGCATCGTGGCTGGAATTCGCTTCTTGTTCTTGAGCCGTCCGACACCTATACCTCTTGTTATTATCTGCATTGTATGCATTGTGATGTCATTTCTCGTTAGGGGCTCCCATAGTATCCGCCTCCTTGTGTTCGGATCTTACCCCAAGTAATGCATGGAAATTTTTGTTGCTTTGACTTGTCAATTTGCTGATTAGTGTTCCACTAAAGGGTATCATTTAGATTAACATACAAGATTTTGAAAACACAAAGATAGAGCTCGATATCATGTGCAAGAGTGGCTTAGATTCAACCATTTGATAATTCAAAGATGTGAAGTCTTCCCGTGACTCGGTTCATCCTCATGATTACCGCGTTGTCGCAGAGTGCTACTCTTTCTCAATTCTCATTATCTACCCCGCCCTCAAAAGGGTAGGCTTGTATAACCACTGAGCGCAGAAATATTACTCTAGGAATAGAGTTCTAGGTGGTGCGAGTCTTAATGATATCGCCTTTTTTTCTTTCTTTTTTTTTTTTTTTTTTTTTTTTTTTGTTTTTGTTTTTTTTTTTTTTTATCATTATTCGAGGAAATCAATTCGTCACAGTCCTTTGTCTTGAGGACAACGATGGAGCAAACAACACCGCCCCAAATTACTCGGCATAGTCACGATTTGAAATTATTACCATCACTCATGAAGCTAAGGTTTCTTGAATTGAATGATATATCTCCACCTTATCGCTTCAAATGAGTGCCCAAAACTTCCATACTCTTATCCGAACAAGCCTATTACTGTGTTTCAACATAGGAGTACTTTTTATTATTATTTTCTCATTTTCATTTCTTTTTTTTTTTTTTTCTTTTTTCTTCCTTTTTTTTTTGTTTTGTTTTTTTCTTTACTACCGAAGATTATGCCTAGAGTTTCAATTTCAAACAACTCGCATGGTTGACATTTAGAGCTTTTTATCCTTGAATATCATCGAAAGAGTAATAATCTCGCTTTGCTGACCAGAGTCCGTGGGGAAGATCACACATCATCGTTATCACGACATCTATCTAATGTCACATCTTGCAATTGATATCCAAATCCCTACAACGACGAGAAAATGTCTATGTGCTTTCAAAAACATTATATGTTAAGAGAAATGTGTCCTTTATTTTTAAAAAAAAAAAAAAACCCACAAACATGCCCCATCACAAAAGATCTTTGCCACATGGGGGCCACATAGAGTTGATCCCTTGTATTACTTCAGAAGGTATTTTAATGTAGAGACGTCTCTGCTTCTTCAAAGACTATGTAGATTTGTTCTCATCCTTGGTCTTCCACCGCTTGATCAGCTCTTGTGTCGTGGTTTCATCATTGACCAGCTTCTTAATTTCATCCAATGAAAGGTCTACATTTTCTGGTGGGATTCCCCGGTGCCCCATATGGAATTCGCATGTGCTACTCGAGTCAAAACTATGGGAATACAGATCAAGTGCACTCTTCATCGCCTAGGAACAAGATAGTGACCCTCTACCGATGAGGCCAAATGTCCGAGATAGATATTCCAAACACTTCCAAATTTGCGCTCGTCCGAGGAATTTTCCTTGATGACCCCGATTTGTCAGTATGTCTCCTTCTTTTACGGCCACGCGAACCCTGGAGATGACACTCATTTACCTCTCCATCCTTATCTATCTTATCTTCGCTTCGGTCCTTAGACTTAGACCCCAATTTTCCTTCTTTGATCACAGATTCTATTCTTTCTCCAATCGTCATGAAATCTTCAAATTTGTTTCGATTTTTCCAACATCATATCAAGAAAGGAGAGGGAAGCGTTGCATGGAATAGGGAGTCAACTCTTCTTCCGCTATAGGGGCGGACTTGGGTCGCCAGACATCGCCACCTTAATGCATATTCCCGGCTTTCATTTGGCCTCATTTTCTCATTCTCAAGAAACCACGATGTGGTGCTAAATCTAAAGCATATTTGTATTGATCCAAGAAGGCATTAGCGAGGTCACCCCATGACCTAACTTGGTTTTTGTTCAAACGGTTATACCACACCGCCGCTGGTCCTGTCAAAGCTATCATGGAAATGGTGGATCAACAATTCTTCGTTCTTCATGTATCCTTCCATTTTTCTACAAAACATGGTTAAGTGAATCTTCGGGCAATCGTTCCGCATACTCACAAATCCGGAACCTTGAAATCTGAGGAATGACCAAATTAGGGACTAGGCAGAGTTCCCTTGTATTGAAAGCATTTATCTTCTTTTCTTCTTAAGCTCTTTCTCGATTTTTTCTTCTAACTCGGTCAAGCCTCAACTCTTCAATTGCTTCTATTTTTCGATTAATTCGCCATCGAACCCCATGTATTAAATGATGAAGTGTCATGCGATGATAAAACAATGCAAAAATGTGATGCAAATGCAATGCATGAATGCAATAAAGCATTGATTCCGTAAGTGATTTGTCCTTATAGAACATCTTTCATTCAGACCAAAAGGTTTCATTACATCCGTATTAGGGTTTTACAGATATCGGTGAGCCCCGCACCTAATGTCTTGACCTCGCTTCAATAGTCCCGCCGCTTTTCCTTCCCGGTCCAATGCCGGATCCATATTCGCTTATTGGCCGCCGCCAGACGGCTAAATCTGCTATCCGCTGAGCTACTTGTTGGGCTTGAGTCGTAACCATCTTCATGTCCCGGTTTTTCCCCCGTATTGTTTGCTCGGCCTTTTGTAGCTTAACGGTCATTGCCCCAAAGACGGATCTCACCGGTATGTAAAGCAGCCTCGAGCCTCACTATATGTTCTTTGAGTGCTGTGTTTTCCATTTGGAAGGCTTGTGATTCATTCCTTTCCCGGTGCAGACTTGATTTCGTGGATATCTTCCATGGCCGATCGCTTTCCAACTCATTTTGGATAAAGTCGCATTGGCCTCGCCTTCTTCCAAATTTCTTTGATAATGATCTGATTTTATTCTTACTATTCTTGCATTTCGCTTCCAAATGCTCAACCGCTCTTTAGCTGAATCATACCATTGATCCACTCTTCCGCAGTGTCACCTGCATCAAAACTCTTGAATTCAAAGTGCAGCAGCTTCGTACTGCCTTGTACATTTTTTGATTTCATGCTAAGATTGTGCCTCTCATGCTCGAGCTGGTCGCGATTGTGTGCGAATTCATCTTCCGAGACACTTTTATTCTTGACTCCTAACTTTATCCCGCTTGAGTGACCCACTTCGTGTTATCCGAACCTTGGGCTCGGTATTGACCTTCCTTTGACTTTGCCCCTCGCAACGGCCGGGCTGGTCAAGAATCGGGGTTGTCCATCTTCAAAATCCAAAATTCCCATTCTGATAAAATCTCGAACTCGCCCTTCGTGGCCCTACAATTTTCAGTGTGATGATTCAATCGCCTATGTGGTAGCTGCACCGACACGCATGTTGTAATCTTTCGGATAAGGAGGTTTTCTTGGCATAGACTTCATTGGTATGATAAGGTTCCTTCGACAAGCAACGGAAGTAACTCGGTGTATCTCATGGGTATAAGATAATGTCTTCGATGTCATTAGATTCTCGAACTTCCCATGGTTTTGCCTCTCTCCTCCTCGGGTATCTTCCCCATATATGCTATTTGTCCGCTTCTTGAGATTGATCACAAAGGGATTCGATTTGTCATATTTAACGGTGTTGTCTATTTTGGCATTCTCGACCATTCTGCTCGCATTCGCGCTCCCGATCAAATCTTTTCTCAATTCGACATGCCGCTTGCCTTTCATCATGGTATTCATCCGTCCATCATCTCGGACATCCGCTTTTTTTAGTTCTTGTATTTCATCTTGTTTGTCACTAGGATTGACACCGCCATCGAATCTGCTTTGGTGTCCTTGAATGGTTCTTCTTCGGCCGTCCCTAGCTTAGTCTCGGGATGAAACTTTGGGATTGAACTCTTCCTTCAGGTCAAAGAACCTTTGATCCATCATGAACAATCTTCTATTAAAAGAGAAATCACTCGAGAATCAATGGCCCTCTGTAATGCGAATGCAATGGTATGTAAAAACAAAGCAAAAGAAAACAAGTCAAGACTTGACAAAAAATGATAAACATAATAAAAGGGCAAATTAAATGCAAAAAAAAGACAATCCTATTTACATTCCATCTAAGACACCTAGGTTATCCGCATGGTTCTAACATGGTGGATTTCTATGTGTTCTCTACATGCAATTTTGGTTCTAAGAGGTACCCGAACTGTCCTTGCTGTCCTCTACTAAGAGTAGCAAGGCCCCGATCATCACCCATTATAGGCTTCTTTCAACCGGGTTCAATTCAGGGGACCCATTCGCTATGCCCGCATTTAAGGAACGATATTCTTTACGAAAAGCATAAGGTACTGAGCCCCGGGTACTTGCTAGGCCCATACGAGAACGATATCTCCATGAAAGCATTAGTGTTTTCCCACTTAAAAAGACGGGTTTATATGCCATATTTTAAATGCGTTAAAATAAACGCGCAATTATGACCGAATGTTAATTTAATAGTCACTTTAATCCGAACTTCCAATATTAGTAAAGCGGTAATTATTTGAAAAAGCTTGACTCTCATTTGTTTTTGAAAAACAAAAATGTCCCCAAATGAGTCGCCATTTGTAGCGAGCGTGTCTTTTTCTCTTATCGCTAAAATAAAACGAAGGGTTTGAAAGGTTTTTTGAAAGGTATTTGTGATTCTTTTGATATAAAATATTTATTCCGTGGGGTTTAAAAAACCTCATAAAAATGGAGTCGCCACCGCCACTTAGGTAGGCCGGACACCATAAAACCAGAGATTCAAAAGACAGGGTTCGGGAGTCGGTTACGGATGGGGAAGGATTAGCACCCCCACACCGCCCAAAATTGGTACTTTAATAATTACCGCTTTATTAATATTGGATTTTTCGGATTAGAGTGACGATTATTTTAAAATTCGGTCATAATTGCGAATTAATTTTAAGGGTCCCGTTACCTAGAATAAACGCCAACCACTATCACTACGCTTGATACTGGCCCCGCTTACGCTCGGATAAAAGGACTCGCATTAACAAGTTATATCTTGATATGCAATCTTAGTGGCAAAAACGTAAAACATGACAAAATATTTAAATATAATAAATATTGACATACCAGAATATTAATTTAACATAAATGATATTTTAGACTAAAACATGTATATATATACATATTATTCTAAATAATAGATAAAAACAACTATAATATGTCAAAATAACAAGGAAGAATAAGTACATATAGACAAACAAATATTTCAAAAAGACATGCATACTGGTAATAAAACATATTTCAACATATACGGGTCCACATATCGTATAAAAAGGGTAAATACACTAACATGTAACCCTAAAAGAACAAGGAAATACACAATATAAAATACAAAATACGCCATGTACGAATTAACTAAAACATAACATGCTTGATATGAATAACCGGATAAAAAAATGAATATAATACTTAATACACATATATATAAAAAATAAAAATACGAGTCATATACGAGGACATAAAATAAAAATAAAATAATCAATATAACATATAATTATAATACAAACATTATATTTACAAAGAAAACAAGATGAAATGAAAGAAAAAACAAAAGTCAAAGGTAAAAATTAAGAACAAAAATATGTAATTTAGGGACGAAATTGCGAAAACAAACAAAACCTAAAAGGACCATAATTGTAATTAGACAAAGGGGCTGACTCAAAGTGAAAAATTCAAAAACGCGGGATGGTTGAGGGCGTAATTTTACCATTTAGAAACTGATTTCGTGTAATTTAGGGACTAGATTGTAACCTTTGAAAATCGGGGGGACTGAATGTGATTATACCATGCGGCAAGACAAAAAAAATGAAAATATTGAAAACGCGGTGGGATTAAGTGTGTAATTTACCCATTTAGCAAAATAAAAACAACTATAAAAGCCCCCATTTAAGGCCGAAATCAAAATTTTGGCCATTTGTTCATTTTTCTGGTTTTGGTAAGAACCACGTTCTTCATTTTCTCTCCCTTGTTCTTCTGAAACCCAGAATCCGGCGGCCAGCCGCCGTGTTCTCTGCCGCCGGCCGCCGCTAATCGGCGCCGGCGAGCCTCCAAAACACACCAAAATAACCCCTATTTCATCCTCAACATGAATCTGTGGTTGGATTCAGAGGATACCCCCTTATTTACCCTAGATCTAGGAAATACGAACCAAAAAAAAGTTTTAAACCTAAGACAAAAACTACCAGGGGCCTTCCCCTTCCTTCAGTTCACCATCTCTGGCTTGGGAAAGCCGAAAGGCTTGTCACTGAGGAAGGGAGACCCACGAACGGCGACGGTAAGACTTCTCTTCTTTTTGTTTCTGTTTTTTTGTATATGCATGTAAAGAAAATAAGTAAGAAAAAGAGACAAGTGTTTACCAATGGACCCCTTTTTTGATTATCTCGACTGGTTACAAATTTTTGGTTTTACAAGATCTCTGTTCTCTCTTTTTTTTGTTACTACTCTCTCTGTTTTTTTTTCTCCTCTTTGTTACAAGATTTCTATATCATATATATCATTGTCTTCTTTGTTGCAAGTTGCATCTTCTTTTTCAGATCTGAACTGACATTTTTGCTTGTTGTCTTGGGCATATTCTGAATATCGGCGCGGTGGCGGTGTGGACACTCTGCCAGTGGCCAGACACGTTCTCGGCCGTTAGATCAGATCTGATCTAACGGTCGAGATGGCTTGAAGAACGATCGGCCTGGATGAAGCCTCGATTCGATGAGACGGCTCCAGATCTTGACACGTGGAGCTCCGCAGTCGAGGAGTTAGAACGCGTGGATCTTACGCGCGCGTGGGATATTAAAGCGTCCGCGCGTGGACCACACGCACGCGTGGCACTCTAACGGTCCATACGTGTAGAGCACGCGCCTGGCAGATATTTTTGACTTCCATTGCATCGTGGCCGTTGGATCAGATCTTGATCCAACGCCCCACATACTACCGCATACATTGTAATTAGATAAGATTCAGATTTGGGCCAACCGGGCCTTGTAATTGGATTTGTAATTGGACTGTAAATTTTTATTTGGGTTTAATATATTTAATTTTTTATTTTACTAGCCCAATAATATTAATAATAATATAAGTATAACAACAATACATATATATACGAAAATGTATACTTATTATACAATCATTAATTAATATAATATCCTAGTATACGTGATATAATCATACATATAATTAACATAACATTTATATATATTAATTATATACGCTCATACTCTAAATACACACGTGACACACATACACCCTTAATATGTATACATACATAGCTTATAATATACATGCATACCCTTTATATATATTAGTAAAACTCATGCCAACAATAAATATAATAAACATACATGCAACACTAATATGTATTTTACAGATAAAAAATGAGTGATGATTTAGGGTTCTCTCTCTATGGAACCTTTCACCGGGCTTGAAAATGCAGCTTTTTTTTTTTTTTCTGTTGCCATTTTTGGACCTACGCTATTAAGATTTTCATGCCCAAGGACTTACTACGATGACCCGGGATTTAACACCATGCTCGAAAGACTTCTTACGATGACCCAAAGGATTTAACATTGTGCCCGAAGGACTTGCCGATGACCCGAAGGATTTAATATCTGGATCCGGCGCCGACATGGTTGTTGTTTTATAGGGACTCACGATATCTTTGCCACATCATGCCCGAAGGACTTACCGATGACCGAAGGATTTAACACCACGCTCGAAAGACTTACCGATGACCGAAGGATTTAACATCGTGCCCGAAGGACTTAACGATGACCAAGGATTTAATATATGGATCTCGGCGCCGACACGGTTTGTTGTTTTATGGGGACTCACGCCGATATCTTTGCCACATCATGCCCGGGACTTACCGATGACCAAAGGATTTAACATCATGCTCGAAAGACTTACTGATGACTCGAAGGATTTAACATCGTGCCCGGCGGACTTACCGATGACCGAAGGATTTAATATCGGATCTCGACGCCGACATGGCTGTTGTTTTATGGGGACTCACGCGATATCTTTGCCACATCATGCCCGAATGACTTACTGATGACCGAAGGATTTAACACCACGCTCGAAAGACTTACCGATGACCGAAGGATTTAACATCGTGCCCGAAGGACTTACCGATGACCTAAAGGATTTAATATCTGGATCGACGCCCGACATGGTCGTTGTTTTATGGGGACTCACGCCGATATGCTGCCACATCATGCCCGGCGGACTTACCGATGACCCGAAGGATTTAACATCATGCTCGAAAGACTTACTGATGGCCCGAAGGACTTAACATCGTGCCCGAAGGACTTACCGATGATCCGGGGATTTAATATCTGGATCGACACCGATATGGCTGTTGTTTTATGGGGACTCACGCCGATATCTTTGCCACATCATGCCCGGGACTTACGATGACCCGAAGGATTTAACATCATGCTCGAAAGACTTATTGATGACCCGAAGGATTTAACATCGTGCCCGAAGGACTTACCGATGACCCGAAGGATTTAATATATGGATCGGCGCCGATATGGCTGTTGTTTTATGGGGACTCACGCTGATATCTTTGCCACATCATGCCCGAATGACTTCTCGATAACTGAAGGATTTAACTCCACGCTCGAAAGACTTACGATGGCCCGAAGGACTTAACATCGTGCCCGAAGGACTTACCGATGACCCGGGTTTTAATATCTGGATCGGCGCCGACATGGCTGTTGTTTTATGGGGACTCACGCGATATGCTGCCACATCATGCCCGAAGGACTTACGATGACCCGAAGGATTTAACATCATGCTCGAAAGACTTACGATGGCCCGAAGGACTTAACATCGTGCCCGGGACTTACCGATGACCCGAAGGATTTAATATCTGGATCGATGCCGACATGGCTGTTGTTTTATGGGGACTCACGCCGATATCTTTGCCTCATCATGCCCGGGACTTACGATGACCCGAAGGATTTAACACCACGCTCGAAAGACTTACCGATGGCCCGGCGACTTAACATCGTGCCCGGGACTTACCGATGACCCGAAGGTTTTAATATCTGGATCGGCGCGCCGACATGGCTGTTGTTTTATGGGGACTCACGCCGATATGTTGCCACATCATGCCCGGGACTTACCGATGACCCGAAGGATTTAACATCATGCTCGAAAGACTTACGATGGCCCGAAGGACTTAACATCGTGCCCGAAGGACTTACCGATGACCCGAGGATTTAATATCTGGATCGACGATCGACATGGCTGTTGTTTAATGGACTTTGGTAAATTCTTGATAATTCTTCAAATACCTATTTAGGAACAAGCAAAATTGACATGCCCCTATCTATATGATGCATGTAATGTTATGATTTCTTTCTCCTCTTTTTCTTTTTTCTTTGTTAATCTTATGTCCTGAAAAGTTATTCTTCTGATTTATTTTATTTCTTTTCCTTTTGCGGTATGCTCAATTTTGATCTTCATTTCTGTCAATTTTTGCTCAATGGGCATCTGCTCTTGTTTGTTTGCACGAGCATCTGCCTTTCTTCTTCTTCGGTTTACCGCTTTCACCAACAAATGCTATATCATGCGTGTGCGAGAGATTCTTACTATTCTTTTTGCTCATTACATATTGCCCCATTCGTTCGTGCTTGGATATCTTCCAGTTCTTTTGACCCAACATTCTGAGTATTTGTTAATTTCGTCATCGGGGTGAGCAAAATGCTTCTTAACCTCAATCTTCTTGTTGTCTCTTGACGGACACCATTCATCGATCTCTGCGCTTTAATTCTTTGGAGACTCAATTATTATTTTTTTTTACCGTTTCCTCACTTTGTAAGCTCATTCTTGTCTGTTTAAATCTTTCATTTTCTTGAACAAGGCATCGTGGCTGGAATTCGCTTCTTGTTCTTGAGCTGTCTGACACCTATACCTCTTGTTATTATCTGCATTGTATGCATTGTGATGTCATTTCTGGTTAGGGGCTCCCATAGTATCCGCCTCCTTGTGTTCTGGATCTTACCCCTGAAGTAATGCATGGAAATTTTTGTTGCTTTGACTTGTCAATTTGCTGATTAGTGTTCCACTAAAGGGTATCATTTAGATTAACATACAAGATTTGAAAACACAGCATAGGAGCTCTGGATATCATGTGCAAGAGTGGCTTAGATTCAACCATTTGATAATTCAAAGATGTGAAGCCTTCCCTGGTGACTCGGTTCATCCTCATGATTACCGCGTTGCTGCAGAGTGCTACTCTTTCTCAATTCTCATTATCTACCCCGCCCTCAAAAGGGTAGGCTTGTATAACCACTCGAGCGCAGAAATATTACTCTAGGAATAGAGTTCTAGGTGGTGCGAGTCTTAATGATATCGCCTATTTTCTTTCTTTTCTTTTTCTTCTCTTTCTCTTTTTTGTTTTTGTTTTCTTTGTTTTTTTTTATCATTATTCGAGGAAATCAATTCGTCACAGTCCTTTGTCTTGAGGACAACGATGGAGCAAACAACACTGCCCCAAGTTACTCGGCATAGTCACGATTTGAAATTATTACCATCACTCATGAAGCTAAGGTTTCTTGAATTGAATGATATATCTCCACCTTATCGCTTCAGCGGAGTGCCCCAAAACTTCCATACTCTTATCCGAACAAGCCTATTACCAGGTTTCGAACATAGGAGTACTTTTTATTATTATTTTCTCATTTTCATTTCTTTTTTCTTTCTTCTCTTTTTCTCTTCCTTTTTTTTTGTTTTGTTTCTTCTTTACTACCTGGAAGATTATGCCTAGAGTTTCAATTTCAAACAACTCTGCATGGTTGACATTTAGAGCTTTTTTATCCTTGAATATCATCGAAAGAGTAATAATCTCGCTTTGCTGACCAGAGTCCGGTGGGGAAGATCACACATCATCGTTATCACGACATCTATCTAATGTCACATCTTGCAATTGATATCCAGCGTCCTACAACGACGAGAAAATGTCTATGTGCTTTCAAAAACATTATATGTTAAGAGAAATGTGTCCTCTCTCTTTTTTAAAAAAAAAATAAAAACCCACAAACATGCCCCATCACAAAAGATCTTTGCCACATGGGGGCCACATAGAGTTGATCCCTTGTATTACTTCAGGAAGGTATTTTAATGTAGAGACGTCTCTGGCTTCTTCAGCACTATGTAGATTTGCTTCTCATCCTTGGTCTTCCACTGCTTGATCAGCTCTTGTGTCAGGGTTTCATCATTGACCAGCTTCTTAATTTCATCCAGTAAAGGTCTACATTTTCTGGTGGGATTCCCCGGTGCCCCCATATGGAATTCGCATGTGCTACTCGAGTCAAAACTATGGGAATACAGATCAAGTGCACTCTTCATCGGCCTAGGAACAAGATAGTGACCCTCTACCAGATGAGGCCAAATGTCTGAGATAGATATTCCAAACACTTCCAAATTTGCGCTCGTCCGAGGAATTTTCCTTGATGACCCCGATTTGTCGGTCTGTCTCCTTCTTTTTTGACCCACGCGAACCACGGAGATGACACTCATTTACCTCTCCATCCTTATCTATCTTATCTTCGCTTCGGTCCTTAGACTTAGACCCCAATTTTCCTTCTTTGATCACAGTATTCTATTCTTTCTCAATCGTCATGAAATCTTGAATTTGTTTCTCGATTTTTCCAACATCATATCGAAGAAAGGAGAGGAAGCGTTGCATGGAATAGGGGTCAACTCTTCTTCCGCTATTCTGGCTGGACTTGGGTCGCGGACATCGCCACCTTAATGCATATTCCCTGAAGCTTTCATTTGGCCTCATTTTCTCATTCTGAAGAAACTGTCGACAGGGTGCTAAATCTGAAGCATATTTGTATTGATCCAAGAAGGCATTAGCGAGGTCACCCCATGACCTAACTTGGTTTTTGTTCAAACGGTTATACCACACTGCTGCTGGTCCTGTCAGGCTATCATGGAAATGGTGGATCAACAATTCTTCGTTCTTCATGTATCCTTCCATTTTTCTACAAAACATGGTTAAGTGAATCTTCGGGCAGCTGGTTCCGTCATACTGCGCAAATACGGGAACCTTGAAATCTGGAGGAATGACCAAATTAGGGACTAGGCAGAGTTCCCTTGTATTGAAAGCATTTATCTTCTCTTTCTTCTTAAGCTCTTTCTCGATTTTTCCTTCTAACTGGTCAAGCCTCGACTCTTCAATTCGTTCTATTTTTCGATTAATTCTGCCATCGAACCCCATGTATTAAATGATGAAGTGTCATGCGATGATAAAACAATGCAAAAAAATGTGATGCAAATGCAATGCATGAATGCAATAAAGCATTGATTCCGCAAGTGATTTGTCCTTATAGAACATCTTTCATTCAGACCAAAAGGTTTCATTACATCCGGTATTAGGGTTTTACAGATATCGGTGAGCCCTGGCACCTAATGTCTTGACCTCGTTCAATAGTCCCGTCAGTTTTCCTTCCCGGTCCAATGCCGGATCCATATTCTGGCTTATTGGTGCTGCTGCATCGGCTAAATCTGCTATCTGTTGAGCTACTTGTTGGGCTTGAGTCGTAACCATCTTCATGTCCCAGTTTTTCTCCCGTATTGTTTGCTCGGCCTTTTGTAGCTTAACGGTCATTGCCCCAGCACGGATCTCACTGGTATGTAAAGCAGTCTCGAGCCTCACTATATGTTCTTTGAGTGCTGCGTTTTCCATTTGGAAGGCTTGTGATTCATTCCTTTCCTGGTGCAGACTTGATTTCAGGATATCTTCCATGGCCAGACTGCTTTCCAACTCATTTTGGATAAAGTCGCGTTGGCCCTCAGCTTCTTCCAGCTTCTTTGATAATGATCTGATTTTATTCTTACTATTCTTGCATTTCTGCTTCCAGCGTTCTGAACCGTTCTTTAGCTGAATCATACCATTGACCCACTCTTCCGCAGTGTCACCCAGACCGAAACTCTTGAATTCAAAGTGCAGCTTCTGGTACTCGTCTTGTACATTCTTTGATTTCATGCTAAGATTGTGCCTCTCATGCTCGAGCTGGTCGCGATTGTGTGCGAATTCATCTTCTGAGACACTTTTATTCTTGACTCCTAACTTTATCCCGCTTGAGTGACCCACTTCTGTGTTATCCGAACCTTAGGCTCGGTATTGACCTTCCTTTGACTTTGCCCCTCGGGCAACGGCTGGCTGGCTGAAGAATCGAGGTTGTCCATCTTCAAGATCCAAAATTCCCATTCTGATAAAATCTCGAACTCTGTCCTTCAGGGCCCTACAATTTTCAGTGTGATGACTCGAATCGCCTATGTGATAGTTGCACCGGACACGCCTGTTGTAATCTTTCGGATAAGAAGGTTTTCTTGGTACAGACTTCATTGGTATGATAAGGTTCCTTTCGACAAGCAACGGAAGTAACTCGGTGTATCTCATGGGTATAAGATAATGTCTTCTGATGTCATTAGATTCTCGAACTTCACCTGGTTTTGCCTCTGTTCCCTGGGTATCTTCCCCATATATGCTATTTGTCTGCATCTTGAGATTGATCACAAAGGGATTCGATTTGTCATATTTAACGGTGTTGTCTATTTTGGCATTCTGACCATTCTGTTCCGCATTCTGCTCCCTGATCAAATCTTTTCTGAATTCGACATGCTGCTTGCCTTTCATCATGGTATTCATCCGGTCCATCATCTCGGACATCTGCTTCTTTAGTTCTTGTATTTGTTTATCACTAGGATTGACACTGCTTACCGAATCTGTTTTGGTATCCTTGAATGGTTCTTCTTCGGCTGTCTCTGGTCTAGTCTCGGGATGGAGTTTTGGGATTGGACTCTCTTCCTTCAGGTCAAAGAACCTTTGATCCATCATGAACAATCTTCTATTAAAAGAGAAATCACTCGGGAATCAATGCCCCTGTGTAATGCGAATGCAATGGTATGTAAAAACAAAGCAAAAGAACACAAGTCAGTACCGGACAAAAAATGATAAGTACATAATAAAAGGGCAAATTAAATGCGATAAGCAAACAAGACAATCCTATTTACATTCCATCTAAGACATCTAGGTTATCCGCATGGCTCTAACTGGGTGGATTTCTATGTGTTCTCTACATGCAGTTTTGGTTCTAGGAGGTACCCGAATTGTCCTCGCTGTCCTCTACTAAGAGTAGCAAGGCCCCCGATCATCACCCATTATAGGCTCCTTTCAACCGGGTTCAATTCAGGGGGACCCATTCGCTTATGCCCGTACGAAGGAACGATATTCTTACGAAAGCATAAGGTACTCGAGCCCCGAAGGTACTTGCTAGGCCCATACGGGAGACCGATATCTCCACGAAAGCATTAGTGTTTTCCCCCCACTTAAAAAGACGGGTTTATATGCCATATTTTAAATGCGTTAAAATAAACGCGCAATTATGACCGAATGTTAATTTAATAGTCACTTTAATCCGGAACTTCCAATATTAGTAAAGCGGTAATTACTTAAAAAGCTTGACTCTCATTTGTTTTTGAAAAACAAAAATTGTCCCCAGCGGAGTAGCCATCTGTAGCGATGTCTCGCTAAATAAAAACGAGGATTTTTGAAGGTGTTGAAAGGTGTTTTTGAAAGGTGTTTGTGATTCTTTTGGATATAAAATATTTATTCCGTGGGGTTTAAAAAAACCTCATAAAAAATGGAGTCGCCACCGGCCACTTAGGTAGGCCGGACACCATAAAACCAGAGATTCAAAAAGACAGGGTTCGGGAGTCGGTTACGGATGGGGAAGGATTAGCACCCCCACACCGCCCAAAATTGGTACTTTAATAATTACCGCTTTATTAATATTGGATTTTCTGGATTAGAGTGACGATTATTTTAAAATTCGGTCATAATTGCGAATTAATTTTAAGGGTCCCGTTACCCTAGAATAAACGCCCAACCACTATCACTACGCTTGATACTGGCCCCGTTTACGCTCGGATAAAAGGACTCCGCATTAACAAGTTATATCTTGATATGCAATCTTAGTGGCAAAAACGTAAAACATGGCAAAATATTTAAACATGATAAATATTGACATACCAGAATACTAATTTAACATGAATGATATTTTAGACTAAAACATGTATATATATACATATTATTCTAAATAATAGATAAAAACAACTATCATGTGTCAAAATAACAAGGCAGGAATAAGTACATATAGACGAACAAATATTTCAAAAAGACATGCATACTGGTAATAAAACATATTTCAACATATACGGGTCCGCATATCGTACAAAAAGGGTAAATACACTAACATGTAACCCTAAAAGAACAAGGAAATACACACATATAAAATACAAAATACGCCATGTACGAATCAACTAAAACATGACATGCTTGATATGAACAACCGGATAAAAACGCATGACCATTATAATCTTAATACACATATATGTAAACATAAAATACGAGTCATATACGAGGGACATAAAATAAAAATAAAATAATAGAATACATCAACATATACGATTATAATACAAACATTAGTATTCACAAAGAAAACAGGACTGAAATGAAAGAAAAACGAAAGTCAGTGGCAGAAGTTTAAGAACAAAAATATGTAATTTAGGGACGAAATTGCGAAATAAACAAAACCTAAAAGGACCATAATTGTAATTAGACCAAGGGGCTGACTCAAAGTGAAAAATCCAAAAACGCGGGATGGTTGAGGACGTAATTTTACCATTCAGAGACTGATTCGGTGTAATTTAGGGACGAAATTGTAACCTTTTGAAATATCAGGGGAACTGGGATTGTGATTATACCATGCGGCAAGACAAAAATGAAAATATCGAAAACGCGGTGGGATTAAGTGCGTAATTTACCCATTTAGCAAAATAATAATAACTATAAAAGCCCCCCTTTTAGGCCGAAAATAAAATTTTGGTCATTCGTTCATTTTTCTGGTTTTGGTAAGAACCACGTTCTTCATTTTCTCTCCCTTGTTCTTCTGAAACCCAGAATCCGGCGGCCAGCCGCCGTGTTCTCTGCCGCCGGCCGCCGCTAATCGGCACCGGCGAGCCTCCAAAATACACCAAAATAACCCCTATTTCATCCTCAACATGAATCCGTGGTTGGATTCAGAGGATACCCCCTTATTTACCCTAGATCTAGGAGATACGAACCAAAAAAAAGTTTAAACCTAAGACAAAAACTACCAGGGGCCTTCCCCTTCCTTCAGTTCACCATCTCTGGCTTGGGAAAGCCGAAAGGCTTGTCACTGAGGAAGGGAGACCCACGAACGGCGACGGTAAGACTTCTCTTCTTTTTGTTTCTGTTTTTTTTTTGTATATGCATGTAAAGAAAATAAGTAAGAAAAAGAGACAAGTGTTTACCAATTGACCCCTTTTTTGATTATCTCGACTGGTTACAAATTTTTGGTTTTACCAGATCTCTGTTCTCTCTTTTTTTTGTTACTAATCTATCTGGTTTTTTTTTCTCTTCTCCCCTTTTTGTTACAAGATTTCTATATCATATATATCATTGTCTTCTTTGTTGCAAGTTGCATCTTCTTTTTCAGATCTGAACTGACATTTTTGCTTGTTGTCTTGGGCATATTCTGAATATCGGCGCGGCGGCGGTGTGGACACTCTGCCAGTGGCCAGACACGTTCTCGGCCGTTAGATCAGATCTGATCTAACGGTCGAGATGGCTTGAAGAACGATCGGCCTGGATGAAGCCTCGATTCGATGAGACGGCTCCAGATCTTGACACGTGGAGCTCCACAGTCGAGGAGTCAGAACGCGTGGATCTTACGCGCGCGTGAGATATTAAAGCGTCCGCGCGTGGACCACACGCGCGCGTAGCACTCGAACGGTCCATACGTGTGGAGCACGCGCCTGGCAGATATTTTTCACTTCCATTGCATCGTGGCCGTTGGATCAGATCCTGATCCAACGGCCCACAGTTACCTGCTCATTGTAATTAGATAAGATTCAGATTTGGGCCAACCGGGCCTTGTAATTGGATTTGTAATTGGACTGTAAATTTTTATTTGGGTTTAATATATTTAATTTTTTTATTTTACCAGCCCAATAATATTAATAATAATATAAGTATAACAGCAATACATATATATACGAAAATATATACTTATTATACAATCATTAATTAATATAATATCCTAGTATACGTACGTATAATCATACATATAATTAACATAACATTTATATATTAATTATATACGCTCATACTCTAAATACACACGTGACACACATACACCCTTAATATGTATACATACATAGCTTATAATATACATGCATACCCTTTATATATATTAGTAAAACTCATGCCAACAGTATATATAATAAACATACATGCAACACTAATATGTATTTACAGATAAAAAATGAGTGATTACACTATCTCAACCTAAATTATGGTACGCTTACAACCGAGTACCTTCACAACCCATCTCATCGGTTAGACGCATAAACCCCTCAACACCCGAGGTGACTTAATTATAGTGTACTATCAATCCTTATATTGATCCGATTTATGTGTACAGAATACTCCACCACGAGTACCCTAACGATTGAGGGGTTATATGGTACCAAAAACCCCTTGTTAGTAGATTATACATCTAATCGATGATAGGGGTTGTGATTGTAACTGATTGTGATTGTACCGTTTGTGATGGTACCATAATTCTGGTTGAGATTGTATGAAGTGTTGAGAGGAAACTTGTTGAATTCATGTATCTGATGTAATATTTTGTAAAGTAGAACTTGGTTTATGATCACTTGAGAGCTAATATAATTGATAATGTATCATGTTGATGTATTATATTGTATAACGTTGGTTTATACATGTTTACTCTTTAAGCCTTGCATATGGGTTGTTATGCATGAGAAAGCTTAGATTGAGGGATTGCAAACGGGATTTTGTTGTTGATCCATGATACATGTTGTATATGGTTTAATATGCATATTTTTGGAAATCTTAAGTGCATGATTTGTTTTGGAAACAAATAAGAAATGCTTTAGTTTGATCAAGCATGAGACTTGTGAATAAGTGTTTTGATGCATATGGTGGTTATGCATGTTATGCTTTCAAAAGAAGTAAGCAAGTGTGTTGGTTTCACACACATACTCTACTTTACAATGAATGCATGGTTTAAGCCGGAAGATATGATGCTTATGTTTTGACGAAGCATGTTTTATTAAATGTTTTTTGAATAAAAAGTTTGTTATGAAAGCATGATGCTTATGTATCAAACAAGCATGGTTTATTTAAATGCTTTGGAAATTGTGTGTTTAACTTGCTTTAATATGGGTATCTAATATCAGTTTTGGTTTTAAAACTGCATTGACGTTTTACCCTTTTTGGGCGTACTCACTAGGCATTATATGCTTACGCTCTCTTTTCTCCCGTCAATGCAATGAATAAAGCAAGTGCAGGGTTGTGGTCCGAAGCAAGGTGGATTCTAAGACAAACGTATTTAAAAGTATGCTTACGGTATTAATATTATTTGTAATAGGACAATGTGGTTAGAATATTGGGATGGGTTGTTTTTATCTAAGGATTGATAACTTGATTATTTATATACATTAGATGATGGTTGTATTTAATGATTAATATGTTGGTTTCATTTTAATGCTTTGTATACTTGATAGTTATGATCAAATGATATTAATGGTTTAAATAATGATTGGATTGATTATTTGTGTTCAATGAGTACTTGTGGTCTTGACCATTTGGTGCGTAATGGATAATTATTTATCTTGTTAGGAAACATGTCTCTAGACTACTTGAATAAATATGAATTATGTTGGATAATTGGTATGTAATTAATTGAGCCCATTTGTTTAATGATAGTAAATTATTAGAAGCATGTCAATGTTGTTTGTAAGTAATTGGATAAGTTTGAGTTGGGGTTCGAATCTCCAAAATAAATTTTAGTGCACCATGTGTATCAGTATGGCTGGTGGTTAATTCGATTAATGGTTTTTACCAAGTTTAGATTCTTTACATTTTGGTCATCGTATGTTGTTGCATCATTTGAATAGGTAAATGATGTTCATTTGATCTGAGATTTTGCAAGCATGTCTTAAATGTACCTAATTGCTATAAGAAGCTGTTAAAAACGTGTTAGTCCATGTAATTTTGTTGTTTTACGATTTAGTCCTTAATTTTGTATTTTACTAAATTGGATGCTTATTTGTTATCCATTGAAGCTGAAATTTAACATGTTGGCATGAAATATGATTAATTAACAATTGGTAACCTAAAACTTCTGTAAGTCTCTGTGATTATTAAGATTTACATTTTGGTCCCTAAAGTACTTGTTTTGCAAATGAGTGCCTTATCAATATTCGAGTCGAATGAAAATTGAACCGCTGCTGGTATGCACAGGTCTTAATAATGCATCTAGATAAGTTAAAAGAAAAAAAGTGAACCATTTTTTTGAGTAAGATTGTTCGGGTTTGATTCAACAAACCTATTGTGATCTTCTTGGTTCGGGTCTAACGACTAGGTCGGGCCAAGGGGTTACACAACTCGCTAGTCCACCGTCCTCTACTACTTTCCCATCCAAGTTGGCCTGGGTAGCACCACTTATCCTCAGAATCCTCTAAATTTTCCAAAAAATTTGAAAGGTCGCGTGTTCAGTCCATGCTCACTGCACCAATTATTGATGGCCAAAAAGTCAAGGACCAGAGATGGTGGTCCGATGATGGTCTAGATGGTTGATATGGATCAGAGCTCATGTGTTGCTCTTGTTTCTTTGATTGTTGTGATGTCTGGAATGAAGAATCTATGGTTCTCTCTTGTTGCATGTTTAGCTTTATACTACTCGGATAGGTGTCATGATATGGTTGTCGCGGTGCGTTGATTGGACTGCCTATCACTTAACATCATAGGCTCATCCTTTCGCTCGTGGCAATCGCATGATTGTACATCACACAGATCAATAGATGTGAAGAGCCTCGCGTAATTTGCACGCAGTCCTGCGCGTGGTGGTTTCAGCGATCACGTGTGTGACATCCTCTGTGTTAGGTTGTTCGCAGTCTTGCTCATTCATTTGGGCCGTCTGGTCTGGACACGTGGCAGTGGGTATTCAGAGGTACTAACAAAATTGTTTGAATGTGTAAACGTGGATGAATAAATGTGTTATTATACAAAATATTTTAACAACCACATTACCCTTTTAACAGTGGTTAACGGGTCACTGGCCAAATTGAAACAAAACTAAAAGTTTAATAGTAACATTGAAGCAATTGAAAGTTTGGTTACCAAATTGAATAATTGAACAAAGTTTAGTGACCATTTGTGAACTTTACCCTTAAATTAAAGTGAATGTAGGAATTATTAAAGTAATAAAATTTTAATTATTTTTTGAATTAAAAAATAAAAGAAATCAGAAAAAAATAATATAAAATTATTTTTTAATATTTTATTCTAAAAGGGGATAATAACACTTTCGGTCCTTAGGATTTAAAAACTAATTAAAATAGTTAATGGTACATTACGGTATATATGAAACGTGGTATATTGTGGTACATGGCATTTACCGTAGAATTATTCATAAAACAAACCACAAACAACCATAACCAAACAAAAAAGAAAGCGTAATGTCACAACCCGCCAACACTCTCATAGGCAAGCTTAACAATCCTTGGGCGTTTTTGTAGCAAGCAAGCACCAAGGAAGCTTCTAGAATGGCCTAGAGTGGCCTACATCAATCTTAAAAGGTTTCCATAATGTTCTAGGAGGTTCCAGGAGGTTCTACCCAAGTCCATACACATCCAAAAGGCCTTAGAAGACCCTAGAAGACTTTGGAAAATTCGGGACAACTCTGGAAGTCTCTGGAACTCTCTAGAATCTTTTAGACAATTAGGGACATATGTAGATACTTGTAGAGTTATCTGGAACTCTCTACCACTTGTAAATATCTACTAGCTACTAGGATAATCTAGAAGCATCCCTTGAGGAGGTGGAGGCCTATAAATAGGACCACCCTCTTTATTTGCAATCCACTCAAGAATCCAACAACATCTCAAAGCCTTGTAAAGCTCTCTCTTAAAGCTTTAATACAAGTTCATTTCTCTTTAAAGTCCTTCTTGCCTTCTCAAGTTCTCTTCTACTTGCCATCGCGTTTGTGTAAATCAAGGCTTGTTAGAATAGTTCGGGAGTGCTAACGCCGCACAGATAGCTTGAAGAAGATAAGTCTGTGACAGTTGGTATCTGAGCCAAGTTTGAGACATGGAGAAAATTGGCAAGAATCAAGTTGTTAGCTCGTCCGAGACGAAGATCACGCAAGAGCAACGAGGGCACGAGGTGACAGTCAATCCTAGTATGGCAAGGTCGCGAGCTAAGTCTAAGGATCTAATCTCTAGCTTTGAGTTACGTGTGACCCACATGGAGGAAAACGTGGGGGCATAGGTGCCCAAGTGGACGACCTTTACCAGTGGGTAGGAGGCCTCGAGGCAGAGGATGCCAAGATCCACACGGCCATGAAGGCCATGATAATCAAGCTAGAGGAGACCATACGAGTAGAGATAGGGGAAATCTGTGACCTGCTCATGGGGGAGCTCTCAAAAATGCGCGACTCCTTATAACGCGAGATCAACAATACTCATTCCCAACTTGAGGCATTACAAGGCAATGTTGCTTTGTGTAAACGCGCCTTAGTAGCAGGGCCAAGCACCACGGTCGAGGCTAGAAAGGTCGATGTACCCAAGCCAAAAACCTTTGCTGGATCACGCAACGCAAAAGAAGTAGATAACTTCTTATATGGCTTAGAACAATACCTTGCAGCTGTCGGCATTATAGAGGAGGCCTCCAAGATTCAAACCGCACCTCTATATCTCACTGACACCGCCATGCTTTGGTGGAGGAGAAGGCGCATTGATGTTGAGAAAGGTACGTGTACTATCTCCACCTTCGATGACTTTAAACGGAAGCTTAAACGACAATTCTATCTAGGTAACGTCGAGGACGAGGCAAGAGCATGCTTGCGTAGACTAAAACAATCAGGGAGCATTCATGACTCTGTCAAAGAATTCACCAACTTGGTGCTTGAGATCCCCGACTCTCCGAGAAGGACTCACTCTTTAATTTCATGGATTGACTCCAATAATGGGCCAAGACTGAGCTAAGGCATCGTGGGGTACAAAACCTTGATGATGCCATAGTTGTAGCTGAGAGTCTTATCGACTACACTAGCCATAAAGAGTCCACCACCAAGCCAAAGGATAAGAAGAGCGGTCAAGCCAAAGATGGGGGAGATAAAAGCCAATGCAAGGAGGACCACCAAGAGGAAAACACCTCTAAGCACAAAGAATCATCCTCGTGGAAGGGCAAGGATAAAGGTAAATCCAAGGACTCTCGAGGCACAAGAATACCACCGTCCAACAAGTGTTTCATTTGTGACAGCGATCATTGAGTTTGTGAGTGCCCACAACGTCAAGCCCTCAATTCACTCCTAGCAAAGCATCAAGAAGGCAGTGACGTTGATAGAGGCGAAGGTGCACACATGGGATCCATGAAACTACTCAATGTCATTCAATCTGCCCTAAAGACTGAAGCCAAAGGGTTGCTATATATGGACGACACCGTTAATGGTAAAGCAATAAGGGCCATGCTAGACACAAGTGTGTCCCATAACTTTGTCTCTCTCGATGAAGCAAAAAGGCACGGTCTTAAAGCAATAGGGGGATGAGGATCTATCAAGGCAGTCAACTCTACCGCACAGCCTATCCATGGCATCGCTCGAGGGGTCAAGACCAATGTCATGGCATGGTCTGGCTACATGGATTTCTCAATAGTGCTAATGGACGACTACAAACTCATTATGGGACTCAAGTTCTTCGATTAAGTTAAGGCAATCCTGATGCCGTTTGCCAACAACATTTGCATCATGGATGGCAACCAGGCTTGTGTGGTACCAACAACTAGGGCCACCAAGCAAGAGGCTAAAGTACTCTCGAAACTTTAGTTCAAAGGGGGCATCAAGAGGAATGAGGAAAGCTAGTTAGCTATCCTCAATGAACATGGTGACGAGGGACTTATTCCTAAGGCGAAGCTTGCTTTGGAGCAAGGAGGTGCCCAATTACTTTTAGGGGCCAAATATGTGGCCGAGACGCTGACTAAGCCTACGGGAGACAAGTCAGTCAGTGTTGAGTTATCCAAGCCCACGACGAGTAACAATGGGAGTGGCGAGGCTCAGTCTGTAAGTAAGAAGTTGAAGTGTTACTTCTGCGATGGTCCTCATGTGATAAAGGGTTGTTCTAAGAAAAATTACCTTGCTACCATCATCAAGGGTGTTGATGAGCCAGAATGAGGGATAGCTAGACTTGGCGCAGTTGCGAGTGACAACAAGACAAGGGACAACCATGGTGTGACTACGAGTGCCAAAGTAGTCAAGCCAATGTCAAGACCTAGTGCAATAGCAAAGAACAAACCCGTCAAGCTGAGGGTGAAGAGAAAGCAACTAAAGTGCTACCAGTGTAAGGGGCCTTACAAGTTGCTAAAGTACCCAGATTGAGACAAGCCATCCAAAGAGTTGGGTGAGCCCGAAGAGAGCAAGGCTACCCAGCTTGATTCAATAATGTCAAGTTCTGCTAAGGCCAAGGGAGACCTAGAGCAGAAAGGGGTGACCATGTCCAAGAAAGCTACCAAGGAGTTCACCAAGCATGTTCGTGGAAAGAACATGGCTTCAAAAACTGCCATAAGACAAGGGTCGAAGGGAAAGCTTTTCCAAGGATGTTCTTGGGGGACAAAAACTGACCACCCCACTCTCCTTTGCCACATGCTATGAAGGGAAGAGCCCAACACGGAAGCAAACTGGGAGTCCGAGGAAGAACTTTGGTAATTCAAAGACCAACTCCAGCAGTTCAATGAAGGTGCAACGAGGGCATCGCGAGCTTAGGTGGGGGAGAATGTCACAACCCGCCAACACTCACATAGGCAAGCTTAACAATCCTTAGGCATTTTTGTAGCAAGCAAGCACCAAGGAAGCTTCTAGAATAGCCTAGAGTGGCCTACAGCCATCTTAAAAAGGTTTCCATAATGTTCTAGGAGGTACTACCCCAGTCCACACACATCTAGAAGGCCTTAGAAGACTTTGGGAAAGTCAAGACAAGTTTGGAAGTCTCTGGAACTCTCTAGAATCTTTTAGACAATTAAGGACATATGTAGATACTTATAGAGTTATCTATAACTCTCTACCACATGTAAATATCTACTAGCTACTAGGATAATCTAGAAGCATCCCTTAAGAAGGTGGAGGCATATAAATAGGACCACCCCTTCATTAGCAATCCACTCAAGAATCCAACAACATCTCAAAGCCTTGTAAAGCTCTCTCTTAAAGCTTTAATACAAGTTTCTTTCTCTTTAAAGTCCTTCTTTCCTTCTCAAGTTTTCTTCTACTACCCATCGTGTTTGTGTGAATCAAGGCTTGTTAGCATAGTTCGAGAGTGCTAACGCCACATAGATAGCTTGGAGAAGATAAGTCCGTGACAGTAAGTAAACTATGTAATACCCTCATCAATAGAGTAATCGGCATCCAAAAGCGAAAGCAAAGTAACCGATGGTGTGGCAATCAAATGAATCTCAAAATCTGAAGCCATGGCATTACGGGCGATTGTATCAGCAATCTTGTTGTCAGATCTGCCAATATTTTAGAAGCTAAAGTTCGTGATGTCAGGTAAGCTCCTTAATATGTTGCACCATGCTCATCAGTCCATTAGAAGCTGTCCTATGATTGATGATTCGAATAGCATCCAAACAATTTGACTCCACAACAAGTGAGCAGATTCCAAAATTCCATACACACATTAATCCCACATAAATACCTCATAGCTCCGCCTCAAGAACGAAACAAACACCAATAAACTTCGAGAACCCCAAAATCCAAAGACCCTAACTATTACGGATAACTACACTGCAAGACGTGCTGCCATCAGTCACCCTTCTTTCACCATCCACATTAACCTTATACCAGCCCAATAGAGGCCTAGACCACAAGCTCAGACTCGACACTAGGGGTGTCCATTACCGGGTACCCAAAGTCACGGGTACTAGATTATTCGGCCCGTGTCCCGGCCCGCTTTAATCGGGTACCCGTTATCCGGATACCTAAATATTCGGTTAACGGGTACCCATATTTTTACTTTTTAAAAAAATAATTTAATTTTATTAAAAAAACTCATAACTAATAAAAGTTTGAATTATATAATTTCATCATAAAGTTTACGATCCAAAGTATCAAACTCAAACAAGTTTAGAATATAAATTTCATAATTCTTAGAAATTACATGCATAATTAGGTTGTTTGATTTGGAAATATAGTGAATATAATGGTATTTTGTTTAAATAATAATTATATTTAAAATATAAAAAAATTAGAGAAACATGTCATCAGGTCACCGGGTACCCGATAATAGGTATTCTTGCGGCCCAAGCCCGACCCAGAAAAATGTATATTTTAGCGGCCGGGTACTCGAACTGCGTAAAAAAATTTGTGTAAATATCTGATTATTTATGTTCGAAAAGTCGGGTCGAGTCAGTTGGGTCGAGTATTTTTTAACACCCCTACCCGACACCACTATCCGCACATGCTGCACTGAAGGAACCGAGCTAGCTGCGTGTGATGTCATTAGTTGCAGCCGTTTACTACGCTCAAGAATAGAACTCGTGTCTTCCATTGGCAAATTAAAGACAATCGCATTACGTTGCAGCCACAAATTTCACAAGGTTGCCCCGAAAAGGAGATCCCAATCACTCTTATGCATGGCAAAAAAGGTGACAGAGATGCCAAATTCAACTTTATCCATTCCATGAAGTCTAGCGAAAAAAACTCCGTCAATTTGTCAAACCTAACTAGACCTACCCATATCGTAAAAGCCATAAGAATTATTATTTTATACATTGTTAATGCAAAAAAAAATTACACAAATATTTCTGTTTGAACTTTAAAATCTAAATTCGGGATCATTAATTCCAAAACCCTAAATTTTAACTCCTAAACTTTAAATTCTAAACATTATAACTTAAAACCACTAATTCCTAAACCTTAAACTAGATCCTTAGATCTTAAAATAACCTCACATGTGTGATTGTTTTATTACACCGCGAGTGCATAACATTTGAATATATCAAGCTAGTGTTAGGTTGATTGATATGAAATAGTTTGACGTATTGGAATCATTCGTGTTCACAACGTTGTTATGCTTGATTGTCAGAATTGTTTCAGGATACCAAGTGATCTATTGTCTTGTTCCGCGATACTAACCGGTTTTTGGTGTACTCTTAACCAGTTTTATTATTACTCCTAGTCTGGATTCTGTTTTGGATATTAAAGGGTTGTATCGGGCAATTTATTGATGCTAAATCAGACTAGTTGCTGGAAATTTAGGGGAAATACCTTGTCTTGTCTAACTTATGTATATGCTACCTTAAAGTTGTGTGTGTTGTATGCTGGTTCATGCTAGTTATTTGCTGCTGAGAAACATAGAAAACAACATTTGAAACTGTTTCGTGCATTGTTTGGGTGTAGCCGTGTAGGTATGCATTGTTTGGGTGTAGCCGTGAAGGTATCAGTTTTAAGTTAGAAAAACAACAGCTTTGATTTTAGGGTAAACTACATAAATGGTTACCCGATTATGACCCAATTCCTTGTTGAGTCCCCTGAGTATGAGAAGTTATAAATATGTCCTCTAACTAATTACGACTAACAAATCGGTTCAATTTCGTAAAAAAATAAATGGTTGATGATGTGGTAGTTAATAAAATCTGCATAGTAATATATTTAACCCTCAACTTTTACTTTTTATTTTAATTTGGTCCTAAATTTAAAATTTTAGCTCTCAACATTTAAATATTACAACATTTTAGTCCCTTAAATCCTAAATTTTATTTTCTTCCCTTCTAAAAAACCTTTATTGCTTTGTATGAACAGTAGAAACAGTTGGAGAATCAAAACTTCCATCGCTGTTAACGGTAGCTATCTGCGATGAGCTACCCACAGCAAGAGATGCATCTCCTGGGAAATAAGGTCACTGAAGCACGTGGAACATGAAACTAAAAGCAAAGAGAAAGAAAAGGCCATGAATTTACCTTCATTGCTTTGTATGAGCAGTGGAAACAATACAATGAAAATGACGTTTTAGAGATTTTTCTTTCGCTTTAAAAGGCTCAAACAATAACTAAACTCTTATCGTTTTCAGCTAAAACTTCTCATTTTCTTTTATTTCACTCCATGCAAAGTTTTGTAAATTTATGACAATTTTGTAGAGCTGAACAAAAAAGGTTGACAAAATTAAATCCATTACAAAAATGAAAGCCCAGCTAAATGGAACTAAACATATACATTTAGACTTCATGTTAGATAGTTAATTCTTTTGCAATAAAAACAAAAGTGGCAGTGCAGTGAGCAATTGATGGTGCTTGTTGTTGTTTACCGTGTGCTTTCCACGCGGGTGTACTATGATGGGTATTGATTCCTTGTCATTGTTGAAAGCAGTTTCAATTTTAAGATACTGAGATAAAAAACAAGAGAAACAAGGACACCGATTGTTGTTCTGTCATGGAGGCTACAGAAAATTAAGAAGCGTTTCAATTCATGATATTAGGCTTTTTTAGGTTTATTGAAATTAAAAGAAAAATCTTTCCTAGATTTGTTTGTTAAAGAGGGATTTTGCAGTGGAGTTTTACCAGGAAAAAAGTACTCTTATAATTTCTCAGGTAAATTTATGGCTTTTTCTTTTTCTTTACTTTCAGTTTCATGTTCCACGTGCTTCAATGATCTTATTTCTCAGGAGATACATCTCTTTTGTGGGTAGCTAATCACATATGGTTACCGTTAACAACAATAGAGGTTTTGATTCTCCAACTATTTCCACTGCTCATACAAAGCAATGAAGGTTTGTTTTTTTAAGAATGTAAGCAGATGAATTTTAGGATTTAAGGGACTAATGTAACAACCCAAATTTTGGAATCTGTGTGTCAAATACACCCGAGCCTCGAGTCCCGTTGTGTGGGTCTTGTTGTTGGGCCGTGAAAAGCTCAAAAGAGGCATCTTTGGGCCCTTTTCTTGTTGTTGGGCTTGGGTATGAGTTGGAGAATGGATAGAGGGGCAAAAGAGTATTTTCCCTTATTTGAAAAGAAGAAGGTTGCTCTCTCTTAATTCTCTCTGCAGAATTTGAGGGAGGTGATCTCACCTTGTTCCCCTTTTGCACCCATTCATCCTCTTCCTCATCTCTTCTCCATGAAACCAGTAGAGGTGAAATCTTTACCTTCACTTGTATAAAATTTAGAATTATGGTAGAGGGAAAGTTTCTCATCATCCAAGGATCTATCTATCAAGGTAAAAATGAATGGGAATGATGGAGTTTGGAAAAAATAGGTTTTTGTGGGGTTGAGGAGGAAGAACGAGAATTGAAGAACTAGCTTCATTTCTTGTTGTTAAGCTCTTTCTTTTATGTTCTTTAACCTTCTAGCAATGTTGTGACTGATTTTGCAACATCTTCTTGTAGTGAAATAGGTTGGAGAAGCTTTCAAGGCTTAAGAGAAGAGGAAAGCTTGAGGTTGGGTTAAGAGCTTCTTTCTCAGCTGTAGGAGTGAGGTTAGTACATTTACAACTCCCTTTGTTTCATGCACATCCTAAGGATGATGCCTTATATGCTTGTTTAATGATTGGTGTGCTTAAATGCTTGAATGTGGGTGTTAATGGTGGATTTTGGTAATGGTGTAAAAATGGTAGGAAACCATTTTAACTGCCTTCCATAATTTGTAAGTACGTTTTGGGGTTTTTTCATGAAGGTTTGGGGTGTTGGGGATTATTTGCGAGCTCTAAAATTTGAAATTTGGGCTCGTGTACCAATACAATATGGACCGGTATTGGTACCCCATTTGTTGAGTGGAAATTCAAGCAAGTTTTTAAGGGGAGTACCGGTACGCATGAGAGCATATCGGTATTGCCCTTATTCCATCAAATTTCAGTGGCAAAAATTAGTACCGGTATGCTTGGGGCATATAGGTACCGAAGGGGTATCGGTATACTGTCATGTATATCGGTACTAGGTTGTTGGTCAACCCCTCCCCTAAGAAGCCAGGTATCGGTATGCATATGGTGGGTATCAATACCCAGAGAGGCGTATCGGTACGCGTAGTAAGGTATCGGTACCCTTTGGGTAATTTGGCCAAAAATGTGATTTTTTTCCCAGAAGGCTAAAAAATTATATTGTTCAATCCAAAGGACCCCTAATGGCCTAAAATGAATTGTAAAACTAAGAAACTGAGAAATATCCTTATACTCGAGCATAAAACTTAAGAACTTCGTAAACGCCTTATGTGATTTATATGTTGATAGCAATATATAAGTCAATCCAATGGACCCCTAATGGCCTAAAATGAATTGTAAAACTAAGAAACTGAGAAATATCCTTATACTCGAGCATAAAACTTAAGAACTTCGTAAACGCCTTATGTGATTTATATGTTGATAGCAATATATAAGTCAATCCAATGGACCCCTAATGGCCTAAAATGAATTGTAAAACTAAGAAACTGAGAAATATCCTTATACTCGAGCATAAAACTTAAGAACTCGGTAAACGCCTTATGTGACTTATATGTTGATAGCAACCATAGGATAATATGGTTATGTGCTTGATGTGTGTGCCAAGTGGGCACTTGTTTGATGGGATCTGGATACCTAAGACGTGTTGCAACACCATGGTAAGAGAATTATCAAATGGAGGTTACCGATGCTATGTGACTCAAGCCTCATTCGAGGGTACTCAAGGGGGGATTCCGAGTATAGGTGTATGTTCCAATGCTGCGTGACCCAACCTCACCCATTGAGTGTATGTTCCTAATACTATGTGACCCACGCCTCACTCCTATGTTGATGTGGTATGGTATGCTTGGGCCTTGTGTGCCCCATTGATGTTGATTTGCATGTGTTTAGGCGTCTAATGTTAGCGCCACGTATCATTTTAATTGACATATCATCTTGCTTAGCTACATGCTTATATTTATGATCTGCATGAAGCATGATAGAGTAGAGATGTGTCCACTGACCTTTATGAGCTCAACGCTCGAAATCGTTGTTTTTGTGCGCATGTTTTTAGGTTCCTGTGTTGCATTCAAAGGAGACCCATCGGAGTAGGACTTTAGTTCATCGTTGTGATCAAGAGTACAACACTTAGGCTTGTCGGGAAATGTATTCATAGGACCCTTCATTTATGTCTGTAACTCTATTTGGATTTATTAATCATGTCGAATACTTTTTGATAGAGTAGCGCAATCTTGGATTTGGAAGCCTTCAATCAAGTTGTTGCAAGAACTAGGAGCTCTAGACTCAATCAAGGAAGTTTGGGCAGATCTGAAAATTCAAGAGAAAAGAGAAGGGATTTTCTTGAATTTTTCAGATTCAAGGCTGGAAATTTAAAGAAAGAAAGACTAGATGAAGGATTAGATGATAAGAAATAAGAATATAAATAAAAAGATGAGAAAAGATTAAGAAGAAGATAGGTAAAACAAATCTGAAAATTCCAGTTTTGTTTATGGAATTATGGAAGATGGTGTGAAGGTTGAAGATGAAGATGGCTTGCGAATTGTTGATGTTGTTTTGTCCTCGGCACCCTCTTAGACTCAATTATCTAAGCAAGCAACCTCAAGCGGCTCTAACCCACCCTCCTAGACGCGATTATCTAGGCAAGCAAGAGTGTGAAGATGATCTCCCTCACAAGAACTCGTCGAACTTATGTTGAAGAAGACTTCGAAGGCACAAGTAATCAGCACTTGCAAAAACAAACTCACTAAATATTTCATAAATCAAAGAAAATCTATCTTACAATGATGGAGGCTTCATCCTTTTATAGGTGAAGGATAGACAAAGTAATTTAACTTCTACTAAAACAAGAAAAACCTAATCTAATTAAAAATAATAATAAAATAACAGCCTTTAAACTCCTTGTGCTTGTGTGGCAAGGGATAGGGTGATAAGGCAAGTTATAAGCTGATAAGGGCTGGTTGCTTGGGCAGAAAGTAAACTTGATGAAGGCTGGTTTGCTTGGGTATCAAGTAATGGGCTGATAAGAGCTGTTTTGATTGGGCAGCAAGTAAAAGTTGATAGGGCCTTTATTTGGACGAATTTAAGGGTATTTGGGCTGGTTTAGATGATAAGAAATTGGTTCTTGGGCAAGGAGGCATGTGTGGGCTGTTTAAAAAGCTAACTAGGCCTAAAAACACTTGTAAATCCTAATTTGGGCTAAAAATAAAAACTTGACCCAATCTTTTATAGTAACAAGTATTGGGTCTAATTACAATAAAAGGGCTAATTAATGGACATCTAAAGGCTCATGGATATCCATCTCCAAAGGTGCAGCAAGTTGAGTTTTTGTGACCCAATTATTCTTGAAGGATGTTAAGTGTGGACTTCCTTCAAGAAATTCTTCTTTCTTCATGGCAGCTTGTAATCCTTGGCTCACGAATACTTGGACGGTCGAATTCAGCTTGTCCTTGATTAGCTTAGACTTGGCTCGGGTTATTGGGCCAAGTGGAAAAGTAAGTCCATCTTGTCCTCATAATTGCCTTGTGGTACATGTATCACTTTTAATTACCTTGTTTTAATTTCGAGCTCCCTTGCAAACGATTTAACTATTTTGTATTGACTATTTTCCAAAACGTTGTTGGATTTATGGAAATGCTTATGATTTGGGCTAAATCTAGTTGCAAAAGTTTATGAATGGGTTTGGCCCAAATGTGACGTCGGGTTTAGAGCTTTACAACTAAAATGTTGTAATACTTAAATGTCGAGAGCTAAAATTTTAAATTTATGACCAAATTAAAATAAAATGTAAAGGTTGAGGGTTAAAAATGTTACTATAAAGATTTTATTAATTGCCACATCATCATTCATTTATTTTTTAACGGAATTGGATCGATTTGTTAATCGCGATTAGTCGGAAACCTATTTATAACTACTCATAGTCAGGGGCCTTAACAAAGAATCGGGTCATAGTCGGGGACCATTTATGTAGTTTACCCTTGATTTTATTTGCTTTTTGCTAATGCTGGTTGGTTATTCAGCTGAAAATGTGTGCAAAACAGTAGCATAATGTGGTATTATTAATCAAAGAAAAATTGCTTTTCTGGAAGCTAGGATGTTCGAATGTAATGAGCTGAATTGTTACTCAGATACATGATTGCAATTAACAACACATGCATGCACCAACTGATTGTGTAAATTTAAATTCGTTTGATATTCGAATGTAATATTATTTGTCTTATTTATTTATTTTAAATATCAACTAAATATATATAACCACATATTACTCCAATTTGTATAGGTCCGTTACCACCAAGGATAAATTGAGGGGTGTTAGAGGGGCAATCACACCTCTTAAAAAGTTTATAATTTTACACCTTTAAATTTTTAATACAACTCACTAACTATTCATATCACTGACATAAAAATTTTGTGTCTGTCCTTGTTACCATTAAGGGTGCTAATTGAGTTGAACAACTTGTAAGCTACTCGAGCTCGACTCGGTCAAAGTTCGGCCAACTCTCGACTTGAGCTCGAGTTCAAATCGAGATCTTAACAAGTCGAGTCAAGTAAGACCCGACTCGATAAGTTCGTGAACAGTTCATTAATTTATTTTATAACTTTTTATATATATTTTTGGTAGTTAACTTAAAAAATTTATGTTCGAAGTAGTTTGAATGCTAGTTGAAAACTCTATGAAGTTCAATGGTTTATTAAGTAATTTACACATAAAATTTTTGAGTTTCAAATTTTAAATTTTTTTGTATTTATCAAGCTTAAAGAGCAACGAATCGAGTTGAGAAATAAATTTTTTAACGAGTATAAATCAAACAAAATTTTATCAAACTTATCGAGTATCAAGTTAAAATTAGCACAAATCAAATAATTTTCGAATCAAATTGAGTACTATTCAAGCCGCAATATACTTGCTCAATAAGAACCCTAGTTACCATTGCAGCAAAATAACGATCCTTAAATTATACGGTTACTCTCGATACAAATCGGTAATAGTTGGTTGGAATAAAAAAAAATTGTCCCTTTTGATGGTTTATTTATGTCCCCACACTAAAAATTTAAATTTAAAGTTATGATTTAAAATTAAAATTTAAAAAATTTAGAATAAGTTATATTTTTTAAAATTTAAAATTTATGACATAATTTAAAAATTAATTTAAATTAATTTTTTAATATTAAGACATAAAAAATTACATTGATTTTGTCATAGTAGTTGGGCTTCGAACAAAATCGATCTGGGGCAAAACTTTAGGCTCCAGGCCTACAAAAAAATATCCATTTTTCAAGGGGTCTCAATTCTCAAGCAAAACCTCATCCATTTTCGAGCACCAGATATTCTTACGCTGGCTCACACCTGCTCTCTGCTTCTTGTTCTTTATCTTCAAAGCCCCAACGCCCTTTAACATACAAAAACACACGTACCCAGCAACAGCAGCAGCAGCAGCAGCAGAAGAAGAAGTAATGTTTAAGGTTATCTTGTAAAGAAAAGAAAGAAATAGTACCAATTCCATCAATGGAAGCTTCAAGGAATTTTCTTTTTTCTCCTCCAACTTTTCCCACGAGAACCCAGCTCAAAAGTTCCATCTTTTCATCACCATCTTCTTCAGGTACCATTTACTTCTTTCGTTTCTGATTATTACTACAATACTCAGTTTTCAACTTCTATATCTACTTGCTTTGTGCCTATACTGTTTGATATATTGTTAAATTAACTTCCTTGAGCTTTTATTGTAACAATTTTGTTACTTAGTTGAACTGGAAATTACTGTTACTTTGTTCTTCAATTTGCTTTTAATTTAAGTTCATAATTTCTGCTATTCTATCCAGCAGTTCTTGTAAATCGTTTATATGCTTATATAACGTCCGGGTTCCTTGGGAAATTGTGTATGTATATTGAGAATGTATGTGTTTTGCTCTCTATTTCTTGGATATAATGAGATTAACTTCTGAATGACAATATATGTACAATTATGCAGTTTCAATGTTCCACGAGCAAGCAGCTCTTGCTGCTGCAACTTCTATCCCGGTTGCTTCTGTAAGTAGGCATTTTCCTACATCAGTTCTCTCACAGGAGCAGCGCGACGACTGTAGAGCTCCGCCTGTCTTGCAATTCTTTAAGAAAGATAAGGCGTATCTGGTAAGACTCATGTTGCTATATGCACACCATATATGTGTTATGTAATTTGCATGCTTCCCTTTCATGTTTGTTTTCTGTTCATTTTGTTGATGTCCTTAAATATTTGCAAATCCTTGTTTGATTCATTTGATTATAGAAAGCAACGAACGAACAGCTCGAGAACAGCACAACACTTCATGAAGGGAAGGCCTCCAATAACTTCAGACAGTTCGGATCTGAACAGCAGTTACTCCTGTGGCCTGATTTAGGGAAATTGTAAATGAAACAAGTCTCATTCACTGGTTCCTGCATTAAATCATTGCGATTGTAATTCCTTCCCCTTGAATTGCATCCTCATGTATTGCTTCATTTTCTTCCTTTCATTACAGATTGCCACTCTTGGAATTAGGGGAGAATCCATCATCTTACTTGAATATGCAGTCTGTTGCAGCTGATACTGAGGAGATTATGAATGTTGAACTGAGTAATATAGTTGCCCTTGCGAAGAAGGCTTTGTCAGCATCTAAACAAGCTGCAGCATTAGCTGAGGACCTCAAGTTAGATCTTGACTATTCGCTTTCTAGTAGGCTAGTTTTTTTATCTTGTCTTCCTAGTTGCATTCATGTTCTAGGTTAATAATACCCTTACGGCTGATATCTAGTGCTATTGCAGTTTGGGGTCGGCTAATCCATATATGTTGCCAGTTGAGGAGGAAGCAGTTACAGTTAGGTCAACAAGACATTTTGAGAGACAGTCTAAGCGAAGGAGGAGGCAATCTAAATTTACGGTTTCTGAGACCTACAGTTCACTGAAGAATGTAAGAAAAAAGTCGAGTGGAAGTTTTAATCCCAATGATCCCCTTCGGCTGTTTTTGAGGGGTCCTGAGACAACACAACTCTTGACTGCTAAAGAAGAGTCTGAACTGATTATTCAAGTTCAGGTGCCTTTCTCAATCTTTACTGTTCCTTTTAAAGGAGGAATATAGGGAATGCTTGGTTCATGAAAGGCTTTGGTGCATGTAAATTGTAATACGTACAGGATTTGATGAGATTAATGAGTGCGAAGAGTAAGCTTCAATCTCAGTTTGAGCGTGAACCAACCTTAGTTGAGTGGGCAGAAGTCATGGGTCTTAGTTGTTCAGCCTTGCAGGCAGAGCTCCACACCAGAAACAAAAGCCGGGATAAATTGATCTATGCGAATTTCCGCATGGTGGTTTATGTTGCTAAACAATATCAGGGCCGTGGTCTGAACCTTCCAGATCTGCTCCAGGAGGGAAGCATGGGACTTATTAAAAGTGTTGAGAAGTACAAACCGCAAGTTGGATGCCGATTTGCCACCTATGCTTACTGGTGGATAAGGCAAACCATTACAAAGTCTATAATACAACATTCCAGAACCATCCGTTTGCCGGTAATTACAATTTCTAGTGCTTATGCTTGATATCAAAAGTATGTAGTTCTTTAATGACATAATGATATTGGAGATTGTATAAAAGTTCATTACATGTTTAAGGCGCTCGACTTTTTAAGTGTGAGACACATTATACCGGCAATGGACCTACTTATTGTTTCTCAGGAGAATGTATACAGCCTCTTAGGCAAAGTAGTGGATGCAAAGAGATCATACATTCGAGAAGGTAATCGTCGTCCTTCCAAAGAAGAACTAGCAAGCCGTGTTGGAATGACAGTTGAAAAGTTGGATAAGTTGCTATTCACAGCAAGGACGCCGCTTTCTATACAACAATCCGTATGGGCAGACCAGGATACCACCTTTCAGGTACTACCTCGATTTAGCTTGATTCCTGTATGGTAGCATTTAGTTTCTTTATCATATGAGTGACCACAGGCAGGCAAATTTTCATGCAAATGGTTGGAAAAACAAGTGTTTTTGAGGGAACAATGCCTACACGTACAAATTCTAATGTGTCAAAGAAACTAATTCTTTGTTCTTAACTTGCAATGCAGGAGGTAACACCAGATACCGGTATCGAGATCCCGGATGTTAGTGTGGCAAAGAAACTAATGTGTCAGCATGTGCGCAACCTTCTTCGTGTTCTCAGCCCGAGAGAAAGGAAGATAATCAGGCTACGGTTTGGTATCGAAGAGAGTAGAGAGAATTCTCTGTCTGAGGTTGGAAACATTTTAGGATTATCGAAGGAAAGGGTGAGGCAGCTGGAGAGCAAGGCATTGTACAAGCTAAAGCAATGCCTCAGCAAACAAGGACTTGGTGCATACGCAGATTTGCTTGCTTAGGTAATAGAGACACAGACATTTGTTTTTTGGATTTACATGTTCATCCGAGGGCAAGACTAAAATCTGTTGTTAGCTAAAGAATATGGCCTAAGCCTATATAACCTGGATTGAAATGAGCCAACATTGTAATATAACAATGTTTTTCTTTTTATTAATAATTGTACTAAAGTGTATTCAAGTCCAAGATCATTAATCTTTAAAATTGCATGCTTGAAACTATCAGGATTCAGGACACATTAGAATGAAATTGGGCAAATTGGTCCCTCTCAAAAATATGAGTAATATAGTCGTTGTTAGTTTCCAAAGTAAGCAGTCAAGGACGATTAATCACATTATTGTTTTACTGTTAATTTTGCATAATTTCAATTGGCTTAATAATAAATTTAGCCTTCAATGTTTATACATTATGTTAATTTGATCCTGATTCTAAAAAATTAAAGGGTTAAATTTATTGAATCTTTTAGAATTTCGCTCGCAGCTCGCGTTTGATACCGAATAAAGCAAATTTCGATTTTCATTTCCCTTGTAACGGGCCTGGAAGAGGGGGGACATATCAAGTATCCGCTTGGGATTATGTCTTCTTAGGACTATTCTGGAGGTACAATTCAATTGTTTACGTTTTGAAATTAACATGGACTAAATTGCTCCTCACTTTTTGAAAGAGAACACTTTGTTCAATTTCGAAATTTAGAGTGATCTTAGAAAACTTTTTTCGGCTTAAATAAAAATTTAACTCTTAAACTATATATTTTTTTTTACTTTTAATCCTTGAATTATATTTTTATCAAAGCAAGTATTTAAATAATTATTTTAAATACTTAATTATTTTTGTCTGAAAAAGCATTTAAATTATACTTTTTTTATTTTTAGTCTCTAAATTATCTTTTAATCAAAATATTTAAATCTTTGTGACATTAACGTTTTTAAAATAAATAAAAAGATATAATTTAAGGAATGATTTTTAATTTAAGTCTTTTTGGACGATCTAAGAGGCCTTTTACCAATTAGAAACAAGACATCGTTGAAAATTGCCGCTTGGAGTTTCAACTAAGAATGAGGCTTAAAAGCAAGTTTTCAGCCTTTCATGTTCCTTGCTAGTAATCAGTAGCAACAATGTCAACTAAAAAACTCGTCGGAATGTCAGAAAAATCCCTTGCCAGGTCATCAGCAAACCAGAAAACGGCAGCAAAAATTGCTGAAATCCTCATCAAATCAGGCCTCAAACCCTTTAGAACCAATTCATCTTTGATTTCTGATCTCAACTCAAACACAATCAACCTCATTCTTTCAAACCCAAATCTCCCTCTTCATTCGTGCACACAATTCTTCAACTTTTTAAGAACAAACCTTTCCCTTCCTTCCCAAAAACCCAATCTTCAAACCCATTTAACCTTCATTCGCGGATTGTACAAAGCTGGGAATTTTGAAGAAATTAAACAAGTGTTGAGGTTTATTATCTTTGATGTCAATCTTAGATACTCAGTTGAGGATATGTTTTCTGTTGCTGGCTTTGAGTGTGATGACCCAAACTTTCCTGTAAAGTTGTCTGATTTGTTTTTTAGAGTTTGTGTAGATAACAAAAGGTTTGGAGAGGCAAATCGGGTTTTTGATTATATGAAGAAAATGGGTTTTAAGATTGATGAAAGTTCTTGTATTTTGCATTTGATTGCATTGAAGAAGTGTGATAAAGGTGATTCCTTTTTGGGTTTTTTTAGAAGAATGGTTGAGTCTGGTGTGGAAGTTAGTGTTTATTCTATGACAATTGTGATTGATGGATTGTGTAAAAGAGGGGAAGTTGAGAAAGGTAGAGAGTTGATGAATGAAATGGCTTGTAAAGGGGTCAAAGCTAATGTTATTACTTATAATACAATTTTAAATGCATACGTTAAAAGGAAGGATTTTGATGTTGTTGCTGAGGTTTTGAGGTTGATGGAGAGGGAGGAAGTGGAGTACAATGCTGCTACTTATACTGTTTTGGTCTGAGTATTTTGGAAACATTGACAAGCATGATGAAGTTGACAAGCTGTTTGATGAAATGCGTGGGAGAAGGATGGAAGTGGATGTTCATCTTTACACTTCGATGATACATTGGCACTGCAGAAGAGGGAGTCTTAAGAAAGCCATTGCTTTGTTCGATGAGTAGACTGAGAAAGGCCTTGTTCCGAATGCCCATATTTATGGGGTTTTGATTAACGGTCTCTGCAAGACTGGGCAGATGGAGGCAGCTCGGATGTTGCTGAACGATATGCAAAGGCAGGGAATTGTGGTAAATCAGGTGATAGTTAATACACTTCTACATGGGTATTGCAGAAAGGGGATGATGGATGATGCTTTGATGTTAGTGGCTGTTATGGAGAAGAAAGGTTTCGAGCCCGATGTGTTTACTTACAACATTATGGCCAGTGGGATGAGTAGATTGAAACGGCATGAGGAGGCGAAGAGATGGTTGTTCATGATGGTAGAAAAGCGATTGAAGCCTAATGCAGTCAACTTCACTACTTTGATTGATATTCACTGCAAAGAAGGGAACATTGTCGAGGCAAAGAAGCTATTTCAACAGATGCAGAGAAGGGGGGAGAGTCCTAATATTGTTACATATAGTGTTCTCATTGATGGACGTAGCAAGAAAGGGGAACTGAAAGATGCATATAAGCTAAGGGATGAGATGGAAGCCAAAGGGATAACTCCGGATGTATACACATACACATCACTTGTGCATGGTGAATGTAGTTTTGGGGAGGTTAATGAGGCAATGAAACTGTTTGATGAAATGAGTCGAAAGGGTCTAGTTCCAAATGTAGCAACCTATACGGCGATAATTTCAGGGTTGTCTAAGAAAGAGAGATCAGATGAAGCTTTTAGACTTTACAATGAGATGATAAGTTTGGGCTATGTCCCTGATCAAAGAGTTTATAGCTCACTTGTTGGTAGCCTTCATGCAACCTAGGGCCGATAGTTGTATGGTACTTTACCTTGCTTTCCTTTTCTTTGTGGTATTTGATTTAGACTTCAAAATATGCAGTTTGATGCTAACATAATCTCACTGAGATGTTTTGTGCTTGTTGAGCATAGCTGCGGTTGCCAGTATTTATTTTCTGCTGCAGGCTATTCACTGAGATGCTTGTTCATTGTATCTCTCTAGTCTCCGCTGTTGGTGCTGCATCTGGGAAGATAATCATATTAATGGCTGGCAATCGAATTATATGGATTCTAAATCCATGCAGGCTTGTCTTTCTTATCCTATATCGTTAATGAACTTAACATATGCTGAGTTGGATTATATCTGTGAAATCTGCACTCGAAGAAACAGAAACCCTTTGATTCAGCGCTCTCATTTCAGCCAGTGAGGCCTGAGAGTCCTGTTATCTTATTCAAAAACTGCAGTGAAGACCTTGTTTATAATGTGTTTTAAATTGCCACCTTATATGATGCCAAAATATGATGACTGCAGATCCGCTATAGGAAGAAGCTGCTGCGCTTGCCGAGGAATCTATGCAAATTTTGCTGAATAATTGTATTCATCAGTTTCAGAAAATGTCCAAGCTTTCAAATGGCAAGCTTATGAACTTGCTGTAGTTTGATTTGTTGCAAAAAATAACTTTGAAAAAAAAAATTATACATGAATTTCAATCCAGGGTCCTTTTCTTTGCATAGTTATACATACATACACACACACTGCACGCTGATTTGGCATGCGTCGCCGGCTTTGTACATGGAGATCACGATCGTGGCCTGTGACACTACACACTAGTGCATTTCCACAGTGGGGGAGCATGCCGAGAAATGCAGTGAAGAGTATTATTATGGAGCCGAGTGAAATGATGAGGAGACAGAGAAAGGGTTGCACCATAGAAGCCTCAAATTTGCTGAGAATAGCATGTTCTTAGAGAGGTGGAAGGGTTGTACTACTAAACGTGATATAATAATTAAAATGTAACTACATTCTGTTAGCTAATCATATTTAGAAAATTAGATTTTTTAATAATTGCATATAAGAGTAATTATCAAGATAATTTCATTCAATTACACTTTAGTGTTCAAACACACATAATATGGATCTTTTATCATTGACTCAATTTACAAAACTTGATATAAAAAATGAGTTTTAGAATAGAGGTGCTCATCAGTCGAGTCGAGCCGATATATCTTTAACTATAGTTATTCTATTCAACCTGATCCGACTCAAAATATGAAATTAATATTTTAACTAAACTCGACCCATATTATTTTTTAAATAATTTCGGTCCGGGCTTGGGCCTGGGCTAGTGGGTAAGTGGGGAATTTTTAAGTCTGGATCATTTTACAAGCAGAATGGTTTTTTAAGAGTTAAGACCATAGATTTTGCAAAGAGAAAACACAGGAATGATGATGATAACATTTAAATGGGAAATCATGGAAGATGGGAACCCATCAAATAAAGTTTTTGTTTTTTGTGTTTAAGATCCAAAAGATTAATTGGAACTGGGTTAGCACATGGGTGGCAAGCCCCATACACGCCCAATCTCTTACTCGACTTTCTTTTTGTTGCCATTGTACAAAACACCCAGCATTGGCATTGGCCTTTCCTGAACTGCAACTCTTAGCTTTCTATCTTAGCTGTAAGCCCTGTTTCAGCCTCCCCTCCTCTCAATTTACAAACAAGAAGACACACTCTCCACTGCTACACAACCATGTTTTGGTATCATCAATTCATCACTTTTATAGCAAAAGAAAAAAAACACCCACTTTCTTCTGCCACCACCACTTCCCCCCGGTTCTTAGGGAGAATGATGCCCCTTGCCTGCACCTCAGCTGTAATAATGTCAAATGGCATGTCCCTCACCACTGTTCATACTGTTTAACTTGTATTATCCTTCATGTGGATCGATTAATCTTTCGAATATATGAGAAAACTTGTACGCATACGCGTGATACTACTGTACTCTACTCGAAACTTGCTTTGGAATTCAAATGACATAGATTGTATCTATTTTTGTTTTTTCGTATGCTGCTGCTCTCTTCTGTCCTCCCTGACAGCTTGTGGGTTGCAATGGCTATAGTCCATACATTACAAAGAGGAGCCCAACCCAGATTTTCTCTCTCTTTTCTCTATATAAATAACTCCAATGCTCATTCAACCTTACATCCTTTCATATTTACTGCTTCTTAGAAGTGGCAGTGCCAATAACACCACCACCATAGAAGCAAAAGTAGTAAAAGAGAAAGAGGTCACGTATGTTCATATGGCCGGCAAAGAAAACGAGACGAGCTGCGAACCCTGCAGGTCTTTCGGTGAAAAATGCAGCCACTTGGTTAAGAAGCAGCGAGCCAAATTCTACATCCTCCGACGTTGCATAGCAATGCTCGTCTGCTGGCGGGACTGCGGCGAACCATGAGCAAAAGGCCGGCTCGGTTTCGGTTTCAGTTTCATAATCTTTACTTGTATAGGGGTACTACTGTAATTAACAAGAGCGGTGTACTTTTGACTAGCTTTTGGTATAATTGTAGCTCATTATCATATCAATTTTCAAGAACAAGGGAAAGTTATAAGGTGTTGGAACATGGTACAAACAAGGGAAAATCTGGGTTTTCATCAAATTCTCATAGGTGAGTTCAGTTATGCAATATCATGTAATTAGCAGTTTCCTACTGATATTTGCACTGTTTCTTCTTCTTTTTTCTTTGTTTAAATTGACATATTGGGTCTGTATTAAAGAGGTGATCTGGTAGCTGTTAACTTGTTCTTGGGGTTTTGCTGATCTGATATCTTCTTTCCATTGATTTAGCAAAAAAGTTGGTGTTATATATAATTCTCAATTGGACATAATTTCCTAAATATCTAAAAAGAATCAAAGAAACAATATATATACAACAGGAATTCATCGGCTAAGATTCATTGGAATGGCTGACCATACTTGTATTATATCATCCACCAAAGAATACAAGTTCTCATATTGTGCAGGCAACTTGCAACTTCGGCTTCAAAATGCATAATATATGCAATTTTTATCATATACTTTTATTTTTCTATTTTGGAATTCCGAAACCGAATTTTGAAGTCATAATAATGGAAAATTATCGTCTTATTATCGATTAAGCATTACTTCAGTTGGCGTTATTATTTATTATAATATTTAAAAATTATAGGTTTGAATACATTTAAACTTAAATTTTTTTGTTTTACAATTTGGAATAATTGTAAATAATTTAGATATTATAATTTGTACATCAAATATATAAAGGAAAAAAATTTGTTATACAAGCTTTGTAAACTAAGTTTATACAAGCTTGTTAAATTTATAGTTTAGAGTGCTAATTTAAGGTTTATAGTTTATGGATTTAAGTCGTAAGATTTAAAATTTAAGATTTAGGATTTAGATGAACTCGTTGAGTGGTCCCAGTGGTAAAGGATGACCTATTTCATCCAGATGACTCGGGTTTGAGCACCATGTGTGCATAGTGTGTGTGCATCATTAAAGGGCTAAAAAAACTGAACATATACTACCATTGATGTAATCACACCAGCATATCCAAAAAAAAAGTAATACTTAAGGTTTAATTTTAAAAACTTAAGTTTTAGATTTTGAATAAAGGTTATGTAATAGTTTTTATACACAGCTCGTGTATCAAAATAAAATACATATGCAAATCAGCAGGCAACTCTATTACCAAAGGTTTACTATTTGATAGAAATAGGTAAGTTGACTGACTAATAGATGAATTATTGGCCTCCCAGCATATTGCTTGCACTTGCACCCTTCAACTAATTTACAGCTTTGGTTAAATTTTCTTTTCAAAATTTATCTATTTCGGTAACTTTTTAGGTGGTGATTTATTTAGGACATTAATAAGTACCAAAACCACGTCGAAAACATGAATTGGAAAGTGAAACAATATGTTATATTTTCCTGTGAAAGTGCTGGCATAATGTAAAAGTAAAGAAGATTCAATGATTGGTGTTTTCTTTTTAATTTATTAAAACGAGTCATTTAATTAAAAATGAATTATTATTATTAATTTATTGTGAGTGTAGTAAGTTAATTATTAAATAAAAATAATTTATCTTGGCTTAAGCTCGTGAAATATAACAAATTTTATGTTTGCATATATTTTTTTTCACTAATCTATAATAAATCTTTTAATTTTCTCTTACAAACATTTAATTCAATATATTTTAAAACTTTGTGTGATTACTCCTATTACACTTATTCATCACTGTGACAAAGTAACGAATCCACACATTAATTTTTGAATCAACGAGCATGTAAAATTTTAATGAAGATGGAGATGGTGATGCTGGATAATTATGGAAATTTTAAATTTTTTGTTCAAGGGTGATTTATATAGTTATATATTAACATTTCTTTAAAAATTAAAAGTTAAAAAATATTTATTAACATGATACCTTGTTTAGTAAGTAATTAAGCACATATATAACATGACAAATCAACAATAATAATTGACCATTAGTTAACTAACTATTTTTACTTAAATCTAACTAATTTGACTAGAATTTAAAAGTCAATGATTAAATTATTTAAATGAATGTATAGGGTGGATTTTGGTATTATGTTAATCTTAATTATATTAGTTAATCATGGTTTATATTAACTAATTATTTTGGATTAATTCTTTAGCATGCATAGTCTTAGACATATAACTTATAAGTTTATTTAGGGGCGTAAATGAACAGAGCATTCGGCGAACTGTTTATGAATTATTTATTTATTAAACTTAAATAAACAAACATTAACAAATTTTTTTGTTTATTTAATAAAGGAATGAACACGAACAAATGTGTGTTTAGTTCGTTTATGTTCATAAGCAAGCTCATTTATCAACTCGTTTTATAAGCTTGTTTATCCGGTTATTATTTTCCTTTTATTTTTAACATTTTAAATATTGGTGAAATTCTTTTCAAAAATATATTGGTGAAGTTAGAAATTAAAATGAACACATGATGAATTTTAGAGTTCAAACTGTAAAGTATTAGGAGCTACATAATTTCACCATTTTCTGCAACTAACATGTTCGCGACGTTAAACGAACATGTTAACAAACAATGAATGTATAAATGAACATGTTCTCGAACGCTAAACGGACAAATATCAATATTTTTAAAAATAAATAATCGAATATAAATTATAATTAATTTTAAAAATAAATAAACGAACACAAAGACAACATTATCGTCGAAGCTCAATCCTTGGTACCAGTAAGTCTAATTCAAAGTCACCGCTAGAAATGTGGTGGGGGGGGGGAATATAAAATGTAGTATTTAATCTGACGAAATGGGCCAAGAGATGACGTGGATGGGTCAAGGATTTGTCAGCCGACCGCTACAATCTTTAAAGGAAATAAATAAAGAATGAAAGACAAATAAATATTTTATTTTATACTTATATAAAACTTATAATTGTATTTATTATTAAGATGAGTAAAACCCGACTAAAAAAAGTTAATTTTTCAACTCAATACAAAAAAATTAAATCATCTTGACTTAATTCGTAATTTTTAAATTTGACTTGAAAATAATTCAATTAAAGTTTGAGTTATAAAACGAGAATTTAAATATCTCGAACAACTTAAAATTCTTAATAACTAGTCTATTAATTTTTAAGTTCGAATATGTATACTGCATATGATAAAATATGAAGCAATATATGTATATCATATATGGTTATAAAAAATGTTTAAATTGGAACTAATTAATATCATAACATTATAAAGATTTACAAATAAAATTGAACATAAACTCAAACAATTCGACTCGAATCAAAAAAATTTAAAATAAAGTTTGAGTTGTAAAATTGGACTCGTCAACTCGACTAACTCGAAATTTTTTTACTTGACTTAATCGAATGTTCACCCCTATTTGATATAATGAGTTAAGTGAAATTATTTAAAATACTTTTATATATACTTCAATCATATTTTTTATGGAACAAAATTAGTAAATTTAGTTGGTTAAGGTCGACAACGATAGTTTGAGAATCAATCGTAAATGCTTTGCATCTTCTTCTTCTTTTCTCTTTCTCATTTCTCGATGTTTACATATTTGATTTTTTTTTTTTATTTTATTGAACACATCTTCTCATTTTCTTACAAATATGGTAGACAACTTTTATGACATGTTTTTATATGTTCTTGTAGCATTTTTTCTTTTTTTCGGAATTGATTTTGTTGTTGCCTTTTTATTTGTTAGTTAATTAGTTATTTTAATGATTTATCTCTTGTTTAAACACTCATATTAATAGGTGTTTATAATCACTTCAAATATATAGTAGGTGAGTTGTGATAAAAGTAATTGTCATATTCTATTATTATTTTGATGTTGATGGCGTTTAATATATATCGTTAATAGTTGAGTTTGTTCTTATCTTTTTTTTTTATGAGACTTAATTGAGTTTTTTTAATCTTTGTATGATCATATTTTATTAAACGTATACTTTTTTGCTCTTTGATGATTTGAATGAAGACTGACTAGTGTAATAGTCTTATTTGGATTTTGTAGACTCTTCCTCCTTGATATTGTGATTTTTTATATATTTCTCTTTATTTATTAAATAAAATCATCTGTTATTTTTATTTTAAAAATTATATAAAAATAGTTTAACTTTTAAAATTTCAATATATATAATATTTCAAATAAAATAATTTAGACCCCTCTTAAAAAACTAACTCTAAAACGAATTGTTTTTTACTTTCATATTTAGACAGTAACAAATATAAAATTATATGTCAAAGGATACAAATTTTTAGAAAGTTATATAGGGAAAAAAACTTTAATATACAAGGCCATGTAAATTTTAATTTACATGTACTTTTTAGTTTTAAGGGATATAGTTTTAGTTTAGGGTCTAAAGTTTATAGTTTAAGTTGTAAGGTTTAGAATATAAGGTTAGTGTTTAGAATTTATAGTATAATTTAGAGTTCATGGTTTAGATTTAAGGTTAAGGTTAGGATTTTAAGATTTGAATTTTATAGTATAAATATGTAGGCTTGTGCAAAATTAATTTTACACAATTTGTATATTAAAATTTTACCCTATATAAAAATGTAAGAAGTGAAAAATTAAATCATCAACAAAAGATATATAAATTATAGAATACGACCGCACCCGAACATCCTCCTATGTTAATCACTGTCAGCGACGGAACTAGATAGATACTTGGATTGTGGCTTGGCTCCCCTAAATTTTTTTTTATAATGATGACTTTTTACCTCTTTATACCTCTAGTTTTCAATATATTTGAACTCTATTTTCTTATTTTTGTTATTCATTATACCTTATTCTCTTATCTTTATTCATGATTTCATCATTGATCCTTGTCCTAAGGTAATATATAAGATAAAAATAAAAACCCTGTAGTGGGTGCCCCCCTCGTGCGGTCCTCGCATTAATTCATTCCCTTTATGAGGGTATGGTCCCACTTTCCCTGCAGTTGATAGTCATTCCTCCGTCCATTGCCTATTGCATTCTGCTGCTGTCATCAAATTCAATTCTCATCACCTAATTTCACGGACATTATCATTTCTATGCTTTCACCTCCATTTTATCCCCCCACGTCTGCCAATTTTAAGAGACTTTGACTCATACACACATACTACCGTTGTTAGGGACGAATCTAGAGGTTTTGAGGGACAGACATCTCTAAAAATTTTAAACTTATATATTTTAAATTTTTTTTTTATAATTCATATTAATATTTTAATCTCGTATCCAGGAACGGAGGTATTTGGCCTCTACTCCCTAAGAAATTTTTTCTATCTTTATTTTTTATTTAAATTTTGTTATAAAATGTTTATTTATGAATTTGTCTCCCACTTTTAAATATTTATAGTTTGTCCCTCTTAATCTCAAATTACGGCTCCGTCCCTGCTCGTACCACCTGAATTTTAAAATTCTCATATAAAATTTTATGTTTGTCTCCACTCATAAGGCTCATGTGATCATGTTTTCAATATTATCATGTATGAATCCTAGAACTGATGAAAGCGAGACATCAAGATGCGGTCAAAAGCAAAGGTGTGTGTGCGCGCGCGCACGGGGATATGGTTTTCAATACGGGATTGGCCCGTGACCATTCCCATAGATAAGTGCAGCGAAACAAGGCAAAAGCTTTGAAAGATGTGATTTGGGCACCAAAATTACGAGTACCATATTTAACTACATCTACATGTGTGACCATTAAGCAATTCAAAGGAGGGGACCCAAGAGACAGGCAACACGTGCAAATCTGACAACGTTGAAATATAGGGGGAGGGGACTAGTTATTGTTTTTTGTTTTTTGGTATTACCATTTCTGCAACTTTAGAGCCAATTCAATGGAATCAATTATCTCTGCCAACACCCAAAGCTCTCCAGCAGCAGCATTCAACCATATTGTTTCCGACTTGTTGACTTTTCACATGGACATGCACGGGTCCCATATATGATTCACATTCTTGGGCTTATTTAGGATCAAATGAGGAGGGTTTTGATTCTTTTACACCTCTGAATTCTCATCCTTTCTTCCAAAACAATTGTATGAACTAATGATTATATATATACACACCCAAGAAAATATTTTATGTATCAGCGGCGGAAAACATTTTTTTTATAAAAGAGTTCAATTTAAAGTTTAGATATTTAATTTAGAGTTTATAGTTAGAATTAGGGTTTCAAATTTAGAGGTTATGATTTAAAATTTAAAATTTAATATTTAAAATAAAATTAAACATGCTTATAAAGTATTTTTTTCTACTGTCAGTGTATAAAATAATAGTCTTATATGCACAGGAGGTTTAGATTAGTTGGCGGAGAATAAGGAGTAACATGATGAGGGTAGAAAGGGGTAGAAAAGGCATGCATGATTGTTATGATCTTTGTATATAAAGAGATCTATTATTGTGCTTTCTGGATCATATAATCTACCATTAAAAAATTATACAATTATTGTAGTGTAACATATCCACCAAATCTGAAGGGTCAAAACCCTCGTCAAGGAAAATATAATGACATATACAAAAAAAATCGACATGGCGAATTGAAGTTATCTTTGTAGATTTAGGTTATTGAGGCAGTTTTTAGGATAATCAATTGTTTATGGGGAAAACAAAATATTACTACTAGTTATAGATTAGTGTAAGACACGTGAAAAAAATAAAATATTGTTATACTTCATAGATTTTATATTATATTATATTAATTTTTATTTAAAAGTTAATCTAACACCTATATAATAAGCCAGTAAATATTTTTTTAACTGAAGACTCGTTTTAGTAAGTTGCATAGAATTCATAAATCTTTGAACGGTTTATACCATCTACATATAGTTCGGCTTTTACTTTTGAAGGTGTGAATTTTGTGTGGTTTCAACCATATCATTAAAGTTAAAAGTTACTGTCACAACTAATTAGTGATGAGACGAAGTATTATAACTTTTAAATAAAATCGGATTCAACAAATCATATCCACTCCACAATGGTTTATCGTACAGTTTTCATTTATGCCTTCATTTTCAGCTGCACGTGCCTCTCCTTTTTTTCCAATTTCCCCCTTCATCAATCAAACAAACAAAACAAACCAACGAAATGCAAAGCAAAGCAATGTTAATGCTATGCAGCTTTGTCAATATGAAGCTTAATACTGAAATTCCAGCATTTTGGTAATTACAATATAATATATGTTCATATATATTCTTAACCTTTTGACAATGCACACATACTTTACAAATAAAGCGATTGAACTTGAGTCTCCTAAGATGAATATCATATATTTTTCTACTGAGACCACTTGTTAGGTTACATGTCTATGTTTAATTAGAATATTGTACATGTTTACGTTCTAATAATTCGATTTATATATTTGATGATTCTTGAGTGCGAGCCATGCTCTTATCACTTTTATGCCATATCATGAATGACAACTTAATTTAGAGAAAAATCCTATGTTTGTACCATGTTATATGTTTAAAGTGTTATGGATTTCTATTACCTTCCAAAGATTTATAATTAATTTGTAAATTTTGATATATGTTTATATTTTTTGTTATCTTAATGCTATTTTTTCATATAATGGTCTAAACTATTCCGATGTTATTTGGATGTGTTAATTTAACTTGTATTTTTATAATTTGTTCTCTGAGGTAGAAGATGGTGTGAAAAAAAATGGGAAAAGCGTGATCCTCTCTCTCCTCCAAAATAGTTCTTTTATAGGCCACCCAAGGAAGGACACTGTTAACCGTGCAAAAGGTTAACATTTCATGCCTTTTTTTTTTACTTAAGTTATTGTATGAAATCAAGCCCATTTCATCTCATTTCATGGCATATAGTTGCATTTTGTGTTGTTGGTTTTGTTTTCTTTGATTATTTGCAAGAATAATGTTGTTTTGGAAGGTTTTGGTTGGTGTGGTGATTGGCAGGGAAGTGAGGAGCGATGCAGGGAGAAATGCCATAGCATTCTGGACGGCATTTTTGGGTGCAGAAAAGACAAAAAGAGAAGATATTTTGAAAGCCCCTCACATTTGATTCCTCCAGCCAGCTGTGCCACTCATGTGACCTAGAGAATATTCCTTAGGTCACACAAGGAATATTTAGGGCACAAAACCCTAGGAGCCCCCACTATATAAAGGACAAGACACCTACATTAAAAGGGGGGCTGAAAATGTGCTTTAGGAGATAAGAAAGAGAGAAGGGAAGAGGCAACCACTCTTCTTCTTCCTCTTCTTCATTGTGTCCTCCATTGTTGAAGCTTTAAAGGGAAGATCTTGCTAGCCTTTGAGAGAAACAACAACCTTAGGGTGGTTCACGATAGTCCACGGCGGCTTGAGAGTTTCCTTCACTCTTAGCTGTTCTTTGCTGTTGCACTTTTATTTTGGAATAGGCTGTTTAAAATGGCTGATTATGGATGATATTTGCCCATCCATGAACTAACTCTAAGTGGCTTGGGTTTGTTTTGGATGATTATGTTTTAGTTTAAATGGATGTTTTTAGCTTTTTTCCAGTTTTGTTCATGCATTGTCTACTATTTTATTACCCTAAGTTTGTAAGAGCTCTCGAGATTTAGTCTTTACTTGGGTGTTAGATTAGCTTAATGGTCGAGAGAGTTAAGCTTAGATCCACATAGACAATGGGGGTTGGATGCTGAGAGGCACAACTCTAACTCACCTCAGAGATAAGGGAAGGGTTTCAATGACTAAAAGGAGTAGAGTTTCATCGATAAGTAGCTTGTAGGGTTCACGCTAAGAGGTATTGCCGTAGCATTCTTGCTATTAGGTTTTTGGCTAGAGATAGTTTAGAAACACCTAAGTAAACTCTGTCGAGCATGTTATAAGCTAGAAGGTGTTAGTCATTCATGAGAGTTGGGTATAGGATTCCTTGATAAACCCAGCCTGTCATCCCATTTGAGAGTTTCACACACGTACGAGGACGTTCGAAGTCTATTCAGTTCAGTCCAGTTTTCATTACAGTTGTTTGCTACAACATTTCTTAACATGTTCCCACTTGCTATTGCATTTATTTTCAGTTTGTGTTTTGTGTGCTTGAACTTGACTTGAAATACCTCCAATCCCTATGGAGACGATACCCACGCATCACTTTACTACTTGTTCGATATGTATACTTGCACTATTTGTGTATCATTTATAGTACACCACAACACGCAACAAGTTTTTGGCGCCGTTGCCAGGGGATTGGCAATTGGTTATTTTGACTTTAGTTTTTGCACCATTTTATTTCTTCTTTTTGTATAGATTTATTTGTTGTTTGTGTCTACCTTTTTTAGGTGTTGTGCTATTGCATGACCCGAAGAAGACCTGTGGAACCATTATTCCCTTTTGAACTTGAGATTGAAAGATTAATTCGTCAAAGAAGACGTGTTCCAAGAACCGTGTACGAAGTTCAAAATCTAATTGAAGATCCTGCAGATCAATATGTTGCAGCAATTTGCAATGATGGAATTGTAGCTCGACCAAGAACTATTAAAGATTATTTAGCACCCATCTTGGATGATCTCAACCCTGGGATAATGGCTCCCGAGTTTTAGGCAGCCGACTTTGAGCTCAAACCGGTGATGTTCAACATGTTGGACTCTATTGGACAGTTTGGTGGCTCGCCTCATGAGGACGTAAGGCAGCATATGCGTGCTTTCTGGAGGTGTGTAACTCATTTCGTTAACAAGGTGTGCATGAGGATGTGCTGAAATTAAAGTTATTCCCATACTCATTGAGAGATCGAGCAAGAGCATGGCTTAGTAGAGTACCTTATGGCTCAATGAAATCATGGACAGACCTATGCAAGAGCTTTTTGCTGTGGTATACTCCACCCAACATAAACGCCCAACTAAGGAATGATATTTCTTCCTTTTGTCAAGTTGATGATGAGTCGATGTTTGAGTGTTGGGATAGATACAAGGGACTGCTTCGCAAATGTACAAATCATGGTTTTCACGATTGGACACAAGTTGTGATCTTCTACAATGGTGTCAATGCTCCCACGAGGATGATGCTGGATGCTTCAGCAAATGGAACTTTGCTGGATAAATCACCCCAAGAAGCATTTCATAACCTTGATAGGATAGCAAACAATGACTACCAATTTCCTTCTTCGAGACTAGGAATGGGGAGGAAGACTCAAGGAACATTTGATCTTGATGCTAAGGATTCAGTTTCAGCTCAATTGTTAGCAATTACAAACATTTTGAAGAATCTCCAACGTCGTAGTGAAGTGAAGGAAGTTAAGGTTGCAAGCTCTTCTTGTGCACTTTGCCATGGCATTCATCATATGAGCGAGTGCCCTGAAAACCACGAGTCTACCAACTACGTGTGGAACTTTAATAGAAGCAACAACAACCCCTATTTGAACACTTATAATCCATGATAGAGTCAGCATCCTAACCTTTCTTGGGGGAACCAAGGAAACAACAATTCTGGCAGATCGAATCAGCAACAAAATCTGATTGAACCCCTAGGCTTCCAGCAGATTATGCCATGGCAAAACAACAAAGGTTCAACATCTTCGTCAAATAACAATTCATTGGAAGCCACTTTCAAGGATTTTATGACAACAATGAATGACTTTATGGCTACTACAAAGCTTCTACTTCAAGACCATGTTGTGTCCATTAAGAACCAAGGAGTATTGCTACAAAGTCATAGCTTGTCCTTAAGAGCTTTGGAAACAAAAGTAGGACAAATTGTACAAGCTTTGCATGTGCGACCTCAAGGGAGTTTGCCTAGTGATACTGAAGTCACTAAACATCACGGCAATGAGTAATGTAGTGCATTCACCTTAAGGAGTAGCACCCAGATCACCAAGGAAGCTAAGTTTGGGGGGGGGGGAGACATTCAGCGAACCCAGCCACGAGATTGTGCATGAAGAATATCATATGCAAAAGGACTCACCTTCGATTGAAAGCAAGGGTAAGGGTTTAATGAATGGACTCGGTGATGACAGGCAAAATATTGCCACAACAAAAGATAACCCCCACCAGTAGGAGTGGATGACCAAAGGGTAACTATCAATGTCTTCAACACCCTCAAATATGTAGATGAACATGAGGAGTGTCAGCACTTAAATGTTATGCAGAAGGGGAAGTTGCAGAATTATGCTGCAACAATTTTGTGCAAATTGAAGACTATGTAAAGCTTAATGAGGATAACATCGAGAAGCTTGAGGATTTCCCAGTGGAGCTGCAACAGTCTAGCTTACTCATAGCTAGACCAGGTATGCAATTTGAACCCTTGGATTTTGTTGAATTTAGTTCCCCTAAACCATCATTTGAGCACCCACCCACTTTAGAACTAAAGCCCTTACCTTCATACCTTAAAAATGCTTATTTAGGGTCCAATGAGACTTTGCCTGTGATTAATGCTGGTAAACTTAAGCCTGAGCAAGAGAGTAGTTTGATTCATATTTTAGCTCAACATAAAAAAGCTTTAGGTTGGACCATTACTGATTTGAAAGGCATTGGAAACCAAGTATTTGGTCATCTTTCTAGGCTAGAAATTATGAGAGAACTAAGGAATAAAATAGATATTAAGGAAGAATTCCCTAATTAGAAATTATTATTTGTTGCGGCAATTCTGTGGTATGCTAACATTGTCAATTTTCTTGTTAGTGGTATTTTTCTTCATGATTTGAATAGCTAGGGAAAGAACAAGTTCATGCACGGCATTCCTTACTATCATTCAGCTTCATGTGGAGAGCACGTTGGAGGAGAGAAGACTACTACAAAGGTCCTACAATCTGTGTTTTATTGGCCTACACTCTTCAAGAATACCCAAGATTTTTATAAACCTTGCGATAGATGCCAAGAGATGGAAAACATACATGGAAGACACAATATGCCCATGCAAAATATATTGAAGGTGGAACTGTTATATGTGTGGGGCATTTTGGTCTATACTGGTGCTCCAGTCGAACGTGACAAAAATTGCCACATCAATTTAGGATGTTTGAGAGTTTGCATCCCTTCTATCCTCTCTAAATTCTGTTATAGCAATTTTTGTTTTGTTTTGTTTTGTTTGTTTTTCTTTTCTTTATTTTTTTATTGTTTAATTCTAACATCAATTGTTTTTAGCAAAATAGACTCCCAAACATATGGACAAGGTTAAAGCCCCCATGGATGCAAAACCTACTAAGGAAGAAAACCATTCGCTGCTGGTACAAACGATGAGATGAATGATGATGTCCCTTCTACCACAATACCACAACAAATTGCAACACCTCAGCACTAAAGAAGAGGCACGTCAAGCATATGGCGCACAAGACAACCCCACCACCATCAAAGTAGAGTTAGTCAAGGTACCTTGCATTGCATTGCATTTAGTTTAGTTTTAGTTGATTTTCATGCATTGAGGACAATGCCTTCTTCAAGTTTGGAGGAGGTAGTGTTCATAGTTAGTCATTTGCATTAGTAGTGATGAACAGATTTTTGCTATGGCATTTTGTTTGGTTTAAAGACAGTTCTTATGCATAAATTGGAGATGTTTGATGCTGAGATTTTTTTTTGGCTATGGATGGATTGAATACACATGACTGTTGAGATTGGTATAACTGCCTTTAGGGCTTGATGCCTTATGATTTAATTGTTACACGATTGTAGACTCTCTATGCTTAAGGATGTTAGATAATTTTGGTGAAAAATCTCTTGCATGCCTTAATATGAATGATCTTAATGAACTTGATGAATAAATGAAAGCATGGAAGGCTTATTTGAACTCCCTTTTTGTTTATTGTATGTGTTGGTTACAAATAAATGCTTCGACATAGCTGTAGAGGGACACTCCTCTTTGTGTTGTTTGCCTGGATACTGCGTTTAAATAAATGGCAGCAACAATAAATGAGTGAATGAAAGCAGTCACGAGATTACTCTATTTACTAGCTCGGGGATGAAATGTTTGCTCCATATTCATCTAGAGTTAAGGATGGTAGTTGTGTGAGCTGACTCCCCTCGTAGCAGTAGAAAAAAAAAGAAAAAAAGAGAATAAGTTAGAGTTATGAGAGTAAACTTGTGCTTAATTGAGTAACAAATACTAGGGCTATAATAGAGAACTTGCCTAGAATTTTTCTAGCTCTGTTAAGCATAGATTTGATGCAACTATGCAAAAGGTTAGCATTTCATACCTTTTTTTTACTTAAGTTATTATATGAAATCAAGCCCATTTCATCCCATTTCATGGCATATAGATGCATTTAGTTCATATAGTTGCATTTGGTGTTGTTGGTTTTGTTTCTTTGATTATTTGCAGGAATAGTGTTGTTTTGGAAGGTTTTGGTTGGTGTGGTGATGTGCAGGGAAATGAGGAGCGATGCAGGGAGAAATGCCTTTAGCATTCTGGACGACATTTTTGGGTGCAAAAAAGACAAAAAGAGAAGATATTTTGAAAGCCCCCATATGTGATTCCTCCAGCTAGCTGTGCCACTCATGTGACCTAGAGAATATTCCTTAGGTCACACAAGGAATATTTAGGGCACAAAACCCTAGGAGCCCATACTATATAAAGGACAAGACACCTACATTAAAAGGGAGCTGAAAAAGTGCTTTAGGAGATAAGAAAGAGAGAACGGAAGAGGTGGCCACTCTTCTTCTTCCTCTTCTTCATTGTGTCCTCCATTGTTGAAGCGCCAAAGGGAAGATCTTGCTGGCCTTTGAGAGAAGCATCAAGCTTAGGGTGGTTCACGGTAGTCCACGGCGGCTTAGGAGTTTCCTTCACTCTTAGTTGTTCTTTGTTGTTGCATTTTTATTTTGGAATGGGCTGTTTAAAATGGTTGATTATGGATGATGTTTGCCCAGCCATGAACTAACTCTAAGTGGATTCGGTTTGTTTTGGATGATCATGTTTTAGTTTAAATGGATGTTTTTAGCTTTTTTTCCAGTTTCGTTCATGCTTTGTCTACTGTTTTGTTGCCCCAAGTTTGTAAGAGCTCTCGAGAGTTAGCCTTTACTTGGGTGTTAGATTAGCTTATTGGTAGAGAGAGTTAAGCTTAGATCCACGTAGACAATGAGGGTTGGATGTTGAAAGGCACAACTCTAACTCACCTTAGAGATAAATGAAGGGTTTCAACGACTAAAAAGAGTAGAGTTTCATCGATAAATAGCTTTCTAGGGTTTACGCTGAGAGGTATTGCCGTAGCATTCTTGATGTCAGGTTTCTGGCTAGAGATAGTTTAGAAAAACCTAAGTAAACTCTCTCGAGCATGTTATAAGCTGGAAGGTGTTAGTCATTCATGAGATCTAGGCATAGGATTCCTTGATAAACCAGCCTGTCATCCCATTTAAGAGTTTCACACACGTGCGAGGACGTTCGAAGTCTATTCAGTTCAGTCCAGTTTTTATTGCAGTTGTTTGCTACAACATTTCTTAACATGAACCCACTTGCTATTGCATTTATTTTCAGTTTGTGTTTTGTGTGCTTGAACTTGACTTGAAATACCTCCAATCCCTATGGAGACGATACTTACTCATCACTTTAATACTTGTTTGATGTGTATACTTGCACTATTTGTGTATCATTTATAGTACACCACAACATGCAACAGACACCTATCATGTAGATTATTTGAGTGCCAGAGTCGTACAAAATTTGTTGTAATAGACTGGACAACTGGCATATTCGTTCTTATCCTTAAGCAGATTGGACAAATGGCAGATGCAGTGTTGAACTGACTGTAGTGGCGAGAACTTCCTCTGTAGGGACATTAGTAATTCATCGACAACAAGGAAAAAATAGGCAGAAATATAAAAAAAACTTGAGCCACCTGAACTAAGTTTGAAAATATACAGATTTATACATGAAAATGCTGAAATGGAAGCAATAAATGTCAATGTGGGGGATAATAAGACCTATAAAACGAGGGAAAACCATGCTCTTCAAAGAGCTATCACACCCCTAAACTTGAGTTTTTACTTTTCCTTAAGTAAAGATCAAACAACAAGGTCAATAAAAAAAATCAAAGGCATACTAGATATTTGAATTATGTAACCAATCCATAAATCTGATGCATCGACAAGATGGATAAATGCATAACCAATCTTCACATCAATAGATAAGCTAGCAATTCAAGAATACCTAACATCATTCCTAGCATATTATATTCAATCCTCCTATCAGCATTTATTTAGCAACACACATAATATCATATATATATATATATTATCTTTTTCTTCTTTTTTATGTAACAAAGGATATCGAACAATGAATGCACCCTAAGCCCTGAGAAGTAAGATGTTGTGTAAAGAAACCCCAGGGAGTACTTCATTGTAATGACACACACTCATGCAGTGACAACCTTTAGCCAGATTCATTTTTCTAACGTATGCAAAGAAGTGTTCCCCTTCAAAGCTACTTTTATTTATTCCATTGCACTCACATTGGAATGCCTTTATTTATAAGATATACAAATATATGTATATATCACACATACTGCAAAAGGAGGAAGCCATCTAAAAACAAAAAGAATGATACAAGATATTCTCTCATCAAACCAACAAATATACCAATATAGAGCTAGGAGATGCAATTATCCATCAAGTATATCCAACATACTTATTTAAGATCAAAACAATAAAAGATTTATTCATCAAATACAAGCAGGAGAATTTTTAAAGCACAAGAACCTTGCATTTGTGTAGAAAAATTTTTCTCAAATTTTTTGAAATGGGGTGCATTTCAACTCCTAGGCGTATACCTGCAAACTTAAAGGTTGCATTATCCCAATGCAAAAGAAAACAAGATGGAACGAAGGAATGCAAAGAAAACATAAAAACATAATGTAGCTACAAATAAGGATGTAATGCAGTTACAACTATATGTTGTTACAATGAAAAATGTAAATGCAATGACAATGTAATTACAAGAATACAAAATGGAATTACACTACATGAAATGCATGCCTACGAAAACTAAAAATAAAACTAGCTCAGTTTCTGGCTCATAGGAGGAGGAGGTGGAGTGTTTCTTCTTCTTCTTGCTCTCAATCTCTTCTTTTATTCTGCAAAAAGAAATAAAGGAAATTAAAAGAAAAAACAAGGAAAATAAAATCTAAACCTAATAAAGCAGTTAAAGAGAATTTCAGAAAAATTTGATCAATTTAATGGTCTCAATATTTCTAGGGTCAAAGTCACTAAAATAGAGTTTTAATCTTTGGCCATTGACTTTGAATGGAAGTCCCCATTTTGAATCCTGAATTGTGACAACACCGTGCGGAAATGCTTCCACAACTTCAAAAGGTCCAAACCAACGTGATCTCAATTTCTCTGGATGCAGTTTTAATCTAGAGTTGAATAGCAAAACCAACTAGGGGTGTGCATAATTAACCATAACCGTTAACCATAACTGTTAACCTGTATAATCGTTGCATTTTATAGGTCAATTAACTGAACCGTTAAGGTTAAACAGTTTCGATTAACCAAACCGCTAAAAATGATGGTTAATGGTTACGGTTACTGTTACGGTTACGAATTTTGACAAATGGTTAACCTATATGTTAAACGTTTTTAAATTATTTATACATATATAAATCGGTGAAGGCCTTAAGTGATTTGATCATAGAGTTAACTTTTGTGGCTTGTGGTACTAACTCATTGAAGTTTTATTTACCTTATGTTTTTTTATGTTATTTAAACATTTGTCTTTAGAACTTTGATGGTGTATTGCTATGTGTTGAACACTGTTGAAACTTATTTTATCATACTAGCATGTAACCTAGGAAACGAGGCAAACATTAAAAGCTACCTTTTATTTTATCATGATCAAACAAAGCTAAACATATGAAGTACACATAAAGGAAAATAAACATGGATAAACATGGCTAAAACGCATATAAAGACGTAAAGAAAGATATGGATATAAAAACTAGACATACCATGAATTAATATGTGACATGCTATGAAAAACAAATAAAAACATACTAACATACGGATGTGGTATACAAATTAAATTAAACACAACGTACAAAATGAACCTATACGAACAAAATAAATAAATAAAAAACAAAAGCATGAAATCACGGAAAAGAGCGTATTATAAAACATAAATATATGAAATACAAGAAAAACATATAAAAACATGCAACATGACATGGCAGTGTACATTCACAAATGAAAAAACATAGCAATTTAAATTAGACAGAGGGACTGAAATATAATAGAAAAGAAACAGACAACCCAAATCGAAAAATAATAAAAACAACATGGGGATAGGATTGCAAACCGAATGAAACTTGAAAGGACCGATGATGTAAAATACCCAAGGGGCAAGCCCAAAATGCAAACATTCAAAATGCGAAAGGACTCGGGAGGTAATTTCACCATTAAAAAAAAGATTTCGGTTTATCTGAGGACCAAATTGAAATATCTTCAAAAAGGAAAGGGACTGGGGCTGCTAATATCCTATGCGGCGAGACAGAAATGTAAATCTCAAGAACACGAGGGGATTTATAACGTTATTTTCCCATTTTCTTTTATTTCCCCTCTATAAAATCGATAACCGGCCCCCTTCATTCATTTCCCTCATCTTTTTTACCTCAAGAGAGAAAACTCGCTCTTTTCCCAGAAATACAACCCACAAACCCTTCAGCCGCCGCGGTTCTAGAGGCTGGTGGTGGTCCGGCTACTCCGGCCACCGCCTTTAATGTCGTAACAACAAAAACCTAATCTAGACACCCCTCACAAGAGCCAAAAAGCCTCTACTTTTGGAAAGATCGAACCAAAATACTCCTATTTCGACTCCGCAAAGCCCAGATCCCTGACGTGTCGAGACGAAAACAAAAAGAAAACCCCTCTTTGTGGCTCACTCCTCTGAGTTTATCGCCGGCGGGGAAGGATTTTTCCTTAGGTAAACTCTATTTTTATTTTCACTTTTTTTATTTTTTTATGCATGCATGAGATTCGAAAAAAGAGAGGAGATTACCGATGGAAACTTGTAGTTTTTTGATAACTTGGTCTCTGTCTTCTTACAACTTTTTCATACATATATCCTGATGAGTTTTGGTAGAAAACAAAATATAAAATACGTACATCTCTATCTGATTTGGTATTGACAAGTCTAAATTTTTGATGTTTTCTGATGATTGACACGGTGGTTGGAGCCGGTATGGAGAGGTATAGCGGTGGCATGGTGGAGGTGGAGTGGTGCCAGACTGAACCTTGGTCGTTGGATCAGATTGATCCAACGGTCAGGATTTCTCAAAGTTTGAACGGCCGGGATTCAATCTTGCAGCTGGAAAGGCCACATCAGATCATGACGCGTGGTAGGTGGCAGATGAGGAGTCAGGTGCGTGTGACACACGCGCGCGTGGGAGGCAGGCAGTCCCGAGCGTGTACCCACGCGGTAAGCAAAAGAACATTCTTCTTCAATCACGACCGTTGGATCAAAAATTGATCCAACGACTCTTGATTAGCTGCGTAAAAGAATATGAGGATTAGGGTTTAGTTAATTAAACGGGTTTGGACTTGGCCGAGATAGGCCATGTAAATATACTTGGGTCTTATATTTGTATAAGGATTGGACCTTAATTATTATTTTTTGGGTTTATAATTTATGGGTTTCATTTTAAGTTAGTCCATTAATAATTATAATATTAATAATAATAATACAAACACACACACACGTACATACAATACGTGTACATGCAAATCACTAACATTTAATGACATACAAGCATGCATACATATACATACGAAAACACATACGTATACCAACATATATATACTCACACACTAACTCATGCAGATATACACATTATATATACACACAGCATACATGCAAATTAATCAAATATTCAAACATGAAACATACGAGCATACATATAAATAATTACTAATACGTACACATATATACATGCACTCACATATATCACACTTATATATTTTTATCTTACTAACACTCATGCAACAATAATATTAATTATATATTAGCACAATATTTACAAATCAGGTAAAAATGAGTGATTACAGTTGCCCCTTCTTTGCTTGTTCTCGTGGAATGGGAACAAAGCAAAGATTCATAAGCACTCATTTTTATCCGGCTTCCCTGTTTGTAGCTTTGGAAACACGTGTTCTTCTGGAACTCTCTATTTTTCCTCGGCTGAATCTTCGGGCTCGTAAGTCCTTCCTATATAACTTCTTCCCCTCCGATCTTGGAGCTACGGGCTCTTCCTATATAGAACCATTCGCTCTGAAGCCTCAAGTTATGAGTTCCTCCTATATAGAACTTTTCACTCTGAGACGGTAAGGCTTAGAGTCCTTCCTATATAGAACTCTTTGCCTTCAACGCGGCTGGTTTTTCCTACATAAAACCTTCTGCGCCACGGATGGGTTCTTCCGACTAGGAGTTCCTCCTGTATAGAACTGATAGTCTTCAAACCCGGGAGCTGCTAGTCCTTCCTATATATAACTTTTAGCTTCTGAAATCTCGGAGCTATAAGTTCTTCCTATATAAAACCTCTCACTCTAAGACAGTAAAGCTCGGAGCCCTTCCTATATAGGCTCATTTGCTTTCAACACAACATGTTTTCCCTATATAAAACCTTGTGTGTCATGGGTGAGTTCCTTCGGCTGGGAGTTCTTCCTATATAGAACTTCTAGTCTTCACACTAGAGCTGCGAGCCCTTCCTAGACAAAACTTTCAGCTTTACATTTTGGATTCACACCAGGATGGCTACCGATGTTTCTTTGATTCTGTAGACACCTGTCTAGAATAAGACAAAATGCTATGACAAATGAATTAACATGCTCATAATCCTAGGGATGTCTAACTATTCATGATGCATGAGTATCAATATCTTAGTGGGCCCGCTTTAGTCCTCCGTCAATCTCGACTTTACGTTGCTTGCTTTCTCCTTTTTCTTCTAGTGGCGATACCCTATTTCACTATCAGGTTCGACCATTCCAACCTTTCTTTTTCTAAATTTCTGATTCGGGGTTCTAAAGTGCCCTTTTAGGTTTTCGCTTTAGAGGTTTCTTATTTTTTCTTTCTTTTTCTCTTTTCTTTCCTTCCTTTTTTTGTTGTTTTTTGTTTTTTTTGTTTTTGTTTTTGTTGTTTTTTTAGGTGCCCTTCTGGGTTTTCACCTGGGAGATCTCTCTTGTTGTCTCGAATGCTTTCTCTTAAACAAGCAGGGTGTGCGCCATTGGTCATCCTACCCTGGTGCTTGAAGCCTTCTGCCCGCCCTGTCAACAGACGTTATGTAGGCAGCTAGAGGGCAAGGTTAACATCATTTTTTAATCACCTGCATCTTTAAGATTAGATCACAGTAATGCTCAGAAATCTCTTGTTTATCATAAGCCTATGTTAGCTTATTTGCATGATATTAACAAGAAGGAAAGGAATTGATGCTCAAAAATATGATTTTATTACGGTTAAGGGTTTGGAACAACTTTGAGAGAGTCATGACACACATGAGGAAAAGGAAAAGCCAAACATGAAATACAAGATCCCTCAGTATCTTCAGTATGAATGATATATGATCCGGTCAACCGGCGTAGAATCTTTGCCTGAAGCTCCCTCTTCATAGGGTTCATGGGGACGACCCTTCTCTCCGGATATCCAACCTCTCAATTTATCTGAGCAGCCATTTACGGGTTTTCGACTTGGACCCTTCCTTTGCTTCAAGACGCCCTGTTTCAGGTTTTCGCCCTGAGCTCTCCATTTTTCTATTTTTTTCATTTTTTTCTTTTTCCTTTTCTTTTTCTTTTTCTTTTAGTTTTTGTTTTTCTTTTTTTCTTTTCAAACGTAGTATTTCTTAACAGCATCAGAATTTACAGGGCCTTTCAGCTCGTCCCCATCCATTTCGGTTAAGATTAAAGCTCCTCTTGAGAAAGCCTTTTTTTACCACGTATGGCCCTTCCCAATTGGGCATCCACTTTCTTCGAGAATCTTTCTGAATCAGGAGGATTTTCTTGAGCACCAGATCCCCCTCTCTAAATTCTCTTGGGTGCCCCTTTTTGTTGTATGCCCGCATCATTCGTTTTTGGTACATTTGACCATGGCAAATGGCCTTTAGTCTCTTTTCTTCAATGAGATTTAGCTGGTCGAGTCTGGCTTGCACCCATTCAGATTCTTCCAATTTTACTTCATTTAAGACCCGGAGCGACAGAATTTCCACCTCAATGGGGAGTACTGCTTATGTACCATACACCAAGGAGTAGGGTGTTGCCCCTGTCGATGTGCGAATGGACGTCCTATAGGCAAAAATGGCAAATGGTAGCTTTTCATGCCAATCCCTGTAGGTATCCGTCGTCTTCTCTATTATCTTCTTTATGTTCTTGTTTGCTGCTTCCACCACCCCATTCATTTTAGGATGATAGACTGTGGAATTATGGTGTGTTATCTTGAATTGGTTGCACACGTCCGTCATCATTTTGTTATTTAGATTGGAAGCATTGTCGGTGATGACCCTTTCTGGAAAACTGTATCGACAAATGATCTCCTTCTTTAGGAATTTACATACTGTAGTCCTTGTGATGTTGGAGTAAGACATTACCTCCACCCATTTAGTGAAATAGTCTATGGTGACCAGAATAAAACGGTGTCCGTTGGAAGCCTTCAGGTGAATCTGCCCGATGACGTCCATGCCCCACGCTGCAAAAGGCCACAGAGAATTAAAGGTGTGTAAAGGTAATGGGGGAGCGTGAATCTTGTCAGCATAAATTTGGCATTTGTGGCATTTCCTAGCGTAATCGATACAATCTCCCTCCATGGTCGACCAGAAATAGCCATACCTCATAATTTTTCGGGCTATAGACAGCCCGTTGGCGTGCGTCCCACATAGACCGTCGTGTACCTCGGCTAAAATCTCCTTCGCCTCCCGGGCTTCCACACATCTCAACAATGTCTGGTCATGGCCTCTTTTATATAGGATCTCCCCATCTAGGATATATCTTGTTGCCATTTTTCTGAGTGTTTTTCTGTCATTGTCATTTGCTCCTTCGGGATACTTTTGAAGCTTGACATATTGCAAGATGTCATAGTACCATGGGTTGCCATCAATCTCTTCCTGCACATTACAACAATGAGCAGGCATTTCAAAAATCTACATCTTAATGGGCTTCATTTCTGCCTCCGCGTTCGTTTTGAACATGGAAGCTAAGGTTGCCAAGGCGTCTGCCATCTGATTTTCTTCTCTGGGAAGGTAATTGAAGCTGACCTTTTCGAACTCCTTGGAGAGCTCTTGAATTAATTCATAATTTTTGACCAACTTCGAGTCCCTGGTTTCCCATTCCCCACGCAACTGGTAAATCACTAAGGATGAATCTCTGAATACTCGAAGTTCCTTAATCTTTCTTTCAATAGCTGAGTTTAGTCCCATAACGCAGTCTTCATATTCAGCTATATTGTTGGTGCAGAAGAATTCTAGTCTGCTGGTGAAGGGATAATAGACATTCTCGGGGGAAATTAGCACGACCCCTATCCCATGTCCGAGGGCGTTAGAGGCCCCATCAAAGTAAAGCTTCCATGAGTTATCATCTGAAACCTCTTCCTCGGTTGTATTGTACATCAAGTCTTCATCCAGGAAATTAAAGTTCAACGCCTCATAATCGTCCGAAGCGCGACTAGCTAGGAAATCCGCTACGGCGCTTCCCTTTACGGCTTTCTCGCTTACATACACAATGTCAAATTCGGATAGGAGCATCTGCCAGCGGGCCATCCTTCCCGTTAGTGCTGGTGCTTCCATTAGGAACTTCAAGGGGTCTAGCTTGGATATCAACCAAGTAGTATGGTACAACATATACTGCCTAAGCCGTTTGGTAGCCCAAACTAAAGCACAACACAGCTTCTGAACTGGCGGGTACCGCGCTTCGCAATCATTGAACTTTCTGCTTAGGTAATAGATGGCTTGCTCCCTTTTTCCTGACTCATCGTGTTGCCCCAATACACACCCCCATTGAATTCTCAAAGATTGTCAGGTAGAGGATTAAAGGCCTGTCTGGTACTGGCGCGACTAAAATTGGAGCATTTGTCAGGTACCTTTTGATCTTTTCTAGGGCTCCTTGACATTCCTCATCCCACACACCGGGATTATTCTTTCTAAGAAGTCTGAAGACCGGGTCACACCGATCAGTTAATTGGGAAATGAAACGAGAGATATAATTTAACCTCCCCAGGAAACCACGAACCTCCTTCTAAGTGTGAGGTGGTGAGAGATCCTGGATGGCTTTCACTTTGTCTAGATCGATCTCAATCCCTCTTCGGCTCACCACGAATCCCAAGAGTTTTCCAAAAGTAACGGCGAAGGTTCATTTGGCAAGGTTAAGCCTCAGCTGGTATTTTCGTAGTCTTTGGAATAGTTTTCTTAGGTTCTGTAGGTGCTCCTCTTCTGTTCGGGACTTGGTGATCATGTCGTCTACGTATACTTCTATTTCTTTGTGCATCATGTCATGGAAAAGAGTCACCATTGCTCTTTGGTAAGTTACCCCTGCGTTCTTGAGCCCGAAAGGCATCACCCGGTGACAAAAAGTGCCCCACATGGTTATGAATGTAGTTTTCTCCATGTCGTTAGAGTCCATCTTTATCTGGTTGTACCCTGAAAAGCCGTCCATGAATGAAAACCATTAGTGTCTCGCAGTGTTGTCAACCAGCGTGTCAATATGTGGTAGGGGAAAGTTGTCTTTAGGGCTGGCTCGGTTTAGATCCCTATATCCTACACACATACGGACCTTCCCATCCTTCTTCGGTACTGGTACGATGTTTGCAACCTATTCGGGGTATTTGGCTACCTCCAAGAAACCAGCATCAAACTATTTTTTTACCTCTTCTCTGATCTTTAACAACATGTCTGGTCTCATTCTCTGGAGTTTTTGCTGTATTGATTGGACTCCGGCTTTGTTGGTAGTTTGTGCACCACTATGTCAGTATTCAAACCTGGCATATCTTGATAAGTCCAGGCGAAAACATCCTTAAATTCCTGGAGTAGGGTTATCAGTTCGTGCCTAGTTTTCGAGGAAAACGTCGTCCCTATTTTTACTTCTTTTCTCACTTCTTTAGTCCCTAAGTTTACAACTTCTGTTTCTTCTTGGTGGGGCATGATTTGCCTTTCTTCGTTGGCCACCATTCTCCTCAAGTCTACAGAGACCTCACATTCTATCTCATCATCTTCTTCCTCAATTCCCTCTGAGATCTCGGGGCATTCAAAATTCACTCCGGGATTGGATCCAGTATCATTCATACAGTCAATCATGAGAGACCTGCATTAAGTGAGAATGAATTGTATTGGGAAGAGAATGGCTTTATATGAAGTGAATGAACATGAAGAATGGATGAATGAAATAAATGAAACGTTTGCCATTTAAGAAAACGGGGAAGATATTTTCATTTCAACAAAAAGTTAACATAGGTGCCCTATACAAGATATCCCCATTGTTTATGGGCAAAAATAGAAAGTTGATTTGGAGCATTACTCTGATCTAGTCCTAAAAACCACAAGTAGATCAATGTTGCTCCAGTTATCAAGAGTTTCCCCGGGATGGCAGGGGCAGATGTTGGTCAACATATTGCTGACTTGGCCCTTTCCAGCTATCATGTTGATGAACATCCCTTCAAGTGATTCATTAAATATTTCCTCCTTGTTGAGTACGTCATTTTCCTTAATTGCCTCTTCAACCTCTTGTCTTGGTTGGTAGAATCCTCCAGAGACAAAAGTGGTTTTCAAACTAGGGAAGGACATTGGTCTCCATGGAATGTCTTATCCCTTAAATCTGGCTTTTCTTTGTTCTTCTTTTCTCTTGTATTCTTCTTTTCTCTGTTGGGCACTTGGTTTGTAACCCAGACCAAAACGGTCCTTCTTGGTTATCATACTTTTGGCTCGTAGGCTCCCTTACAATCTCTTCCCTAACCCTCTTCCTGCTTTGGCTCATCGGCCCAAAGTTTCAACGACGGTCATCTTGGTACAATTAGATAACCTGAGATAGGGGATCCGACTTCCCTCCGTGACGAATGTGGCATTCACTAGCTCTGATACTCAAAAAGAGCATTCTGCAGCATCCTCATCATTTTGAATGTAGGGGGCATCTGATGTCACTGAAGCAATAATTTCTTGCTCGGCCTCTACTGTGACCAATTTGCCTTCGGTTACGAATTTTAATTTCTAATGTAATGAGAAGGGGACAACTCCTGCGGAGCGGATCCATGGCCTTCCCAATAAGCAGCTGTAACATGGTTTTATGTCCATTACCACAAAATCAATCGCGTGCTCAGTCGGCCCGATCAATAGAGGCACTTCAATTTTTCCCATTGTTCCTTTTTGTGTGCCGTCAAAGGCTCTCACGGAGTTATGGCAAGGCTTTAGGTGAGAACCATCTATTGGTAGCTTCTGCAAGGTCACCATAGGCAGCACGTTCAGTGCTGACCCGTTGTCAATCAGTACCCCCGGTACCACATACAGTTTGTAGTGGGTTGTGATGTTAAGAGCTTTGGTGGACCCCATTCCGCCCTTGGGGATCTCGTCGTCACTGAATGTTATATGGTTATATGCAGTGAGATGTCCTACTATCCTGTCCAGTTTTGCCACAGAAATGTCCTGGGGCACAAAAGTTTGATTTAGTACTTTTAACAGTGCCTCACGGTGTCTTTCTGAACTCAAGAGTAACTCCAGCACTGTGATCCTAGCCGGTTGCTTTCGTAGTTATTCCACTACGCTGTATTCGCTATGCCTCAGGAACTTTAGAAATTTTTTGGCCTGAGCCTCGTTTACTGGCTCATTTATCTTTGGAAGAGGTTCTTCACCAAATACTTGCGCGGGGGTAACCGATGTATCCTTTCCTTTATCTTTGGCCGCTTCAGCAGCCCTCAAGGTTTCAGAGGAGTAACACGTGCCGCTCCTCGTGAAATGGCCCACCTCACCGACATTCATATCACTCTTGCCTTGTTCGTCTTTCGGTGTAAGCTCTTTTACCTCACCAGATTCTGGCTTTTCTGGCGTGGTCACATTTACAACATAGTTTCAGGGAGTTTGCCGTATATCCTTGAATGGGAATGGGGATGGTGCTGAGATGATGATCTTGGGATTTATCTTAGTGGTTTCTCCTTGGGATGGCCTGCACTCTCCATCCTGGAGGAGATGATAAGAGGTCTATCTCTCCTGTATTTAGTGTTGGGGTTATCCGTCCTATGTACGTTCGACCCCTTCTTTCCTGCGGGTTCTTCGAAGAATTCTATTTGCTTATCATTCATCAACTCTTGTACCAATCTCTTAAACTTGTCGCACTTTTGGATGTCATGCCCTTCGTCCTGATGGAATTCGCAATACACTTCACATCCCTTATGTCTTATTACCATGCCTTTGTCGATCACATGGGCCATGCACAATTGTTGAAATACCCACCCAAAGGAGATTTGATTTTTGACACATCATCCTTAATCTTCCTGGTGAAGCATTCCTCAATAACATTTACTCCCCTGTTCCCATGATTAGGCAATGGGTTAGTAGCTACACTCGTTTCTTCAAACTTCAATATTCCAGAATCAATTAAGTTCTGCACAAGTTTTTTGAAAGCAAGGCAGTTCTCGGTGGGATGACCAGAGGCACCACCGTGATAGTCGCAATGCGCGTTCGGGTTATTCCAGGACGGGAATGGTGGTTTGAACGGAGTAACGTAATATGGACGGACCAGGTCTGTTTCATACAACTAAGAGTAAAGCTCCGAGTGCGGCGGGTAGTGGAGTAAAAGTTTGCCTCTCTTTCTTTTTTCTCAGGGTTCTTTCCTCTCTTTGAATCGAGTTTTGCGCTTTCTCCGCAGGTGCTTGTGGCTGTGAGACTGTAAAATTCTTCGGGGCAGTGTAAATACTAGCGGCGTTTACTTCATTCTTCTTGCTGTACTTTTGAGATCCTTCCCCGCTATCAATTCTACCACTTTTAATTGCCAATTCAAGGGACTCCCCAGTCCTAATCAAATCAGCAAAACTCTGTGTTGTGTTATTAATGAGGCGATCGAACAGTGCCCCCTTCAAAGTATTAATGAATAATGGCATAATTTCATGTTCCGGGAGGGGTGGCTGAATTTGGGCGGCCACTTCCCGCCACCTCTGGGCATACTGCCGTAGACTTTCGTTGGACTTCTGCCCCATATTTTCCAACATAATTCTACTGGGGGTCATATATGTTACGTGCTTATATTGCTCAATGAATGCTCTTGAAAGATCTTTCCATGTTTTAACATTTACCCTGCTCAACTGGGTGTACCACCGCAACGCCGCCCCAGTTAGGATGTCTTGGAAACAGTGAATCAGTAGCTTTTCATCCTTAAGGTAGGTCGCCATCTTCCGGCAGTACATTGTTATGTGCGCGGAAGGACACGTGGTTCCGTTGTATTTGTCAAACTCTGGCATTTTAAATTTTGGTGGTAGGACAAGGTCGGATACCAGACTCAAGTCACTGACATCATTTTCTGATTCTTCCATAGTTTGCAAAGTTTTAAATCTTTCTTCCATGAGGCGAAACCTCTCCTCCCACTTTTTTTCTACCTCTGTCCTGATCCTTTCGACCAAATTCAGGTTTGGCACCTCCTTTTCATAGAGTGCTTCAGTGTCAAGGGGTTAAGTCTCAGATGCCCCTGTCGGTATATTAGTCAACATCCCTGCAGGGTCGATATATACCTTTCTAGTCAGATTTGGCGCGACCGGTTGAACCTTATTGTGAACCGGGGTACTTTTCAGTTCTTGGGCGTTTCTCCTTCAACTCTCTTTTCAAGACTCTTAGCCAGTAATGCGGTTATGTCGGATACTATTGATGCTTGTGGCTGGGCAATCTGGTCACTGATGCTTCTTTGGGCTTCGTCAAATCTTGCCTCGAGCTCTCTTTGTCCCTTTTCTAGACTGATTATCTTGTCTTCCATGAGCTTGCTTTGTAATCAGGTAAGATATGAATGATGAATGATTGCGGCTTAACTTCTATTTTCACACTGCCACAATATTTACAACATTAATATGGTTGCAAGGAAAATAAATGTGTGTATAATGATGCGAATGTCATGATGCAATGCAAGGATGTGTGCAGATAAAGGTACTGATTCCGCTGGTAATCACCCTTTTGAACTACTTCCATGGGAATTAAAGGGTCTAAATTATAATAGAGTTCATATTACAAAATGAAGGTCCCTAATACAAAAGAGTACTAATTATGATACAGAGCCCTACAGATAAGCCCTAGCTCTATCTCCTAATTTCCAATAGTCCTGAGCAGCTTGATGAACCTGGGAGCTTCTTCCATTTCTGGGACTACGAAAGGTCGGAGTGTTTCAGCTTCAATGGCCAAATCATTCACATGCCTGGAAACTCGCTGTATGTCAACCATCAGGTTGGCGTAATATTGGTCCCTATCCTGCACCATCCGGGCAGCGTCACACAGTCTCTTTTGCCAATACATGTCCCCTCCGGCTGCAGCCTCTTCGAATACACTGATTCTTTCCTTATAATCCTCAATAGTTGCTTCAAGGGACTCAATTTGGGTTCGTAGAGTGCCTACTTCGCGCTCTCTTTCTTGTAACTCAGTGAAGCCGTTCCTCTAACAGTAGGTTCAAAATGAGTGTTCTACTTCTTCCACCTTTTCTCCCAACTCGACATTCTAACTTCGGCTCTGATCCAGACTTTGGATAGTGTCATCGTACAACTTTTGCATCTCTAACAGTCTATTCCGGCTACTCATGGACCTTCTTTTCCAAGCGGCGACGTTCTCTCTCTCGTGGTTGACTGCTTGTTTTCCTTTGCTAATTTCTTGCCTAGTTCTTTCCTTTTCTTGGTCAATGACCTTCTTGAAGGACTGCCTTTCTTCCTCAATAGCTAACCGACAGCTTTCTATCTCCTTCTCGATTGCTCTCTTGCTGATTTCTCATTCGTCTTCCACCAAACGGATACCATTCATTCTTTCCTTTTCCACGGCTATGAACTGACTTCGGCCGACCTTTTGTATCTTTGCTTGGAGTAGGAAGGTATCCTTTTGGTAAAGAGTGTTCTTCTCGCTCAAATCCGCATTTAATTTCTTCAACTGCCTAATGATCCCATCCCGTTCGTCGACCTCTAAGCTTACTTTATAGAGCTCACTCGCATGCTGAGTCTGTTGGGTGTCCATTTTCCTCTTAATTTCGTCGAGTTCATTCCGTAAGATATCAGTTTCAGACGGTACCACCCTTGTAAGCTCCTCAAGTGACACAACTGGTCCTTGATCGGATTCAGGAATCACATCATTAACCCTCAAATGTCTCCAAAGATCGTAGTCTGGAGTGGTCAGGTGCTCGGTCTCTCCGTCCACCCTGATCCGGTAACAATGGTCCCAAGCCCTCATGATAGTCTGGACTTTTTCTTTAAACTCACCTTTGAAAGGAAATTCAGTTCGGCTTAACCCGACGGTATTGGGAATGAACTGTCATGATTCGAATTGTCGAGACACCAAAAATGGAGCACAAGCAATCCCTCCATGCAGTCCCAACATCATCAGCCAGCTGAAGTCACCGCAATTGTATAAAAAGTAATTAACTCTACCGAGCCATGGGGCCCTCCATACTATGTCTTCGTCTTGAATGTTCCTGAAGAAACTAGACCATTTTTTTTGTTTTCAAGTTCTCTCGCCATTCTTTTGCTAAGTACTCCCGTAAGGGCGAAAAACCTTGGAAGGATATCCCTGGTAGGACCCTTGTCGACGTCTTCCACATGTGGCTCTGAACCCACACCTGTAACAGCTGTGCACACCCCCTGAAACGTCATCCTTCATGCTTTCGACTGGCATTTAAGGAAATAAAGGTCTCGACCAAGATTGCTGGTACTTGATTTGCTCGCCGTTTCATACGCTCGAACAGATCCAAAATGGCTACATCAATGTTTCCAAGAGTTCTCGGAAAGATCACCAACCCATATATTCCCAAGGCAAGCATGTCTATCTTTTTCTCCTCATCTGGATGTACAAGTAGGATGTCTCGAATGTTCTCCCATGCAAATACTGTACTGTCTCCTCGAAGTCGGATCAAGCCATTAACCCAATCGTCATTCATTCCGGTAAAGGTTTTGAGCTTTGAAGTGTAATTCTGATTCCTCAGAGGTTTTGCGTAAATCCAATCTTCTTGAACGTTTTTCTGATTAAGTAAGGCGGTATATTCTTCTACTGTAGGCATCATGTCCTATCCATTGAAGGTGAAGCAGTAAAAGGCAGGATTCTAGAACTGAAAAATGGCTCGGAGTAGGGGCTGGTTTACCCGAACGTATAACAATCGTGCAATGTCGCCATAACTATCACAGAACCTGTCTTGTAATCTCTGGTCCCATCCTTCCCAAATACTTTGGAGATCCCATAAGTTGTTCTGTTGAAGACTCACGTAGGTGTACCCTGCTATTACGCGCTCGCTTGGTAAACTGTCCCCTTGGGCCTTCTGGTTGACCTCTGACCAATGTCTGACTGACAAGTTAAGCTCTTCTTTCCTAAGACACCTTTTTTCCATGGTGAAAGACTTTCTGATCGGGCAAACCACTTGATCCAGTACCTTTATGTAATGCAAATGTAATAATGCATTAAAGGAAAAAAAAGCAAAAGAAGACAAGTCAGTACCAGATAGAATTAATAAACACATAAATAAAAAAAGACGAATTAAATAAAGTAAACAGACAAAACAACCCTATTTATCCATCTAAAACACCTAAGGTTATCCGCATGGCTCTAAAGGGTGGGTTTCTATGTTCCCTACATACAGTGTTGGTGGTAGGAGGTACCCAAATTGTCCTTGCTGTCCCCTACTAAGGGTAGCAAGGCCCCCGACCATCACCCATTATAGGCTCCTTTCAACCGGGTTCAATTCAGGGGGACCCATTCGCTTATGCCTGCACGAAGGAACGATATTCTTACGAAAGCATAAGGTACTCGAGCCCCGAAGGTACTTGCTAGGCCTACACGGGAGAACGATATCTCCACGAAAGCATTAGCGTTTCCCCCCACTTAAAAAACAGGTTTATATGCCAAATTTAAATGCGTTAAAATAAACGCGCAATTACAACCGAATATTAATTTAATAGTCACTTTAATCCGGAACTTCTAATATTATTAAAGCGGTAACTATTTTAAAAAGCTCGACTCTCTTTTTGTAAAAAAACAAAAAATGTCCCCAGCGGAGTCGCCATCTGTAGCGATGTCCTCTTTCGCTAAAAAAAATAGGGTTTTCGAAGTGTTTATTGTCTTTCGGATAAAAATGTTTATTCCGTGGGTTTTTTTTTAAAATACCGTATTTTATTTAAGAAATTGGAGTCGCCACCAGCCACTTAGGTAGGCCGGACACCATAAAACCAGAGATTTGAAAACTATTGGGTTCGGGAGTCGGTTACGGATGGGGAAGGATTAGCACCCCCACACCGCCCAAAATTGACACTTTAATAATTACCGCTTTATTAAAATTAAACTTTCCGGATTAAAGTGACGATTAATTTAAAATTCGGTTATAATTGCGAGTAAATTTTAAAGGCCCCGTTATCCGAGAGTAAACGCCCAACCACTATCACTACGCCTGATACTGGCCCCGTTTACGCTCGGATAAAAGGGCACCGCTTTGACAATTAATATTCCGTTATGCAAACCTAACAAAAACATTACAAACAAATATTTACAAAGACATGGAACTAAAACATAAAATACATAAACATAATAATATTAAAATGCAAAATGCATGAACATAAACAATGTAACATGTCCTAAAAATAAAACAACAAATACAAATATAAACATGCAAAAAGAGACATACTTCCCAAAACTAAATTAATTAAATCTAACATACTTACGCATAAAGAAAACACCAATGCAAAATACGTATGACATATACACATGACATATAGCGATACTAAATTAACAAAATAATGTGTAAACATAAAAATTAGAGCTTAATATGTGACACAAAATATGCATACACAATGTAAAAATGTCATGGCAAAGTTAACAAAATTTTCATACTAGCATGTAACCTAGGAAACGAGGCAAACATAAAAAGCTACCTCTTATTTTATCATGATCAAACAAAGCTAAACATATGAAGTACACATAAAGGAAAATAAACATGAATAAACATGGCTAAAACGCATATAAAGACGTAAAGAAAGATATGGATATAAAAACTAGACATACCATGAATTAATATGTGACATGCTATGCAAAACAAATAAAAACATACTAACATACGGACGTGGTATACAAATTAAATTAAACACAACGTACAAAATGAACCTATATGAACGAAATAAATAAATAAAAAAACAAAAGCATGAAATCACGGAAAAGAGCGTATTATAAAACATAAATATAAGAAATACAAGAAAAACATATATAAAAACATGCAACATGACATGGCAGTGTACATTCACAAAGGAAAAAACATAGTAATTTAAATCAGACAGAGGGACTGAAATATAATAGAAAAGAAACACACAACCCAAATCGAAAAATAAAAAAAAACACGGGGACAGGATTGCAAACCGAATGAAACTTGAAAGGATCGGTGATGTAAAATACCCAAGGGGCAAGCCCAAAATGCAAACATTCAAAACGCGGAAGCACTCGGGAGGTAATTTCACCATTAAAAAAAGATTTCGATTTATCTGAGGACCAAATTGAAATATCTTCAAAAAGGAAAGGGACTGGGGCTGCTAATATCCCATGCGGCGAGACAGAAACGTAAATTTCAAGAACGCGGAGGGATTTATAACGTTATTTTCCCATTTTCTTTTATTTCCCGTCTATAAAATCGATAACCGGCCCCCTTCATTCAGTTTTCCCTCATTTTTTTACCTCAAGAGAGAAAGCTCTCTCTTTTCCCAGAAATACAACCCACAAACCCTTCAGCCGCCGCGGTTCTAGAGGCCGGCGGTGGTCCAGCTACTCCGGCCACCGCCTTTAACGCCGTAACAACAAAAACCTAATCTAGACACCCCTCACAAGAGCCAAAAAGCCTCTACTTTTGGAAAGACCGAACCAAAATACTCCTATTTCGACTTCGCAAAGCCCAGATCCCTGACGTGTCGAGACGAAAACAAAAACTCTATTTTTATTTTCACTTTTTGTATTTTTTATGCATGTATAAGATTCGAAAAAAGAGAGGAGATTACCGATGGAAACTTGTATTTTTTTTGATAACTTGGTCTCTGTCTTCTTACAACTTTTTCATACATATATCCTGATGAGTTTTGGTAGAAAACAAAATATAAAATACATACATCTCTATCTGATTTGGTACTGACAAGTCTAAATTTTTGGTGTTTTCTGATGATTGACACGGTGGTTGGAGCCGGTATGGAGAGGTATGGCGGTGGCATGGTGGAGGTGGAGTGGTGCTAGACTAAATCCTGGTCGTTGGATCAGATTTGATCCAACGGTCAGGATTTCTCAAAGTTTGAACGGTCGGGATTCAATCTTGCAGCTGGAAAGACCACATCAGATCATGACGCATGACATGTGGCAGATGAGGAGTCAGGTGCGTGTGACACACGCACGCGTGGGAGGCAGGCAGTCCCGAGCGTGTACCCATGCGGCAAGCAGAAGGACGTTCTTCTTCAATCACGACTGTTGGGTCAAAAATTGATCCAACGGCTCTTGATTAGCTGCGTAAAAGAAGATGGGGATTAGGGTTTAGTTAATTAAACGGGTTTGGACTTGGCCGAGATGGTCCTTGTAAATATATTTGGGTTTTATACTTGTATAAGGATTGGACCTTAATTATTATTTTTTTGGGTTTATAATTTATGGGTTTCATTTTAAGTTAGTCCATTAATAATGATAATATTAATAATAATAATACAAACACACACACACACGTACATACAATACGTGTACATGCAAATCACTAACATTTAATGACATACAAGCATGCATACATATACATACGGAAACACATACGTATACCAACATATATATACTCACACAATAACTCATGCAGATATACACATTATATATACACACAGCATACATGCAAATTAATCAAATATTCAAACATGTAACATATGAGCGTATATATAAATAATTACTAATACGTACACATATATACATGCATTCACAGATATCACACACACATATTTTTATCTTACTAACACTCATGCAATAATAATATTAATTATATATTAGCACAATACTTACAAATCAGATAAAAATGAGTGATTACAGCTTCTAGCTCAAGTTAACAGGCTTCAAGATCAAGCAACACTCATATTCTTTATCCTATAGCTGGGAGGAATGAAAAAGAGAGTGATAAGTACAAGAATGTACTTAGTGAGGTAGTACTAGATCTAACCATTTGTTATGTCAAGTTTTGTGTCATTTAACCAAGTATAGCCATAGCTAAGGATTTCAAGCATTAAGATAATCCTAGCTAAGGATTTCAAGCATTCGACTATTAAGGAACAAGAAACAAGAAATCATACTTCATGCTTTCATATCAAGAATCAAGCACATCATGCTTTCAAAACAAGTAACATACATTTCCTGGCTTTCAAGACAAGTAACATTCAATTCATGGCTTTCAAGACAAGTAACATGTGTTATTGGATTGTTATTACATTTGTTATCAATTAAACAACCCCCTTGGTACTTAGTTTGTATAGGTAATCGAGTCTCCAACCAACTGTCGCCACAAGATGCACCATAGTGTTGGTCAACCCTCCTACTATCGCCAAAGACCACATACGTACCCTCCGTCTGTCGCCAAATAGGGGCCTTAGCCCTGGACCGTAGTCCACCCTAACACAATGAGCTCTAGACTCTAAGGCATGCCCTTCTACCTAGCCCAACTAGCTACCAAGGTTGTTCGATTTACCATTTATACGAGCTTATCAAGTTCAAGATTCATGACAAGCAAGTTTATTTCATATTAGGCCCTTAGGCCATTTGAGCCATAGCTCACATATCATGTAATTCTCATGTTTCATTTCATCAAGATGAGATAATATCTCAAGCAAGTTCTTTAGCATTCGATCACATGCAACATGATACACATACAAGCACCAAAGTTACTACTTAAACATGCTTAGCATTTGAATAAAACATGTATTCAAGATGTGATCAAATTTCATGCATTACTAGTCATTCTTCCCTTATTAAGTCAAGTCCATATTAGGTTCATTTAAGCATTTCAAGATTGTAAACAAGCATGCACTGGTTAGGACCTAGTCCTAACCCTAGAGATAACTACACTCACAATACTACAAACTTAGCTAGTCTTGGATCCACACTCCCTTGTTCTTGGCTTTAGGATGATCCACTCTATCCTCTTCCACCAAGTTTACTCCTGGTTCTATCACATTACACAACAAATACATGTCAAAACAAGATCATTCAATCAAAGCAATGTTACAAGCACATAACATATACAAATCTGGCAGCATGTTCATATACATTCTTTACTACACTTATTTATACACTAATCCATGTAAAACAGGACTTTTGCAGTCATTCTCATTCCACCAAAATGCCCTCCATAAGGAGCGTTATGACAATGTTGTAGAATAGATTTCATCTCTTCCTTAGGGACATAGTGTCGAATTATATTTTCATTCCAAACCTTTAACAAGTAAGGTTCATCCCAATGATATTTTGTAGCATCTCTAAGAAATCTAGCCTTTTGTGCCTAGTTATACCGACAAGGTTCTTTCCACAAACTAAATAATTTACCATATCAGCGTACCATGCTATTGCATTTACACCAAAAAGCTTTTCATCAGGAAATGCGTCAATAATTTGCAACTTATTGTCGTCTTCGCTTCCAGCTTCTAACCTCGAAAGATGATCAACAACTTGATTTTCTGACCCCTTGCGGTCTTTAATTTCAATGTCAAATTCTTGTAGCAATAAGATCGAGCGGATAAGTCTAGGTTTTGCATCATTCTTTGCAAAGAGGTATCTTAACGTAGAAAGATCAATAAAAACAATAATTTTTGAACCAACAAGATAAGAATGAAATTTATCAAAAGCAAAAATTACTGCTAATAGCTCTTTCTCAATAGTAGTGTAATTAATTTGAGCTTTAGTAAGAGTCTTACTAGCATAGTGGATTGCATGAAATACCTTGCCCTTGCGTTGTCCCAATACTACACCCAGGACGAAATCACTAGCGTTGCACATAAGCTCAAACAGTTGCTCCCAATTAGGTGTAACGACTATCAGTGCATTCACAAGCCGAGTTTTAATTTTATTGAATGCATCCAGACATGCATCGTCAAAAATGATTTTTCTTCCTTGCTCCAACAGTAAGCATATAGGCTTGGTAATCTTTGAGAAATCTCGAATAAATCTCTTATAAAACCCGACGTGACCTAAGAAACTGTAGATACTTTCACATTTGTTGGTGGTGGCAGTTTTTCGATAACATATACTCTTACCCTATCAACCTCAATTCCAGCATTCAAAATTTTGTGGCCTAGCACAATTCCTTTAGTGACCATGAAATGACAGTTTTCCCAGTTTAGAACCACATTGGTGTCTTCACATCGCTGCAATACTCTCTCTAGATTGTCGATGCAGTGGTCAAAATTATTCCCATACACCGAAAAATCATCCATAAAAATTTCAAGGGAATTATCAATCATATCTGAGAATATTACCATCATGCACCTTTGAAAATAGGCAAAAATATACAAAACTTGAGCCACATGAACTAAGAAAATATGCAGATTTAGACATGAAAATGCAGAAATAGAAGCAATGAATGTCAATGTGGGGATAATAAGACCTATAAAATGAGGAAAAAACCATGCACTTTAAAAAGCTATCATACTAAGTTTTCAAAATTTCTTTGTGGGCACGCGCATATCGATAAGCTGTTGATCGATAACCATACTTTTTGATTTTCCGTATCAAACTCTAGCTCCTAGTTGCGCACTTTAGAAAACCATTTGCTCAACTTTGGATTCTCAAGGACTCTCTTCCTAGTTTCCACACTCGTGAACATCATTAAGATTCTAGAACCTGCAATCCTCATGAACGAAAAGCCTTCCAAATATACTTCTTTTAGTTCATTCGCTAACGTAGCAATTCCCAACGATAACTGACACAACGCTATTGTGCAACATTTAAGAACTCCTAATTTATCCTCGTAAACCACACCTTGTATTGACTTAATTGTTTTTTGGATTGAGACTCCTCATTCTTTATCGAAACCCCATCCCTGAATTTTATGTTTTCTTTTTTCTTCCAAAACTAATCACGTGCGATTCCTCATGCCTATTCGTCTCAAATTTTTAATCCGTAAATCCATTTTCCATTCAATCATTCGATTGTTTGCCAAGCCTCTTCATTCATCACCATATGAAAAAAATCCAAATCTTGACCCATCTCACGCTCGTTTCTTCGGTACAAAAGCATCGACTACACACCCATGGTGATCAAACACATGCCACACCCCCTTTCAATAAATTTGACTAGATAAATTTCCCACGAAGATAGTCCAGCACTGATGGCGACTGCTGCTTGCCATGACGCTTATGCCGAATCTAGATGTGCTCAAAGTAAATGTTTTTCATTGTTTATTCTAGACTTAGTGTTTTAACCCTAAAATTTTCACTCCATTATAGTAAGGTCTCATAAAAGTGAAACACTAACTGACCTGGAATATACACGAGCACAAAAGAATACCAAAGTCATGGAATAGAAATAACCTCGTTAAAACCAAGCAACATAAAGTGTTGAAACATAAGGAGCGGCAACGCAAATCTGTTGATAGTGGGGGTAGGTCTATTGTGCGGTAGGTTAAAATGCGGCTACTATACGACGGCACATGTTTTCCCAATTACATGTTACTTGCCAATTCAAACATGTTTTGGTTCAGATTTTTAGTTGGTTAATGAAATGTTTTACCCGTAAACTAGTTTTTCTTCTAACCTTTTAGGTGTCGGGTTAATTGCTTCCCTTTGAACTTAGAAATTGGAATATGCTCGTAATATTTTAGGTTCCCTAACCACTGAAACTCCTTTTTGGTAACATTTTAGGTGGCGAATGCAGTATTTTACTCAACTTAAAAAGTTCAATATCTCGATAATAATTTAGGTTCCCCAACGTTAAACCGAATATAGGTGCCAATCACGAAACTGAATTTCATTAACATTTTATAGTCAAACTGAAACGTGGGTAACATTTCAGGTGTTGATCCTGAAATTGAATTTCATTAACATTTTAGGGTCTGAACGCCAAACTGATTTCTGCCAACATTTTGGTTCAAAACGCAAAACTAATATTCGTTGACATTATAGGTCACGAACCCCAAACTCGTTGGCTATAACATTTTATATGCCTAACCCCAAACTATTTTTTTATAACATTTTAGGTGTCGAGGCTGAAACTCATTTTGGGTAACATTTTAAGTGCCAAACCCCAAACTGATTTTTAGTAACATTTTAGGTGCCGAACACCAAACTGATTATCGGTAACATTTTAGGTGCCGAACCTCAAACTAAATACTGATAACATTTTAGGTGTCAAACCCCAAACTAAATATCAATAATATTTTAGGTGCGAAACCCTAATTTTACCCTTACAAATCTTCTATAAATATTCCTACACTACCATAGTGTGTAGAAATTCTTTATTAAAAATTATGGCAAGATTTTCTGCAACCATTTTGTTTTTAGGAACATACCTCAACACTTCATTCAACAACAACATCAAGAAGGATGATTTGTTTGAGTTGATTTCCATGGAGGTTAGCGAATCAACAAGGATGAAATTGTGTTCATTGGAAGCCAAAATCCCCGTCGATGAGCCCGGCCCTGAAGCTTATTACATGCTACAGATATGTAATGCAAGCGACCTTCACAAGATGTTTAGGAGATACAACCGTGTAGGGGGTACCAACATCGAGCTGTATGTAAAATTTGATGAAGGTGTTAGTTAATCAAGAATTCGAGGAGGTTTTCCTCCTTTCGCAATGCAGATGCTATTTGTGTACGTAATTCTAAGAGACGACGTGAGAAAGAATAAATAATTAAGGAATTGAACGTCACATCTGATATATCTACAGACTACGACAACACAGAAACAAACTCCTCTTCTGTTCATTTTAACTGAACTAAGCTAGCTTAGTAGCAATAAACCATGCATCTAAGTTCATATTGTACTTTTTAATGTAATTTATGTTTCTACCTTAGTAGCAATGAACCATGCATCTAATTTCATATCATACTTTTTAATGTAATTTATATTTGTGTTGGTGATCATATTTCTTTCTGTTCCTCGAAAAAACATCCAAATATAATGAGAGTTGTCAACCAGCTTAATCAGAGCTGAGTATATCATTAAACACGTCTAGCATCGTTTTAGCATCGATAAGTATTGATACTATACTTCATGTTTCGATATCTGTATGTAAAATTTGATGATGGTGTTAGTTAATCAGGAATTCGAGGAGGTTCTCCTCCTTTCGTAGACGCGAGCGCTATTTTTGTACGTAATTCCAGGAGACGACATGAGAAAAAATAAATAATTGAGGAATTGAACGTCACATCTGATACATCTACAGACTACGACAACACAGAAATAGACTCTTTTTCCGTTCATTTTTACTGAACTAAGCTAGCTTAGTAGCAATGAACCATGCATCTAAGTTCCTATTGTACTTTTTAATTTAATTTATGTTGCTAGCTTAGTAGCAATAGACCATGCATCTAATTTCATATCGTACTTTTTAATGTAATTTATGTTTGTGTTGGTGAACATATTTCTCTTGGTTCCTCGAACAAATGTCCAAATGTAATGGGAGTTGCTAACCAGCATAATCAGAGCTGATTATATCATTAAACACGTTTGGCATCGTTTTAGCATCGATAAGTATCAGTACTATACTTCGTGTTTTGATATTATTGAACATGAACATCAAACCTTACACAATATTGTAACATTTAAGGTGGCGTTCTTGTTATAAGTATCACAACTCTTATATAAATTTTGATACTCTCAAATACGTATGAACATATAACTATAAATGAACGTGAACATTGTAGACGATTACTATCGAAACTGTACATGAATGGGTACATTTTATTAATGTTTGAGTATCGTAACTCTTAGTTATGTTACAACTAAGAATTTTGACAAAAGAAGACGTGTCAGGCCCGTACAACAGAGAATCCTGATAACGAGATGACATACCAGCGACGTGCATAAGAGATTCTTGACATGAGTTGACGACAGTCACATTACATTGATGATAAGGAAGCACTTGTTAGTTCTATTGTTTGTTTCTGGAAAAGGTAAGTTAGATTGTGTTCACATTGTAGATGAAATTTTTTATCACAACGTAACACATGATGATTATTCAAACCAGGCTTGTCGAAATTAAATTATTTTTCAAGTATTTTCTTTTGACTTAAAATTTCTCCATTTTTTGTACAACCTCGTTACTTCATCCATTTTTTCAGCGAAGAAGGTTGGAACCCGATATCTGAATTCTTCAACATCGATTGAATATCCATAATTGTGTATCCATTTAAAGAAAGCACAATGACTCTAAAAATATGCAGAATAACGTATTAATTGAAACAGTGAAACAGTAGCGTAACTTATTACTTAAAACCTCAGGGCTTCTTGTGGCCATAAAATCTATTCCCTTTGCGTCGTGGTACAGTTGAAGTGTAAACTTGTGATTGCAATACATAATAATAGTGAATAATGTTTCCTTCGGCACGTGATGTAGAACTTCCAGAGTTCCAGTACACATCGTGGAGGGAAAACTCAAACAGTTGACGTTGCACTGTGCGGAGATGGAAGTGGAGATGAGTATAAGAACAATATATAATTTTGGGTAATAAAATAAATTAACCAATTTCAACATTTTGCCATTATGAATTGTAATTTCCCTTTTTTCAGCGAAGAAGGTTGGAACCCGATATCTGAATTCTTCAACATCGATTGAATATCCATAATTGTGTATCCATTTAAAGAAAGCACAATGACTCTAAAAATATGCAGAATAACGTATTAATTGAAACAGTGAAACAGTAGCGTAACTTATTACTTAAAACCTCAGGGCTTCTTGTGGCCATAAAATCTATTCCCTTTGCGCCGTGGTACAGTTGAAGTGTAAACTTGTGATTGCAATACATAATAATAGTGAATAATGTTTCCTTCGGCACGTGATGTAGAACTTCCAGAGTTCCAGTACACATCGTGGAGGGAAAACTCAAACAGTTGACGTTGCACTGTGCGGAGATGGAAGTGGAGATGAGTATAAGAACAATATATAATTTTGGGTAATAAAATAAATTAAAAAGCAATGCAAGTTTATATTTGCAGGAATGTAAGTGAAATAAACTAAAATGAAGTCCATAATAAATCTACCTCAAATTACAAAAAATATTAACAAGTTAAAAAAGTCATGATATTAAATGTCTAGTAAACTGAGGATCAGCATGCTTACGAAGCTCACCATTCTTACGAAGCTCAGCAAACTGAGAATCAGCATGGTTTCAAAGCTGCATGAATTGCAAATCAACATGATTACAAAGTTCAACTAACTGCGAATCAACATGGTCACAACAAGTAACCATGTACTCAACTAGTGACTTCATCGTAATCTCCTATAGAATTGTAAAACAAACTTGTTCGGCAGCCGAAGGGGAATGTTCTTCCTCATTTTCTGTGTTGGCGACATCTTTACGTCCTTATAAATCCAACACTTTTCTTTTTCGTCAAAGATGTACCCGTATTTGTGGGCGAAATGTTTGTCAATCTTTTCCTTTAAAGGGACAAGGGGGTCTACATAAAAATCAACATCGTTCTTGTGAAATATGTGTGTAAGGACACAAGCATATGGAAGAGAGGTTGAGGCCCCATGGTCCATAGTGACAAAGGATAGTATCTAGAGGATTTTTTTTGGAAATGTTAGGAGCAACCTCAGTTCGATATTGGTTAAGCCACCAATAATCAATCTTTCGAATTGTTCCCGCCTTCCCACCAGACGGTCGAAAAAACCATGACACAATAAGGTGAAAGATTATCTCTTCAAAAGAAAGATTTTTAGGGCCATACCCTTTGTAATTTTTAATAGATCTGGTATCAGTTTCATCGTAAAGGCCTTTATTTCCAATACCCAAATCAGCCGCAATTTATTAGAGGGTGATAGAGAGTTCCTTATGCATAACAAAAAAGTTGATGACAATGATCTTAGATGAATTTAGGTATTTTATAGTTCTGGAATTACTGTAAAAGACCTACACAAGTCTTTCACAAACCCTTAGTTGGATGTCAAGAAAAGCATTCCAACCCCATTTCTTGAAAGTTGACTGCATTTTAAAGTTGAAGGTTTCATTCTGAAGGAAATTCATGGCCACAAAACGTTCTTTACAAATTTGTCTACCGTAGAAATGTTTATAATATTTGGCCTTTGCATCCTCGTCTCTAAAACAAGATTCATCAAAATATGATGTTGGGTCAACGGTTCGTTGACGTTTGGTTGGCTGCTGCATGGTTAATGGGTAGAGTGAATAAGAGTTCAGCGGGATTTGGATTTAGAGATCCTGTAAGAAATAAAGAAATTGTTTGGAAGTCAATCAACATCAAAAATATAATAATTCGGTGAACCCCATCAATGAATAGTATATAAAAACATAAGAAAATTTAGAGGAACCCATCAGTTATATGAACCATGTTTTGAACAAGAAGCCAAGCCCATCGATAATATCAACCAATTTCGAAGTTCAAAGATAAGGCATGAAAAGAATTGGGGTTGGAATGCATGGAAAGTAAATAAAAACCAAGGGATTATATCAACCAATTATTGAAGAGCAACTATCATCCATGGAAAGTAAATGAAAACTAAAGAAGAACCAAACTAAACAAGGGTTTTTTTTAATAGAGTTAGGGATTCCAGAAATATACCTTTGTGTGCTTCCAGCAGTCTCTTAGTGAATTGGGTTTAGGGTTCCTGTAAAAAACAGAAACAAAATAATCGCAAAATCTGAAAAAACCCATCAACAGTAGCAACCATATCTTAAACATGAACGGTCAACCATGGAAAGTAAATGAAAACCAAAGAAAAAGCAAGGCTATTTAAAAAACCCGGGGTTTCCAGAAATACCTTCGAATCCCGTAGATTGAAATTGAAAACGAAGGGAATGAGAAGATGATGTTTAGGAGGAGTAATGGGTGAAAAAAAAGTAAAAAGTCCTAATTTAAAGTTTGTGAAGAGAAGGAAAGGAGGAACCCAAAAGGTTCGCACAACAAAGTGAGAAGGGCATTAATTTTCTTTTGAGGGTGACATTCTAGCTTTTCTATATATATATATATATATATTCTAATTTAAGTAGCAGAACTGGGGCATAAGTTGCACAACTTTGAATGAATAATGAAGTGGGAACAAAAAACAAAAAAGGTTATACATGTTTAGTTTGCAACTAAAAATTTTATTATACTACTAAGTTCAAATATTTTGAAGGTGTTGCAACCTAGATACCAGTTTCGATACTTTAAAAGCAAACACTGCAGCATATGATATTTAATCAGGATCGAAACTAAATAACAAACCTACAATTTAACTGTTTTCGTACATTGTAAGTTGATCTTCAAATCTAATAGTACTGAAACTTGGTTGCACGATTTAGAAATCTTCTTCTTTCGTTAGCAATGTTTTTAATAAGGATTTTCAGAAATGTTGTTAGGGGTGCAATTACGTTTTTGGTTTATTTCGTGGGAATGTAGGATTAAAATCTAAATTCGAAATCCCAACATCCTAAAATGTAAACCTTAAACCCTAAACCTTAAAAACAAAATTACAACCAAAAGCTGTAAATTGAACATCATACACACTAAACACCAAAACTCTAATCCCTAAACTAAAACCCAATACTCTAGAATTGAGAGGCTTGTATAAAATAAAGTTTAAAGAAGCTTGTAGTTCAAAGTATTTTCCTAAAAGGAATAAGAAAGTGCAAAATTCTACAATGTGCGACGAACACCGCTGAATGCCAGTAACGCTAAACATCATTAATTGCTTAATGAAGATTAAAAATTTGAAGGACTTAACATATAATTAAGAAGCATTTTGTAAAAAAATCAATTAAATTATTTTCCACACATATACTATTTTTAATATTTTTTAATAACTGGATCAAATAAAAAACGTAGTCAATTTTAAAAATAAAAGACACTAACTATTCCCTTTGCCATTCCAAACGCTACTGTCGTTAGACACCCTTCGGCGACAAGATTGTCGTTGTTGCGATGCCGTGATTACATGACCACCATTTGAGCCGAGCTGCTTTCAACAGTTGGTATTTGATCCAATTATGTAGAAAAACCCTAAATTGACTATGTAACACCCCAATTTTGGGCCTAGCAGTTTGTAGGCTAGTTAGACGGTCTGGTGGACCAGGTTAGAAATTCGAGTCAGATTCGGGAATAAATATTTTTGAGTAAGTTAAAAATATGGAAAAAATGGTTAAAAAATTATTTAAAATATATATGATGTTGGTGAAATCAATTTTGGAAAATTAAGTTTGGAGAGGTGACATTTTGGTTGGTGACCAAAATGTAATTTTGGTAAAACCGTTTTTAGTGACTGTTTTGTAAAGATTTAAAACTTTGAATCTTTAAGGAACTATTTTACCAATTGGTATAATATGAGTTTTCTCTTATTTAGGATTATTTTAAAAGAGTTTTAATAAAGGAAATTAAAAGGGGTTTAATTAAGGAATGTAGTTATTTCCTAAAATCACATTTGACGTAACTTTCTATTCTCAAGATTTTCTCTCAACTTCTTCCCAACCAAACACATTATTTTTAATCAGAAACTTAAGGTAATGATCTTGATTTCTTAACTCTTTGATTTCCTAAAATATTCTTCAATTGTTTTCTCAAAAATTTTATTGTATCTTTTTGTTTTTTAAGAGGAAAACATCCAATTAAGGGGAAACTCATTCATCGGAGGTAATATTTGTTCTTATCCTCTAATGAAAGGTTCTTTATTGAAATTCCCAAGTTCTTGATTCTTTAAATATGTTTTCTATTGAGTTTTGATGATTTAATTGAGGAATATGATTAAATCAAGGTTTAATTTGTGTTTTTATGTGATTTTCGAAATGGATTTGTTTTGATGGTTCTTGATTGATTTTAATCATGGTTTGGATGTTTAATAATGTTGAGATAACGGTTTTAACAATAGAATCCCAAAACTATGCGATTCTCTAATTGTTAGGTTGCTAGATTTGAGTTTTTGTGGAGTTGTGGTGGTTTTATGGTTGTTGGAGATATAAGGATGATATTGGATGGTTTATGGATTTCAATTAATGTTAATTGATAATTGGAAATGTTAGGTTTTGGCTGGGTTAAGTTTGGAGGGTAATCGATGTTGTTTTCGATTGTTTCGAATAAACGATTAATAGCTTTTAGCAAGGCAATATTGAGGAATTGCTTTGCTGGGATTTTGGGTGCATTGAGATGCATTAATCCTTTGTTGTTATGTGGTTAAAATAGGGGAGATCAATCCGGAAGCTATTGGTGAAGTGTTGGAGGCTTCGAGCATTTGATTTCGCGTTGGCAAATCGAGGTTTCGCATTTCAGTGAGTGAGAACGTGGATTTTAGTTTAGAAGTGGTTTAAAGGTGGTTTATGGGAGTTTAAACTTAGCTTGAAATGCTGATTTAAACTCAGAAGTAAGTATAAAGTGGTTTACTCTCTCGGTCGTGCTTTTACGAAATGGTCTTATGCACTTCTTTTTTATTACATGGTACCTACTGTTTATGCATGATTTAAGTATGTGAGATACTTTTTTTAATCATGAAATGATGATGGATGCACGTAGTAAGTGATCCATGTAAGTATGGTTTATACTTTTCTAAAAAGCATGGTTTGTTGCTTTGGGAAAAATGGTTTTGTATTGATGCATATGATAACAGTGAGGTACAAGGTTAACTGTGAATTATATTGAAAAGTGATATGGTTTAAAATGTTATTGGATATAGTTGACCGGCCATATGATTGATAGTGCATTATAAATAAGTCACCTTAGATGTTAAGGGGTTGAGATTTTACCGAATACTCTATCCAAGTACCCTAACGGTTGAGGGTTATGAGGTACCGAAAACTCCCTTTAGTGGGTTATACATGTACCGATGAGTGGTGTTGAGGGGATGAAATGGTACCGAATACTCAATCACTGGTGTCACAACAGTTGAAGGGTTGTAATGGTACCGAATACTCCCGTGTGTGAACCTTGAGATGCCGATGAGATTGTATGAAGTGTTAGGAGAACACTTGTTGAATCCGTGTATCCGATGAACTAGTTTGGAATTGGAAATTTGGTTAATGATCGCTTGAAAGCCAATATAATTGTTGATGTATCACGTTGTTTTATAATGGGATTTATACATGTTACTCTTTAAGCTTTTCACATGATTTGTTATGTATGGGAAGGCTTAAATTGAGGTCTAGCAATGGGTTTTGCCGTGGTTAATGATACATGTTGCATATTGTTTAATATGCGGGTTTTTGAAAGTGTTAAGTGCATGGTTTTCAAGGTATGATGGTTTAAACGAAGTTTTAAATGTTGATTGAAATGAGATTTCAATGTGGTTTTGGAAATGGATTTAAATGCATTGATGGTATGTTGTTTTAGAGCACTCCTCACTAAGCCTTGTGTGCTTAAGCTCTCTTTTGTCCATCAATGCAGAGAACTAAGGGTTGAGGCAGCAAAGAAGCAAGGGATCGTTAAAAACATCGGTATCAAAAGTATGTTTCCAAAGTTAAACTACGAGTAATAAGGGCAATGAGGGTTCCAATGTTGTTTTTGGGAGATGCTATGTTAAACTCCCGGTTATAGCATGTTGTGTTGTTGCTTTGGACTTGTAATTGGCCTTTAATGTTTGGTATTTGCCTTGGATTTGGTATTCATGTTTTGATTGGCTTGGTTATTAGGAAGCATGCCTCTAGTTTACATTTTGGAACATGATGCTTGGTTATGATGATGTTTCTGTGATGTTTTGCTATGGATCGATCCTTGAATGTATTGTGTATATGTTAGAAACATGTTAGAGTATTTTGGTATCTTCAAAAGCATGTTAAATTAGCAAAAATGGACATTACATGTCTAGGTGTATCAGTACGCGTGTCCTCTTACCGGTATAGACAAGCCAATTTTGGGGCTACATTTTGGTACGTGGGCTAGCATTTTGGTACAGGCTTAGTCCAAATGTGGGCAGCGTTTCGGTACGCGAGAGTTCATTTCGGTACAGGGTAATGCTTTTAAGCAAAGTGTATCGATACGCGTAGGCATATCGGTACGGGTTTTAAAACCTAAAGTATTACATTTGTTACTAACAATTTCAGTTTGAGTTTTGTGTTATAAGTATCGAAACACTTATGCAATGGTTTGAAACTATATACATTTAGTGGTTCCCACCCCAAACATGTTTTTCCCGTTTTATTTTCAAAAAATTAATTTGGTAGGTTCAATTAAAAAGTAAATGAAATTGTTGGATTGATTAAATAATTTCAAAAGACGCATGTTCCCAAGAAATTACACATCTTTTCAGTGTCTGTTTTGAATCTATGTAACCCGTTCTGATACGTCAGCTACAAATAGGTCTTTTCAGTTGATGCATCGGGCATAATATCGTATAGATAAATATTATGGCAGTGCTAACACCAATGTGAAAGTTCTGAAACCAAACACACAAACTGAAAATTAGAAAAGTACTTTGACGATTTTGGGTTTATTTCTCATGAACATTGTTCCGCAACTAGATTACACGTACCGAAACATGTGAAAATATAAAATATTCTATTCATATTATAAATAGGAGCCCTTTGAGTTGTTAGCTTCATACCCTAATCATCGACTCTGGTGTATTATTTCCTTCCAATTTTTCATCTCTACATGTATACTATTCAGAGACTTATTTTTTTCAAGATTCGTGAGGAGTTCTAATTGATTATTTAGGTTGTTCGGGTCTACAAATAATGGTATTTGAAAGCCTAGGATTATCCATTTTGTAGGGATGAACACCGACAGACATATTTTTTAGAAAACCTTGCTCTCAAGATTTTCCAGTACTATTGTTTGTTGGTGTTTGGAACTATATCAGGACGCGGTGATTGCAAATCATATTGTCAGGTCTGAACTATTGCGGCCACCATCGTGACATGTACCGACAACAGCATATGCTTAGATTCAAGGAAGTTGATTAGTTCTAGTTTTACATGGTGAAGCAGTTCCAATTTGCTTTGCATTGGAAAATGACGACAGAACCAAATTCTAGTGAGTACTGGTCTGCAAATACTCCCCAGCCCTTTTGCAACCACACCCTGACATAAGCACATTACAGTGAGAAACGATGATTCTCGTTGCATTTGAAAATTTCCATTTTGGTTATAATATTAAATTTGCCCAAATGTGAAGAACTTGCAGAAAGTGCCTTCGCAGTAATACGACGAGTTGCAAATATTGGTACACGGTTACGAACTTTCCATTTCATACCTAAAATGTAACATGTATTCGTAATGATTTCAGTCAAATTGAACCTTGAACTTCTCATTTTCCTTTACTTAGACTCTGCTCGTACAAAGGGATCCTTGTAGCCAAAAAATACATATAGAAACTAAAATGAACAGAAATATGATGACCATATTAAAATTAGGATTTACATTTGATACACAGGTTGTGTAAAATAAATTTTACACAAGCTTGCTTACTTATACAGGTATACTGTAAATCAAAACTAAACTATTGGCTTGAAACGACAATTTAATGTATTTTTTCATTGAATATGCTTTATTAAAATAAATTCTTTTTTGTATTCTTCGAGCTTTTAAATGCGACATTTATGTTGACGTTTTAATTCCTCTATTGAAAACATTAACAACCAAACATGAAAGAGATGGTCAGCTAGATTAGCTAAGGGAAACTGTCACTGAAAAGACTCTTTTATATTGGGAACATGCATCTTTTGAATTGTATTGAACACTAGAATTCTTATCATATTATTTTGCACCTCAGATTTAATTTGTATTTTGTACCCTAAAAATTTGAATATGGTGATTTATGTGTTCATTTGAGTTCCTACACTTTAATTTTGACCCTAAACCTACAGTAGCAAAATAGTAATCGGTTAGAGTAACTACTATGTTTTAATTTAGCTTTATTGGTTTCTTAGATAAATTCTTTATGGATTTAAGATTTCTGGTTTAGGATGTAGCTCACAGTGTTATGTTTTTTATGGTTTATAGTGTAGTTTAGGGTACTAACTTTATGAGCTAAATTTGTATGGCTTTAAGGTTTATGGTTATGAATTAGGACATACTAACTTTACAAGATGCATTTTCATGGCATTAAGGTTGATGGTTTATGGTTTACGACACACTGTACATAGTTGTTATGGTTTATGGTCAAGTGCAGGGTTATTACTTTACGAGATGAATGTGTATGGAAATAAGGTGTTTAGTCTACTTTAGGGTTAGTGGTTTATGAGATTAATTTGTATGGTTTAAAGGTTTAGTGTTTAGATTATATAGTCTATTGTCTACAGTCTATATATAATATACCACATGTTATTATATTATTGTTAATGTAATATTTTTAAACCAGACATTGAATAGACGTGCATTTACTGGGAACATGCGTCTTTTCTAAATATTTGATTGAACCGGTAAATTAATGTAATTTTCTATTGAACATGGAAAATTAAAAAAACATTTTTTACGTAATCATTTGGTATTAGAAATATAAAGACATTTTTTGCTAGGAACAAAATATTGTACATAGTTTCGAACCACTAAATATGTGTTTCGATATGTGTGAAGTAGAAAATAAACGAAAATCCTTAGTGAAAAATGTAATATTTTAGGTTACTAAGAAAAATGTAATAGTTTTGGACTCATTTATAAGCTCGTTCACGAACACTTAAACGAACATTATAGGTTATATTAGTAATGATATGGTGCAAAAAGCTAAACACTAAACCCTAAACCATAACATATGGTATATTACTAATGATATCATAACCTGTGGTATATTATGTATGGATTGTAGACAATAGGCTATATAATGCTTGAAGTTAATCTCATACAAAAAGCTAAACACTAAACCCTCTATGCTGCTTGCCATCCATCCCTTTCATCTTAACCATTAATGTTTTGAAATAATAGTTTAATTTTCATATAATTTTGCTTGTGATATTATAATCTTAACTCGATTTAATATGACCTTTGGTTATTCATGTTTTCAATATAGGAAATTAAAATGCATCTAAAATATGGCATTTAACTGCTTGTATCATTTCAGTGGTTGGTTCCCATATTGAACATCTACATATACAATCTTGAAATTTTATCATAAACCTAATTTATTAAAATTTTCACTAGTGATATCTGTTAAATTTTCGATACACACGTATCGAAACACATATTTAGTGGTTCAAACTACATATATTTTGTTGTTCCTGCCAAAAAATGTCTTTTTAGTTCTGATATCAAAAGAATACATCAAATAACATTTAATTTAATTTGGTATGTTCAATAAAAATTACATTAAATTGTCGGTTCACTAAAATAATTTCAAAAGATGCCATGTAAAAAATAAAATATAATTCTTTTCAATGTCCGTTCCGAATCTCTGTAACCAGTTCCTACATGGTATCAACGGATATGTCTTTTTAGTTACAAACATGCTATGAACTATCTTTTCTATTGTAATATTAATGGGGTTTGAATTTGATACACAAGATGTGTAACACACGCCTGTTTGATTATATTATAAATCAAATTTTAACATAAACCCTAAAAAACTATACCCTAAACTCTAAAACCCCAACCCTTAATTCTAAACACTAAACCTTAAATAAATAATCCTACAACCTAAAACCCTAAACTATCACACCCCAAAAACCAGTCTAGTCGGGGTTAAGTTTCAGTGATCGAATATTTTATACCAATAAAAAATTAGCTCGATCTTGTACCTAATTTGAAATAATAAAGGTTATTCGGGCTTATCGTATCAGTTTATTATTATTATTTTTATTATTATTATATTCATTAGTAAAAAAAGATAAAGGCCGTGGGACCCACGGCCAAATCCTTCAAATTGAAGGTATTGCCTTGGGCAATCCCACGAATTGGGACACCCGGCTCATGGCTTCCCACGTTGGTGAAAGCGTGGCCCTTTGTGGCACCATTTCCCACCACGTGGCTTGCCAACAAGGGTATTATACCCTAAATAATTGCCACGGCAACATGGGGGAAAGCCTTTAAGGCCGGACCATTTGAAATATAAATAGGGGAAGGGGTGCGCAAGATAAGGAGAAAAGAAGGAATAAACAATCGGTTCAGTGGTAGGTTGGTAAGCCCAAATTTTTTGGTTTGATAAATCGAATTTTCACTATCGATAGGGGTTGATAAAGAGCAACAGTCATTTTTCCGAAAGTCAAGGATAAAGGCGCTGCTATCCGAGAATCTTAAAAGTATCGGGTTGTCGAGATGAGTGTAATTTTATCAAGGGACAGGCTCGGTGCCATCCCGTTGTACAACCTAAAACCCTAAACTATCACATCCCAAAAACCAGTCTAGTCGGGGTTAAGTTCCGGTGATTGAATATTTTATACCAGTAAAAAATTAGCTCGATCTTGTACCTAATTTGAAATAATAAAGGTTATTCGGGCTTATCGTATCAGTTTATTATTATTATTATTATTATTATTATTATTATTATTATTATTCATTTTTAAAAAAGATAAAGGCCGTGGGACCCACGGCCAATTCCTTCAAATTGAAGGTATTGCCGTGGGCAATCCCACGAATTGGGACACCCGGCTCATGGCTTCCCACGTTGGTGAAAGCGTGGCCCTTTGTGGCACCATTTCCCACCACGTGGCTAGCCAACAAGGGTATTATACCCCAAATAATTGCCACGGCAACATGGAGGAAAGCCTTTAAGGCCGGACCATTTGAAATATAAATAGGGGAAGGGGTGCGCAAGATAAGGAGAAAAGAAGGAATAAACAATCGGTTCAGTGGTAGGTTGGTAAGCCCGAATTTTTTTGTTTGATAATTCGAATCTTCACTATCGATTGGGGTTGATAAAGAGCAACCGTCATTTTTCCGAAAGTCAAAGATAAAGGCGCTGCTATCCGAGAGTCTTAAAAACATCGGATTGTCGAAGTGAGTGCAGTTTTGTCAAGGGTCAGGCTCAGTGCCATCCCGTTGCATTGTTTTATGATTATGTTGTATTTATTTAAGGGCTCACGTAGAGCAACTATGTTGAATTCAATTAGTAAATTTGGTAAGTGCCTGCATTGCTTTGATATATGCAAATATGACTATGATATGCTACACGTATATAATATATGAAATTGATACGAAATGTGACATGATATGGAGCTAAGGCTCATTTTGATATTTGATATGATATGACTTGAAAAATATGAACTATGTGAATTTGTGTAATTATGGATATTGGATACAATTGGCTTGCCATAGAATTATTGAGCTCGGTTAAGTAAGGAAGGACTACGGTCGAGGACTACAGCTTATATATGGGGGAAATAAGGTCGGCTGTGTAAGGGATATATCTCTGGAGCTACAGCTCAAGGGCTACGGCCCACTCTCCATTATATGTGTTGGTGTACAGGGAAATCCGTTTATCCAATGGTACCTAATATGACACGTGCCTATAAATTATGTTACGACATTATAATTTATGAATTATGCTACGATATTATGATTTATGAATTGCGCTATGCCAATATGATTATGATATGACTATGTGACATGTAATATGTGAATATGAATGCATGAGAATATGTATAATAAGCATGAATTGTGCATAGTATAATATGACTACCAGTATATTTGATTATCATGCATTTCATTGTAAATGTTATAACTACCTCACTAGGCTATGTAAGCCTAACATGTGTGTGTTCTGCATTTTTAGGACCTTGATCAATTCTGAGTTTTGATCGTGTTATTGCGGTTGCAAGTCACGTCTCTGCCATATATGTATGTTATCTTTTTCTATAGACTCCTAGTGAAGTGGCATACAGACCAACTTGTTTTGTATAAGCCTTTCTATATATATATGATGACTTGGTAAAATGGTTTTGTTGTATGCTTAGATTTGGATAGGTTAAAATGGTTAAAAGGTGTCTAAAATGAGCCTAAGGTGAAAACATGAATTCCGAACGCCCTAAAATTTGACGTACCAATAGGAACATGATTTATAAGTGTACTGGTAAATTTGGTAAGGTTTGGAAATCACCCGATAGGTTAATCCGGATAACAAAATAGTTTTAAACAGTTTACAAAATGGTCACTAAATATTGTATCGTCTAATCAGATAGGCAAATGAGCTCCGTTAATGATGAAATTTTACAGGCTAATAATTAGTAAGATTAATTTTAGTATGATAACCTGAATTTCGGCTAAAGACCTTTAAGTTATCAAATTTACAATTTAGTCCCCAAGGTTAAGAAAAGTTTAAAATTGACCCCAACTCCAATTAAGTTTAGTAACAAACAAAGTGGATAAGTCTTAAGAATAACCAATATGATAATTAGATTAGGTTTTGAACTCTGAAATTTTTTTTGAGCCTTCGATTAGTATTCTAATAACACTATCCGACCCGGATCCCTACCAGACCAGGAAGGGGGTGTTACATAAACTCTAAACCCTAAATTTTAAAGTTAAAATATTAATTTAGACACCATGTGTATATTAATTTTTTCTAAATTTTAAATGTGTCAAAAATACAAACCAAACACCAACCGTTCCTATACGTATCTTTATTACCCGTTTAGATACGTCATCATCATATATGTCTTTTCAATTATTGCATTGGGCAAAAAAACTTCAATATAAGTTTTATAAATCAGTTCCAGAACCGGTTAACAAATTTTGAAACCCAGACTTCCAACTAAATTGTAAATCTGCATTGTAAAGAATTTTGGTTTATTTATAACGAAATGTGTTCAGAAACGTTATATGGAGTACCGAAACATGTTTATATAAAAGGACCGCAAAAAAGGACCATATTCCCGTTAATTTCTTTTTTCTATTATAAATATGTCCTAAACGCAGGGTTAAATATTCTTGTTTCTATTATAAATAGGACTCCTTTTTGGTCTATGGTGTTATACCCTCATTAGTAATTCTTTCCTTTGTTGTGCTCGTCTCTAAAGCATTATATGTCAGGTTTATGTTTTTTACTGGAGGTGATGGCAATTTTCCAGAGACTTCATTGTGTACGTCCTAGAGGAGTGGTCATTTTTTTAGGTTTTTCTTGTCGACAAACAATGGTATTTGAAAGGCTTTTATTAGCCAATTTGTGGGCATGAACAACAACAAACATAGTATTTGGTAGAACCTTGTTTCCTTGGTACGAAGATACATTGTATGTTTGTTTTTGTTTGGAACTACATTAGGAGACCAAGGTTGAAGATTCCATATGGTGTTTGGTGTTTGGCACTACATCGAGAGTCGGCATCAAGGAGTGCTACTTGTTTATCAAGCTTATTTGTGTCGACAAACAATGGTATTTTAAGACTATGAGTTGCCATTTTGAAACGGTGTTGTTTTCTCAGTTGTAGCCGTGTTCGATTGCGGCCACCATGACAACACACATGCAACACTAGATGATAGCCTCTAAAATTTCTTGCTTCATGTGCAGCCTAGTATTGTGGGGAAAGAATCTTTTGTCTCACTTTAAAGGGCTGAATGTTTTTTTTGTCTAAAATGTTTTGATTTCGTTAGATGAAATCCTTAAGAATCTCATTACAATATTGGTGTCTAAAATATTATTATTCTATTAGTTGAAATTTGAAAGAATGTTTTACTCCCGTTAAAGGGTTGAAAGTTTTAATGACATTTTCTTATTTCGTTATGAATTGAGTATTTATAGTTACAAATTGTGGGTTGATTGGGGAGAAAACTATACCAGACCATGGCTAAATTGAAGAAAAAAATCATTGTTATTACTTTATTATACAAAATTACGATGATGAAAAATAAATGTGATTCAATTTCATCCATAAGCAGAAATCATGTAAAACCTAAATGTCATCCTAAACGTTGTCAACTTTATAGTTCTCGCTCCCGCTCTGTCTTTATGTTTGAAGTTTAGGTTACGAGTGTTATGTACTGAAACCCATTAACATGGTTTCGAAGCTTGGCCAACTTTATTCTTCTCGCACCCGCTCTGTCTTTTTAGTTGTAATACTAAACAGACCACATATCTACATCAGCAAAACGTTAGGTCCAAGAACGTGCCAATCATAAATTAATTTGGCACGTCAGTTAATATCAAAATACGCATGTTACCAATAAAAATGAGTCTTTTCAATTTTCAATTTCCCCATATTACTCTAGTATTCTAGCTTTCCATCCTTCCATGATGTTTTCCTTTTAAATACAAAACTGCACAAGCAAATCTACCGAGCAGGCTTGACTTCCCTACGCATCCTTCACTCATCTTCCCTCTCCTTACTGAAAAATCATGGTCCAACGACTCATAGTAACCCATCGCAGCAACCAGCCTCCTCGAATGGTGAGGAACCCTAGTCTGCCATCTTCTCCTTCTCCTCTACTGTCTCCTAAATCGAATATGGGAACCTCTAATGATATGACCAGATGGCTCCCCCAGTGGATCCAAGTTATGAAGGGACTGAGAAAACTTGATGAAGTAGGAACTTTGACAACTCAGGACTTTCCATCACTACCAATTGAACTCCTTCCACCTGCACCTGCCGCCACCACCACCCCTAGGAAGAGACAACAACCAGATAATGATCCTGGTGCCACCTCCCACCCTGCAAAGAAACCCAGTTTCTGCCAGGAAAAGGCAAGGGCATCATCATCCGGGAACCACCTCACCAGTAACGACCTCCAACCATATTACGCCAAAAATATTGCTTGATTATTCATATCATTATTTATACTTACCATATTTCGATGAATCTCCTAAAATTATAAAGTTGATATTTAAATATGTGTAAACCATTTATATATATATATATATATATATATATATATACTTCTTTTCACTTCAAATGTTCTTATACATTAAATGTTGTCAAAATAGCCATTCCCTATTTGTAATTAATACTCATTCGTCACACCAACTCATTTATAAACAATATTTTCTTCCTTAATTGAGACTAGTGAAGTTACCAAAAATAAAGTTTATTTTACATTCATATTTCCAAATTTAATTAGCAAAGTAGAGAAAGCAGAAACTGTCTTTTCGTGTTTTAAAAAAAGAAAAAAAAGTGTATTTCCATGAGTCCGATGAGTACCGGATGTCCTCATATACAGTATCGAACTTTTCTTTGCAAACATGAAATGCAATATTATCTCCTAACATTTTAAGTTTAAGTTTTCGTTTAAATGAATCGAAACTAACATGCATAGGTTTGAACTTTTTTATAGATTGAGTTATTTTCCCTAAACTATCTTCTCTGGTATACTTATAAACGCGTCATAAATGTCATTTAAATAGGATGAGAATGTTTCTTTACGATAGGTTTAAGACTAAAAATATCAACAAAAATCATCACATTCATGGCTGATTAGTCTTAGTTTTAGTTTCGGAACTCGATGAGAAGTTTAAAATATTATAAACCTTTAATTAGAATAAGTGGCCAATATATAAACATAAAAAAAGTTATATTACAAGATAGTGTGGCCAATGCATTTCAACCCATAATCTTCCTCACATAGTTTGCAAAGTGCTGGGGATTGTTCTTGTAAATTAGAACAATACCCTCACAATCTGGGTGAGGGTCGTCTAGGTTTGGAACAGACAGCAAACCTAGTATACGCGCAAGAATCTCTACAACTCTAATAGCAGGGGTCTGATTTTCATGGAGGAAGTCTAGCCTAATTGTGCCAGCTTCAGTGAAGTTGGGATAGAATAAGTCCTCATCAAATTTTAAAACAACCTACATAAACAAATAACAATACTCTTTGGAATGCTTTAACATAATAAAATAAACAACATATAACAATAATTTTGGGAGGCTAATTATATAACCCTAGGAGGATTCATAGGGTAATCAGGTGGGAAGAAAATGCTAACTTCAAAATTATGCCCTTCATAAAGGCTACCTTCAGGTGAAGCAATTTGAAGGCGATAAGGATACGGACAGTCGTCGACATCTGCCATTACTAAAGGAGAATCATGGTAATTATAAAGTGCCTAAAAATGAAAATTTTGCGCATATTACACCGTAACAGAGGGATGTTTACCAGAAAGCAGATAAAGGGCTACAAATGGACTCTCTAAGGTACCAGGACAAAAATCCCTTAGAATACATGCAAGCGAACCCATGTTGATCTCTCAAAGTATATGAAGAAATAAGACGAAAATGGCGATTTACAACACAAAGTGGGGACATTTATAGGCCAGAACATGCTGAGCCATGACTTATTATGGAAGCTGTCGCTTCGTATGGCAGTATCGACACAACGTCAACTTTGTTCGGAACTCTTGAAATTTCAACCTAAACTATTACCTTTTGTTCTCACATTTTTAGTTTTAGGTAATTAGTATCAGACTTTTATTTATGAGTTTCGTATCTAATGTTAACAACTTTTTTACATACAAAGACGCATGGTACCAATAAACAAGCGTCTTTTCAGTGTCAGTTTTGAAAGTCTTATCAGTTGTACCATATGACAGCACAGTGTCTTCTCAGTTTAATTGTCTGACGATTTTAGTTTAAGTTCAATTTATGGTTCCCGCTCTAAACTGTCTTTTTAGTTATAATAGCTCCAACTACAAACATCCCAATTAAATACCCTAAAATACCAAATCGTAAATTATAACTTTCCACATAAAAGAAAACCTCCGTCGCAACCCTTTTAGGAGTTTTGACGTTTTGGAAAACTTTATAAAATCACGGGGTCGCCACCAATCTTTTTGAAAAAAGTGTGATTGGATCACTTTTTTAACAAGGGTATTTGGATAAAAACGTTTTATCAAAATAACATTTTTGTCCATGAAAAAATAAAGAAAACAGGTTCGAGGGTCGGTTACGTGTGGGGAAGGGCTAGTACCCCCACAACGCCCAAAAACTGGTACCTAATTGATTTCAAAAAGTGCTTTTAAAAGAAATAGAATTTGCAAGTTCACAAAATTTCGATTTATTTATCCGCTTAGTGAGTTTAAATCTATTTTAACGTCCTTATCACCCGAGAAATGAACTTTAATCACCGCCAACACTCCTGACGCTAACCCGTCATTCCCGTTTGATAAGACACTGCATTGATTAAGTTTTCACTTTTTAAAACAAACTAGAGCGAAGATTAGGTGTGCTATCATTTTTTAGAATTTAGTGTTTAAACCTTAAAGAAACATCTACATTTATTTTAACTGTTAAGGTTTAAATACAATTAAGTGTGTCTTATTGAAAATGAAGAATGTTTTACAACATACACGTCTCTATTTTATGTTTTAAGTCCCTGATCCTAAGGTTTAACACACACACATATATATACATATACAAAAACAACTTAAATTAACTCTCAAAATAATTGCCTAAATAAATAAAAGAGCAATTAATTTTATTAATAAAAAAATCTATATCATGGACTAAATTAAAAGAAAACCAAATATAAGGGTTCATTTGAAAACAATTTAAAATTTGGTGCCGAATTGAATAGAAAAAGGACGAAATTGAAACAATTGAAAATTGAAGAGCTGCGGCATAAGGTCCGGGAAAAAAGGGCGCGGGATATAACCAGGTTCGGGTCGGGTCAAACGGGTTAGTATATATAGCTAATGTTATAAAAAAATCATTTTCCCATTATTTCTAAACAGATCAAAATTGGTTATATTAAAATTCTTTGAAACATTCTTCGTGTTCTTCATTTCATGAAGAACACAATGAATATCCGTCGTGCCAGCCGCCTTCCACCGGCCGCCGTTATCGGCGGCAAAATTCCCAGAAAATCCAGATTTCGATGACCTCAAAATTGCATTTTTCTCGTCGGAGCTACGTTAAACAACAAAATTACGATGGCACTACAATAAACTAAGGTAAAAATCTCCATTTTCTTTAGTTGAATTCGAAATATAAACAAATGAACAAGAATAAATTACCAGAAAGCTTGCTTCTTTATTGCCTTGAAACTTTGATAACAATCCTTGCTTGCTGACTTTACAACTTTCGAATGCTACATGTATAACTGCAATTGTGATCTGAATTCTTTCTATGTGTTTCGTATGAAATTGTTGCGTGTGTGCTACATGAATTACAAGGGTATTTATATATACAAATCTGCTTGCATTTCGAACTGTTTGCCAATCTGGACTGTTAGATTGCTCACTGATCTACGGTCCAGATGACGGGCCATTTGCCTTCTCCAGCTGGATCCCACGTGCAAGGCGTGCTTCATCCTTGTCGTTGGATCTATCTTGATCCAACGGTCCCTTACCTGCGTAGAAACACAAAGCGCAAGGGCCCCCTTTTAATTTGAATGTAATCGGGCTTAGCAGGCCTTTGTATAATGGATAAAGAATGGACTCATTGTATCTTTAATGGACTCTATTTTTTTATAAATTTCAATTGGGCTATGTTTTATATTTTCGGTTTTAATGACTACCTACTATATTAACTAGTAACAAACAGAAAATATACAACTATGGGAATAATATGTATAGCAATTAACTAAATACACTAAGTATGTGACACCTTTATAACACTCTCATATGGCACTTATTATAATACTCTAAGTATATTAACAATATTACATGGCATTCAAATAATTCTAATACTAATTGCTACTAATTCTGATGTAACACTAACAATGTAATATAAGACTACCAAACCGGCAATGACATAATTAATACAATGAAAGTAAAAGAAGTTAGGTGAAAATTCAGTGACAACAACCTCAAGGTCCCTTTGTCCGCTAAATACGTGAAGAAGAAGGAAAAAACGAAAGTGGATAGATAGATTTTGTCTCTGAGGCAAACGAAATTCTGAACTGCAGTTGTAGAAAGCTTGTCGTGTTGAAGACATCTTGGTTAGATAACAATTTAGGAAGAATATTTTTTGGGTGTTCAAAACATAGAAAAAGATTTCAAAAATCATGTAATTTTTTCGAGTGGTATGAACCACCTATGAGTCCGCGTGCACAGGTACTTATTCTTGGACTCTTAAGGAAAGTTTGGGCCAATTATAGGGGAAGAAGAAATGAAAGGATTGATTGGGTTCTTACTTTGTTTTGTTTTTCTTTTAGTGAATAGGTTTTTTCATGGATAGAAGATAAGGTTGCAATTCAGAAATTGTTTTAGAAGGCACTTGAGGGTAGGTCTGTTATGAGTACTGCATTGTGCCCTTGCCTTTAATCATTTACCTCGCAAAAAGTGTCATTTCCTTATAATACTATAATACCCCTAGCCCAGTTTAGGAGTAAATCAAACTATGGAGCGTTATAGAACAAACAAGAGTTGGCTTAGCATATGTAAGCTTCCAATTCAAACTCTAACATAAACCATTATTCAATGATGTACAAACATTGCGAAAACTTAAACATAGCTTTTATCTTAAGCAATAAGATGTCATATAGTTATTACAATTTATTTAGCTAACCTAGTTTAAAGGCACTGAAAACTTTTGTCTGCAAAGAGTTCTTTCAAATTTTAAATCGAATAACTACACTATCTTGACATAGATTAATACATGATATTTGATTCATTTGAACATGCGTGCACATATATCAACAAGGTAGTGTGACTACTTTCAGCATGTTATGAACTTAATCTTCTATTCCCATCTTATTATCTAATTAACTCTAGCAATCATGTCCCAATTACATTTAACATTCACATCACCTGGCCAAACATACCATCAACCTAAAACAATCATAGTTTAATATACCAATCATCATGAAATGGATTAAGGCCTTCATATACGACAACACCTAGTTTGAAGCATGAAACTTATCTGTTACAACTGTTTAAAACATTCTAGTATTTTACATAGTGCATTTATACATTGTCTGCTTACAATCTCTTAACTCCTCATGTTTAGGATATTTTCTCATTATACATATAAACATCATAACATGGTAAATCTTTATACAATCATTCAAATCATGTCATTCAATCAATACATATATATACATATACATATAATCCTTCAAATTCTTAGCATTTTTACATACAAGCAATTAACCATTCTAAAAGAGACTTATATCATGCATAGTATTACACAAGTGAACCACAATCGAATTAAGCATCACTAAAAGTATTTTCAAATAAGATATTATATCAAATTAGTTACTTAAAGTCCATTTACAATCCAAAGTTCATAAAACAAACAATAACCATGTAAGTTTTAATTATGCTAATACAAATGTAGTATGCCACCATTCTAGGAGTTCGAGGTAAAACTTAGACAAACTACAAGGTCTTTACAGTGTGACTTGCAACCTTTAGATATGACCAACTCAGGGATAATCATATAACCTGCATATACATGGAAATGAATGCATTAGGCTTATATAGCCTAAGTGAAATAATAATCCATAATAAGATAAAACATTGATCAAAGAGAAAGCAATGTAAACAAGCATAAGTTAATAACATTTAGGTTAGTCTTAGTTATACATAACTAAATCTTATATAGACTTAGTCGGAATTCATGTTACCATCGTGTCTTATTCTTATTAAATCTTATTGAATTTGCTTTTAGAAATCTTATTAGAGTTTATTGAGCTTCTTAGTCAAGCTTGTCGAAGTTTTATCAAAGCAAATCGAAATTCTTATCAAAGCTTATCGGAGTTCATACATTGCTTATCAAAATCTGTTATTGAAGCTTAGTATCTTAGTTCTTATCTTTTAGAATGTTTGCCTTGGATCACATTTGGACATATGTAGCATTGGTTTGAGATTCACTTAGCACAAAGCACAAAGCAAGGGCTAGTTTACAACATAACAAACCTAACTTATCTTCTCTATCCATCCAACTGTCGCCAATCTCCTTACCATTTCCCTTGTTACCTCCTACTATCGCCAATATATCACATATATAGGGTCGTCACCCTTGATTCGTAGATCGTGAACTGTAGTCCCGAATTATACCATATACTATGCCAAAGTGTCCAAGGGCTTCCATTGTATAGTCAACTTAGATATTCTATGCTTTGAAGTTAGGAGGGGTATCTTATGACACAAGTAAACTTACTTGTTTCTTTTCTTAGTATCTTATAACATGAGATGAGATTTTAGCTCCTTAGGGTGTATGAGTCCTTATAACCTTAAAGTTCGACATTGTTTCTTGTTTATTAAGCTTTCAAAGGATTAATGTTTAATACAAAATCAAAGCAAAGTTGATATATAGATATGCATCAATTCAACAAATATTAAACATCATAACATGACATGCAATACATTCATGATGCATATGTGATACATATCTTATCCATAAAACTTTAATGCCATGAATATAACCCAATCCCATATGCTCTATGTGAGCCATGTGCAAATACGTTAGATACATAGGAAACAAAGATCGAAATGACACTGTGTCATCTGAGACAATAAACTATACTCACCTCTTATCTTGAAGTTACGGGATACCTAAATCCACAATTACATTTAGCTTCCAACTAACTCTTTTCTTCTACTATTCCTTATCATGATATGTACCTCAAACTGAAATAACAAGCCATTACGACCAATTCAATTCATTCAACTTACATAGCAATCCTATTAATTCTGGGAAAGAAAGGCGCGGGTTATAACTAGGTTCGAGTCGGGGAAAGAAGGGCGCGGGTTATAACCAGGTTCGGGTCGGGTCAAACAGGTTGGTATATATAGCTAATGTTATAAACAAAAATCATATCTCCCATTATTTCTAAACAGATCAAAACCGGTTATATTAAAATTCTTTGAAATTTTCTTCATGTTCTTCATGAAATGAAGAACATGATGAATATCTGCCGTGCCAGACGCCGTTGCCAGCGGCGAAATTCCCAGAAAACCCAGATTTTGGCGACCTCAAAATTGCATTTTTTTCTCGTTGGAGCTACGATAAATAAAAAAATTACGGCGATGCTATAATAAACTAAGGTAAAAATCTTCCTTTTCTTTAGTTGAATTCAAAATATAAACAAATGAAGAAGAATAAATTACTAGAAAGTTTGCTTCTTTATTGCCTTGAAACTTTGATTACAATACTTACTTGTTGACTTTACAACTTTCGAATGCTACGTGTATAACTGCAATTGTGATCTAAATTCTTTCTATGTGTTTCGTATGAAATTGTTGTGTGTTTATGAAATTGTTGTGTGTGTGTGTTACATGAATTACATGGGTATTTATATATACAAATCTGCTTGCATTTCGAACTTAAATCCCTAGAAATCATCTTTTGTGCTTCGAATCTGGCTCTGATTTTATTCAAATCAGACCCAATAGCTTCATTTTAAGGGGCTACTCTTCTGATCTTGCCTTAATTTATTATTCAAATTCCAGCTGATTACCCTTTTGAGCTCTGTCCATATCCGTTTTGGAGCTTGATTCTTGCTTTGTCTTCAAATTAGGAATTTGTTTTGGCTATCTATGCTCTATCTTAATGATTTAATCCCTCTATTTCCTTCTTTTGCATGTTTTTGTTGATTGGAAATAAACTTCAACTACGCCGGTCTGAGCTAATCAAAGCAAGTGGAGCGTCAGAGAAGAAGAAGCGTTTGGCGGTAGCTGGAAAGTCAGATGTGTGACTTTCACGCACAAGTGGCGATCCGCATACTCTGTTGTTAGCCAATCTGGACCGTTAGATTGCTCACTGATCTACAGTCCAGATGACCGGCCGTTTGCCTCCCTTCAGCTGGATCCCATGTGCAAGGCATGCTTCCTCATTGTCGTTGGATCTATCTTGATCCAACGGTCCCTTATCTGCGCAGAAACACAAATCGTTAGGGCCCCCTTTTAATTCGAATGTAACTGGGCTTAGCAGGCCTTTGTATAATGGAAAAAGAATGGACTCAATGTATCTTTAATGGACTCTATTTTTTATAAATTTCAATTGGGCTATGTTTTATATTTTTGATTTTAATGACTACCTACTATATTAACTACTAACTAACAGCAAATGTACAACTATGGCAATAATATGTATAGCAATTAACTAAATACGCTAAGTATGTGACACCTTTATAACACTAACATATGACACTTATTATAATACCCTAAGTATATTAACAATATTACATGGCATTCAAATAATTCTAAAACTAATTGTTACTAATTGTGATGTAACACTAACAATGTAATATAAGACTACCAAACTAGCAATGACATAATTAATACAATGAAAGTAAAAGAAGTTTGCTGAAAATTCAGTGACAACAGCTGCCCCTCTTTGGTCATTTCGGTGAAACAGGAATAAAGCAAAGAAGAGAAGACTCTGATTTTCACCAATTACCAAACCGTCAATGCCTGAAAAGACAGGCGGGTTTTATTCTCCTTACGCTCGAATAGATAAGCGAGTTCCGTTCTCCAAATGCCCGAACAGATAGGCAGGTTCTGTTCTCCAAATGCCTGAATAGATAAGTAGATTCCATTTTCCAAATGCCCGAACAGAAAGGCGGGTTCTCCTCATGTTTGAATAGATAAGCATATTCCATTCTCCAAATGCCCGAACGGATAGGCAGGTTCTATTCTCCAAATTCCTGAATAGATAAGTAGATTCCATTCTCCAAATGCCCGAACGGATAGGTGGGTTCTATTCTCCTCATGCTCGAATAGATAAGTAGATTCTATTTTCCAAATGCCCGAATAGATAGGCGGGTTCTATTCTCTAAATGCCTGAATAGATAAGCAGATTCCATTCTCCAAATGCCCGAATGGATAGGCGGGTTCTATTCTCCTCATGCTCAAATAGATAAGCAGATTCCATTCTCCAAATGCCCGGACAGATAGGCGGTTTCTATTCTCCAAATGCCTGAATAAATAAGCAAATTCCATTCTCTAAATGCCTGAACGGATAGACGGGTTCTATTCTCCAAGTGCCTGAATAGATAAGCAAATTCCAAAAGATGACTTCAACCTCCATACACTTGAATGAATAAGCGGGTTCCAAAACCTGTCAAAAATAAATGCAAAATATGTATATGCCCCTAGGGATGCCTAGTCGTGAATGCATGTTTTATTTCTTTTGCTCTTCTCTTAATCATTTTTCCAAGCAATAGACACAGAAGAAATCTATGAAGTTTTAGGAAACTCAGATTATATCATCTCAAACATTTTCTCAACTCTGGCAACAAATGGTAAGTGTCTGTTTTGGCCCATCCCATCAGAAAAGACAGTATGATTTCTTTTCATTTCTCCACACTAAAAGGCTTTGTACTAAGAAAGCTTGCAATGACTCATCCTTCAACACTAGTTGACTTCACCAATTTCTTGTTATTAAAATTCCATCGACCATTCCTTGGAAAGTAATCTTCACCATTGCCTACTCTTACCTCCTTCAGTCACCATGCCGCATCATAAAGACAATGCATTCATCCCTACCTGTGACTTCTGCCTTGATTTTTCAAACAGGGAAGCTCCTTGTTGCTAGGACACCTAAGAGCGAAACTCTGTGAGGAAATGGGGAACGCATTGGTTTACCATCATTAATGCGTGGGAAATCATCTAAAAGTTGCAATTGTATGCTACGATGATTGAAAATATAATCATAGAGAGTCATCTCCATCATCTCTGCTTTACCATTCTTATTCTTAGTACTTCTTTGCTTATGATCTTTACACGTTTGCTCGCTTAATCCAGTTATCTTGTACTCTTGGTTGGAATGACTGAATTTATCCTCATATTCTTCAACACTCTTTTAGCCTTTGTTAAGTTATTATTGTAGTTGATACATCAATGTTCGGTGATAGGCTTCCTAGAATCCTGATGTTCTTCCAATGTCTCATATCCATAGTTATTTCCTCCAATGTCTGTAAAATTGTTCTCATTGTTGTAAAAAACAAATCATCTCGTGTAAGCATGCTGCCTTAAGGGAATGTCAAAACATCTCTTGAGGGTCCTCCGCAGAGATTTGCAGCAAAACCTATTTCCATTTTGAATCTCCTCATAAGTTTGCTGCTCTTTATTCCCTAAGCTCCAAATTTGACCATGGAATATCTCATAGTTCTAATACCCTTCTAGACAAATTTCAAGGTAATGCTAAAAAATCTTTTGTATATTTCAAGTAATGTCAAATTTATTAATTCTCATTTCAATGCAAGATGCTTTATGGAAAGGGAAAAAATAACAAAGAAAAGGTCTTCACAACAAAATTTTATTAGTATTGTGGCAAACACAAAAAGAAATTACAAGGAAAGGAATAGGCATTCAGATATCAGAAACCAAAACTCCTCATGTCATGACTTCGTAAGATGCCTTGAAATGTCAACTACGCTGAGCAGTCCCTGGAAATAATGATTATGCAGAAAGATATGAAACTTCCAGGTATGGAATCCCCGAGACCGATTTGTGGAAGGGCCACTTTTGCAAATTATCTGAGCTGCCCTTTACGGGTTTTCAGCTCAAATCCTCCTTTGGTTTCAAAACGTCCTTTGCGGGTTTTCATTTTGAACCCCTTTTTCTTTTTCGTTCTTCTCTTATCTTTTTCTTTTTTTCTTTTTCTCTTTCTTTTTTCCTTTTTTTTTCTCTTTTTTCTTTTTCTTTTCTTCTTTAGACATAATACTTTTTAACCGAATCTGAATTTATCGTGTTCTAGAGTCTGTCTCCATCCATTTCGGCTAAAATTAATGTTCCTCCTAAGAAGACCTTTGTTACAATGTAAGGTCCCTCCCAATTCGGTGCCTATTTTCCTCGAGAATCGCTTTGGATTGGCAGTTTCTTCCTCAACACCAAATCCCCCTCTTTGAATTCTCTTGGGCAAACTTTCTTCTCATGAGCCCTTATCATCCTTTTTTGGTACATTTTCCCATGACACAACGCCTTTAACCTCTTTTCATCAATCAGATTAAGCTGGTCATATCTTGCCTACATCCATTCTGCATCTTCTAATTTTGCTTCCATTAAGACACGGAACGATGGTATTTCAACCTCAATAGGTAGCATAGCTTCTACTCCATATACTAATGAGAAAGGTGTTTCCCCAGTAGAAGTTCTTACTAAGGTTTGATAAGCATATAAGGCAAATGGCAACTTTCCGTGCCAATCTTTATAGGTGTCGGTCATTTTTGCAATAATCTTCTTAATATTCTTATTTGCAACCTCCACTACCCCATTCATCTTTGGGAGATATACCACAGAATTATGATGTTTGACATTGAACTGCTCAAAAACTCCGCTTATCATCCTATTATTCAATTTAGAGGCGTTGTCGGTGATGATACTTTCAGGCAAGCCGTATCGACAAATGATTTCCTCTTTCAAAAGCATGCAAACTGTGGATCTGGTGATGTTTGCATACGAGGATGCTTCTACCCACTTCATGAAATAATCAATGGCTACCAGGATAAAATGATACTTGTTTGATGCCTTAGGTGAATCTGACCAAAGACATCAATGCCCCACATGGAAAAAGGCCAATGGGCTGTCATAACATGAAGAGGTTGAGGTGGCGTATGGACCTTGTCAGCATAGATTTGGTACTTATGGCATTTGCGAGAATAGATGATGCAATCGCTTTCCATAGTTGACCAATAATATCCAAGATGCATGATCCTTCTAGTCATGGTGAAACCACTAGGATGGGTTCCGCAAACTCCTTCATGAACTTCTTCCACAATTAATTGAGCCTCTTTTGCTCCCACACATCTTAGAAGCACTTGATCATGACATCTTTTGTATAAAATCTCTCCATCAAGGACATACCCTGATGCCATTTTTCTGATCATTTTCCTTTCATTCTCTGTAGCTTGCGGCGGGTATTGCTGGAATTTTACATATTGCAAGATGTCATTGTACCATGTCAATCCATCCATCTCTTTTCCACATCATAACAATGACCTGGAGAGTCTAGCATATATAACCTGATGGCATCATCCCAGATCCCTCACTTACCCTAAACATGGCAGCTAAGGTGGCTAAAGCATCAGCCATTTGGTTGTCTTCCTTGGGGAGATATTTGAAAGTGATCTCATTAAATTCTTTGGTCAACTCAAGGACCAACTTGTGATATTCCAACAACTTTGCATCTTTTGTCTCTCATTCGCCACGTATCTGATAAATGACTAAGGCAAAGTCCCCAAAAACTCTTAAAGTATAGATTTTTCTCCCTATAGCTTCTCTTAGTCCCATTATACAGGCCTCGTACTCTGCCATATTATTAGTGTAGAAGAAATTCAAAGAACTGGTAAAAGGGTAATAATCTCCCTCCGGTGAAACCAGAACTGCCCCTATACCTCTTCCTAATGCATTTGTTGCACCATCAAAGTTCATAACTCAAGATTCTGTTGAAGCCTCATCATCTTCTGAGACACACATCAAGTCTTCATTAGGAAAATTAAATTTTAATGCTTCATAGTCATCACAAGCGCGACTTGCCAAAAAGTCTGCTATAGCACTCCATTTTACCGCTTTTTGGCTCATATACTGGATATCAAATTCTGATAATAACATCTGCCAACGCGCTAACCTTCCTGATAGAGTCGGGGCCTCCATCATGAACTTCAGTGGATCCAACTTGAAGATTAGCCACATAACATGATAAAGCATATATTGTCTTAGCCTTTTAGCTGCCCAAACCATAGCACAACATAGTTTTTCAATCGAGGAATACCTGGTTTCACAATCAATGAATTTCTTGCTCAAGTAATATATCACCTTTTCTTTTCTTTCAGTATCGTCATGTTGCCCTAACACACAGGCCATGGAATTTTCATAGACCGTTAAGGTACAAGATCAATGGTCTCCCTGAAACATGTGGTATAATACTGGAGGATTACTCAACTGCTCTTTAATCTTTTCCAAACCCGCTTGACATTCTTCATCCTATGTTCTTGGGTTATTCTTCCTGAGTAACCTAAACATTGGATTGTACTTATCAGTTAACTGAGAAATGAAGCGTGCGATGTAGTTTAATCGTCCCTGGAAACCTCAAACTTCCTTTTGTGTTTGAGGTGGGGGAAGTTCATGTATAGCTTTTATCTTATCAGGATCGATCTCAATTCCTCCTCTGCTCACAACAAAACCCAATAACTTCCCAGATGTGACTCTAAATGTGCACTTAATCGGGTTGAGCTTCAACTGGAACTTTCTTAGTCTTAGGAAGAGCTTTTCTAAATTGACCAAATGTTCTTCGTTAGATCGAGATTTGACGATCATATCGTCGACGTATACCTCTACTTCTCTATGCATCATATCATGGAAAAGGGTGACCATGGCCTTTTGATAGGTTTCCCCTACATTCTTAAGTCCAAAGGGCATCACATTATAGCAAAAAGTTCCCCATAGCGTCACAAAAGTTGTCTTTTCCATGTCTTTTGGGCACATCTTAATCTGGTTATACCCAGAGAAACCATCCATGAAAGAGAAGAGTGAATGTCCAGCTGCATTGTCAACTAAAGTGTCAATATGTGGGAGCGGGAAATTGTCCTTAGGGCTTGCCTTATTGAGGTCCTTGTAGTCAACACACATTCGTACTTTTCCATCCTTCTTCGGTACTGGGACAATTTTTGCCACCCATTCTGGATACTTGGCTACCTCGAGGAATCCTACATCGTATTGCTTCTTTACCTCATCCCTGATCTTGAGAAGTGTTTCAGCCTTCATTCTTCTTAGCTTTTGTTTTACAAGTTCACATCTTTCCTTTATAGGGAGCCTATGCATGACGATGTTGGTGTCAAGGCATATCTTGATACGACCAAGCAAAAATATCTTTAAACTCTTTCAAAAGCTCAATTAGACTTTGTCTAGTTTTAGTTGTGATGGTAGTACCAATCTTCACCTCTCGCTTTTCTTCTTTGGTACCGAGGTTTAATATTTCTAGTTTCTCTTTATGTGGTAGAATCTACTTTTCCTCTCATTCTACCATTCTGAGCATATCACTGGGTACATCATATTCTTCCTCATCGTCAATGTTTCCAACTTCTTCCAAGCATAGAGGCAATTCAAAGTCAACCTTGAAGTCAAACCTAGATTCATTTATGCCACTGATATATGAAGACCAAAAAAGGAATAGGCAAAAGATATATACAAAGGGAAGAAACAAAATGAATGGAATGTTTTTTATGCATTATGGTTTTCATTTAGTTTTGGTTTATTTATGAAAAGAAAGTTTGCTACACAAGAACTAAGGGAATGCATCTTTTTATTGAATTTCGAATTAAAATTTTGACATAGGCCATTTACATAAGATCCCCTATTGTCTCCAGACCTGGAGTAAAGGGATTGGTTTTGAGAATTACTCTGAACATGTCTTAAAGACTATAGGAATTTCTTCAGCAGTCCAATTGTCAAGCTCAGAGCAAGGGCAGATCATTGACAGGTACTGGCTCTCTTCTTCTTCTTCAGTTACAAGGTTAATACTCAGCTTTCAAACGATTCACATAGAGCACTCTCTCCTTTTCCTTCATCACTAATTGGGGCACTTGGATCCAGCATGCCTCCAGATATAAAGTTATGGCTCAAGGGTGGGAAAGTCATCGGTTCCCACTCTATTTCCTCTCCCTTCAATCTAGCTATTCTACTCTCTTGATGTTTTCTGATTTCAGCCCTTCTTTGCCATTTGTTGGGCTTAAAGCCCAAGCCAAACCGATCCTTTTTCGCTAGGATTACTACGGGATACAACCTTCCTTGATGTCTCCTTCCAAATCCTTTCCCAATTTCAGCTCCCTTCCCAAGCATTTGTTTCACCTGCATTTTCGTACAGCTTGATAATTTTGGTTCTGGCACCTTACTCCCTTCAGCGACAAAGGTTGCATTGACTAGCTCCAATGTCCTAAAATGACACTTGAGCGCACCCTCATCGATCTCAATGAAGGGTGCATCAGTGGTTACTGATGCAATGATTTCCTCCTCTGCACCGACAGTTATTAGTTGTCCATCTATCACGAATTTCAGCTTCTGGTGTAAAGTAGATGAGACCGCTCCTACTATGTGAATCCACGGGCGCCCAAGCAAGCAGCTGTAACTAGGTCTTATATCCATGACCACAAATTCAACATCGAAGGTCATTGGTCCAATTTGCAAAGGTACCTCAATTTTCCCTATCACATCTTTCTGAGTTCCATCAAATGCTCTAACCGTATTTTGATAAGTTCTCATATAAGAACTGTCTATTGGCAACTTCTTCAATGTGGCTAACGGTAAAACATTCAGTGCCGACCCATTATCGATTAGGACTCCATGTAACATATGTCATTTACATCTGGTAGCGATATGTAAAGCCTTGTACAATCCTCTTCCTTCGCCTGGTATTTCCTCATCATTGAATGAGATGAAGTTGTTGACAGAAATCTTACCGACTAACATGTCCATCTTATCGGATGTGATCTCCTTTGGTACGAATGTGCGGTTCAGAATCTTTAACAAGGCCTCACGGTGGCCTTCTGAACTTAATAGTAGAGAAAGCATAGAAATTCGAGCCAGAAGCTTCTAGAGTTGCTCCATGATGTTGTATTCACTATGTTTTAAAATCTTCAAGAATTCTTGGGCCTATGATTCCTTTACAGGCTTGTGATATGCTGTCGGTTTCTCTTTGAATAAATCTCTATTATCCTCTTTCTCAGATTCTTCAATAGCAGCTTTCCTTTGCGCTGCATCTCTATCATTTGCTATTGTCTGGGAATAGAGCCTTCCACTCCTCGTGAAACGGCTCACCTCATTAACTAGTTCTTCTTTCTCTTTAACAGATGTTTCTCCTAGAGCTGGCACCGTACAAGTGTAATTCCAAGGAACCTGCTTGCTATCTATGTATGGAAATGGGGTTGGCACCTTAATTATAAGCCGCAGGGTTACACCCTTTGTTCGCTCACATGCTCTTGTTTTAGCCTTAATAACTAAATGCTTCATTCCATAATAGTCTCTTTTAGAGGGTGACTCATCTGATGTACATATGTCCAACATGCATTTCTTGTCTTCCTTTTCAAAGAACTCAAGTTCTTTTTCATTCATCTTGTCTTGAACTAGTTGCCTAAATTCTAAGCAACAATCAATCTCATGTCCTTCCTTCATGTGGTACTCACAGTACAATTCGTCTTCAATTTTCAGCTTCTGGGCTCCTCCTTCCAACATCCCTACTGCCACCATCTGAGCCCATACCTATTTCATGGGAGTTCTAACTTCAGTAACACATTCCTTAACCACCTTATCCTTCTCCTCTGTGATTGCATTCACACCTGCCTTCTGATGATTTGGCAGATGGTTTCCCATATCTTCTGAAGTATCGAATGACAACATCCTTGATTTTCTTAAGTCGTCCACCACCCTTTTGAATGTAGTACAGTTTTCAATGGTATGCCCCCTAACTCCTACATGGTATTCACATTGTGCCTTCTCATCATACCATGGTGGGTATGGTGATGAGAATGGGGGAACATGTCTTGGCAGCACCATTTGGGATTTAACCAGTTCAACAAACAATTCTGCGTATGTCATTGGGATAGGAGAGAAATATGGTTTCGAGCTCCCTTGATATCTTCTTTCTTCCTTTGGATAATTTGTGACTGTTGGAGCTGTGGTCGAGACATTGGGTTTGTTGAAGATTACCCCCTTTGAGTAACTGTGGTTATAAACATTAGTGGCATTGACTTCATTGTCTCTCTTTTTGTACTGTTTCTTTGTTTCCCCACTATACAACCTTCTATTTTTCATGGCCGCAAGTATCAACTCTCCATTTATAAGCATGTCCACAAAACTCTTTGTGGCATGATTAAGCATACGATCATAGAAAGAACCCTTTAATGTCTCCACGAACATTGGGTGACTTCACTCTCTAGTAATGGTGGTTGGACTTAGGCAGCTACATCCCTCCATCTTTGCGCATACTGGCAGAAGCTCTCATGATGCTTTTTATCCAATCCTTGTAGAACTAAACGGGCTGGAATCATGTCTGAAACATGCTTGTACTGCTCATTGAAGGCTCTGGACAAATATTTCCATGATCTGATGTTAACTCGACTTAGCTGCGTGTACCAGCATGCAGCTGACCCTACTAGACTATCTTGGAAGAAATGGATAAGAATCTTCTCATTCTCAAGATACATCGACATTTTCCTGCAATACATAGTTAAATATGCTACAGGGCACGTAGTTCCATTATATTTTTCGAAGTCAGGAACCTTGAACTTTGGTGGTACTACCAGATCAGACACTAAGCTTAAATCCTTGGCATCCATTTCTCCATATATACCTCCTTCTTGGAAAGACTTAATCATTCCCTCCTACTTTTCATAGCGATCCTCCCATTTCTTCTCAGCTTTTACCTTGACGGCAACTTCATCATGATCAGGCACCTCAATGACTTCCTCAGAGTTTATCTTCCTATCATTCTGTGCCGAAGCCTCAGCAAAATGTGGAGAAATCTTGGCCTTAGAAGATTGAGCTTCTCTTTGCATTCTTGGATGAACGAAGGCCATCCCCTGAAATTTTGGCACAACATTTGCCTCCTCGCCAACTTCTACCGCGTTTGGGTCCTTAAAGCCAAACATGGATACAATTGAACCAACTGTTTTTTGGTGAACTAACTCCATTTGTTGCTTCAGATCTGTCTCCAGCTTATCTAACCTATCCTGGTTACTCTTATGGTTGCTTTCTAAGGTTGTCACTCTGTCTTCCATTTCCCTGACTTGAGACCGAGTACCATACTTGTGGTTTGTTTTTGCTATTTTGATTTTCTGTCATTTTATTTAAGTTAGATTCTTATTATGTCATGTATGCATGCACAAATGTAAATGCAAAGAAAAGCTATGAAACACATAAGAATAGAATGCAAATGCATGAATGCAAGTGAAGGGCCGTTAATTCCATGAAACATCTGCTCAAGAAACAACTCTTTTATTAAATATGAAATAGTCCTTATTACATCAAATTTCATTTACAAATATTTGAGCCTGAACTCTCAGTTCTTTGATTTCTTCAATGAGCCACACAAGCCTCGATCCCGCTTCTCCTACTGGCTTGACATACTAACAAAGAGCTGTAGCTTTATTGGCTAACATCACCATGTGTCGAGCCACATCCTACACCTGGGTCATGATAGTCCTGTCGAACTCATCTCATTCTTGAAATCTTCTAGCCATATCTCTGAGACGAGTGAACCAATAATCATTACCTCCCTTAGCTATGTCTTCAAGGACCAAGATCTTCGTCCTATATTCCTGGATGATATTATCCATTCCTTCAACCTGTTCTTCAAGGTATAATTCTCACTTAGATAGGCCTGGAGTTCAATATAGGTGTGATGATTTTGGAATCTATGCAACGAGTGGTTCAGATCATCTATTTTGACTTGCAACTTAGTAACACAAGCATGGCTATACCTCAGCTTTACACTGGTCTGGTCATATGCCTTTTTCAACTCAAATAAGCATATCTTATTGTTGTGGGCCTTCCTTTTCCATGCAGTCATGCTTTCTTTCTCACTTTCTTGAACCCGTTTTCCATTACCATTTTCAGTTTCTAGATTATCCTTCTTCTTCTCTTCAACAAGGGCTCGTCTATATTTCTCGACCTCGCGCCTTCCTCGTTCCTTTTCTTTCACTACAGCATGATCAATTTCTTGCTTCCACTATCTGGAGTCTTTCTTAGATCAGCATTTCGAACAGTAATCTGGAGCTTGAGGAAGTCAACCTTTTGAACCTCAAACTTCTTTTATAGGTCTTCATACAACTTTATCACCCATTTCGTCTCCCCTTTATACTTCTCAACATCAAGGCTTGACTTAAACTTGTCTCTTTGGTTCTGCTCTCGTAAGGCTTCTATCTCCAGCTTAGCCCATCTTAATTCTTCTCTTAGGACGTCAGCTTCTGTAGGGACTACCTTTAAGTGTTCTTCTAGAGACTTGGCTTGTCCAGGCGTGGGTGCTATGATTTTGTCATTTACTCTCTTATGCCTCCAAATATCATAGTCTGGGGTGTACATGCAATGACTAACAGATTCTAACTTCTTATGATAATAGCGACTCCATGCATCATTGATTGTCTAAACCTTCTATCTGAGTTCTCCTTGGAACTCAAACTCTGATAAGCCAAGACCGGTAGTGAATGGGATGAACTGTCGAGACCCAAACTGACAAGATACTAGCAAAGGGGCACATCCAATTCCTCCCCACAAACCTAGCAGCATTAGAAAGCTGAAATCTCCACATTTGTACAAAATCTTGGTATGGCCCATCCAATGAACCCTCCATCTGATGTCTTCTTCATGACGATCCCTAAATATATCAATCTATTTATTCTTCATAACAACAGGCCACTCATTTGCTAAGAATTCTCGAAGAGCTGAGAATTTCGGCGAAAATACATTTGATAAGGCCAATGTTGGGCATTTCTAGAAGTGACTAAGGGCCCAGACTTGTAGAAGTGGAGCGCACCCTCCAAAATGAACACCTTCAACTTTTCGACAAGCATTAAGGGAAATAAAGGTTTCAGCAAGTACAACTGGTACTAGATTGACTCATCTATTTAACTGTTCAAGGAAATCAAGTAATGCCACATCAATATTCACTAGAACCTTAAAAAAGATGACTAAACCATAAATTGAAATGGCTAGGAGATCAACTCTCTTTTCCCTGTCGGGGTGAATTGAAATTATACTTTTGATGCTTGACCAAGGGAAATTAAAGGTGCCTCCTCTCTTTCGTATCAACCCTTTGACCCAACCATCACTCATACCAGCGAATTTGTTTTTAGGAGGCTTGGCATAGACCAGTTCTTCTTCACTTTGCACAGGTTAAAAAAGGCTAACTACTCCTCAAATATAGGCATCATATCTTCTTTATTAAAAGTGAAGTAGCAATACCCGGGATTCCAGAACTGAACCAAGGCTTTCAAAAGCTATTCATCAACCTTCATGTACAAGAGATAGGCTATGTCACCATAGACTTCATGGAACAACTGCTTAGTCTCATAATCAAAGTGCTCCCAGATTTCCCGCAATTTATGCACAGTGTTCTGTTTGATACTGATATGGGCATATTCTGAAGTCTCTGTCTCATGATCAGCTGCTACACTATCTCCAAGTGTTTGTTGATTAACCTCAGACCAATTTTGTACCTTTACATTCTCCTCTTCACTTTTCAAAATCCTTCCGTCTATAACAAGAGCTTTTCAAAGTTGAGCAATGATTTTGAGGATCAACCCCTTCTAAATATGTAATGATGCTACATGAATGGATATGCAAAACAACAAGACAAGGGGAAGGAAGATTAAAATCAAGAAAACACAAAGAATTCAAAATAATTTCATGAACAATTCTGGGCAGCACATTACAACACTCCAAGACATGTATCCCCTTATTACTAAAACCCTAGGTTTTCCGCAAGGCTCTATTAGAGTGGGCTCTAAGTTCACAAATGGTTGAGTTCTAAAAGGTACCTAAGTTGTCCTTGTTGTCCCCTAATAAGGGTAGCAAAGCCCATGGTTCTTACCCATGATAGGTTTCAAACGAACCAAGTTTAACTCGGGAGGACTCACTTCCTATGTCTTCTCGAAGAATCAGTATCCTTACGAAGACATGAGGCATATGAGTCCCGAAGGTACTTGCTAGGCTCATACGGAGAATCAATATTCTGACATAAGCAAAGTGTTTTCCCCTCACTTAACAATTGGGTGGAGCTCGGGAATAGAGCTTTTTGCAACAATTTTTTAAATGCGTAAAATAGAATTACATTCATTAAGCGGACAAATAAATTGAACCCTTTGCGAACTTGCAAATTCCTTTTCTAAAAACATTTTGAAAACAATTTGTGGCCTGACCCTCTTTTGTTTTTTTAGAAAAAAACAAAATTTCCCCAGTGGAGTAGCCAAGCTATTGCAACCCTTTTAGGAGTTTTGACATTTTGGAAAACTTTATAAAATCACGGAGTCGCCACCAATCTTTTTGAAAAAGTGTGATTGTATCACTTTTTTAACAAGGTTATTTTGATAAAACGTTTTGTCAAAATAACATTTTGGTCCATGAAAAAAACGAAGAAAACAAGTCCGGGGGTCAGTTACGTGTGGGGAAGGGTTAGCACCCCCACAACGCCCAAAAACTGGTACCTAATTGATTTCAAAAAGTGCTTTAAAAAGAACTGGAATTTGCAAGTTCAAAATTTTGATTTATTTATCTGCTTAGTGAATGTAAATCTATTTTAACGGCATTATCGCCCGAGAAGTGAACTTTAATCACCGCCAACACTCCTGACGCTAACCCGTCATTCCCGTTTGATAAGACACCACATTCATTAAGTTTTCACTTTTTAAAACAAACCAGAGAAAAGATTAGGTGTGTTATCGTTTTTTAGAATTTAGTGTTTAAAACCTAAAGAAACATCTACATTTATTTTAACTGTTAAGGTTTAAATACAATTAAGTGTGTCTTATTGAAAATAAAGAATGTTTTACAGCATACACGTCTCTATTCTATGTTTTAAGTCTCTAATCCTAAGCTTTAACACACACACATATATATATATATACATATACAAAACAACTTAAATTAAATTAACTATCACAACAATTGCTAAAATAAAGAAAAGAGCAATTAATTTTATTAATAAAAAATCTATATTATGGACTAAATTAAAAGAAAACCAAATATAAGGGTTCATTTGAAAACAATTTAAAATTTGGTGCCGAATTGAATAGAAAAAGGACGAAATTGAAACAATTGAAAATTGAAGAGCTGTGGCATAAGGTCCGGGAAAGAGGGCGCGGGTTATAACCAGGTTCGGGTCGGGTCAAACAGGTTAGTATATATAGCTAATGTTATAAAAAAATCATTTTCTCCCATTATTTCTAAACAGATCAAAATCGATTATATTAAAATTCTTTGAAGCGTTCTTCATGAAATGAAGAACACAATGAATATCCGTCGTGCCAGCCGCCTTCCACCGGCCGCCGTTATCGACGGCGAAATTCCCAGAAAACCCAAATTTCGATGACCTCAAAATTGCGTTTTTCTCGTCGAAGCTACGTTAAACAACAAAATTACGATGGCACTACAATAAACTAAGGTAAAAATCTCCCTTTTCTTTAGTTGAATCGAAATATAAACAAATGAAGAAGAATAAATTACCAGAAAGCTTGCTTCTTTATTGCCTTGAAACTTTGATTACAATCCTTGCTTGCTGACTTTACAGCTTTCGAATGCTACATGTATAACTGAAATTGTGATATGAATTCTTTCTATATGTTTCATATGAAATTGTTGTGTGTGTGCTACATGAATTACAAGGGTATTTATATATACAAATCTGCTTGCATTTCGAACTTAAATCCCTAGAAATCATCTTTTGTGCTTCGAATCCGGCTCTAATTTTATTCAAACCAGACCCAATAGCTTCATTTTAAGGGTTGCTCCTCTGTCCTTGCCTTAATTTATGATTCGAATTCAAGGTGATTACCCTTTTGAGCTCTGTCCATATCCGTTTTGGAGCTTGATTCTTGCTTTGTCTTCAAATTAGGGATTTGTTTTGGCTATATATGCTCTTTCTTAATAATTTAATCCCTATATTTCCTTCTTTTGCATGTTTTTGTTGATCGGAAATAAACTTCAACTACGCTGGCATGAGCTAATCGGAGCAAGTGGAGTGTCAGAGAAGACGAAGCATTTGATGTCAGCTGGAAAGTCAGACTCGTGACTTTCACGCGTGAGTGGCGATCTGCGTACTCTGTTGTTTGCCAATCTGGACTGTTAGATTGCTCACTGATCTACGGTCCAGATGACGGGCCATTTGCCTCCCTCCAGTTGGATCCCATGTGCAAGGCGTGCTTCATCCTTGCCGTTGGATCTATCTTGATCCAACGGTCCCTTACCTGCGTAGAAACACAAAACGTTAGGGGCCCCTTTTAATTTGAATGTAATCGGGCTTAGCAGGCCTTTGTATAATGGATAAAGAATGGACTCATTGTATCTTTAATGGACTCTATTTTTTTATAAATTTCAATTGGGCTATGTTTTATATTTTCGGTTTTAATGACTACCTACTATATTAACTAGTAACAAACAGAAAATATACAACTATGGGAATAATATGTATAGCAATTAACTAAATACACTAAGTATGTGACACCTTTATAACACTAACATATGGCACTTATTATAATACCCTAAGTATATTAACAATATTACATGGCATTCAAATAATTCTAATACTAATTGCTACTAATTGTGATGAAACACTAACAATGTAATATAAGACTACCAAACCGGCAATGACATAATTAATACAATGAAAGTAAAAGAAGTTAGGTGAAAATTCAGTGACAACAACCTCAAGGTCCCTCTGTCCGCTAAATACATGAAGAAGAAGGAAAAAACGAATGTGGATAGATAGATTTTGTCTCTGAGGCAAACGAAATTATGACCTGCAGTTGTAGAATGCTTGTCGTGTTGAAGACATCTTGGTTAGATAACAATTTAGGAAGAATATTCTTTGGGTGTACAAACCATGGAAAAAGATTTCAAAAATCATGTAATTTTTTCGAGTGGTATGAACCACCTATGAGTCCGCGTGCACAGGTACTTATTCTTGGACTCTTAAGGAATGTTTGGGCCAATGATAGGGGAAGAAGAAATGAAATGATTGATTGGGTTCTTACTTTGTTTTGTTTTTCTTTTAGTGAATAGGTTTTTTCATGGATAGGAGATAAGGTTGCAATTCAGAAATTATTTTAGAAGGCACTTGAGGGTAGGTCTGTTACGAGTACTGCATTGTGCCCCTGCCTTTAATCATTTACCTCGCAGAAAGTGTCATTTCCTTATAATACTATAATACCCCTAGCCCGGTTTAGGAGTAAATCGAACTATGGAGTGTTATAGAACAAACAAGAGTTGGCTTAGCATATGTAAGCTTCCAATTCAAACTCTAAGATAAACCATTATTCAATGATTCAATGATATACAAACATTGCGAAAACTTAAACATAGCTTTTATCTTAAGCAATAAGATGTCATATAGTTATTATAATTTATTTAGCTAACCTAGTTTAATGGCACTAAAAACTTTTGTCTGCAAAGAGTTCTTTCAAATTTTAAATCGAATAACAACTTAAGCCTTGAGGATTGCCTTACTATTCATTTCATTTCTTTTACTATCATATTTCAGTACTTATTATAAATTGGTTACCATAATAACAACCTTAAACCATCAAACTACTCTATCTTGACATAGATTAATACATGATATTTGATTCTTTTGAGCATGCGTGCACATATATCAACAAGGTAGTGTGACTACTTTCAGCATGTTATGAACTTAATCTTCTATTCCCATCTTATTATCTAATTAACTCCAGCAATCATGTCCCAATTACATTTAACATTCACATCACTTGGCCAAACATACCATCAACCTCAAACAATCATAGTTTAATATACCAATCATCAAGAAACGGATTAAGGCCTTCATATACGACAACACCTAGTTTGAAGTATGAAACTTATCTGTTACAACTGTTTAAAACATTCTAGGGTTTCACATAATGCATTTATACATTGTCTGCTTACAATCTCTTAACTCCTCATGTTTAGGATATTTTCTCATTATACATATAAACATCATAACATGGTAAATCTTTATACAATCATTCAAATCATGTCATTCAATCAATACATATATATACATATACATATACATATAATCCTTCAAATTCTTAGCATTTTTACATACAAGCAATTAACCATTCTAAAAGAGACTTATATCATGCATAGTATTACACAAGGGAACCACAATCGAATTAAGCATCACTAAAAGAATTTTCAAAGAAGATATTATATCAAATTAGTTACTTAAAGGCCATTTACAATCCAAAGTTCATAAAACAAACAATAACCATGTAAGTTTTAATTATGCTAATACAAATGTAGTATGCCACCATTCTAGGAGTTCGAGGTAAAACTTAGACAAACTACAAGATCTTTACGGTGTGACTTGCAACCTTTAGATATGACCAACTCAGGGATAATCATATAACCTGCATATACATGGAAATGAATGCATTAGGCTTATATAGCCTAAGTGAAATAATAATCCATAATAAGATAAAACATTGATCAAAGAGAAAGCAATGTAAACAAGCATAAGATAATAACATTTAGGTTAGTCTTAGTTATACATAACTAAATCTTATAGAGACTTAGTCGGAATTCATGTTACCATCGTGTCTTATTCTTATTAAATCTTATTGAAGTTGCTTTTAGAGATCTTATTAGAGTTTATTGAGCTTCTTAGTCATGTCGAAGTTTTATCAAAGAAAATCGAAATTCTTATCAAAGCTTATCGGAGTTCATACATTGCTTATCAAAATCTGTTATTGAAGCTTAGTATCTTAGTTCTTATCTTTTAGAATGTTTGCCTTGGATCACATTTGGACATATGTAGCATTGGTTTGAGATTCACTTAGCACAAAGCACAAAACAAAGGCTAGTTTACAACATAACAAACCTAACTTCTCTTCTCTATCCATCCAACTGTCGCCAATCTCCTTACCATTTCCCTTGTTACCTCCTACTATCGCCAATATATCACATATATAGGGTTGTCACCCTTGATTCGTAGATCGTGAACCGTAGTCCCGAATTATACCATATACGATGCCAAAGTGTCCAAGGGCTTCCATTGTATAATCAACTTAGATATTCTATGCTTTGAAGTTAGGAGGGGTATCTTATGACACAAGTAAACTTACTTGTTTCTTTTCTTAGTATCTTATAACATGAGATGAGATTTTAGCTCCTTAGGGTGTATGAGTCCTTATAACCTTAAAGTTCGACATTGGTTCTTGTTTATTAAGCTTTCAAAGGATTAATGTTTAATACAAAATCAAAGCAAAGTTGATATATAGATATGCATCAATTCAACAAATATTAAACATCATAACATGACATGCAATGCATTCATGATGCATATGTGATACATATCTTATCCATAAAACTTTAATGCCATGAATATAACCCAATCCCATATGCTCTATGTGAGCCATGTGCAAATACGTTAGATTCATAGGAAACAAAGATCGAAATGACACTGTGTCATCCGAGACAATAAACTATACTCACCTCGTATCCTGAAGTTACGTGATACCTGAATCCACAATTACATTTAGCTTCCAGCTAACTCTTTTCTTCTACTCTTCCTTATCATGATATGTACCTCAAACAGAAATAACAAGTCATTACGACCAATTCAATTCATTCAACTTACATAGCAATCCTATTAATTACCAATCAATCCATATCTTTAATTCATAATTTAACCCTCTTGTGGTTTTATTAAATAGTCCTTAGTTATATATGTTTACACACACACACATATGCAAAACAATCCCTATTTCATAAACACATATATAGGCTCAAAACAGTCCACTAAGGTTCATAAAAGCCCCTTATGCTTACCAAACAGCCCCTAAACATATTTATATACATACACAAAGCAATCTAATTATACTTATATACATATATGTACACTAATACGATCCATTTTACATTACTAGTAAGCAATGACCCCTAATTCAAGTTCAAGCATCGAATATACATCCAACAAGAATTCATTCGAATACTTAATTCACTTCAAGCAAGTTGTAGCATTTTCACCATCTTACAATTTCATGGAATCATGGTAAAAATCATTATGTATAAATTTTCTATGTACTCAAAGCAGTCCAATTTTCATATGTACACATATACATATTCAAAACAGTCCAATGCACTTCCATGTACATACAAAACAATCCCCAATACCTAGGTATATATCATGTAATCACAAAACAGCCCATGACATTCATAAGCATTCAAAATCAGTCCTTAGTTCATAGATATACAATTATGTGTGCATAAAATAGTCCTTAACATACATATTTTCACATATATACTCACAAAACAGTCCACTAACTTTTATATCAATGTAAAACATTCCCCACATTGGCATACATACTTAAACATTTCAAAACAACCCTTAATATTTTTGTATACATTCAATACAGTCCCTATGGAACATTAACAACCCCTCCCCTGTTTTGTAACAATCCAAACAATCCACAAAATTTCCTATAAGCTCAAAACAGCTCTAATTCACATATATTCTTATTTATACATGTTCAAATAGTCCATCAAGTGTCATACATATACAAAACAGGGCATTTGAAATTATACATATCTTTATACATTAAAAATAGTCCCTCACAAGTTCATACATATTCAAATAGCCCTTTAATCTTTCTATCAAGTAATGTAAACAAGTTTTTATTCTAAAATACAATTCTACAAGCATCAATGAATCATTCGAACTTCATAGACTAAACAATCCATCTAACCATTTATACCTATAGATCATTCTCAAAACATGAAGCATTCCATGGTTCAAAGGAGATTCTTAGTACGAATCTATCTCTCTTTCTAACCATTCTCTTAGCATAAATATTACCTAAGGAAATTCATGTGGTATCCTCAATTTAGGCTCTAGACAAAAGGAGAAATGAGGATACTTACTCTTTTTCTTAAGGAGATCGAACAATCACCCAAGCATTAAATCAATTTAAGCTATTTCTCCATAATTTCCATGGCAATCACACTTCTTCTCCATTCTCTTGTTTCCGGTTTCTCTTAGAGGATGAAGAAACACTTTTGAGAATTTTTCTAGCCATGTGGCCGACCCTCCTTTCTCATATCTCCCTCATGATTTTCCATGTGTACAAGTCCCTTAGTCAATATTTCTTTACCATGCAAATCTTGATCTTTCACCTTTACTCAGTTTAGTCCTTCCTAATTGATTACCAAAGTTTTTCTTTTATTTCAATTAGATCCTAATTTTCATAATAAGTCTAATAAACTAAATTTTAATGGAAATTTAACTAGGAGCCCAATATAGCATACTCCAAGGCCAATATTTAGGATATTACAAATACCATGCATATCAAATGTTTGAAAATAAAATAGCGAACGTGTCATGTTAAACCTCAAATGTAACATGATTTCCTAACGATTCCAGTTTAACTTTTGCTTTACAACTTTGCATACATGTTTTCATAGTTTCGAACATTAAAAGTAATAATATGTTAAATGTAGGGTGCAGAGTTTGAAACTAGTGTACAAAAAAGTTGACTTTTGTAAGGGGATGTACAACAATATTTTTTTCAAAAAAAAGGGGGACGCTGCCAGATTCGCACGAACCAAGATCGACAACTCACATTTTGAACATCTGCATAAACCTGCTTGCATTCATAAGATCACCTCAATTAAGTACGAATTATCTTAGTTAGTTGTCACTAATATTTCTTAAAATTTAAACTTATCGTCTGTCAAGATGGGACTGGTGATTATTTCTCACAAAAGTTGTCTGAGGGTTACAAATCAATGCAGAATATGTTGTCAATCCAAGCGAAAATGGGGACCAAGCCGCATAACTCATATTATAAATTTTCCAAAAACCCAATTTTGTTAGTCCATAATATAAATCAATAACTATGATTGCATATCGAATTAATATGATATAATTGTACAAAGGTAATGGTTTAGAAATGAACCTGACGCATTCCTCTATGGTTTCGCGCAACTACTGACGTCTAGTAATACTTCTTGCATGTTTTGCAGTCTTTCCCAAGTCATTTCCTTGTATCAATTTCTTATGCTCTTCCACATCACGGTGCAACGCAAACATGCTCGTGTTTACTTCATATACACATAGCTGGTATAGCAGATGCATCTTGTCACATTCTCTAAGTCCCTATGCTTGGAAATAAGTAAATATGTTTGTAGAAAATTCTCTTTCATCTTAAGCATTCAACGTATGATTATAAATGAAACAGGATTGATAATCATTTACTTACGATATGTGGCAGATCACTGATTTGGGTACCTTCACGTATGCTTTTAATCCATGCAATGACGAGCATACCATTGTCCACTCTATCAAGTTCGATGTTGTTCTAGTCATTTAATTACTAATTTCATGATAACAATTTAACCACTAATTTTGTCTGGGGTAAACTCGTTTTTGTTTTTATTTTTACAATAATGGGCTTATATATATGTGTGTGTGTTACTAATCTATAAAAAATGTGTAAAGGGCTTTGTTTACTTTATCATTTTATTAAAACCCAAAAACACGAAAGATTAATTACTAGTATTTTTGTTAAGTGTATACTGCTACATATTATTATGTTGTCATCCAATTAAAAACCCCTAAATATTATTGGTATAGTACATTATTTTCCTTTATGTTATCTTATTATTATTGCTTTGTTACTATCGTTGTTATCTTTATTATTATATTTATCTTTATTGTTATTATATATTATATTGTATTATTATATCAAACCGAAAAATGTATATATATAGACTAATCAATTTAGAATAAAAGCCCAAGTTTATTTATAACAACCCATTAACATAAACAAAGCAATGGCCCATTTTTTAATGTCCATTTACATAAGCCTTTTTATATAATACATATAGCCTAAAAAGGTCTGAAATTAAAGAAAAAAACCCTAATTTGATGCCCTTCATCTCTTGCGCAGCCAATTCTCAACCGTTAGATCTGGGGAAGATCTAACGGTCCACGATCAAGGTGGGGAAGGCTCCAGAACTCCCACACACACACACGCGGCTCTCGGATTTCCATACGCGCAAGTGCACGCCGCTCCGTCACTCGCCCGGTTCCCACGCGCGTCGGTTGATCTTCCAGCTTTGGCTCCACTTCGGTCGAAAGAGCCAGTGGCTGAACGCCACCTTCGCACCATTTCGCCACGTCGACAGCCACGTCAGAGGTTTGCTCCCCAATCCGTGCCTCTCTCTGGTCCCCTCTCGACAAGCAACAAAGCATGCAACCAAACAACAAGAATATTAGAGGATGCACATGAATGCAGACAAAATTTCAGAGATATAGAGATCAACCAATAGATATTTTCATTTGTTATATATATATATATCAAATTCATGTAAATCGGTTATAAAAAATTGAACCCTAAACTTTGTAACCCCTAAGCATCAATTGGGGATTTCAGAGAAAGAAATAGCAAGCAAAAAAAACTTTCTGAGGTATCTACTTATCTTTTTCAATTTTGAAGCATATTGCATAAAAATAAAAGGGGAGATTAGGGCTTAAGTTTAGTTACCTTTGTCGTCGTTCGGTCCCTTTCATGATCATTCCACTTTCATCTCGTCCGATAATAAGCTTCGCAGATCTTCTCAAGATCGAACGGAGTGAATCAGATTAGGGGCTGAGGGTTTTCCTTTTTTAAGAAAAAAGGGGTTGTTTTCGAATCTGTTTCTTGGTTTTTTAAAAGAAAAGGGTTGAGTTTTGGGAAACTAGGGGTAGATCTGGGTTTAAATCAGAAAAGGGTTTATTTTTTTGGTTTTCCTGGGTTCGCCGATCGCCGACGAAAGGCGGCTGACACGGCAGAGAGACGGCCAGATTTTGGGAATCGTGGCGGCGCGAATGAACATCTTCGCGGTGTTCATCCGAGTCAGGAGAGAGGGGAGAGCATTTTTGGGCTATTGTTTGGGGATTAAGTTTTTTTGTTTTTTTGTCTAAAAAAATATGTTTTACACTTCCCTCAACAATAAATGGTTTATTTGCTTCTTTAAGTACCTCCGCCCCACCTTAATCATGTTCGCAGTCCTTCTGGTTTCCTAAATCCCCCTTTTAGTCCCTCTGTATGGGAAAATTGCGCCCATGAGGGCTTCCGTCTTCTGTAATTACACCTTGGGTTCCTTCTGGTTTTTAGAGGCTTTGCAATTTCATCCCTTTGTGTCCAAATCTGTTTGTTCTTTAAAAATTTGGTCCCCTGCTTTAGTTTATGTCCAATTTGGTCTGAATTCCAGTGTCTTAGGTCCTTTGTCTCATGCTTTTTGTTTTCCAGTTTTTATTTTGATTTTAATCTTGCTTTAATATGGTAGATTTTTAGATTTGTGTTTGATCTATGTGACATGTGACATAATATGTGTATAATATATACATAATATATGTTTTTTTAATTCTATTGTCTCTTTAAATGCATATATGTTTTTATAATACTTTCTCTCATGATACAAAGTTTTTATAATATATAGTATAGACTTTATAACCCTTAGTTTTTTAATATATATAGTATAATACTTCATAATATATAGCATATAACAATTGTTTCAGCCACGTCAGAGGTTTGCTCCCCAATCTGTGCCTCTCTCTGGTCCCCTCTCGACAAGCAACAAAGCATGCAACCAAACAACAAGAATATTAGAGGATGCACATGAATGCAGACAAAATTTCAGAGATATAGAGATCAACCAATAGATATTTTCATTTGCTTTTTATATATTTCAAATTCATGTAAATCGATTATAAAAAATCAAACCCTAAACTTTGTAACCCTTAAGCATCAATTGGGGATTTCAGAGAAAGAAATAGCAAGCAAAAAAAACTTTGTGAGGTATCTACTTATCTTTTTCAATTTCGAAGCATATTGCATACAAAATAAAATTGGAGATTAGGGCTTAAGTTCGGTTACCTTTGTCGTCGTTCGGTCCCTTTCGTGGTCATTCCACTTTCATCTCGTCCGTGAGATCGAACGAGTGAATCGGATTAGGGGCTGAGGGCTTTTTTTAAGAAAAAAGGGGTTGCTTTCGAATTTGTTTCTTGGTTTTTTAAAAGAAAAGGGTAGAGTTTTGGGAAACCGAGGGTAGATCTGGGTTTAAATCGAAAAAGGGTTCATTTTTTTGGTTTTCCTAGGTTCGCCGGTCGCCGACGAGTGGCGACTAACGCGGTGGAGAAACGGCCAGATTCTGGGAATCGTGGCAGCGCGGATGAACATCTTGGCGGTGTTCATCTGAGTTAGGAGAGAAGGGATAGCACTTTTGGGTTTCTCTTTGGGGATTAAGGTTTTTTGTTTTTTGTCTAAAAAAATATTTTTATACTTCCCTCAACAATAAATGGTTTATTTGCTTCTTTAAGTACCTCTGCCCCACCTTAATCATGCTCGCAGTCCTTTCGGTTTCCTAAATCCCCTTTTAGTCCCTCCTTATAGGAAAATCGGACCCGGGAGGGCTTTCGTCTTCTGTAATTACACCTTGGGTCCCTCTGGTTTTTAGAGGCTTTGCAATTTAGTCCCTTTGTGTCCAAATCTGTTTGTTCTTTAAAAATTAGGTCCCCTGTTTTAGTTTCTTTCCAATTTGGTCCAAATTCTAGTGTCGTAGGTCCCCTATCTCATGCTTTTTGTTTTCCAGTTTTTATTTTGCTGTTAATCTTGCTTTAATATGGTAGATTTTTAGATTTGTGTTTGATCTATGTGACATGTGACATAATATGTGTCTTATCTATACATAATATATGTTTTTTAATTCTACTGTCTCTTTAAACGCATATAACATATGTTTTTATAATACTTTTTCTCATGATACGAAGTTTTTATAATATATAGTATATACTTTATAACCCTTAGTTTTTTAATATATATAGTATAATACTTCATAATATATAATTTCTATAACATATAGCAAATAGCCTTTTATAATAATATATAGTTTCTTTGTAATATAAAATATAGTTTTATATTACATATAATTTTTTTGTTACAATATATATATATATATATATATATATAGTTTAAGGTTTTTTAGCATGTATATAATATAGTTTTTATAATGTGTATAATACATAGTTTTTAATATGTGTATAATATAGTTTTAAATCTACATAATATATACTTTTATATAGTTATAATATATGTGTTTTTTAGTATAAGCTTGGTTTAGGTGGTTTGGGTTTTCTTGTGTTTTGGGGCTTAGGGCTTGTTTAGTTTAGGTGAGCTTTGGGCTTGTTAGATTAATTTTAGGTTAGAATTAGGCAAAATTAATTTAATTAGTTTAAAATTGTGTGCTCGTCTCATAGGGGCACGATCTTTAAATTAATTAGACTAATTTAGGATTAGTTTTTTAGAGTCGTAGTTAGACCTAGGGTTCAAATTAATTTAATGAGTTTAAATTTACTCTTGAATTATTGGGATAAATTTTAAATTCATTAAGTTAATCGAACATTTTTTAATTACCTTTAAGATAAAAATTAATAGGGAGATTAGATTGACATTTAAATTAAAACCATGATTAATCAACTTAATTTGTTTTAAATAATATTCTTGGCTTATTGAAATACTAGTTTAAAACTGGTCAAATTAATTATCAATGTTATAAGATAATTTATAATTTGTTAGGTTTTTAGTCTTTTAAGGTTAATTAATTTAGGGTTAAATAGTTAGATTCACGTAGTTATTAATTAGATCACTAATTGGTTTTCTATAATTTGGGCCTTTTAGGTTAGGGCTTTGGTGGGCCTTTTGTGTTTTCAAACCCTTTTGTGAAATTCATTTTGATTTTCATCCATATGACCCTTTATTTTGAGTTAATTAATTTAAATCATAAAAAAGAGGTATTTATTAATTCCGATATTTGTTTCGTAACAGTCTGAGCTTAAAGGATGTTGACCAAATATTTGAATTAATCCTTATCGTCTCAAGGTAAGGTTAAAACTTGATAAAATCATTACATCATATCTTAAAAATGTTTGCACCATGCATAAAGGTAACGTACGAGATTCGAACCATAAATTAACATTGCAGTCAGGCTTACATGATGTCAATTTAATCTATGGTCCGATGTATCGTATTAATTAAATGTTCAGTTAATTTAAACCCATCAATTTGATAAAGCTCGTTCAATCAAGGTCAATTTTCATTTAAGTACGCTAAATTAAATTCAATTTCAATTAGTCCAATCAATTTAAAAGCAACAAATATTTTAGTACCAATTTTCGGGCGTGATGGGGGTGCTAATCCTTCCCCACATGTAACCAACTTCTGAACCTTTTCAAAACGAATCTCTGGTTTTGTGGTGTCCGGCCTACCTTATCCAAGTGGTCGGTGGCGACTCTAAGTCTTCATTGTTTTCAAAAGAAAGAGAATTTTCAAAAGAAATACCCTTTAAACAAAATTTCAAAGAATGATTTGGGGATACCCTCGTAGTAACCAAACCTGTTATATATTTTAAAAGATAAGCCAAAAAGATGTCGCTACAGCTTGGCGACTCCGCTAGAGAAAGCATTTTATTTTTTACCAAAACAAAAAGAGAGTTAAGCCAATAAAATATTTGTTTCTTTTAATGATGGAAATTATTGAAATTTTAGTCGACTTCAATGAGGTTGATTCTTTCTTGAAAATGTGATTTCGATTGCACGGGCTTTGATAATTGGTGGTCTTCGGATTAATTTTTCATTTAATTTCTAAGGAATCACCGACATGTGTTGCACCATGTTAATCAAGCTATATACCCGAGCTCTGTCCCTTAAGTGGGAGTGAAATGCCACATACCCACGTGAGTAGCCCTCTACAGGTCGGTAATTCACTTTCGGAATCCACGCCTCTTGACAAGTGAGCAGCCCTCCACGTCACTAGGTCGTGTTTTCCCTCGAACCAAAACCAATTCGCAAGCTTGTAATGGGCCAAAATTGGGATTCTTGTTGCCATAGTAGGCAATAAGATAGGTTTAGATAGCCTTAATTAGAACCTAACCCATGTGTAAGAATCTAGAAAGCTCACCCCATTAGAGCCATGCGGATAACCTTAGCAAACTAGAATTCATGCGGTTAGGGTTCTTTATTTGCCTATCACTTAATCTGTTTGTATTTATCTTATCTCGTTTCTATTTTATTGTTTATCTTATGACTAACACGTTTCTTTTTGTTTTCTATCCTTTTCTTTTTTATCCTTTTATTCTGCATATCTTGTCATATCATGAAGAGCACATCGAGTCGAAAATAGTTTGAAATTAAAGGTTGGATCAATGGGAGATTTGGTTCGTAGCAATGATGAAAAGAATTACAATGTGAAAATATGGACAGAAGGAGAACAGCTCCACGATAGGGATAATATTTCTGTCGGGTTTAGGTCTGCGATGTCAGCCGAGACTTACAAGAGGAAGTATTACGAGCACAAAGACCAAGTGTTTGCTTTGGCACAAAAAAATGAAGAACCTACGGACCTCTCACTCAAGGCAACTAGAGAAGGAACGACGTCAAAATGAAGCCTTGAAAGATCAGGTAAAATGCTTGGAAAAGCCTTTCTTCAAGCACAAGGGTTCAACTAGCAAGTTAAAAGCTAGTAACTCGGAGAATCAGGCTTTGAAGGATCATGTTGGAAAATTGGAAGTCGAGATCCAACAATTCAAGGATCGAATAGCAAGCTTTAGGGGAGCAATTCAAGTGTACCAAATGCCGACATTGGAGCGACTACAATTCACCACTTACACTATTTGGAAGCAAGAGCAAGAATTGGCACATTTGATGACCCAGATGCAAGAGGTCACCCAAAAGTTACAATTTGTAGCGAAAGATGCTTTAAGACTGCATGGACAATGAATCCAAGGTGGGAGAAAGGATCGTTTGGATCTTGAGGGAGATCGTCGACCTAGATGCTAGCTTAGGACCATATGCATAGTGGGTTTTCTTTGATTATTGTAACGAAACAATGTTCCCATTAATGCAATTTATTTAACGATGATATTTGTTGAACTCAGTGTTGCTAGCTTCATTCATGCTTTCATATTAGCATTATTTCATGACATGTTATTATTTTTCAAATAATGCATTTTTGTACATTCACTACATCATATGCACCACTAATCGGGGAAAGCATTCACCTCAGAGAAAGTAGAAGTGAGAAGGGAATGACTTTTAACCAGCTCAACTCCAGCAATATGATTGACCTAGTGGCTAGGGTGGATAAGCTCGAACAGTTTCAAGAACATTTGGTTTGGAATCAAAGAGAGATAATATCATATGTGAAAAGGTTCCAAGAGGAAACAAGAGGCAAATCAATGAACTGATGGGTATGATGGCCACCATGACCAAAGAAGATGGTGTGAAGGAAGATTCCTCTGTGCAAAAAGAGAGTGAGAGTTGGGATTGCAACTTCATGGGCGGAAAGGATTTTGTCTGATGAAGACCAAGCCATCATCAACGAATACAAGGTAATTTGTATCGCCTCTAAATGCCCTACCGAATTGGTGTTGGATAAGACCGAAGACTCTTCCGTGAAAATTTTGTCTTCACCTGAAAATGAAGAACCGAATAAGTCAGAGCCACAAGATGAGAAAAGTACAACATGCAACAAAAGCATGAGGATGTCGACTACACTGTCTTCTAAATCGTCATCCTTTCAGACACATGATCAGCCTTTGGTGTCTATGATTCCAAAACCTCGTCAGCTGTCGGTTAGCCCGGCTTCTAATGCTCAAGAAAAGAAGGAAGAATCGAAAGACTTCCAATTCACTCCTAGTCCTTTCACCTACTAAGAACTATTTTCCAAATTGCTAAACGCCCGGCTGATTGCACTGTGCTTCGTCAATCCTCAGTCACCCCCGTATCTAACTTGGTTCAAAGATGAGGAACATTGTGAATTCCACGCTAGAATTCATGGTCATTCCATCGAGAATTGCATAAACTTTAAATGTAAGGTTTAATACCTCTTAGATATCAGGTATTAGAGTTTGAACCAATAGTTCCAGGTCTGAACATCAATCATCCAGCTATGAAATAAGATGAAGATCAAGACAAAGAGGACAAAGGGAAGATGTGTTCGGTTAATAGGGTCGTGCGACAAGCGAGATCGCTTGAGAAGTCAGAAATAGCTCTGAAGGATTCCATGGAGGCGACAATGATCGGGAACAAAGAGGTCCCCAAGGAAAGTCAATTCCAGTCAAAGAAAAGAGAAGCAGAGAATGGAGAAATACATATTGAGGACACCAAGAGGAGTGACGAGAAGACAAAGATGGCAATCCCGATGACATATTCTGAATTGTTACCCCTGTTAATTCAGAACAAGCTCTTGAAGTTACCCCCATTAAAGTTCAACTCTTATTTTAGCCCTTAAGTGTATAGTACCAAGATTGTGTGTGGTTTCCATTATGGTGATTGTGGTCACACAACAAAAGATTGCGTGTTTTTTAAATGTAGGGTTTATAGCCTTATCGAAAGGGGATTACTTTGCTTTGAGGATGGAAATCCCAGGTTCCATCGAGGATTAGGGCATGCTAGGAAGTTGACAAGGGACTGAAATCAGTGTCACAATCTACCAGTGTCAATAGTTTATCAAGGTCAGACTTCTCTACAGGTTGGAGAGGGGAACAAGAAGACAGCTGCAACCAAGAAGGAAATAAACAATGAGAAATTAACTAAAGGGTAGCGTCCAGCAAAGATACCTCTTAGGGTTCTCAAAACGTCAATTGCGTTCTTGCTTCCTCATTTAATTCAAGGGAATTATCTCACCCTTAGGCCGGCGGAGGAGATGTCAAATCCATCTCTTAAACACAATTCGAACAGTGTTTGCGATTTCCATATAGGGGCGTCAAGGAACCCTACTAAGAGGTGTTGGGTTTTGAAAGAAGAAATAGAGAAGCTACTCGGTAATAGGACATTGACACTTGATATGGTTAAGCAATGGAAAGAAAAAGAGATAAGGGAAGCAGCTACCTTAGGTGAAGAACTGAAGAAGCAAAATGAATGAGAAGTCAGTTCTAAAGTTGTCTAGAGTTTCAGTGCATCTTACACATGTTTTTTCGTGTTTATGTTAGGGGTTGGTCTTTAAGTTTCCGTGCACTTTAATTTTTCTCTTAAAGTAGTGTGTGGAATCAACTTTGCTACCTTTTGCCCGAAAGTAGTAAAAATCTTTTGAAAGGGCCCATGTTGTTTGAGGATTTATATTTCAATGAAAGGATGCATCTTTTTTCAAAATGATGATATTATATATGTATATATCCTTTATTACCCTCGTAGGTCCCTGGATATCACGTGTATGACCTGACATTGATGTAAAGATCAATCGAATGTTGTGATAACGATGAGATGTGATTTCTTACTCAGCCTACTCTAGTTAGTAAAGCACGAAAAGCAAGACTACTACTCCTTTGATGATGTTCGATGATGAAAAAATCTCCAAAATTCATAAAAAGTTAAGTGAACACGGCAAGTTTAACTAAGTGGAGCCGCTTGAAATTGAGGTTCTAAGCATATTCTTCTATGCCCTAATAAAATACGTGGATAAATGACAAAAAGAAAAAGAAAAATGATAAAAAGGAATGAATAAGAAAAGAAAAATGATGAATGAACGAAGTAATTAATGAATGACCAATTGAATATGTCTCGGGTCACTCTGATGGAGCCGTGGGCGATGACAAATCTAATAAGGAGTCATGCTTCAACTATCCAATACCCTAGCGTCAGAAGTGATTTTTGAAGACATGAGTATAATAATAATATAATACAGACTAGTAATAGCCAGAAGCACACATATTCACTTGTAGAATTTTATTCTTAGAATGATATTTTGGCCCTCCACCGGTTAAACAAGCCCAGAAAGCTTGAACACATTTATGAATGGAGAAAAATAATGAGAACTAATGTCACATCCCGAAAACTAGCCTAGTCAGAAGTAGGTTCTGGTGATCAAAAATTTTGAATCTAATGTATTAAAAGTTTGTAATGATTGACCTTTGTACCCCTCTTGATAATAAAGTTACATTTTGGTCCTATTTGAGTGAATGAACTTCCTTGTACGAAATTCAAAGCCAAAAATGCAAATTTTGAGCTAGGTGTATCGATATGGTCAAGCCAGTATCGATACGGACCAACTGCCAATAACTAACTTACCTATTTTGGCATGATCATATTGGTACGATCACGAGCGTATCGATACGGGTCCCCTATTTCGAATATGTTTGAAGCCCAAATTAAAGGAAATTGAAGCAAGGTTACTCACCTCCTTGCTTGGCCTTCCCCACGTGAAAGTCATCAGAAAAGATGATTAATTGTCATCCAATTGACAATTGAATGAAAGGAAGAAAAGTAATTTAATTGGGTTTAGCAAACCCTTGAGGAAGGGTAAGCTTCCTATTGGTTGCTATATAGGTGGGAAATAATTAAGGTTGGCTCTTAGGAATTCTTAAAGAAAGAAAGCTTTCTTCCTTGCTATGTTCTCCCAAAACTAAAAACTCTACCTTTGCTTTGAATAAGCTCACAACTTCTTTTCCATCTTCAAGCTCAAGCTTAAGCAAGCACCTCGGTTCCATATTTGTCCCTTGTTCAACTCGATATTTTGTTTAAAAGCCCACAACTCGATGAGTAAAACCCCTATATCGGTTTGTTGATTCCATCATTCGTTGAGATTTAATTTCGAAACTAGGTTTTTAATGTTCAAGGAAAGCCCATGATTTAGGAAGTTAATCTCGATATTCTGGTGTTGCCTACAAGTTTTAGTAAGTTTGAAATATATTTCTGAATCCTTAAATCGAATTCTAATGCAACTTCTAATTTTGTGCTAGCTTGAATAGTGGAGAAGGACCCCTGGTCATCTCCAAAGGAACCTAGGCACAACGGAATTGTAATCCAAGAATCCTGTAATCAAGGTGAGTGTAGTCGTGTCAAGGGATTGGCATAGAACCAACCCGTTGCATTTGCTTTGTGATTTTCATGTTAATATGTATCTTGCTAAAGGCTCAAGTAGAGCAATGTTCGTGTGGATGCTAAAGGTGAGCATGGTAAGCCTTTGATATGGTTGATGTTCTATAAGCAAATGTGTGATAATCAAGACACGTTATATGTGAAATTGTTATAAGAAAAACATGATACGATTTGCTAAATTTGATATGAAATGTTATGATTATAATACGATTCTGATATGATATGATCGTGCTATGATATGTTGTGGAGCTAAGGCTCAATTCTGATTCCAGTATGCTATGGCCTACGGGCATAAAGGTAAGTTATATGATGAAATATGTGTAACCTTGGACATTTGTGAGTTTTGGATATAATTGGCATGCCATAGGGCTATTTGAGCTCGTATAAGTAAGGGATTGGACTACGGTCCGGGGCTACAGCCTATATGTGGGGGAGATAAGGATGGATTGTATAAGGGATACTATCTGGAGCTACGGCTAAAGGCTATGTCCTATTTTCCGTTATGTGTGTCTACGACCTATTTTCTGATATATGTGTGGTGTAAAGGGGAATCCGCGTATCCACTTGTTACATTGTCCAAGGGAATTTAAATGTGTATATGCTTCATTATGATTATGTGAACTTATGATAAATGGCCTAAGCATGAGACCTTCTGATTAGAAGAATATGATTATGATAATTAAGTATGCCAATATGCCATTCATGTTCATAGCATGCCATTTTTGTATTGTTATTGTTTATGTTGTTATGACTACCTCACTAGGATATGTAAGCCTAACATATGTGTGTCTCATGCATTTCAGGGTCTTTAGATTTCCAAACTCCGATCGTGTAATCTTCTGGTTGCAAGTCATTTTCGCAAGCTATATGTATGTTTACTTTTGTTTCTGAACTCCTAGTAAGGTGGCATAAGGTTTAGATGTGTTGTAGTAACGTACTTTGATGTGGTTGTGTAAGCCTAATAGTAACTAGGTGTGGTGTGAGTATAATGGTATGTTTGGAAATGGCTAAATAGACTAAAATGAGCTTAAGAGCCCTATTTGGTAAAATTGTAGTAAACGAATTCGAAATGCCTTGAAATTTGACACAGGATTAGAGATAATGGTTTTAAAGTTGCTGGTAAAATTTGAATATCGTTTGGATGGGTAAATCGAATAAAAATAGCAAAAGTCTATCATTACAGGTCAAGGGGTATCGATACGGGTGATGGCGTATCGATATGGCCCTTGCATAAATGGTCCGGTCAACATTGGTCAAACAGGGTGTATTGATACAGTTTGGGCTTATCGGTACAGATTTTGGTCTCTGGAATTTGGGATGGAAAATGGTATTGATACGGTCTTATAGGGTATCGATATGGGGTCAACGCAGTCAACTAGTATTGATACGGGCTTAGCTGTATCGGTACGGGCTTGACGTCCTTTGAATATGGAAATCTAAAATTAAGACTTAGCGTATCGATATGGCCCCTAGGTTATCGATACGCTGTTAGTTAATTCTGTTAAAAAGAATAAAGAGAAGTTTGGGATAGTTTATAAAATGATCACTAAGTTATATAGTTTAATTGATTAGGTAAATGATATCTGATAGTAACAAAACTTCACAGATTAATAATTGGTAGGTTTAATTACAAGTTGGTAATAAAGAATTCGGATTAGGATTGCTAATTTGTAAAGTTTATAATTTAGTCCTTTTAGTTTAAAAAAGTTTAAATTGACCCAAATTTTTTATAAGATTAGTAACAAGTAAGTTCGCTAAGACTTAAGAATGATTAATAAGACATTCTGAATAAATCTCAAATCCTGAGTCCGTCTCTGAAATTCCGAATCTATTTTCCCGATAACGCTTTCTGACTCGATTCTCTACCAGACCAGGAATGGGTGTTACAACCAAAAGGAGTAGTTTTCAAGTGGATCAAACAATACGGTAATCATGAGGATAAACTGAGCAATTTGGGGATGAATTTCACAACTTCGAATATAGCCAAAACATTTAGTGTCTTCCTAAACACAAGTTGAGCTTGAAATGATCGTCGAAGGGTTGAATTTAAGACGCTCGTGCATTTGATATCTAGGGCACCCTATTCCGTTTTCTTTCTTTTATGGTTTTGGTTTGCTAGGACTTGTAAATTAATCCAAAAGCATCCTCATTGAAATGATGATCAGTAACTAACAATTATAACCAAAAAGATTTCTCTGCATTGCTTCAAAGATAAAGTTTGGAATGCAAGGTCGGGTATGTACATGGTCAACCTAATACATACATGTCAGTGATCTTGAAAAGAATAATAACAAGCCTTCGTATGCTACGCGGTTCAAGGACTCGAAATGAGTGTCTACCATAAGGCCTCGGTTGGCTTAAAAAAATAAGGATTGAATTATATAGAAAATTTAGAGATTCATGGGGCATGTCTTCATCCTAGCATTGAGATGGAAGAAGGACCATACCAAGGGGCCATGGGTAAGTAACCGTTGAGCCTGAGAAAGAGAGGAGGCACTGCTAAAGATTGGGAAAGAAAAGGGGTATCTTAAGAAGGAAGGCATCGACACAGCCGTCCGACCTTGGTCAGAAGACAACTAAAGGGCACAAGGCGACAGTTTATCAAGCGAGAAGGACATACTTACATCCAGTTATAGTAAAACGAGTTGCAAGAGTTGAAATAGATCTGGGAATGATGGGATCGATGGCTGCAAATTCAGTTTTGTGAAAGTTACAATGACATTGTATGATTAACGTATGTCTAAGTTAATCGGCCTTCATTTTGAGCCATCTTTTAGCTTTGGAATCCCGCTTTTTGTTGCTTCACTTTTAACAGGAAGGACTTGATGCCACGGTTGAGGAGTATACCGCTTTTCTCAATTAGAAAAGTGTTCATAAGGACTGGGTTTACACAAAACCATTGAAGTCCCATGATTATCCCTTGAAGCTTATAACCTTAGCTTAAATGAGTAAAAATTGGGGCAAAGGTTTGATTCAGAGTCATGGGGACAAAACCATCTTTTCATGATAGCGTACCTATGCCTGATTGTGTTCATGAAGATGGATCTATTCGCTTTCAGGATTTATGGCTTAGTCATTTTCCTAAGAGTCTTGGGTGTCAGTGATATAGCTGTCTTGGACTTGTTCGAGCATTTGAAAATGAATACTTTTCTACACAGATTTAGATCAAGGGTTTGCATGGCTGACCTAACATAATTTATCAGTGATCATAGAGGAAAACAATAGTAAGATCCCCTACGCTAGACCGTTCAAAGATTTGGGAACGAGGAAAATTTGGGAATCTTAGGGGTATGTGTTTGCCCTAATGTTAAGGAGGAAGAAGGCCTACCATGAAGAGTCCATGAGAAGGTAACAGTTAGGCTCGACTTAAGTGAGGGTAATGTTATTCTGACCAGTGTGAGTCAGCATCTCTTTTCAAGAAGAAGAAGAATGAAGATTTAATAAATAAAAAGTGAAGATCGGGCCTTATGGAAATAAGAAAGGTTTGGGAGATTTAAGGGCATGCGTTCACCTCGATGTTGAGATTCAAGAGGAGTCATCATGAAGAGTCAATGAAGAGAAAACAACTAAGCCCAAGTTGAGTGGGGCAGTGTTTCAAAAATGGACTTCAAGAGGATAGATTTTAGTCAGACTGGTATAGGCCAGCCATATCCTTTCAAGATAAGATGAAAATGAAGATTTAGCAAAGACAAAAAGCCTATAGAAGTTAAGGGTGATCAACTAGAAAGCAAGAGTTTTTCCCTAGCATCTCCAAGAATGACTCCATCCATGCATCATACTTAGTTAGACATCCCTAAGTTAGGAAAATGCTAACTCATATCATCAAATCATTTGGTTGTTTTGACAGATTCGAAGATTAGAAAAGATTTTGACCTATAAATTCCCGTTTGGAGAGGTAGATCTCAGTGGAGATGAAGAATCCCTAATGAGAAGAACTCGCCTAACAAAGATTCGAAGAGTCCCTACTGAGAAAAACTTGTTCGTATTTGAGAAAAAATTCACAATGAGAAAAATTCGTCAACATTTGCGAAGATTGAAGAAATTTGAAATGAGAAGAACAACTCCAGACTCTAAATTTTGGTAGAATATCAAAGAATTTCGTAGTGAGGAGAACAGTTTTAAGCTTTGGCAACCAGTTCTTTTCCTGCTAAGATTTCTGAGCCATTAGTGAGCCATTCGAGCAAGATGCTAAGGTGCCAACACAATAGAAATTGGGGCATAGACGAATTCGTGGTTTGAAGAATCAGCCGAGGAAAAGTGAAACGTTTCGGGAGAATTCACAATCTTAAGGCCACAGTCAAAGAAGGGAGATAAAATTAGTACTTATGATCTTCACTCTATCCTTGTTTCAAGACATGATAGGAATCCGCCAAAGCTAAGACGAGAGGATATCGGGTGCAAATTTTTAAAAAAATCTACCGAGAAAGGATGACGAATGACTCTCATGTCGAAGCGTGAAGAGCAAAAGGCGAAAACACGAAAAGGCGTCCAAAAAAAAAAAGTAAGAAAGAAAAAGAAAGAAAGAAAAGAAAGAAAAAAAGAAAAAAAAGAAAGAGAAACGAAAAAGGAAAAAGAAGAAAGGGAAAAGGGTAAGTAATAAAGAAAGAAAGAAAAAGATCTCTAAAGTGAAAACTCGAAAAGGGTGCTTTGAGGGACAGTAGATCTAAGCGAAGACTCAAAAAGGCACTTTAAAGCAAAAGATTCAAGGATTTCAGAGCGAGGCAGATACTCGAAGCTCAAGGATTTTAGGCGAAAGATTTCAAACTCGCCATATCAATATTTTAGAGCGAATGAGGCAGATACTCGTAGCTCAAGGATTTCAGGCAAAGGATTTCAAACTCGTCGTATCAAGATTTCAGAGCGAATGAGGCAGATACTCATAGCTCAAGGATTTCAGGTGAAGGATTTCAGACTTGCCACATCAAGGATTTCAGAGCGAATGAGGCAGATACTCATAGCTCAAGGATTTTAGGCGAAGGATTTTAGACTTGCCACACCAAGGATTTTAGAGCGAATGAGGTAGATACTCATAGCTCAAGGTTTTCAAACGAAGGATTTCAAGCTCGCCGTATTAGAATTTCAGAGCGAAGGAGGCAAAGACTCATAGCTCAGGGTTTTTAGAGCGAAAGAGGAAGATACTCATAGCTCAGGGTTTTCGGAGCGAAAAGGGCAAATACCCGTAGCACAAGGACTTCAGGGCAAATGAGGTAGATACTCATAGATCCAGGTTTTAGGGAGAGAAGGGGTGAACAGTTCTATATGGAAGGAACTCGCAGCTCGAAATATTCAAACAGGGATGTGAGATAAAATTAGTGCTTATGGTCTTTACTTTATTCTTGTTCCACAAGGATAAGCAAAGAGGGGCAGTTGTAATCACTAATTTTGTCTGGGGTAGACCCGTTTTTATTTTTGTTTTTACAATAATGGGCTTATATGTGTGTGTGTGTGTGTTACTACTCTATAAAAAATGTGTAAAGGGCTTTGTTTACTTTATCTTTTTATTAATACCCAAAAGATTAATTACTAGTATTTTTTGTTAAGTGTATAATACTACTTAATATTATGTTGTCATCCAATTAAAAACCCCTAAATATTATTGGTATAGTTTATTATTTCCTTTATGTCATCTTATTATTATTGCTTTGTTAATATCGTTGTTATCTTTATTATTATATTTATCTTTATTGTTATTATATATTCTATTGTATTATTATAATTAAACCGGAAAATATATAAAGAGAGAGACTAATCAATTTAGACTAAAAGCCCAAGTTTATTTATAACAGCCTATTAATATAAACAAAGCAAAAGCCCATTTTTAATGTCCATTTACAAAAGCCTTTTATATAATACATATGGCTCAATAGGGTCCAAAATTAAAGAAAAAACCCTAATCTGATGCCCTTCATCTCTTGGGCAACCGATTCTTGACCGTTAGATCTGGGGAAGATCTAACAGTCTACGATCAAGGTGTGAAAGGCTCTAAAACTCCAATGCACGGCTCTCGGATTTCCATACGTGCAAGTGCACGTCGCTCCTTCACCCGCTTGGTTCCCACGAGCACCGGTTGATCTTCTAGCTTTGCCTCCACGTCGGCCGAAAGAGCCAGTGGCCCAACTCCACCTTAGCACCATCTCGCTACGTCAGAGGTTTGTTCCCCAAGTCGTGCCTTTCTTTGGTCCCCTCTCGACAAGGAACACAACATGCAACCAAACAACAAGAATATCAGAGGATGCACATGAATGCGGACTAAATTTTAGATAATTAGATATCAACCAATAGCAATTTTTATTTGATTTTTTATAAATATCAAAATTCATGTAAATTGGTTATAAAAACTGAACCCTAAACTTTGTAACCCCTAAGCATCAATTGGGGATTTCAGAGAAAGAAATAGCAAGCAAAAAAACCTTTTGAGGTGTCTACTTATCTTTTTCAATTTCCAAGCATATTGCATACAAAATAAAATGGGAGATTAGGGCTTAAGTTCGGTTACCTTTACCGTCGGTCAGTCCCTTTCATGGTCATTCCACCTTCATCTCGTCTGATGATAAGCTCCATAGATCCTCTCGAGATCGAAATGAGTGAATCAGATTAGGGATTGAGGGTTTTCCTTTTTAAGAAAAAAGAGGTTGTTTTCGAATATGTTTCTCAGTTTTTAAAAGAAAAGGGTCGAGTTTTGGGAAACTGAGGGTAGATCTAGATTTAAATCAGAAAATGGTTCATTTTTTTAGTTTCCTGGGTTCGTCAGTCACCGGCGAGCGGCGGCCGACACGACGGAGGGATAGCCAGATTCTAGAAATTGCGGCGGCGCGGATGAACATCGTGGCGGTGTTCATCCGAGTCAAGAGAGAGGGGAGAGCGTTTTTGGGTTACTCTTTGACGATTAAGGTTTTTTATTTTTTTGTCTAAAAAATATGTTTTATACTTCCCTCAATAATAAATGGTTTATTTGTTTCTTTAAGGACCTCCGCCCAGCCTCAATCATGCTCGCAGTCCTTCGGTTTCCTAAATCCTTCCTTTGGTCCATTCGCATGGAAAAATCGCGCCCGTGAGAGCTTTCGTCTTCTATAATTATGCCTTAGGTCCCTCTGGTTTTTAGAGGCTCTGCAATTTCATCCCTTTGTGTCCAAATCTGCTTGTTCTTTAAAAATTTGGTCCCCTATTTTAGCTTCTGTCCAATTTGGTCTGAATTCCAGTGTCTTAGGTCCCTTGTCTCATGCATTTTATTTTCCAGATTTTATTTTGATGTTAATCTTGCTTTAATATGGTAGATTTTTAGATTTGTGTTTGATCTATGTGACATGTGACATAATATGTGTATAATATATACATAATATATGTTTTTTAATTCTGTTGTCTCTTTAAACGCATATAACATATGTTTTTATAATACTTTTTTTCATGATACAAAGTTTTTATAATATATAGTATATACTTTATAACCCTTAGTTTTTTAATATATATAGTATAATACTTCATAATATATAACTTCTATAACATATAGCATATAGCCTTTTATAATAATATATAGTTTCTTTGTAATATAATATATAGTTTTATATTACATATAATGTTTTTGTTACAATATATATATATATATATATAGTTTAAGGTTTTTTAGCATGTACATAATATAGTTTTTATAATGTGTATAATACATAGTTTTTAATATGTATATAATATAGTTTTAAATCTACATAATGTATATTTTTATATAGTTATAATATATGTGCTTTTTATGGTTTTTTTAGTATAAGCTTAGTTTAGGTGGTTTGGGTCTTCTTGTGTTTTTGGGCTTAGGGCTTGTTTAGTTTAGGTGAGCTTTGGGCTTGTTAGATTAATTTTAGGTTAGAATTAAGCAAAATTAATTTAATTAGTTTAAAATCGTGTGTCCGTCTCATAGGGACACGATCTTTAAATTAATTAGATTAATTTAGGATTAGTTTTTTAGAGCCGTGGTTAGACCTAGGGTTTGAATTAATTTAGTGAGTTTAAATTTACCCTTGGCTTATTGGGATAAATGTTAAATTCATTAAGTTAATCGAACATTTCTTAATTAGCTTAAGATAAAATTAATAGGGAGATTAGATTGAGATTTAAATTAAAACCATGATTAATCAACTTGATTTGTTTTAAATAGTATCCTTGACTTATTGGAATACTAGTTTAAAACCGATCAAATTAATTATCAATGTTATAAGATAATTTATAATTTATTAGGTTTTTAGTCTTTTGGGGTTAATTAATTTAGGTTTAAATAGTTAGATTCACCTAGTTATTAATTAGATCACTAATTGGTTTTCTATAATTTGGGCCTTTTAGGTTAGGTCTTTGGTGGGCCTTTTGTGTGTTTAATTTTCAAGCCCTTTTGTGACATATATTTTAATTTTCATTCATGTGACCCTTTATCTTGAGTTAATTAATTTAAATCATAAAAAGGAGATATTTATTAATTCTGATATTTGTGTCGTAATGTTGACTAAATATTTTAATTAATCCTTATCGTCTCATGGTAAGGTTAAAACTTGATAAAATCATTGCATCATATCTTAAAAATGTTTGCACCATGCATAAAGGTGACGTACGAGATTCGAACCATAAATTAACACGACCGTCAGGCCTATATGATGTCGGTTTAATATATGGTCTGATGTTTCGTCAACCTTATTAATTAAATGTCCAATTAATTTGAACCCTCCAATTTGATAAAGCTCTTTCAATCAAGTCCAATTTTCATTTAAGTATGCCAAATTAAATTCAATTTAAATTTTAATTAATCCCATCAATTTAAAAGCAACAAACATTTTGGTACCAATTTCTAGGTGTGATGGGGGTGCTAATCCTTCCCCACACGTAACCAACTCTCGAACCCTTTCAAAACGAATCTCTAGTTTTGTGATGTCTGGTCTACCTTATTCAAGTGGCCGGTGGCGACTCCAAGTCTTTATTGTTTTCAAAAGAAAGAGCATTTTCAAAAGAAATCTCCTTTGAACAAAATTTCAAAGAATGATTGGGGATACCCTCGTAGCAACCAAACATATTATATATTTTAAAAGATAAGCCAAAAAGAGGTCGCTACAGCTTGGCGACTCTGCTGGGGATTGAACCCAAAATCAATGGTTTTGTGGTGTTCGACCTACATTATCCAAGTGGCCGGTGGTGACTCCAAGTCTTTATTGTTTTCAAAAGAACGATAATTTTCAAAATAAATCCCCTTTAAAAAAATTTCAAAGAATGATTTGGGGATACCCTCGTAACAACCAAACCTATTATTTATTTTAAAAGATAAGTCAAAAAGAGGTCGCTACAAACAGTAAAAGAAATATGAAAAGTTGAATACCACCATTCTTCTTTTACTTTAGGACGTTCAAATTTCAGCTTCTCAAATGCCATCTTCGGTTTTCCAAACACCTTAACGAAGTCCTCATGCTTAGCAAATTCAGCAAAAGTGCATACCTGAACAATAATGAAAATATAGTACAAAGTTCATTCATAGACGTTAATAACATACAATGCTAACATGGTGACGCGGAAAATGGATTTGTTCTCACCATTTTCCTAATTGCTTCCTCCCTACGCTTCCTCTCATTAGTATCTGGTAGCCTATCTAGTATCCAAACTTCCCCACATGCCATATGCAAGACACAGTACCAATCCCATAAATCATTCATAGGGATGCATACCTGCAAAATACTTTCTCCTCAACTAATTAAAATTTACCTTATCCTCAAATAAATTAACAACTAAATCCTTTAACCCATTTCTACTTACTATATCAGAGCCAGTAAAGTTCCCATAATGCATCATTGTACCAGCATAAGACTTTGCAAACAATAACGTTATGGCATTTTCTGTTGTTCCTGAGTACGCAACAATTAATAATGTTTGTTATTTACAATCGAAAATAATTTATCGACAATGACCTATGGCATAAACACTGTATAAGATGGTAACAAAAAACATACATCAAGATAACAAGGCATAAAGGCCCAAAATTTAATTTTTTCCATCGCCTCTTTGCGAGCCTCGCACACGGACACCTTATCAATAATCTTGCAAATTTACAAAACAATAATGAACACTTAGCAAAATAGTCTCCAAATGTTTCATATAATTTCAAGCCATACACACTATTTGTTACACTAACCATATTGTTGAGTTGTTCGTTGGGTCGTAACGTATCAATTTCACTAACAGTGCAATAAATGTTGTCGAATTTAATGACCACATAGCTACATTCAAACATTGTATTATGTCTTTTATTTTACATTTCACAATATGACAACGTAAAGTTTTAGAGTTGAAGGCTTACTTTTGCGCCAAAGGGGTATTCCATAAATGATAACAGTAGGCCCATTCTTCGTCATCAAGCCCATTAGGTAGTACAACATACAAAATTTCTATTGACTCATTGTCAACCTTTCAAAACAAAGAAATGTGTGATGACAACAACAACAATCATAAATTATGCCACAAAAAATAATACATTCATAACCATTAAGGTACAACATTTAATTCGATGTTCTTAATGGCCAAAACAATATAATTTCCAATGTTCACTTCCATGGGTTTAAGGCCCAATGTTCAATGCGTATGGAAACCGCCATTTGCTATTATTGAAGTACATGGTACAAACAACCAACCCTTACCATTAAGAATGGTAATTACACAACATAATTATTCCAAATTAACTTCCCAAACTTTATACAGTTGCATGGTTATCTTTTGAAAATCTAGGGGATTTTCGACTAACCTGGTAGATAAGTGGCAGATCCTACAATGGAAGACTACACTTGTCAAGACAAGAACAAGATGAAAAGGATGTTTAAATAAGGTTAGATTTTACCTCATTCTTCATTGGTGCTGGATGGTCATAGTTTCTATCTAAATTTAAGCAGCGCTTAGCTTCACCTTCGAATGTTTTGAATTTAGAAGACGGTGTAATATTTTTTGTTGTCTCTGTATAAATACGACTCTAACCGTAAAATCTATAATGTGACGTCTCCATTAACTTATAGGAAACAATCCTATTAAATTCATTCACAATATTTGCCCTATCAGCCTCTATATTCATTGACATCTGCCACAAAGTACCTTTCATTTCATACAAAAAGGGTTCAATAGCCTGATGAACACCGTCGATTTTGACTTCAACATCGTTTATCTTCTCTACCAAGCTCTAGTTTAAGCAGGTCATGTCGGCCCGCACTTCTATGATGTCTTCAAAAAGAATACCCAGTTTCTCTTCAAACTTCTTATCATCTACCTCCTCATACTGTCTGATTTCTCCTCAACTTTTATTTGCTTCTCAATTCCCGTAATGACAACCTTTTTTAGCCCATTCACCTCGGACATTATTTGCTCTTCACCTTTAATTTACTTCTCTTTTCCCCCATTGTCAACCTCTTTTACCCTTTCCACCTCCAACATTATTTGTTGAAGCATCTCTGACATCATCTCCCTCATTGCACCACCATCGTTGCATCTCGCAACGTCCTTGCAAATTAAATAAATATTAAAGATTCGTCTTCCACATAATAAATGATTAATACAATGACTCATAACGTATTACCTTAAGTCTCTTAAAGCTTTCCTGCCTTCGTGTGCTTCCATGGCTTCCATAGATTCCTTGACTTTACGTGCTTCAAAAGTTTGAGGTAATGGATGCTTCCAGGCAATAATCTTCATAGTGCAAAAAAATACATAACCATTATTTCAATTTGACATACTAGATGAATAATAAACCAGCAGATGCCTTCGGTCTATTCAAAGCTCTATCTATCTTCAAGTGGGCATAAACAGACGCGACATTTGACTCCACCCAGTAAATAATGCAAGCCTCACCACCATTAGAAGCTACATTACCTATGCTATCAAATCCAGACCAGTAATCATAAAGTCAAACTTGAATTCCATATCATTCACAACACAACATTAATATGACAAAGCTATGTTCCATTGATTTCTCATGAGTGATGCTAATTTAACTTTACCTTTAAGATTGCAATACACCCTTTTAGGTAAACGTGCCTTCCTGGCTTTTGTAAATAGGTTATTGCCTCAATAAGCGTATCGTAAACATATTTGGCCCAATTCATTTTACCCTATAAGCAATCGTCGCACAAAAACTTCAAAATATTTGTGCATGGTCGTATCTCAGCAGTTGGACACAAAAACACTCCAATAATGTACAACAACACCATTGCTTTCAAAGTATCCCCTTCAAAAGCACTAGACACTATATCTTGCTTGATTTCTACATAACTTCAAAATGTGCTGAGGTTACACTTTGTACCGAGTTCTCTACCATTCGCACTCAATAGCACTTCATGAACATCAACACCCACATTCTTCAGGCCTAGTATAGCTTCTACATCTTCAATTGATATAGTAATGTTGTGTTCTTCAAACTCAATAACACTCCTTCCAACATCAAAACTTTCCATCAATTCCCCACATAGGTCTCAACATAGACTGCACAATTTTATAAAAACTAACGACCCAAAACCAATTTCGTCAAGAACAAGATCAATCCCCATCGTCTTCATTTCTTCTATGAAATCGTACAATTTCTTCTGGCTATACCTTGTGTCAAAAGATGTCTATAGAAAGGGAATAAGTTCCTACATCAATCTTACTATACCAAAAAAAAGAATGTCTTTATACTGCTATTCTCTATTACCTTCTTTGGATGTCCTGATTTATACTCTTTGATTGTTGCCTTTCCCTTCTCAGTTCCATCAATGTAAGGTTGTTTGTCTTCCTTCAGCATTTTCTTCCATTTCTTGCCTAACTCTTTCCTAACCTACAAATTTAACTTATTCAAATGAATTTGACATTTATTACACATAATCAACTGAAACCTACCTCAGTAGTCACTTTTTCCTCTCTTTGCTTCATCCTTATACATTCACCTTTATTGTAAAACAATAAAAAAACAAAGTTATACATTCAATCATTCATTCATTCTGCATTTCATTTTAATAAGAACACGTAAATATCAACTTACTAAAACTTCATGAAGGGAGGACATGTTTTTTTCCTGTACGCCTTATCACATATGGCCAGCATCTTAGACGGAGCAACTTCATTACCAACTTTATCATTACCATCTTTATGAGAAACTTCTTTGGCATTACAATCTTTATCAGCAACTTCCTCAGCCACTTCATCAGAACCTTATTTACCAACTTCATCATTACCATCTTTATCACCAAATTATTTACCAATTCTATCAGCATCTTCGTCAAAAACGGGATTCAAATTTGCAATATTCATCCTAAGAATTAAATCTTCACATGAATCAGTGCAGAAGCAAATCAACTCACTCATAAATAAACCCATCCTCATTACATACAAATCTAATCTTTTTTGGTTCAAACTGATGAAAAGGGTATCATTCTAAAAAAAACCCAACCTGGACATAATATTCAGTTTAAACAGATTTCCTCCAACACGAAATGCAATTCCATACCAAATTTTCAAAATGTAATCCCTAGATTTCAAGTATTTCACAAATAAACAAACATTAGGGTTTTGGGTTTTGCTTGTTACCCTCGCGATGGAGACGACTGCACAGGTTCAGTTGCAGACCTAATTTAAGGTTTCGGTCCTTTACACTGACTGAAACATTTTTCTCAGCTTTAAAGGTTTCTCCAGGTTTTTAGTCGGGAAATAAAGGTTCGATTCTCATTCCAGGGAAGCCAGAGGGCTTTAAGAGGACCTACAAAAAAACTAGAAATATGAATCGTTAAACCAAACATATTATCATCTTGTATTCAGGTTGCGAAACTCATAGACGAATTTCGATACTCCACGATTTCCCTAATATATCATCTACTTCCTTCACTTTACGGTTTATACGTCTACTTCTTACTATCCAACATACCATACTCCATATTTTGGTACTTATACATATTATACATACATGTATTTTTAAAGGCACTTAAAACATTTCTAGTTTACACCTTTTCTATAGGTTTCAGAACATGTACAAAAGTTATGACATTAGGAGAAAAATGTCAACTGTTACGCGTCAACCCTTAAAAGTTACTTTCACACCAGACTGTTTCGTTACCCTATATCTAATTCTGAAATATCTTCTTATAACTTTACTTGTTACATACTTCACTAACAATTTTAGTTTAACCTATTAACTACCGGTTTCGGTACATATTTCATAGTTCTGAAACATATGCGTTATTTTATATTTTTACGTTGCAACACAAATTTTCTCCACATACAGTTGCGAAACTTCTTACTACGTTCCGATACTTACTGGCAACGACCTCCTCCCGTTTTTACGCGTTTTTTATGGGAATATAAATCTAACGGTCAAAATCATAAGTTTTCTCATCCGACGGCTCTAACATCCCGTCGTTTATTAGCCGTACACTAACTTACCGTTTCTTAGACTCGCCCTGATAGCGGTGGTGCAAAGTATATCGCAATTGAAATCCTCTATTGATAGCGGCGCAAAACTTAATTTAATTTATTCTTGTTTAGTTATTATTTAGGGTAAACTATAACGGAGGTTACTCAATTATGGGTAAATTTACATTTATGTCACCCAATTATTAAAAGTTACATTTAGTTCACTCAGTTATGGATAAGGTTACATTTGGGTCACCCAATTATTAAAGGTTACACTTAGGTCACTCAATTATGTGTAAGGTTACATTTGGGTCACCCTTTATATTTAAAAAATGTATATCAATTTGTGTATTAGATTAATTAATGATTTCAAATGAAGTACTCTAGTGTTAACGAGGGTAATAAATGATTTGGAAGAAAAATGACTAAGTTGATGTATTTTTTTAAATATGAAGGGTGACCCAAATGTAACCTTACCCATACTTAAGTGAACTAAATGTAACCTTTAATAATTGGATTACCCAAATGTAACTTTTTTATAATTGAGTGACCCAAATGTAATTTTTTATAATTAGGTGACTCAAATGTAATCTTACTCATAATTGAGTGACCCTTGTTGTAGTTTGCCCTATTATTTAGCTTCTACAAAAAAATTGAAAACAGCTTCTACAATCTTAATTTCTTTTTCATTTTAGTCTTAAAATATAAAAAATGGACCAAAGTTATCAGCTACACCCCTACCTACATCAGAAGACAATTTTCACCAGAGTTGACAGCAGATGAAGTAACTCAAATCCAATATATTCGGAAACAAATGGATCATTTCCGTCACGTCATCCATGAGACCAACCAATCAAATGTATCTATTTTATTATTTTTTTTATCTCATCTTTTTACCGAGTGAATCTTCACTGGGTAAAAACTGTTTCTAAATTTAATTTACAATAAATATGAGTGAAGATTCACTCGGCAAAAAGATGAGATGAAAAAAATTAATGAAATGGATGCATTTGATTGGTTGATATCATAGATGACGTGGACTCATGATATAATTTCTCAAATATAACTAAGCTCAAAATAGTTTAAACATGAAATAACCTAACAATTCATCAAAAAATAACCAAAACAAAAATAAAAACAAATGTCCAAAATTTTAAATAGATAAAGCAATATTTACTCATTGGCAATTAGTGGATAGCTGATAGCAGATAGCAGATTACATTAGTTGATAGCTGATAGCCTAACAATTCATCAAAAAAATAACCAAAACAAAAATAAAAACAAATGTCCAAAATTTTAAATAGATAAAGCAATATTTACTTATTGGCCCTATTTGGCAATTAGTGGATAGCTGATAGCGGATAACATATTGCATTAGCTAATAGCCGATAGCCGATAGCCTAAAAATTCATCAAAACAAAAATAAAAACAAATGTCCAAAGTTTTAAATAGATAAAGCAATATTTACTCATTGGCCCTGTTTGGCAATTAGTGGATAGCTGATAGCGGATAGTAGATTACATTAGCTTATAGCGGATAGCTGATAACATTAGCTGATTTACTAGCAGATTACATTAGCCGATTGTATAAAAGTGTTTGGTAAAATTAACTGATATTTGAACAAACAAAATGACATATAAGGACATGATTATATTTGATACTTATTTGAATAATTTATTAGTTATTAACATTTAGTACCTATTAATATTAATTAGATTATGAAAATTAATTTTTTTAATATCATTATCAAGCATATATGAGGATGTACATATCAATTTTTTATTTGTGAAATTATTTTTTAAATATAATTTTAATAATTATTAATTTTAGATGTATATATTAATTTCTTATCTATGAAATTATATTTTGAATATAATTTTATTTTTTTAATACTCTAAATGTGATTACAAGGTAGTATCTGTTCATAGATACTAAAATAGTCTTTACAAGTCTTTTATCCAAACCTCTAACTCAAAAAATCTTAAAATGAGTTTTTTTAAAATGAGAGTATTCACCTCAGTCCGCTATTACAATCTTCTATTTACCAAACATCTAAATTAGCGGAATTAACTGGTCAAACCTCTAATTTTAGCTCAAAAAATTGCTTATTAAACAGAGCCATTAAATTTGACAACTCCCAACTTGGTCATTAACATAGATGACAAAGGGTTTTTACTCGACCCAAACCTCAACCTTAAATATAATTTTATCCACATGAACTCAAGGGAAATTCTCCAAATATGGTTCTCCAATTTTTTCCCCAACAATGTAGTCCCTTCAAGTTTATTTCCCAAACTATTGTTGTTTACTGTAGAAATCAGAAATCGGAATGATTTTCCCCGTCTTTGAACAGTGTTTTACCCAAAAATATTAAAAAAATTTGGACACTATTTAAAATTGGATTGCTTTTCCTCTTATTTCAGTGTAAAACATTGTTCAAAGTCGGATTGCTCTCTCTCCGAGTTCATTTGTTTATTATTTTTTATGCAAAATACTTTTCAAAGCTGGATTGTTTTTCATCCGACTTCTGACTCGAACAGTAAACTACCCCAAAGCTGGAATTAATTTGGGAACCTTATTTTAAGAAAAAAAGAAGTTACCCACAATATTTGGGTAATTTTTCCAACTCACGGGTCATCTCAAAAATCTAATTGAAAATTTAACCTCAATCTGATTTAATATCTTTTATTTTTTCACATTTTCTATCAAAATAAAAAGTAATTGGATAAAATACTAATTTATTCAATCTAATAACATTAAATCCGAATAAAATTTAATTCACTAATGATTTTAGCACCTTATATATTACTATTTTTTACATTTTTTTTTGTAAAAACCTAAGTTAAAATGAACCCACCTTCATAAAGAAAATCCGTCCCTCTTGGACCAAATTGAGTTTAAATCCATCATATACAAATTTTTATCATCCTTCATCCATAAATTTTTTTATTACTAAATGATGACATGATATAATTTATGAAGAACTAATTGCGCTACACGTCTTCAAATTAAGATTCTCATCTTAAATAAGGCCCTAAACTTTTAAATATTTCAATTTCATCTCTAAATTATGGTTTTCATTTTAAATTTGTCCCCAAACTTTTAAATATTCTAATTCCATCCCTAAACTATGGTGATTCTCATTCTAAATTTGTCCCCAAACTTTATGAATATTCCAATTTCATCCTCAAATTATTGTTTATACCACATTATATTATTACATAATATACATCAGTGTTTTATGACAATTAACAATTTTTATAATGTTTTTATTAACATAAGATATAATTAACACATATTGATAATTTGGGGATGAAATTAGAACATTCAAAAAGTTTGGGGACCAATTAAAATGAGTCATAGTTTGAGGATGAAACTGGTATGCTCAAAAGTTTGGGGATCAATTTAAAATAAAAGTCATAGTTTAAAGATAAAATTGAAATATTTTAAAATTTAAAAACCAATCTAAAATGAGTGTTATAATTTGAGGACATATAATACAATTAACTAATCTAAGAATGTGTCGTAAAAAACATGTATTTTAAATTTCACATAATAGTAACGTGTCAAATCCGATTAAGTATAAAAGAAACTATCAAATTCAGTGACTAGATATTATATTTTATTTCTAGTTTTGATGCCGTGTATTCCTCTTCTTTTTTTATTTAAATGAAAAATAAGTGTTTAAATTATATAATTTTTAAATTTTATGTATGCAGAATATTTTTTTTGTTAAAAATAGATATTTAAAGTTTACACTGTTATAATTTTAGGTGTTCGATAGTTAACTACCGTTAAAAAAATGTATTAATCAATCAATGCTTGACATGTAGCATGTTCATTTTATTTTTTGTTTCAAAATTAAAATTTTAAAACATTTTTTACACAAATTTTAAATTTTAAAAAAATCTCAAAATTCTCATTTTTTTACAAAACATACCCTAAATCCCTCAAAATTCCCAAATTTGAACTCTCAAATCGCCGCCGCTTTCGTCGCCTATCGTTGCCCCTGAACCTTTTGGTCCCCAAACCTAGTCAGTCATTTTTTCAAACACGGCGTCACCGAGAAACGACGAATGGCATGCCAGCTGAACGTCGAACGTAAAATTAACGTTCATCTGGCACGTCGTTCGTCTTTTTTGATGACGTCGTGATGGGAGAAATGACCGACTAGGTCTAGCGACTAAAGAGGTGTGCTCAAGGATGACGATCGGTGGTGAAAATAGCGGCGAATTAAGAGTTTGGGTTTGAGAACTTTTAGGGATTGTTTTGTAAAAAAATGAGAATTTCAGAATTTTCTGAAATATTAAAAATTTAATTTTTTTAATTAAATAAGCATGCCACGTGTCAAGCATTAATTGGTTAACAATTTTTTAACTATAGTTAATTACCGGGTACCTAAAATTATAACTGTGTAAACTTTAGACACCTAATTTTAACAAAAAATACTTTAGGCATCTAAAGTTCAAAAAATGTATAGTTTAGATACTTATTTTTCATTTAAGCCTTTGTTTTTTGTTTATTTTTTTAAACAATTTTTGCCTAACAGAGGAGGAAGAAAATTTGTTCCTAATGAATTTTTGAACCCACAATATAAGAGAGAGGGGAGGATGTCAACTAAGAACTTTTAACCACTTACTCCAGAGATTGTTGACAAAAATATTAATTTTATCTTTTTTAATCTTTATTTTTCGGCAAAATATTATTTTAATAGTAGTTATCAACCGATGAAAATTCATCGTTTTTTTATTTTTTTTATTTCTCATCGCTTATTTTTTTCTGTTTTAATTTTTAATAAATATTATTGTATGACACACTTTACTTTATCTTTTGATATTTTTTCTCTACATTTTAACATGTTTTTTCTTTATTGATCCGTTTAGTCGTTTTTCATTTGATTTACTGTTAGTGTTATGGTTGAACAAAAAAATGTTCTTTTAGTTATTCTATTAATATTTTTGTTTTGAACTCTCGAATTGCACGCTCACAATCATAATATACATTTTATATTATTTGTTGATAGTTTTATCTTCCAACGTCAATATTTAGTCATGTTTATATATTTTTTGTTTCGTATTGAGTTCTTAAACTTTTTTTATAACCCTGTTACGATCTCAAAAAGCTAATTTTAATTATCTCAAAACTGGTCTGATTTAAGATCAATTAAGATGGTCCATAAGTTATTGAGTTTTTAAGTCTCCTATTAATAAAAAGCTAAAAAAAATAACTCAAGTCTATTGTAGGAAAGCTGTACGAGTCAAGTTTAGTGGAAGGCGAGTTGTCTATGCTCTGTGTCAAGGGACTTGAAACCCCACCAACAATTAACTCGCCATTCATATTCCATAAATGACCCAAAGGGAACGATGCTAAAAGTGAACATTAAATCTTTGTAAAATGTTTAAATCCCAAAATAAAAACTGTTTATATGAGGGTGTCCCCTTTCTGCTCAACTCATGTGCCAAGGAGCTTCTCTACATCCATACATCATATATAAAGCCATAAACGTGTCTTTGTCAACCATTGCTTGGACCAGATGAAGGGTAATTTAACTGTACAGGTCATCTTCATCAGCTCCTCCAGCAGAAGCTGCAAAAGGGTCGGATGCTGCAGGCCTGGAACCTGTTTCAGCAAATCTGAATTCACTTCCAAATCCCCTCGATTGCTGTAGTGTTTGAGCGAATGCCTGGTATTTGCGGATGTCGGCATCACTCACACTCCTACGCGCAAACTTCATAGATTCCTCAAAATGAGCAGGCTTGATCTCTGCCACCTCATCTTCAACATCTTCCTCCATAGCCTCAGGGTTCTCACTTCTCCTCCTTTCTCTCTCTATATCCTGAGAATACAAAAGACATCTCGTGTTACAAACTCAATATCATGGAACAGGGCATATTATACCGCTAAGCAACAGAGCAGAAAATGGCATAATTGTATACCTTTTCAATATTTTCTCTGATAGCATATTTACATGCACGCTGACAAATTTCTGTAATATCAGCCCCACTGAAGCCTTGAGTATACTTGGCAAGAGCTCTGAGGTCAACCTCTTTAGCGAGTGGTGATTTCCTCAAGCAAGCCTTAAAGATCTGATGGCGAGAATCCTCATCAGGGAGGGGAATATAGATCAACTGATCAAGACGACCCGGTCGCAAAAGGGCAGGATCAATAATATCAGGTCGGTTTGTGGCTCCAATGATGAACACGGTTTTCTTGGCAGACATACCATCCATCTCAGTAAGAAGTTGGTTCAAAACCCTATCAGCAGCACCCCCTGCATCACCGACACTGCTTCCTCTCTACAATTATACAACATGAATTTACAATTACATGATGTGCAAGCCAAATAACACCAACAGTATAGACAAACATAATTTCATTGCTACAAGTGCTAGAATTAATTGGAGCCTTGAACACACCTGGGTAGCAATTGAATCAAGTTCATCAAAGAACAAGACACAAGGAGCAGACTGGCGGGCCTTGTCAAAAATTTCACGAACATTGGCCTCACTCTCTCCAAACCACATTGTAAGTAATTCTGGACCCTTGACACTAATGAAGTTTGCTTGACACTCATTGGCAATAGCTTTGGCCAGAAGAGTTTTCCCACATCCTGGAGGGCCATAGAACAGAACTCCCTTTGAGGGTGACATACCGAACTTCTCAAACTTCTCGGGATGCTCCACTGGATATTGAACAGTCTGCACACCAAAGTAACAAATTGATTGAGACTTTTTAAAGGAAATTTGAAGGATGGAACGTAAATAAAAAAGTAATCAAAACGAGTAAACAAGGTTACCTCTTGAAGCTCCCTTTTAACATTCTCAAGGCCTCCAATATCTTCCCAACTTACATTGGGCACTTCAACAACCTGACCAAGTATACGAAAACAGATGATAAGAAACAAAATTGACCACACAAAATCATATTCGGCAAAGAAACAGTACATTACTACAAGTATCATGGTTACACTCACAGTTTCACGTAATGCTGATGGATTGCTAGTTCCAAGAGCAGTCTGGAAGTGCTCATTGCTAACTGCCATAGAGTTGAGTATCTCTGCATCTATCGACTCATCTTCCAAGTCAATAACATCCATCTTTTCCCTGATGCATTGTAATGCTGCCTCAGTACAGAGAGCAGCAAGATCGGCACCAACATAACCATGTGTATCCTTGGCAATTCTTTCCAAATCAACCTGGCATTAAGTCAAGAAAATTCATTAGATTTACTAGTTCAGTTTCAAACAGGAACACTGCACAAGATTTTTTTAGGAAAGAAAAGCTTTTGAGATTACATCTTCAGCCAGCTTCATGTTCTTTGTGTGGATACGGAGCACTTCAAGACGGCCAACTTCATCGGGTACACCAATATCAATCTCCCTATCAAACCTTCCAAACCTTCTGAGAGCTGGATCAATGCTATTGGGACGATTTGTGGCTCCAATAACAATAACATGTGCACGGGATTTAAGCCCATCCATCAATGTCAGCAATTGAGAGACTATTCTCCTCTCAACTTCACCATGTGTCTTCTCTCGCTTGGGAGCAATTGAATCAATTTCATCAATGAATATGATAGAGGGTGCATTCTTCTCTGCTTCCTCAAATGCTTTTCTGAGATTGCTTTCACTCTCTCCAGCCAGTTTTGACATGATCTCAGGACCATTGATGCAAAAAAAGAAAGCACCGGTTTCATTTGCAACAGCACGAGCAATCAAAGTCTTTCCAGATCCAGGAGGTCCGTAAAGCAAAATTCCTTTGGGTGGCTTCACACCGATTGACTTAAAAAGCTGTGGGTGCCTCAGAGGAAGCTCGACTAATTCCCGAATCTGAGCCATCTGTTTTCTAACTCCACCTACATCATCATAACCTACCTCATCTAATCTATTTTCATCCTCTCTCCTGACAGGCTCTCCCTCACAGAATATCTCAGTATCAGGTGCAACCACACAATACTCAGCAGGGTCAGTCTCAATAACCTTGAATTCCACACTTCTCATTCCACCTCTCACAAGGAAAAAATCACCCTTCCTCACCGGACGGTATGCTTCCAGAAAGTAAGCTGTAAATGCAAAATGATGATAATCAGTATCATGGAAAAAGCATTCAATAATTCAACATTCATCCCAATGTATAATTATGTTAAGAGGCATTTTTCATTGATATTAGATACGTGATATATGAGATGAAGACTATCTCCAAACATACAATTGAACCACCTAGATACATGTACGAGGGTATCATCTACCTCAGATGCATGGATAACAAGACCAGCGATAGAGAAGGCAGCCAATTAGTTACTTTTAACATCAGAAATGCATACAGAAAGAAAGAAAGAAAGAAAGAAAAGGCAAACCCCTAGAAAGCTTAAGCCTCTGAACAGCACCCAACCCAACATAAAAAATAAATAAAAGAACATGAATTCTTTTGCACAAGGTAAAAAAAGGATTTATTAGATTACCAACTATAGTCTCGTTTATATCAAACAAGAAATCAGCGATATCACTGAATAAGAATCACAAATTATAATCTCAACTTATGATTGATTAATGATCAAAACTACCATAAATAAATTATGAGAGACCATACTATATATATGTTGGAAATAAAAGATTAGGTATAAACTCACGTTTCAGGTAAGCATCAAAGAGATTTCCAGTGACCCCTTCAATTGTGTCATCAATTGGCAAGATGTGAACACGCTTTCCATACTTGACATCAGGACATTGATGCACAGAGACAACATCGCCAAGCCTAACCCTCAAGTTTGACCTGACAACCTTATTCATCCTAATCTTTGGTTCATCACATGTTTCATCAGCAAGAGCAATGCAGATAGTATCTTTCCTCTTCTTCCCCTGTGGACCAAAGAATAATGCAAGGAACAACATGAACAAAGATCTAAGCTTAAAGACATTGAAATTTAATATTTATAAGAAGAATTCCAATGCAAAGACCATTCATGCCACATAAAACAAGTTTTAAACAGGCTTTGCTCTGCAAATATCAAAGTTAACTAAAACTATTACCGGTAACTTTATTTTGCAATCAATCTACCACGAGGGTGATCCAAATTGAAGATCAATACAAACAGCATACAAAACCCACGAGACTCATCAAGTAAAACTCCAAAATTTCAAACAACTTACTGAAAACTGAACCATAAAACACAAAAGACAACTAACACAATCAAATACCAAATGGACAAATGTAATCAGAAAACTGAAGAACCCAACAAAAGAGGATTCAAGAAAAGGACAAATCTAAAGTAGAAACCTTGATCAGGATGGTGTCGCCGCGAAAAAGCTGGAGCTTTTCCATGGTATCAGGATGAAGAGAAACAACAGAGTTGTCATCGTTGATTGCCTCATCAACAACGAGTCTGTTCGCCGCCTTCTTTCTTTCCAAGATCGCAGTACTAAAATCCCTCTTAGTCCCCTTCCTGGAAACACACAAAATCAGTATCAGATTAAACAAAATCCAAAACAAACGAATCAGACAAGATCTGGATACTTACGGATCAGATGATTCCGCTTGGTTAGACATGGTTGCTTTGGTAAAACTAAAAACAAGCTTGGGTTTTGGTCGAATGTGTGGGATCTGAATAAGAAGAGCGGTGGGTTATTAATTTATAGGGAAGAATAAAGGACAGCTCCGTTTTCTTGTTGGGAAAGATAAGGTTGTTTTGGTCAGGTTGCTACTTGATTTTTATACAAGTAGAAGCTTTATTTTATTTAAAATAATTATATAAATTTTTTAATCAATAATTATTTTGATATAATTACTTGTATTGTGAAGGTTTATCGGGTGATATTTTTTATTTATTTTATTTTATTTAAATTTGAAATTATAATTTTGTTAAAAAAATTATTTTTTATGTTATTAGATGAATCGATTAGTCGATAATTATTTTTTTGACGGCATTGCTCTCCAATTATTAAGGGTTGTTTTTATGAAGAAAAAAAACTTTAATATACAGGCCGTGTAAATTTTAATTTACACGTGCTTTTTAGTTTTAGGGGTTAGGGTCTTAGTTTAGGGTTTAGGTTATATGATTTAGAATTTAATATTAGTGTTTAGAATTTAGTATATAGGGTTTAAAGTTTAGGGTTTAGTTTTTTAGGGTTAAGATTATAATTTAGGATTTGGGTTTTTATAATATAAATATACAAGCTTGTGTTTACACAGCTTATGTATGAAAGTTTTACCATGTTTTTATTACATTACCTGAATAAAAATGAAAAAACGAGTTTTTATCCTTACAAATTGCTAATTTAATAATGGACAAATTTATTAAAAAATAAATAAATTATTAGAGATCCATAATTCCGGCACTACTACGTCAATTTTTCTATTCTCTAGAATGTTCCATGCTGCAAATGTGGTTTCTTTTGCTCTCTTTTTTCTCCTAATTCCAACAAAATTTGGGTTCTTGGGAAAGTCCAAACCTATAAAATAATATAAATATAATATTATTGACCAATAATTTAAAAATGACATAAACATGTAAATTATTTAAATTTTTTAGTATACATTAATAACATTTATGTAATTTAAAATTTCACAACGTTAAAATTTAAACTAACTATAAATTTTCTATTTTATTTTTTCTTAATTCTTTTCTTACCAATTTTCCTTTCAATGAAAAAACATTATATCCTTACTAGCAAACCATATAACACGAAAAAAATATTTGAATTTACTAAACATTACATGACAACTAAATGTTTTATGCTTAATAAAATTATAGATTATTAAACACACAGACAAAAAATACTCATAAATAGTAATGCTTTTAAGTACTTAAAAATCATTTTTCTTATTTTCACTATCGACATTTTTATTAAAAATATATTTTATCAATGTGTTTTTGGTGACCGGTATAAAAGTCAAATGAGTTGGTTTAATTAAAATTAAGAATAATAAATAATATTAACAATAATTGTAATTGGTTCTTACTTTTAATAAACAAAATTAAAGAGCTCCCTAATCTAAAAAAATGAATGTAGACATTAGTATTTGATATGTTTGCTAACATTACAAGTTAGATATAATCCCTAAGAATCTTTAATTTTTCAAAAAAGGGAAAAAAGTGAAGAGTTCAAATTCCATACTTCCAACCAACTCAAAGCATTCATTAGAAATCTCCACATTACTCCAAACCCCACATTTCAGCTTCACCAACCCAATTAACCCAAAAAAGCCCATGTCACTCACTTTTTTTTTCATACATATAAAAGGCTAAAAATAAGGGTTTAAATTACATCTTTTTTATAAGTGTTTTTTTATTAAAATAAGAGTCTAACGTTTTATTTTGACATATTTTAAAGTTAATATGTCAAAAAAATCAACCACTCAATTATAGCTTGACACGTGGCTTTTATTTTTAGTTTTTTATTTTCATAAACAAACCGAAAAGAAAATAAATTAAAAATATCCAGAAATTTTTAAAAATTACAAATAGTCATAAATCCCTAAAACTCTAAACCTCAAAAGCTCAAAATTGATGTTATTTTCGTTGGAGGCGAATGTGAGAGGTGTGTCAATCGGACATCAAACTGCGAATGTGAAAGGCTCCAACCGTTCAACGGTCGATTGGCAGGTCCTCTGTCAATTACCGACGATGGGTGGTTGGGAGAAATGGGAAGGGGCCTCTAGCGAAGACGATGGTGAAGCCTGACGAAGATATCAACAACGACAATGGTGTCAATTTTGGGATTTGGAGTTTTAAAGATTTGGGAATTTTTTGAGATTTTTATATATTTTTTTAAAATTTATTTTAATTATTTTCAAATTTTTTCAAAAATTGAAATAAAAGACACGTCAAATTTTGATTAGGTGATGAATTTTTTTAACAACATTACCTTGAAACAGTAATAGAATAAAATTTTAGGCATCTATTTCAAACAAAAATGAAACATGAGAACTTATTTCAACCAGAAATAGCATTAGACACGTATTGAAAAAAGATGTATAGTTTGGGAACTTATTTTATAGTTAAGCCCATATAAAATGAAGGGTAAAGTACACTGGGGTCACCGAATTTTTAAGGCACATTCATTTTGGTTATCAAACTTTTAAAACTTTCATTGGGGTCATCCAACTTTTAGTCCACCTTCATTTTGGTTCCTCCCGTCAACTTCCATTAAAAATACTGACATAGAACGTTAATTCTCTTTCTTCCTCCACTTTCTTCTTCTTTACTTGCTCTATTTTTCCTCCATAACTAAAACTTTCTTTTCCCTTTATTTTCTTTCTTTCATTTTGGTCCTTCTACTCATGCTTGAAGCAATACCCTACAACGATATCTTTAAATCTATTAGTTTCAGTATATTACAAGGCGAAACAACAAAGCAAATCTCAACACTCTTTTTAAAACAACTGATTTACCATCTTCAAAATCATTACAAATAGATGCATTGCATTCAAAAATCAAGAAAACTTAATGTCAAAAAGCTATTTGTAAACCTCAATTTATCTTATTTTTCATTATCCCAGCCTCCAAAGAGCCCTTGACTATCAAAGTGGAAGTCAAACTAATGCAACGACTAAGCCAAAAGACCAAGTTTAAAAAAATTACCAAGTTGTTGCAGTTAATGCAACAACGAATAAGAGGCAATTTCATGAGACTTCTTATTATCTTCTCATTTCTTTCTTCTTTTATGCTTCCCATTTCATAAACAAGCAATGTTGATCTTCAAAAATTAATAAAATCACTCAAACAAACCCTAATATAAAAAATCAGTTGGAATTTACAAGTCTTTGCTTGAAATAAACCTTATATTAGAGCATAAATAAAAAATCGCGAAAATTAGAAACTTCAGGATTTAGCCTTTTGGGTGGATTTTTTGTCACAACAAAAGGAGAGTTTTTTTCCTCTTTTAGTCAGCACTTAGCGGTGACAATGACAAGCAAATTTTGAACTTTTGTGTGAAGTGAAGAACTAACCTGAACATTAGAGCAACCTAAGCTTTTTAAGATTTTCCAATCTAACAACTTCATGATAAAAAGAGCAAGGAACCTGAAGATATGGTAACACCACAGATTTTTAGTTATGGAGGAAAAACAGAGTAAGAAAAAGATAAGAAAATGGAGGAAGAAAGAAAGTTGTTTCACGTGTCACGTCAGCGTTTTTAAACGGAAGTTAACGGGAAGGGTCAAAGTGAAAGCAGACTAAAAGTTGGTGAATCCAATAAAAATTTTAAAAGTTCGGTGACCAAAATGAACGCGCCCTAAATGTTCGGTGACCATTGGTGTATTTTACTCTAAAATTAAAAAAAAACAGCGATTGGGACGAGTAGTTGGGAAGAGTTTTTTTTTTTGAAAGAAGACAAACCTTGTTAAAAACTTCCTCTAAAGTTAACATTAGATCGAAATCCAATGTCAACAATCTCAAGGGAGAAAAGAATACCTAAATACATTAATAATTAAAACTAGAGATTTCATCATTTACAATCAAGGAAACAATCTCGGAGCAAATGGAGTCAAAAAATAGAGAACTAGTAAGCTGGAGGGTTTAAGAGGCTAGAGTGTGGGCAGCCATATTAGCAGAACCTAAAACTCCTTATGGGCCGTTAGAATAGAACGAGCCGACTCCAAGTGGGAAAAAGGACCGAGATATCGGTACCAACAAGCCCGACCCAGCTTATTAACAACATCCGAGTCAATCTCGAGGATGACATGTTGCCGGTTCTTCTTAAACTAAATTCATTTTTTTACATTATATGGTTAAATTTTTTATATTCTTAAACTAAATTCATTCTTTTTTGCATTTTAACTTAAAAAAACTTTGATACACATTATGCGTAAATTTCAGTTTACACAAGTCTTTTAATTTTAGGGTTTGAGGGGTTTAATTTAGAATTTAAAGTTTAGAAGTTTAAAATTTAAGGCTACTATTTAAAATTTAGGGTTTTAAATTTAAGGTTTAAATTTTTAAGATTAAAAGTTTAAAATTTAAATTTTATAGTATAAATATATATATATATATATCAAAATTGTACCCTATAATTTTATAATTACATTCATATAATCCATCATCCAAGTCTTAGTTGCAACGCAAGACTGCAACACAACCAACTTTGTCCCAACTCCCAAGCAACATTAATCGTGGCATCAACAATTAACCTACAGTTGACCCGCAGCTAAAGGCAAAGCAGTTGGTCACAACAGGACAACATTCTTGCCTCTGTTAATTTAGCTGGAAAAAAATGCACCATTCCACAACAAAACTGAAATTTGGAGTCACAATGAACTGACAAAAACAGTTTCGCAGGTGTCAAATCCGACGTCAGCACTGAAGGATTAGGTAGGACCTTTAGGTCCTACTTTAAATCCTATATTTTCTGGAGTAACACCATTATAGTAAACTCAAACCACGTGCTCGACGAGTTTTAAAACAGTATTATTATTTTTATTTAAATTTAAACTCGTCGCAGCAGCACAATGAGTTCTAATTTTATTTTTTAAATATTCAGTTTAAACCTTAATTATGGGATTAACCTAATCCCAAATTAAATTCGTCGTATGGGCACGATGAGTTTTAACTTGGTTAATGGCTGTAACGTTTACAAAACGGAAATCGTAACTTGAAAAGTAACCGTTGGTCAACGGATAGAAAATGAAACTCGCCGTAAAGACACAGCGAGTTTCATTTTCTACTTGTTGCCCAACAGTCATTTTTTTTTCAAGTTAGGGTGTAATGTTGTGTAGTATAAATAGGAAGTTTGGTGTAGTGTGTTGAGCACCTAAATATTCTTCAACCTCTTTAGTTTGAGCAAAGCAAGAGAGATTGTTAAGTTGTGTGATTTTCGTAGAGCCTTGGAAAAACCAACCATGCAAAAAATTTCGAAAGATTCAAGGTAATGATTTTTTGAATTTTTATTTTATGGTGTTTGTGAGTCTTTTTTTGGTAAAAATATTTTTATTTGATTGTGTTGATATGGTTTAAGGTTTTTTGGCACAAAACTATTAGAAAAAAGGCATTGTTAAGACTAGAAGAAGAGCACATCACGAACAACATGGACTTATTGGTAATAATTAATTATTTTTTTACGAATTTTAATTTGTTGTTTGTAAAAGGTAAAGTAGAAATTTAATTTAAATCTTCAGTTTGTAGATGGATGAGACACGATTTCGGCACCGACTACTATGGAGCGATCCGCCATGCATGCAAATTAGTGGATTTTTAGAGACAACTAGATTTAATTACGTGGAAAAGATTCGTGGCTTTGACATCGTGCCACAGTTGATTAATGGGTTGGTGGAACATTGGAGACCGGAGACGCAAACCTTCTACATGTCATGCAGGGAATGCACAGTCACCCTCGAAGATGTTGCTATGCATCTTGGTGTTCTAATTTCGGGCTTTCCAGTCATTGCGTGCAACACCTATATTCCAGAATCTCTTTGTGTGTAGCATTTGGGGAAGGCACCAGAGGGGCAGGAAATAAATGGAAAATGGGTGAGGATGACGTGGCTCAAGAATGCATTTCAAGTGGATGGAAATTCCATAGTGGCAGAAGTTGCAAATGTTGCTCGGATGTATATATTGCGCCTTCTTGGTGGGATGCTAATGTCGAACAAATTGACTTCCTACGTGCATACGTAATACCTCCCGTTCTTGAATACTTCATTCGAAGCAAGCAGATACAGTTAGGGATATGCAATATTAGCTTTCCTCTACCGCAAGTTGTGCAAGGCAACGACCCAAACAGTCGTCAACAAGAGATTCATGCACACCAATACTGATGGGTGTTTAGTTCTGCTTCAATCATGGGCCCGATACATACTTCTATTCATGGAACCAATTTGCGATGCTCCATATAAATTCCCACTCACTTCAAGGTAGTAATGTTTATTCCCATAATTATTTTAAATTTTTTTAGCGAAACCATGATGTATGTATGCATTTGTATTATGCATATGGGGCCAAAATTAAAAAAGAATGCATTGGAGACCAATTTAATTCTCGAAGTGAGAACGAAGATTGACCTTTACTGCTAAGATTAGGTAATACAAATTTGTAATTTGAAAATTCTATCTCATTTCTAATGTTTAATATAGTTTTTGTTGGTAGTTGCAAAATTATATTAATTTATATATGAATGATTTTCTTTAAAGGACGAATTGTTACAGTTCATATGGATGCTATATTTGAATGCTAATTGTCAAGTGGTGATTTCGAACCGTGCGTACGATGATGCCGGTAATTAGTGTTATGTAATGTCGTTGTTACATTTCGTGATTGTTAAGATGTTTTACGAAAATTAGGTTCTTAGGCAGTTCGGATACCACCAGCCTATGCTAGTTGATCTACTTATCATTGATGAATTTGAAATAGTGGACAGACGTGGTAAGAGTGAAGCGGATTGGCCAACCAAACGTATGTCATACATAGTAGATTGGCATGGAAGGTCAAACATGTTGCCACATCGTGTTCCCATTCGAGCGGATGATTTCGATTTCTGAATACCATTAGTGGTTTATCGTAAACAACAAACTATACTTGATGACCCAAGCCCAACGAGATCTTTACTTGTTTTGTTTCAAGCTCGACAAGCCCAAGAAGTATCAAGTGGGTCATCATCGGGTGCAAGGTAATCAGGAGGCAGATCCGGGGGAAAGAGAGGTAGAGGTAGAGGTAGATCTAGAGGTAGTGGTAGATGCAGTAGAAGAGAGGCTGAATCGGAACCTAAATCAGAACCTACATTGCAAGCATTTGATGTCGCCAGTTTTCCACCGTCATATAGGTCCCCGAGTAAGGATCAAGCTTTTTCTATGACACAAGGTTTATTGAATTTGCATATTCCATATGAAGCAAGCGTATGGAGAGGTTCTCTTGGTAATTGGGCGAGTCAAGAACAAGGATCTGCAACACAAGTGCAAGGTTCTATAGGTAATATTTCTGAAGGTGTTAATGTGACTGAGTTTATGGTCCCGCAAGATCAATATTATAATATGCAACATCATGATGCAGAGTACATGACATCATTATTGTCGACAATGTCCATATCAGGTCCTATATTCTCGGGCGGTGTAGGGGAAGTTGGTCCAAGTATGTTCAGTCAACCGAGTCGTATGACTCCAGATCATGAAGATGAGATAGACGAGGAGGATAGTGAGGATGTCAATGGAGGAGGTATCAATGATGATGATGATGTTGACGATGAACAAACCCTGATTTAGCTGGGAGTTCGATAGGGTCTACGTTTCTATGACCAGACGCACTCGGGACACCAACAAAGCTAAGGCCCAAGAAAGAAAGAGGAAGATAGATTTGTTGTTTTTTTAATTAAGTTATTTTGTAGCAGTTGGTTTTTGTTTAATTAATTATGAAAAAATGTAATGGATATTTTTTAGATATTGATGAGAAATTGATTTTGAAAGCAATTAAAATTGGAACTAATTTATTTTGCAACTCGGTTGACGATATACAAACCAAACATATATTTATCTTTACATTTCAAATAAATTGACCTTTTAATTTGAAGTAATTTAAAATATTAGTTTCATAAAATTTATTACATTTATCGTAAACAACTGTTGTAAATAATGGTTATAAATTTATTACATTTATTACACTATGTTGTTGTGGTTCAAAGACAACATTTGAGTTTCCTCGTAAATAATGTTGTAAGGAGAATTTTGTGGTAGGCGTAATTTGTGCTGAACAGTTGTTCGACCATTTATCACTTACTAGAGTGTTGTAAGGCAACGTACAATTGAGACTGCCAATATGATATCTTCCAGCCTCATACTGGTTAAATGGGGCAGCAGTGCATGCAAAGTAGCATCAGTGGAGTGTATAGCGTAATAACGATGTAGCTATGTACGTCTATGTGGCTTTAACTGTATAGCGCACTTAATGTTGTAAGAAGAACTTTGTAAATTTGAACGAGGCAGACAGTTGTAGAAGAAAACTGACATATGTAAAATGAAAGTGAAGGTATGGGATAGAAAAGAAGATTGATCGATTCTAAACAATTTTTTTTTATATTCAAACATTACTTTTCACGGCTATTTATAGGGGAGTATGCACTTAAGCTCGTAGTGCATCAAGTAGGAGTGAAAAGCCTGCATATATTCCTTTGCAATATGTATATGTGAAATAGGTTGAATATAGAAATGATAGGTGTAACTCGCCATCCCTACACGATAAGTTACTAACCAAACTCGTCGTCCTTACACGGTGAGTTGCACCTATCATTTCTATCTTAAGCCTATTTCACATATGCATGCTACAGAGGAATATATGTAGCCTTTTCAAGGCAATATTCAGACTGTGTTTTGAATGCGTGAACGTACAACAGACACCTCATCTCATAGATCAACACATTTACGTTATAGTGATGAAAAAATGTTGCCCAAAAAACATCCGAACACGGTGAAAAAGTTGCGAAAACATCCATACGAAAGTCGTCTTCGTAGGTTTTTGAAGGCATGGTTGGGAGCATTTCTCAAATGCTTGATCGAACGGTAGACACTCCATCGCATAGATAAAAACAAGTACGTAATGGTGGCAAAAAAATGCGGCCAAAAAAATTTGAACATGGTAAAAAATTTGTGTAAACACCTGTACATGAGTACATATGAAATTGAATACATGTAATCATTCACCATAGCACAAAACAATTAAAATTATATTTCTCATGATGTAAATACACAACATATTAATGAAATTAACCAATTTCATTATGGAAGCTGTTGACCATGATTAACTACTTCTTTATGAAGCTGTGTATTGCTTCATCCCAATAAGAAGACGGTGTCGAGGATCACATTGAAATAGGTACGCTTAGACTTACTCAACAGACCTAATGTAACACCCTAGAAAACGGGCTAGAAGATTCGGGTGAATTATCAGAATCGGGTTGGAATTTTTTTGTTAGGCTTTAGCTAATTAATTAATTCTGAAAATTAATTTGGGTAATTAAATTGATTTTCGATAAATTTATCGTGACAAGTATTTGTGAAAAATATATTTAATGAATTTAGTAAATGATAAAATTAAGCTTGGGTAATTTTAAATGGGTTTTTTAATATTAATTAAATGGTGAATATCTTGCAAAAGGTTGTAAAATATTAATAATGTCAATTTTGTAAAAAAGGTTAAAGTGATATTTCTAATGGAATTATTAAATCAAATAAAAAATATCTTTTCCCTCTTATTTTTAAGAAAAAAAGTTGACATGATGTAATTTTCTAAAAGATAAGAAAGACATTTCTAAGGTTTCTCTCAATTTTCTCTCGTTTTCTCCAAACAAAATTAGGGATTTCTTGATTCCTTAATTATTTCTACTTCAATTAGTTGGTTAAAGAAAGAGAAAGAGTTTGTTAACCAAGTTAGAGAGCTAGTTAACCAAAATTAGTTGGTTAAGCTTCAAATTTTGGATCAATCCCAAAGAATCCTTCGAAGGGCTTATAGAGAGGGTAGGAAATTCACTGCTTACTTTTAAAGTTTATTTGTAGCTTGAGAGTTTAGCTATATATGAGCATTGTTGTTATTAGACTTGTTTAAGAATGATCTTAGGATACGAATTTAAGCTATTCGAATTGTATGTTTTAAGTTGCTATATTTTCTTGTGAAATTGTTGAAGGAATTTGAATTAAGGGCAACATTGAAATCCTTTGTGAATTGTAGAATGGATTATGATATTGAGCTTGTGAAGCAATGTGCCCTATAGTGGTTATGATAGAATGGATTGTTCGATTGAAACCAATAATGGTTGCCTTGATCATGTCTTGTTTTAAGAATTGTTAGTTAATCTTAAACCATTGAAGGATTGAGTTAATTATGCTGGAAATTTGAATTATATATGGTCCCATTGCTTGCTAGTAGCCAAAGGTATATAGTTAAATTAATGGGGACTATTTTGGTGACTTAAATGGACTATTTTGTAAACTGAAAACAGAGAGTGTTTTGTAAATTAATAGGGATTGTTTTGGTGATTTAAATGGACTATTTTGTAAATTGGAAATAAGGACTGTTTTGCAAATTAATGGGGATTATTTTGGTAATTTAAATGGACTGTTTCATAAATTGGAAACAAGGACTATTTTGCAAATTAATGGAGATTGTTTTAGTGATTTAAATGGACTGTTTTGTAAACTGAAATAGGGGTTGTTTTGCAAATCAAATGGGGACTGTTTTAGTGATATAAATAGACTATTTTGTAAACTTGAAATAGGGGCTGTTTTGCAAATAAAAGTGGTCTATTTTTGTGATTTAGATGGAATGTTGTGTAGAATTAAGTGAACTGAGATCAGGGCCCTTTGATTAGCATGAGATGATATGTCAAATTTATGTACTTCCACGAATCAAAGTGAATGCATGCGTATATGAGTTGTTTAAATGAGACTCTTCATAAAGTTAGGTTTTAAAATAAGGATTTCTCATTTATGTCTCTCTTTAGAACAAGACCAAGTGGAAGAAAGGAGAGCTAGAAAGGGAAAGGCCGCAGAAAGGACATCGAGGAACATAACTAAGGATTTCAACTAGCATGCAAAAATCTGTGAGTGTAGTTTAGTGTCTCGAGATAGAATTAAAACTCTCCCGAGTCACTGTAATTGTTTTAAATATATTGTTGTTATCCTGTGTTAAATTGAGTCTTCCAAAGTGAACATTGGATAAAAGGTAAGTACCTATTGCTAGGTACAGTATGTTATGCTATCTTGAGTATGAGAAGTGTTTATGAATCATGCATTATACTATTTGAACTATGAATGTTTTTGCTTATTGGTGAAGAAAATGAACTTACAAGATTATGATTAGAAAACTATAAATTCAAGAAACATATGAGATTATATGATGCAAGTAAAAGAGATATTGGAGCTATGCTCACTTTGTTCATTTGAATATGGAGCTAAGGCTCACCTTTGAATGTGATATAGTATGATACTTAAAAACCTTAGTTTCAAGTCAGTCATAGGTATAGTTGACATGCCATAGAGTCTAGTAAGCTAGTGTTTGGGGAGGATATGGTGACAATAGGAGGGATGTGATTTTGGGTCATTTGGTGATAGTAGGAGGATTGACCTGTATCTTGTGTACTATGTTTGTTGGTGACAGTTTGGTTGGGGATTCGAGTACCTAGACTACTTGAGAACCAAGGTTATAAAAATCTAAACAAGTTAAAAAAACAATGTGAATTATTAAGCCTTATGGTTGCTTGCATGACAAGTAAAACTTAGTTATACACTATCTAGTTCACTCAATTGAAAGACAAGATATCATGCTTTAATCTTAATAGGGATGACTAGTATTTAGCCAATCATATAGTAATATGATACATGATAATTGAGTTTCTCTTTTATATGAATTGATGACTTGTGATAATTGGAGATAACATGAATATGTTTAAACCTATAGAGATCGAATAGCCTTGTGTTGTAATGTTTACAAAATACACCTTTCCATTATCTTTCTACCTTACTAAGTGAATGTTTTTTCTATTTCTTTCGATTATGTTTTAGGGTGAGGTTTGTTAGAAGTTGAATATCGAGATCGGTCAAGATCACAAGCTAAAATGTATGTTTGACATCCTTTTGTAAAAACTCCTAGTTTGGTGGCAGCATGCTTGTATATAATGCATCTAGTTCCTTATTTTGCGAATGTAATGCTTATAAGCATTGTAAGTGATGTAAAGGCTACTTATTTAACTTGATGGTTGTTTGTGTGGTTTGATTTTGAGCATTGTCATATGAAAGGATTATGGTGGATTTTAATGGTTGTTCATGCATGTTATAGGCATATGTAGTTGATTGGATAAACTTAAAGTACCTTGGCATGTTTAGTAATTTGAATACCCCATACTTTTCAAATATGCTAGTTAAATTAGTTGTGATTGAAGGTTATAAGTATTCGACCTTGATGTTATATGCTTAAAGTAGATTGGGTAGTTTAATCAATAAGCATGTCATAATTTTGATGATATTGTCATTCGAATGAGCTAGCTATGGTTGGTTAATGAAATTTTAAATAACCTAAGTTATAAGCCAAATTCCCTTATATTTACATCATGTTTACTCTTCAAATTAGATCTTCTTCTTGTTTCAAATGATTAAGTATTATTTACTTATAAAGCATCTGTGACTGAATGGTTTAGTCTTTCTTCAACCAGCTTGTATTTGATCCATTAGAATTTGAATGTCATATTCTTTGTTTGCTTCGTAACATGTCTTAATTCGGTTTATCTCATAAATTGGTTAAGAGGTGTTACATTTATTAGTATCAGAGCTATAGTTTAGTCGATTCTAGGACTAAACCGAGCCACATTGCATAATCATTTACTACATGTGCCACCTAGGAGTTAATTTTGTGATCTGTGACCGATAGGAGCTCTTTTATATGTTAATAGTTGAGTGATGTTTGAGACACACTTAGGCCGGGACAATGAGAGCACGGTTGGTTCATCCAATGAAGGAGGTAGTGTAAGGATGAATCAGAAGCAACAAAATCCTCAAAAGGCTGTTGAACAGCAACAAGAGTCTCTTTCAATCCATCCGGTACAACGAGAATATTTCCTCAGTATGAAGGAAATGTTCAATCAACTTGTTGCCTCTTTGAAATAAAACACACCAAATCCTCATGTTCCTTATTTGGTTGTGCAATTGAGGGCTCCGATATATAAGTTAGCTCAATATCGAGCTTATACCTTCATGGGTACTGATAATGAGAACTCTGAAATGGCAGAGTATTGGTTGGAAACTACCACCAAAATCTTGACTAAACAATTACAGTGTTCTGATGAGCACAAACTTGAGTATGATTTGGCCGTGATAGTCGATGAAGCACATAATTGGTGGGAAACTACGACTCTCACTGCTCTTGCAAATGCTATCACATGGGAATTCTTCCTTAAAGAGTTCTAGAAGAAGTATAGTGAACAATATTTAGCTGAGCGTAGGAAACGCTTTTTATATTTGAAGCAAGGAGGCAGACCAGTGGAACAAAATATTAGTGACTTCTGCAAGTACTGTAAATATGGGTCTGAGTATATCAAGAAGTATGAAGATAATGTCATATGTTTATTGATGGGCTCAATGTTGAGTTAAGTCATTTATTCATAGCTTTGGGGATTACTAACTTGGAAGAGCTTTTGAATCGGGTGATTGCTACTGAAGCAAAGATTCCAAACCTCTATGGTATGACAAAAGGCCTAGAAATGATTCCAAACCTCCATGGCCATCAAAGAAGCCAAAGAATCAAGGTGGTGGTCATTCAAATTTCAACTCTTCCCCGAAAAGTAATTTCTTGTCTAAGCCTCAATAATTAGTCAAGTCTTTTGCACCATTAGCATTGATGAATAGCACGGATGGTTTGGGAAAGATTCACAAGTTTCTTTTTGCAATTTTTGTCAAAAAAGGCATGCAATTCAGTATAGAAGAAAAGCTAATACTTGTTATATGTGTGGAGAGTCAGAGCACTACATTAAAGATTGTCCTCAGAACCCAAATAAGCTCCTTAGCCATGTTCCAAGGAATGCTAATTTTGCTCAGTCACCTAAGGGTCAAGGATCTAAACAAGCTCAATCAAGTGTCTTTGGGAAACATTGGGGGCAAGCCTCTAATACTACTCAGTAAGAATCTTGAGGACCTGCTAGAGTATACCATGTTCGAGGTCGTGAAGAAGAAGACTCTCCTGGTGTCATTGTAGGTACAATCAAATTGTATTCAAATCATGTATATGCGTTGTTTGATTCTAGTTCAACTCATTCCTTTATATGCTCGACCCTGATTGAAAAGTTTAATTCAAGTTTATAACCCACCAATTTTAATCTTGTTGCGACAAATCCTCTAGGAGATAGAGTTATGGTGAACCGAGTATGCAGGAATTGCCCTTGGTTTATACAAGGAATTTCTTTTCCTTCAGATCTTTTAGCTCTACCTTTCCATGAGTTTGACCTTATTTTGGGGTTAGATTGGTTAGGTAAGAATCATGCTTGGGTAGATTGTTATAAGAAAAGACTTTTCCTTCATGAGTTAGGAAAATAATCTATAATTTTGTTAGACAAGAAACCAATTGAACCAAATCCTATGTTTGCTGATGTACCTGAAGTTAATGAGATCAAACTTACCCTTGAATATATCCTAACTATTTCTGAATTTCCTAATGTATTTCTCGAGGAACTTTCGGGATTGCCTCCAACTCGGGAAGTTGAGTTTGGGATTGAAGTTCAACTAGGAGCTACTCTAGTTTCCATCACTCCTTACTAGATGGCTTCAATCGAGCTTAAAAAATTAAGATTCAACTACAAGAGCTTCAAGATAAAGGATTCATTAGGCCTAGTTCGTCTCCTTAGGAGCCCCAAATCTGTTTGTAAAGAAGACAGATAGAACAATGCAGCTTTGTATCAACTATCGATAATTAAATAAGCTCACCATTAAAAACAAGTACCCTTTGCCAAGAATTGAAGACTTGTTTGATCAACTCAAGGATGCTACTGTATTCTCCAAGATCGATCTTCGATCAGGATATTACCAGATGAAGGTAAAAGAATCCGATGCGCCAAAAACCATATTTAGGACTCGTTATGGTCATTATGAATTCCTAGTAATGCCTTTTGGCTTAACAAATGCTTCAGCCGCATTAATGAATCGTATGAATCGGTTCTTTTGACCCTATTTGGATAAGTTTGTAGTACTTTTCATAGATGGCATTCTTATCTATTCCAAAATGAGAATGAACATTTGAAACACTTTCGAATTATCCTACAAACCCTTTCGAGACAATTAACTCTATGAAAAATTCAATACATGTGAATTCTGGTTGTTTGAAGTATCTTTTCTTGGCCACGTTATATCCGTAGAAGGGATTAAGGTTGATCCTAAGAAAATCCAATCGGTTGTTGATTGAAGACCTCTGAGAAATTTTGGCGAAGTCAGAAGTTTTCTTGGATTAGCTAATTATTACCAGAGGTTAGTTAAAGGATTTTCCCTCTTGTTTAAACCTTTAGCTAAACTTCTTCGAAAAGATGTACCTTTTGTCTGGTCAGAAAGCCAACAACGAAGCTTTGATCAGTTAAAACAAGTTCTTACTTGTTCTCTATACGCAACCCGAATTGCGAAAAGACTTCACAATATTCAGTGATGCATCACATCTTGGATTGGGGTGTGTACTTATACAAGAAGGGAAGGCGATGGCTTATGCCTCATGACAACTTAAACCTCACGAACTAAATTATCCAACTCATGATTTGGAACTTGCTACTGCTGTCTTTGCACTAAAGATTTGGAGACGCCATCTTTTCGAAGAGAAATGTTACCTATTTACGGACCATAAAAACCTAAAATATCTTTCGAAACAAAAAGAACTGAACCTTAGACAAAGAAGGTGGATGTAATTTGTCAAGGATTATGATTTAGTCATTGATTACCATCCAGGAAAAACAAATGTAGTGGCTGATGCACTCAATTGTAAAAATTGATTTGGTAAGATCTCAAATGAGTTATGTTTTAACCCTAGTCAATTATAAACCTTTTCCTAAAAAAGTTTCATTGTATTGTAGCTTCTACTACAATCAATGCTCATTTTAGGCTTTAAAGGAATCAAAAACTTGTACTAGAAATTCAAGTTCACTATGATCTAATTTCAAGAATCAAGACCCTTCAACATTTAGATCCCGAGCTTTAAACCATTATGCTTAAAATCAAGGATGAGCCTACCTCAGATTTCTCTTTAAATTCTGATGGATTGCTTTATTTTCAAAATAGAGTTTGTGTACCCAATGATGAAATCCTTAAGAAAGAAATACTTCAGGAAGCTCATAGTAGTGCCTTTTTTGTCCATCCCGGGTCGGTAAAGATGTATAGACACTTGAGGGAGTTATATTGGTGGCCAGGAATGAAATCTGCTATTACAAAGTTAATATCTAAGTGTCTGACTTGCCAAAGGGTTAAAGCTGAACATCGAGTTCCTACTGGATTTTTGCAGCCCATTGAGTTACCCCGATGGAAATGGGAACGTATAGCTATGGACTTCGTAAGCGGTTTACCTTTGTCCCCAAAGAAGAATGATGCAGTTTGTGTGATAATTGATAGATTTTCTAATTTATCTCACTTTTTGCTAATTTGAATGAATTTGAGTTTGGACAAGCTAGCCGAATTGTATATCAGGGAGATCATTGGTTTGCATGGTGTTCCTACATCAATAATCTCATACCGAAACCCTCGTTTCATATCTAGATTTTGGAATTCCTTGCAAAAGGCTTTAGGAACTAAGATCAATCTTAATACAGCTTTTCACCCCCAGACTGATGGCCAATTAGAGGGGGTCATTCATATACTAGAAGATATGCTTCGTGCTTGTGTGACATACTTTGGAAAGAATTGGGAGAAATCCTTACCATTGGCTGAGTTTTCTTATAACAATAGTTACCGAGCATCCATTCAAATGGCTTCATTTGAAGCATTATATGGAAGAAAGTATAGAACTCTTTTGTGCTAGTCAGAATTGGGAGAAAGCAAGGCTTGAGGACCCAAACTTCTCAGGGAAACTGAAGAGAAAATAAAAATCATACATAATAGATTGAAAGAAGCCTTTGACACGCAAAAATCCTATGTTGATCTTAAAAGAAGAGATATCCGATATATAGTGGGAGATCGAGTATTTCTGAAGGTCTCTCCATGTAAGAAAGTATTCAAATTTGGGAACAAGGGAAAGTTTAGCTCTCATTTTATTGGACCTTTTGAAATTGTTGAGAAAATTGGTCCTATAGCATATCGTTTGGCTCTTCCTAGTGAATTCAACAAGATCCATAATGTATTTCATTTATCCATGCTTCGTAAATATTGATCGGATCCCTCTCATGTATCGAAACCTGAAGAAGTAGAACTTAACCAGATTAAACTTATGAAGAAGAACCAATCCAAATCCTTGACCGTGAAACTAAAAGACTTCATAACAAGTCTTTCCCTCTTGTGAATGTTCTTTAGAAGAATCACAAATCTGAAGAGGCTACTTGGGAAACCGAAGCAGCTATAAAGGATCAATATCCCGATCTTTTCACCTCGGGAAAATTTGAGGACGAATTTCTTTTTAAGGGAGAAGAATTGTAATGCCCCAAATACCGATTTAGATGTATACCAATATATATAGAATGCTAGTAGAAAGGTTTTGGTTGTTCATGATGAATTTAGAATTGTAATTAGGTGAACTTAGGACCAGATTAAAGAAATGGAAAAGCGAGTGACTAATTATAGAAGGACTAAACAAAAAACTATATGAAACTTGAGGATTACTGCTAAAGGGATTTTACTTGAGGGATTGTACACATGTCAAACAAAATTTTGGGGTATGTGTTATGGGAGGCTCGGCTTTGGGGAGGAGAAAGAAGCATCATCATCTTCCTTCCAAAGTCACCGATCCTCCATGGTTAAAGAAAGACAGAGAGCTTGTTAACCAAGTTAGAGAGCTAGTTAACCAAAATTAGTTGGTTAAGCTTCAAATTTTGGATCAATCCCAAAGAATTCTTCAAAGGGCTTAGCGAGAGGGTAAGAAATTCACTACTCACTTTTAAAGTTGATTTGTAGGTTGAAAATTTAGCTATATTTACCTCACGAGCATTGTTGTTCCTAGACTTTCTTAAGAATGATCTTAGGATATGAATTTAAGCTATTCGAATTGTATGTTTTTAGTTGCTATATTTTCTTGTGAAGTTGTTGAAGGAATTTGAATTATGGGTAGCATTGAAATCCTTTGTGACTTGTAGAATGAATTATGATATTGAGCTTGTGAAGTAATGTGCCCTATAGTGGTTATGATAGAATGTATTGTTTGATTGAAACCAATAATGGTTACCTTGATCATGTCTTGTTTTAAGAATTATTAGATAATCTTAAACCATTGAAGGCTTGAGTTAATTATGCTAGAAATTTGAATTATATATGGTCTCATTGCTTGCTAGTATCCAAATGTATATAGTTAAATTAATGGGGATTGTTTTGGTGATTAAATGGATTGTTTTGTAAACTGGAAAGATGAATTGTTTTGCAAATTAATGGAGTCTGTTTTAGTGATTTAAATGGATTGTTTTGTAAACTTGAAATAGGGGCTATTTTGCAAATCAAATGGGGATTGTTTAGTTGATATAAGTGGATTGTTTTGTAAACTTGAAATAGGGGCTGTTTGTAAATAAAAGGGAACTATTTTTTTGATTTAGATGTAATGTTGTGTAGAGTTAAGTGAACTGAGATTAGGGCCATTTGATTAGTATGAGATGATATGTCAAATTTATGTACTTCCATGAATCAAAGTGAATTCATGTGTATATGAGTTGTTTAAATGAGACTCTTGATAAAGTTAGGTTTTAAAATAAGGATTTCTCATTTATGTCTCTCCTTAGAACAAGACCAAGTGGAAGAAGAGAAAGCTAGAAAGGGGAAGGCCACAAAAAGGACATTGGGGAACATAACTAAGGATTTCAACTAGCCTACAAAAATTTGTGAGTGTAGTTTAGTGTCTCCGAATAGGATTAAAACTCTCCCGAGTCACTGTAATTATTTTAAATATGTTGTTGTTATCTTGAGTTAAATTGAGTCTTCCAAAATGATTATTGGATGAAAGGAAAGTACTTATTGCTAGGTACGGTAAGTTATGATATCTTGAGTATGAGAATTTTTTACGAATCATGCATTATACTATGTGAACAATGAATGTTTGTGCATTTAGTTTGTTCATTTGAATCTAAAGTTAAGGCTCACCTTTGAATGTGATATAATATGATACCTAAAAACCTTGGTTTTGAGTCAGTCATAGGTATAGTTGGCATGCCATAGAGTCCATTGAGCTCTTGTTTGGAGAAAACTACGGCCCTTATGTGGTGACAGTAGGAGGGATGTGATTTTGGGTTATTTGGAGATAGTAGGAGGATTGATATGTACATTGCGTACTATGTTTGTTGGCGACATTTTGGTTGGGGATTCGAGTACCTAGACTACTTGAGTACTAAGGTTATAAAAATCTGAACAAGTTGAAAAAAACAATGTGAATTATTAAGCCTTCTGGTTGCTTGCATGACAGGTAAAACTTAGTTATGCATTATTTAGTTCACTCATTTGAAATACAAGATATCATGCTTTAATCCTAATAGGTATGACTAGTATTTAGCTAATCATATAGCAAAATGATACATGATAATTGAGTTTCTCTTTTATATGAATTGATGACTTGTGACAATTGATCGAATAGCCTTGTGTTGTAATGTTTACAAAATACACCTTTCCATTATCTTTCTACCCCACTAAGTAAATGCTTACTCTGTTTCTTTCGATCATGTTTCAGGGTGAGGTTTGATAGAAGTTGAATATTGAGCTCGGTCAAGATCACAAGCTAAAATGTATGTTGATATCCTTTTGTAAAAACTCCTAGTTTGGTGGCACCATGCTTGTATATAGTGCATCTAGTTCCTTATTTTGTGTATGCAATGCTTATACGCATTGTAAGTGATGTAAATGCTACCTTTTTTTAACTTGATGGTTGTTTGTGTGGTTTGATTTTGAGCATTGTGCCCATGTGAAAGGATTATGGTGGAGTTTAATGGTTGTTCATGCATGTTATTGGCATATGTAGTTGATTGGATAACCTTAAAGTACCTTTGCATGTTTAGTAATTTGAATACCCCATACTAGTCGAGTATGTTGGTTAAATTAGTTGCGATTGAGGGTTATAAGTATTCGGCCTTGATGTTGTTATATGCTTAAAGTAGATTGGGCAGTTTAATCAGTAAGCATGTCATAATTTTGATGATGTTCTCATTCGAATGAGCTAGCTATGGTTGGTCAATGTAATTTTAAATAACATAAGTTATTGGTCGGATTCCTTTATATTTACATTATGTTTAGTCTTCAAATTAGATCCCCTTCTTTTTTTCAAATGATTAAGTATGATTTACTTATAAAGCATATGTATTTAAAGGTTAACCATAAGAATAGATGACCAGATAAACTTGGGTACAATATCTACTTAATGGTTTAATGTTTCTTCAACCAGCTTGTATTTGATCCATTAGAATTTGAATGCTATATTCTTTGTTAGGTTAGTAACATGTCTTAATTCAGTTATCTTTTAAACCGGTTAAGAGGTGTTATATACCAAGCATGGTAGAGCGGTGTATTTACAAACACAAGTGACTAAAATAATCTAGCATCAAATTGCAACGACTTTGAAATAAGTATAATGATGACATTCTATTTAATATTTCTAAAGTTTACTACTTTTTTTGTAACACCCCCTACCCGGGTTAGTAGTAACACAGTTCGGGAGCGTTACTTACCAAGCAAGCAAGGACAAGACAAGGCTTGGCAAGCATTCGAACCAAGCAGGAACAAACAAGTAATCATAGAACAACAATGCATTCAAACTTACTTAGTTAACAAGTAAGTTCACACTAGACTTCAAATCATCTTATACTATTCGAATGATGAGCAAGAGACATGGCAAGGCAAGCAAAAGCAATCGATCATACATGACTACAACAATCATCCAAGCAATTGGCAATTATCAACCAAGAAGAAATAATCCTTTAAACAAGGCATAGGCAACCATTCATACATTTCTTATCATGCAATCAACCTAATATGTAACTTCTTTTCATCTAAGGCAATCAGCTATTTCACAAAATCATTAGATTAAATTGCTTTCATGCTTATACTACAAGTTACTACTTTCATGGTTCATTTTATAACACTTATACATTGTTACCAATCCTATTTGAACTACTTAGTATTACATGCTTCCAATACAATTTGGTGTTCATCATCTTGTATATATTTAGTCATTTCACTCATTCACTTACTAAGCATAATTATCTAACCTTTAGTAGCTTGTATCTAGTTCCATTCAAGTCTATTTCAATAGATTACCATTCGGCCAATTACACCAAACATATACAAAGCATGAAACTATATCATTCCAACCTTATTCTACTACCATGCATTTGACAAACATGGGATAACCACATGAAACCATTCGGCCATACCTCAAAACAATCACACAACAATACTTTCAACATGGCAATTTCATACAAGACATGAAGCATTCAAATGGTTGGTCATACAACATGGTTCATCTTAATCTACATTCATTTCAAGCATACACTAAAGCATGACAAGGTTATCAACTGTTTCATAGCCAATTAGATCATCATATGATTATTCCATATCATCAACATATACGCAACAAATCATTCAACCATTACAAGTTATCTAAGTTCATTACAAACCTTAAACTATATACATAACATAGATAGGCCATCAAGCATTATATACAATCCTTCAAAATGCATGTTCAAGCTATTTAGATACACCTAGTGCCACCATTCTAGGAGATACAAGGCAAGTATGGAATCATACTTTAACCAAGCTTGTGTAGGATGCTTCTTGCTCAAGGAATCAAGCTTCAAGATCAAGCAGTGTTGAATCCTTTAACCTGTAGGTTGGGAAGAATGAAACAAGAGTGATAAGTATAAAAATGTACTTAGTGAGGTAGTAACTAGTCTAACCACTTGTTATTTCAAGTTTCATGTCTTTTAAATCAAGAGTAGACCTAGCTAAGGTTTCCAAGCATTAGAGTAGACTTAGCTAGTCTTTCAAACATCAAGAGTGACCTTATCTAGTCTTTCAAGCATCAAGATTATCCTATCTAGGATAGCATGCATTCGGCCAACAAGATTAGGCATCAAGAAATCATAATTCATGAATCAAGCAACATGCTTGCAAAACAAGAAACCAAGGAGTCATGCTTTCAAGTCAAGTAACATACATTTCATGGCATTCAAGACAAGTATCATGTACAATTGAATTGTTATTTCATTTGTTAATTCATTAAACAACCCCCTTGGTACTTAGTTCGTATAGGTAATCGAGTCTCCAACCAACTGTCACCACAAGATGCACTGTAGTGTTGGTTAACCCTCCTACTGTTGCCAAAGACCACATACGTACCCTCTGTCTGTCACGAAATAGGGGCCTTAGCCCTGGACCGTAGTCCACCCGTACACAATGAGCTCTAGACTCTAAGGCAATGTCTTTCTACCTAATTCAACTAGCTACCAAGGTTGATCGAATTACCATTTATTCAAGTTATCAAGTTCAAGATCATGTTCATGTTAAGCCCTTAGGCTATTGAGCCTTAGCTCACAAGTCAAGTGGTTTCAAGATCCATTTCATCAAATGAGATAACATCATATCTCACACAAGTCTTTAGCATTCAATCATGTTGCATCATAGCACATACAAGCATCCAAGCTATCACTAATCATGCATAAACATTTCGAATAGACATGTATACAATACTAGGATCATGTTTCATGTGTTTCTTTAATCATTCTTCCCTTATTAGGTAAAGTTCAAGATTAGATTCATTTACATGTCAAGATTGTAACAAGAATGCAATGGTTAGGACCTAGTCCTAACCCTAGAGATAACTACACTCACAATAAAATCTAAGCAAGCTAGCAATTTTCTTGTATAGCTATTCCTTTGTTCTTAGCCTTTGGATGATTTCCTTTTTCCCCTTCATCCACGTTCACTCCTTGCTCTAGCAAATTCATGATTAAACACATTCATCAATATGTATACACAAGACAATTCAACATGGCATCAAGGTTATTTCAATACATATAATTATATGCATACAATTCTGTCAACATTTCAATAAACAAGACTAGGTAGGATCTAATTATCCCAAACTGTTACAACAGTCCAATAAAACTGTGTACAAAACAGTTTCTAACTAGCTTAAGTCCTGCTACCTGGCAGCTTGCACACTACATGCTTAAACAGGCATATCTTTCAATTCCTACGTCGGAATTTTGATTAATTTTTACCGTTGGAAAGCTAAAAAAATTGTCTTTAATTCCATAAAAGGATTGCATTTTATTTCTCATCCGATTAATACAGTTTATTGCTCAAAGACAGGGCATTTACACTGCCTGGATAGTTTGCACTGTCCAGCTATTTCTATTTACAGTATAGGGCACAGTTTTCAGTTCTTTTTTCTCCTAAGGAAAGTAGACATACAAAGGATCATGTCATTAAAATTTTATCCCTGAATTTGATCTCTACAATTTTTGGTGAATTTTCAAAGTGACTGCCCAGAACAGAGCAATTCTGGGCAGCTTACTCTAGTTTGCAATTCTAGTTCTTTATTTCATTCTAGCAAGGTCCTAACATGATAATTTCATTCATGATCATGTTCATACATATTTAGGCCATCATAATTCACCTAAAAATGTTCTCAAAACAGGGCGTAGTCATGTTGAACCTAGTTTAATCCATTTGATCACAATTACACATCTATTCATCAACTAGGCAGTCCATTACCTAATTTAACTAGTTCAATTAGGTGTAGTCATTTTTCCAGCAAGTTACGAATTCAATTAAACCTCCATTTTACCTAGCAACATGTTCAAAACAGAGTTTTAAGCTCATTTAACATGCTTACACAATTTTTCAATCAAAACAGTCCCCTAATCTAAATTGTTTTGAACCATGATCATGCTTCTAAATCTTCTAGCAATTATACATGAGTTTCATTAGCCATTCAATTACTAGCAATCAATTTCTAGGTTCTAATTGCAAATAGCATGACCTAAACACATAAACAAATCATCTAATTCATCAATTCAACCAAGAACATCATCATCAAACAATCATTCAATCCATCTATAATTTGTTCATCACATTTCCAGCATCTATACACTTAAATCACATTTCCATTTTAATTCAAACAATTCAAACATGAATTTCACAAGAGAAACAAGTAATTACCTTAATCACTAAGGTATCTAGATTTAATTTGGAGCTAAATCAAGGTTGTAGGACATGGATTCAAGCTTTCTCCCTCAAGCTTTTCTTTCTCTTCCAATCGGCCAAACAAAGAGAAAGTGAGGAAGATGATAACACTTAATCCAAGTTATTGGATTTGTGTAATGTCTAAAATGTCCCTTAATTAATCCTTAATATTAACTTAATCAAGGGCATTTAGGGGAATTGAGGAATTTAGCATGCATTCCTTGAAATTGCTAGAGTTTACAAGTTGGTCATCTTAATTTGGCCACTTGTTCTTTCATTCATTTAATTAGACCCTTGACTAATCAATTTAGCTTAATTTCTAGATTCAATTAAGCTATCAACTTAACTTCTAGGCTAGGATTTAGGGTGTTACATTTTCATTTACGCTTGCTGTAAATACTTATCGTAAATAATGTAAAATTTAATTGCATAGTATTTAATAACTCTGTTGTATTTACTAATTTACGCATGCGATTTTAATTCTTTTGCAATAAAATAAGAGGAATTTTGAAACTCACATTTCATGCTTGATGAGTTTCACGTGATTTTCGTTACTATAAAACCCATACTCCAATTGTGTCTATTTTAGCAGTAGATCCAACACTTTGCTCCCCTCACATGGCTATGTTTTTCGCAACATTTTATTTTCTTGGTACCTATTTCTACTTAACAATCAATAAAAATATGCCACTTAACGATTTGTTGCAATTGATATCAACCGAGGTTAGAAAAAGTACATACAAGGATTTTTTTTACTTAGAATGTAAAATCCCAACACTGACGGTCACTGAACCGCACTACATTATGAGCCTTACCAATGAAAGTGATCTACAAGATCTTTGACCAACACAACTATGTAGGAGCTAAATACATCCACTTATATGTTATGTTTCATGGGGTCTAGGCTGGAGAAGGTAGTTTGTCTGCACCCAGAGAAGCTGGTTCGTCCGCAGTCGCAGTGACCACTGAACAAGCTCCATCTTCGCTGGATGTTGATGCAGCAGCTAATGCATTGTAGCTTTTTTTGTACAGGCGCAGACAAGAGAAAAAACAATGAATCAAAGAACTTAACTTTAGACGTCTTTACTAACTACGATGACACCGAGCCAGAATCTGATTAATCTTCCATTGCTGAAATCATTGTAGTTTCATGTTTATGCCTTGGTCATCCGTCTGATGTTCTAAGTGAGGAGATAAAATACCTACTTATTTTAACAATCATTGTAGTCTACCCTGCTTTATGCTTTATTTTTGTGAAATGTTTTTCGGTATACATCATCCTCAATTATCTTTTCCAGCTCGTTAAGGTAGGGGATAAAATACCTACTCATTCTAACAACATTGACTAACATTAATATACATATAAATAATTTACTGACCCAAATCTAGCAAAATTCAAAATTGTCCATCTATGTGTCAAAAAATTTATTACAAGTTTTTGTTTCATAAATGGTACAAACCTACCTTTTGTAAATTTCTTTCTTTCCAATTACATTATTTTTATACCAAACTTCTTGTACAACCACAATGAGTTCTATATTTGCCCAAACGGTGTTATGTTGAAACGTTACGGCCGTTAACCCAGTTGAAACTCGCTTGCCCATACGATGAGTTCGGTTTGGGATTAGGTTAATCCCATTATTAAGGTTTAAACCAGATTTTTAAAAAAAATGGAACTTGCCGCGCTGCTATAGCGAGTTTGAATAAAAAGATAATATTGTTTTGGAACTCGTCGTGTATGTGCAGCGAGTTCACTGTAATGGTGCTACTCCAAGAAATATAGGATTTAAGTTCCTACTTTGGTAAAAATAGGACCTAAGGGTCCTATTAATGTTTTTAAGCTGAAGGATTAAACTACTAATAATGTCTTGCGACCCATTAGACGCAATGAATTAAAAATATAGAAACTAGCATCAACATTCTCACACATTATTTTCTTACTGTAATACCTAAATTTTACTCGGGTAGGGGTATATATATAGTAATATTTTTCTTAAATAAATACTACTACTACTACTAAATTTTACCCGGTTAGGGGTATATATATAGTAATATTTACTACCACTACCACTACCACTACTTATAGCCTTAATTAGGATTAGAACTTAAACAGTTAGGTTAATCAATTGAATTAGAAATACTATATATAATTTTGGGGTTTAAATATAGAAGGTGCTCAAGCAATTGGGCGTGGATGGAAATCGTCTGCCCCTAACCATCCTTCCTTTGGTGCCCATACTTTAAAATATTGAGTTTAGGGTTAGGATTTAGGGAATTAAGGGTAGGGTCTATTTTTTATGGTATAAGTTTAGGATGTGAAAATTAGGGTTAGGGTTTAGAATTTATCTGTTAAGTGTTTTTTGTGTGGGATATAGAAGGGAGCATGGTTAGTGGGCAGAGGATTTTTGTTCATTAGGCGTTATCTCATGTAAGCCTTTAAATTAAATAATATTCATAGAATTAAATAACACATGATTAATTAGAAACTTTTGAAGTTAGAACTTAAAATAAACATGACAATAATTGATCAAACATTAAAAATTTTTATGTTGGAAATATATTTTTTGAATATGAATGGGGTGCCTCGAATGTATAAGGACGTTTTTAATCTCATATTCGTATAAAAATGTATTTTCTTATAAAAGGAATATCTTCATTAGGAATTTAAATATAGTTAATAATTAATGGTTAAATGAAATTCAAAATGTTATTCGAAACGCCAATATGCCACGTAAAATTAATGGTGCCGCTAAAGAGTGTTTGTGGGGGAGCTAATCCTTTCCCACATGTAACCGTCTTCCGAACCCAATTTTAAAAAAGAACAAATCTCTAGTTGTTTTTATGGTGTCTGGTCTACCTCCAAGTGACCGGTGGTGACTCTAAAATGATTTTTTAAAATCAAATTAAAAGGACAAACCCTAATTTCAACAAATCAATCGTCAAGCTATTTCTCCCGTAAAAAATGGTTTCGACAGCTTGGCAACTCCATTAGGGATCAATTCGAGAGTCACGCCTAATTAATTTTACGTGGATTTTTTTGCATTCAAGAGTGGTAATTTGAATTTAATTTTTTCAATAATTTTTGGATGGATTTTTAGAAAGAATGGAGATATGCTTTTTATTTGTGTGATATAAACTGTCATTCATGCATAAGCCTTCTACATGGGCTTTCTCCTTTAAGTGGGAGCGAGACATGATCCTACGTGAGATATCCATCCCCGTGATTGGAATTCCGACTTTCTTCCTGTATACGACCTTATATACTGTGAGGTTATGCGTCTACTATAAGAGGACGTATACTCTCAAATCGATGTCTTGCTGTCAAAGAAAACAGTGACAACAGTTCAAGTACCTAATGTAACATCCCGGTTTTGGGCCTAGCGGTTTGTAGGCTAGTTAGACGGTATGGTGGACTGGGTTAGAGATTTGAGTCGGATTCAGGAATAAATATTTTTGAGTAAGTTAAAAATATGGAAAAATGTTTAAAAAACATTATTTAACATATACATGATGTTGGTGAAATCAATTTTGGAAAATGAAGTTTGGAGATGTGACATGTTGGTTGGTGACCAAAATGTAATTTCGGTAAAATTGTTTTTAGTGACTGTTTTGTAGAGAGTCAAAAATTTGAATCTTTAAGGAGCTATTTTACCAATTGGTCTAATTTGAGTTTTCTCTTAATTAGGATTATTTTAAAAGAGTTTTAATAAAGGAAATTAAAAGGGGTTTAATTAAGGAAGGTAGTTATTTCCTAAAATCACATTTGACGTAGCTTTCTATTCTCAATATTTTCTCTCAATTTCTTCCCAACCAAACACCTTCTTTTTCATCATAAACTTAAGGTAATGATCTTGATTTCTTAACTCTTTGATTTCCTAAATGACTCTTCAATTGTTTTCTCAAAAATCTTATTGTATCTCTTTCTTTTTCAAAAAGAAAACATCCAATTAAGGGGAAACTCATTCATTGGAGGTAAGGTTTGTTCTTCTCCCCTAATGAAAGGTTCTTTATTGAAATTACCAACTTTTTGACTCTTTAAATATGTCTCCTATTGAGTTTTATGATTTAATTGAGGAATATGATTAAATTAAGGTTTAATTAGTGTTTTTATGTGATTTTCGGAATGGATCTATTTCAATGGGTTCTTGATTGATTTCAATTATTATTTGGATGTTTAATAATTTTGAGATATTGGTTTTAACAATAGAATCTCGAAATTATGTGAATCTCTAATTGTTAGGTTGCTAGATTTGAGTGTTTGTGGAGTTGTGGTGGTTTTATGGTTGCTGGAGATATAAGGATGATATAGAATGTTTATGGATTTCCATTGATGTTAATTAATAATTGGAAATGTTATTTTTTGGCTGGGTTAAGTTTGGAGGGTAATCGATGTTGTTTCGGTTGTTTCGGATAGGCGATTGATAGCTTTTAGCAAGGTAATGTTGAGAAATTGCTTTGCTATGATTTTGGATGCATTAATACTCTGTTATTATGTGGTTAAAATAGGGGAGGTCAATCCGAAAGCTATTGGTAAAGCGTTGGAGGCTTTAGACGCTTGATTTTGTATCGGCAAATCGAGGTTTCGTGTGTTGGTGAGTGAGAACGTAGATTTCAGTTATGAAATGGTTTAAACTTAGCTTGAAACACTAGATTAAACTCGAAAGTAAGTATAAAGTGGTTTACTCTCTCGGTTGTGCTTTTACGAAATGATCATATGCACTTGTTTTTTATTACATGGTACCTACTGTTTATGCGATTTAGGTATATGAGATATTTTTTTAATCATGAAATGATGATGGATGCACGTGGTAAGTGATCCATGTAAGTATGGTTTATACTTGTCTAAAATGCATGGTTTGTTGCTTTGGGAAAAATGGTTTTGTATTGATGCATATGAAAATAGTGAGGTACAAGGTTAATTGTGAATTATATTGACAAGTGATGTGATTTGAAATGTTATCAGATATAGTTGGCCGACCATAGGATTGATAGTGCTCTATAAATAAGTCTCCTTGGATGTTGAGGGGTTGAGATTATACCGAATACTCCATCCAAGTACCCTAATGGTTGAAGGGTTGTGAGATACCGAAAACTCTCGTTAGTGGGTTATACATCTACCAATGAGTGGTGTTGAGGGGTTGAGATGGTATCGAATACTCCACCATAGGTGTCACAACAGTTGAGGGGTTATAATGGTACCGAATACTCATGCGTGTGAACCTTGAGATACCGGTGAGATTGTATGAAGTGTTGGGAGAACACTTGTTAAATCTGTGTATCCGATGAACTAGTTTGGAAATGGAAATTTGGTTAATGATTACTTGAAAGCCAATATAATTGTTGATGTACCATGTTGTTGTATAATGGGATTTATACATGTTACTATTTAAGCTTTGCATATGATTTTTCTTTTGTCCACCAATGCAAATAACTAAGGGTTGAGGTAGCAAAGAAGCAAGGGATCATTAAAGACTTCGGTATTGAAAGTATGTTTCCGAAGTTAGACTGTGAGTAATAAGGGCAATGGGGGTTCCGATGTTGTTTTTGGGAGATGTTATGTTAAACTCCCTTGTAAAGCATGTTGTGTTGTTGCTTTGAACTTGTAATTGGCCTTTAATGTTTGGTATTTCCCTTGGATTTGGTATTCATGCTTTGATTGGCTTGGTTATTAGGAAGCATACCTCTAGTTTACATTTTGGAACATGATGCTTGGTTATGATGATATTTCTGTGATGTTTTGCTGTGGATCAATCCTTGAATGTATTGTGTATATGTTAGAAACATGTTAGAGTATTTTGGTATCATCAAAAACATGTTAAATCAACAAAAATGGACATTACAGGTCTAGACTATTGGTACGAGTGTCCTCATGCCGGTACGGACAAGCCAATTTTGGGGCTTTGTTTTAGTACGCGCTAGCGTTTCGGTACAGGCTTAGGCCAAATGTGGCCAGGGTTTTGGTACATGAGAGATCGTTTCGGTACGGGGTAGTGTTTTTCGGCAAAGCGTATTGATACACATAGGCGTATTCATATGGGTTTTAGCTATTGGAATTTGGGGATTTTCAAATAGCCAAGGTGTACCGATACACCCCTTCATGTACCGATACAATTAGTAGTTATGTTAGTTAATGTGATGCTCTAAAGTTCTATTTTCTTACGTTTTAGTCTTAGAATGTTATGAACACGATTGGTTGAGTTTGGATGATCGAATTGAGATGATTTTCAACGTATGAGCATCAAACCTGATTAATTAAGGTTTGGTAACATAAAATTGGTCAAATGCCTTGTATTTCCACCAAATTGCAATTTGGTCACTAAATTGTAATTTCACTCAATTGGATGTTGATTCGATGCCCGATTGAGATGGGTTTTCATTCGCTGCTTGTATGCACACCATTGGTTAATATGTTGCATCTAGATAAGATAAAAAGAAAATTGGTTACGTTTCGAGTCTTCTTCATGGTTTACTTCAGTAAACCTAGCTCGGCTCTGTCTTGCAACTAGGCTGGGTCGAGAGGGTTACACCTGATCAGTGTAAAACGTCACACTTTTTAGTGCAAGCTACACTATCGATGCAAGAATAGAAACAATGTAATCTTGTTTGAATATCGATCCCACAATGATGGTGATTACATTTATACTTATGTAGCTATAATACAATATTGTAAAAGTAGTAGTGTGGGTGCAATGGTGGTTGCAATAGTAATATAAAAAGGAGAGTATATGATTTAATGTGGTAGCAATAACAAAGAGTAATAAAAGATAGAGAATAATGATAATAAGCCTGGATCTCCTTGGCTCAGCTCGGTAGAAAGATTAAGTGCTCTTTGAGGATTAAGGATTGGTTTAATCAGCGATGCAGTGGTCAACTTGAGTGTTAACTTCCATTTAACCTTCAACTATCGACTCAGGTATGAAGATCAGCTTCAACTTTCTTTGTAAGTCGAGTCTAAGGCTCCTTGAACGAGTGGACCAACTTTCGTTGCATCTAAACAACTTTTGCTGTAAGAACTCGCTAATCTAACTCGTTATTACATCCGTCGATGCCAATGACTTGTTTTAACACTCATGCAAAACATAAATCAAATCCAAAAATTAAAGCTTAAGAAAAAGCTAACACTGAAATACATTAAACTCAGAACAATAGTTTAAACAAGTTCAACAAGCTCCAAAAAATTAAACCATAGTCAATACATGTAAATCTCCAAAATAACATCAAAATAAAGAGAATTTTGAGAAGATAACAATACATTTCCTTGATTTAGCACTCGACTCCTCATTTCCTTGGATAGATCTGCCTTACTTCACCTTGGATCTCCACAAAATAAGCTTAAGCCGCCATGGGACGAGGATAAAAGCTTCATAGGTTGAAGATGATGTGAAAATAGGAATAACGTGACTTTCTCTTTCCTCCAAAATAGTCTATATATAGGCCACCTGAAGAAGGACACTTGTCCTACATGTTATTTGCATGCTCAACATCATACAAATTTGTTGTAACAGAATGGACAGCTAGCATATTCGTTCTTATCCTTAAGTAGACTGGAAAACTGACAGATGCAGTGTCGAACTAGCTACAATGGTGAAAACAACCTCTGCAAGGACATTATCAATGCAGCGACAACAAAGCAAAAATAGGTAGAAATATGCAAAACTTGAGCCATGAGAACTAAGTTAGAAATTATGCAGAAATAGACATAAAAATGCATAAATGGATGCAATGAATGTCAATGTGGGGACAATAAAACCTATAGATCTTGGGAAAAACCATGCTCTTTAAAGAGATATAATGCCCCAAACTTGAGTGTTTACTTGTCCTCAAGTAAAGATCAAAACAACAAGGTTATCAAAAGATCAAAGGCATTCTAGATACTTGAATCATTCTAACCAATCAATAAATCTGATGCATCAACAAGAAGGATAAGTGCTTAACCAATCTCCACATCAATAGATAAGCTAGCGATTGAAGAATACCTAACATCATCCCTAACATATTAGATTTATTCCTCCTATCAGCATTTAATTAGCAACACACATACTATCATATATATATTTTTCTTCTTTTTTTTATGTAGCGAAGGATATCGTACAATGAATGCACCCTAAGCCCTGAGAAGTAAGATGTTGTGCAACGAACCCCTAGGAAGTACTTCATTGTAACGACACATACTCATGCAGCGATAACCTTTGGCTAGATTCCTTTTTCTAACGCATACGGAGGAGTGTCCCCCTTAAAGCTACCTTATTAATTTCAATGCAATCACATTTGAATGCCTTTATTTATAAGATATAAAAATATAGATATATATCACACATGCTGCTGTAATCACTAATTTTGTCCGGGGTGACCTGTTCTTTTTGTTTCTATAGTAATGGGCTTTACTATATATATTATTACTACCTAAATATGTGTTATGGCCTTTGTTTATTTTGAACCATCTTATACTATATAGATATATATGATTTTCATTAAAATTCAAAAGCAATAAAAAATACTACTATTGTTATTTGTTAATATATCTAAGTGTTATCTTCTAATATCCAAATTTCATCATGTTTTTGTTATTTGCTAGTGAAAATCCTAAATATTGTGATATATTATTTCCTTTTTTAATTAATTACTATCGTTGTGATCTTATCATTATTACTATACATTGTTAGTATTATTGTTATTACGATTATAGTTATTATTGGTATTATCATATTTTTGTATTTAAGTTATATATATATATAAGAAAACCATAAACTATAGTAATTTAAATAAATACCCAAAATTGTGACATTCGCGCGCGACGTTAACCCTTCCAGTTCTCTGTGCTCTCCTGGTCCCCTCTTCCATGCCGTTCCACCACATCGGCACATGTGACAAGAAAAAATGAAATGAGAACGATATGCAAAGGGTAACCAACAATGTCAAAACATGGGATGAACTAAAACAAAAATGTAGAGACCAACCGACATTATTAGAGACCGCATCAAAATGCCAGACGCAGCGGAGAGCCAATAGAATGTTGCTTTTCATTTTCTATTTTTTTTATCCATGTAATATCAAGGGTACAAATAGTAAAACCCTAAAAAACATTGTAAGCATTCTGGGATTTTCAATTTGGGAATAAAGAGTAAAGGCAAAAGCTTCCAGTTTTCGATGTATATTCATATCCTTTTTCATTTTAAAATAATAGTGTAAACATGCATGAGGGTTAGGGTTTAGATTCAGTTTACCTTTTATGCCGGTTCGACTTCCCCTCGGTGTGCTCATACTTTGGCCAACAATAAGCCTTCCGGTCCATTAGGGTTGCGTACGGTGAGTTGACAAAGATCATCAAAGGGGAGGGCCGGTCTTCTAAAAGAGAGTCATCGTTATCATAAACGAGACCATAGGTCTCTGGTTTTCAAAAGAAACAAGTTTGGTTTCAAAGCTTTTTCTAGATCTAAGTTTGGTTTTTGAGAGGATCAGGGTTCAAAAAGAAAAAGGAGTTTTTTTGCGTGTTGTTGAGTCACCGGCCATCGTCGAACGACGGTCGATGCGGTAGAACGACGATCGATGCGGTAGAAAGCCCGTCGATTTTTGGGAAGTACAACGGTGTTATCAAACACCGCGGTGGTGTTTAGCTGGCTTTGGGGAGAGAGTTGAGAGCGTTTTGTTCCTTTTCTGAAGGTATAAAGTTTTTTTCCATTCTTAGTTAAAAATTGTGTTTTATACCTTGTTTTAAAAAACATAAGGGTTATTTGCTTCCATAAATCCCTCATTCCCTTCTGTTTCACATATTTAGCCCCTCCTCATTTTATAAACACTTCCCCCGTCCCTGGAAGTTTTAAAACGTTCTTGATTCGGTCCCCTTTTCGATTCAAGACAGCTTCTTGTTAATAAAATCACATTTTGGCCCTCAAATTTTTATTTTGTTCGCTTTCGGTCCCTTTTCAGTGTAGAAATCCTTCTTTTCTTTTCACGCATCTTTAATTTAAATTTTGATATCTTCAATTCCATTTTAATTTATTCGCTAGATAACGTTGTTTGTTGGTAATGTACTTGAGTTTTAGTTTATAATACTTGTTGTTATATTATAATGTATAGTTCTTTTTATATACATAATATATGGTATACATATTACAAAGTTTTTTTTAAATATATGACATATAGTTTTTTATATATATGAAGTGTAATGTATGTAATCCTCTTTAAAGAAAACATAATGTATAGTTTCTATAATATAATATATAACTTTATATACATAATATGTAAAGCTCTTTTAATATAAATATAATGTAAGTTTTTGCAATACATACGATACATAGTTTTTGTAATATACATGATATAGTTTACTTTACATACGTATATGAGTGTGATACAAAGTTTTAAGATATATGTATTATATAAAGTATTATATATATGAAGTTTCATAATGTGAGTAGTATATAGTTTTTAATATATATAATATAATTTTAGATATTTTTTAGTATATATATATATTTGTCTTTAGCATGCTTAGTTTAGTAGTTTGGGCCTTGTTGTTTTGGGCTTTGGGCTTGTTAGATTAGCCTTAGATTAGAATTAGGCTAATTAATTAAATTAGCTTAAGATCGTGTGCTCGTCTCATAGGGGCACGATCCTTAAAGTAATTAGATTAATTTAGGATTAGTTGTTTAGAGCCGTAGCTAGACCTAAGGTTCAAATTAGTTTAGTCAATTTAAATTTACCTTTGGCTTATTGGGATAAATGTTAAATTCTTTAAACTAATTGAACACATCTTAATTACCTCTAAGATAAAATTGACAATTGGGCTTAGATAGACATTTAATTTGAAATCATGATTAATTAACTTGATTTGTTTTGAATAGTACCCTTGGCTTATTGGGGCACTAGTTTAAGATTGATCAAGATAATTATCATGTAAAAGATAATCCATAATTTATTAGGGTTTTCTAGTTTTTTAGGGATTAATTAATTTAGGACTAATATTAGACTCATTTAGTTAATAATTAGATCACTAATTGGCTTATCATAATTTGGGCTTTTTAGGTTAGGGCCATGAGTAGTTTTTTTTGGTGTGTTTACCCTTAAGCCTTTTGTTTATCATCCTTTAATTGTCATTCATGTGGCCCTTTATCTATCTTGCATTAATTAATTTAAATCATGAAGAGTTAGGTATCTATTAGTTCCGATATTTGTGTCGTAACAGTCCAGCTCAAAGGATGTTGACCAAATATTTGAATTAATTCTTACCGACTCAAGGTAAAATTAAAACTTGACAAATCACAACATGATTAATTGCTTGCATCATGCATAAAGGTGACGTATGAAATTCGAACCATAAATTAACACAACAGTCAGCCTTATTTGATGTCGGTTTAATCTATGGTCCGGTGTATCATCAACCTTATTAATTAAGTGTCCAATTAATTTGAACCCATCGATTTGATACATCCCGTGTTATTAAAGTCAATTTTCAATTAAGTACGCCAAGTTAAATTTAATTCAAAATTTGACAATTTCCATCAATTTTAAAAGAAACAAATATTATGGTATCGATTTTTGGGCGCGATGGGGGTACTGATCTTTCCCCACGCATAACCAACTCCCGGACCCTATCAAAACGAATCTCTGGTTTCTTATGGTGTCCGACCTACCTCATCCAAGTGGCCGGTGCGACTCCAAGATTATGTTGTTTTCAAAATAAGATTTTTAAAAAAATAAAACCCCTTTTAAAATCCAACTTTCAAATTGTGGGATACCCCGTACCCGATGTTTTCAGAAAAATGTCGCTACAGCATGGCGACTCCACTGAGGACCGAACTTGTTTTTACAAAACAAAAGAGAGTTAGGCCAAAATATATTTGTTGCTTTTAATGATGGAAAATCATTGGAATTTTAATTGATTTTAATGAGGTGGATGCTTTCTTGAAAATATGACTTTAATTGCACGGGCTTTGATAATTGGTGGTCTTCACATTAATTTTTCATTTAATTTCTAAGGAATCACCGACATGTGTTGCACCATGTTCATCAAGCTCTATACCCTAGATTTGTCCCTTAAGTGGGAGTGAAACGCCTATACCCACGTGAGTAGCCCTCCATGGGTTGGTAATTCACTTTTGAAATCCAAGCCTTTGACATGTGAGCAACCGTCCACGTCACTAGATCGTGCTTTCCCTCGAGCCGAAACCAATTCGCAAGCTTGTAATAGGCCAGAATTGGGGTTCACGTTGCCTTAATAGGTAATGAGATAGGTTCGGGTACCCTTATTTAGAACCAAACCCACATGTGAGAATCTAAGAAGCCCACCTCGTTAGAGCCATGCAGATAACCATAGAAAATTAGAATTCATGTGGCTATGGTTTCTTTTATATGCTTGCTTTTCGTTTAATCTATTTATATTTATCATTTTTCGTTTCCAAGTTTATTTTTCATCTCATGGCTAACATTTTCCTTGTTTTCCATTCTTTTTCTTTACCTTTATCTTGCATATTATGTCATAATCATGAAGAGCACATTAAGTTGGAAATAGTTTGAAGTTAAAGACTAGATCAATGGGTGACTTGATTCGTAGCAACGATGAAAAGAATTCCGAGGTACAAATATGGTCGGAAGGTGAATAGCTACATAAGGGAGATAGCATCTCTACCAGTTTCAGATCAGTAATGGCAGCCCATATGTTCATGAACACTGAGTTCAATGATGTATCCGAGTTAAGACCGGTTTGGAACATTTGGGATTTTGAAATGAAGGACATTTTCAAGAAAGAGTATAGCGACATCGTGTGTTTGTTAAATATCCTGGTTGACCAATCACTATTGCAAGCTTTGGTGGGGTTTTGGAACTCAGCTTATAGTTGCTTTACAATTGGGAACTTTGATTTGACCCCTACGATCGAAGAATACCAGGACCTTATAAACTGTAAGAAGATCGACAAGAATCAGGTATACTCTAAGCCTAACAAGAAAAAAGCTTTTCGAGGCAAGCTTGTTAGAATCTCGGACACATTGTTGTCTTTGGTCGAACAACAAGTCACCACTTGGAACAATAAGGAGTATCTTAAGTGGGAAGGAATTCTAGCCTTAGCTTCCGTTCATCCTGTGGGCCGAGTCCAGCGGGACCTCTTTGCTTTGTTGATCTATGGGTTGGTACTCTTTCCTCGAACATTGGGGAATTTCTGTTGACAACCCAAATTTTGACGAACAAGATGGTGTTGCATCTTATGCGAAGGTACAACCAGATACGCCAAAATCTGGAAAAAGAGTTTACATTAATCTCGCAAGAGTTTATGCTAATCCTGCTATGGGGGCGTCTGCTAGCCACCACGGGCGAGCTCTGACAAATCTACTATTTTATTGCCCTAAGTTTGTAAGAGCTCTCGAGAGTTAGCCTTTACTTGGGTGTTAGATTAACTTAATGGTCGAGAGCGTTAAGCTTAGATCCACGTAGAAAATGGGGGTTGGATGCTGAGAGGCACAACTCTAACTCACCTTAGAGATAAGGGACGAGTTTCAACGACTAAAAGGAGTAGAGCTTCATCGATAAGTAGATTGCTAGGGTTCACGCTGAGAGGTATTTCCGTAGCATTCTTGATGTCAGGTTTCTGGCTAGAGATAGTTTAGAAACACCTAAGTAAAATCTGTCGAGCATGTTATAAGCTGGAAGGTGTTAGTCATTCATGAGAGCTAGACATAGTATTCCTTGATAAACCACGAACTATTAGAGATTATTTAGCACCCATCTTGGATGATCTAAACCCTAGGATTATAGCTCTCGAGTTTCAGGCAGCCCACTTTGAGCTCAAACCGGTGATGTTCAACATGTTGGACTCTATTAGACAGTTTGGTGGCGCGACTCATGAGGACGCAAGGCAGTATATACGTGCTTTTCTGAAGGTTTGTGACTCTTTTCGACAACAAGGTGTGCATGAGGATGTGCTAAAATTAAAGTTGTTCCCTTATTCATTGCGTGATCGAGCATGAGCTTGGTTGAGTGGAGTACCTGTTGGTTCGATGAAGACATAGAAAAACCTTTACAAGAGTTTTTTTCTGCGGTATAATCCACCCAACAGGAGTACCCAACTAAGGAATGACATTGCTTCATTCCTTCAAGCTGATGACGAATTGATGTACGAGTGTTGGGATAAATTCAAGGGACTGCTGCGCAAGTGCACGAATCATGGCTTTCATGATTGGATACAAGTGATGAGGTTCTATAATGGCGTCAATGCCCCCACAAGTATGATGTTAGATGCCTCAGCAAATAGAACTTTACTGTACAAGTCACCTAAATAAGTGTTTGATATCCTTGATAGGATAGCAAACAACAACTACCAATTTCCTACCTCAAAGCTTGGAACGGGGAGAAAGACTCAAGGAATGTGAAAGTATGATGCTGATGACTCAGTTTTAGCTTAATTATCAGCCATTACCAACATGTTGAAGAATCTCCAACGTCCAAATAAGGTAAAGGAAGTGAAGGTTACATCCATTTGTATTCGATGTGAGAGAAACCATCATTTGAGTAAGTGACCAGAAAACCAAGAATCTACCAACTATGTGGGGAACTACAATAGGAAAAACAATCCCTACTCGAACACTTACAATCCAAGATGGCGTCAACATCCTAACCTTTATTTGGGGAACCAAGGAAACAACAATTCTGGCAGCTCGAATTAGCAACAAAATCTGATTGAACCCCCAGGCTCCCAGTAGATTATGCCATGGCAAAACAACAGAGGTTCAGCGTCTTCGTCGAATAACAATTCTTTGGAAGCCACTTTCAAGGATTTTATGATGACAACAAAGGACTTTACGGCTACTATAAAGTTTCTACTTCAAGACCATGATGCGTCCATCAAGAACCAATGAGCATTGCTACAAAGTCATAGCTCGTCCTTAAGAGTTTTGGAAACACAAGTAAGACAAATTGCACAAGCTTTGCATGTGCAACCTCAATGGAGTTTGCCTAGTGATACTGGAGTCACTAAACATCTAGGCAAGGAGCAAGGTAGTGCATTCACCTTAAGGAGTGGCACCTAGATCACTAAGGAAGCTAAGTTTGGGAGGGGAGATACTCAGGGAACCCAGCCATGAAATTGTGCATGAAGAATCTCAATTGCAAGATGACTCACCTTCGATGGAGAGCAAGGGTAAGGGTTTGATGAGCGAACCTAATGATGACATGCAAAATAACCTCCCACTAGTAAGAGTGGATGACCAAAGGGTAACTATCAATGTCTTCAACACTCTCAAATATGTTGATGATTCTAGGGAGGGTCAATCGCTTCAAGATGTATAATCTATGATGAAAAAGAAAGCTGTAGAATTTTGTTGCAGTAATGTTTTGCACAATGATGGTCACTTGAAGCTTGATGAAGAAGACAACGATGAGCTCAAGGAATATCCAAGGGAGCTACAACAGTCTAGCTTACTCATAGCTGGACCATGTATGCAATTTAAACCCTTGGATATTGTTGAATTTAGTTCCTCTAAACCCTCATTTGAGCACCTACCCACTTTATAATTAAAGCCCTTACCTTCATACCTTAAGCATGCTTATTTAGGGTCCAATGAGACTTTGCCTGTTATTAATGCTGGTAATCTTAAGCCAGAGCAAGAGAGTAGTTTGATTCATATTTTAGCTCAACATAAAAAGGCTTTAGGTTGGACCATTACTGATTTGAAAGGCATTGGAAACCAAGTAGTTGGTCATCTTTCTAGGCTAGAAATTATGAAAGAACTAAGGAATGAAATAGATAATAAGGAAGAATTCCCTGATGAGAAATTATTATTTGCTGAGGTAATTTTATGGTATGCTAACATTGTCAATTTTCTCATTAGTGGTATTATTCTTCCTGATTTGAATAGCCATGGAAAGAACAAGTTCATGCACGACATTCCTTACTATCATTCAGCTTCATGTGAAGAGCACGTTGGAGGAGAGAAGACTGCTGCAAAGGTCCTACAATCTGAGTTTTATTGGCCTACACTCTTCAAGAATACCCAAGATTTTTATAAACCTTGCAATAGATGGCAAGAGATGGAAAACATACACGGAAGACACAAAATGCCCATGCAAAATATATTGAAGGTGGAACTATTATATGTGTGGGGCATTTTGGTCTATACTGGTGCTCCAGTCGAACATGACAAAAACTGCCACATCAACTTAGGACGTTTGAGAGTTTGCATCCCTTCAATCCTCTATAAATTTTGCTATAGCAATTTTTGTTTTGTTTTGTTTGTTTGTTTGTTTTTCTTTGCTTTATTTCTTTATTGTTTAATTTTAACATCATTTATTTTTAGCAAAATAGACTTCCAAACATGTGGACAAGGGTAAAGCCCCCATGGATGCAGAACCTACTAAGGAAGAAAACCATTCGATGTTGGTACAAACGATGAGATGAATGATGATGCCCCTTCTACCACAATGCCACAACAAATTGCAACACCTCAGCACTAAAGAAGAGGCATGTCAAGCATATGGGGCACAAGACAACCCCACCACCATCAAAGTAGAGTTAGTCAAGGTACCTTGAATTGCGTTGCATTTAGTTTAGTTTTAGTTGATTTTCATGCATTGAGGACAATGTCTTCTTCAAGCTTGGGGGAGGTAGTGTTCATAGTTAGTCATTTTCATTAGTAGTGATGGATAGATTTTTTCTATGGCATTTTGTTTGGTTTAAAGACAGTTCTTATGCATAAATTGAAGATGTCCAATGATGAGATTTTTTTGGCTATGGATGGATTGAATACACATGACTGTTGAGATTGGTATAACTGCCTTTAAGGCTTGTTTCCTTATGATTTAATTGTTACACGATTTCATTCTCTCTATGCTTAAGGATGTTAGATAATTTTGGTGAAAATATCTTGCATGCCTTAATATGAATGATCTTAATGAACTTCAATGATAAATGAAAACAACGGCAGTCAACCTTATTTGATGTCAGTTTAATCTATGGTCCGATGTATCATCAACCTTATTAATTAAATGTCAAATTAATTTGAACCCATAGATTTGATATAGCCCGTGCTATTAAAGTCAATTTTCAATTAAGTACGCCAAGTTAAATTTAATTCAAATTTTGACAATTTCCATCAATTTTAAAAGCAACAAATATTATGGTGCCGATTTCCAAGCGCGATGGGGGTGATGTTCTTTCCCCATGCGTAACCAACTCCCGGACCCTATCAAAATGTATCTTTGGTTTCTTATGGTGTCCGGCCTACCTCATCCAAGTGGTCGGTGGCGACTCCAAGATTCTATTGTTTTCAAAATATGATTTTTTTTAAAAAATGAAACCCTTTTAAAATCTAGCTTCCAAAATGTGGGATACCCTCTACCTGATGTTTTCAAAAAAATGTTGCTACAACTGCAAAAGGAGAAGGTCATCCAAAAAAAGGAATAATACAAGATATTCTCTCATCAAACCAACAGATATACCAATGCAGAGCTAGGAGATGCAATTATCCATGAAGTATATCCAACAAATTTATTAAAGATCAGAAAAATTCAAGATTTATACATTGAATGCAAGCAGGAGAATTTTAAAAACACAAGAACCTTGCATTTTTATCGATTTTTTCTTGAAATGGGGGTGCATTTCAACTCTTAGGCATACACCCCAAACTTAAAGGTTGCATTGTCCCCAATGCAAAAGAAAATAAAATAGAATGAAGGAATGTAATGACAAAATGCACTGACAAAATGCAGTTATGTAAAACCTATATTTGATTTTGATATAACAAGAAATAACAAGGACTATTTTGTAAAAAGGATAAATTTTTAAGTATCGATGCGCTCTTGGCCGTATCGATACGGTTTTTAGCTACTAGAATTTTGTTTTATACTTGATGGCTATAAGGCATCGATACGTGTGTATCTGTATCGATACGCCATTTAACTTGGGAACCAATTTTGTTTATAAGTAACGGTATGACCTTTTGCGTACCGATATGGGATGTTAAGATTTTCCAAATCTTTTGTAATAAAGATTCGACCGTTGCCTTGTCAGTTTATTTGAACCATAACTTTGAAAATCAGTTAATGCATACTGATACCCTATAGGCGTATCGATACGATTTTTTGTACACAACTTATCAGGATTCTAGTGAGCAAAATCGGTATTGATACGACCTTTACCGTACTGATACCCTTTGTTAATATGCATTCTTTGTATGGATACGGCTTCCTACGTATCGATAACCCTTTGTACAATGACTTTTTCTTCTTATGGCAGGTATCAATACGATTGCTCGAGTACCGATACCTCTGGCCACTAAATAATATTTATTGCGAGAAAATGGTAGCCCAACGGCTAGAATTAATATCTCAGTTACCCAAACAGTTAGGAATCAATGAATGGGGTTGTAACAACCCCTTCCCCTATCCGTACACCGGATATGAGTCAAAAATGCTATGACTTCTTTATTCCAAGATTAGGGTAATTTAAAATTTTCAGAAAACTTTATGATGGTCACCCATCCTAAAATTTGTCTACCCCAAGCACGCTTAACTTTACTTAAAATCGACATAAATTATTTATTCAAGTTTTAATCATGAATCAATTATCTTAATGACTCATATTGATGCAGTGCTTTTGTCCCACTCATCTTGATTTACCTACGTGTGTACAATCAAACACACGCTAAGTACGAACTTAGTGAGGCAATAAAGGAAATTAATAACAATAATTTAGACTTTATTCAAGTTCATGGCTACGTTTATATAGCATGATATATGTCAATGTCTTAAGATTTTCATGTATGCCCGGTTATCATAATATGCCTTATATGCATCATGATCACTATATAAATATTACCATCATACCAATCATGTATCAACATAATATAAATCGAATATAAATTTCTTACTGATATACTTGCCATTTGCCCTGAGTGTTCATATAAATATGTCCCGAGAGTTCATATACTCTCTAACCTGTTTACCATTTATTATCCCTTTATTTATAGCATGATTATCAATGATTTCCAGGTTTCCCATTTTCATAGCCCAAATATAACCTTGAGGACCCTTGGTACGCGAGTCAAATATGCACCGAAGTGCTAACCCACACGTTTATAAGGTCGTGCTAACCATTATCCCGCACGTTTATAAGGCTGTGCTAACCATTGTCTCGCACGTTTATAAGGTCGTTCTAACCATTATCCCGCACGTTTATAAGGCCGTGCTAACCATTATCCTACACGTTTATAAGGTCGTGCTAACCATTATCTTGCATGTTTATAAGGTCGTGCTTACCATACACTAAGTATACTTTTAACACTATAGTGTTATACCGAATTCCCGATTATGCATGGTGCTGTTGGAATATATGTGATGCCAACTATACCCTGTCCCTCAATGACTCATTTGGGAAAAATTCCCGAATTTATTCCATCCATGGCAATGTATATCAATATAATTTAATATTGGGCAGCTCATACCTGAAATAACATTCATAGCATACCATCATCAATAACTAGTGATTAATGCATTTGTTTTCAACCCTTGACATATTTAAAATATGTCAAATATATGATCAATGACATAAATATCATGCCAACATATAAATCATGTAGACCTATCGCAAGTCTTACCAATGATGTATAAAACAACCATGTATCATGTTATGTATGCAATGCACTCACCTGGGCCATTTATTAGTACGCCTCACTAAATTCTACTCGATCATTTCCTTTATAGAACCTCGAACTTTCTTTGATTCGGCCTTGACTGAAAATCGAGTTTTGGGGCTTGAATCGAGCTTGGAAATTTTTTTCTCTTTTTTTCCCTAGCCCCCATGTTTTTGGCTGGAAAATAATGTTCATCTTTTCACCATTATTCTACACATACATATATTAAATGAATATTAAATTCATTTAATAGTGAAATTACAATTTTGCCCTTTTTATCCAATGGTTGAGATTGATTTTATCATCAATCAAGGCCAAGATTTAATCTTCCATTTTCTCTTTCCAAAATTTCTCTTATAAATTTTTAAATATTTCAAAAATGCCATTGGGGCCAAATGACCAATTTGCCCTCCAACTAGTTTTTATTTACTAGTTTGCCATTATTGTAAAAATTCAACTAAATCTAGTTGGAATCCAACCAAATACAATAAAATATTCATAAAATAATATTTTATGAATTTTTCCATGTCTTTTGAATCAATCTCCAAAATTTCCATTCGATCCAATAAACCGATAAATAATCCTTTACTTAGAAATAAACTATAGGATTCATCTTGAATCAAACTAAAAATATTTCCAACACTTGGAAATGACTTTTATAACCTTTCTCTATCATATGGCAAAATTTCATAATTTTCCAATTTGATTTGGGTATCCGAATTCCACTTAAACTTTAACTACGATTTTCCCAATAATCGAAATATCATATCGAACCAATAGTTCCACATTTGATTCACACCCTTAGGTGATCTGTTTATTTATGAAATAAAAACCCTTAACTTTTGGGAAATTACAACTTTAGTTCCCAAACTTTTCCAAAGTTTATACTTTAGCCATAAAATTTCCAAAATTTACATTTTGGTCACTACCTCCTTAGACTTCAATTCCCATTCCAATTTTCCTTGGAATTCAACCAAACTTTAAGAATACCTTATTCAATTCACTATCTATCACATGAGACCTTTAAACCTTAGAAATTTCCTTTCCAAAACCCATAATTAAAGAAATCCCAACTTTTGCATTTTTGTCATTTTAGTCACTAAGTTAGCTTTTAAGCTATTATCTTAGTACTAAATGACCCTTAATCAACTTAGTAAATTTTGGGGTATTACAGGGGGTGTAAAAACAAGTCTCCAAAGCTTTAGCAACAGCTATTGATCAAGTATAAATCATTCAAGCATACATTCAACAATATTTGAGCTTTTAGAGTTAAATTCTTGTAACCAATTTGAGTGTTCTTATTGGTAATCATTTTATTCAAGTTTGGGGTTTTGAGTGAACAAGGAGTTTTGCAAAAATTTATCCTTTGAGAGGATTTTTCATTTTGTTCATTTGCATTCTCTTTGTGAGGAATTCTTAAGACTTTGGGGTATAAGTCTTAAAGAAGTGTAAGGTTATCTCCTTTGGCCTCAAAAGGAAAACAAATATAGTGGATTTGAGAAAATCCTTAGTGTGGATTGCTAAGGTAGTGGATGTAAACCTTGTTAGAATGTTGAACCACTATATTTTATTGTGTCTCAATCTTTTTACCTTTCCATTTGCTTCCACCAATTTTTTAAATAGCCAATTCACCCCCTCTTGGCCTTTCACCATTGATTGATCATGTCAATTATTGGTATCATAGCTACACTCATTGGAAGGATTAACACCCTCTTACATTGATCCTAAGGTGATTCAATCAATCAACGATCAAGCCATGGCCTTTACTTCCGGCATCAACCTTTATGAGTCACAATCCATCACCAAGCCAACCTTCTTCAATGGGGTAAACTAACCCTATTGGAAGAATTGGATAAGACTCTTCATCAAATCCAATGATTACCCTTATTGGAAGAATCAGATGAGTCTCTTCATCAAATCCAACGATTACCTCCTACGGCTGGCAGACTCCGACCAACGGTCCGATCTCGAATTCTGATTCGAAGCTCCTCTACTTTGGTTCCAACAATTTTGATTCCTCTCAGAATAAGACTGCGAGTTATTGGAGAAGTTCTGAGTGTTCCCACTCGAGCTCCCTTGCCTACCAGATGGGGCATAGGTCAAACCTTGCACTTGCTCAAGCGACTTGGCACTAGTAGTCAACCCTAAAAACACCTTCGGTGGGGGTAGCAGTCAAATAGGTCTGAATCTCCTTCCTCAACCCCTTTAGGAACTTCTTGCATATCATTTTCTTGGTAGCAACCAACTCAGGGGGTATACCTACTCAACCGTAGGAACTATTGCTCATATTCAAAGACTGATCGATTTCCTTGAATCAAGTGGTTGAACCGATTCCTCAAGCTATCAATGTGGGCCTCTCCCACATACTTCCTTCTCAAAATCCTCCAAGAATTTGTCCCGTGTAGTTTGGTTCGGATTCCAACCCAACTCTATGGTCCTCCACCACTCTCGAGCATTCTCCTTCAACAAAGAAAGAACACATGTCAACTTGTCCTCTGACCTCAACCTCATCTGATGCATGATCCAACGGGTGTCCCTCAACCGCTGGTCTACCTTAACCGAGTTGTCTTATCCCGATCTAAGAAAATCTATAGCACCATGGTGACACACCCTCTCGATCAGTGCCTCACGAGAGGTAGCTAAAGACCTAGGTATGACTCTCAAAATTAGGTGAAGGGTCTGGTGCAGATGAGACAAATAGTTCCCCCCGACCCTTTTCATCCTCCGACATCTCCTCCATGCTAGGAACATAGTCCTCATCATAGCTCCCTTCTCGGGAGCCCCAACTCTCCTCTCAATCTCGACCTCTCCTCGGTATGATCACTTTCTGCACAACCAAACAAATAGGGTTACACCATCGAATATTCATCTTAAACAAGTACGACTTCAACTTATAGGCCACGTATTCGCTAGAAACCCTTTACAACACTCTCTAGATAACCATGAGGCTTCCTAGAACCAGCTAAACCTAGGCTTTGATACCATTAAATGTAACACCCTTGACCTGGATGTCACATTTGGGCCTCAAATCCAAACCATAACCATGAAATTTCTATCTAGATTTAGCCCAAATCGCATCCATTTGATCAAAACCCATTAAGTCCAAATATTTCAAAATAGAATAATAGTTAAAATGTTATATGAGGAGCTCCATTTTAAATACATAGATAAAAGCATTTGACACTTAAGTGAAAATCCAAAATACGAGTTACAATACAATATAGTGTCCTACAAATACATAGCTCAAATAATCTAAGTACTATACTTGGACACAAGTCGATGCTGAAGTTTTGCTCCGATGGTGCTCCAACGATGTACGCAAAACCTACTAACCTGCGAACGAAAACAACAATTCCGAATGCTGAGCTAACGAAGCTCAGTGGATACATTTCCACTCAACCATGATTCATGCAAATCATAAATAAGAGCATGTCGCTAAAGATTATAACATGGAAATAACATAATATACATCAAATATGGCGATATCTATAGCCGCCTAACAAGCAACAACAACAATTAACCATAAGCTTCACCAAGCATATAAGTACTATATCGCAATATAGGAGTGAGTCTCACGACCATTAAGCATCAGGATATATACACTCTATGGGATGAGGCCCACAACCACTAAACGTTAGGATAATTACATTGAAGAATCTTTAACCATGGTGTTGCAACACATTCTTTCTCTCACTGGGTATTTGAATCCCAACAATCAAATTACTCAACCATAATAATGCCCTTACTTGGTATACAACCATCAAGGATCCTTATTAAAATATAACAACAAGTCTCCCAATGTTTTAATAAGTTATTTACTCATTAAGCTCGTATGTGAGGTTTAAAACTCAGTTTCTCGGTTTTACATTCATTTTACCACTTCAAAAGCCCATTGGGCCTTTGTCCTCGAATTTTAAGTCCCTCGAACACAAAATTTATTTTTCAGGCAGATTGCCTAGTGAGTATCGATACTCACCTTCGAGTATCGATACACCCTTCAGGGTAATGATACCTATCCAAGCGTACCAATACCATGCTTCACACACGCAGGGTTCACCCAACAACCCCGTACTGATACACAAGATCATGTACTAATACCTACATTGGCATCGATACGCCCTACAAGTGTACCGATACCCAATTTTGCTATTGGTATTCTTATAGAACATAGGGTATCGATACCCCCTTCAAGAAATTGTCTGTGTTCTTTAAGTTTAACACAGGGTATCGATACACCATCAACCTGTATCGATACTCGAACCTAGAATTCATTTTCTAAAGTTTTCAAATCACTTTCAATGCCTCTAAAACCCTAACGCAATACCCCAAATCGAACCTACAAGTTATGGGAGGTATTCTAGGTGATTTTCTACCATTTTTACAAGTTATTAACACCAAATCTAGATTTAACCATTTAACATGGTCTCTAACATCAAACATCCAATTCCACAACAAACATCAAATTTAAGCCACAAAGCAATCAAATTTATGATGCCCATGAAGGCATAGGAGTTAGTAGTGTACTAACCTTGATTCTAGAGTTGAAAAGGAAGCCTCTAACCAAATCCCTTCAAGCTTTCTTCTTCCCAAGCTACTTGGAAGAATTCCCCCACTTCTTTAACTACAAGAAAATGTTGTAAATCGAATTACATCATTACTAGAAGGTTAAGAGACTAAAAAGATGATTTAACTACAAGAAATGGAGTCATAAATCCCCATTATAGTACTTCTTCCCTAACCCTCTCCAAAACTCATCATTCACCAAACTTGATGATTTTTACATCAAAATATAGATTATTGGAAGGAGGTTACACTACCCTCAACTTAATTTTCAAAATTCCAACTCGAATGGACAAAGATTGAGCCTTTAATGTTCGGTTTTTGGGAGGAAGATGAAAAATAAGAGAGAGATAGAGGGAAGAAAAAGACAAGGTGATCTCACCTTCTTCACTTTTCTGCAGAAACATTAAAATCCTCCCCCTCTTCCACTCTTCAAAAAAGGGAATTTACCATCCAGCCCTTCCATCATCTTCCAAACCTAATACCCAACCAAGAACCCAAGCCCAAAACCAAAATGTTAGCTTGCGAAGGCTCATAAAGGCCCAAACTCTCAGCCCACACTTCGGTTCAACCTGACCCTCAGATTCTAAAATCCAGGTCGTTACATAGATTCTCTATCATCATTAATGAGCTTAAGAGCTGTGGAGAAGTCATTTCGAAGGGCAAGCTTATTCGGAAGCTCATCTATTCTCTTATCGAGTCATGGGATAGAAAGAGGACCGCCATCATCAAAGCCAATGATCTTAAGGTAGGAATTGCTCTCAAAGCTTCACATGAGGAGAACGATTCTAGTGAGGAAGAAGATGAAGAAATGGCTATGCTAGCCAAGAGATTCACTCGATTCATGAAATCCAACCGGGGAAGGAACTTCCATCAGAGAGAGGGTTTCAAGAACAAGGAGGAGGAGAAGGATCAAATAGTTCGCTATGAGTGCAAGAAGCTGGGACACATCAAGTTCGATTGTCTCCAACTAAAGAAGAAGAGCTTCTAGAAGAAGAAAAAGCTCAAGGCTCATGTTGCTACTTGGAGTGATGAGGACTCATCCGACGAGGAAGAGCAACAAGTAGCAAACCTTTTTCTTATGGCATTGAAAGATGATTCTAAGGTAACCTCAAACTCATCTAACTTTGATTTTACTTTTGCTCAGCTTGAAGAATCTTATGATGAGTTACAAGAGGTGTATGATGAGCTGGTTAAGAAGTATAAGGAATCACTTTTAAAAAACAAGTAAACAATTTCAAATTTGAAAAACCAAAATGATTCCTTATCTAAAACCAACTTGGAACTTGAAAGGAAAGTTATGGATTTACAAACAAAAGAAAAGGATTTTGAAAAGAAAAATCAAGATTTGCATAACATTCTTTCTAAAGTTCAAGATGATCACCAAAAGGAAGTCGGTGATCTTTGTAACACCCTCTACCCGGCCTAAAAGGAAGATCGGCGTAGAACGTATTACTAAACAAACTTCTGAGACTTTTGATCAAAACACTATAATGATCATAACTTAAAAGAATATTCTTAGCGAAAGTTGGAGTAACTTAAAACTTTTTATCTTATTAGGCATGCTTAGTATCAATCATTGGTCGTGTATAAATAAATGAACAGACATTAACACAACAACTTACTAGATAAGATCATGGCATACTCTCATCTTATAAAAAAGAAAAGGTAATTTACTTCTAGAAACCCAGATGTGATTCCGATCAAGTTACAAAATTAAGTTTCACAATGAGCATATACAAAACTTATTCCAAAACGTGCCATTTCCCATATAGTAATATCAAGGACCTATTTTATTTTACGGGCAAACATCCAAGATCTACTATCAATTTCTTTTATTCAAACATAGCTTAGGTTCATGAATTCATATCAGAACTCTACGATCAAGATGTGTGTTTATAAACATACTTTCATATAATAACCCAACATTCTAACAATTAAATGTGCAAGAACCTCTATACATTATTAATCCAACATACAACCAACTTAGCTATTACCAATTTTATCGGATGTTAAGCATCCATTCTCTTAAGACTAACATTCCAGTTACCCAAATTTTAGATTATAGTATATATATATATGTATCTTTCGATTAATTCCTAGCTTTCTATCGAAGTATTCAAAGGCATCCAACATTTATAAAATAAAGCATAGAATATTATAAGGACCTTTACACAACTTTAGATGCTTACTAGGCTTATATACATAATAAGCCCAAAAAGGAAAAAATAAATGCACAATGCAAACTCAACAATTTATGTGCCACCCTCTAGGAGTGCCAAAAATGCTTACAACCATACATTTTTTCCTTGTGACCACGTCCAAGATCATAAGACACCCGGAAGCAACATTTAACCTAAAATGTATCACAAAAAATTAGTAAGCATAAGCTTAGTGAGGTAATTAGAAGTAATGATTGCATGAATTGTAAATTTATCCGTTAGCATGGGTCTCTAAGCCGAAACATACACCCTTAAGGTTGAGTAAGCATATGATCATCTTTAAGACTAATTGCTAAACCATCCTTAACTTATTTCCCAAAAGTTTGCATGGTAGGCTTATAAACAAACGTGGTATTTAAAACAACTGATTCACACATATTCATGAAATCAAACAACTTAAGTCATGAGCACAATATAATCGAAACAAGTTGAGCTTAATCATCAAGCATTAGTCGTATCATATCATATCTTCTCACATTTACTTAATTTACAAGACACTATTCGATTCATTCCACTCAACAATCACACCAATCATATATGTTAATAACTTAAACAAGAAGCTATTAGTAAAAAAGTAAGACATATATTAAGTCACCATTTATACACATGATTGTTAGATTATTCATAAGCAACGATACACCGTACTCTCAGCTAGATATCATGTACCATTACAACCTTGTTAATTTCTCAAATGAATGATTTGAATTCAAGAACATAAGCTATACTTGTTATTCAAGTTATTCCAGTATTATTTATATGATTTCATTGTAGATTCCATAATTTCTTATCAACATAGCCTTGAGAATCGAATGTACAGTATAGGTACATGAATCCTATACAATCAGCAACAAACAAGGGTACACAATGTACCAAAACAAGGGTACACAAAGTACCAATAGATCATTTGATCTTTAACAACAAGGGACTGTAGTCCAACTAGCGAGCTCGACGGACTCTATGGCATGCCAACAATACCTACGACTGACACGAAACCAAGGCTTTCATATTTAAAGCATCTTTCTTATAACAAGTGAGCATAGCTCAATAATCATATTATCATGCCCTCAAGGCTTATTGCCATCTTATTCAAGGCTGAAATTCACCACATGTGAAATTCATATTGCATTTCTTCTTAATTATCACAAAGGAACTTATCACATTATTGAATGAATTATAGATTACATCTCATCCTATCAAACCTGTACACAATTTAATTGTAATTTTTCCATTGATTTGCACATTCCAATCGAAAAGAATCATAAATAGGACTTACTCCTCAATTATACTTCAACAATATTAAATTGTTCGAAAGTCATGGATTATTATCTCAAAAATTTAGTATAAAACTATGATCGAAATACCACATAGTATAACCATTGTTCTTTCTTGTCAAGCATGCTCTCAATTCTTGCATGTTACACATTTTCATCCATCTATTCGATTGAATGTAGCCATGATCCAATGTTTATGCACAATTGTGAATTATTCTTATTCTAGACTTAATCTCATTATTTCACCATTTTGTTCAACGAATGTAGAAAGGTTCAATGATATTCATGCTAAATTTTATATTATTTCCAACTTAGACATATTTTCCTTGCCCAGAGTTAGGTTCTCATTCAAGAGATTAAAGTTCTAGTTCATATATATAAAGCATGCAAATCATGGAAAACATTTCATAACATGCCAACCACATTTAATCACAAGCAAGGCATCTACTAAAGATCATTTTTTATCTTACATTTCAAGATCTAGTAAAGAATTCAATTATATCTCAAGCTTTCAACCAGTTTTCATATTATAAGGTACTTTTACTAAAGTACTCACCTTGTATCCAAGCTTAGCCACATTTCACAATTTAATTCTTGAGAGTCAGCAATCAAAATCTATCAAAGCAAAATAATAAAGCTCAGGATTGATACACTCTATCTCGAGACATTAGCCACACTCATCTCTTATCCCGAAGTTACGGGATACCTGAACCCATAATCCTATCTTACTACTTATCCAAATCCCTTCGGCTTTTCACCAACTTGATCAATTCCTTTGTTATCTATCTATAACAACATTATAGCTATGCATTAGGATTTAAATTTGTCATTCCATCACTTATTTCACCATTCATTAGAATAGTCTCCTAATAACCCATTATTTGTTAAACTACTTATAATCACATATAGTCTCACTCAAACAGCCCATTGGCGAAAATATTAAAGCAAGGGAGTCCAATTCACATTTACACGCATTTACACTCAACAAAACAGTCCAATAATGTCCTTTAAGCATGCAAAACAGTTTCACTTGCTTGGATACGCAACATATACGCAAAACAGTCCACATAACCATATACACATACAAACAGGGAACATTTAGGTACCTAAAACAGTCCATTTCTTTCCATGTCTTTCTATTTATAAAAATACAAGGCAGTGCACCAACATTTTTACCATGCATCACAGCCCCAAATTGAACACATACATGCTTATACATACATATAACATTTTTATACTCAAAACTGGACCGCATACCTACGTACTTCATAAAACAATCCGGTTTATGCATTTATACACTTAGTTACCTCAAATACTCAAAAAAAAAACATAAATTCCACACCAACCACTCATTTGCATTAAGTCAATGTAAACAATACTTACAATACATAGTTACATTTTTATAGCATCACAAGCATCCCAAGGTATTCATAAACATTCATGGCAGCCCTTAATACTTTTCCATGGATATAATTCAGTCCCTGTCATATATTTGTACTTATACATGTTCAAAGAATTTATTAAAGTTCAAATAGTAGTAATGTTGTCCTGTTTTCGAAAATACATCATCACTTACATCAAAACAGTCCCTTAAAGTCCAGTTTTATACAATTCTGCCCTGTTTCATACATCTTTCCATTTATGTTTCGAAATAGTCCCTTACAGCTCAAAAGTCATGAAAATAGATTTAAACAAAATTTTCTACTTTTCAACAGTCCAGAGCAACAACAATACAACAACATTTAAATCTAACATCACCCAAATCAAGTTCTACCACATTCAAGCAAGGAGGACTTATTCAAACATAGCAATCGAACTCACTCAAATTTCCACAACAATATTTGAATTAAATTAAAACTAGCAACAAGTAAACAAAGAAAACTTTCAATAAAAAATTCTTGGGAAAAAAGAATTTAGAAGAAAGGAAAGGATATGTCACCTCCTTATTCAAGCAAAAGCATCGAATTCCATGATAGAAACAAAATTAAAGCTTAATTCAAGCTTCCATGGTTTATCTCACCAAACTCTCTCTCTAAATTCTATGTTTCGGCTCTTTGAATTGAAGAAGATGGTTTTATTCATCTTATACCTCATGACCGTGAGTCAAGAGGAATGTAACACCCCAAATCCTAGCTTAGAAGTATTGGAACCAAATTGCATAAGTTGATAGCATAATTGAATTTAGAATTAAGCTAAATTGATTAGTTAAGGGCCTAATTGAAAGAATGTATGAAATAAGTGATCAAATTATAAAGGATCAATTTGAATTAAAGGAGAAAGATGAGGCTTGCATGATAAACTTCATGGTTCTCTTATTTGCCCCTGACTAATTATATGATTAGTTACTAACTAAGGTTAGTTTAGTAAAATCCTAATTCCACTAATGTGGATAACCACATTGTCATCATCTTCTTCATTATTGTTGGCCGAATAAGAGAGAAGAAATAGAGAGAAGAAAGCTTGGAAAAATTCAGCCATTGAAGAAGAAATTTAGCTTGCATGAGTAGTGATTTTCCATTGAAATTAAGCTAGAAGCAAAGTAAGTATGATTCTACTTGTGTTCAATTGAATAGGCTACTATATTTGTTGAATTGGACTGTTTTGATGATTAAAGATGGAATTAGATATTGAATATGTTGTTAGATGATTGAGTGGTTGTAGAATTATACAAATTTGATGAATGAACACTAGGTACAATGCTGGAAATTATGTGTTTGTGAAAGTGTAATAAGCTAGGTTGCTGGAAAATTGAATTGTGATATTGAGGTGGGAAATGAATAATTAGAACTTAAAATTGAGCTATAGAGTTAATGAATTGATTATTATCATGAATAGGTAATGTAAATAAGGTGTTAAACAAATTGAATTGTTAACAAACAATGCTGGAAATGAAGGATAAAAGCATGAACATAGTTATGTAACATAGAAACTGTTTTGTGGAATTGAAATTGAGTAAACATGCAAGATTAGGCATTATAACCAACCTACTCTGTTTTGTCAGCCTTGTATAATGAATTAACATGGACTCAACATGTTTAGTATGTCATATGAAATGAATTATAGGGCTAAAACATTGGTTAAAATGAATTTAAGGCATTAAAATGTGTTTAGATGCAATCTGCCCAAAATTGCTCTGTTCTGGGCAGTCACTTTGAAAATTCACTAAAAATTGTATAGATCAAATTCAGTGCTGAAATTTTAATGACATGACCATTAGAATGTATATTTTCATTAGGTGGAAACAAAAATGAAAACTGGGTCCTATGGCGCAAACTGTAAATAGGAATTGCTGGACAGTGTACACTACCCAGGCAGTGTAATTATCCTGTCTTTGAACAATAAACTGTATTAATTGGATAAGAAAAAAAATTCATTTCTTACATGGTCTTATAGGAAATTTTGTAATCTTTCCAACGGTGTATATAAATCGAAATTCTGACGTACAGATTAGAAGATATGACCATTTAAAGGGACAATGTGCAAACTGCCAGGCAGCAGTGTCCTGGGCAGTTTGGGACTGTTTTTGCACCTAGTAGCAAACTGTTTCCAAAACATTTTTGAGACATTGTAATCTGTCCAATTATGTCTTAAAATGAACTAATAACAATGTGGAGATGAATTAGTAAGAAATGCTTAAAAAGAAGCATAAAACAGTATCTAAATGTTAGGTACAATGTGATAACATTGCTACTATGATTGTGTGATATATTGTACTTGTTTTAATGAAATGTGTATGTGTTATGCTTGCTAGACCAAGGGCAGCAAATTGGGGAAGAAGAAGATAGGAGTGGACATCCCAAAGCTAGGCAAAGGGATTTGGATTCAAGATAATTGAATTGCTTGGATTGTATTGTGAGTGTAGTTACCTCTAGGGTTAGGACTAGGTCCTAACCAATGTATTTGTTACATTCTTGTTATCATAATGAATCTAAGCATGATTTTGACTTAATAAGGGAAGGATGAATTAAAGAAACACATGAAACATGATCCTAGTCTTCTGTACATGCCTATTCAAATTGATTATGCATGATTAGTGATAACTTGGTTGCTTGTATGTGCTATGATACAACATGGTTGAATGCTAATGACTTGTTTGAGATATGATGTTATCTCATTTGATGAAATGAATCTTGAAACCACTTGAATTGTGAGCTATGGCTCAATAACCTAAGGGCTTAACATGAAATGATCTTGATTGACATGAACATGATCTTGAACTTGATAACTTGAATAAATGGTAAATTGAACAACCTTGGTAGCTAGTTGGATTAGGTAGAAAGGCATGCCTTAGAGTCTAGAGCTCATTGTGTACGGGGGACTACGGTCCAAGGCTAAGGCCTCTATTTGGCGACAGACGGAGGGTACGTATGTGATCTTTGGCGACAGTAGAAGGGTTGACCAACACTATGGTGCATATTGTGGCGACATTTGGTTGGAGCCTCGATTACCTATACAAACTAAGCACCAACGGGGTTGTTTAATGAAATAACAAATGAAATAAGATTCAATTATACATGATACTTGTCTTGTATGCCATGAAATGTATGTTGTTTGATTTGAGAGCATGACTCCTTGGTTACTTGTTTTGCAAGCATGTTGCTTGATTCATGAATTATGATTTCTTGATGCCTAACCTTGATGGCCAAATACATGCTATCCTAGATAGGATATTCTTGATGTTTGAAAGACTAGATAAGGGCACTCTTGATACTTGAAAGACTAGCTAAGTCTACTCTAATACTTGGAAGCCTTAGCTAGGTCTACACTTGATCTAAAAGACATGAAACATGAAATAAAAAAATGGATAGACTAGTTACTACCTCACTAAGTACATTTTTGTACTTATCACTCTTCTTTCATTCTTCCCAACCTACAGGTTAAAGGATTCAACATTGCTTGATCTTGAAGCTTGATTCCTTGAGCAAGAAGCATTCTACACAAGCTTGGTTAAAGCATGATTCCATACTTGTTTTGTATTCTCCTAGAATGGTGGCACTAGTTGTATCTAAGCAGCTTGAACATGCATTTTAAAGGGTTGTATATAATGCTTGATAGCCTATCTATGATTTGTATATAGTTTAAGGTTTGTAATGAACTTAGATAATTTGATATGGTTGAATGTTTTGCTGTGCATATTTGGATGTTATGGAATGATCTTACGATGAACTAATTGGCTTTGAAATAGTTGATAACTTTGTCATGCTTTTGTGAATGCTTGAAATGATCATATGTATGCTTGATTTATGATTCGAAAATGAGGAACCATGTTGCTTAAACCCTATTCGAATGACCTTGGTATGTATATGATTCAATCTTGTGTTCATGCCTTGATTACATGAGTATGGTGCACTTGTTTGATGCATGGCCGAATGGTCTTAGGTGGTTAATTCCTGTTGCCGAATGCATGGTAGTAGGATGAGGTTGGTATGATCTAGCTTTATGCTTTGTATATGTTTGGTATAATTGGCTAAATAGTAGTCTCTTGAATTAGGCTTGAATGGTACAAGTTATAAGTTATTAAAGGTTAGATAACCATGCTTAGTAATTGAAGGAATGAAATGACTAATTGTGTACTAGATAAGGAACACCAAATTGAATTGGGGGCATGTAATACTAAGTAGTTCAAATACGATAGGTAATAATGTATAAGTGTTATAACATGAGCCATGAAAGTAGTAATTTGAAGTGTAATCAAGAAAGAAATGAATCTAGAGGCATTGTGTTAATAGCCGAATAATTTTGGTGGAAAAATAACTAGGAATGCTTGCTTGTTATTGTAGTTTGAATGCCTTTGATGATTGATGCCTAAGTATGAGTTTCTTGCATGAAAAGAAATGCATGAATGGTTGCTTATGCCTTGCTTGAATGCGTGCTTCCTCCTTGCTTGCTTAGTTCGAATGTTAGGATGATTTAGGAGTCAAGTGTGAGCTTTCTCGTTAGTTAAGTAAACAAGTATGAATGATTGTTTCTTCTTGGATGTTGATTGCCGAATGCCATGCCTTGTCTTGTCTTTGCTTGCTTGCTATGTAACGCTCCTGAACCGAGTTACTACTAACCCGGGTAGGGGGTATTACAAGGAAGACATCCTAAAGGTCTTGATGTAATATCCCAAAAAGAGGCTTCTTAGAATGTTAGAATATAAGTAAATAATTAGGATACCTAAAAGTAATTAGATTGATAATTAAGTGACTAATTTGAAGAATGCTCTAAACTGAGTGGTTAAATCTAGGAAGGGCCACATTTCTATTAAAGTAAACTTAAATGTTTGCAAGCTTAATCACTAGAAATTGTAGGACCAAACTTAGGTGCCCTTGTAGTTTCGGCTAGGGGGGAGAAGTCTTCTTCTTCTCTCATTTTTCTTTTGCCTTAGCCGATTAGAAAGGGAAAAAGAAAACCTTCCTCAAATTTTTGAACTAGTGAGAGAAGAAAAGAGAATAGCCATGGAGATTGGAATTTAGAGCTTAACAATCCAACCTTTTGAACCACAGCATGAGGAAGAAAGTGAGTGTTCTTCTCTTCATTTATAATTCGGCTTAAATTTGAATGAATGTTTGTAACCATTTCATGAAAATATTGTGTGTAAAACTCATGCTATGAAGTTCCTAGTTATCTCGAATTAAATGGTCATGTAGTGACATTGTTTGATTATTGATCGAAGTAGTAACTTGATGGAAACTTGGTCATTTGTTTGATAAATTGATGAGTTAGATTGATGATGTACGATAATATAGCTGCACTAATCAGAATTTTGGTAAAGGAATTAGGTGTTATTGGAGTAAATGATTTCTTGGTCAGGTAAGGTCTAAGGAACTATGGATTACTCAAAGTATGCAAATTACTAAAGCTACTTATGTAAATAATCTTGTATCTTGTTCAGAATGTTAGGAAACTTGTTGGTTTTCGCTTTGAATTTTATGTACACATGCATACGTTGGTGGACTGTTTTGATATGTTTTGATATGCACCTTTTAGCTGGGCAGATTCGATTAGAAATGAGGGTTAGTGGCCTGTTTTGGAGATGTATATGTGTGAGCATGTTAAGCTGCCCTGTTAGGAGCTATAGAGGTGGTCATATAAGGAAAAATAAGGGCAGGAAATGAGTTGTAAAGAAACTGTCCTGCTTTGTACCTTGTAAACAGTTTTAAAATCTGCATTAACAGTTACTTTGAAAAATTGCTATAAAATGTACAAGTCGAATTAGAAGCTATAATTTATATGGTTAGAAAGCTTATTATGTCTAGTTTCTTTTAAAACAAGCGAAACTGAATTTTGAGTTTTATAACAGCTTGTAGAGACAATTATGCAAGGACAGTGTAATCTGCCTGGTGGCAGAATTAGGTGTAACTTTAGATTTAAAACTGTATTAACTCATAAAGAGTAAAAATGCAAGGCCTATATGGTTAGAAAGCTAGTTGAGTCAGCTTTCCAACGGTGTAAATGGTTCGAAATTCCAATGTACAGAATGAAAGTTATGAAATCTTAACCAAGGGATGTACAGTCTACCCGGCAGCAGCTGTATAGGTGGCTTAAAATATCATTGAAAGCTAAAAGAGTGTATAATAAATCAATAAACTTGTTTGATCACACGAAAATAATTACATGAATTCTTGGACTGTTTGAGTATGAATAAATAAGGATATATGTGATTTGTGATTTGTTTTGCAAAGAAATGAAGATCGTTTTAATGCCTTAATGGATTGTTTAAGTTGAGCATGTGTATAAATATGAAATTTGTCCTGTTTTGTGTGTATAAATAAGTATAGTGGACTGTTTCGAGTATAAAACATATATGTATAAAAAGCTGGACTGTTTTGTGTGTATAAACAAGTATAGTGGACTGTTTCGAGTATAAAACATATATGTATGAAAAGCTGGACTGTTTGAGTATATAAACGAGTATATAAACAAGTATAGTGGACTATTTTGCTTAGTTAAGTACATTAATGAACTAAATTGTGTGTATAGACGTATATGAGTGTAAGTTGAGCATGTGTATAAATATGAAATTTGTCCCGTTTTGTGTGTATAAACAAGTATAGTGGACTGTTTCGAATTATACATATATGTATGAAAAGCTGGACTATTTTGTGTGTATAAACAAGTATAGTGGACTGTTTCGAGTATAAAACATATATGTATGAAAAGCTGGACTGTTTGTGTATATAAACAAGTATAGTGGACTGTTTTGCTCAGTTAAGTACATTAATGAACTAAATTGTGTGTATAGACGTATATGAGTGTAAATAAGACTATTTTGGGCTTATATGAAAGTATATGAACTGTTTTGGGTATTTAAATAAAGGGGACTGTTTTAATGATGTGTTATTTTTGTGAGGTACGCACCTTGCTATGGGACATTAAAAGAAGTCGGTTGGAAGCTAGGATTATTTGTGGTTCAGGTATACCATAGTGTTGGGATAATATGTGAGTGTAACTGTGTTTGTCTCGGGTAGCATGGTGTCATTTCGGTCCTTATTTTTATGTTATGTTGTGATTATTCTAAGCTTGTGCATATGGCTCATCTAGAGCATAGCATTTGAAAGCATCCATATCATGGCATTTGAGTGAACAATTATATGGTTACATTATTTAAATGCTTGGATTTGGCTATGATATGTCTGTATTGTATGGTAATGTATATTTTAGTAAGCTTTGGAGCTAACTTCTGAATAAGATTGTCATAAGATTTAAAGAAGAGATAATTCTTCCATAACTCAACAACTTTTAAGTACTATGCTTAAAGTATCTGAAAAGCACAGAATGTTATAAGACGTTGATCAGGTAACACATAAGACTACTTGTACAATAAGAAAACAAGCAAGGTTAATTGTAACCTAAGAAATATCTGATAGCTTTAAAAGTAAAGCTACTTGTGCAACAAGCAACTTTCCAAATATCAAAACTAGGATAAAATATATAAGTTGCCTCTTTAAATGGAAAACCTTGGATATATTGGTTGATGCCTGAATGTTTGGACTAAGGTCCCTTGTTATTAAGATCGAATGATCTTTTAGTACCTTTGGTACTCTTGTTCAAAGTATTGTTTGGGGGATGCCCCATTGATATGTTTCGATGGCACTAAATACCATCGCTTGTTGATATAACTCGATATTAGCTATTGCTATGTGATCTGAGATAAGTATCGCCTGAACTAATGTTATTCATCGCCAATAGTGATCCAAGGAAAACCCGTAAAAGATAGGAGATATTTACATTAAGTAAAGAATTTGGCAGATTTATGATCAAGTATTGTAATGGTTAAGCTCTTGGTGAGCCTTGTAATGTATAAGCTCTTGTTGAACCCGGTAATGAATGACTCTTGATGAGTCTAGAATGGTTAGCTCTTAGTGAGCATAAAGTGACTAATATTTGGAGTTCAATCGTATGGTTCCAACCTGAGTCTTGAATATTGTTAATAAAGAATCAAAAATTAATAATTAATTACCAAGTCTCAAGAAGACTTCAATATGCCAAGTTGATCTTAACAAGATCAATTTATTGTAAATTGAAGCTTGGATAAGCTACTATATAGCATAAAATCTATAAGTTAATTTAAGACAAAGATAACATACATTAATATATGATTGTGTATCTGGATGTATGATCCTTTAAGATTCATGTATAAATACTTTGATATTACTACCTCACTTAGGCTAGGTAAGCCTAATGCATTCCATGTCATGCATTGCAGGGTAATGAAGCATGCTTATTTCTATTGTGGTTGAGAATTACAAATCTTGGTTCGAAGCTCCTATAAAGTTGGAAACTATCTTAGATAGTTTACTCCTAGGATGGTGGCACAATATTTGTCTATTATATGAAATGTATTTTATGTATTGTATAGTCCTTTAATGTGTAATATTATAATGTGAGCATTATTGTGCATGTACCTTTCGAATGGATGCTTGAAGGACAATCATATAGGTTTAATATTCGATTTATAAGTCTTGTCTAAACCTGATATTATGTTCAAATGGGTCCTTAGCTAACAGAACGAGTCAGTAAATGATTGCATGTTCTATTAGAGTATAATGATGTATGATCGAATTGCCATGTATGTATAAGTTATGTGGGAATTGGTATTATAGGTGTATGCAAATAGAGTAATGCTTAAATGCAGATTAATTAATCCCCTAGTGGAAGTCTAAGTATGATTAACCTCCAAGAGTGTAATGAATCATGATATAGCATGATCGAAGGAATCCATATTTAACAAACATGTTAAATATATGCTTGTGATGAATGCTATATACATATATGTAATGTTGCTTGTTAAATAGATTATAGGTGAAAGTGACGTTGTGGAGATGAATCGATGCTTGGACTTATGAGTATTAAATTCATGATCTTAAAATGGCCAAGTATAGTATGTTTAAGAATTGGTTCCTTGATGTATAAGTTAATCCCGGATTGTCATAGTAAGGTCTATTGGTTATGCTAATCGTATGGGATGTGATTGGAATAAAAATGTGATCAAGTGATTCAAGTGACTATAATGCGTAGCTAATTGATTGAGGCTGTAATCTATGTTCATAATAATTTAATACTTCAAAGGAAGTAAAATCTGAGAAAGTTATAAGTGATAAGAAACCATACAGTTAGTTATGGTCAGTTTAAAAGAAATTTTGAAATTTTCTGGCTTGTGTTTTCGGTTTCCCCTGTTGTAACATCTTAAACTCCGATTTTCTTCTAAGCTGGGTTTAGGACGTTACACTTGATATGTGTTCAAGTCCTTAGGAGTTTAATTTATTTACATGCAAAACCTTAACTAACCTAAGGTTCATTATTTAGTCACTCACGAATTTGGTTGTCCAACTTCCCAAATTTTCTAATTGACCCTTATTTTAAACAATTGGTAATGCAAGGTTATCTTTAATCCATTTGAGTTATTAAACATAACTCATTCGAACTCTCAATTTAGTCCAACCCACTTAATAGACCTTGTTGCTTTTAATTCGGTAAAGATCAAACTAATGGTTCAATATATCATACTTCTAAGCCAGAATTTGGGATGTTACAATTTCCTTCCCTAAAAAAAATTCGTCCTCGAATTTTGCCTGATGCTAACATTTGAGAGTATCATTCTTTTCTTCCTGGATTCCAAAGCTCTCTTTGGCGGCATGATCCCCCAGGAATACATGATTTTCCATAGTATACAAATCAACTCTTGTTTAAAAGTTGGTATAAGCCTGTCATGCTCCAAAGACTTCATTTACTCTACTATAAAAAACTTCGGTTGTTTCATTTTACATTACTAAGTAGTTTTAGGTTTTTAAGTCTTGTTTTCACCCAACACTTCTAAACATCAACTATGCAAGCTCAAGGTAATCTTTTCTAATTATCTGAATCGTCTAACTGTATTGTTCTTCCTTGGATATAAAGTAATACTACTCACAAAGTCTATAGTTATACACTCACATTTCTACTAAGGTATTTTGATAGATTGCAAGAGTCTCCTAGGAATTCGATATTCGACTTTCTTATGATAAGTTTAGAATCTTATGTACTAGTTTGATACTGGGGCAAACCGATAAAATTCAAAAAGAAACCTGAACTTAGCTTCATCCATTAGTTCGAGCCAACATACTCTAAAGTTTAGAGTTTAACTGCTAAAGAATCCTCAAATCCTGGAATCAAGTTGGTTTGAACATGAAGTTCAAATGTAAGCCGTCGATTCATTTGGAATCTAATATAGGCATGAGCAGGAACATACTTCAGCTAATTAAAGTTTTCAAAAATATTTCCAAGATGTTCCAGAAATCCATTCTCATCTTTTGGAGTAACTAAAATTGTCATTAAAGAAGACTACTATAGCCCATTTGAACGAGGTTGAAGGTTCAGCACATAAGGTTCACGAATATAACAAAAGGATTTATCAAGCCAAGTGACTTGCAAGAAATTCAGAATAACCCCATCAGAACCTGAACGTAATCTCTAACACTTCAGTTTCCTTAACTTTAATCTGACATAATATACAAGAGAAGGGAGTTGGTTCAGTTTCAACTATGACATATACAAAACTCGAATATAATTAAACCATACTCGCAAAAGTATATACTTCAATATTAAGCCACTTGTCTATCGAAGGACCTTAAAGGTATAACCAAAGGAAGTTTGGGGGGAATTAGTTGGTTTTGTTTCAAAGAAGCAACAATTTAACCGATTAATTTGTTATATTAAGGTGACATCCCCAAAGCACAAAATAAATCAAAGAAATTTTCTCCCTGTTGCTTATCAGCATTCTAAGGATTTGTTATTCCTAATTCATTTTCATAATGCCTTCCCTATTGGAAGGACTAGCCGGGTTCTCTATATCCGATTAATGTGCATTTTTTAACATAGCTTAATTACATAAAATAAAGAGCTTGTAATAGAAATGGATCACAAGTATTCATCAAACTCGACTCCTAGGTGGCACATATAACTAATGATGATGCAACGAGTCTCCGGCTTAGTCCGAGAATCAGCTAAACCTTGGCTCTGATACCAATTTGTAACACCCTCTACCCGGCCTAAAAGGAAGATCGACGTAGAACTTATTACTAAACAAACTTATGAGACTTTCAATCAAAACACTACAATGATCAGAACTTAAAAGAATATTCTTAGCGAAAGTTGGAATAACTTAAATTTTTTAACTTATTAGGCATGCTTAGTATCAATCATTGGTCGTGTATAAATAAATGAATAGGCATTAACACAACATCTTACTAGATAAGATCATGGCATACTCTCATCTTATAAAAAGAAAAGGCAATTTACTTTTTTAGAAACCCAGATGTGATTATGATCAGGTTACAAAATTAAGTTTCATAATGAGCATATACAAAACTTATTCCAAAACGTGCCATTCCCCATATAGTAATATCAAGGCCCTATTTTATTTTACGGGCAAGCATCCACGATCTACTATCAATTTTTTTAATTCAAACATAGCTTAGGTTCATGAATTCATATTATAACTCTACAATCAAGATATGTGTTTATAAACATACTTTCATATAATAACCCAACATTCTAACAATTAAATGCGCAAGAACCTATATACATTATTAATCCAACATACGACCAACTTAGCTATTACCAATTTCATTGGATGTTAAGCATCCATTCCCTTAAGACTAACATTCCAGTTACCCAAATTTTAGATTATAGTATATATATATATATATATGCGTATCTTTCGATTAATTCCAAGCTTTCTATCGAAGTATTCAAAGGCATCCAATTGTCATAAAATCAAGCATAGAATATTATAAGGACCTTTACAGAACATTAGATGCTTACTAGGCTTATATATATAATAAGCCCAAAAGGAAAAAAAAAATAAATGCACAATGCAAACTCAACAATTTATGTGTCACCCTCTAGGAGTACCAAAAATGATTACAACCATAAATTTTTGTCCTTGTGACCATGTCCAAGATCTTAAGACACCCGAAAGCAACATTTAACCTAAAATGTATCACAACAAATTAGTAAGCATAAGCTTAGTGAGGTAATTAGAAGTAATGATTGCATGAATTGTAAATTTAACCCTTAGCATGGGTCTCTAAGCCGAAACATACACCCTTAAGCTTGAGTAAGCATATGATCATCTTTAAGACTAATTGTTAAACCATCCTTAACTTATTTCCCAAAAGTTTGCATGGTAGGCTTATATACAAACGTGGTATTTAAAACAACTGATTCACACATATTCATGAAATCAAGCAACCTAAGTCATGCGCACAGTATAATCGATACAAGTTGAGCTTAATCATCAAGCATTAGTCGTATCATATCATATCTTCTCACATTTACGTAATTTACAAGACACTATTCGATTCATTCCACTCAACAATCACACCAATCATATATGTCAATAACTTACAGAAGAAGCTATTAGTAAAAATTAAGACACATATTAAGTCACCATTTATATACATGATTGTTAGATTATTCATAAGCAACGATACACCGTACTCTCAACTAGATATCATGTACCATTACAACCTTGTTAATTTCTCAAATGAATGATTTGAATTCAAGAACATAAGCTATACTTGTTACTCAAGTTATTCCAATATTATTTATATGATTTCATTGTAGATTCCATAATTTCTTATCAACATAGCCTTGAGAATCTAATGTACAATCTAGGTACACGAATCCTATACAATCAGCAACAAATAAGGGTACACAACGTACCAAAACAAGGGTACACAAAGTACCAATAGATCATTTGATCTTTAACAACAAGGGACCGTAGTCCAACTAGCGAGCTCGACGGACTCTATGGCATGCCAACAATACCTACGACTGACACGAAACCAAGGCTTTCATATTTAAAGCATCTTTCTTATAACAAGTGAGCATAGCTCAATATTCATATTATCATGCCTTCAAGGATTATTGCCATCTTGTTCAAGGCTGAAATTCACCACATGTGAAATTCTTATTGCATTTCTTCTCAATTATCATAAAGGAACTTATCACATTATTGAATGAATTATAGATTACTTCTCATCCTAACAAACATGTACACAAATTAATTGTAAATTTTCCATTGATTTGCACATTCCAATCGAAAAAAATCATAAATAGGACTTACTCCTCAATTATACTTCAACAATCATAAATCTCGATCAAGCATAAACCAAAATAGATTATTTCAAACTAAATTCAAAAGTGGATGTAGTTTCTGGTTCAGTTAATAGAGTTATACTCACTTATGGTCATTATAGTTCGATTCTTGTTAGCTTATCAATATTAAAGTATTCGAAAGTCATGGATTATTATCTCAAAAATTTAGTATAAAACTATGATCAAAATACCACATAGTATAACCATTGTTCTTTCTTGTCACGCATGCTCTCAATTCTTGCATGTCAGACATTTTCATTCATTTATTCAATTGAATGTAGCCATGATCCCATGTTCATGCACAATTGTGAATCATTCTTATTCTAGACTTAATCTCATTATTTCACCCTTTGGTTCAACGAATGTAGAAGGTTCAATGATATTCATGCTAAATTTTATATTATTTCCAACTTAGACATATTTTCCTTGCCCAGAGTTAGGTTCTCATTCAAGAGACTAAAGTTCTAGTTCATATATATAGAGCATGCAAATCATGGAAAACATTTCATAACATGCCAACCACATTTAATCACAAGCAAGGCATCTAGTAAGGATCACTTTCTATCTTACATTTCAAGATCTAGTAAAGAATTCAATTATATCTCAAGCTTTCAACCAGTTTTCATATTATAAGGTACTTTTACTAAAGTACTCACCTTGTATCCAAGCTTAGCCACAATTCACAATTTAATTCTTGAGAGTCAGCAATCAAAATCTATCAAAGCAAAATAATGAAGCTCGCGATTGATACACTCTATCCTGAGACATTAACTACACTCACCTCTTATCCCGAAGTTACAGGATACCTGAATCCATAATCCTATCTTGCTACTTATCTAAATCCCTTGGGCTCTTCACCAACTTTATCAATTCCTTTGTTATCTATCTATAACATCATTATAACTATGCATTAGGATTTAAATTTGTCATTACATCACTTATTTAATCAATCAAGCCTTGGTAAAAAAATAGTGGTTTGGTATGCATGCATATACCTAATCTACAGGGCAACAGAATGTATACAGAAATATAAACATGAATGCATGGCATGGCAAAAGATGCGAGGCAACACACCCCTCTCAAACCAAAGGTGTGTGTTTTCTTCAATGCATGAAGACATTTATTCACAGAATGAAATGCATGAAAACACATATATAAAAATGCAATGCATGCTAAAAATGAAAAACATGAATGTAAGGAGTTAAGGGGATGAGGATTCCCTTGAGGAATGGTTTGGCACTCCACTGGTACAGTGGCATCAGATTGCTAGGCTAGAGTATGATCAGGCTGAGGGCTGGCTGGCTGGCATTCTTTCTAGTGCATGGAGCTCGATTGGGAACTCCAGATATGATGGCAAAGTATTGGCGGATATTGCTTCTAGATTTATCCGCAAGGCACGGTCTCTGTCCCCAATATACTACCAAAGTGTCGGTTTTGTTCCTCGGCCTTTTAGAAATTCTGAAGGATGAGTTCTTGGCGTTGATAGATCTGGAGAGTCATGCTACAATATCACCTGGCAATTGAATGGTCGATTCAGCCTTGGGTGTTTTGGCAGCAGAACTCGGCATGGTCTCTTGGCATAATTTCCTATGCTAAAAACCAAAGAAACCTTTCAAAATAGAAAAAGAAATAAAAAAACTAAAAAATTAAAATTGAGATATTCTAAGTACTGAAAAGAAATAACTCTCTTGAACTATTTATAATGATCATACTAGGTTGGCAAATGTTTACTAAATCTCTGTAAGGAGAATAGTCTCCTTGGCATTATTCTGACTTCTTTCCCAGCAGTGTTTTAGTCTTTGGCCCTTGGTCGGTGGTTGGTAGGTTGTGGCAATATTTTGTTTGAATAACCAACATAGAAGGCTAGAAAATTCCTTTCCTTTGAGTATGTCAAACTCTTGATTGCACAATGAAGGAGAATATTTTGTCATGGTGGCTTTGAACAACCACCTTAGAAAAGTGAAGTATCTCTTTGTTGTAGGTCTCGAGAACCTTTAATCGAACTCAACACCCCAGTAATGTTTAGGCTTTGTTGATCCTTTCTTTTTTGATGTCAAGGCATGTTTGAGGTGACTTGGCAATTGTTTCAGCTCCAAGTTCGGCTGCTCCTCACTAGATGGCTTTGGTGCTCTGTTCTCTTTGCCAACCAACTCAATTGGCTCAGATCCCCTGTAATAACTCACGACATCATTCAGTATGGTTGGTTCCTCAAATTCTTCACTCATCATATCTTTATTATCCTGCTCTATGGCATCAACATTTGTACCCTGGCAAAACTGTGCTATGTCTACATTGAGAATAGACTACATCAGTTCAATAACTTGGCATTCCTCATGTTCATCGGCACACTTAAGAGCTTGAAAACGTTAAATGTAACATGCTGGTCATTTGTATGCACAATAACTTCACCTTTTTGAATATCAATTAAGGTCCTACCAATGATAAGAAATGGTCTTCCCAAAATAATTGGGATATTAACATCAATTTCATATTCTAAAATAATAAAATCAATAGGAAATATAAATTGATCTGCTAGTTGAAGTGTTACCGTGGTAGGTCATGGTTCAATGCCAAGTGTCCTCAAAATTGACATTGGCATCAAATTGATGATGGCTCTTAAGTTGCATAGTGCATTGCCCATGAATTTATTGCCAATTGTGTAGGGAATAGTGAAACTACTAGATTTTTTCAAGTCATGTGGCAATCTTTTGGTTACCATTGCACTACATCATTCAGTAAGTACGACCATCTCGAAATCACCCGCTTCTTCTTTTTGGACAAGATTTTCTTCATGAATTTGACATAATTGGGCATTTTTTTAGAGCTTCTACCAATGGCACGTTGATCTGCAATTGTTTAAGAACTTCTAAGAAACGCTTAAATTGTTGGTCTTGCTTATGCTTTTGGAGCCTTTATGGAAAAGGTGGTGGCGGATAGATAAATGATGGTTATGTTTATTTTGCCAAGGTGGTGCTAGCATCCGACTGTTATCTGGCATTAGATGTTGCATCTTTCTTCTCATCTTCTTTGGGTTCATCTGCTGGCATTAACTTCTCAGCTTGGCAATTAGTTTATTGTTTGACAAGTGTCTTGGTCTCACATTGTTTGCCACTCCGAAGAGTTACTGCTTTGCATTGTTCTTTGTCTTTTTGTTGAGCATCCTCTGTATCACTTGGAAAAATTCTTGGAGGTTTGGCATTAAGTGCGCTAGCAATCTGTCTTATTTGAACTTCCAAGTTTCTCATGGATGCGGCTAAAATTTGGACAGTTGCATCATTTCGCTCCATATACTTTGTTAAGGTGTTCCCATGGGTAGATCTCTGCCCTAGATGGCAATTTTTTTGTGCTCTATGTGGTATCATATTCTGATTGAAACCTGGCAATACATTGGTGTTCTGACACTTGACATTAAATTGGTAACCGCCTTGGTTTGCCCAAGAAAAGTTTGGATGCTGCTTTCATTCTACATTATAAGTATTATAGTGTGGGTTAATATTACAATTATAATTTCCAACAAAATATACCGATTCAGAATTGGATGGGCATTCATCCACATGATGATCCTCTCCACAACTAGTGCAGAATAATTCCAGTGCCTTTACTTCTCGGACTTCAGTAGGCTTTTACAATGTCTTCACTATATTAGTGAGATTGAAAATTTGAGCATTGATTGATGATAATGCATCAAGCTCTAACTTTCCAGCTACTCTCGCCTCGGCTCCCAATCTGGTGGTAGGGTATTGAAGATCATTGGTGACAATACTTTCTAGGATGTCACATGCATTATTATAATTTTATCCAGCAACACACCATTTGTTGAGGTGTCTACAATGGTTCTAACATGAGCATTGAGTTTGGTATAAAAAATCTTCATCTGGATCCGAGTAGGGAATCCATGCATGGGACATCTTCTCAACATATCCTTAAATCGCTCTCAAGTATCGTAGAAAGTTTCATCATCAGCTTGTCTAAAAGTAGTGATTTCAATCCTCAACTTGGCATTTAACGTAGGTGACTGGAATCTCATAAAGAACTTATGGCATAAATATGTCTATGTAGTGACTAACCAAGGAAAATGAAAAGATCTTTAGCTTTATTATCTCTTCAGTCACACTAGGCTAGTGGAATAGTTGGCAAACCTCCATGAATTGCTTTAAATGCTTCCTTGGGTCTCCATTAGGTGATCCATCAAATTAACCTACATTGATTAGCATTTGACTCATTATCAGTTTAAGCTTAAAGTTAGCCATATTTACCTCTAGACCGATCAGTCCTAGCATCAAATCATCTATGGTGGGTGCTACGTGTTCTCTAATAGATTGTTCTCCAGGTATCTGAGTAGCAATAGCATGAGTGGGTGGTTTAAATGCATGTATTTCTGGTATCTCCTGGTTATTGACATTATTTAGGACACCTAGTTCACCATTCTCGTCACGAGCCTTTTCTCGACATTCTCTTTTTAACCTGCATAGGGTTCTTTTAGTTTCTGAGACGTATTGTAAATCTTCCTTCGCAGTGATGCTCATGTATATATACTAAATGAAATAAATTAAACAAGAAAAAAGAAAACAAGTAAATCAAAACAATTAATCTCATTGCAATCCCCGGAAATGGCACTAAAAACTTGTCGACTTTGCCAATGCTCAGCAAAAGAGTGGAAATGCAATGTAAATATGTAAGGAATAGTACCAAGAATAAGTCTTTTGCGTGCAAGTATACACGGTCGGCAAGTAATACAAAAGTAAGCTGAGTATCGTATCCATAAAGATTAACCAAAAATTTAATTGTTTTAATGGTTTACTTGTTGAAATGGATCAAGAATGTTGGACTGATTTGAAGTTTGCTTAAGAAAATAACTTAACAGAATGAAATGAAATAAAAGAAAACAGTTTGGCAAGAGGAAGTAATCAAATAAGTGATAAGTGTTGGCAAGGGATGCCTGGTTTTTAAGCCAGCTATGCCAGCTATTAATAATGTCCTGTCTTGGAATTATTGCCGAGCAGATTCAAGAGTGGTATTACCTCTATCGATGGCAATGCCCTAAGTTAACCATGTTAAACCCCTATGTGCCTATAGTGAAGCTTTTCATTAATTAACTTGATTAAATTTCAATCTATACTCCTAAGGGGTAGATTCACTTTTAAAGTAAGCTCATCTACTTAAACATCTTCTATCGATGCTTCTCTCCTTAGTACCTGGCAACTAATCGTTACCCCTCAAGTCTGTTTAGATATTAAGGTGTAATAAGCAAACAATGTCAACTATCGTATGGCAAAGAATTTAGAAAAAGGAAGTACTAGCCAAAAAGAAAATAATGCCAATGCATTCTAATTATTAAAAACCAAACATAAACAAAGTGTTAAACGCAAACATCCTCAACCAACTATAAAAGCTTAGCTCATGGTTGGGGTTTCCATCCACAAAATATCACTGTATCTCAACATTGTCACTTAAATACAAATAAAACTAAGAGAATGGACAAGAAAGAGATTAACCAATGCAGCCCTTGGAATGCTCCACCGCTCTTGGTCTAAGATGGTCAAACCACACAACCTCTAGCTTCCTTTTCCACCACGATGCTCTCTCTTTCCTTCCTCTCCTTGGCTTATCAGCAGGCCTTAAATAAGCATGCGTGAAAACCCTATATTGGGTTTAAATTTGAAATCTAATTGTGTGATAGGATAAGCGTGTTTATCTCTTTATCTTCTTTTGTATTTGAGCTAATCAGGTTTTGACTAGGGCTGACGTCATCGGCCTTCATTCTTTTGCTAACGAAGTCTGGAAATCTTCGTCCTGTATTGCCAACTCAACCTGTCATTTCTCTACTGGTTTTCGAGTTCTGCTCTGCTAATTGCTCCTGTTCTGCTCCTATCATCATGCTCTTGCACACCAAAGCAAAGAAATACACCTTTATTATGGTAAAAGAAACTTTTCCTAACTCTTTAATGCAAATGCCTAATTTCACTAACTAAATGCATGAATCTATACTCAAAGGGAAGCAAAAGCATGCAATATATATAGGAAAATAGTACTTTTGAGGAGTTAATAGGAGCATTATAAAATGCTGTAGAATATATTTCATCTCTTCCTCAGGGACACAATGTCGAATTATATTGTCATTACAAACCTTGAACAAGTAAAGTTCATTCCAATGATATTTCATAGCATCTCTAGGAAATCTAGCCTTTTTTGTGCCCAGTTATACCAACATGAGTCTTTCCACAAACCAAATAATTCACCATATCAGCGTTCCATGGTGCTACATTCACAACGAAAAGCTTTTCATCAGGAAATACGGTCTTTAATTCACCATATCAAACTCTTGCAACAATAAGATCCACTGGATAAGTCTAGGTTTTTCATATTTCTTTGCAAAGAGGTATCTCAACGCAGAATGATCAGTAAAAATAGTAATTTTCGTGCCCACAAGGTAAGAACGAAATTTATTGAAAGTAAAAATTACAGCTAATAACTCTTTCTCAATAGTAGTATAATTAATTTGAGCTTCAGTAAAAGTCTTACTAGCGTAATAGATTGCATGAAATACCTTGTCCTTGCATTGTCCCAATACAACGCCCACGACGAAATCACTTGCGTCACACATAAGCTGAAATGGTTGCTCCCAGTTGGGTGCAACAACTATCGATACATTCACAAGCTGTGATTTGATTTTGTTGAATGTATCCAGACATGCATCGTCAAAAATGAATTTTCTTCCTTTCTCCAATATTAAACACAAAGGCTTGGTAATCTTTGAGAAATCTCAAATAAATCTCCTATAGAACTCGACGTGGCCTAAGAAACTGTGAATACCTTTCACATTTGTTGGTGGTGGCAGTTTTTTGATAACATCTACTTTCGCTCGTCCATCTCAACTCCAGCCTTCAAAATTTTGTGCCCTAGCACAATTCCTTTAGTGACCATGAAGTGACATTTCTCCCAATTTAAAACCAGGTTGGTGTCTTCACATCACTGCAATACCTTCTCCAAACTTTTGATGCAGTCGTCAAAATTATTCACGTATACCAAAAAATTGTCCATAAATATTTCGAGGAAATTATCAATCATATCTAAAAATATCACCATCATGCACATTTGAAATTGTAAAGACTGAAAGGCATGTAACGGAAAGCAAATGTCCCAAATGGGCATGTGAAAATAGTCTTCTCCTGGTCCTCATGTGCAATATATATCTGATTGCAGCCAAAATATCCATCTAAAAAGCAATAATACTCCTTGCCCGTGAGTCGATCTAACATTTGATCAGTGAAAGGAAGACGAAAATGATCCTTCCTTGTGGCTACATTGAGGCGCATGTAGTCTATACAAATACGCCAACTAGTAGGGATACGAGTTGGAATCATCTTATTAGCATCATTACGAACCACAATAATGCCACTTTTCTTACGAACATGGTGAACTGGACTCACCCATGCACTATCAAAAATTGCATAGATAATTCATGCGTCCAACCATTTAAGGATTTCTTGCTTTACCACTTCCTTCATCTTTTCATTCAATCGTCTCTGCTCAATGGACTGTTTGTTCTCATCATCCGGCTTAATTTTGTGCATGCAAAAGGATGGTCTAATGCCCTTGATATCATCAATTGTCCACGTAATAGCACATTTGTGTCGCTTCAGAATATCTAGAAACTTAGCTTCTTGTATTGCTTCCAAACTTGCAGAGACAATGGCTGGGAGTGTTTTTGCATCCCGAGGAATACATATTTGAGATTGGCTGGAAATGGCTTGAGTTCCAGAGTAGGAGCTTCTTCTATAGATGGTTTAAAAGTACGAATTGACCCGTGAGCAAGATCTAAAGATTTAACTTGCCATTTATGATGTACTGCAGAAGTGAGAACTTTAACAATGTGGTCACAATTAGGGAGATCATCTTCTACTATTTTCAACGCATATCTTCCGCAACAAGAATACCACGATGTTGGAGGTCTTCTTGAATAATATGATCAAGAATGTCAATATGATAACATTCTTCAGACTTTATTCCCATATTAATATTAAACATCCCAAATGTGATTTTGTCATCTTCAACCCTCATTGTAAGCTCTCCTTTTGATACATCGATTATTGCCTTCCTAGTAGCTAAGAATGGGCGACCAAGAATAATAGGAACATCTTTGTCAGCCTCACAATCCAAAATAATAAAATCAGTTGGGAAAACAAACTTATCAACACGGACCAACACATCTTTAATTTGACCATTCGAATGAGTCAAAGATCTATCGGCCAACTGCAATGTGACTGCAGTGGGCTTTATATCTCTAATGCCCAACTTTTGAAAAGTAGATAACGACATTAAATTTATACTAGCCCCCAAATCACAAAGAGCTTTACTAAAATAATGATTACCAATTGAGCAAGGTATGATGAAGTTACCTAGATCCTTCATCTTTCTTGGTAGAGAGGTAGATATCAACACAATGCACTCCTCAGTAAACGCAATGGTTTCCATTGCATTGAGCTTCTTCTTCTTTGACAAGATATCCTTCATGAACTTTGCGTAGCTCGAAATCTATGTAAGAGCATCAATCAAAGGAATTTGAACTGTAAGTTGTTGCAAAGTATCATGAAAGAATTGAAATTGATTATCCAACTCGACATTCTTGAATCATTTAGGAAAAGGTAGAGATGAGTTATCTGGTTGCTGCGCCGACATTGGATGTTGTGGCAACAACTTCGATGGTAAATCAGCTGGAATAGGAGTAATAGTCGGAGGGATATTACTCAGCTTGTCTTCATTCTCTCCATCCTTCACTCTATGATCAAGTACAAATGACTCTCCTCGTTCATGGGTAGACATGGGTACTTGTTGCATCGAGTCAGTAGTTTGTTCGCCACTATGTAAAGTAACAGCCTTGCAATGCTCTCTACCCTTGTTCATCGAACTCTCCGTGTTGCTAGGTAATGTGCCTGGCTATCTAGAATTCATATCAAAAGCTAAATGTCCCAATTGAGCTTCTAAAGTGCGTATTGATGAAGAGTGACCTTGCACTATCGCTTCAGTGCGAGACATGTAACACCCTAAACTGAGCCTAGGATTATTGCTATCTTTTTTCGAATCCCTAAATGGTTAAACAAGTTACCTTGAATAGGATCCAATTAAGGATCAAATTTAAAAGCAATGAAACTTAAGAGCCGAATTAAAAGAGATCAAAAGATAAATTGAATTAAGGATTTAATTGGAAGGTTTAAAGAACAAAGTGACCAAATTAAGGTGACCAACTTGCAAACTCTAGTAAATAGAGAGAATGCATGCTAAATTCTTAATATCCTACAAATGCCCTTGATTTATCTTTGATTAGTGGATAAATAAGGGATAATTTGGTCCATTCATTAAGGGAAATTGAGGATGAATCAGCCAAACCTTTCTCCTATTCCCATTTTACCTGATTCTAACTAGGAGAAAAGAGAGAAAAAGAAAGTGAAGGGGAAAGCTTGATATCCATGGCCATTCAACTTGATTTAGCTTCAATTCAAGTCTAGATAGCTTAGTAAGTAAGGTAATTACTTGATTCTCTTTTGAATTTCATGTTTGAGTTGTTTGATTTGAAATGGAATTGTGATTTGAGTATATAGATGCTGGAAATTGTATGAACATGTAATCGACTCGTGTGAAATTTCTAGAATTGATCTTAAAATTGTTGGATGACATGATTAGGTTGAAATGCATGCTCAAATGGTTGTGTTAGATTCTGGAAATGAAGAATTAAAAGCATGAAATTGGAATAGTCTAGCTTGAAACTGTTTTGTTGAATTGAAATTGTGTAAACATGCAAAATTAAGTATTGTAACCAAGTCACTCTGTTTTGGCTTCCTTGAATAATGAATTAACATTGACTAAACATGTTTAGGATGTCATATGAAATGAATTATAGGGCCAAAACATTGGTTAAAATGAATTTGAGGAATTAAAATGTGAATAGGTGCAATCTGCCCAGAATTGCTCTGTTCTGGACAGTAACTTTGAAAATTCACCAAAATTTGTATAGATCAAATTCAGGGCTAAAATTTTAGTGACATAATACTTAGTATGTCAAATTTCATTAGGAGAAAACAGAACTGAAAACTGGGTCCTATGCTGGAAACTGTAAATAGAAATTTCTGGATAGTGTAAACTGTCCAGACAGTGTAAATGCCCTGTCTTTGAACAATAAACTGTATTAATTGGATAAGAAATAAAATGCAAGCCTTATATGATCATATAGAAAATTTTGTTAGCTTTCCAACGGTGTATAGTAATCGAAATTCTGATGTACGGATTAAAAGATATGACCATTTAAAGGGACAGTGTGCAAACTGCCAGGCAGCAGTGTCCTGAGCAGTTTGGGACTGTTTTTACAGCTAGGTGCAAACTGTTTCCAAAATAGTTTTGGGACATTGTAACCTGTCCAGTTATGTCTTAAAATGAGGTAATAACAATATGGAGATAAACTAGTAAGACATGCTTAAAAGAAAGCATAAAAACAGTAGCTAAATGTTAGGTACAAATGTGGTAACATTGCTACTATACATGTATGACATTATATGCATGTTTTGATGAATTGTATGTGTTATGCTTGCTAGAACAAGGGCAGCAAGTTGTGGAAGAGGAAGAAAAGAGTGGGCATCCCAAAGCAAGAGGCAAAGGGATTTGGATACAAGACAATTGAATTGCTAGGAGTATAGTGAGTGTAACTATCCTTAGGGTTGGAACTTAGGTCCTAACCAACCTTGCTATTGTATTAATTCAATGTCATTGCCATGTAACATGACCTAATACATATTTGGCTAACTAAGGGAAGAATGACATGTATGACAACTTGTTTGATGTCATGATCTATTTGTTTACTTGAGTGTTAAGCAAATGAAATGAAATGCTTGTCATGTTGCATTGCTTATGCCAAAGGTAAGAAATGACATGCTTGCTTGGAGAATAAGGTACGCACATTGCATACATATGCATGTGTTTGTGATTGATATACATGGCTGGTTGAAATGAAATGAACAATGATACCACTTTGTATTCATGCCATTCGAATGGCATGGATAGATTTGTCTTGGGAGTTAAGACTCCATAAGCCTAAGGGCGTGGCCTTTGAATGGCATAAACTTGTATTGAATAATGAATTGTATAAAGCTTAAATGAAATGGATAATCAACAACCTTGGTAGCTAGTTTGGATAGATAGGAGGGCATGCCTTAGAATCTTGAGCTCATTTTGGCACTATGGTGCATATTGGCACGACGGTGCATATTGGCACTACGGTGCATTTTGGCACTTCAGTGCATTTTGTTGAAGATTTTATTATCTATTGAACTACACACCAAGAGTGTTATAAGATGAACTAAAACTTGAAATGAACATTGTCTGTCTTGAATGTGTGATGTGAACATTACTTGTTCTGTAAGATTCTTGATTGAACATCCTTGCCTTGAAAGATAACACATGAATGATTGTACAACTAGTTACTGCATATGGAAGTTATGCATAATTGATGCTTGTTGTGTAAGAATGCCTACTTGGTACTTGGTGTTTTGGTTACTTGTCTTCTAAGCAAGATACTCGAATAGCATGATGGGTATATATGATGGATGTTGCTACATTGAATATGTGATATGTGAAGCTTGTCTACGATTACACCATGTATTCGAATAGTATATAATATGTGGTTATAAACTTGATTCATTGAAATACATGTAAACTTGGAAATGTATGCTTGGAAATTGGCTAGACTTAGTGTTACCTCACTAAGTACATAACTTGTACTTACCACTCTACTCTTCATTCTTCCTATAACAGATTAAAGACACTTTCAAGAGGATATCTTGATCTTGAAGCAACGTTCTGAACCAAGCTTGAAAGTATGATTTCATACTCTTTGTATACTCCTAGTTTTGTGGTACTAGAACTTGTAATAGGTAGCCTTGATCATGCATTTTGTTGTGTGTTTAATACTAGTATATGTAATGTTTTGTTGGGCCTATCATGTAACCAAGTTTGATGACTTAAGCCATGTATATAACCATGTTGGTATGTATATAAATTGGTATAATGTTGTGCAAATTATGAAGTAATTCAATGATTATTAAATCCTTGTTTTGTTCGAACAATAGACCAATGTTGTATGATCATGCATTCATTCTTGTGGCTATTGGTATGATTCGGCATTGCTTGGATTGGAGCTAAGGTATGTACAAGCATGCATTAACAATGTACTAGCCAAGTATGTCATGAAATTGTATGACTTGATTGAAAAAGAAACAAATGAAATGTACTAAGTGAACACCTAGCTATTCGAATAGGGTGTATGAATATGTAATAAGAATGTAAGTTGGATGCCTTGTATTGATCATGTTGATTGGTTAAATAAGTAGTATCTTGAGATGCAAGTAAGCTAATTGAAATGTGTTTAGTGTCCATCTTGTATCATTTGAATAGGGTACATGAACTTGTAATAAGAATGAAAGTTGAACCATGTCTAATAGTAACCTATTGCGAAGTATGCCACACTTGTTATTGTTATTTGAATGATGTATGTGTATTGAATGGAATGGTAAATTGAAATATGTTAGTGGTAACTTAAAATATAAGTATGAAATGAAACAAATTAGTACCTAAATTAGCATGCTAAGAATGTTTGTTTTGATTAATGTGGTTTACTTGTATGTATTGTATGGTTGTGTTTAGGTTACTTGTGTTGCAAGTTAAGTATACCGAGGTTACTTGTTTGACAAGTAACCTATCTATTGCTTTGTTCTTGCTTTGGTAATGCTCCAGAACCAGATTACGGCTAACCCGGGGATGGGGTGTTACAAGACAAGTGATCGCGCATCATTTCTTCAAGAAGGGAAAATGGATCAGATACACTTGATGTGGCATAATGACTCATTTGAGATGGTGCACCATATTGTGTTTTCATACCAAACTGTGATTGTTAAGATTGTTATGCAAGATGTTGTGGTTGCATTTGATTCTGTTGTGGCTGCATTAGAGTCTACGGCGTGAACTGTCACTGCGAGTAACCGAAATTTACTTGGCGTACACTAGAATTGCCTTGAAAGGAGTTATTCCTAGAGCTAAATGCTCCTTGGTGATGTGTAGGATTAGATTTACTCCAAGGTTGTAGATTAGTCGCATTGTTAAATGTACCCAAGTTGTTGCCTCGCATGTTGCTGCCATAACTCGCATTTTCCGCATGTTGTGGAAAATCCTCAAAACTATGGTTTCCTCCACAAATCTCATAGGAAAATTCAGGGGTGGTTGTTTGTTGAGCTAACTAGATAGGAGCAACTATACTTGTCCCCTCCATATTCTTGATTTTTTTCTCCAAAGTAGAAATCTGAGTCTTTAAAGAAGATAGATCATCAAGATCAAACAATCCCAGTGCAGTTTTGCATGATATAGCTCTAGAGATAGGATAGCAGATCATTCTAAGCAAATTGCTCCAGTACACCAACAACGACATTGTAGGTGCAATCAAGTAAAGGACCATTAGATGACCCGTCGACAATGTCTTGTGGTTGCATTCAACCCATTATAAAATATCTCGATCTGAGTTTCCTGTTGAATGCCATGATTTGGACATCATTGCAACAAAAACTTATATCTCTCTCACATGTACTGTGAAGAGTCTCATTATCTAACTGATAATAGGTTGTAATTTCATTCCTCATGCACAAATTCATTGTTAGTGGATTAAAGTGTAGAAAAAATTGTGTTACGAGATCCTTCTATGATGTAATCGAGCCGGTAGGTAAGCCTCTGAACCATGTGCGAGCTCTACTCTGCAAAGGAAACAATTGCATCCGTAAGGCATCATCAGGAATAGCTTGTTGGCTAAATTAAGCACAAATTAAAAGGAAAGATTGAAAATGTTCTCGAGCATCTTCATGCGGTAACCTTGCATACTGCCATTGGAGTTGAGCATTTGGATTAAAACCGGCTTCAAATCAAAGTTCTCAGCTTGAATAGAAGGTCTAACAATTACCGGTTGCAAATCATCCAACTAGGGATCAACAACCTCGTGTATTGTTCTGTTCTGGGCTGGTGGGTGTAGTGGTGGGTTTTCTTGAGCATGAAGAATTCTCTCGTTGTTGTTTGGTTGTCTGGACATTCCACTATTTTCATGAATCCTTCTTCGAAAAGTTCTCTCAACCTCTGGATCTGGTACAAAGAGTGGTGTAGTGGGACTTCTAGTAATACAACAACTGGACAAAGTAATAAAAAGAAAAGGAAAAATAAGAATAAAACTATTATAAAGTACTACAAACTTAAATAAAGAAAACAGAATTGCAAGTAGAAACATAAGGACATAATAACACAATCCCTGGCAACGGCGCCAAAACTTAATCAGTGTGAAAACGTCAAACTTTTTAGTGCAAGCTACACTATCGATTCAAGAATAGAATCAAGGTAATCTTGTTTTAATGTCAATCCCACGAAGATGGTGTATTACGTTTATACTTATGTACCTACAATACAGTACTGTAAAGCTAGTAGTTATGGGTGCAATGGTTGTTGCAATAGTAATATAAAAAGGAGAGTAAATGATTTAATGTGGTAACAATAACAAAGAGTAATAAAAGATAGAGAATAATGAGAATAAGCCTGGATCTCCTTGGCTCAGCTCGGTAGAAAGATCAAGTGCTCTTCGAGGATTAAATATTGGTTTAATCGGCGATGCACTGGTCAGCTTGAGTGTTAACTTCCATTTAACCTTCAACTATCGACTTAGGTACGAAGATCGACTTCAACTTTTGCTGTAATCCAATTCTAAGGCCCCTTGAATGAGTGGACCAACTTTCGTTGCATCTAGACAACTTTTGCTACAAGAACTCATTAATCTGACTCGTCATTGCATCCGTTGATGTCAATGACTTGTTTTAACACTCTCATGCAAAACATAAATCAAATCCAACAATTGAAGCTTAAGAAAAAGCTAACACTAACTAAGAAAATAGTTTAAAAAATTTCAACAAGCTCGAAAAAATTAGACCATGGTCAATACGAGCACAAATACAAGTAAATCTTCAAAACATCAAAATAAAGAGAAATTTAAGAAGATAACAAGATATTTACTCAATTTAGCACTCGACTCCTCATTTCCTTGGATAGATCTTCCTAACTTCACCTTGGATCTCTAGAAAATAAGCTTAAGCCACCATGGAAGGAGGATAAAAGCTTCAGAGGTTGAAGATGATATGAAAATAGGAATAGCGTGATTTTCTCTTTCCTCCAAAATATTCTTTATATAGGCCACCTAAGGAAGGACACTTGTCCTATAGGTTATTTGCTTGCTCAGTGTCGTACAAATTTGTTGTAACAGAATAGATAGTTGGCATATCCGTTCTTATCCTCAAGTAGACTGGACAACTAGCAGATACAGTGTCAACTTGGCTACAGTGGTGAAAACAACCTTTGTAGGGACATTAGCAATGCAACGACAATAAGGCAAAAATAGGCAGAAATATGCAAAACTTCAGCCACAGGAACTAAGTTAGAAATTATGCAGAAATAAACATGAAAATGTAGAAATAGGTGCAAAGAATGTCAATGTGGGGACAATAAGACCTATAAATCGAGGAAAACCATGCTCTTTAAAAAGCTATCAATACCTAGAATTTATAACAAAAACCTCATGTTGTAATCTAGAAGCCTACCCCACTAGAGCCAGACAAGGACCTAAGAATGGGTGCTGCTGATTTAAATACTCTTCTATGGTTATTTTCTTGGCTTGTAATAAATTGTTTTATTTATCAGCAATTTAATTTTTTCTTACATAATTCACCATACTAATTCATTTCTTTTGTTTTGTTTTTCTTTGTTTGGCATTTTTTGCACCGCATCTTCATTGCATAAAGATATTGCTTCAAAAGTGGTTATCATTAGAAGACGATCATAATAGATAAGGGATTCGTAATCTGATAGAAAAGAGTTCAAATATGAAGTAGTGTCCTGGACAAACCATGGAGAGAGTGAAGGGCAATTCATCCAAGGGTCACACACCAGATTTTGTTAGTGCTGATGCTGACAAGAATGAGATGCAAAAACTGAAAAGGCAAATAGCCGAGATGATGACTATGATGACGGCTATGGCCAAAGAAAAGTGTCATACTGAGCTGAAAAGAGAAGCAAACAAAAAAATTAAATGAATAAACAGTCGGGTTCATGCCCTGTTACAATTCGTATCAATAAACCAGCTAGAGGTATAATTGAGTCAAACTCCAAGAAAGTGATGACAGGCCAGGAAAAAATTCAAGAAGAAAAGAAAGATGGAGGATCTTTTAATCCAATTCCGATGACATATGTAAATTTGTTTACAATGCTAATAAAGAAAAACCTTATGCTCTGAGGTCCGTTCAAGACCAAAGTATCTTTTTATCCCAAGGATTGTAATATCAATGCAACATGTGACTACCACCAAGGAAGTTCAGACCATACTACAGAGAATTATGAGGCTTTGAAGATCAAGGTTGAAAATCTTATCAAGATAGGCATGTTGAGTTTTAAAGATGGAAAACCCAAATTTCCTAGAAGTCTGACAATTAATAGAGCACTTAGAGATACAAAATTGATGAAAAGCTTAAGCCCATAAAGGTCAATCAACTGTCCAGGACAAAGTGCAGATTCCAGTACCCCTTCAGCTGATTACCAAGAGATAGGAGATCACAAACATCATTTTGATACAATCCCTATTTCATACAAAGAATTATATCCTCAATTGTTGAAGGCCCGATTGGTGACCCACTTTTCCTTACCCCTTTACAACCTCTGTATCGAAAGTGGTTGACGCCAATGCTCACTGTGAATTTCATGATGGATCTAACACCCCTAAATTAGGCCTATAAGAAAGTTATTATTTCAAATTCCTAAACAATTTAATCAATTATGTTTATAGGTAACCAATTTAAAATATAGGATTGAAATGTTAGAATTAAAAGAAGATGTCGAACCTAGTGAGAGAGAGTGTGAGAAAGAGAAATCAAGCTTTGGTTTTGGAATTGTAGAAATTGAGCCATGTTAACTCAATTCATTAATCAATGCTCGGTCCATAATGAATAAGAACACACTAGGTTTTGAGGGTGGACCACGGTCCGTGTAATATCCCAAATATAGGCTTAGAAGTTTGTATCTTGTTCAATAAAAGTGTTATATTATGTGCTTGGCACTTATCAAATGGGATACTAGGATAATTACCAAATTATAAAGGAAAGAAAAGTTCATGGGTGATTCATAAAGGACTAAAATGATCAATAGGTAAAAGTTAACAATTGCATGATAAAATCAAAGTTAGAAGGGGTTTTCACACTTGGAAATTGAAGATGAATACATGTATCTAGTGGTAGGGTCCGGCCATTTGAGAGACACTCTTGTTGTCTCCTTCATTCACCCTTACCCGAAAACAATCTAGTAGGAGAAGGAGAAAGCATGGCCATGGGAAGAAAAGAATTGAAACAATGAGCTTAGGATTTGGGAAACCTTTAAGGCAAAAAAATTGAATCTGCATGGGGAGAGAGTAAGTTCTCTCATTCTTAAATTCATTTGAAGTTTCTCCTTGAAATTTGTTTATATAAAGATTTCTTTGCCTTTAGGAAGATGAATAATTGTAATCTCGTGATCTAAAAAATTAGGACATGAATGTTCAAATGAATTCTTTTGTCATTTGAGTGGATATACTTAGGAATTGAATTTGATCACCTTGAACTCTAATGACAAACTATGAATTGATTGATCACATGTGTGCTTAAAAAAACTATTTTGGGAGGAATTAGTAACGAGATGGGCTGTTAAAATGTTAATTGGTTTGCTTGATGAAAATGTATATATATATGTGTGTGTCTGTGGTGTAACACCTCCAACCCGGGCTAGTAGTAATCCAGCTCGAGAGCGTTACTTAGCAAGCAAGGAAGGACAAGACAAGAATAAAGCATTCGAACAATACAAACAAGCCAACATTCATGCTTACTTAACCTACAAACAATACACATTTGACTCTCAATCATCATCCAAAGCATTCGGCAATTATCAAGCAAGAAGAAACAATCATTCAAACAAGGCATAGGCAACCATTCATACATTACTTATCATGTAAGTAACCACAAAATTGAATCTTAATCCAAACTATCCATTCGAATAGGTCACCAATTTTAAATCATTACATGCTTACATTACAAGATACTACTTTCATGGTTCATTTTATAACACTGATACATTGTTACCTATCCCGTTTGAACTACCTTAGTGTTACATGCTTCCAATTCACTTTGTGTTCCTTATCTTGTACATGTTTAGTCATTTCATTCATACACTTACTAAGCATAATTATCTAACCTTTAATAGCATGTATCTAATTCCATTCAAGCCTATATAAATACCTAACCATTCGGCCATAACACCAAACACAATACAAAGCATGAAACTAGTTCCTTCCAATCTTATCCTACTACCATGCATTCGGAAAACATGAATTAACAACATGAAACCATTCGGCCATACCTCAAAACAATCACACAACAATACTTTCAACATGGTAATTTCATACAAGACATGAAGCATTCTAATGGTTGGTCATATAACATGGTTCATCTCAATCTACATTCATTTCAAGCATACACAAGAGCATGACAAGGTTATCAAACTATTTCATAGCCAATTAGATCATTCTATCCATCAACATATGCACAGCAACATTCAACCATTACCAGATATCTAAGTTCATTACATACCTTATACTATATACATAACATAGATAGGCCCATCAAGCATTATATACAATCTTTCAAAATGCATGTTCAAGCTATTTAATTACATCTAGTGCCATCATTTTAGGAGATACAAAACAAGTATGGAATCATACTTTAACCAAGCTTGTGTAAGATGCTTCTTGCTCAAAGAATCAATGCTTCAAGATCAAGCAACGTTTGAATCCATTAACATGTAGGTTGGGAAGAATAAAACAAGAGTGATAACTACAAAAATGTACTTAGTGAGGTAGTAACTAGTCTATCCATTTTGTTATTTCAAGTTTTATGTTTTTTAAGTCAAGTGTAGACCTAGCTAAAGCTTCCATGCATTAGAATAGTCTTAGCTAGTCTTTCAAACATCAATAGTGACCTTATCTAGTCTTTCAAGCATCAAGATTATCCTATCTAGGATAGCAAGCATTCGGCCAACATGTATAAGCATCAAGGAGTCATAATTCATAAATCAAGCAACATGCTTGCAAAACAAGAAACCAAGGAATCATGCTTTCAATTCAAGTAACATACATCTCATGGCATTCAAGACAAGTATCCTGTATAATTGAATTGTTATTACATTTGTTATTTCATTAAACAACCCCCTTGGTACTTAGTTTGTATTGGTAATCGAGTCTCCAACCAACTGTCACCACAAGATGCATCGTAGTGCTGGTCAACCCTCCTACTGTCGCCAAATACCACGTACGTACCCTCCATCTGTCACTGAATAGGGGCCTTAGCCCTAGACCGTAGTCCACCCATACACAATGAGCTCTAGACTCTAAGGCATGCCCTTCTACCTAGTCCAACTAGCTACCAAGGTTGTTCGAATTACCATTTATTCAAGTTATCAAGTTCAAGATCATGTTCATATCAAGCAAGATCATTTCATGTTAAGCCCTTAGGCTATTGAGCCTTAGCTCACAAGTCAAGTGGTTTCAAGATCCATTTCATCAAAATGAGATAACATCATATCTCAAACAAGTCTTTAGCATTCAATCATGTTGCATCATAGCACATACATGCATTCAAGCTACCATCAATCATGCTTAGCCATTCGAAATAGACATGTATTCAAGACTAGGATCAAGTTTCATGCATTTCTTTAGTCATCCTTCCCTTATTAGGTCAAGTTCAAGATTAGATTCATTTACATGTCAAGATTGTAACAAGAATGCATTGGTTAGGACCTAGTCCTAACCCTAGAGATAACTACACTCACAATACAATCCAAGCAAGCTAGCAATTGTCTTGTATAGCTATTCCTTTGTTCTTAGCCTTTGGATGATTTCCCTTTTCTCCTTCCTCCAAGTTCACTCCTTGCTCTAGCAAATTCATGATTGAACACACTCATCAATATGTATACACAAGACAATTCAACATGGTAGCAAGGTTATTTCAATACATATAAGCATATACATACAATTCTGCCAACATTTCAATAAACAAGACTAGGTAGGATATAATTATCCCAAACTGTTACAAAATAGTCTAATAAAATTGTGTACAAAACAGTTTCCAACTAGCTTAACTGCTGCTGCCTGACAGCTTGCACACTACATGCTTAAATAGGAATATCTTTCAATTCCTATGTCAGAATTTCGATTAATTTATACCATTGGAAAGATAAAAATTGTCTTTAATACCATAATAGGCTTGCATTTTATTTCTTATCCAATTAATACAGTTTATTGTTCAAAGATAGGGAATTTACACTGCCTGGACAGTTTGCACTGTCCAGCTATTTCTATTTACAGTTTCTAGCATAGGACCCAGTTTTCAGTTTTGTTTTCACCTAATGAAAGTAGACATAATAAGGATCATGTCATTAAAATTTCAGCCCTGAATTTGATCTATACAATGTTTGGTGAATTTTCAAAATGACTGCCCAGAACAGAGCAATTCTGGGCAGATTGCACCTATTCACATTTAATTCCTTAAATTCATTTTAACCAATGTTTTGGCCCTATAATTCATTTCATATGGCATCCTAAACATGTTTAGTCAATGTTAATTCATTAATCAAGGCAGCCAAAATAGAGCAACTTGGTTATAAAGCTTAATTTTGCATGTTTACACCATAGGTTCTTACTAAAACAGTTTCTAGGCTTCATGACTATGTTCATACTTTTATTCTTCATTTCCAGCATTGGATACTAACAATTCAGCTTGTTTAACATCCAATTTACATTATCTAAACATGATCATGATAAATTCATTAATTTCATAGCTCAATTACAAGTTCTAACCATTCAATTCTTGCATTAACATCCAATTTCAAATTTCCACCAACCTAGTTTTGCTACACCATTCCTTACACATAACTTCTAGCATATAACCACAACAATTCAACATGTAATGCAACCTAACATGTAATCTAACCATTTTGAGATCATTTCCAACAATTATACATGAGTCTATTACATGTTCATCACATTTCCAGCATCTATACATTCAAATCACATTTCTATTTCAATTCAAACAATTCAAACATGAAATTTACAAAAGAAACAAGTAATTACCTTAATCACTAAGCTATCTAGACTTAATTTGAAGCTAAATCAAGGTTGTAGAGCATGGATTCAAGTTTTCTTCCTCAAGCTTTCCTTTCTCTTTTTTCTTTCTCTTCCAATCGGCCAAACAAGAGAAAGTGAAGAAGATGATGACACTTAATCCAAGTTATTGGATTTGTGAAATGTCTAAAATGTCCCTTAATTTATCCTTAATATTAACTTAATCAAGGGTATTAAGGGAAACAAGAAACTTAGCATGCATTCCTCATCTTTCTCACTTAATTCAATGTAATCACTTTATATTGATCACTTAATTCATTCATTCTTTCAATTAGACCCTTGACTAATCAATTTAGCTTAATTTCTAGATTCAATTAAGCTATCAACTTAAGCAATTGACATCAATACTTCTAGGCTATGATTTAGGGTGTTACATGGGATTCGATTACTTTGTGATAAAAATGAATATTGTGGGCTGTTCTAGAAATTGAAAACAGGGGAATTGATGAACAACTTATTAAATGGACTGGTATGAATGTATACTTACATAATTGAGAGAATTGATCGGGATTTTGTTAAATTGGGTCTTAAAGGACTGTTTGAGCATGTAATGGCTAGATTTGACATGTTTGATAGCATCATATAATATTACTAGTGTAGAAATAGGCATGAATAGAGATTGGGACTGCTTTGCTTTAAAGAAACATGTGTATAAATATATGAATGTGACAAGGGCTATTTTGTATAGATCTGGAAATTTGTGGATTGTTTTATGGTGTTTAAATGTGTATATATGTGAAGTTTGGACTATTTTCTATACAAATATAAACCCGAAACTGTTTCCTATATACATATATAAATTTGAGACTTTTTTTATATGTCAAAGTATGTAAATATATGTTTTAGGGACTGTTTTCTACATGTATAAATAAACTAGGACTGTTTTGATGTAATAAAGTATACGAATATATTTTTGGGACTGGTTTTGAGTATCCAGAGATAGAGGACAATTTTAGAATATAAAATTGTATAAGTAAGAATGTGTGGTTGATTTGAAAGTACGAAAAACACATGGAATTGTTTTGAATATGTGTCTTTGCATATCTGTAATTGAGATTTTTTGAATGCATATAAAAGTATATTGGGGCTGTTAGCGTATATTTATGCATATATATATAATAAGATGAATTGTTTTGGAGTATTATCTTTGATTATATGTAAGATGGACTGATCTTGGTGAATAGATAGGTATACACACTTATTCTAGTCAGATTTAAGTGTATTTAATTGTTTGAATATATGCTTATAGTCATGAGAAGCAAATTGATTGATAGACAAAAATACAAGAATGATTGAATTTATTCTAATAATTTGTTAAATTGTGTGAGGTACCTATCATGATAAGGAAGGTAGAAGTAAAGACTTTGTTGAATGCTACGAATGGTTGTGGGTTCAGGTATTCCATAACTTTGGAATGACGAGGTGAGTGTAGTTGTGTGGTTTCGAGTGACATGGTGTCACACCGTATCTTGTTATAGTATTACATTTCGAATCTAAATTGTTTAAACATTTACATATGGCTCAAGTAGAGCACCATGTGAAGTTGCATTCATGGCATGGCATACATGATAAGTCTTTGGCTATGTTGCACATCATATGCATTTTTATGCCTTGCTATGTTATGCTTGTGATGGATGATTTTGTATATATTGTATCATATTGGAAGCTAACTATCGAATGCTAATGTTAAGGAACTAAAGGAAGAATGACATGTCCTAACTCAACAAAGTACTAATCGATAAGCTTAAAGAAACAAAACTTCAAAAGTGTTATAAGACATTGAGTTAATAACAATTAATGTTAATCGTGCAATAAGATACTTCCCCAATTTTGAAAATGAGATAAGACATTTAAGTTGCCTTTTCAATGGAAGTCCTTGGATACATTGGTTTGGTGCTTGGTATATTAGGACTACGGTCCATGAGCTACGGCTTGGGGGATGCCCCATTGATATATGATATGTTATTGGCGACAGTAGGAGGTAACGGGGGAGTTGTACGGAGATTGGCGACAGTTTGGTTGGATAGATGTGAAGTTAGGATTGATATGTTTCGATATTAGCAATTGATATGTGCTTTGAGCTAAGTATCGCTTGGACCTATACGGTCAAACTTGAACCAATGTCATTCATAACCAATTGTGATCCAAGGCAAACTTTTAAAAGACATGAAATGTATAAATTCAAGTAAAGAAATCAAGAGAGTCATGAACAAGTTATGAATATGAAGCTCTTGGTGAGCATAATGTTTAAGGAAGCTGTTGGTGAGCATAATGTTCAATGAAGCTCTTTGTGAGCAAGAAAATTGATAAGGTTCTTGGTGGGTATATAAATGATCAAAGTATAATTCTTGATGGAAATCTCCAATAAAACATTGAAGAATATAACTCTAATAAGCCTAAATTATACTAGTAATGTGTGAGCTAACATAAGTTGTATGAAATTCCTTGTTTTCCTATACTTGAAGATACTTGGTTACCATTCAAGATCATGAATAGCATTGTTTGTGTTTTGTTAAGACTACCTCACTTAGGCTATATAAGCATAATGCATTCATAATTCATACATTACAGATCATATTAGAAGTTGTAATTGATCAGGTTCAAGGGTGACCAGTTATACTCCAAGACTTGTTCATTGTCTTGTTCTTTTAATCCAACTCCTAGGATGGTGCCACCATACATTGTATTAACTTAGTTGAATCCTTCGTGCTTAACATTTGTTTTATGGACTCGGTTTGTAAGAAGATCTTAAGTAATTAATTTTGTATAATATCTTTTTAAAATGACCTTAATTAAATAATGTTAACATTGCAAGGAGCTGATCAAATCATTCATATATCTTAAGGTTTCAAACTCTTAATTACCTTTGGTCCTTCTACTTCAATATGCATGCTTGAATCTATTGTAGATTGTTTTGTAATCTAGCGTATGCTGTAAATGTTTCGAACAGTTTGAATATAGTAAATAAATTGCAATGATTGAACATGCATTGGAAGAATGATGCTTGGATATGATTATTGGTTAAAATTGGGCAGTGCTAAAATCGAATGGAATGTAACCACTAATCAAGAAACTATTTTGTATCTTTTTAACCATAATTGGAGCTGTTATGGATGAGAAAGTAATATGCTTTTTTCAAGTAAATGAATGATCAAGCATTGTGTTATATTGGTAGTATAAATTGATTGTTTAAATTCATTGGTTGTATGCTAATTGGAATTGCCCAGTTATGGAGCTAGTTTGGTGATCTAGTACTTATTTGAGATAAGGTTTGGTAATATATAAATAGTGGTTACATATATGAATCTAGTAATATGCATTTAAATGAACAAAAATGCATGATTGATATGTTATGTGAGTTTTTTAAGACTATCAATTTGAGATAAATGGTTAATGATCTTGAACATTGTATGGTATATGAACTTAATCGATAAATATAGTTTCTTGTTGTATAAATTAGGTATTATATTGACTAATAATCGATTCATGTATAAGAAGTACGGGTTGGTAGAATTAACATGGTAATATGACGTTTGAGTAATTGAACTACTTGTACATGATGGTTCGAATGTTATGATTTAAGATTTGGTTGATGTATGAATTACACGATCAAACTTGTGAGTCATTAACTCAACTTTAAATTTTAAGTTTTGATTAAGATTGTTTCCCATGAGCTATATCTATGTGTATGTTAATCAATGTATTTGTGCAACAAGTGGGCTTCTAGTTTTAATCGATTGTTGTTGTGTGAAGCATGTTCTTCATGAATTAATAAGTTCAAAGGAAATAGAATCCAAGAATGTTTATAAAGGAAAAAAATTAATTAGCCAATACTGAAACCTGACCCAACTTTGTATTGTTTTGACTAAAAGTCTTAGAAGTTTGTTTAGTAATACGTTCTACGCCGGTCTTTCAACTAGGCTAGGTAGAGGGTGTTACAATGGAATTCAAGGACATTCAATTGATAATTGCATCACCCTTAAACGTCTAGTTCAAGTTCTTTTCCAGTACCCCTTTAGCTGATTACCAGGAGACAGGAGATCACAAACATCATTTTGATACAATCCCTATTTTATACAAAGAACTGTATCCTCAATTGTTGAAGGCCCGATTGGTGACCCACTTTTCCTTACCCCTTTACAACCTCCGTATCGAAAGTGGTTAACGTCAATGCTCACTATGAATTTCATGATGGAATTCAAGGACATTCTATTGATAATTGCATCACCCTTAAACGTCGAGTTCAAGTTCTTTTCGAGTATGGGAAATGGAAATTTGAGACAGAAAGCCAACTTGATTCAATAGTTGAATGGGAGACTCAAGATGAAAATACCTAGAAGGAAGGGCATCAGTTCGAATATAAGGCTCAAATGAGCAAGTTAAGGCAAGAGAGAGACGATTTGAATGAAGAGTTGAAAAGTTTGCAATTTGTTTATCAAGAAATTTGTTAAATGCTAAGAAATACGAGTTTGGGTTTGACTCTGGAATAGTCGAAGAAAAGAATCAAAGAATTGAAGCATAAAGATGAATACTGGAAAATGAGCTCTAAAGCAAGTGAAAATCGAGTCAATACGCTCTCATGTGATCTGCGGGCAATGGAAATATGGCGCAATACCTTCATGGATAATCTAAGGATTAGTCGGTCTAAATGGGAAATGGTGAGTAGGTACATGCAGATGTATGAGGATACTGCTATTAAGCTGAATGACAGTCAAGCTGAAAATGAAGCACTAAAGAATAAGGTAGATGAGTATCTCAATCTTACGCTGATGTACAAAGATCTTACTAATGATATTATGAAAGATTGTCAAGAAAGTAAGGAAAAACGACATGTCCAATTTCAAAGATCGATAATGAAGATACAAGAAAGGGACAATGGCATTAAAGATGTTGTTACTCAGGCATGAGGAGTGGCTCAACAAGTGGTAGACCTAGTTGATGTGGCAATGGCTTTGAGTTAGAATATTGATCCAGCATTAGATCACGAAGGGAAATTGACTTGGCTCTTAGAGGAAGTTAGGAAATTGGGAGTTAGAGCTCACCAATATTTTTTGTATCTAATATCTAATTTATTGAATCCTTTTACCTCAACGAAAGTTGTTTTATGACGATCACTCTTGAATCAATACCTCATGCATTCATGCATTGCATATTAACAACATAAAATTCTTATTTAATAGAATTGCATTAACATTGATGATCTAAAATGGTCAGGGTTTCGATGCCAGCAATCTGGGAATCAGTGAAAGTTTGAAAATCTGTTATCATGGATAAAGACATAGAAAGAATTGAACGAAATCAAGAAGGGTTGCAAGAATGGATGACCAAGCCTCAACAAAATGCGAAGAACCACACTGCTACTGTAACACCCTAAATCCTAGCCTAGAAGTATTGAAATCAATTGCTTAAGTTGATAGCTTAATTGAATCTAGAAATTAAGCTAAATTGATTAGTCAAGGGTCTAATTGAAAGAATGAAAGAACAAAGTGACCAAATTAAGGTGACCAACTTGTAAACTCTAGCAATTTTAAAGAATGCATGCTAAATTCCTTGTTTCCCCTAATGCCCTTGATTAAGTTAATATTAAGGATAAATTAAGGGACATTTTAGACAATTCAAAAATCAATAACTTGGATTAAGTGTCATCATCTTCTTCCTTTATCCCTTAGTTGCCGAAAATTTAGAGAAAGAAAGGGAGAGGAAGCTTCATGCAAACACCTTCAAAATTCAAGCTTTTGATTCATCCATTTATCAAATTAAGCTTGGAGAAGGTATAATGCTTAAACCTAATACGTTATAGATTGATTGAATGATTGTTTGATGATGTTCTTGGTTATATTGATAAATTAGATTATTTCTTTATGTGTTAAGGTCATGCTATTTGCAATTAGAACCTGGAAATTGATTGCTAATAATCAAGTTGCTAATGAAACACATGTGCAGTTTCTAGAAAATTGGGAAACATGAACATGGTTCAAAACAATCTAAATTAGGGGACTTTTTGATTGAGAAATTGTGTAAGCATGCTAAATGAACTTAAAACTGTTTTGAACATGTTGCTAGGTAAAATGTAGATTTAATTGAATTGGTAACTTGCTGGAAAAATGACTACACCTAATTGAACTAGTTAAATTAGGTAATGGACTGCCTAGTTGATGAATTGATGTGTAATTGTGATCAAATGGATTAAACTAGGTTCAACATGACTATGCCCTATTTTGAGAACATTGTTAGGTGAATTATGATGGCCTAGATATGTATGAACATGATCATGAATGAAATTGTCATGTTAGGACCTTGCTAGAATAAAATAAATAACTAGAAATGCAACCTAGTGTAAGCTACCCAGAATGCTCTATTCTGGGCAGTGACTTTGAAAATTCACCAAAATTTGTAGAGTTCAAATTCAGGGCTAAAATTTTAATGACATGATCCTTAGTGTGCAAGCCTGTCTTTGAACAATAAATTGTATTAATTGGCTAAGAACTAAAATGCAAGCCTATTATGGTCATAAAGACAATTTTTTAGCTTTCCAATGGTATAAATTAATCGAAATTCTGACGTAGGAATTGAAAGATATGCCTGTTTAAGCATGTAGTGTGCAAGCTGCCAAGCAGCAGCAGTTAAGCTAGTTGGAAACTGTTTTGTACACAGTTTTATTGGACTGTTTTGTAACAGTTTGGGATAATTAGATCCTGCCTAGTCTTGTTTATTGAAATGCTGACAAAATTGTATGTATATGTTTATATGTATTGAAATAACTTTGCTGTCATGTTGAATTGTCTTGTGTATACATATTGATGAGTGTGTTCAATCATGAATTTGCTAGAGCAATGAATGAACTTGGAGGAAGGAGAAAAGGGAAAACATCCAAAGGCTAAGAACAAAGGAATAGCTATACAAGAAAATTGCTAGCTTGCTTGGATTGTATTGTGAATGTAGTTATCTCTAGGGTTAGGACTAGGTCCTAACCAATGCATTCTTGTTACAATCTTGACATGTAAATGAATCTAATCTTCAACTTGACCTAATAAGGGAAGGATGACTAAAAAAATGCATGAAGCTTGATCCTAGTCTTGAATACATGTCTATTTTGAATTGCTAAGCATGATTGATGGTAGCTTGAATGCTTGTATGTGCTATGATGCAACATGATTGAATGCTAAAGACTTGTTTGAGATATGATGTTATCTCATTTTGATGAAATGGATCTTGAAACCACTTGACTTGTGAGCTAAGGCTCAATAGCCAAAGGGCTTAACATGAAATGATCTTACTTGACATGATCTTGAACTTGATAACTTGAATAAATGGTAATTCGAACAACCTTGGTAGCTAGTTGGACTAGGTAGAAGGGCATGCCTTAGTCTAGAGCTCATTGTGTACGAGTGGACTACGGTCCAGGGTAAGGCCCCTATTTGGCGACAGACGAAGGGTACATATGTGGTCTTTGGCGATAGTAGGAGGGTTGACCAGCACTACGGTGCATCTTGTGGCGACAGTTGGTTGGAGACTCGATTACCTATACAAACTAAGTACCAAGGGGGTTGTTTAATGAAATAACAAATGTAATAACAATTCAATTATACATGATACTTGTCTTGAATGCCATGAGATGTATGTTACTTGAATTCAAAGTATGATTCCTTGGTTTCTTGTTTTGCAAACATGTTGCTTGATTTATGAATTATGACTCCTTGATGCTTATACATGTTGGTCGAATGCTTGCTATCCTAGATAGGATAATCTTGATGCTTGAAAGACTAGATAAGGTCACTATTGATGTTTGAAAGACTAGCTAAGACTACTCTAATGCTTGGAAGCTTTAGCTAGGTCTACACTTGACTTGAAAGACATAAAACTTGAAATATCAAAATGGATAGACTAGTTACTACCTCACTAAGTACATTTTTATACTTATCACTCTTGTTTCATTCTTCCCAACCTATAGGTTAAAGGATTCAAACGTTGCTTGATCTTGAAGCTTGCTTCCTTGAGCAAGAAGCATCTTACACAAGCTTGGTTAAAGTATGATTTCATACTTGCTTTGTATCTCCTAGAATGGTGGCACTAGATGTATCTAAATGGCTTGAACATGCATTTTGAAAGATTGTATATAATGCTTAATGGGCCTATCTATGTTATGTATATAGTATAAGGTTTGTAACGAACTTAGATAACTTGTAATGGCTGAATGTTTTGCTGTGCATATGTTGATGGATTGAATGATCTAATGTTTGATTTAGCTTACGTTGGTATCAATCGAATGATTTGCTATGAAGATGTCTTACTTGAATTGGGTATAAGATGAATGAAACATGCCTACTTGTTTTGCTATTCGAATCATGTAGGAGTTGTCTTGGTTTTGTATGATACTTGCCGAATGCTTAAGACTAGGATAAGCCTTAAATGAACTAGTTTCATGCTTTGTATGTGTTTATGCCATGATGAAAAGGCTTAGGTGCTAGCATAGTGTTTACCGAATGTGTATTCATAATGTATGACTTAATTAGAACTAGTTACATGTAGAGTTGAATGATCAAATGTTCATGTTTAGGTAAATAAGTATGAGATGATAAAATGTATACAAATTAAGGAGCATTGAATTGAATGGAAGCATGACACATATAGGGTCATTCAAATAGTAAGGAAAAATGAACTAAAGCGTATTGCTAATGTAGTAACTTGTAAATGATACCTTGAAATAGAATAGGATTTGTGACCTATTCGAATACTTAGGTGGAAGTAAGAATCAATTGAGAGTTTCTTGCATAACAAGAAATGTATGGTTGGTTGCTATTGCTTGCCTTGCCATGTCTCTTGCTTTTCTTTCGAATGATATAAGATGAATTGAAGTCTAGTGTGAACTTACTTGTTAACTAAGTAAGTATGTAAGTTACTTGATCTAGTAAACTAGTGGTGTTGACTTAATAGCCGAATGCTTTGGATGATTAAGAGTCAAAAGTGTATTGCTTGTATGTTAAGTAAGCATAAATGTTTATAAGTTTGTATGGTTTGAATGCCTTGTTGCTTGCCTTGTGTTGTATTGTCCTTGCTTGCTTGCTAAGTAACGCACCCGAACCGAGTTACTACTAACCCGGGTAGGGGGTGTTACAGCTACACCATATTTGACAAGTTACCCTGGGCTATCCGACCCAAATGTAGGAATAGGTTATGTGAAACCTACTATCGCAGGATTAAGAACTGGTAGTTGAAAAATAAATATGCAAAACTTGAGGAAGAGATTAAGGTAGGAATAGGCGTTGGTGATCCCAGATTTGATGCAAGAGAATTCTATTTAGTCCATGATTTGGTTATTCTGCTTGAGTTCAAGGTCCCCAGTTTTGAGAAATATGATGGTTCTAGCTATCCTAAAATCCACTAGGCGATGTTCTGTAGAAAAATGGAAGGATATTTGGATGATGATAAATTGTTGATCCACTATTTCCATAATATCCTGGTTGGACCTACTGTAGTATGGTACAACGGATTAAGTCGAGAATAGATCTGATCTTGGGTTGATTTAGCCAAAACATTTATGGGGAAATACAAGTATGTTATAGACTTGACTCCAGATCGCCAGCTTTTGTAAGACATGAGTATGAAGCTCAATGAAAGCTTTAAAGATTATGCATTGGGGTGGAGGGGATTAGCAGCCCAAGTACAACCTCCCATGACAGAGAAACAAATATCTCTCATGTTTTATCGAACTCTTCCATCTACTTTCTTTAAGAGAATGCTTGTGAATTCGAGGAGCAGTTTTAGTGACCTTAAGGTGATTAGGGAAGCAATAGAAATAGGGATCTGACAAGGGAAAATTGGACCAAGGTTTGAAGACTGTGTTAGTCAGGAAGAGAAGAAAGAGAAAGAGGTGAATGAATGTAATGTTCAAAGTTCACAGAGCCGTAAGAGAAAAAAGCCAATTGATTCACCAGAACTAACCTAAAAAATTCCTCGAGTAAGTGCAAATATGGAGATCTTTGGAGTATTTATTTTAGACTTATTTCCTCACCTTATGAAGAACAATATATCACTCCTAGGCCAATGAAGGTAATGTCAAATCCATCTGCCCATAGCTATGATCCAGACAACGTTTGTGGCTTTCACATGGGGGCACCAGGACGTTCTACCAAGAAATGTAGGCCTTTAATGGAAGAAATCAAGAAGCTAGTCAGTAATGGAGTCCTGGCACAAGAGCTAGTTCAGCAATGGGAGACAAAAGGAATAGAGCAAGCTGTTATACCAACCGAGGAATCAAAAGGCCAGAATGAATGCTTCCAAGATTGTCTGGAATTTTGAGGAATCTATATTACCCGTGTTTTTTTGGCATCAAGAGGGAACAATCTACATGGACCATTTCGAAAGTAATACATGGAAATAATCGTGCTACTCTTGACCCGAAAGTAGTAGAGATTATTGTAACACTCCATCTCCGGGTTAGCCATAACCCGATTCTGGAGTACTACCAAAACGAAAACAAAGTAATTGATAGGTTACTTGTCAAACAAGTAACCTCGAAACTACTTGCCTTGATGCGAAAGTAACCCAAACTAACCCTTTCAAAACAAACAATACATTCAAGCAATCCACATTAAACAACAACCAGCATACATAGCATACTATTTTAGGTACCATTTTGTTCCATTTCATACTTATAACCTAAGTTACTATTATCACATTACCATTCCATTCAATTCACATACATCATTCAAACAACAAATTCAAGTGTGGCATATTTCACTTTAAGCTACTATCATACATGATACAACATTCATTTTTATTACAATTTCATGCATCTTATTCGAATACACTAGGTGACCACTAAACTTACTTTAACTAGCTTACTTGCATCCTAAGAAACTACTTATTCAATCAATTAACATGATCATTACAAAGCATACAATTTATATCTTATTACATCTTCATCCATCCTATTCGAACCCTATGATGATCCCTAATCATATTTCATTTGTTTCCTTTTTCAACCAAGACATAATATTTCATGGTATCCTTAGATAATACATTGTTAATGCATGATCGAACATACCTTGGCCTTAATCTAGTCATTGCCGAATCATGTCAATGGTCATAGGAACAATGCATGATCATACCATTCTAGTCTAGCATTCAAATGAAACAAGATTCAACCATCATTGTATCAATTTCACATTATGCGTAGCATATACCAACTTATATACATATCAACCATGTCATATACATAGATTAAATCATCCAAATAGATTACATAATAGGCCCATCAAAACATTTCACAAACTAGTCTTAAACACATATTCAAATGCATGATCTAGGCTAACTATTACAAAATCTAGTGCCACCAAACTAGGAGTATACAAAGAGTATGAATTCATACTTTTAAGCTTGCCTCAAGTGTTGCTTCAAACCTAAGTTATCCTCTTGAAGTAATCTTTAATCTGTTATCGGAAGAATGAAGAGTACAGTGGTAAGTACAAGTTATGTACTTAGTGGGGTAACACTAAATCTAACCAATTTCAAAGCATATAAGTCCAAATTTCATGTATTTCAAAGGATCAAGACCATTTCTACATACACATGCTTATTTGAATTGCATAGGATGACTTAGGAAATCTTTTACATATCATACAATCAACATGACAAAATCCACCATGATATTCATAGCCCATTCGAACAACATGCTTAGAGGACAAGCAACCATTCACTCAAATTATCAAATAGGCATTTATACATAAAGCCATCAACCATACATTTCTTTCATGACAAGTAACTAGTTTTGCAACCATTCATGTGTCATCTTTCAAAGCAAGAAAGTTCATTCAAGTATCTTACAATACAAGCAATGTTCATTTGATTTATTAAGTCATCTTACAACATTCTTTTACAACATCCTTGGTAAGTAGCTTACTAGATAATCAAATCTTATCAATATGCACCGAAGAGCCAATATGCACCGTCGTGCCAATATGTACCGTCGTGCCAATATGTACCGTCGTACCAATATGCACCGTAGTGCTAATATGAGCTCAAGAGTCTAAGGCATGCCCTCCTATCTATCCAAACTAGCTACCAAGGTTGTTGATTATCCATTTCATTTAAGCTTTGTACAATTCTTTATTCAATTCAACAATATGCCATTCAAAGGCCAAGCCCTTAGGCTTATGGAGTCTTAACTCCCAATACAAAACTATCCATGCCATTCGAATAGCATGAATACAAAGTAGTATCCTTGTTCAATTCATTTCAATCAACCATGTATAACATTCACAAACACATGCGTATGTATGCATTGTTTGTACCTTATTCTCCAAGCAAGCATGCCATTTCATACCTTAGGCATAAGCAATGCAACATGACATTACATTTGCTTAACACCCAAGTAAACATAAAGATCATGGCATCAATCAAGTTGTTATACATTTCATTCTTCCCTTAATTAGCCAAATATACTTTAAGTCATGTTACATGGCATTGACATTTCATTTAGGCAATAACAAGGTTGGTTAGGACCTAAGTCCCAACCCTAAGGATAGTTACACTCACAATACTCCTAGCAATTCAATTATCTTGGATCGAAATCCCTTTGCCTCTAGCTTTGGGATGTCCACTCCTATCCTCTTCTTCCTCAATTTGCGGCCCTTGGTCTAGCATAACACATACACATTTCATCAAAACAAGCACAATATATCATACAATCATAGTAGCAATGTTATCACATTATACCTAACATTTAGCTACTGTTTTTATACTTCCCTTTAAGCATTTCTTACCAATTTATCTTCACATTGTTATTACTTCATTTTAATACATAACTAGATAGATTACAATGTCCCAAAACTGTTTTGGAAACATTTTGCATTTAGGTACAAAAACAATCCCAAACTGCCTAGGACACTGCTGCCAGGCAGTTTGCACACTGCCCTTTAAATGGCCATATCTTTTAATCCGTACGTCAGAATTTTGATTTCTATACACCGTTGGAAAGCTAACAAAATTTCCTATAAGACCATGTAAGACTTGCATTTTAGTTATTATCCAATTAATACAGTTTATTGTTCAAAGACAGGGAATTTACACTGCCTGGACAGTTTGCACTGTCCAGAAATTCCTATTTACAGTTTCTAGCATAGGACCCAGATTTCAATTATGCTTTCGCCTAATGAAAGTAGACATACTAAGGATCATTTCATTAAAATTTCATCCCTGAATTTGATCTATACAATTTTTGGTGAATTTTCAAAGTGACTGCCCAGAACAGAGCAATTCTGGGCAGATTGCATCTATTCACATTTTAATTCCTTAAATTCATTTCAACCAATGTTTTGGCCCTATAATTCATTTCATTTCATGCTTTTATCTTCCATTTCCAGCATTGTTTGCTAACATTTCAATTTGTTTAACATCTTCTTTACATTACCTATTCATGATCATAATCAATTCATTAATTCCGTAGTACAATTTTAAGTTCTAATCATTCAATTCCCACTTCAATATCACAATTCAATTTTCCAGCAACCTAGTTTATTACAGTAGCATAAACACATAATTTCCAGCATTGAACCTAGTGTTCATTCTTCAAATTTGTATGATTCAACAGCCATTCAATCATCTAACAACATATTCAATATCTGATTCCATCTATAATCATCAAAACAGTACAATTCCACAAATATATTTGCCTAATCAATTGAACACAAGTAGAATCTTACTTACTTTGCTTCTAGCTTAATTCCAATGAAAAATCACTACACATGCAAGCTTAATTTTCCTCTTCAATGGCTGATTTTCAAGCTCTCTTTCTCTCAATTTTCCTCTATCAATCAGCTGGTAATGGGATGAAGGGAGGATGACAATGTGGTTATCCACATTAGTGGATTTATCAAGTTACTAAACTATCCCTTAATTAGTTACTAATCATGTAATTAGTCAAGGGAAAATAAGAGAACCATGAAGTTTATCATGCAAGCCTCATCTTTCTCCTTTAATTCAAATTGATCCTTTATAATTTGATCACTTAATTCATACATTCTTTCAATTAGGCCCTTAACTAATCAATTTAGCTTAATTCTAAATTCAATTAAGCTATCAACTTATGCAATTTAATTCCAATACTTCTAAGCTAGGATTTGGGGTGTTACAATTATTTTCTAAAGGCATATGTCATGTTTGTCAGTTTTCATTTCAATGAAAGATGTATTCTTGAAATCCATAAAATAAATGTATATCTCTTCTTACTCTCGTGGGCCCCTGGATGCCAGTTGCAAGATGCGACATTGATTATGGTACAAAGATCGTTTGGATGTTGTGAAAACGATGAGGTGAAATTTATTTCTCAGTATACTCTGGTCAGCAAAGCAAGAAAAGGCATATTACTACACCTTTGATGATGTTCGATGACAAATCTTTGAAACAAATCTTTGAAATTCATAAATAGTGAAGTGGACAAGTGATGCGTAAATTATAGTATGCACAATTAGAGCAAGTATACCTGTCGCACAAGTAATAAAGTGATAAGTATCGAATGTCGAACCCACAGGGATTGGAGTGATAAACTCAAAGCAATCACACTTAAGAGTTAGTGAAATAATAATAAGATGATATGGTGATAAAAACTATAAAATAAATGCGATAAAAAGTAAAGATGAAGAAATGATTAAAGGACAAACATATACTGAGCAAAGATTCAAATAATTATGGATGTTGGATTTATTTCTTAGGAACTATGCTAATTACCATTCGAATCTTATAACAGTTGGCAAAACATGTCTGCGTAAACCAATTAGATCTCTATCTATCTGATAGGATTATCTAATGAACTTCTGACTCCCTTGATGCCTAGAAGTTGATAACATTGAAGCTAAGGTGATACATGTCTACATGAACCCCTAACAACTCTATTATTTATTTAAGAACTCCCTTTTAGTAGTTGAAACCATAAACTTACGTTTAAGATAGATTAAGACTAAGTTAACAACTTAGCCTCACTATTCACATTTGTCTAACTTAAATCTCTTGATATTAAGACACAGATCAATAATTAAAAGGCCTCTCTCGATAGCTCTTACAATAATTAAGCATGAAGAACAATGAACATGATAGATAAAGGAAAAAGATATGACATTGAACAAGCAATTAAAACATAGAATCCTAAAACAATAAAACCCAACAAAAAGTATTTAACTCATGTCTAACCAAATAGCAACCATAATAAAAACAATTAAAACATAGTTGTCGATAAAGTAAGAGAGAAAGAGAATCAAAGGGTCCTAAGATTTCTTCTCGAACTGTTGCTACAACGATACAAACTCCTCAAGCCTCTCTCGATAGCTTTTCGTTGCTTGGAGACTCCTCTTAACCTTTGACAATGGTGGTTCTTCTATGAAGAAGACAAAGGGTTGTTCTTCCTTGAATAAAAGCTTTTCTGCGTATTTGTGCATTAAGTAAAGCCTTCTCTTAATTGTTGCCCTTGATAAATTTATATAGAGATGGCTCACCTAGGGTTTTGAAAACCCTAAAGTGCAAGTAGTCTTTTAATAAGGATCTACTTTATTAATTGCTCAATAAAAGAATATCTTGTCACATTCTTTTAATAAAGTGTCATGTGATCCAACAAAGAGAATTTTTGCTTTCCACGTCATTAATGGCTCAATAAAAGAGAGAGGACCACACATTAAATCACATTAAAGGATCCAAGATTTGTCTTCAACGTCACAACAAATGTCACGACGAATGTTGTAGCATCCAGTCCAGCACGAGAGAATTCTGCTCCAATGTTCCATTACTTCATTACCTCCTACGCAAGCAACACTAAAAACCACTACCTTTCCTATTAATAGCATCAATATAGATAAACATTAAACTCAAACACTATAACTCCATAAATATATGCAAACTACTCCTAAATGCAACTGTATGAACTTGAAAACACATAAAAGACAAGTAAAAAGGGCATATAAAATAGATCATTTACACACTCGTCAACTAGACAATTTTAACCAAGTAGAGTTGCTTGAAATTGAAGTTCTAAGCTTAGTTTTGTATACCCTAAAAACACAATAAAGAGAGAAAAAAGAAATAAAAAAGATAGAAGAAAAAGAAAATTAGAGAGATAAGAAAAAAGAGAAGAAAATGGGAAAAAGAGAGAAATAATGAACTACTGAATAAATAAGTCTCGGAGCACTCTGGTGGAGTTGTGGGAGTGACAAATCTAATAAGGAGCTATGATCCACCTGTCCAATACCCTAGCATCAGAGATGTATCTTTGAAGACATGTGTATAATAATAATATAATAATAGCTAGTAACAATCAGAAGCATACATATGCACTTATAGAATTTTATTCTTAGAATGAAAATTCTGCACTCTACTGGTTAAACAAGTCTGAAAAGCTTGAACGCATTTATGAATGGAAAGGAATTAAGCATAGGGTGTGAACAGAATGATCTGGAAGAAATTTTATAACTTCATATGTCCCCACAACATTTACAAGTTATGTTAATCATAGGAGGGTTGAATCTGAGACACTCTTGCACTTGATATACATGGCATCCTATTCTATTTTCTTTCTTTATATTAAGACTCTGATTTTCTGGGTCTTGTAAGGTATCCTTCATTGAAATGTCGATCAATAAACTGTCATTTTTACAAACAAAAAGGTTTCCTTATATTGCTTCAGAGATAAATTTCAAAGTGAAATGTTATGGATGCAAATGATCAACTTGGCATGGAAAAGATATGACTGAGTATGAGACGCTTATATTTGATCCATAGCTTTCTGTTCAAAGAGGAATCATCCATCAAGGGTCATGGGGAGGATAATGACAATAATGCATATATTAGATGATTCGGAGACTTAAAGCAAGTTTCTACCATAGAGTTTTGGTTGTTCTTTGAATTTAGAGAAAGAACCTAGAGAAAGTTCAGGGACTTAAGGCATTTGCTCGCCCTACATGATGAAAGAGAGGCGAATTCTACATGATGGGGCAATAAATAAAGAGATCATTGGAGCATCATTGTGCATAAGAGTTCAAGTCACAATATACGAGACAGGATGTAGAGTCAAAAAGAATTTGATCACTAAAGAAGTCAAAATTTGCTCAAGAAGAATAAGAGATCAACAATAAAATTTTGGGGCAAATTTTGTCAGGGGGCATGAAGACAGTAGCAATACTTTGAAGACCAAATTCAAGAACATCAAGCTAAGAAAGAATTGATAAGAGCAATCTCAAGTGATGAGGTACCGTTGCAACAGAAGTAGAAAGCTCAACAGAGAAGTAAAGAAGACCAGAGATCATCCGAGTGGTCTTCAATTGTCACAAGCCATGCATCATATATAGTTAGGCATCCGTAAGATAGGAGCAACCTAACTCATACATTCAAAGCATTTTTGCATATTTTGGTAGGTATTTACAAGAATCAGCAAAGAACAGAAAAAGATCTCAACCTACGACTTCGAGATTGGAGAAGTAGATCCAAGAAAGAACAAGCAAAGATTTTAATCTACAACTTCGATATTGGAAAAGTAGGTATAGCAAAGATGAGAAAAGATTTCAACCAAATTTATTTGAAGCAAAGATATCAACTCGTTTGAAGATGTGGATCCGAACAAAGATTTTCTGATTGTCTGCATAAGACAGAAAGTGCAATACAATTCTAAATCCTTTGGGTCATTAGTAGGTCCTTCGGGCATGATGTTAAGTCCTTCGGGCCATCACCTTCGGGAGTGATGTGAGTATCTGATTGTCTGCACAAGATAGAAAGTGTAGTACAATTCTAAATCCTTCGGGTCATCAGTAAATCCTTCAGGTATGATGTTAAATCCTTCGGGCCATCACCTTCGGGAGTAATGAGAACATTTGATTGTTTGCATAAGACATAAAGTGTATTACAATCCTAAAACCTTCGGGTCATCGGTAAGTCCTTTGGGCATGATGTTAAATCCTTCGGGCCATCACCTTCGGGCCATCACCTTCGGGAGTAATGAGAACTTTGCAGATATCGTCATAGTAAGATAGTGGGGGCATGGTAACGACAAAGATATTAATATTTTAGGCCATTGGATTCAATGAAAAGAAAGAAGTTCATATTACAAGTTTGGAAGGCCATATAGATCAACCGTGGGCTTAAATGAAGAAAATTCATAGTCACATATGTTTCAAGCATAGAAAGAGATTTATCAATAGATTAAGAGAAACAAGAGATCTCATGCGAGCTTTAAAATGAAAGATTGACACTTTAGCCAGAAAAGTAGTGACGCTAAAGATCTCAGCGCTTCAAGCTAAAAATTGAGGATATTCCATACCACTTCAAGCTGAAATTTTATTAACTGGTGATATTTCTTTTTGCATGATCAGTTTTTTCCCAGAGGAGAAGATGAATCGATATTCCTAGCAAAAAATGATGAGCTCCTAATAAGAAGATTTCTCTTAGCAAAGAATGAAGAAATCCTAATTAGAAGAGTTCGCCCAACAAAGACAGAGTTCATAATAAGAAGAGTTTGCTCAACTAAGAATAAATATTTCTAATTAGAAGAGTTCGCTTAGCAAAGAATGAAGAATTCCTAATTAGAAGAGTTCTCCCAGCAAAGAAAGAGTTCATAACGAGAAGAGTTCGTCAAGCAAAGAATTTAGAGCTCCCAATAAGAAGAGTTCGTCCAACAAAGAATCTAGAGCTCCCAATAAGAAGAGTTCGTCAAGCAAAGAATCCAGAGCTCCCAATAAGAAGAGTTTGTCAAGCAAAGAATCTAAAGCTCCCAATAAGAAAAGTTCATCAAGCAAAGAATCCAGAGCTCCCAATAAGAAGAGTTCATCAAGTAAAGAATCTAGAGCTCCTAATGGGAAGAGTTCGCTAGCAAAGAGTAAAGAGTTCCTAATAAGAGGAACTCGCCTAGCAAAGAATGAAGAATTCACAATGAGGAAATTTTGGAAGAATGAGGAGAAGAACGAGGAGTTTTGAATGAGAAAAGCTCGCTATTTCATCACTGTTTCAGAGAAAGGGATTAGCATCGCCAAGAAGAATGAATGGATTCATAATATGAAGAACTAGTTCAGATTTGGCGGTCAGCTTTGGTGGGAAGATTGGGAAGTTCATAATAAGAAGAGCTTGTTTAAGCTTTCTTAAGAATAAAGAGTGAAAGTTCGTAATAGGAAGAACTTGTTGCTTAGAGAGAGACATCTTATAGTTTGGACCAAATTCGTGTATTTTTAGTCTTTGTCCAATTCTCATTCCACAACAATGAGAAAAAAAGGGCGGCTGTAATACCCAAATTTTACCCGAGTAGGGGTACATATATAGTAATATTTTTCTTAAATATTAAATAAATAATAAACTCAATAATAATAGTCCAAATAAATAAAGTCATTTTCAATGTCCATGTTACACAATCAAAAGCCCAAGTCATATAAAAAGCCTGAATTTTGTTTATACAATTGTTTCTAGTTCATTTCTCGCCCAAATTCAATATACAAGCCTAAAGAAACACAAAACCATCAAATTTTTAAGTTTCCCGCCCAATTTGTCCACGCGACAGCCTATGGTTGGTATGTTTCCTCTTTACACGGATCTGTGCATTCTCCCCTTTTAGTTGTCAGCAGTTGTAGGCTGACGTCAACACTGTGACATTAGCGATGATGTCAAATTCCACCCACTATAAATAGAGAGAGAATTTTTTTTCAGAATCATTAATCACTAATCATAATAATAATAATAGTAAATAAAATAATAAAGAAAGAGAAAATAAGTGACCAGGAAAATAACCATCCAGAAGCCAAGACGCCGCTTGGGGAATTCGATCGGCCGTTGTGGATACGAATAGATGTCAGAAGATTGAACCGACGCTGCAGAGGGCGAGACAATGATTCTACCACTATAAAGGTAACTTCCTTAACTATGCTTTAGATTCTGCAAAAAACTACATATGGCGATGTTAATTTATTTACATGTAAACTGAAATAAAAATGAAACTAAAAAAGAATGCAAATCGGAGTGATGTTGAGTGGCCAGAACTTATCTTTGTGGCCAGTGAATGGTTAGGTCATGGTGGAGTTGAAAATGATAGGTGGTTTGGGTAGATTTAGCAAGGTGAAGTGGGTAGATCCTATTGGATCTAGATAGATCTAAGAGTATAGGGTTGAAAAAGGAATTTTAGGTTTTTTTAGGTTCGGATAGTGGCCAAAAATTGTCCCGTGGTGGCCAAAATTCATAGCACGGTGGCCGGAGTAAAGATAGACGGTGATAGGAGTTCTAAGACGGTGGTTAGAGAACGGTTTAAGGTGGTCGAAGAGCAATGGTTTAGGATTAGAGGGCGGCGACCACAACGGAGAATGGCCGAAATCCCTAGCATTCATCACGTTCTTGATGATCGATGATGAGCACCAAGCAAAAGCTTGGTATTTTGATCCGTTTGGATCTTCATTACTGGGCAGAGAGTGTTTTTGGTAGAGAGAAGAGAGAGCAAATCGAGCTTAGAGTGTGTGTGTGTGTGTTATGAGGGAATGACTGAGTTGACTCGTTGAGGGCCTTTTATAGGCAGATCAGAATGGCGTCATTTTGCACCGGGTCTAAGGGAATTCGCGTGTTCGGGTTGGGTCTAAGACTCGCGCCCCATTATACGAATCTTCATGTTTTGGCCCTCCAACTTTGTAATTCCTCCGATTTAGTCCCCTATTGCATTAAAACAATTTAATCTTCAATTTTGTTCAATTTAGTCCTTTACAACTTTTAGTTATTTAATTTAAATGCTTATGTGAATGATGCATGGTTTAAATTAAAGCATGTAGTATAATTGTTAGACAATTTAATCATTTAGATTTATTAAATTGTTAGAGCCTTAGTTTTAGGTTATATTAGGATTTAGCAATCTAATTAGGAAAGATAATTGTAGCCAATTAATGAGTATTAAGTGGGAAGCTTTGAAGTTTCAAATTTGGGTGATGTTTCATTGCTTGCAATGGGGTGTTGTCTAACATGGGCTTTTAAGTAGAGTATTTAGTATTCATTAAAACTTAAAAATTTATAAATAATCTAGCTAATTAATTAGAGCCTTAATTAGGATTAGAACTTAAACAATTAGATTAATCAATTGAATTAAGAATATTATATATAGTTTTGGGGTTTAAATATGGATGGTTCCCAAGCAATTGAGTGTTTTCTCGTGTAAGCCTTTAAATTAAATAATATTCATAGAATTAAATAATACATGATTAATTAGAACGTTAAGTTAGAACTTAAAATAAACAAGACGATAATTGATCATGCATTAAAAACCTTTTATGTTGGAAATATATTTTTTGAATATGAATGGGGTGCCTCGAATGTATAAGGGCACTTTTAATCTCATATTCGTATAAAAATGTATTTTCTTATAAAAGGAATATCTCCATTTAAAATTTAAATTCAATTAATAATTAATTATTAAATTAAATTCAAAATGTTATTCGGAATGCCAATATGCCAAGTAAAATCAAAGGTACTGATAACGAGCGCTTGTGGGATGATAATTCTTCTCCACACGTAACCGACTCCCGAACACGATTTTATAAAAGAACGAATCTCTTGTTGTTTTTATGGCGCCTGGTCTACCTCGAAGTAACCGGTGGTGATTGTAAAATAATTTTTTAAAATCAAATTAAAAGGGCAAAGCTTAATTTCAACAAATGAATTGTGAAGCTATTTCTCGCGTAAAAAATGGTTTACACAGTTACTTCCAAGCCCTTGCTTGAAACCTATCACCCGACCACACCAAAATCAAACAACAAAGAACGCAATAGAAAATAGAGAGAGAACAACCCAAGTTTGGCCAAAGTTTATCACCGACGTTCGAAGGAAAGAAAAAAAAAAGAATGTTGCAATGGAAGAAAAAAGATGAAAAGAAATTTAAATTTTACTCAAATATTTGATACTTATTTCGAATTAAGACCTATTTAATAGAAATATAAATTTTAAGGACTAAGATTATTATTATACCTAATTAAGTCATTATGTCCATTAAATTTTTTAACAAAAACGCAATGTCAGTAACTAAACTTATAGAAAAATAGTTCGATAATCAAACTAAAAAATATTATTAGATGATTGTTAATGCAATTTACCCTAATAATTATAGTAAAATTTATGATGAATCATCATATGCTTCCTAACATTATATAAAATTATATACGGCTAGTGAAACAAACCTAATTTACCTAAACCCCTATTCTATTACCGAATTCAGTTTCAAGATATTATGTTAAAAATAAAAGCACATTTATTAAGCGGAAAGATTTTACATTTTAAAGGTAAATGTCGATATTCACTAATTAATTGAGTGGTCAAATATACTCATGCTATCTTACTTTATATGAGTTCAAATTTCGACATTTACCTTCGGCCCTCTAATAAAAAAAATTAAAAACACATTTCTATGTATAGCAATTTCAAAAGTTATATAATACGAAACAATGAAAATTTATACAAAATGAAAGAAATACCTTAAATACAATTCTAACACTATAAAATATACTAAAAAACCAAGAAAAATTCACACGAACACATGAATTGTTGTGTAATTCTTGGCCAACTAATTCCCTAGTGGGAGGTTGTCACTTATGAAGCAGTTTCTCACAAGTGTCACCTATCATGCATACAGCAGTTGCTCCCGGTTTCTGGCAAAAACAAATTTCATGGAAGTGTGCTAGCATGTATCCAACGATGATATGCGTATTTTTATACTTAATAAAATTATATGAGAATTTAAAAGGTGTGAAATTAGATCATCATTATAAAATACAAAGAAAATTTTTAAAATATAAGAAAATTTGAAATTTTCAAGGGAGAACGTTTAGCCTTCATCACCTCTCTCCAGAATTAGCATAACACAAAAATGAAGCTTGTTGGATTAGCAATACAAGGAAGCATAGGAAAACCTACTTCCATGAGGGGAGGGGGTAGACCAGGGCCATACCGGCTATGGGCAATGTTTTAAAACCAGCAAATGCCAAGAACTTATTCAAGAGCCAGTTGATTTGGAAAGCATTAATCTGTACATAGGAGCACCTCGATCTATAACATGTTGCTCCCAGTCTGAACGAACCCCAAATGGATTCTCCTCAAGCCATGTATTTCCATTGATTTTCACACTAGGACAATCATGCGAAAGACAAAGTTTGCCCTTTCCGTACTGCAAAAAGTGTTCTTTCATTCTCACAGCAACTTCTTTGACATCGGATTGAAGAAAGACCTGAGAATCACAAAGCCAATAAATCAAATGTATGGCTCTCGATGTTGGCTTAGTTATAACTGAGCATGGCCTTGTCTAAATCACATTTATTGTCATTTGATTATCGAGTACGGAATCATTGCAATTTCAGAAGTTCCGTTCAAACTGATATAACAACGGCATAAGAAATCGCAAGGGAAAGCACATTCAATTCGCTGAAACAAGATAGACCAAAACTGTAAATCAGATTTGTTCACTAATTGAATGAACTAACCCTGTTGCAGCCTGCAGGTGATAATTTCATCAAGTGGAGATACTAGAACCAGGGAGGCATACGATGGAAGCTGAAGAGTTCATCTATTGCAAAAAAAGATAATGTTACCTTTCCCTTGTGAGCAAGAAGATGATCGGCCACTGCTTCAATTAAAGACCTTTGCAGCATGCTCCACCTATTTTCCGGTTTGTTAAAATCCGGGTTCGGGCACTATATGGAAAAAGTTATTATGCTTAAAGTTTGATATTATATGTTAGCATAAAGGAGGGGAACAAAGCCTATTTCATATTGCCATTAAAACTATGACCAAAAAACAATATGGCCATATAAACAAGAAAATATATAACAAGAATTCAGCGACCATAGTTGTCTACCTGTACTGAAACAAGAACCAATTTTCCTGGGTAACTAGAAACAATGGAACGGAATGTTGATGTTGCATTTGTACCGATAAAGTACCTAACACAGATGACCAAAGCAACACAGTGATGATACTGAAGTCGTGTCAAAATTTATATTCGATTAATCATTATCATAGTACTGAAGTCTGATTAAAATTGATATAATAATTTGATTAGTGCTTATCATAGTACATCTTTCTCGTACTAAATGCAAGAGCTCTTACACGTTCGTTATGCCAGATTGATTAATTGAATCCAGACACCGTCTCACAAGCTGCGAAGTAGTACAATATTAAGATAGATCAACAGAATGGCGAAACAGTAATCTCCAAACCCAGAAAATAATAAAACAGACCTTTCCATTAATCTCCAAACCAAGAAAATTCAGATCCTTCTTACTTTGGGCCATTCCCACGATAAAGAGTCCATTGCCTGCCATAGAAAATCCAGACGCAAGAATTGCTTATAAAGAACAAAAAAAAAGGCTCAAGGAACACTATCATTCAACTAAGCGAGTCATTAAACTACAAATTGTGTAAAGTAGTAAATAAAATATAGATCACTTAAAAACTTTCTAGCCCCTCAGTAAAGCAGTATCTGATTTTGTTAATTCTTTTGGGACTATAATAGGAATAATTCGTTTAAGGAAACTGCGAGAAGTACCACTTCCAATATCAACGACCAAAGGTTGGGATGGATCACGGTAGGCAACACTCCAATCAATTACAAATGGGTATGCCTGCACAGGGAGTATCCACTTTAAGCAGACTCCTAAAATTTGTAACTCTTGGTTCTTTGAATTCTAACCATTAGGTCCAATCCTTACCATCTTATGCATCACTAAATAATGCATCAGCCCTGGAAGAATTGGAAAAATGGAATTGATGCTACTTTTAGCATCTCATTATTCGTGTCAAGTACATTTCTCTATGGCAATTGGAATGGAAATTGAAAATTGTAAGCATATGATGCAAACAACTAAAAAGAATGTACTTTGCGTAATGATATGCAGAAACGAAATGTAAAATCGAACACAGATGAAGTGGGCATACTCTATCTAAGGCCATGACGCCAGGCAGCTTTTGTTCTTTGAGAAATTCCCATACAACTGAAGCATTTTCTAGCACGTTCAAAGAAGATAAGGAGCTTGCTTCATTTTTTATTACTTCACATGCTGTACTCCCAACAATTGTAATCTCACATTCACATTGACTCTGTTTGTAAAGCATCTGAGACAATTTAGAAGCTCCACCTGTGTATGGGCTGGAGGAACTGAATTTCACTGGACCAATCCATATAATTTTCTGTAATATATTGAGCAAATACATCAGGTAAGTCGAAGCTGATAATCACCATAATTAGCATTGAGCTGATAGAAATGGTTACTACAAAGAAAGTCGTAAGACAAAAATGACACAGCCACATAAAATATAGCCCCCCTCCCCCCCTCTCAAAAAAGGGGAAAAAAGAAATAGAAAAGAAGATGGTATTGCTAATTTCTTCATACATGCTAATTTTACTTCATAAATGTTAAATCAATTAAAAAAGAAATTTAAAGGTTAATAAACACAGCAACAATCACCACATAAATTAACATCAAACTAAGCTTGTCAAATATACAATTCAACATACTTCGGATCTGATCAGGAATATAAAGCAATTGATTTGCCTGCAAGATCATGGAGCATATGTAACTAGGTAGACAAATTTCATCAACGTGTCCCAAAATTTCCAAGTAATGAATGTCTCAAGTATGGAATGCTAAAAATCAATGATTTTCTTGCCAATATGATTTTATCACCATACTATGGATGGTGCACAACAATTTCATATGAAGGAGGGCCTATTTTCAACCAAAAGTAACAGGTACTTTCGTAGTACTACGAGTACCTTGGAGTTCGTTACCAGAGAATACATTTCTTCCAGTGACCTGGGTCCAAGATCAACTGGCAACCAACCTAAACCGAAAATATTCTGTATGAGTACTTTAAAAGAGAAGAATCATTATCAACAATGAGTTTTTATTATAAAATCAGGAACTCAAACAGAAAAACTCAAAACCATATATCTACTTTGCTATAATCAAACACACTGGCAAAAGGTTTATGAATCATAGATGCAGCATAGCAGCATTTTCATTTCCAGAGTAAACATGAATAAGATGGAGAAATAATTCAAAATTACGGTCACTGCATTGCAAAAGTACAGCAAATAGATTGGTGCATAATTTCAAAACTCAGGGTAAGTACGTTTTCAGATGCACAAAGCAATAACTGGAATGGAATACAAGATTGAAAGCTGTTGACAGAAACTATGGTTTGAGTGGGCCAGCTAACCTTGGTTTTGAGAGAGAAAGAGAACAACAACAAAAAGTACAATGTATATCAGAATGGATGCAATCCTACCATCAGGAACTCCATGAGCAGGAAAAACCTCCAATTGCTTAGGTAAACGCTGATTCATGCACCAAAAATCTTTTGGATATGACACTAGAACATTTTTATCATGTGAAAACTGAACAATGTCTAAAGCTGCTTTATGTGCATCACGTTCCACCAAATTAGTTGGAATACTATGTCCTAAAGCACGCATTATCTGAAAGGACATTTGTCCAACAAAGACCAATGCGTCACATATAGATGCTAAAAATTGTAAGGCAGCTGCCTTGTTTTTGAGATTGCCCCCTCCAATCTGCATCAAGAAGTTACTGACGAGTGAAGAACAGAAATCAATAGAAATATTTATCCTAAAATTACTAGAAAGAAACCCATACAAATGCAATATATGGTTTTCTCTTAGTTTTTGCAATCTTCTTTAGCTGACGAAGGTTTTCTTCAAAGGAAAAACCAGCCATTGAGGCACAGCAAAAACGAGCAACACCAACTGTTGATGCAAGAATTTTATGAGACTGGAAAACTGAGTCATTAACAAGAATATCAACTTCTGATGATAAAAGTTCAGCAAACTTTGAACAGTTGGCAACTTCTTGTTTATATTCAGAAAGGTTGTCCAGGAGAAGGATGTCTGCTTTCTGCAGGTCTTCCCTCTTCAGTGGCATGTTGCAAGAAATACATCTTAAAGCAATAACTTTGTGCTGGAGAACAGATGACAAGAGATCTGAAATGCAGAGACAATAATACATCAACTACAGAGAAATCCTCAAACTAATGATTTTCAGACTGGATAAAGATTGAATCATACCTCATTATTTGATATCTATATGAGTATGACCCAAAAAATTATATTTATATGTATACATGAATTCCAAACAAATCTAATGAAATGTTATACTTTCATTTTGAGATACAACTACTCAACTATGCCAGTATTCCTAATGTTAACAAAATAAGTGTAGGTTCTTACTGCTAGCAATCACCAGTTAAAGCTTCTTGTTGCAAACAAAAATCATCAAGAGCTAAAACTAAAAGACAGAGTGGCTTAAAATACCTGCAACAGTTTGTGCAGCATGAAGTTTGGTATTGATTTTCCTACTCCAATCACTCACGAGAATCACTTTAGCCCCACATTCGTGCAAATACTTAATTGTGTAAATTGCTTTTGAAGCAGACTGAGAACTCAAATCCAGATTTTCTCCAAGCAAAATGGTTGAATCAAATCTCACCATAACAACTTTTGCAGCAAGCTCCTCCCAAGGAAACTCTCTAAGTGTTTGTACGTGTGGCAAGACCTCCAATTTTCGTTCATCATAGAGACAAGTCTGGGGAAACCATTAAACCCACAGCCAACTTAAAAGAAAATGTTTTTCACCAACTTAAATCATATTAAGCTAATTTAGTCAAGAGGCCATACAGATGCAGCTACAATACAACAGTAGAATCAATTCAACGAACCTACATTGTAAAAATGTTTGTTTCAAAACTTTTCTTCTAAGCATAGCACTTGTAAAATTAAGTTGTTAATATTCCATGGGGCGGGCCTATGTAGAATTTTTTTCAGATGATCAAATAGAAACATATTCAGGCTTCTTCAAATTTTACACAGGGTCAAGGCAATCAGCTTACATTGTCTTAAACATCAAAAACATGCTAACATTGTTTGTTCATAACTACCGATGTTCATCCATAATTATGTAATTCCTGGAAGAAAAAAAAAACATTTACTCAAAACAAGGCCCCAGCTCATAGATTAAGGTACCTCTTCCTTATGAGAACTTTTAACATGATTTACAACCTCCAAACCACCTACCAAGAAAACAACTTTGAGTAAACAATGTAAAAGAAAAGAAAAAGAAGCAAGCTTGAGCCATTGGTCTCGAGATCCATACCTCGGAAAGACGATTGAACGTTACTTATGGGTAAAAAGCGTGACCCATGTCGAAGCAACTTCTTCTCTTTCCCAGGAAAATTCTGGGAACTTAATTTGTTAAATGAAAGAGTTCCCGGAAGTGTCTTCAAAGCTTGATTCATTTTCTCCCCTGTCAAAAGAACATGAAAAAGCGTTAAACATTACAAAAAAGAAAACAAAATGCTAAAAGTTCAAATTTCCAATAAACCTGCAATTAAATTCAATAAAAGCCTAGAGCTCTGAGTGCAAATTCCGGGAGCGAAACTTCCTAGTTTGCTTTACTGCATTTTCTCGGCGAACATAGATAAGACTGAAGCAGAAGCGGACCAAATGGCCTTTAATAAAAAGGTATAATTTGATTTTTGTCCATTTAATATGCTTAAATTTAATATTTAATCCTTCTACATAAATTGGTCATTATAAATGTCTAATTTGTTAACACTTGTCCTTAAGTGCATACATAAAATTTCTTTTTATCCGTATTATGTTGGAAAATCCAGTCAATTATATTCAGTTAATAATAATTTTATATGTTATAGACTGTTTAATGTTATTAACTTATTATGAAATTTGAGTTTAAGTAGGGGTGGCAATACGGTTTTATATTTTCTAATACGTCTCTAATATTTTCAAGATCGATTTTAAGGAATATTCATCAAAAGTTTTAGAGATCTTTTTATTTTCATACCCCTATCACACAGATCCTCGCGGGTTGTAGGGAATTTTCATAAAAAAAAACAAAACGTGTTATTTTATTAGTCAAAATATAGTGTTAATTTCCGTTTACAAGTCATATATTTATTACATTAAAAATATAAATTTTAATATATTAAAATAACTATTTAGCATTAAATCTATAAAATTTATAAACATGAATGATAATTTTAGTATATAGGTAAACGGAAGGTAAGTATTTTTTTTTTGTAAAATAAGGAATTTAACTAGATATTTTTCAGAATCCTTCATAAAAATTTATATGAGTACGGTTCAGGAATCTTTACGGTGTGAATATAGCAATCACCCTCATCCCTATTTGAGCTTTAAACATAATTTTTTTTTTCGTTCATGACTTTATCCCCATGAACAAAGATTTTGATTATTTATTATAATTTTCAATTATTCTTCAACTGATTGTCACCCCTAAATTTAAGTTTTATCTCGTCATGTACAGTTTAGTTTTAGTTTTAAAAAAGTTATTACTTAATTATCCAATTTAATGCTTATAATGATTGATCCAAATTACAATCGTTGCTTTAGTTGATCTGAAACCATACAATGGAGGATTGTATTTAAATGATAAGTTCAATGATAAAATATAAATTAAAATTATTTTTTTTTAAAATTAAGTCATTACTTTAACAAGTAAATAAATATTTTTATCAATTTAGATCTATTAATAATCTAAAAAAGAAAATAGAGCCCCAGATTATGTTCATTAAAGTACAAAAAAATAGACCCTAAATAACTTTCCGATTGTACGACGCCGTTTCTTTCAGAATCAAGATTTATTTGAGCGGAGCGATTCCATCTTCCCTGTGTAGACTGTGTAGTGATAACAAGGAAGTAGAAAAAAAAAATTGTGCTTTCCGTTGGCTTTTAGGTTTTGAATTTGTGAGTCGACATCGTCGACGATGGGATTAGGTTTCATAATCGGCGTCTTTGGAGTTCTATTCCTTTTTCACGCGGCTTATTCCACGATTCAGTGTAAAATTCACGTAACTTTGTATTCATCTCTGATTTGATCTGATCGATAAAGTTTTAAATTTTCTTTTTTGATTGGATTTTTCCAGATAGGGGGCTGTTGAAGATTATGGGGGAAGAGTTTTCTGGTCCACCCATGAACGTAAGTTTGATTGGCTTTGATTTTGTTAATATTTTTGTTCTCTAAATCTAAAGTAAATAAATTGATCTGAAAAGTGCAGGTGGTTTTAGAGTTGCTTCTAGGGTTTGTTTTCTGTGTTTCGGCTTCCCTAACCGTGCCCGGGAATTTTCTCTCCATACATCCTGATTCTGACGAGAATAGGTATGTGGAAACTAGTGTTTGTTTCGGTTCTTATATTGTTTGTAAAGATAAAATTTTGCATAACGTGGAATTCAAAGGCTTAATTTTGTATTAGGGGTAAAATTAGGCTATCAGAAGTTTTTGTTTTCATTATATAACATTGGGGAAAGGAGGCATACCTAGTAAGAATAGAAGTTTTCATTATATAACATATTTCTTCATGGTTGCCTCTTGGGATGCGATCCTCAAAATTTGTGAAAAACTTAGAATATTTAGTATACATGTGTTGAACACATACCTTTATCTGATAGTCACCTTTTAGTCCGGGTTGTATGCAACTAAAGTTGTTATGAACTAAAAAGAAGGGAATTTTTTTTATTAGTTCAGTGTTAATCACCTATATTGAGAGATGGAGAGGTAGGGAGTGGCAAATTAAACTGAAATTGATGTCCACATCATGTTTTGACTGTCTTGGCCATCTTGTTCAATTGAAACAAGCTAGGTGCCCCCATGTGATGGTGTTATATTATTTCATTAACTACCTTTATCTAATTTCAGCATGTAATCTAACGTTTCTACGAAGTGATTTTGGTTGAATGTCAGTCAGTAATCACAGCGTTGAATCTTCACCAATTTTACATGGACTGATATGCCATTGAAGGTTTTAGTGTGTTTTTAATCTTTGAGTATTCTCTCTTGATGATTTCACTCAAAACTCCCGGTGTGAATCTTCACCAATTTCACATGGACTGATATGCCATAGAAGGTCTTAGTGTGTTTTATCTCTGAGTATTCTCTCTTGAGGATTTCACTTAACACTTCCTTCCGAGGAAATATATGAATCAGCTATAACTTTTAAACAAGGAGCTCAATTAGAATCTGACCAAAATGGTTTTGACTAATTATGCTATTTAAATACTGCAAAATTCTATGGTAATGAAAACACTACACGCCTCTTTGCATTTTAATAGTTAGATACTAATACTTGCTCTTTATAACCTCTCAGCTACATGCCCTCATGCATGCTGATTGATTATTCTTTTCAATTTTGGTGGATCGTTACTATTTTGCTTTCTAGAAACATTGTACTAATGAAACTTAACGTCTTTTATATGTAACTCAAACTCAGTTTGTGGCAAAAGTAAATGTCAAAGCTACTATTATTTTATTGTTGTATGATAATTATATGGCTGTCTGATATCAAGAAGTATAATCTGGAATGCAGGATTGTTTCTTTACCAACAAACTTGGACTTCATGATCTTCAACCATCGAGCCAAAGCGCTTCCTTTAGAAATTGACATGAAGCTGAAGCATTAAGATTGAAGAATCTTCATGGTGCTTCGAGTAAGGAGATTACCATTGTTGGTGAGTCTGTTGACTTTAGAGTAGACAGCCTATGTATCAAGTCATTGTTGGTTGTTTTCCGAACTGGTTGTATTTTTAATCATTCACCACTAGCTAAAATTTGGATTTTGGCTTTATTGTTTTTTCATTTTGTTTTGCCCGACATATGACATTGAACTTAGTTTTCAGTTCGAATAATTTTTGGGCCTTGTAGCAGGCCAGCAATTCAATATATTCCTCTTCTTTACGTTTTCCTCGCCTGTTCTAACCTATTTTGTGTTTGGCATGGAGCAAAATCGTGGAATTCCCAATTATATCCAATCCAAGTGTGTAGAATCTAATTTCTTCTCTGGTTAATTATTGTTGGTTTGATGTTGAATTCAGCTTGGTGCTTTTAGTAATCTTTGCTCTAGCTCCATAATTAATGGATTTCTTGGTGCTTCTAATGATCCAATTTTATGATTCAGTACAAAAGTCTCAACAATCCACAATCAGACATCCCCCATCTCTAATCCTTTCCCCCCTTACCACCACACTTTCTGTTGTCTGGATGCAATAAGAAAAATACACAAACAGAGGTGGCAATATCTGCAACGCAAATTGGTGGCCTTTTATCAACACAAAGCTGCAAAACATATCATCTGATGCAATTATGAAGTTTTGGATTAACCTGCGGCTCGAAATAGTAGGGTCAAATTGACTGCCTACTCCATGCAAAAATGTCATTGCTTGGGCAAGTGTTGCAGCAAATAATATTCTGAACTCGAAAATAGTCTACACGATAATGCTATGATGCTGGAAACCGAAATTCTGCAAGCTTTACGGGCTACCATAACTAAAATGATGTGGTTTACTTGACTTTCCACTCCCATGGAGGTTCAAGCATTTCGATTAGAAAATGATATCATACAAATAATATTAAGCTAATCAATGCAATTATCAAAATCCTGGAAGCACAAAATGTGCCAACAAATTCTTTCTGACAGTTTCATTAGGGAAGTTTCTTAATCTCATATTTATCTAATATAGAGGTGAGAAGACCACATGGATCACAATAAGTAATGCCAGGACAGATTCTTTAAGGAAGAGGGAGACAAGCTCAATTCTCATGGATGCATTGTCTCAACTTCATGGCTAAAAGTGCAATGAAGCAGCTGAAGAGCAGTTTCCTCTCCAATTTTATGTCACAAACCAAGAATGACAGAACCACTAGAAGAGCTTAAAATTCAGGACCTTTAAGAAACGGACACTTCTCGGTTGTTGTGCTCGAAAATGGTGAGCCCAAGAAATTCTTTGTTGCTCTAAGATATCTTAGATATCCATCATTTATCAAGTTACTAGATGATGCAGATAGGGAATAAGGTTTCACTCAAAAGGGTGCTTTAGTCATCCCCTGTGAAGCAAGTGAACTTGAAAGAATTTTATTGTAAGCATGGATGGAAATCAAGAATTCAAACAGGTGATGTAAAGACATCATTTTGCAGGTCCCTAGTCTTTTCTAGAGTTATTATTTGACATTGTTATCTTGTGAAATATGAATCCAAAGAAACAACCAATGCTTCCACTTCAACAAAAGCAGATGAGAATGGTAAAAAGGCGTGTATACAACATAAAACATTCTCATCTGTCTGTCACAGCTTCAATATATTCAAGTCAATGTTCAGACATAATTTTCCTTCCATCTCCCTTAATCTTTTTTTCCTTCTCCTATAAAGAGATTTCTTAATAATTACTTTCCTGCAGCCTAAAATGGTGTGCACAGATGGAAACACCATTTCCTCAACATTGAGAGCATTTTTTTTTCTCAAATAAGAGAACTTATTGAGAGCATGAATACTCTCAAGTTGCAATAATGATATTATAAATGGATACAAATTTTCACATGACATTGAAGGAAAACTGTTATTGAAGCCATATGCAGAGGTTTTTCAGTGCATGATCGGATGCAAAAAGTAAGTGAATCAGTATTCAGTAAAACACAGATGACGTCGAAAATGAAGAACCTCGTTAACAAGGAATTGCATGAGACTAAAGCTATTGATGTCAAAATAATTGCTCCCATACCTCTAAATCTGTTAAGAGTGGGATTCTGAACAATGTGCTTGAGCAAGATCCATGCAAGTGCAATAGTTAGCAATGACCCTAGGATAAAGCAGCACGGGCCACTAAAACAATAATTGCTAGAAAATTTTATTTATGGGATTTGAAGAAAGAAGAACCTTAAGATGCACTTTTTAAGACTGATTAAGTTCCATTGGATATTCCATGGTTTGTCTGAGAATAAACTCAGCTCTTCTTTTCTTATCATCCCTCTCCTCGTTACGCAAAAAAGCTGATGCGCTCCTCTCACCTTTCTTCTGCAAGTGCAAATCTAGTGGCTCACCCAAAATTTTCTTGCCAGTTCTGATCTTGAATTGCACAGCAGCCCTCTTTTCGGGAAGAAGCATCTTTTCACCATCTGATTCATTAGATGCCCCACCTTTCATTGCTTCAATGGCAGGAGCAAATGCCTCTAGCAAGGAAACATGATTGTCCTTGCTTGCTTCATCAGAATGCTTAGCTGGTAAAACCAGCAGTGAAACATCTTTCTCCACTGGTTTCAATGGGGCAGCAAGAAAGGAGTTATTTGCGACTTCTTGTATTTTTTCCTTTTCGGCATTTGTGACCAAGGAAGCTGAAGTTCCAGAAGAAACATTACACACCAGCCTTTGTTGCAACCTTAGCAAAGCCCTCTCAGCCTTTCTCCGCTGCCTTGCTTGCTCAATCTTATCAGCACGTGGCTCCGATGACCTCTCATTCCACATAGGTGTATGAATATAAGTGTGAGGATCAGGGAAAGCAGGCAACCAAGTTGGGATATGCTTGCCAGGTGGGTTCTCATTCATATGCTCAAAACTTGGAATCAACTTCTTATCCCTAACAATTGGAAACTTCGGCACTGGCTGAGCAAATGGGATTTCCTCTTTTGAATCCACAAACTGAATTATTTCACTAACCGTGCCAGAGCCTACAAGACAATTCCCGATCTCGGAAGTACTGGGAAATCCATGTGAAGCTCCCACCTCTTCTAAAGCCCGTGTTATATCAAATATATTACATTCTGTCCTACCAGCTAAATTAGCATGAGAGCTTGCATTTTTTCCTATGTCACAAAGGTACCACATTAAGATATCAGTAAGAGCATCAAAAGCAGATTCTTTAAAACCCTGATAACCTAAACTCTCACATATCTGTGCCCCTGCTATCCTTGAAACCGCCCTTCCGAATTCATCAGCTTTCGGACTTCCCAACGACAAGCTTTGCTGGTTTTCACTCTCTCTTGTGTCTCTTGTACTCTTCACACCTACATGTCTCATGTTCAAAATCTCATATCAAAATTTACACTTTCCCCTCCCAAAAGGTATCACATTATTTTTATTTTCATCCCATTATCTTACTAATTGGGAAAAGATTTTGTAATATATGAAGAACGAACCCAAGAACTAAACACACCGATAACTTTTTTCTTTCTATATTTTCTCCGAAACAAACAAAACAAAAATTGCAACTGATTCCAAGAAACTCTACACAAAGTCTAAGCTTCTATTTCTACAAAATCAAAATTGCGGATGAAGAACAGGATTTGGAGGCTTACCAGTCATCCAAGAAATTCAAAGAAACTGTAAAAAAGAACCACTTCAGCTGAAACAAAGAAAGAGAGCCAAATAAAGCACACTCAACCAGAAACAAAACCCTAGGAAAGACTTTAACTTTCCTAGAGCTATTAAGTGTTTCCAAAAAGGGGTTGATGAAAATGGAGGGAAATTTTAAGAAATTGTAAAGGAATAAGAAGAAAAACCCTAAAATAATTGGTGGGAATCAAGCGAAATCCAAATTCGAAAGAGGTGAGAGCGGGTGGTCGATGCAGTTTAAGGATTTTTTTGTGTTTATTTATAGACTTCCTGGTCAACGAATTTAGCCAATTAAAATTTTCTAAACACCACTCTCACGAGTATGGCTTGCACTCTACTCGCTTTCTATATGGGCCTAGAAAGCTGGCCCAAAACTGTATTGCTGTATTAAAAAAGTGATTTTTTTTCACCCTAAACCTGAAAAAGATAAGAGCTTGGCTTGCTTTTGTGAGAGAGGCGAAGAAAAGAGTGAAGCTTTGGAAATGGAGAAGTACTTTGGAAATGCATATAGAGGTGACCCGGGAGTACCCCATGCTGGTCCGGACCGGTTCGTGAATATATGGATTGGGTCGGCTGCTTTCTCTGTACTCACTTGGTTCAACCCTTACATGTGGCAGCTCACAAACCAATTCAAGTAATTTTGGTTCAACCCTTTTCTCTCTTTAAGCTCTTTCGTTTCATATCTTTTCCTAGTTTTGATTCTTTTATGTCTGAAATTTCATCTGCAAGTGGTCATTATTTTTGCGTTTGATGGAACCGTGCGTTACATTTAGGGTTTATGTGAATTAAGTTACCTTTTGAAGTTAGTGAAATATGGTTCAAATTCATTAGCTTTAGCAGTTTGGGATTTATTTTTTTCCCTTTTTGTTTTAATTTCCATGTTATCTTGGGTATATTTATTGACAGTTCAAGATATACAATTCGTTGTTTCATTCATCTTATGTTGTTGTTTGATTAGGATCGGCGTGGTGCCGTGCCAGTGAGGTTGTGTTGTATAATTTCTTACCTTTTGAGTTTTGATATCTCAATTTCCCAGTTTTTTAACAGATTTCGAAATGAACAGCTTCTGGTTGTGGAAGACTTCTACTGCTTTGTTGTGGCAGTATCTTTTTAGCAAGTTGCCTTTGTGCGAATTGCGCTTGCTTTCTGAATGTATAGCCATTTTCTAACCAAATTGAGTTAGACAAGTTTTGTTTGTTGATGGTTTTTTTTTCTTCAAAAAGTTCATTCTAGAATGCTGGAATTCGTCTTCTCCTTTGCTTCACATACTTTTCTCAGTAACTTCGGTTCACTTCAGGGCAGTGCAAGACCCATTTAAACTGTTTATTATGTAACTTTACCAGAGTCCAGACCCATTTTATCAAGTATCCTTATATGGATGCAAATGATTCAGTTTTTGTTAAGTAACTTGCTTATATTGTTGTTTGTCCTAGCCAACACGAATACTTGATGTTAATCTATATAATGGAACAAGTAGGTCTCTCTGTGATTGTATTTATTGGGTGCATTGCATATTTGGAAAACAGAAAGGTTAAAGATATAAGCCACTTCCTCTGTGTGTTCTGCTATTCATTTTATTCATAGGTGCCAGATTCTGCTTTATACTAATGCATTCATTTGTACCTTCCTCGTCATCCTTGATATTCCATGTCCAGGGTTTTCTTTTTATTTAATAATTTGGGACATGTCGATTTGCAGTTGGCATGACAAAGCAATGATTTTCGAACACTACCATTGGAAGAAAGCAAAGGCAAAGAATCAACCATACAAATTCAAGGTCCGTTATCTGTTATCATTTTTGGATGAACTTTCATAAAAATTATCATGCATAGTCATTCTAGATGCCTTGTACGAGATTGATAATCGTTCACATGAAAACTTCTATTTTGTTGTCTTTTCAGTGGAATGAATACATGGACAAGGATCACAGGGACTCATACTACTACAATTGGCCTGTCTACTTCCCATAGTTCTTCTTTGTGTAGAATATTACTTCACCTGCTGAAAAGTTTGTCTGTCTTCATCGCTCTGTCCCTTCTTCTGGACTCATTATGCTGTTTTAATTGTCTCATTCGTATTTTGGTGGATTTTAAATCTTTTGAGTAATAACAGGATCTGTTGTCAATCTTTCTTGCCGTTCTTAAGATGCTGTTAGAGTAAATGTACCGTAATCTGCTAGCTGGAAAGATTGTTAGATAGATTGTTGTTGAATGCTAGGTTCGGTGCGTTAAAACCGACTTGGTGAACCAAATTTTCAAAAGCTCAAGGCAATGTTGGGTGTTAGTACAACCAATGCCTTCTCTGGTTTTAAGCCATTATACATATCGGAATAAGCTGGTTTTGGGGTCCTTTGAATTTGGCTTGATATGTTTTCACATGGCTAACTTCAAATTCTCAAGGGAATGCTGTTGAACTCAGAGAAGAGTCAAGTCTTGATCTTCATTAGAAAGCTGTAAATGAAACTGGAATAAAAAAACCATGTTATGGTTCACAAGTTGAGAAAATAGTGGTTATACAAACTATATTTTATGTTTCAAATAGTAAAAATAACTCAATAACACTATATTATTATTTTCATTTACTTGAAAAGTGAATTTTTAAGATTTTTTTAATAGTCTTGAGGTAATTTCAAGGTTGGGAGGCACGGATTCTCCCATTATTCAGGCAAATGAAAGTGGAACCAACAATAATGACGATGCTGTCCAAGTGGAATCCTGGTTGGAAAGTAGCAAGAATGAAGGGTCGGCTTGCAAGAGTGATTTAGTCGGGCCTCGCTCCCATTAGATTGTTAGGCCTTATAGGGCCAAATGCAAAGGAATTGAATAATGAGGTTACCCTTAATGGGTCTGGCCCAAATATAGCTGATCAAATCAGTTTCTGGTTGACTTTATTGAGGTGGTACTAGACAGTTTTGAAGGGTTAGGTTTGGTGGGTTCTAGGAACTTGTCATCTTATGATATCTGGCAAAATTCCCAGGTGATTTCAAATATCTCGATCCCAAAAGGCTTAATTAGAGCTAGTTCCAGGAGAAGAATTAGGCGCTTTGTACGTGATTCATTAGAAAATATTGTTGCGAATCCTGGTGAGATTGGCCTTGTGTCGAATTCAGATCAAAAAGATTCGGTGGTTGGCCTAGAAGCGAAATTCGTATGAAAAAATTAACAATCTTTTGGAATTATCTTTCAAAGGAGTCATCAGAAAGGTTCGAGAGTTGGAACAGGAATTAAGGAAGGGGTGTTAACTTTGTTGCCAGGTTTTCCTTTAAATTGTTAGATGGAGCTAATAATTATTTCGTAGAACATTAGGGGTATCAGAAAAAAGGAGAAAAAAAAGAGCTGTGGAAAGGGTAATACACAAGACACGTCCGAAGATAGTTTTTATTCAAGAAACAAAACTTGAAACTATGAATGGTTATGACGTCAGGAAGCTATGGAATTTGAAGGATTTAGAATATGCCATTTCGCCAGCAGTGGGTTCAGCCGGAGGCTTACTAAGCATGTGGGATTTCGAGTACTTTCAGGTATCGGAAAAAAATATCTCTCCTAGATTTATTGCTTTGATAGGATGCATTAAGTCTAAAAATCTTATCTGTGGTCTTGTTAATGTTTACACATAAAAGGGTGGATTTTTAGAGGAGCTGCTTAGTTTTTTGAGACAGATATGGCTGGGGATTTTAACTTATTTTTGGACCCGGAGGAAAAGTTGGGGTAGGACTTTGAATCATTCATTAATCTCTGCTTTTATATCATTTGTTTTTGAAGCGGGTCTGATAGGTTTTTGCTCATTGCAGATTTTGGATATGATTTTTCGAGTGTAGTTCCGAAGCTACTAGACAAAATCTTTGTCTGACCATAAGGCGATATTCCTTACGGATGAGAATTCAAATCGGGCTCCAAAGCCGCTCAGGTACTTTAACTATTGGTGCTACGATGAGGGTTATGAAGAAACTGTTATACAAACTCTCATGGGCCTGAAATGGAAGAAATCTCTTGTGAAAATAGGGGGACTACTAAAAGGTTCCAAAATTGCGCTCAAATCATGGGCAGAGAAGGCACGTCAGAATGCTGGAAAGAATATTCTGGAGCTTGGAAAAGCTATTACTGAGTTGGATGCAACGATTCAAAGTGGGATGGCAAGGGATGGTTCGATTGTTTCCCTTAATAATCTTAGAGCAGAGTTGTGGTCCTTGTATAGAAAGGAAGAGTGTAAGTAGCTTCAAAAATCTCTGAGGGGGACATGCGTTTCTTTCATCTTACAACTTCTAATAGAAGAATGAATGCTATTAATTGTATCAAGTGTGATGGTGGTGTGATTTCTGAACTGAGCTTGGTAAAAATAGTTTGTGAAGGAACATTTCTACAAAGTTTACAATGACAAACATGTTTTGGAGGTGGATGTGATAAATTTCAACTTTAAGAAAATAAGTGCAGAACAGTCCAGTTATATTCAGGAAATTTTTTCTGAAGAGGTGTGGTTGGCACTTTCATCTGCGGATAATAACCACGCCCCAGGCCCCCGATGGTTTTAACGTGTGCTTCTTTAAAAAGTTCTGGTCAATTTTAAAAGATGACATTATGATTTTCTTTGAGGACTTTTTTCATTGGAGGAAATGGGAAGGGGAACTAATAACTCTTTCATTATTCTCATACCTAAAGTTAAGAATCCTGAATCCTTAGATGAATTTCGGCTGATAAGCTTGGTGAGAGGAATGTACAAAATTTTATCAAAGGTTTTGGCGAGAAGACAGATTAGTTATAGGAGATATTATTGGTGAGTCTCAATTTGCCTTTTTACTTGGAAGGCAAATTTTAGATTGCTCTTTAGTGGTGAAAGAAGAAATAAATTTTATTACTAAACCGGGAAGAATGGGGCCGCTTTCAAAATAGATTTCCAAAAGGCTTATGATACAACCAGTTGAGGTTTCTTGATTCGTGTTCTAAAGGAGTGTGGATTTGGGGAAAAATAGTGTGACTGGATATACAAGTGTATTTCTTCGGCCTCAATTTTTGTTCTTGTGAATGGTTCACCAACGGAAGCTTTTTCCATTTCAAGAGGACTTAGACAGGGGTGCTCCCTTTCTTCGTTCCTTTTAAATTTAGTTGGAGAGGCACTAAACTTGATGCTTGAGAAGATGGTTAGATTGAGACTATTTGCAGGCTTTAAGGTGGGACGTATGGGGGGTGGCAATTGAAATTTCTCATCTTCAGTTCTCCTTATTTTTTGTAGAGGTGAGGAGAGGCAGGTTCGTAATGTTAAAGGGGTTCTCCGTGTGTTTGAATTAGCATCGTGTCTGAAATTAAATTTAAAAAATAAGTTATTTGGCATCAACATTCCTGAAGTCTCATTGAAGAACTGGGCTTCGGGGGTCGGATGCTCTTGGGAAAATCTCCCGACTAAGTATTTGGGGCTTCCTTTGGGGGCGCGCCGTAATTCTGTTGCACTTTGGGAACCCATTTTTAAAAATTTATCCACAAGACTTGGAGGCCGGAAATCCAAATTTTTATCAATAGGTGGAAGACCGACTCTAATAAAGTCAGTGCTAACCAATTTATCTGTATATTTTCTTTCCCTTTTCAAGATGCTCATGGCTGTGGCTAATTGATTGAATAGGTTTATTTCTTCTTTTTATGGGGAGGTGATCTTGAAAAGTCTAAGATACACTGGGTTAACTAGAAACAAGTGTGCTCTCCAATGGGGTGTGGGGGTCTAGGAGTTGCTAATCTAGAAATAATGAATCGAGCACTATTGGGAAGTGGTTTTGGCGCTTCGAAATGAAGCCTCTAGTCTATGGAGACTTGTATTGGCTGCAAAAATCCCTGGTAACACTTCCAATCTTTTACCTGAGCAGGCTCCGTCTAGATCGACATCATGGATATGGAGTGAAATTTCCAGATCCCTCTTCTTGAATGACTCTTTTGGCCACCATATTCGAACAAATTTAGCTTTACAAGGAGGTGGTGGACAATCCATTTATTTCTGGACTGACATTTTGGCCACCATATTCGAGAAAATTTATGCATTGGCTCTAAATAAAATCTGGGTGTATTTCGGATTATGGTTATAAATCAGCCAATGATTGGGATTGGATGTTCTCTTTAGGACACAATCTTCTGGATTGAGAGCAAACGCAATGGAGTGAAATGTTGGACTGTCTTCGAAATTTTAAATCTAGCAGCTTGGATCAAGATTAGGTAAGATGGAAGGTTCCAGTGATGAAACCTTCTTGGTGAAATCACTTCAGAATCTAATTGATAACAATCTAGTGGAAAATCTGATGTGGAAAGATGTAGTTTGGCGTGGCTTTGTTCCTCCGAAAGTGGAGATTTTTGTATGGATGATTTTATGGGGACGTGTACCAGTTAAAACAGAATTGAGAAAGAGGGGGTGTTATCTATAGCAAATTATAGTTGTCCTCTGTGTAAGAATCACCCCGAAACTGTTGTGCATCTATTCTTCGGTTGTTAAGGGGTATGGCTAATTTGGATGAAGTTTTGTGGAATGTTGAGAGTTGAGACAACTATGCCTATGGATCTGAGGTTGTTTCTTCAAGCTTGGAATGGCATGGCTTCCTTTTATAGTATGAAATGGTGCTATTATATCCCCTTTGCAGTAATATGGACGATTTGGTTGTTCAGGAATGATGTGATTTTCAATGGGAAGGATGTGGACTAGCTGCAGTTAGATTTTTTGGGAGGTATCGTCTTGCTTCTTGGATGAAAGAAAAATTCACAGGTGGTTGCATCTTGATGGAAAATCTGATAGCAGATCTATCTTTGGCTACTAATCTTGTTAATCAAGGTAGAAATTCAAACTAAAGTGCGCGTTAGCTTCCCCCTCCTCCAGGTTTCTTAAAACTTAATATCGATAGAGCTGTTAATAGATCGAACTCTAAAAGTGGGTTAGGTGGTTTATGTTAAGCTTGTAAAAAGGATACATTGCATGCCTTTTTACTTAGATTATTGTTTGGTTTCAAGCTCATTTCATTGCATATAGTTGCATTTAGTTCATATAGTTGCATATGGTGGCGTTTGCTTGGTTGTTTTTATATATTTTTCAAATTGGGGCTATTTTGGGAAAGGTTTGTTTTGTTGTGGTGATGTGCAGGTGAGCTAAGGAGCATTGCGGGGCAAGAAAAATATGTTGCGACATTTTGGACGACATTTCTGGGCGCAAAGAAAGACAAAGAAAAAATGATATTTTGCAGCCCACATGTGAACCCTTCATTAGCCAGCTATGCCACACTTATGAAGGGAATATTCTCTAGGGCACACAAAGAATTAAGGGCACAAAACCCTAGGAGCCCCACTATATAAAGGATAGGACACCCACATTAAAGAGAGAGCGGAAATAGTGTTTTATGAGATAAGAAAGAGAGAAGTAAAAGGTGGCTGCCCTTCTTCTCCTTCATTTTGGTGTCCTCCATTGTCGAAGATCCAAGTGATATTGAAGTCACTAAAGCTCAAGGCGAGGAGCAATGTAGTGCATTCACCTTAAGGAGTCGCACCCAGATCACCAAAGAAGCTAAGTTTAAGGGGGAAACACTCGGATAACCCAGCCACGAGATTGTGCTGAAGAATCTTAGTTGCAAGAGGACTCACCTTCAATGGAGAGCAAGGGTAAGGGTTTGATGAGTGGACCTAATGATAAAAGGCAAAAATATTTCCACAGTAAAAGATAACCCCCCACCAACAGGAGTGGATGACCAAAGGGTAACTATCAATGTCTTCAACACTTTCAAATATGCTAATGATTCTAAGGAGTGTCAATCGCTTTAAGTTGTAGAATCTATAATGGAAAAGAAAGTTGCAAAATTTTGCTGCAGCAAATTTTTGCACAATGATGGTTACTTGAAGCTTGATGAAGAAGACAATGATGAGCTCAAGGAATATCCTAGGGAGCTGCAACAGTCTAGCTTACTCATAGTTAGATCAGGTATGCAATTTGAACCCTTAGATTTTGCTAAATTTAGTTCTCATGAACCCTCATTTGAGCACGCACCCACTTTAGAACTAAATCCCTTACCTTCATACCTTAAGCATGCTTATTTGGGTTCCAATGAGACTTTGCCTGTGATTAATGCTGGCAATCTTAAGCCTAAGCTAGAGAGTAGTTTGATTCATATTTTAGCTCAACATAAAAAGGCTTTAGGTTGGACCATTACTGATTTGAAAGGCACTGAAAACCAAGTAGTTGGTCATCTTTCTAGGCTAGAAATTATGAAAGAACTAAGGAATGAAATAGAGATTAAGGAAGAATTTCCTAATGAGAAATTATTATTTGTTGCGGCAACTCCGTAATATGCTGACATTGTCAATTTTCTCGTTAGTGGTATTTTTCCTCTTGATTTGAATAGCCAAAGAAAGAACAAGTTCATGCACGATGTTCCTTACTGTCATTGGGATGAACCCTACCTCTTCAAAGAATGTACTGACCAAATGATTAGAAGATTCCACTGCCATTCAGCTTCATGTAGAGAGCACTTTGGAGGAGAGAAGACTGCTGCAAAGGTCCTACAATCTGAGTTCTATTGGCCTACACTCTTCAAGGATACCCAAGATTTATATAAATCTTATGCTAGATGCCAAGAGATGGCGAACATATATGGAAGACACGAAATGCCCATGCAAAATATACTGAAGGTGGAATTGTTATATGTGTGGGGCATTTTGGTCTATATTGGTGCTCCAATCGAACGTGACAAAAATTGCCACATCAATTTAAGATGTTTGAGAGTTTGCATCCCTTCAACCCTCTCTAAATTCTAATATAGCAATTTTTGTTTTGTTATGTTTGTTTTTCTTTGCTTTATTTTTTTATTGTTTAATTTTAATATTAGTTTTTTTAGCAAAACACTCCCAAACATGTGGACAAGAGTAAAGCTCTCATGGATGCAGAACCTACTAAAAAAGAAGACCATTCACTGCTGGTACAAACAATGAGATGAATGATGATGTCCCTCCTACCCCAATGCCACCAGCCACCACAACCGAATCTGACCGACCCATTGCCACACTAAAGAAGAGGTGCGTCAAGCATATGGCGCACGAGACAACCCCACCACCATCAAAGTAGAGTTAGTCAAGGTACCTTGCATTGCATTGCATTAGTTTAGTTTTAGTTAATTTCCATACATTAAGGAAACTGCTTTCTTCAAGTTTAGGGGAAGCAGTGTTCATAGTAAACATTTGTATTAGTAGTGATGAATAGATTTTTTCCTATGACATTTAGTTTAGTTTAAAGACAATTTTATGAATAAGTTGATGATGTCCGATGATGAAAATCTTTTGGCCATGGATTGATTGAATGTTTATGACTGCTGAGATTGATAGAACTTACTTTAGGACTTGATGCTTTGAAATTAAAACCTTACACGATTGTATATTCTCTATGCTTAAGGGTGTTAGAAAATTTGTATGAAAGAACTCTTGCATGTCTTAGTACGAATAATATTAATGAACTTGAATGATAAATGAAAGCATTAAAGGCTTTATTAGACTCCATTATGCTTATCGAATGTGTTGAATTGCGAATAAATGCTTCGGCATAACTATAGAGGGACACTCTACTTTGCATTGTTTGCCTGGATACCGCGTTTCAATAAATGGCAGCAATAGCAAATGAGAGAATGAAAGTTTTCACGGGATGACTCTACCTACTAGCTTGGGGATGAAATGTTTGCTCCATATTCATCTAGAAATGAGGACGGTAGTTGTGATGAGCTGACACCCCTCATACTAGTTTTATAAAAAAAAATGGTTCGTACAATGGGAGTAAATTTGTGCTGATTTGATTAACTTATGCTAAGGTATACTAGAGGTCTTGCCTAGAAATTTTTTAACTCTGTTAAGCATAGATTGGATGCAGTTGCGCACACACATACAAAGGATCTTGTCTTAAGGGAAAGTTTTTAAAATCTCAATTTGTCTAGCATGTTGAAGCCTATATCTTTTTAGGACTGAAACTTTGCCATAGCACTTTCTTGAGCTTATCTTTTCCATAGCATTTTCTCTATTGATCCCTACTCATTGCTTGAGGACAAGCAATAGATTAAGTTTGGGGGTGTGTTAAACTTGTAAAAAGAATACATTTCATGCCTTTTTACTTAGATTATTGTTTGGTTTCAAGCTCATTCCATTGCATATAGTTGCATATGGTGGTGTTTGCTTGGTTGTTTTATATATTTGTGAAATTGGTGCTGCTTTGGGAAAGGTTTATTTTGGTATGGTGATGTGCAGGTAAGCTAAGGAGTATTGCAGGGCAAGGAAAATATGTTGCGGCATTTTGGACGGTATTTCTTGGCGCAAAAAAGACAAAGAAAAAAAGATATTTTGCAGCCCACATGTGAACCCCTCACCAGCCAGTTGTGCCACACATGTGAAGGGAATATTCACTAGGGCACACAAAGAATTAAGGGCACAAAACCTTAGGAGCCCCCACTATATAAAGAATATGACAACCACATTAAAGAGAGAGCGAAAAATGTGTTTTATGATATAAGAAAGAGATGAGTAAAAGGCGGCTGCCCTTCTTCTCCTTCATTTTGGTATCCTCCATTGTCAAATCTCCAAGGGAAGATCTTGTTGGCCTTTGAGAGAAGCAACAAGCTTGAGGTGGTTCACGGCAATCCACGACAGCTTGGGAGTTTTCATTTACTCTTAGTTGCGCCTTACTTTTCCATACTTTTCTGAAATGAGTTCTTTTAAATGAATGAATTCAGATGATATTTGCCCAGCCATGAACTAACTTTGAGTGGCTTGGGTTTATTGTGGATGATTATGTTTCTTGTTTGAATGCATTTTTTAGTTTCATATATGCTTTGTTCATTGTTTTATTGACTTGAGTTTGTAAGAGCTTTCGAGAGTTAGCTATTACCTTTGTTTAATGCTTAATGGTCGAGATAGTTAAACTTAGATCTACGTGGAAAATGGGGTTTGATGATGAGAGAAAAAATCCTAACTCACCTTAGAGATAAGGATAGAGTTTCAATGACTAAAAGGAGTAGAACTTCAAGGATAATAGCTTGCTAAGGTTCACGCTGAGAGGTATTGTTGTAGCACTCTTACTGTCAGTTTCTTGCTAGAGATAGTTTAGAAACACATGCACAATCTCTGTCAAGCATCTTATAAGCTGGAAAGTGTTAATCATTCATGAGAACTAGGCATGAGATTCCTTGATAAACCCGGCCTGTCATCCCATTTGAGAGTTTCCACACATGTTAAGACGTGTGAAGTCTTATCGTATCACTCCAGTTTTTAATATGGTTTTTGCTACAACATTTTGTTAATTGCTCATATCAACTCTTTCATTTAATATTCAATCTTTATTTTGAGTGCTTAAACCCGACTTGAATTCCCTCCAATCCTTGTGGAGACGATCTTACTCATCATTATTATTACTTGTTCGATGTGTATACTTGCACCGTTTGTGTATCATTTATAGTACATCACACCACACAATAGTTTACTTAGAGATAAAAATGGCACGACCTTATTTGTTTTCTCTGAGGATACTGACAGTGACCCCCCGGCGATGGCGGAGTTAAAAGTTATCAGGTTTGGAGTCTCAAAATTTATCTCGTCATCTTGGTTAAATAGTTTTAGGTTGATTGTGGGATCTAATTATAATTTGGTTGTGGATTGGATTAATGGTGCATTCGAGCCCCCTCATGTCGAAACCAGTTTTTCAGGTAAAATAGCTTGACGATTAAGTTTGAAAATTAGGGTTTTGTCATTTTTTAATTCGATTTTTAAAAATCAATTTGGAGTTGCCACCGATCACTTTGAGGTAGACTGGAAACCATAAAAACAAACAGAGATTCATTTTTTTAAAAAAATTAGGTTCGGGAGTGGGTTATGTGTGGGGAAGGATTAGCACCCCACAAACGCACGTTATCAGTACCTTTAATTTTACGTGGCATTTTGACATTTCGAATATTATTTTGAATTTAATTTAACCCTTAATTTTTAACTAGATTTAAATTTCAAATGGAGATATTCCTTTTATAAGGAAAATATATTTTTTATCTGAATATGAGATTAAAAGCATCATGTTATGTGGCACCCCATTCATATTCAAAAAATATATTTCCAACATAAAATGTTTTAATTCATGATTCGTTATTGTCTTGTTTATTTTAAGTTCAAACTTAAGAGGCTCTAATTAATTAAGTTGTTTAATACAATGAATATTATTAAATTTAAAGGCTTCCATAAGATAACGCCCAAGTGCTTGGGCACCATACATATTAAAAATCCCTAAATTTAAATAATATTCACTGATTTAATTTGTCATTCTAATTAATTAAAGTGATAATCCTAATTAAAGCTATATTAATTAACAAGGTTATTTACTTAATTCTAAGTTGTAATGAATATTAAGTGTTCCTCTTCAAGGCCAATGTTGAGATAACACTCCATTGCAAGCAATGGAACACCATCCAAATTTGAGCCCCAAAGTTTCCACTTAACAAACATTAAATTGCTACAATGATCTTCCTAACATGACTAAGGCTTTAATTCTATCTTAATTGAACTAAGGTGTTTAAATTATCTAACAATTAATACTACATGCTTAATTTAAAACATGTATCAAACATATAATTTAAAACCATTAGATTAAATAATTAAATGCTGTAAATGACCAAATTGAAAGAAATAAAAACTTCAAAACAAAGGATAAAGGATGAAATTGAACTTTATTAACTCGCGGGGTTTCGCGGGCCTGGGAGCCCGTGGATATAGCCTATTTAAAGGCATCACCAACTAACTCATTTCCTTTCTATTTTTTTAATCTTACTCTATCTCTTCAATTTCAGCTCTCTCTTACCGAACGCTCTGCCCTCTCTCCTCACAAACACTCTATACCCAGAATTTGCCCCCATTTTAGATCAAAATTCTTAGGTTTTGGGATAAACTTAATGAAAGTTCATCTTAAACCAAATGAACCTCAACAATTTCGACCAAGTTTCGCCCTTCAAGTCGCCGCTAGATCCAACTCCGCCTCACCCCGACTGCTGAAAGTTGTTCACTGGCCACCGCAGGTGACGCCGTCAAACTTTCAATCGTCTCTGACCACTTTTTGGCCGCCGCATCTTCGACGTTGTAACCCTACATCTATCAAAATTTCCCAATTTCCTAACCTAAGCCCTATAAACTAACCCCAGCTCAACATAGCATCCCATCTTCGCCGTCCTAAACCTAGATCTAACCCGAGCCTAAGCCCTCTTCGAATTCGCCGTTCACTCACTGAAATCCCTCTGGCCACTGCAAAAGATAAGCTTCGACTCGAGCCTTATTATTTTCAGTTTCATTTGGTTTCAACTTTGCATGTACATAAACTGATATTTTTTTTGCAAGAATTGGAAAAGTGAGAAAGAATATACCTTCGAATGATGGTGGCAATGGAGAATTCGGTGTCTTCTTCGACGTCTGTTCGTTGCTTCAATGTTCTCTTAGCTCCTGACGTTTCAGCTTCAAGCGACCGTTGTGCTCTCGGTATTTCCTCCACTTCTACGGCATCGGTTTGGCTCCCCGAGGTAATATATTTTCTCTCTCCTCTATTTTAATAAAGTAACTATTATTTTATTAGTTGTCATTTATGAAATCTGACGCACTGTCTCTCCTTTTATAGGTAAGTGGAAGATGACGTCGTGTATGATGTCACAGTTACGACATCATGGATAGCTAGTCTGGAGAAAACACAGATCCTCGTGATAAGCTTCTAAACCAATCCACAACTGCCATGTGTACTAGTTTGGGCGGGAAAATGGATTTTAGATTAATTTTGTGTTTGTTGGATATTAAAAATGAGCGGGAAAGGGTTATAACAGCTGAAACAGGCTTAAAATTGGGCTTTCGGTTTGTATAAAGGGGTCTTGGGTATTTATGAATGTAAATGGACATTTGGGTTGAAAATTTGGACTATTGGATTTTATTTATTGGGTTTTCGGTTTATCATGCTATTTTTTATTTTTATTTATTAAGCGAATATAATATATACTCATACTCGGGTAAAATTAGGGTATTACACCTTCTGTAGCTTCACAAAATTTTTTTTTCAAGTGGTTCCGTTATATCAAAAAGGGGAGATTGTTCAAATAATGATTTTGATATAACTTAAAAGAAAAATATTTTTGAACTTAAACTAATTTGCAAAAATATTTCAAAAGTCCATAAATTTGAAAATATGTTTGAAATATTTTCAAAGGGTTTTTGACATGCTTTTAATGATTTTAAATAGCAAAAGTGTCAAAAAATAAGCTCTGAGTGACGGTATAGTTTGGACCCGCACCGATACCTAGAGTGCTCATACCGGTACAATTTTTTAAGTACCGATACACCACTTTGTCCCCGAGTTTTGACAAATTCTAGTAGCCAATTTGAGTACATAGATGGCCTCAGTCGTATCGATACCTTAGGGTCCGTACTGATACCGTGTATCGCGTACTGGTACCCATGTGGATTAAATGCTCCAGTAACTATTTCTTCTTAAGGCAGGTACCGATACCACACCTCGAATACTGATACGCCCTGCTCTAGAAATGCATTTATTGCTAGTATTAAAGTTCTCAACGTCTCTAAACAACCTCAACATCTAGTAACGGTAATGAAGCCATTAGAGGGTTTAAAAGACCTCTCCAAGCATCCATGGAGGAACAAGAAACAACTTGCAAACATTCAATGATAGAGAAAGTGTCTTAAAGCTTAACATTGTCATATTTATTGTAGAAAAACACTAGTGAGACAAAATTGTCACATTTGATCAAGTGTTTAGGATTTTGGATGAGAGCTTAATTGTGCAAACACATTAGCCTTGTAAGGGTTTTCATTGTTTACTAATTTGTATTCTCTTTGTAAGAAGGTGTTTCTAGACTTTGGGGTATAAGTCTAGGTTTGTGAGTGTTATCTCCTTGATTCCAGAAAAAAGAAAGACAAATTAGTGAATTTGTGGAAAATCCTTAGTGTAGATAGCTAAGGTAGTGGAGGTAGACTTGGTTTAGAAGTCAAACCACTCTAAATCACTGTGTCTAAATTTTTATTACTTAGTCATTCATCCACCAAAGCTAAAATCCAATTCGCACCCTCTTGGCATTCAGTTGATCGTTCGAGCGTCCCAACAATAATTTAGGATTTTAAAAAGATATTTTTATATTAGAGATTAACGAGAAAGCAATGCTCTTTGCATTCGAGGTACGTTTTTCACGAGAAACCCTAATAGAAAAAGTCATTTTAATTTAAAATTCGGTTGAAACAAATGAATACAAGATATATATATATATACACATATATTAATATATTTATTAAACTAAAAATAATAATATTAGTGGTAATAACAATAATAATAGCATTGATACTTATAAATAATAATTAGTAACCGTATTAATATAATATAAATATAAAAACAATTAAGATAACAATAATACAATACTAGTAGTAATATAATAGTGACATAATATAATAGCTATATAATAGTAATATTAATAACAAATATAATAATATAATATATAACATAATAATACTAGTTAATAATATAATAATGTAATATATAATATAATAATAATAGTAATAGTAATAGTAATAGTAATAAAAAAACTAAAAAAAACAGTGACTGAAATGAAACAAAGCAAGAATTTAGATGCGAAATTATAAGGATACAATAGCGGAAGGACCAAAGATACAATTTCCCCATTCATCAAAATGCGTGAATCTTCCCATCCGGGTCAGCTCTACGCACAGATACACCATGGGCAAAACGACACCGTTTTACATCCCCTTAAATACAAGTTTTTGCCCCCAAAAATTCATTTTGATATCTGACATTTAAAAAAACCCTCTCAACCCTCTCTCCCTCACTCTCTACACAATTCAGTCGTCACCTAAGGTCTGCCGTGGATCGACGACGGAGAGCCGCCACCTTCGGCGGCCGAAGTTCATGCAAGAAGTCAAACTTGTTCGATTTTTCGTCCTAAACCCGGATCTAAGGTTGGTTTCACTCAAAACCCATCCTAATAGCACAGATCTGTTAAAAATTGAAAGTTTTTTTATCTTTTGAATCTGCTTTTTTATTTTGGTTTATAACTTGTTTTTTGCTTGTTTTTCTTTCGATCTTCTCTAAAAAGGTCATTTTTTCTACAGATCGACCCCTTTTTTATAGAATTTCGGCCATGGGTTATTTGGAAAGTCTGGAGAAAAGTGTAAATCTGTTGTTTTTTTGGCTTGCACAGTCACTATATTTCGGATGAGGATAAAGGCCTTAAAAGGAAGGCTAGGGCAGTGGTGGTAGAGGGTGGCTCAGATGGCAACAAAAGGTGATGTGATGTGTTAGATTATTTAGGGTCTATTTGGGTTAGATTTAGAGTTTTGGTTTTGGGATAATTAAGGATTGGTTTAGGGTTTTGTTGGGGTTATTTTGAGGTCCTATCGGTGATGGCCGAAGTCGATGAGGCGGCGATGACAGAAGGTGACCAGTTGGCTTAGTGATGGCTAAGGTTTAATTTGGGTGGCTAGAGTTAGTTTAGGTTTAATTATTTGGGTAATTGGGTTGTGAGTAGGCCTGGTTATTGGGATATGGTTTAGATCAAATGTAATGGGCTTTAATATTATTGGGCTCCAAGGCCCAAACAGAATTGGGTTCTCGCAGTTGCCCCTCTTTGTTCATTATTGTATAACGACAATGAAGCAAAGACTAAAAGAGAACCAATTATGTTTGATTCGGTTCGACTACACTCAGTGTGATGTCTTCTGTCTTTAATCAATCTTCTTGTCTTCACTTCTTAAGGGTGTAAAACTCATTGATCGGTCTGCTATTCTGTTTCTTTAAGAGTTAAACTTTGATCGACCAATCTACTTCACCCTTCTTTTGGGAAGATAAGACTTGCCAAAGCGGTTGAAGAATATCTAACACGGCCTTTCTCTTTGGAACTCAACTAATCCACTTATCCATATCTTTATAAATAGAGTTCATTTATTGATCTGCTGCTCCACCGACGAAGAGGCATGATCTGGTTGATTCATCTTCTTCATCATTCTGTTGGAAAGACAGGATATGCAAAAGTAAAATAAAATTGTGTCAGACTGGGTATCCATATTTTGTAAGCTATCAAATTAAAATGTTTAATCTAAATTATATATTTAAGAGTTGGTTTATCCACTCTACCAATCTTGGAGAAATGGAATCTATAAACTAGGGTGATCTGTTCCACCACTGACGATGAGGCAAAATCTGAGAAAAAGTTGATCTGCTACAATATTGATGAAGAGGCAGGATCTAGAGAAGAGAGTTTGATCCGCTACAACACTGACGAAGAGGCAAGATCTGGAGAAGAGTTCTGATCAAGCTACAACTCTGACGAAGGGGCATGATCTAAGAGTTTGATCCGCTACAACACTGAATGATCGTGAAGATAGTTTGTTGATCCGCTACACCTTGTTACGAGTGAGATAAGACCTGCAAAAGTTCGTTTCCTTTCTAAAAATTACATTTTTGAATTGCCCGAAGGTTTTAACGTCACTCCCGAGGGTGATGGCCTAAAGGTCTTAGCATCATTCTCGAAGGTGATGGCCCAAAAGACTTGACATCACTCCCGAAGGTGATGGCCCGAAAGACTTAACATTTTAAAATGAGGTGCACCTTATCGTAAGGTTTTGGCATTATAAAAGTTCTCATTTTATTTCTAACAATCACGTTTTTTAATTTCCCAAAGGTCTTAACATCACCCTCGAGGGTGATGGCCTGAAGGTCTTAGCATCACTTCAGAAGGTGATGGCCCAAAGAACTTAAAATTTTGAAAATCATCATTTCATTTTCTTTTTTTGAAATTTTTTTTGTCCCACTATCTTTATATGTGGACATTTGAAAACACTTCAGCCCAAAGAACTTGATATCACTCCTGAAGGTGATGGCCCGAAAGACTTGACATCACTCCCAATGGTGATTGCCCGAAGGTCTTGACTTTGTCCCATTTTTAGACTCTACTTTTTTTGGCAGCATGATTCATAGAAATGGTGTCCTGAATTTCTTTTCTTCTTTGGAAACTTGTTTCAATCAATTTAAATACATTTATCTTTGTTGCATCCATTTCTATCACCACGTATGCATCTATCTTAAATGCACAATGCCCTTATGGAAAATAATGCAGTCACATTGATAATCATGATTGGTTCTCAAACGAAGACTTATGAATTCTTCCTTGGTCGATTTCTTTCTCGAGTATCAACCTCATCAATTGTCAACTTTGTCAAACATATGTTGTTGCTTCGAATAGCTTTGCCCCACTCAAAATTGGGTTTGACCATTTTCTTGTCTTTAACTTCTGTAGAGAGTCTTCCCTTGTGAAGTTTAACAACAAGGTATACACCTGCCCCAAGTCCTCATATTTTGATACATAGACACATTTTTCATCTCATGGTGATGCCCCTTTTATTTTTGGGTCCAGCTACCATCTTCTTTGATTTCAACACTGATGGATCATTCTTCTTGGAGCCCATTTTGTCAATTGAACACTTACCTGGATTTTTGAACACTCTTATTCAGGAGTATTGTTGTCAAATTCTTTTTGTGCAAATAGTCTCTATCATTCCTGCACTCAATCACTTATTGGAAAATGTTTCCACTATCTCTAGGTGAAAGGCCAATTTGAAAATTTGTTGCATAAGCAATCTCTCGATGCTTTACCATGTCTTGTTTGATCACAAGATCATATGTTAGGGTGAGCATATGCTTCTAAATCCCTGTATTTAAATCTCTTACAAAGTAATGCAAAGAAATCTTTTTGTTTTTTAAATATCAGTTTGTTTATTTCCCTTTCAATACATGATGCTTGAATGAATTATCAATATGAATGTTTATTTATTCTTTCAAAAATAAGATTTTTTTTACAAAATGACAAACATTTGTAAATAAAATCATAATTATGTGCTCTAGATATCAAGGGCATGAGTGTTTTTGAACCACTTGCCGATGGTCGTCCCAAGTGTAGCTTATGTCTAGAGGACCTCGAATGTTGTGTCGATGTCTAAAGATGTGAAGTGGCTTCTAGACTATTAGGCTTATGTGAGGATCACTTCCTATGCACCTAATATTCTAACTGATTTAGTGGCTCTCTTTGACTCACAAACTCCCATATTATATTCTTTCCTCTTTTATGATCTCGATTAAGCATTAGAAGTTCTGACATCTTTTAAGAAATGATAACTCCATAAGGTGGGATGTAATCTGAAGATAAACTCCTCAAACTCAAATATCCACGTATGAACTTCAGGGGCATATAAAGTAAACCAGGGCTCACGAAAAAAATTATATTGTTGTCGTACTTGATCTGAACATACTTAGATGCATTTTTTATCTTTTGGATCACTTTAGACTGCCCATTTTTTGGGTTTTCACCCTAGAGTTCATTTCCACTCTTCTACTTTTGGAAATTTTTAGCTCAAGCAAACTTGTATTATGGTCGTACATTGGTGCATGCTCTGGTTTTACAGATGAATAGTCTTCCAAATCTCTTTTAGGTAGGGATTCTTTTGGCTGAAAGATTCTACATTTTCTTATCCCTTGAAGGCTTCATTTTTGATTTGGCACATTCACTTTTCTATTTCTTTTCTCTTTTTTCCTAAAACACCCTTTTGGATTTTCACCTTGGTTTCTTTTTCCTATTTTTTTCTTTTTTCAATACTTTTTTATTCTCGGTTCTGAGTTCAAGACTCTCAATTCGTTTTGGCATGATCTTCGAGAATAAATTACTTCTTGCATCCAATGTACATCTTCTTGTTTTATGCCCCTTGATGGATGTTTTTTCGATAAGAAAATAATTATTCATCTTCTATTTGAACAAGCCTTTCACATCTCTTGCCCTAGCATGGCAGTGATCTTTAGTTGGGAAATGATAGATATCATCTCCTACACAAATATCATTGATAAAGGGTAGTCTTCAATAGGAAAGATGTTGGTGTTAACACGATATTCAAAAATCTTAGACAACAATGCTTGAGAGGAAACATTCACTCAAATTTTGTGTTTGGGACCTTTCCATCACTCCTTAGCACACTTAGTAGTCCATTTGTTGACCTAAGTAGAATAGAAGATATGTTACATCCTCCTCATCTTCATATTTTTTGATTTCCTCTAGAGACAAGACTGCTCAGATCAACCGTCAGATTAAAATTAATGTCATTACAAGAATCTAAAAAAATACATACATATATGTATAGAAGAACCAAAACTAACTTATAATGAAATAGATGGAATTTTGTAAAAAATATTTTTTTAGAAAATATTTGACAAATAAATGTAGAATAAAGCATCATTCATTGAAAACAAAACAAGCATACACATGCCCTTACAAAAGATCCAATTGCCTTCGGACTTAAGCAAAAGGTTGGTTCTACGCATTACTTGGAAAGAAATTTAAATTACATGGATGTCTTAGCAAAATAAGAACATGTGATAAGAAAGCTTAACAAAAGGGGACTCGACAACTCCCAAGAGTCATTCATCCTGGTCTTTTGATCCCTTTAACACCAATGATAGCTCATCATATCTTGAGCTTATCTTCCATTGTTCAATTAACTCTCTTGTTAATATTCCATTATCAAAAAGCTTTTTTATCTCCTCTAACAGTGGCCTACACCTTTTAGTTGAATGCCCACGTGCCCCCATGTGAAAGTCACAAGTACTGCTCGGATCATAAGTGTAGGCAGTTGGGTTCGGCGTTACCTTCATTGGTCTAGGAGTGAGATATCATCCTTTTACAAGATGAGGAAACAAATGTGATATGGGCATTTGGAATATTTCAAGATCTGCGCTTGTCCTTGGAGCTTTCCTTGATGGGCAAGGATTATCAGATGATCTATTTCTTTTGTGACCATGAGTGTGTTGCAGATGACATTCGTCCACCTCTTCTTCTCTTGTTCTTTCTTGACCGGTTTGGCCTTCTAAAAAAGAGCTCAAACTTCTATTTTGGATTGCATCATCTATTAGCTCTCCTCTTATCATAAGATTGCAAAAATTACCTCTTCAACTTGCGAGCATTAGATCATAGAAAGGAGCTAGAACGGTGCTATAGAACATATGAGACATTTCACTTTCTATCATGGGAGGTTGAACTTGAGTTGCCACTGCTCGCCATCTCAATGCATACTTCTTGAAGCTTTCATTTACCCTCATCTTCATATTCTGAAGAAGCTGACGATTTGGAGCCAAATCCAAAGCATACTTGTATTGCTCTAAAAATGCAGTGGCTAGATCAACCCATAATCAAATCTGCTCTTTGTTAAGTCGATTATACCATTCCACAGCTGCTCTAGCCAGACTATCATGAAAATAGTGGATCAACATTTTGTCATCATATAGGTAGCCTTCCATCTTCCTACAAAACATTCTCATGTGGATCAAAGGACAACTGGTACCGTCGTATTTCTCGAAGTTGGGGACTCTAAACTCAAGTGCAATAACCAAGTCAGGGACCAAACATAGTTCTATAGCCTTTAATTTATGAAAGATCTTAGTTTCTTCTTTCGTATTAATCTTTTATTCAAGGCTCTTTAATTTATCTTCAAATTACTCAGAACAGTCCTGTAAAGGAACCGAACGAACACAAACAAGGGTATGTTCATGTTCATTTTTTTAATTTTAATCGAACAAATGAAAAAACAAGAACAACTAAACGAACACAATTTCTTGTCCGTGTTCGTTTGTTAAGGAATTTAGTATGTTCGTGTTCGTTCGTTAAGATGATAAACAAACATAATTGAACACAAACGAACAAACATAAAAGGACATATGTGAATAAATTTAAATGAACAAACATATGTGAATAAATTTATTTTTTTAAAATATAATTCTTTTGTTATGAAAAATAATAAATATAAATAGATATATGTGAATAAATTTAAATGAACATAAACGAACAGACATAAATGAATGGATTACCGAACGTTCACAAACGTAAATGAACGAACGAGCCCTTTGTTCGTGTTTGTTCATTTAATTAATCAAAATCTAAAACGTAGTCTTCTTTCAAGCTTTATTTTCTTGAGATTTGTTTTGGCTCGTCTCCACTTTCTTTGATCTTGCCACCTTTGTATCTCTGGATGTCTTACTTATGTTGAATATGTCGGTGTACAAACCTTTGGGCTTGTTAGAATCAACGTGTTCAGAAGTAGATTCATGAATACTGGACATCATAACATGTCTTCTATTCAGTTTATCTTTCAATCTTTGTATATCGAGCTCTTTCCCCTTGTCCATGGCGGTCATCATACTCATCAACTCGATCTTTTGTGTTTTCAGCTCTTTTATTTCATCAATCTTGGTATTGGCACGAGTTTCAACATGCATGTCTGACGTGTAACCTTCGAAAAAAAACCTCTAGCTTCTTTTAGTATCACTTCAGGGCATTGCCTCATATATGCATTACTTTTTATCTGATCACGTGACCCTTTAACCATTATAAAAGTTTTCTAGATTGATGATAGCCCGTGAATCAACACCTCTTATTCATGTCATGAATATGCAATGCAAAAAAAAAAAACATAGACAATAGAAAATTGGTTATTACGCATGAAAATAATCAGACTAAAAATATAAATGGTAATTACTAAAAAGTAAATTTATACAACCTACCTAAGCATACTTTTCTACCCAAATATGTTCTTAAAAAGTGGGTCCTACTCAAATATACTTTCTACCTGCATACTTTATTTTGCAAAAATAAATCTTAACCGCATGGTATCTAGTTACATGCTTTATTGCGGAAAAATAAATGATAATGAAATTAAAGAGCATAAATGAAATAAATTAAATAAACTCAAATTCTCTCTACTATGCACCTATCGGGCGAAGCTCTAAACAGATAGAGGTTCAGTATGGCTCTAAATAAGATAGGATCTTACGGTTCACTACATGTGGTTTGGTTCTAACAAAGGTACCTGAATTGTCCTTGTTATCGCCTGCTAAGGCTAGCAAGTTCAATTCAGGGGGATACATTTCCCTAGGTCTGCACGGGGATAAAGATCTCACGAAGAAAAAGGTACATATGTATACCGAAAGCGATCCACTATCATGCACGGAGGCAGATACCTCACGAAGGAATAGCTTCTCACTCCCAATTAAGAGGTACATAGCTCGGGTGCAAAGCTCATTATATGAAAAATAAAAAAAATAGATTTTATAAAAATTTTGGTAAAAAATTCAAGAATAAAAAGGCATGGATCACAAATTAAATTAAATCGAAGTCATACTTTTCATCTATTAAGACAAAAAGTAACTGACTTGTGTCTTGACTCTCTAAAAGAAAAAGTCCCCAATGGAGTCGCCAAGTTGTAATAACGAGCCTATGAGCTTGATGCATTTTTTTTGCAAAAACACTTTTCGGTTTTAATGGGAGTTGCCACCAATCTTTAATTTAGGTGAGATTGGATTACCTGAAAACCCGGTTATTTTTATAAAACTTATTTTTATCATTTTTATTAAAAGAACGAGTTTTGGTCTGCGAAACTAGAAAAATATGTTTAGGAGTCTATTACGTGTGGGGAAGGACGGACACCCCCACAACACCCAAAAAATGGTACCTAGTCGATTACATAGTGTTTTAACAATGAAAATTACGAATTCGTATTTCTTTATATGGGATTAACGAGAAATTTATATCCCTTTAAGTTCGAGACATAATTTCACGAGACCCCAGATAAAAAATATTATTCTAAACATTATAATTTAAGATTAAAAAAGATATTTTTATATTAGAGATTAACGAGAAACGACGCCCCTTTGAGTTGGAGGTACGTTTTTCACGAGAATCCCTAATAGGAAAAGTCATTTTAATTTAAAATTTGGTTGAAACAAATGAATGTAGGATATATATATAAAACTAAAAATAAGAATATTAGTGGTAATAACAATAATAGCATTGATACTTATAAATAATAATTAATAACAATAATAATATAATATAAATATAAAAACAATTATGATAACAATAATATAATACTATTAGTAATATAATAGTAACATAATATAATAATAATATAATATATAAAATAATAATCCTAATTAATAATATAATAATGTAATATAAAATATAATAATAACAGTAATAATAATATATTAATAATAAAAAACTAAAAAACAGTGACTGAAATAAAACAAATAAAAAATTTACATGCGAAATTATATAGATACAAAAGTGGATGGACCAAAACTGTAATTTTCTCATTCATCAAAACATGTGGATCTTTCATCCCGGTCGGGTCTATGCGCGGGTACACCAAGGGTAAAATGACGTCGTTTTGCAACCCATTAAATACAAGTTTTGTCCCAAAAAAAATTCATTTTGATATCTGATATTAAAAAAAAAAAACAAGAACTCTCTCAACCTTCTTCCCTCATCTCTTTGCCCAGCTTGGTCGCCGCCTGAGGTCCGTCGTGGATCGGCAACCGGAGTTTATGCAAGAAGTTAGATCAATTTGATTTTTCGTCCTAAACTCGGATCTAAGGTTGGTTTCACTCAAAACCCATCCTAATAACATAGATTTGTTAAAAACCAAAAGTTTTTTTTTTTGTAATTTTTTACCTTTTTGATCTACTTTTTTTCTTTTCGATTTATAACTTTTTTAGCTTGTTTTCTTTCAAAAAAAATTTCTTCTGAAAATGTCCTTTTTTTCGTAGATCGACCCTCTTTCTATAGGGTTTCAACTATGGGTTATCTAGAAAGCATAGGGACATGTATAATTATGTGGTTTTTTGACTTGCGGTCAGTGTATTTCGGATGAGGATAAAGGGCTTAAAAGGAAGGCTAGAGCGGTGGTGGCAGAGGGTGGTTCAAATGGTAGCAAAAAAGATGTGATGTGTTAGATTATTTAGGTTTTATTTGGGTTAGATTTAGGGTTTTGTTTTTGGGATAACTAGGGATTGGTTTAGGTTTTAATTGGGGTTATTTTGGGTCTTGTCGATGGCGGTCGGAGCCAGTGAGACGACATCGACAAAAGGTGGTCGATTGGCTTAGCGGCGGCTAGGGTTTAATTTGGGTAGCTAGGGTTAGTTTAGGTTTAATTATTTGGGTAATTAGGTTGTAAGTGGGCATGTTTATTAGGTTATGTTTAGGTCAAATGTAATGGATTGTAATGGGTTTTAATATTATTGGGCTCCAAAGCTCGAATAGAATTGGGTTCTCACAATAATAATATACAATCATCTAAGATTATGAGAGTGTGGTAATAATCAGGCTCGTTACTGAAATTTTGGTGACCCTAAGGCGAATTTAAAAAATAGTCCCTTATTAATAAGTATTAGAAAAAAAATTATATTTTAAAAGTAAACTATTAATAACAAGTATTAGCAAAAAAAATGGTCTCTAATAACAAGTATTAAGAAAATTAATTTTTTTCCTAATAATAAATATTAAAAAAGGTAGACTCTAATAATAAGTATTAGAAAATAAATTGGGCCCTTAATAACATATATTTAAAAAATTGAATTTTAAGAATAAACCTATAATAACAAATATTGTGAAAAAATTGAACCCTAATATTAAATTTTAAGAGTATATCCCTAATAACAAGTATTAGGAAACAATTAGGTCTCTAATAACAATTATTGAATTTTTTTAAGAGTATATCCCTAAAACCAAATGTTAGAAAAAATTAGACCCTAATAACAAGTATTGAAAAATAATTGGACTCGTAATAATAAATATTGAAAAAATATCTTTTAATAATAGACTCATCATAACAAATAATGGAAAAAGTTAAATCATTAATAACAAATACGAAAAAATTAGAGCCTAATAATGAGTGTTAAAAAATTGTCAGTTTAAAGGAATGATCTTGATGCATCACAACGCGACAGAAAAATCATAAAAACTAGGGAACTAAAAATAGGTAATTGAATAGATTTCAGGTTAGGTCGGGTCAAATCGGATACATACTATTTTAAGTTAATTTAATATTTCGACTCGACTTGGGTCGAGCACGTGTCAATTTCAGGTCAGGTCAAAACGGTTCGGGTCCAAATCAGTTAGTTGACGGGTTAATTCGGGCTCATGTAGACTTTAGGTCGGGTTCATTTCAGGTCGGGTTAATTCAGGTTTCGAATTCGTATTAAGTTTGAGTTCGGTACAAATAGTCGATAGACTTTAGGTTGGGTCATTTCGAGTGAATTATTTAACGTTTTTCACGAACACGAATCACATTAAAAATAAATATTAGGGACTAGAATGAACAAAAATAATATCATATTTAAAATATTAGACTAAATTACAAAAATTAGAAATAAGTAAGGGTCAATTTCGGCTAAAAATAAAATATTAGGGACTAGAGTGAACAAAAATATCAGCATATTAAAAATATTAGACTAAATTATAAAAATATATAACAAATAGGGGTTAATTTTGGTTAAAAATAAATTTTTAGGGACTAACATGAACAAAAATATCACCATATTAAGAATATTAAACTAAATTACAAAAAAATAACGATTAATTTTGACTAAAAATTAAATTTTAGGTACTATAATAAATAAAAATATTATTGGACTAAATTACCAAAAATATAAATAAATATGAGGCAATTTTAAAAATTAAATTGTACAGACTAGAACAAACAAAAATATTTTTAGACAAAATTACCAAAAATAAAAATATACATGGGTCAATTTCCGCTAAAAATAAAGTTTTGAAGACTAGAATAAAAAAATACCATCACATTAAAATATCATTATATAAGTCAATTAGATTCTCACATTATAATATGATAAATTCATAATTTCTCAAATATTTTATTTTTTTTCTTAAAAATCATCGAATCATAGATTTCCTCAATTACATGTCAGGTAAATATCAAGTTCGGTCAATATCAGTTCAGGTTCAAAACAAGCCGAATAATTAACAGGTCGGGTAAAATCAGATCTCGAGTCGTTTCAGTCGGATTATATCAATTATTTGCCAGATTAATCTCGAGTTCGAGTTCGTATTAGTCGGGTGCAAGTCGAGTTCGATTATTATAGTATCAAATCTAACTCGAATTCAGGTTAATAACAGTCAATTATAAATTAATTTTGAATCATCACTTCCTTAAGTTAAAACAAATTTTGAGTCGAGTAAATTTCATTCCAGTTTTCGGATAGAATCAACTTTTTACCTCCCTAATAAAAACTGATAGTTGTAAGAGGATGTCTGAATTTGATGGAACTCATTTCCAACTTCTAAGTGAGACAAAAATCTTTAAATCTGGGTTTATCTTAAGACTTCATTCAAAACTAAAATGATGAAAGAAGGCAAATAAAAAGTGGAGACTCCCAGTCCCAGAACACAAACAGTAGTTTATAAGCCTGACACGTACTCCACCACTTGGAGGCTTCCTTTGCCAAGGAATTATAAAGAAGCTTCTTTAAATCCTATCCTTGCAGTTGCAACAGCAGAGCTAATGGCGTTTCTGCAATTCCCATCATCATGTTTCAGGACAACCTCAATTCCTACTTTTTCTATGCCCATTAGAGCATCTTCTCCTCTCTCTCTGCCAACCGCTCAGAGCTTAAACCCAGATTTTAGAGTCAAGTCCTTGAAGTGGGTCTTCTCTGGGGCTCTTGCCCTTACAGTATCCGTAACAGGCAAGTCAAATTACCCTGTAATGAATGCGGGTCTGGGTCTTTCATTCTACTATTGATTGTGTTCTTATGTAACTTCAGCATTACCTATGTCTTTGCATCATGCAACTTTCAAATGCTGGGTAATGTTTTAGCTTATTACTTTTGTTTATTCATGCAAAATGGAGTTTAATTATGAAAATATGCTTTTAGGGGTTGGGTTGGCGGAGGCAAAAGTTGGGGTTAACAAGCCGGAATTACTTCCCAGAGAGTTCACTCCGGTCATTGATGTAGCAGGCTTTCTCTCTGATGGCCAGGTTTGATTTCTTTCAATATTTCCACTTCTCCCCCTGGAAAATGACTACAATGAAACTCAGTGAAGCCTTATGTTTTGCATTGATGAAATCAACCTACTAAGCATTCCACACTGTAAAAATAGAATTATCTGATTTGGTGATACAAAACTTATAGGCCTGTCTTTTGTTTGTTCCATGTATGAACTTCTTTGTGTCTTCTAAACATGAGAGGAGTTCTATATATAAGCAAATATTTACTGTCCAAAAAGGTACCTTTTCGTGTAGACATAGCTGCAAAAATGGATGCCTCTTTGTAAGTGTGCAAACAGATGTATGCTTCTATCGATATGATTCTATGTCTGGACGGACACAATTCTGTAGATAACCCTGTTTTGAAAATGTTCCAATATCAGATGTGCTTATTTGATGATTTTCTTCCTATAGCTTGTTTGTTTTGAACAACTTTAGTTGATTTATTTTTCCATGAGATAATTTATATCGGTCGAGTACAGAGCCCCTTTCCATGTTAAATGACCAATACTCATATCTAGTTTGATGCTTAATTCCATGCTTTGACCCTCGTTCCACCTAGTTTTAGCTCTCATGTTCTTAAGTTTACTAAGGTAACGTAAAAATGGAGTAAAAACAGTTTCTTGAGTATGTCTTCCCCATTTCTAGTTTTCTTATCGGCAATCAATTCATGGAGTTACAATTAGAACTACTATTTTTTAGAAACGTCTTGAGGAACAAAAATATTCTTCCAAACTTGATGAAAGTGTGCGACTTCACATCTGAGGTGATTGCTGAAAAGGTGCTTGTTAATGACGACGTCCCTTGTTAAGATATGGTGTCCTTTTGTTTTGAAGGGACAGACTGACTATTTGCTTGTTTATAACTTTGTTTCATGCTGTTATATGGAGCCTATTTCGAGGTTGTAATCCTTTTGGAAGTGTTTACGAATTACGCGGCAGATTAACACTAACTTTGGGCTGTTAAATCCCAGGAGAAACGACTCGCTCAGGAGATCGGTGATATTGAAAAAGATACCGGCTTTAAGTTGAGAGTTTTAGCACAAAATTACCCTGACACACCAGGTATGAGTAATATATATTCTGTCATTGACCTCACTGAAAAAAATGTTTCTCTTTAAAACTTATGTTAATTCTATTAAATTTAATTCTTGAAGTTGTTTGCAAAGTTCAAATTTACTTAAACTTCTCAAATTGCTACAGGGTTGGCAATCAAAGACTTTTGGCAAGTAGATGATAGAACTATAGTTTTCGTTGCTGATCCCACATTTGGTAAAAAAATTTGGGTATGGCATTGTCCATAGACAGTGTTATGATATATGAGTGTTTTTTAATTATATATGGATTTCGGACCAGGCAATATATTAAATTTCAATGTTGGGGCTACTGTTGACTTAGACATTCCCCGAAGCTTTTGGAGCCGTTTACCAGGGAAATACGGAAACATGTTTTACTGGAAAGAGAAGGTAAAGTTTACTTGTTCATCCATGGACATTAACAGTTTGTGTGTGAAATGTTCTGCTTATGCATTTTTTACCCTGTAAAGTAATTTCGAGTTATTTCGGCTGGAACAGGGGGAAGATGCATCAATTGAAGCTGCTGTCATGGCAATATCAAATTGCTTAAGAGAACCTGTGGGGCCAAATAATTGTTCCGAGGTAAAATAGCACTATATCAGTACTACAAGCATGATTTATTCCTTATGTTCTTCTTTTCATTCCGTTTGATGAATTATCTTCTGCAACTCAGACTTTGTATAGGTCGAAAGGTATATATATTATGTACTATTATAAACCAAGTGGTAAACGAATAAGAATTTCTCTCTTTTACTTGTTCCTCGAATGGATCTTGTTTGCAATGTGACTACTTTGAACACATTTCTAGAATATTTATATCTCATAAGAATGACATTGTTTCTTTGTGTTATATTGGCAAAGATATGAATACAGAGATCAAAACACCGACACATCGACACTCTGGTGTATGTTTATGTTTCTGCTGAAGTTGTAGTAGTGTGGGACTTTACATGCAGGACACAGAAAAAACTGTCTTCATGGATGCTAGAATGAATCATTAAAACCATTTTTTGTAAACATTTGATTAGTGATTAGCACGAAATCAATGGAGGAAAAAAGAAATAACATTAGCTTAATCAGCCTGCCAGAAAACAGTATAATCAAACTCCACCTAGATTCACTTTATTTAGTTTTCTAAGATCTTCTGCAACTCTTCAGGTTGACAAGGAAGTGTTAAAGCTCCCATTTGTTGGAATCCATATTCCTCCTTAGCTTGCTCTAATAACCTCAAAAACGCTGGATTCCTAAGACAACTCAGCTCCAAGATAAACCTCTTTGATTCCCCACCATTGACTGCAACCACTGCAAAATGCCCTTCTTTCACATCCTTTGGTATCTTTGTTTCTTCAACATCTTCATCGAACTCGACGACGTTTTGATTGGGGCCTCTTGTTGGTAATTCCAAGAGGAATATCTTTAACTTTTTCATCAAAAGCCTAACCATTACAAGCCCTGTATGGTGCTGTTCCCAGTTGTGCATTTTCACACACTTCTCCAAAATGTGATGGATTGATTAGTGGATCCTGAGAGAGAGATTTATACAGGGGTGTTAGAAAAGAAACTGGAAGCAAATGTGAAATTTCTGAGAGACATTATGGGGGCCATTTTCATATGGTTGGAGCCAAACTATCATTTAATGCCATTTTCCCATGCTTTCTCGGAAGCTGGTGGGTCTCTATTGAAACGCGGTATACTGCAGCAACATGCATGCAACAGTGGCTCGGCCTCGCTGGACTCGTTGAGCTGTGTTTTTACCATACAGTAAAAAGAAAAGATTCAATTTTGAACTCTAAAACAATCCTAAATTTAACCATTACAGGATATAAGATCAATTCATAGGATGTCGGCCGTATTTAATGCATTCAAAGTTACCCCAGTGCTTCTAGGTTTGAGAAAGCAATGTCATTTCATCATCGGCGAAAGCCAAAGGTGTATTTATTTGGAAATTAGAAGATATTTCTCCGCAAGGAATTCCAAGAAAGTACCTAATTGTAAATGAATCGGGTTTGAACGAACAAAATTATATTTATGTTCGATTGTGTTCGTTTATTTATTTTTTAAAGGTGTACGTATTCGTTTGTTTATCATTCGCGAACGTATTCGTTTAAAGTACAAAAATATTAACTAAACAAACAAAAATCTAAAGTGGTGAAATTATGCAATTAACTAGTCTTTAAGCTCCTCATGCTTCACAGTTTGAACTCCAAAGTTCATTTTGTGTTCAATTCAGTCATTATCTTTATCAATATTTAAAATTTAAAAAATAAAATGAGCTTACAAACGCGCCGATAAATGATATTGTTTATAGACAAAAACGAACCGAACACACCTCTGTTCATATTTGTTCGTTTATTAAATAAACATACAAAACTTGTTCATACTTATTTATTTAGCTTAATAAACAAACGATTCGTCAAATGCTCTATTCATTTACACCCCCTAGATACCATACTCAGATTTGTGAACCAAATAATCCATGAAGCAATGAGAATGAACCTTTGCTTGCTAGTTGGAGTTTTGAAGTAAATGATGTACTTCGATATTGGTTGGAACCGACAACCGAGTGGTTTTCTGTACCTAAGATTCGGTTTCCATCGTTAGTCAAGATTTGAAAGAAGTCAAGAGAATCCAATAATTTCCTTACACAAATAATACATAAAAGTGAGAATTTTCACCGTGTTGTACGGTTGTGTACAATTTGCTACGGTTGTCTTGTCTGATGGTTGGGGTACAGATTGAGGAATTTTGCGAGTATGGAACAGTAGCGTCTGCTTTGTAGCTTTGACACGGACCATAGCTGAATACATAAACTGAACTTAATCCATATTCCTACTTAGCATGCATTGTTAACAAAGGTCTCTAATTAGCACCTTGTTTGCCGGGACGGGGCATTGTTTCTGCAATTCCCTCGATGTTTGTTATATAGGCATGCATGCATGATTTGATTCATAGAGTTCTACCGAGAATCTGCAAGTAATATATATTGAGCGGAACAAGAACTCGGAAAAAGTACAAGAAATATTTTATTTGTCTTCCTATTAACTTTCTAGTATTTTACCATTACATACAGTCCAGTCCATTTTTATATACTCCAAAGCCTTACTATATTTCAGTTGGCAAAATGACAAAAAATGCCCCCTAACATTTGCATGTTTTGTTATTTAGCCCTCTATTCTTTTTTTTTGGAGCAAACAACCCCCAACGTTTGCATGTTTTTTTATTTGGCTCCCTATTCTTTTTTTCTAGAGCAAACAACCCCAACGTTTCAATTTGGTCCAAATATGCCCTAGTTGGATGGAAAAAGTTAGTCAACTAACGGTCAGCGGTTGATGTTGACTGAATTTGCCACGTGTTAAGTTCCGTTGACGTGTTAGCATCATATTCGCCATGTGTCACCATCAAGTTCGGCCATGTGTCAACGGTTGATTTTGACGTCTGCAGCTCTTAACACGTTGCAAGTCCAGTCAACATCAGCCGCTGACCTTTAGTTGACTAACAATTTTCATCCAACTAGGGCATATTTGGACCAAATTGAAACGTTGGGTTGTTTGCTCCATACAAAGAATAGGGGGCCAAATGACAAAACATGCAAACGTTAGGAGTTGTTTGCTCCAAAAAAAAAGAATAAGGAGCCAAATGACAAAACATGCAAACGTTATCATTTTGCCATTTCAGTTCATAAGATAAGCAAATTGAACACTACCAGACAAGACAACTTCAAATGAGTTGCTTTCCCTTGTATTTAAATAACAGTTATTGATGAGTTACTTTCCCTTGTATTTGAATAATAGTTAATGAGGGTTTTTATTATGAATAGATCATTCCATTGTGCTCAAGTTAACGAGGATCCATTGCGATAATGGAAGTGTATATATATATATTTTCATTGTCACTTGCTGCATACTAACTTCACTATGCAAGAGAGAAGCAAGTGGTACATTAAGAAAAACACCAGATGAGTAATTCAATCAAGATCTATCAGCTTTCTAGGCCAGTTTCCAATGTTGTAGAATATCCTGTAATTCTTGAGTTTGACAAGGAAGGAAAAAACCCCCTTTTGCTGGAACCCGTATTCCTCCCGAGCCAGCTCGAGTAGACACAAGAATGCAGGGTTCATTAAGGTGTCTAGTTCAATGACATATCTCTTGAGTTTCCTTTCCCTTCACTGCAAAGACTGTAAAATATCCTTCCTTAACATCATCTAGTACTGTTGGTGAAGCCATTTCCACTTCTCCATCAAATTCAACCTGGTTGAGAGTTGGTCCTCTGGATGCTGAGACGCCGAGTCCTTTTCGTAGTCTTTGAAAGAAAGGTGTAAACATCTCTAAAATCTCGTTTTCTTTCTGCAAGGAAATTTATATTACTCAAGGCTATCTTGTATCAAGCAGTGTGGAACCACGTATAAGAGAAACTGCGTAAGACTTGTATTTTGTCCGATTCGTCAACTTGAGTACAGTTACAACGACTAACAGACGCGGAATACTGATCTGGTAATATGTTAATCTCACTTTCTCACCATATCTTTTCACTGCCATATTCACTATATAGTGAATTGCACACTATTTTCCATTCCTTTTCTCTCCCATTTTGATGACATTGCGAATAAAGCAATAAATCTCTTCCCCTAATATGGAACATTGGTGCTTTACACAAGAGAAACTGCTGGCAAAGTGGCTAAGTTACTAACTAGAAACTGATTTGAGGCTGCACATGTACAGTTTGAAGCAAAACTACTACAAGCTATTGGCATAGGTGGATTGAGCAAGATATTTGAAGTACTTTTCACTTAACTTCTCTCAATTTCAGAGTTAGAATCAAACAAATCTGTCAAGAAACTTACATTATTATTGACACAAATAATGTTACAGAATCTTCTTTAGCAACAAGTTCTTTTACAAGAATCTAAATAGATTAAGAATGTTACATCGAGTTTGTTTAGCATTTGAATAGTTTAACATTATGCATAACTGCAACAATGAGCCAGCAATTATCTATATATCAAGATGCTGTGCTGCCTTTTAAAATCTTCTGCAGCTCTTCAGGTTGACAAGGGAGGATAAGGACTCCTTCCTTTTGGAATCCGTATTCTTCTTTAGCCTGCTCTAACAGTTCCAATAATTCTGGGTTTCTCAGATGCCTTAAGTCCAAGATAAACCTCTTCTTTTCTCCATCTTTGACAGAAATAACTGCAAACTGCCCTTCCTTCACATCTTCTGGGACCATATTTGGTTCTTCTAATTCTTCATCGAACTCGAAAACATTGTGATCCGTCCTCGGTGGAGTTAAGACCGAGATGAGTCTTAACAGGTTTTTGGTTAAAAGTCTAAGCATCATAAGCCCTGCATGGCGTTTTCCCCACTTCTGAATTGCCACAGACATTTCACAATATGGTTTGATGTACTAATTTGGAACTTAGAAACATATTAGAGTTTTGTTTTGTGATAAAGTTGCAGACCTCTGAAAGAAATTTATAGCAGATTAAAGAAGGTGGAAACTATAGGTGAACTTTCCAAGGGACGGTATGGTTTGCAACTTGCTACCAAGCATCATTCAAGGCAATCATTGACAGTCTTTTCAAACACGGAAGATAGTTTCGAACACGGAAAATAATGGAGGTATTTGATTTCTTGGCTGAAAGCTTTGCATTTCAGACAGTTTTTTTTTACAACCTAGCGTTTGTGAACCGGATCTCATCTTTTCATGGAAGAAAGACATTTACATACTTTGGTTTTGTGGATGAAGCCAAAAAGAACAACAATGCAGACATATAGATATGCCAACTGATGATTTGAACTTGTTAACGGCCAAAAATAATGGGAAAATTTACTTGTTTTATTTACCAAGGAAACATACTATACATACAAGAATACTAGGCCTAGATAAGGAAAATAAATAAATTAAAAAACCCAAGAATAAATTGCAGTATAAAAACATTTATTTTAATTACAGCATGTAACAGAACTGTTTTTAATACCCGAGACTTGGTCCTGCGCTCTTAGAAGATGAATTGATGCCTATGTGATCTTAACAATATACTTTTCAAGTACCCTGCTTGCAGATCAGTCCAATTGTTTCTGAGGCTAGAAGACAAAGTTAATCACATTTATAAACGAAGTAATCCATGAATCAATAAACCCTTCCTTGTTATTTGCAAATTTCAAGTAACTGATATACTGGATCCATATTTTGTTGGAACCGAGTGGTTTTTGCTGCTTATGCAACGTGCCCTCAGATTTCTTTCAAAACACAAGATTTCAGTGAAGTCATAGAATCCAATAATTAAATTACACAATTCTGCATAAAAGTTGGAAATTTTCACCTTGTACTACTGTGTACAATTTGCTACGGTTGTCTTGTGTGATGGTTGGTAGACAAAGAAATGAATTATGTTAGAACATGGGACCGTAAACAAGTAGCGTCTTTAATCATTCGAAAAAGAAAGAACGGTTGCGTCTGGTTTGCAGGTTTGAAATGACACTAGCTGAGTATCTATGGTCTGTTCTTACATGATATTCCTAAGTTTTAGCAAACATGCCCCAGTCAGCTTTTAGCTTTCGGGTTTAACACGCAGTTGCAAGGTTTCAGTCTAGAAAATGGCAAGCTACATGCTAACTTAAAGCGAAAAATAAAAAACTGCGAGAAGTTAATTTCTTGTAGTATTTGGAGTGCTTGAGCATTGGAAGTTGGAACTGTTAGTACTATTGAAAAAGGATTAAGCTGTCATTAAAACACCTATGGTTGTTCCTCCTGGGAGTTCAAGTTAGCTCAAGCTTTGAAAACACAAATTCTTTGAGGGCTTAATATGATATAATATGCATGTACACAGTAATTATCATTGAAAAAGTTTTAAGGCCAGAGGTGTGATGGGATTGTAGAAAGCCAGATATGAATGAATGGAGAAGGCAAAGTTAAAGAAACAAAGCTCACTTTTTGAAGTTCACGAACTAACATAACTTGATATTAATCATACAAGATAACATAACTTGACATTGCACACTTAAGTTTTACAAAGCCAACGAGTTTTTCAACTGACGAAGACGATACGGTGCAAAAGGAATCGACAGGCAAAAGGATCACGAATAATGCAACAGCATAGGACTAACTACTGAAATTGAACAAATCTGAGAACCAAGCAAGACATGTTCACTGGTGCAAGAACTCGAAATCTAACTAAATATCTTTTATTTGTCCTCCTGGTAGCTTTCTAGAACGGTAGCATTACATATATCCCAACTTTCAGTGCAGACATTGCTTTCTCTGCTATGCTCTAGAATCTCCTCAAGTTCATGAGGCTGACAAGGGAGAGAAAGAACCCCTTTCTGGTGAGTTCCATATTCATTCTGAGACTGATCGAGTAGGCATAGGAATTCAGGGTTTGTTAAGTGGCCTAATTCAATAACAAACCTTTTTGTTTCATTTCCCTCCCCTGTAGAGACAGCAAAAAACCCTTCTTTAACATCACCCGGCACTGCTTTACCGACACTCATGTCTTCGTCAAAATTGGACTGGTCGAGCCTCGGAGAAGAGCTGTGTGCTGAACTGGAGAATCGCTTTCGTAGTTTCTCAAAGAAAGGGAGGAACATCATTAAGCCTCTTTTGCTTTCTGCCATATTCTTGATCGACAAGTTCTATGTAAACTTATGAGTTTCTTTGAAATCTACACACCATTTTTGCCACACTTTAAGGTATTTATACTGGTTTGTGAACCAAAGTTGGAAAATATTTTTTCAAGTAATGATGTGGAGCCACACAGGATTATACTGTTCTCACTTCTCAACATGAAATTCATGTTCATGATAAAACCTCCTAAATGGTTTGGAAAACCGGTGATTAACTGAACCATACATTCATTGATGTAGTATTAGGCCATTAGCATTATATTTTGATTGTTTTCTTAAAATAGTAGGTCCTCCTGTACATCTACCATGAATCTGCAGTCAGATTATTAACCACTGCTAGGGATGAGAGGATAAGAGTTCCAGCCTGAGAGGCCTGCGCCGTTGGACCATCTCTTTCATTCTAGCTAGTAGATGCATGCCATTTAATACCGATGTTTTGTATTTTTGCTTCAAATTTTTTCTCTACTTAATTCTACTCTATCTGAAACAAGGACCTCACATTGCTTGAATGTGAATGGAGAAAATATCTGTGTGCATGTGCTGAACGGCTATGGTTTATACGATGTCGGCAATGAGTTACAAACGATGACTTTAGATCATCTTCAAAAGGTGACGTTTTCCTCAGAAGAGAAACTCCACATCTCACAGGAATACATATGCTAAAGACTGGTGAGTTTCAAACTGCTAGACTGTTAAGGGTCAAACTTGTTCACCAAGAAGCTAAAAGTGTTTCTCCATCCTTACGATTCTACAGATTCGAACCCGGTGGTACTGCTTCATTTCTACTTCTGGTTTTTCTTTTGTAAACCTAGTCTTGGAAGTTGTTTTGCCCAATATTTCCATTATTACTCTGCACTGTGCATGACAGATGGTTGGGAAACAAAGGAATAATTGAGTTATGTCGAGTGCATGGGACCATAGAAAATAGGGTCAGGTATGGGTTTTAAAATGACAGGAGATAAGAATTTCTTGATTTATCTACATCAGCATATTCCCAACTCTTTGCATCACTCGCCTTGTCACCTATCTCTGTAATCTGTCCTTGTCTGCAAAATTTTAGTGTAAAATAACCAAACCATCGACAGTCCTTTCGAACACGGAACACAAATAGAGGTGGTTGATTTCTTAGATGAAAGCTTTATTTACTGATTTACTCAAAATTTCAAACAGTTGTAATAACCAGGGAGTACATACTACATATTACAGAATATGATGGGGTTCGGATCTTATATATTTCTTTTCACAGGCACATTTACTGACGTAGGTTTCGTCAACGAAAGCCATAAAAGAACAAGGCCATAGAGTTTAGAGTAGATTGTCCCTTTCCAAGACCAGACCAGTGACATTATTGCTGAGGCAGGAGGACTGAGTTAACTTGATGGGTGGTGGTTCATATGATGTCGGCAGCTAGTAACATTTAATGCGACCGAAATTTACCGTCTGTTTTCATGGATCATAGGTTCAACATATGAACTCACCCAGCAACCAGTTCTTAAATTGTCTTTTCTTTTCTTGTATGAATTTCTCATTAAAATTTTGCATGCAATATCTTCAATCTCGTCCATGTACTAGAGAAGGTTAAGGAAATACATTGTCCTTCCCTTTTCTGAGAGATTTCTGCAAGATGTATTTACTTTATAGCGTTATAAAGATCAAGAGACATAATTAGGCAGATAATTCGATTCGAATCCAAGATCTAGTCTATAGCTAACCCTTGCAATTTCATGCCTTATTCTTTTATATATAGAAAGAAGAATGCAATAATCCTGTTTTCTGGGGTCCTTGTAATCAATCATTGAATCAAACAACGAGTGATTATGAAAAAAAGAAGTAAACACCGTGTTGTACTTGTGTACAATGTCGCCACTGTTGTCTGATGGTAGACAAACAGCAACGTGTATATATCAAATGCATGGGCCATGGGGACATTTAATGCAAGTGTGTGTGGTCTGGTTTGTGGCCATGAAATATTTCATTTGAAATGGCTGAAGAAGCTTAGAGTTCATGGCTTTTATCAACGTGATAATTATTCATTTGCATGATACATAGATTTTAGGTGTAAGAAAACGACACAGCACGGAACTAATCAAGTTGGCTGTTTCAACTAATGTTTATTAGCATCGTTTTCCACGCCACCAGTTTGAAGATACCATGTGCGTATCCTTTAACCTTAACAATAATTCAAATGAATAATTATCACCTTATACGATTGTGTGTGCACATCTAACCAATTACTTTAGCAAGCATGCATAAAGTTATCAATAACTCGTTCCCACATTGTGGTTCTAAGAATTAATAAACTGAATCAATGAAAAAAGGACCATCATTATATCATACTTGGAAGCCATCAGTAATTTCAAAACTGTAACCACGTTTTTTTTTTTAAATTTCTTTTAACACAAGTGTATCAAAGCATTTTTAAAGAAGAAATCAGCTACTAATTATCCCCTAAATCAATTCCTTGAAATCTTAGCTTAAAAATAGGGATTCATTTTGAAAATCTCTTTTATTTTGTAAATCGATAAAAAAAACTTGGGAGTCGCCACCGGCCACTTGGATAAGGTAGGCCGGACACCAGAGAACCAGAGATTCATTTTGAAAGGGCTCGGAACTTGGTTACGTGTGGGGAAGGATTAGCACCCCCATCACGTCCGGAAATCGATACCAAAATATTTGTTGCTTTTAATCGAAGGAAATTGTCGAAATTTAAAAGGAATTTAATTCGGTGACTTTAATTGAAAATTAACCTTAATTGAACGGGCTTTATCAATTTGGTGGGTTTAAATTAATTGGACATTTAATTAATAAGGTTGCGATACATCGGACCATAGATTAAACCGACATCGAATAAGCCCGACTACCATGTTAATTCATGGTTCGAATCCCGCACGTCACATTTATGCATGGTGCAAGCAGTTAAAGAATGATATAATGACTTCATCCAGTTTTAATTTTACCTTGAGTCGGTAAGGATTAATTTAAATATTTGGGTCAACATCCTTTAAGCTCGGACTGTTACGACACGAATATCGGAATTAATGGTTACCTCCCTTTTTATGATTCAAATTAATTAGCGTGCGATTGAAATGGTTATAGTCACATGAATGACAAATAGGGGATGGCAAACAAAGACATAAAAGAGAAGCACACAAGGCCCAACCCAAGATCTAACCTAAAAGGCCCAAATTATGAGAAACCATTTCGTGATCTAATTAATCTAGGTGGGTCTAGTATTTAACCTTAGATTGATTAACCCTAAAGACACGAGCCCCACAATTAGCTTAATTAATTCAAAATTAACCTTAATTGAACGGGCTTTATCAATTTGGTGGGTTTAAATTAATTGGACATTTAATTAATAAGGTTGCGATACATCGGACCATAGATTAAACCGACATCGAATAAGCCCGACTACCATGTTAATTCATGGTTCGAATCCCGCACGTCACATTTATGCATGGTGCAAGCAGTTAAAGAAAGATATAATGACTTCATCCAGTTTTAATTTTACCTTGAGTCGGTAAGGATTAATTTAAATATTTGGGTCAACATCCTTTAAGCTCGGACTGTTACGACACGAATATCGGAATTAATGGTTACCTCCCTTTTTATGATTCAAATTAATTAGCGTGCGATTGAAATGGTTATAGTCACATGAATGACAAATAGGGGATGGCAAACAAAGACATAAAAGAGAAGCACACAAGGCCCAACCCAAGATCTAACCTAAAAGGCCCGAATTATGAGAAACCATTTCGTGATCTAATTAATCTAGGTGGGTCTAGTATTTAACCTTAGATTGATTAACCCTAAAGACACGAGCCCCACAATTAGCTTAATTAATTCAAAATCATGCCCCTATGAGACGAGCACATGATTTAAATTAATTAAACTAATCTAAATCTAATCTAAGCCCGAAGCTAGTAACTAGGCCCAACAAATGTGAGCACTGAACTACAACACCTATACCTAAAGTCTAAGGCCCAAAAAGCCTCTACTAAACCTGACTAAAAGCCCGCAAGACAAGGCTTGAAATTAAAAAAAACTAAGCCTAAAAAGTGGCCCTAAACTTAAAGCCCTAAGCTTAACCTAATTTGGGCCTAAAACCCAATTAAACTATCTAAGCCTACACTAAAGCCCAAAAGCACCTAATCCTAGGCCCGAAGCAAGCTAAATAGGGTAACTAAGGTTCAACACCCAAATCGAAATGGGCCTAAAATCCAAAAGTCTAAGACTACAACAAACCAACAAGGCCCAAAAAAGACAACTTATGTTCTCTAGCATTCAAATAATTGATATCCAAACATATTAACACATTTTAAGCTAATCAACCACAAAATTAATGCTAAAAAGTAAATTAAACATCACACTATAAACTGGAAATGAGACTTAATTGAATAAAAACAAAATTAAAGGACAAATTAAAAGGAAATGAACAACCAGCTTGAAACGGTGACCAAATTGCAATACACAACGAAAATTCAGGGACCACAGAAAGGGTTTAAAAATGCAGAACTCCTTAAAAGGTAAGTAGGCCGAGGCAGAATGGCTTAAAATGCAATTTCCCCTTTTTTAAGACGTTAAAACAGTATATATCACACATTTTTAACTAAAATTAAAAAAAAATTATAACCCAAAACCTAACCCCCAGACTCTCTGAACTCTCTCTGGGCAGGGGATGAACACCGGCGTGGTGTTCATCCACACCGCCGCCCTACCCAGAATACGACCGTATAATCCAATTTCTGGAGGCTCCGCCGCCACGTTGGCCGCCGTTTGACGGTGGCCGACAAGTTTCAAAAATCACCATAACCCACTTTTTAACCTAGAACACAGATCCGAACCTATTTCACTCAAAATCTGAACCTTTCTTTTGAAAATCACCAAAAACAGAACTGAAAGAAACCCCTTTTCTTTTTTTTCTTTTTAAAAGGGGACCATCGAGGTTAGAGGCCTTTTCCAGGGTTGTCTCCACTCCGTTTCACCATTTAAGGCTTATCAATAGGCGGGAGGAGACAGATCGACGCGAGAGAAGGGGGAAACTACAAGGGTAAGAACTATCGAAACCCTAAATCTCTATGATTTTCTTTATATAAATACTTGAAATGTAAAAGGAAGATGGTATACCTTTGTAAATGTGAGGTTTTGCTGCCTTTTTGCTATTCCTTTCTGAATATTTCCAGTATGCCCTCCTTTACAAAGTTAGGGTTCTCTGATTTATATAGCTCGTAATTACATGTATTTATCAAATAGAATTAAAATTGCAGAAAAATCTTATTGGTTGCTGTTATTTTCTCTAGAATGTTGTTGTGCACCTCTGTAATTGCCGGCTTGCCCCTTAATTCGCATTGTTTTTTGACATTTTATGTTATTTGTGCTTCTGATTTTCTCTGTTAATTCGTCTTTTTTGTTGTATATGCCACTGTGGCCAAGTAGTCATGGAAAGGGAACCAGCTTCCTGCCAGCGTGGCGGTCGTCGTGGAATGGAACAACTGTCGTGGCGTCGAGGTGGCGCTGGTGTGGCCAAAATGCAAATGGTCACGGGAGTTGGAGGGGTCTTGCTGTTGAACTGCACGTGCGCGTGGGGAATGATAAGTAGCGTGTGATGATATGAAGAGCCCCTCCTACTTCATCTTGGACCGTCAGATCTCGCCAGATCTAACGGCAGGGAAAGGGCTGTGCAAAAAGTATAATGAGGAATTAGGGTTTTTTGTTATCATATTATTATGAAAGGGTTTTGGGTTTTAATTCGATTGGGCCCAATTGGGCCAGATATGTATATAAACTGTAAATGGACTTTTTTAAAAAATAAATGGGCATGTTTAATTATTATAACATTTATCCATATTGTATTTTGGGCAGTTATATGTGTATACAAAAACTTGGGTTTCCTATTTGTAATACTCATTTTTGTATTTCTCTAGTTTAATCAGAAAACAAAACATATAACTATAGTAATACTTATAATAGAATGTAGTAATATATAAATAGGAATATAACGATGATGGTAATTATAATAATAGTATATAGATATAATGATAGTAATTAAGAGGTGATGATATCATTTTAATAATATACTATAGTATTGAAGGGTCTTATTTTAATTGAATAATATGATATCAAATAACAAAGCATGGATATATAGTTAATTAAAACAGTATTAACAAATAACTAATTTTTGGTTTTTAGCAAAGCCCATAACATTGTTTAGAAAGTAATAACATATATAAGCCTGTTACTAAAGAAGGGGAAAGAAAAGGTTATCTCGGAAAAAATTAGTGTCTATAGCTGCCCCTCTTTGCTTATACTTGTGGAACAATAATAAAATAAAGACCACAAACACTAATTTTGTCCTACTTCCCTATCAGACGTTTATGAGCTGCGAGTTCTTCCTATATAGAACTGTTCGCTCTTTCTCTCCATACAGCACGGAGCTATGAGTATCTACCTCTTTTACCCCACAATCCCCGATCTATGAGTATCTGCCTCATCCGCTCGGTAGTTTCGACATGGCAAGTTTTAAATCTTTCGCCTGAAATCCTTGAGGTTTGAGTATCTACCTCATTCGCTCTAAAAACTCCAAACTATGAGTATCTGCCTCTTTCGCTCTGTAGTTCTAGTATGGCGAGTTTGAAATCCTTCGCCTGAAATCCTTGAGCTTTGAGTATCTGCCTCCTTTGCTCTGAAAACTCTGAATTATGAGTATCTGCCTCCTTCGTTCGGTAGTTATAGTATGAAAAGTTTGAAATTCTTCGCCTTAAATCCTTGAGCTTTGAGAGTGCCTCATTTGCTATGAAAATTCTGAATTATGAGTATCTGCCTCCTTCATCAGATAGTTCTAGTATGGCGAGTTCGAAATCCTTCGCCTGAAATCCTTGACCTTTGTTGCTTAAATATCTGTAAAAGATGCAACACCATGATAGTGTAAATTAGCATGCTCCTATCTTAGAGATGCCTAGTCTACATGATGCATGACTGACGGGATTTAATTGTTTTTCCCAAAAGACTTTCTTTCCTAGATCAGCCATTCTTTGACTTATTCTTTACTTCCTTCATTTTTCTTCTTCTTCTTCTTCTTCTTGCTCTTTGCAACGAATGGTGCTTTGTCTCATGCTCAAGTGCTACCATTTATGCTCTTCTTTTCATTCCAACCTTCTAACATCTCCTTGTCTAGAAACTCCTTTTCAGTTTCTATCTTGGATTTATTTTCCCAAAGTGCCCTTTCAGGTTTTCACTTTAGTTTTCTTTTCTCCCTTTTCTTTTCCTTTTTCTATTTCTTTTTGTTTTTTCCTTTTTCTTTTTCTTTTTCTTTCTCTGTTTTTTTTTCTTCTGTCGGTCCCTTTTCAGGTTCTTTTGCCCAGGGACAGTTTTATACTCAAAATCTCTTTACTTCTCTGTGGCAGTCTTAAAACATGATGTGGTCGGGGCTTATTTATCCTTTCTTAGCCTAATGAATGAAGTCATATCTCGGTTCGGCCTTAATATACTTCTTTGCACCATCTACATTTAAAAGGTTAGAACATAGTAATACCAAGAAACCTTTTTGTTTTTCATAAACCTACTTGCAGGATGCTTATGAAAAGACATGAAAAGATTGCGAAGCAATACTTTATTAATATTTTAGAATTTTTAGAATGATTAAAAGTCATGGCAAACATAGAAGAAAAAGAAAACAAAGCATGACGTTGCATCACAATCATTAACTGTATGAATGACGTGAGAGCCCACCAACCGAAATAGATCTCTTGCTAGAAAGTTTCTGCTGAAACTTCTTAATTCCTGAGAGGGTTCCTTTTCTTGGATGTCTAATGTTGCGCGTAATAACTGCTACGCAGTTGTGCAAGTATACACGTCGCAAGTTATAGTATAAAAGATATCGTCTCCACAGGGATTGGTGCTACTTCAAGAATCTAGTCTCTTGCACTGTAAAAAGTAAAAACACAAGTAAAAGATTATAGAAGTTTTAACTAATCTAGAAAGCAAATAAGTAAAAGAAAAGATGAATTCAATTTAGAGAGATAGGCCAGGTTATCGTGAGTTGAGGTGTGATAGCCGATTGGATTGTCTTGGTAAAAAAAAGTGCACGGGCAACTCAGTTACCGTGGCAACTTGCACGACGGGGTTGCCTTGGCAACTAATTGATGGTTGCCTGGGCGACTAGTTGGGCAACTACTTGGGCGACTGGGCAGCAACTTCAAGGTTCGGCGGAGCATTCTTCAATGGTTTCTTCTTATCCCTAAGTCGAAACTCTAGCTACTTGTGCATGCCTTGATAATACATCCCTGCGTGAATCAAGGGTGAACAACAACCAATCTTGCGCTCCTCTTAGCCGTTGAAATCCTTAACTTATTCCTAAGCCGGATTAATCTTCACCATCATTGGATTGAATAAAGATCATATTCATTCGTTTCTTGAATCTAACTCTCCCGATATTAGATAAATGGATGAAATCACGAGATCCTCTCCCAATTCACTGCAAAACAATAATAAGAACCAAGAATGAATAAACCTTGAAATAGAAAAGTGCAAACTCTTATTACCTAAACAAAAACCAATAGTTTCTCTCAACCACAAAACACAATAACCATAGCCAAGTAAATTTAGTTCATGGCTAGGTTCCAAAGAAACACAAGATAAACAATCCCTAGCAAGAACCCAATCGAACAAGGAAGAAAAGCTGAAGCTTGTCGAAAATTCCCCTTTGCTTCCTCTCTTGGTCTTGTCAATTCCCTCTTGCTCTCTCTATGCATCTTGTCGAAATCTCCTTGATATTTATAGGGCTAGGCCAAAGTCCTTCTTTGAGGAGGAGTTTGAGTTGGAATTAAATTATCTTTAAAGAATATAATTCTTTATTATAATTTTATTCCTATTAGAACTTCTTCTATCTTCTTGGAATTTAATTCTTCTTTAATCTCTGCATGGCAATCAAATTTCTTTGGGCTTGGGCCTTGCTCCATGTCATATTGGGCTTGTAAAGTCATGAATTTCGACATCCATATTGCTTTTTGTCTTTGTCGACAAATGCCATGGCAACAAGCTCTCTGCGTCTCCTTCATGCATTGCCCTGGCAACTAGATCGGCATATCCTTCATGCATTGCCCTGGCAACTAGCTCGGCATTGCTTTGGCAAGTGATCCTGCACATACACACACAAAAACACACCAAAGCAGCATCTATTTCCACAAAAATCACCAAGTTATGTAATCAAGCTCAACAATTGAAGGAAACATGGATTAATGCATGAATGGCTAACTATGCAACTAATATGAGCCTAAGTCTAACAATAATATGAGTAAAAAGGGTAAGAAAAATAGTACTTTTGAACACTTATCATCTAATCTGCAGTGGTCATTTGAGCTGCCCTATTCGTGTTTTCAGCTCAAATCCTCTTTTGGTTTCAAGACGTCATTTTATGGTTTTCATCTTGAACCTTCCTCTTTTTTGGATACCGGAAGCGCCCTTTTTAGGTTTTCACTCTAGGTATTTTCATTTTGCGAAGCACCCTTCCGGGTTTTCACTCCGCTTTTTTTTCTTTTTCTTTTCACGTATAGTACTTCTTGACCGAATCTGAATTCACCGGATTGTTCAATACCTTTTCATCCATTTATGTAGGATCAAGGCTCCTCCAGAAAAGGTCCTTTTAATAACGTAAGGTTTCTCCCAGTTAGGCATCCATTTTCTGCGGGAATCCTTCTGAGTCGGTAGGATCCTTTTAAGCACCAGATCTCTTTCTCGAAATTCCCTCGGGCGAACTTTCTTGTCGTAAGCTCGCATCATCCTTTTTTGGTACATCTGTCCATAACAAAGGGCTTTCAACCTCTTCTCCTCAATGAGATTCAATTGGTCGAACCGAGCCTACACCCATTCAGCTTCTTCCATCTTTACCTCCATGCCATAAACCAATGAGTATGGCGTTGCCCCCGTGGAAGTTCGTACAGACGTGTGGTAGTAAATAAAGCAAATGGAAACTTTTCATGCCAGCCTCTGAAGATGTCCGTAGTCTTTGCTATAATCTTCTTGATATTTTGTTTGCCGCCTCTACTGCTCCGTTTATCTTGGGGCGATAGGTGGTGGAATTATGGTGCATTATTTTGAATTGTTCACACACCTCGTCCATTATTTTGTTGTTTAAGTTGGAAGCATGATCAGTAATAATCTTTTTCGGTAAACCGTAACGACAAATAATCTCTTTCTTCAAAAACTTGTAGACTATTGCTCTTGTAATACTGGCATAGGATACTGCTTCTATCCACTTAGTGAAATAATCAATGACAACTAGAATGAAGCGATGTTTATTGGATTCCTTGGGATGAATCTGACTAATGACATCCATTCCTCATACAGCGAATGACCACGGTGAGTTTATGGTGTACAGAGGCAATGATAGAGAATGGATCTTGTTGGCATATATCTGACACTTATGATATTTCTTTACATAGCTAATACAATCTTCTTCCATGGTTTACCAAAAGTATCCATACCTCATGATCTTTCGAGCTATCGAGAAATCATTGGCATGTGTCCCACAGAGCCTATCATGCACCTCAGCCAGTATGTTTTTTGCTTCTTGGGTACTGACTCACCTTAACAGTGTTTGGTCCTTACCCATTTTATATAAAATCTCCCCGTCTAAAACATATCATGTCGTTATTCTTCTGATGGTTCTCTTATCATTTTCATTGGCCCCTTTGGGGTAGGTTTGTAACTTGATGTACTGGAATGTGTCATAGTACCATGGGTTACCATATGCTTCATCTTCCAAACTATAACAATGAGCCGGTATCTCAAAAATCTTCATCTCAATCTGCTTCATTTCGGCCTCAGTACTTGCTTTAAACATTGCAGCTAATATTGCCAAGGCATCTGCCATTTGATTCTCTTCCCTCGGAAGGTAAGTGAAGCTGATTCTTTCAAAGCTTTTGATCAACTCTTGGATCAGATCGTAATACTTGACCAACTTCGAGTCTTTCGTTTCCCATTCTTTCCGTAATTGATAGATTACCAAGGAAGAATCCCCAAAAACCTGAAGCACCTTAATTTTCCTTTCAATGACTGTATTTAAACCCATAACGCAGGCTTCATACTCAGCTATGTTATTTGTACAAAAGAACTACAATCTACTGGTGAAGGGATAGTAAACGTTTTCTGGAGAAATTAACACTGCCCCCCAATTCCATGGCCTAATGCATTAGAGGCCCCATCGAAGTAGAGCTTCTACAACTCATCCTCTAGAGTGGCTTCTTCCTCAACTATTGTGTACATTAGGTCTTCATCGGGGAAACTAAAGTCCAACGATTCGTAATTGTCTGAAGCACGGCTTGCCAAGAAGTATGCTATGGCGCTTCCTTCTACTACCTTCTGACTCACATACAATATGTCGAATTCAGACAATAACATTTGCCAACGGGCCAGCCTTCCATTTAGTGTTGGTGCTTCCATCAGGAACTTCAAAGGGTCCAACTTGGATATCAACCACGTTGTGTGATACAACATGTATTGTCTGAGCCTTTTGGTAGCCCATACTAGAGCACAACACAACTTTTGAATCGACGGGTACCTTGTTTCACAATCGATGAATTTCTTGCTCAAATAGTAAATCATCTTTTCTTTTCTTTCTTCCCAGACTCATCGGGTTGTCCTAAAACATAACCCATTGAGTTTTCAAAAACTGTTAGATACAAGATCAATGGCCTTCCCGGTATCGATGCTACTAGAATTGGAGCATTAGTCAAGTATCTCTTGATCTTATCCAACGCCTCCTGACACTCTTCGTCCCACGCACCCAGACTATTCTTTTGGAGCAATCTGAAGACTGGATCGTATTTATCGGTTAACTGAGAAATAAACCAAGATATATAATTTAATCTTCCTAAGAAACCTCAAACTTCTTTTTGGGTCTGAGGTGGCGGGAGATTTTGAATAGCCTTTACCTTATCTGGGTCAATCTCAATCCCTTTTTGGCTAACCACGAAGCCTAGAAGCTTACCGAATATGACGACGAATGTGCATTTTTTCATATTGAGTTTTAACTGATACTTTTTTAGCCTCTGGAAAAGTTTCCTCAAGTTTTGAATATGCTTCTCCTCCGTTCGGGATTTGGCGATCATATCATCTACATATACCTCGATCTCTTTGTGCATCATGTCGTGGAAAAATGTTACCATGGCCCTTTGGTAGGTTGCCCCGGTGCTTTTCAATCCGAAGGGCATCACCTTATAACAGAATGTTCCCTACATGGTCACGAACATAGTTTTCTCCACATCGTTAGGATGTATTTTGATTTGGTTGTACCCCGAGAAATTATCCATGAAAGAGAACCACGAATGTCTCGCGATATTGTCGACCAAAGTATCAATATGAGGTAGAGGAAAATTGTCTTTGGGACTTGACTTATTAAGGTCTCTATAATCTACGCACATACGGACCTTTCCATCTTTTTTGGGAACATGAACTATGTTCGCCACCCACTCCGAGTATTTAGAGACTCTTAAGAATCCGGCATCGTACTGTTTCTTCACCTCCTCTCGAATCTTCAAAAACATTTCTGGTCTCATCCTTCTAAGTTTTTGTTGGACCGGCTTATATTCTGGCCTGATCGGTAGCTTGTGCACTACAATATCCGTGTCCAGACCTAGCATGTCTTGATAGGTCCATCTGAAAGAAACTCAACCAATTCACGCCAGGTCTCAACCGAGAGGGCAGTACCAATCTTTACTTCTTTTCTTTCCTCTTATGTTCCCATATTGAGGATCTCTAACTCTTCTTGATGAGGCAAAATTTGTTTATCTTCACTTTCCATTAATCGGAGTAGTTCATATGGGATCTCTACTTCTATCTCATCATCCCCTTCTTCGACTTCCGCCAAACACGAGGGTCGCTCAAAATCTATCTCAGAGTTAGACTCGTAACCATTCATACTGTCAACGATAGGGACCTTGAAACAATTTGAACGAATATGTATCGGGACAAGAAATGAATACTCTTATGGGATTAATGAAACAAATATAATAATAATGAATATAATAAATGAATGTAAAACAAAAAAAACAAAATGTTTGCCATTTGAGAAAAAAAACAGAAAGCATCATTTTTATTGAATTAAAAAGCAAGCATATTGACATATGACCCCTTTACAAAAGATCCCTATTGTTTGCGGGAAAAAGCGAATAGGGTTGGTTCTGAGCATTACTTTAATCTTGACCTAAAAACTACTGGCAGATCCACAACAGTCCAATTGTTGAGTGTTTCCCCCGGGAGGCAAGGGCAGATTTCGACCAAGTATTTGCCACTATTTTCCTCCTTGGCTATCATGTTGACATCCATTCCCTCTAGAGCCTCGCTGAAACTTTCCTCCTTGCTGAATTCGATGCTTTCTAGACCAACTTCGTATATATTTTCCTCCACATTGATTATCCCCTCAAACACAAAAGCATTCTTTAAGTGGGGGAAAGTCATGGGTCCCCATGGGATGTCATCTCCTCTGAATCTGACATTCCTTTGTTCTTCTGTCTTCTTTCATTCTAGCTTTCTCTGGTGAAAATTGGGTTTATGGCTGAGCCCGAACCGATCTTTCTTGTCGATGATGCTTCTGGCACGCAAGCATCCTTGTAAACTCCTTCCTAGCCCTTTACCCTTCTTCGCTCATCACCCCAAGGTTTGCCAGACTATCATCTTGGTGTAATTTGATAGTCTAGGGCATGGGATCTTACTTCCCTCTGCCACGAAGGTAGCATTCACGAACTCTAAGGCCCTAAAGGAGCACTCAACAATATCTTCATTAGTTTGGACATAAGGAGCATCGGTGGTCACGAAAGCAATGATGTCTTGCTCAGCTCCCACACTCACCAACTTCCCATCAATAACAAATTTCAATTTTTGGTGCAAGGATGAAGGCACGGCTCCAGCCGAGTGAATCCACGGTCTCTCTAGCAGACAGTTATAAGTGGGTCGGATGTCCATTACCACAAATTTGACAACATACTCTGTAGGACCGATCAGCAATGGTATCTCTATCTTTCTGATAACACCCCTCTTGGTCCCGTCAAATACCCTAACAGAGTTCTGACACGGTTTCATGTGTGAACTGTCCATTGGCATCCTTTGCAGGGTCGCCATAGGTAATACATTTAAGGCAGACCCGTTGTCGATGAGCACCCATGGTAAGACATGCCCCTTGTAGTGGGTGGTAATGTTCAAAGCCTTAGTTGACCCCATACCTCCGTCGGGAATCTCATCGTCAGTAAAGGTGATGTAGCTATCTGCAGTAATGTGACCCACTATTCTATCTAACTTGTCTACTGAGATATTATCCGGAACGAACGTCTGATTTAATACTTTCAACAATGCATCATAGTTTTTTTTCTGAACTTAACAGCAACTCAAGTACCGAAATCTGTGCTTGCTATTTTTTAAGCTGCTCAACAATGTTGTATTTGTTGTGCTTTAGGAACCTCATAAATTTCTATGCTTGACTCTCTGTCACTGGCTCATGAATTTTAAGAGAGGTTTCTCTCTGAAAATATTTTTAGGTTCGGCGGTTACCGCTTTGCCTTTGCCTCTTGGTTCCTCTGACGCCTTTGTCATTTCTGGTGAATAACATCTACCACTTCTGGTAAAATGTCCTACTTCATTTACCACCTCGGCGCTTGGTTCCATTGGGTTATCCTCTTTTGAGGGTCCTTCACCAGATAGTTTCTTCTCCCCTTGTATTTCTGGCTTCTCTAGTATAGAAACGTAGGCAGCATAGCTCCGCGGGACTTTCCGAGCATCTCTAAACGGAAAAAGAGTCGGAGCCAAAATTCATATTTTTGGAGTTACTTTGGAACTCTCATCTTGGGATGAGCTTTTCGGCTTTGGCCTGAGTGATATGATAAAAGGTCTATCTAGCCCATACTTGATCTTAGGGGTATCCGATGTGCATACATCTTATTCCTTTCTCTCTTCATCTTTCTCAAAGAATTCAATCTCCTTATTCTCCATCATTCTCTGGATCACCTGTTTGAACTCCTCGCATCACTGAATACCATGTCCTTCCTCTTGGTGGAACTCACAATACGGCCTGCTTCCTTGTTGTACTATCTCTATACCCCTATAGATTAGGCATGCGATACATAACTGCTGAAATACCCATCTCAGATGGGGATTTGACCTCAGACACGCTCGTCTTGGCTCTCCTGGTGTACTCCTCTTCAATTGCATTTATGCCACAGCCTCCGTGATTTGGTAACGGGTTAGTGGCTACATTCGGTTTGTCTAACTGCAACACCTTAGAGTTTATTATGTTTTGTACGAACTTCTTGAATGCAATTCAATTCTCGATTGAGTGTCCCGGAACGCCGCCATGATATTCACAATTTACCTTTTCATCGTACCATGCAGGGAATGGAGGTTTAAAAGGAGTGACATAATAAGGCTGGACCAAATCAGCCTTGTGCAGTTGCTAGTATAGTTTAGCATATGATACTGAGAGTGGGGTAAACGACATCTTCTCATTTTCCCTCTTCGAGACCCTAGTCTCCTTCTTGTTTGAGCCTGCCCTCCTCCAGTTATGGCTCGTGGTGGTGAAATAGTGAAACTCTTCGGAGCTATGCAGGTGCTTGTATTGTTCACCTCGTTATCTCTTTTCTTGTAGTTCTTATGGGTATTCTCCCCACTATCGATCCTTCTGCTATTTATTGCTACTTCGATCAATTCTTTAGTTCTTATTATATCAATAAAGCTTTGGGTAGTGTTGTTTATCAAAAGGTCAAACAACGCCCCCTTAAGGTATTAACGAACATGGGTGTGATCTCATGTTCAATGATCGTTGGCTGGATTTGAGCGGCCATGTCACGCCATCTCTGGGTATACTAGCGTAGATTCTCATTTGTCTTTAGTTCCATCCCTTCTAGCATAATTCGACTGAGGATCATGTCTGTTATATGCTTGTAGTGCTCTACGAAGGCCTTCCTTAGGTCCTTTCATGACTTGATATTTGTTCGACTAAGTATGGTGTACCACCGAGTTGCGGACCCAGTCAAACTCTTCTGGAAGTAGTGGATAAGTAACTTCTCATCTTTTACAAATGCAACCATCTTTCTGCAGTACATAGTAATATGTGCTAATAGGCAAGTAGTCTCGTCATATTTGATGAAGTCAGGCACCTTGAATTTGGGTGAGATAACCAAATCAGCCACTAAACTCAAATCGCTTGCATCATTCTCATGTTCGTCGGCCCCTTGGATAGCTTTTAGCCTTTCTTCGAGCATACGAAATTGCTCCTCATACTTTTTCTCCATATCGGCCCTAATTCTCTTCTCCACTCCATCCATCATGCTCAAGTCTAGCATTTCATTCTCGTATCCTACTCACAAATTAATGGGTTGATTTGTTGGAGCTCCCCCGTGGTGACTCATTGATGCCCCAACAGTAGGGTCAGCGGAAACTCTCGCGAGATTAATGTAAACCCTTGTCCCAGGTTCTGGTATATTTGGTTGCACCTTCGTATGAGACAAAACACCTTCTTGCTCGTCAAGACTTGGGCTGTCGATGGAGATTCCCTCATTGCCCTTCATCTTTGCTATCAAGCTAGTTATCTGAGTGATAACGACGTCTTGTGACTGAGCTATCTGGTCCCTGATATCCTGACCAATCCCGTCCAAACGTGCTTCAAGATCTTTTTGCCCCTGTTCTACCTTAGCTAGTCTATCCTCCATGGTTCGGGACTATAACCGAATTCCGTATTGGTGCGGAATGATTAAAATTTTAAGAATTAAAATGCCTTTTTACCTCTGTAATAAAGACTTTTAGTTAATTTTAGTAATTAAATGAGGCTTGTAAATAAATATATTATGCATGAATGCAAAGAGCAATACTAAATTCGGCAAATATCATCGTTAAACAGCTTTCATTGATGGGAATATTGTCCTGTTACAATAACTTAGAGAAAGCTAACTACACATATGGTTTCAAGGTAGTATCGAGGTCGATAATCTTTCTCAAAATCCACACAATCCTCTCTCCTTCCTCGGAGTCATCATCGACACAATCATGAAGCTCGGTAGCGTCCTCGGCTAGAAATTGTATCTTTCAGGCAACCTCTTGTATCTGAGTCTCCCACCATGCCCCTCTCATACTTGCTACATGATCTTTGAGTTTTTGAACCTCAGCTTCCAACTTTTCGATACGTTTCATCAAAGCCTGATTTTTTGAGTTGCTGGCTTTCAACTTGTTAGTCGAGCCTTTGTGTTTGAAAAGAGACTTTTCCAAACATTTTACTTGATCTCTCAAGGCTCTGCTTTGGTGTTGTTCTTTCTCAATTCATTTTGAATGAGAGGTTCGCAAATTCTTCATTTCTTAGGTCAAAGTGAGCAATCGATCCTTGTGCTCGAGAAACATCCTCTTATAGTTCTCAGCTCGTGTTTTTTCTTCCTTAAGCCAGAGCTCCAGTCCCTTGCTCGACCCTCCTTCTGCGGTTCTCTTGCTCCTATTTAACCTCTTGAGCTGTAGGATCTCTTTTTTTTCCAGCTTGAATTCGAGTTTTAGCTCATCTCTCTTCCTTTGTAGGTCTCTGACTACTCCTTCGAACTGCGTCTTTTCTATCTCGAAGTCAAACTTCTCTTGATGGGTTTTCTCTTCGAGCTTGAGGTATTTCTTTCGCTCATCTTCAAGCTGTTTCCTCATTAGATCGGCTTCGGTGGGGAGTGTGGCCAATCTTTCTTCTAAATATGTCTTGCTACCGAGGGCTAAACATGGAATATTGTCATTGACACGGTTGAATCACCACGCCTCACATTCAGGAGTAACCATATATGAAGCATTCATGGTCCTAACATATCTTACACTATTCCAGGTTGAAGAAGCGTTGTATACCATCGTTTTATAGCCATTCTCTTTTGCGTAATCAATGTTGAACTCATTCAGACCTTTAGTGGCTGGCACAAACTATTTTGATCCATATTGCCTTAAGACTAACAGGGGTGCGTAGGCAGTGTGCCCCCAAAGGCCAAGCAACGGTACCCATGAATACTTTTCACATCTGTAAAGAACATTCTTCACCAACAACCACGGTGCCCTCCAAACTATATCTTCTTCTTTTAGGTTCCAAAGAATGTCCTGCCATACTTCCTCAGATCTCCGGGTTGGCCAATCATTCTTTCGTAAGAACTCTTCCAAGGGTGAGAACTTTCCATCGTAAAAGGGTCTGGAGAAACTGGGATTGGTCCAAAGGTGACTGTAAAACCAAACCGTCAAGAGCTGCGAACATCCCTGGAAGTTTCCTCCTCCATTATCCCGACAGAATCTTAAGGATCGGAAGGTTTCAGCCAGAATAACAGGTACCATATTAGTCCTACTACTTAAGCGTTCAAAATGATGCAAGACTGACGGGTCAACGAGGCCTAAAACTTGAGGGAATAATACCAATCCATAGATCAATAACGCGAACAGGTTCCGCTGAACTCGACCCATAGGGCGCACAGAAGCCAAAGCCAGGATTCCCCCCACTTAAGATACTCCTTATTGTTCCAAGTTGTGAATGTATCTGATATTCTGACAAGCTTGCCTCGAAAAGCTTTGTTCTACACATCTACTCTACTACACTTCATGTTAATCATAAACTTAAGCATGCAAGCTAGTACGAGCAATAAGTAGAGATAAATAAACATATGGTGCTACCACTAGTCACCTAAACAGACGCTCTCATCATACATGACACACAAGGCCCAACAATACCCATGACCCACCAGATCATTCGGGCGAAAACACATAGTGTTTTAACTACAATCTTGGTAGTCAAGCTTGTAAACCTGGATCACCTAGACATTGGGTTTCATCCCCTTACTATATACCAGAAAACACCTAGACATCAGGTATTAGAAAGGTCATCTACTCAGAAATACTTAGCCATCGAGTAGGGAACAACTTGTACTCGAAAATACACAACCATCGAGTAGAGGTCATCACATACTCGAAAACACACAGCCATCGAGTAGTTGGTGTAGCATACTTGAAAACACACAGCCATCGAGTAGGGAGTGCCACTTGAAAACGCCTAGCCATGAGTGTATGCAAAGAAGGAAAATAAAGTATTGTAGTACAAATCTTGGGTATCCAGATCCCATCAATCAAATACCTACTCTGCATACAAGCAACATGATCCCAAGGATTGTCCTATTGTTGTTACTCGTCAACACATCATTTATTTTACATTACCAAGTTGTTAATACATTATGGATAAGTATGTAATTAATCTTATTCACTGTCTCCATTAACCCATGTTATCTCGTTTATCAAGGCATAATTTAATTATTAATACTCACATCAGTTTCCATCCCTAAATTTACATTTATTAATTATTTAGCGTATTGGATACCGATACTCGAATACGTGTATTAATACGATACCCTCAGGTATCGTTACTCACACGCGTACTGATACTGAAACTGCTTGTTGGAAAGCCTAGATTTCTACTAGTATCGGTACGACCAAAGCTCGTACTAATACTCCATTCACAGTTTTGCACTGTTTCCTTGAATTAAGATTTTAAAATACTTTATCTGATCCCTAAAGCTTATAAAAGTCATTAAGGTTTGTTTATTGACACGTTAAATCAATTAATATAATGATCAGCTTTATAATCATTAAGTCGAGTATTTAACCTTTAAGCATAAGTCAAATCAAATCTCATCAATCAATTCGAAGAAGCATACAAGGCATCACAAATATTTCAATCAACTAGATAATCATCAAATAATCATATGAGCATCTCAAACGACCCTATACAGTCCCTAAAGCCTTCATGAGTCTCATCATATTCGAAGTATTATCATGTATCTCATAAATATATCAATTCTCATGATACTGGTCTCACAACATGCTTGTTTATCGTCTACCTATTTGCGAACACTAACAAGCAACACAATCACATTTATGATGATCATGAAGTAATAGGAGTTCGAGGTGTACTACACTTAAGCCAATATCGCTAAAATCCCCATTCAAGCTTCCCAAATATTCCATTTGATCTGATATCTGATCCTAAATAATCCTCGTATAACAATCAATACCATAAGTATCACTTAATCACATACTTTAGTGAATTCGAATGGTCAAATGCGTAAAAATAGCTTACTAGGTTCGAATTTGGCAAAATATATTACTCCAATAAATCTAGAATATCGAGAAACCCCCAAGTAGGTTTCCTCAAAAAAGTCAACAGTCAGTCAACGATCGGTCAACTCTGGTCAACACTGCAGGTGATCTTATGCGGTGCAGGTGCATGGAAGTTGTTGTGCACCCACGAGCGATAATCTAGTGCAGTAGGGAGCAGGTGCACCCAGGCAGTAGGATCTAGTGCGGCGCGGCGCACTGTAGCTGTGTGCACTCCCTAGCTACTGTACATGCCAACTCTCGGCGGCGGCGCGTGCAGTGCCTTCTAGTGGCCGAACGACGACGACCAACTCTAGATCCGCAATACTCCAATCAGTGAGCACACTGGTGGCCTCTATTTTTTGTTTTGATCGTAGAAAATTCTCCATTTTAAGCTTGACCGAACTTCTTTTCTTTCACCCTATTCGACAGTAGCTCCGACGGTAACGAAACAACCATCGGTCAATTCATCTTGACGAGCCCGACCCAATGGTGCCGGCGGTGAGACCTTACGGCAGCCAGATCTCCTTCAATCAAAGCAAAACCCCTAACTCTCTCTCTAAGACCCATTTTCTTTTTCTCTCATTCCAACATTCTCTCTCTCTTATTTTATTTTGATTTTTCCTCTTTCTCTCTCTTCATAAAATCTTCTATTTTTCAACCACACCCACCTATTTAAATTTTAAACACTATAAAAAAACTCATTCCCCCAAATTGAATAAAGCCATTAAATAAAGGCCCAAAGCCAATATCCAAATTCTTTAATTGGGCTCCCAACATAAAGGCCTAATACCCAGATCTGAGACCCAATTCGCTAACCTGAAATTCGGATCGTTACAGGTACCCATTGAACAAAATACTCTATAATGCTAATAAAAATATAGAAATTGATGTGGACTATTAATGAGATAATAAGGATTAATGGATATAATTAATGATGATGTTTAATATGCACTTCCATAATGTATTAACAAGTTGGTAAACTTAATTGGGTGACTTTATGATAATAGTAACCGTAAGGATCCTTGGTGGATCGTGTGATGTTGTTGCTATGTGGTAGACATGTTTTTGCTATGTGCTGATATGGACACCTAGATAGTTGAGTCATCTTTGATTGATGGGATCTAGATACCTAGTGAGAGTTTGAGTGTGTTGTAACACCATAGTTGATGATTTCTGAATGTAGGATCCTAATATTATGTGGACGCGGGCCTCACCTGAAGATGCTTAATGAGAGATCCCGAGCATGAATGTAGGATCCTGATGTTGCGTGGACGCAGGCTTCACTTAGAGTGTACGATCCCGATGTTGTGTGGACGCAAGCGTCACTCTAGGTTTGTGGTATGACTTGTGTGTATTTCGCTCGAATAATCTGGTGAGATCCCGAGTATGATTGGGCCTTGTGTGCTATGTATGATGTGTTGCTATGTTAAGAGCATGTGTTTAGGCGACTAGTGGTAGCGCCACATGTTTATTTATCCATCCTTATTACCCGTACTTGCATGCATGTTTATGTTTGTGATTAGCATGAAGTATAGTAGAGTAGATGTGTACCACTAAGCTTTGTAAGCTCAGCGCTCAGAATCGTTGTTTCCATACATAGGATGATCGTCGGATTATAGGTTCGAGGAGTACTATCAGTACGGAAATCCAGCATGTGAAGGTTTTCAGAGTACGGTACTTGTGTTTAGTGGGCTATGTATTCATAGGACCTTATGTGGTCGAGTCTGTAATTCTTACTTTTGAAATTGTATTTATCAAGTCGAATGTTAAATGTTTTAATTTAAAGTGGAGTTTTTTTTTGTAACGATTTAAATTGTTTATCTATGTTTTCAATCGTTGGATCTAAATGTTTTGGAAAATAACTTGTTTGGGCTAAACTCATTTTGAGAAATTTCATTGTTTTGGTTTGGGCTTGAGGCCCAAATTATAACATCCAGGTCGAAGTGTTACAGAAGAAATTGAGGATTTCATCACCTGCGCGATTGCGAACCACCTTGACTGGAACTGTAATGGAGCCATTAAGGTAGCCTCTGAGACCAAGACCCCGGATCGTGAGAACAACCTGCTGTTTCCAAAGAAGGATATTGGTTCCGTTGAGGCAGACAATGACTCTTGTTTGAGAAAACATGGGCTTTAGGATTCTGACCATCAACAGGAAGTTCAACAAATTTAGGAGGAGCCCTGATAACGATTCACAAACAGGACTAAGGCAAATATAAGAACAACACGAGATGAGAAAGAAGCGTGGATCACTCAGCAATTGATACAATGTTAACTATTGAAGAATATTATCTTTGACATAGAACTCAGTTTCATTCATTATAAGGGTGGTTATACAAGAGTACAAAACTCTCTATATATACAAGCATTCCAATTAACGTAACTGCATGAACTGCATTAACTGATTGCTTAACTGCATTAATACCCCTAACTACTTGTGGTTGATAACGTCTAATATTGACATTTAGAATTGTATTATAATTGATTTATGATAATAATTTGTAACATGCCATTATTATAATATGTATTTTTTATAATCACCGGTATTTAATTGATTGATTGATTAATCTGGATTGTATATTGTATATGACAGTGACCTTTTCAATTCGATAATATGTATTTTTATGTTAGTGGTAGTGATATTTATCATTTAATATTAGTATCTATCTTTTTCTCAAATTATTATTGGGAATTTTCATTCTTTCTTTATAGGATTTTATTTTAATTTTTAATAACTAAATTATCATTATTTAAGAATATTATATTTAACTGATAATTATTTTATTTTATTTTTAATAACTAATAATTATTATTACTCAAAAATATTTATATTTTATCTTTTTCTCAAATATTATATATTCTCATTCTTTTTCTCTAGTATCTGCAACTTTTTTCCTTTTTTTTCAAACTTTAGGTGACTGGCAGCGACATCAGTTTTGGTGTTGGTTGTTGATCGCCAGTAATCTTTTCTTTTTCGTTTGTTTCATTTTTTATTTTATAGTTTTAAAATTCAAAAGCTTTGTTCTTGCTACACACTTTTCCCTACTTTTGATACATATCCTCTACTTTTTAGCACGCTTTTCTTCTCTTAATCGGTCGCTTTGGTCACTTCTTTTTTATTTGATTTTCTTTCAGGGTAAGATTTGACGTTAACACAACTGAATAAGATGACGTTATTTTGATTATCATGTTGATCTCTCTGTTTTGGACCCTCGAACTAAATTTGGATACGAGCTTACAGTCATCGCTCTTGTTCACGATTGAGTTGTGGTAATGATCGTGTTGCCAATGTGCCTTGTTATTGTAATATGCATTTTTAATATTGTTTGTTATTGCTTTTTAGCTTTCAACGTGGAGGTTGGTGATGTCTGTATCTATTTTATTTTGAGCCTTTGAGGTAAGATTTTTACCTTTTTTTGTATGGTACTATTTATGATTTAAAGAAGTTAATTTTCGTATTTTTAAAAATATATTTGGATCAAATTTGTTTACCTAAACCGTAAACTATCATTATATTTTTAATTTTTTTTCTCTTTTAATAAAACCATCATAGTTATGTTTCTATATAAAAAAAGATGTCAGTTATGTTTCTATATAAAAACCAATCATCAGTTCATAGCTTTAACTTAGTACAAGTACAAAATCCATCCTATAATCCAGACCATCTCCGGTCCGGAACATTTTACAAACTTTAATATCTTACAAGCCCTAGAAAGGGATTTTTGTGTACTGAAAAGACAATACCAAAATTTTGAAGAACTTGGGCCGACTTAATTTAATAATGAAAGCCTAGAAACACTCTTCAGAATCAAACCTTTATGTTATGAGCCTAAATTTTCAATTTTGTGAACCCAATTTGGATTGCGGCTGCCGGCTGCAGTTTCATGGCTGCCCCCATAGTTTTCAACCTTTGTAATACGTCCAACTTCTTTTTCTCCTTATTTTGGGGCAAAAATTTCAAAGCTTATCCAAAATCTGCGAAAGTCAAAACTAAAAATCAAAAAGAAGATCGTGTTTTCTTTACTCCTATTCAAAACTTTTGATTTAATAAACAATCCAGAGTTGAACATTTGGCCCCAATGTTAGACTAAACACAGTTTGAAGTTTGAATCAAATATTATTACAGACAGTATCGACCCTAGTATATTTTTGGTTGTTCTTACGATTTTTCAAAATTTTGTTCTAATTAATACCGATAGACTCGAGTCTTCTACCTAATTTTAGTGGGTGAGTCTTTCAACAGAAATTTTTTAAAGGATTAATTCATATTGAATGACATGATGTGAAGACAGGTATGTAGTTTATTTCATATATTCTTTATTGGTTTCATAATTGAAAGCTTTATTGAGATCCTTAAGGAGTATAACCGTTGATATGGAACACTTTGTTTCCCAAAAAAAACTTCGTTAGAGAGAGAAAATATTCTCTAGTAAAATTTACTTATTCGACAAATAAAATATGTATTGTTTAGAAATCTACTAATTGCACTAGTGGCTCAGAATATTTATTTTATTTTATTTTATATAAGTTCGAATCTCGACATAAAATATAATACACCTCTAATTAATAAAAAATATATTATTTAAAAATAAATATGTGACAAATTATTTAATAAGACGAATTTATAATGTTTGAAGTGAATAAATAACTTACTATTGAACCAGACGGGACGCATATCTATACATAACAAACTGGTTTAAAGCATGAATGCACGTGGGCTGAGAATAGAAAATGCTGCTACTAATCAACCGTTTCTTTAGAAACCAATGGGTTTAAAGTTTAAAATTCCAAGTTTTTTCAACATTTTGACGTAATTTTATAGTAGTATTTATTTATTTAAACTCGAGTATTTTAGAAATATATATATATATATAATTTCTTTTTTATAAGTTAAATGAGGTTATTAGTGCAACTCATACCTTAATTTTCATCAATGTACTAATGAGTACTTAACCAACTAAATCAACTCATGTTAGCTATATATAGAATTTCTATCACTAAGGCTACCTTTCAGGTTGCAGTCCCTAATGCTCATTTGGGACAAACGGCCGTCGGTCAAAAACTAAAAAATTCGTCTACCTCAAAATGTTTGTTTGGGGCTCTAAAATAGGTGGACAAACGCCCGTTAAGAGCCAAACTAGTGGTTGTTTGGGATAGATGTGACCGGTATTGATTTAAATTATATTTTAAAATTCATCGTAATATATATAATAGTTTAAAATTTATTTAGTATAAAGTATTAATATATCAAAAATTATATAAATATAAAATAGTTTAAATATAATCTGATAAAATATACGAACATACCATAAAATCACAAATATACGGTAGAAATGAACCTATTGAGTGGTCAAGTGAAAAATAAATCGTTGTAACCCTTAAGAGTCTCGAGTTCGAACAGTCTGCACAGTGTGTATGCATTTTTAAAGGGCTAAGATTAAAAAACATACACTACCATGTAATTACACCAAAATATTCGATATATATATAGGGATAGGATCTAGTTACATGGTGTAAAACTCATTTAGTTTTATACTAATCCATGGCCATTGAATGAGTAAAAAAGATGGATGAGATTAACATTAAAAAATGTGAAGATTATCACTTGAAAAAAAAGATAAGAAAATAATATTAGCCATTAATTACCATCATCCAACGATCCAAAAAAATTGTAAAAGTAATTAAGTTTTACACTATATAGGTAAATCCTAATATATATATATATATATATATAAACCACCTTCTTTCTTGTTGTTGCTTTTCTAGAAGAGGGTTCTCTTTTAGTTTTGGTCGTAATAGACCTACTAACAAGTAACAACCCTGGTATTAAAATAGGGAAGCATGAACCTCGATTTGTACTAAGCCCCGTTAACATGTACCATCAATGAGGTAACCTTATTATTTACTTTCTAAACCAAGAACGTTTCATAAAATTCGACATTGGATCTACTTAGACAAGAGTAATTCATAATTTGATTTGATTGATTCGGTTAAAATTTAATTTAAATCTTAATCGATTTAATCGAATTGATTTAAAATGGATTAGTTTGATTATTTAAATTGAAATTTTGTTTTATTTTCCTCTAATTTTCTTTTATTTTTCTAATATGATAGATAAAAGATAAATGAAAGTCGATTTGGGTTTTGATTAAAAACTTATATGTTGTGTATATTTATTACATGATGCAAACCTTTTTAAATTTTGGGTAAAGTACACAAGTGGTCACCAAATTTTGTGTGTGTTTATTTTAGTCACCGAACTTTTAAAATTTTTATTAGAGTCCCTCAACTTTTATTTCGTTTTTATTTTAGTCCCTTCCATTAACTTCCGTTAAAAATATTGACGTGGCACGTTAACTTTATTACTCCCTCTATTTATTTAATTTTTGCTCTGTTTTAGTTTTGGCATCAGTATAAACTTATATTTTAATGAATTAACCGTTGCTGATTGCAATCTCTCGTATAATCTCCCTTTATTACCCTTTCCAGAAAGCTCACTATCCTCTCCATCCTCCATCTTATAGGCAGGTTCTCCATATCAGCAAAATTCCCATCTGGGAAGAACTCACCTTCTTCCCTTTTACCCTTATGTTGTCCAAATGATTCTTCATTATATCTGAAGAATTTGCTGCCCTGCAGTTCAAACAATCGCCTTGTGGCATCATTCACTTCACCCTCAACAAAACTAGAGTTACCATTTTCGTTCTCAGCCTTCACAGTATTTTCATTACATTACTCCACCGAAATATTTGATGAGCTGATAAAGATCTTCATGGACTTCATGATCAGGATATTCGAACTCTACATCTGAAATAATTGATATCTGTTTCCAGCAGCAATAGCAAGATACACGTCATATTCTTCTCACTTATTTCTTTGATCTCAACTAATAGAGCTGTAAAAATATGAAAAATGGAGAATAACAAGAGACAACATTCAAAGCAGCCTAGTGTTGTACACTTATTCATTTAAACAACCAAGACTTTGAATTAATTTTCAATTAGTAAATTCATTTTCAGTATATTATTAGCCGAACAACTAAAAGACAAATAGATCAGATACGCATGAAGTTCCCTCAGACATGAACCAGAGGAAACATCGTTCAGTAGTCAGGACCCTTTGTTGGTATCATGGTAAATTTAATGAATTATTTATAGCAAACAAAACTCCCGCTGCTCGCAACAAATAAAATATACAGTGTAATATGATCCTCACAAGTACCATTTAGCAATATATTCAATGATCAAGCTTTAGATCCCTTTCTACCCATTAAAAGGAAAAGACTAAAGATACCTTTTGTGCTTAAGTTCTTGGGGTCCTGCTAGAAGTTCCGGTGATTAATGATGATTGTTAGCATAAACTTTAGCCCAAATTTTGTTAAAATCGGACCAACAGCTAGTCCATTCTTCTTGTTTCTGTTTCAACCGAGTTAAAATAACTGGCATGAAAAACAGAGCAAGGAAAAAAAAGAAGAAAATAGTAAAAGAAAGAAAGTTAACCTGTCACGTTAGCGTTTTTAACGGATGTTAAAAGAAAAGATTAAAATGAAAGTGGACTAAATGTTAGGTGATTTTAATGAAAATTTTAAAAGTTTAGTGAGCAAAATAAACGTACCCTAAAAGTTCGGTAAATAATGGTATACTTTACTCTTAAATTTTTAAATAATATATAATAAAAGACCCTTATAAAAAAAATTAAAGAAATTGAGGAAAAAGAAAAAGAGCATTAAAAGGAGTAGGAGGAAAGGGGGTAGTTGAAAGAAGCAAAAAGTAGAAAAGAGCGTTGAGAATTTGGCGTGCAAATTCAAACTCCAGCAAAGCGCCATGTGTAACTGACGTGGAATGGGACCTATTAGTCCCCTTCATGTCTGGTGGTGGCTAATTCTTTCATTTCATCTCCATCGTGTCAAATCCATGAAAAGTTATTAGATTGTTCTAGTTCAATACATTATTTATAATCTCATCTAATAATATTTTTTATGTTATTTTTTAAGGAAAATTTTTATATTTTTTCTCCATGTAACTAAGGAGTGGATAATTACTTGAAAATAATATCAAAATGAGCGAATATTATTAGATTAACTATGAATAATGTAATGAGCCAGATCTATCTAATAATTTTTTTAAATTCATGGTTATGACGTCTAATTATATAATTATGTATCTAAACAGTATTTGAATATTCTACTGAATCCTAAAGAAGGAAAAAAATATTCCCTAAATCCAAACCCTTTTCAAACCTATCATGTATGTCATGTATGATGACATGCATAGATGAGGGACATGATGCAGATGATGACGATTATCATCATAGCATCATGGTTATACTTATAGTTGTATAAAAAGCAAGGGTGTAGAGGATCATAGTCATAGCTGTGTCAGAAAATTAGGACCCTTATTCACCGACCATCTTCATCTTCCTTCTATTGATTTTGTTAAAATATATATCTAAAGTATTTTTTTTTGTTAAAATAGGTACCTAATGAATTTTTTAATCAGTGTCACATGATAACTTTTAGGAACCTAAATGAAAAATAAATATATACAGTTTAAGTACTTATTTTGGTCAAAAAATATTTTAGGTATCTATTTTGATCAAAAATATACTTTAGGTACTTTGACGAAAAAATACTTTAGGTTTCTATTTTGACCAAAAAGTATACTTAGATACTTAATTTAAACAAAAAATATATTATAGGTATTTATTTAAATCAAGAACTACTTGAGGTACCTACAATGTTAGAAAAGGCGATGCAGAGGCGCGCCTAGGCAGGCGCTGAGGCGCAGCGACGCGAAGCACCAGCGCCTTGTCCGGGTTGGGCTCAGCGAATTTGATGAAGCGGTGAGAGGCGGTAAAGTTACAGAAGCGGTGAAGGCGTGAAAAGGCATTGCTTTTCTTACAGATTGTCTTTTTATGTATTTTTTATGTATTTTAATTATTTTAATTATATTTAGTAAATTTTCTCCTTTCTTCCTTTGTTTATTATGTTTTTTATTATTTTAATGATGTAGAAATCTTTTTTATTTAATAAATTTTAATCAATTGAATCAACCCAATCTAAGTAGAATTCAATAGAATTAGTCCATTCCAAATAGAATTGGGTTAAAAAAGTCACAGCAAAAAAACTATAAAAAGAGGAATAACGAAACGTAAAAGATAAGAATTTATCGTGGAAGAAAACAAGGTTTTGTCTGATTGTCTCTATCTCTAGACTCCGGGTACTCCTCTTTACGCGATTGTTTTTATTTAATTATATTCACAATTTTTTTCTTACTAGTTAACTTGTTATATTTCCACTATGTCATAAAATTTAGTTACTATTGCGTGTTAGAAACTGAATTTTAGAATTAAAAGTCTTAACGGGTAAACTATTTTTTGGTTGACAGACATGGAAAACGAGAGAATGACTGATTTGGGTTGGAATCATGGTTATTTGGCCAATCCTAATAACACAAATAATGCCACTTGCAAGTATTGCTCGATAGTTGCCAAATGTGGAATTTATAGATTTAAACAACATCTAGCAGGTGGATATCAAAACATAAAAGGTTGTACTAAGTGTCCTGAGCATGTGAGACAAGAAACTATTGAATACTTTAACAAGAAAAAGCAAGAACGAGAGAAGATGAACTTGGAGCATGAATATGATCAAACGAATGATTTTGATGAGGAAGATGAAATGTAAGTGTTAGAATTTGACCCGAAAGGAAAAAAGTTAAAACAACAATGAATCCAACTGTTAAAAGGGCAAGGCAAGTTGGTCCAATGGATGTTTTTATCAAATCTTCTACACAAACAAAGGGTAAGCAAAAGACCATTAATGAGACCTACAAGAAAGAACAAAGGGAGAAAGCATGTGCTGATTTTGCCAAATGGATGTATGATGCTGCAATTCCCTTTAATGCTCTCAACCATCCTAGCTTTAAAGTGGCAATCGATTCAATCACTAAAGCTGGAATTGGAATGAAGCCACCAAACGCTTATGAAGTAAGAGTCCCTTTGTTGAATAAAGAAGATGCAAATACCAACGAGAGTATGAGAAACCATAGAGAAGAATGGGAAAAAATATGATGTTTTATTATGTCGAATGGATGGACCGATCGGTGTGGAAGGACCATCATTAATTTTTTAGTTAATTGGTCAAAAGGAAGCATGTTCCTCGAGTTCGTTGATGCATCAAGCTATTCAAAAACTGGTGATAAGTTATTTGAATTGCTAAGCAGAATTGTGGATGTAGTAGGTGAGGGCAATCTTGTACAAGTTATAACAGATAATGGAAACAACTTTGTAGCTGTAGGTTCACTCTTGATGGCAAAGTATCCACATTTATATTGGACCCCTTGTGCAGCCCACTGTATTGATCTAATTCTTGAAGATATTGAAGCAATTCATGTTATCGATAGAGTATTAAATAAGGCAATTCAGGTTAATAGCTTTATTTATCAACGCCTGGATCTTTTGAATATGATGAGACAATTTACTAAAAAGGAACTTGCTAAGGCTAGCAAAGACAAGATTTGCAACCGTGTTCATTACACTTTCATCAATACACAAACAACAAGATAACTTAAGAAAGATGTTTACATCTAAAGAATGGGGAGATAGCAAATGGGCCAAGGAAATTGGGGGGGAAAAGTTGTTGATACTATTTTGATGCCTTCCTTTTGGAATGGTACTGTATACGCATTGAAGTTAAATGGTCCTCTAATTTATGCACTAAGAAAGGTTGATAAAGAGAAAAAACCTACCATGGGATGCATATACGAGGCTATGGATCATGCCAAAGAAGCTATTGCAGCTTTATTTAATGAAAACAAGTCCAAGTACTCCGAAGTCTTTAAAATGATAGATAAGAGATGTGAATGTAAGTTACATCATCTTTTACATGCTGTTGGCCACTTTCTTAATCCTGAATTCTTTTATGATAATCCTCAACTTGAGCAATATGAAGAAGTGATAGGTGGTTTGTACGACTATATCTTGAGATTGGTCCCTGCACTTGACAAGCAAGACAAGATTATGGAAGAACTCCATGCTTACAAGCAAGCACTTGGACTATTTGGGAATCCTATGGCTATTAGACATAAGAAGACTAAGGTTTCAGGTAATGAAAATTTAACCGTAATTAAAATTTAACTCTTTTTTATAAATGATATATTGTACACTTCTATTTATTTAAATCTAATTTTTATGTTGCAGCTGAGTGGTGGGCATGTTATGGTTCTTCAACAACTACTCTACAACAATTTGCAATCAAAATTTTAAGCCTAACCTGTAGCGCATCAGGATGTGAGAGAAACTGGAGCACTTTTGAGCATGTAAGTCATAGTCGTTAACTAAATTTATGTAATTATTAATGTTAAGTATGTGTCTTTTGATAATTATGAACTAAATAAATTTCTCTCATAGATTCATACTAAAAAGAGAAATAGGCTCACACAATCTAGGCTAAATGACTTTGTGTATGTCAAGTATAATCGAGCATTGGTTCAACGATTCAAGTTGCGTGAGAAAATTGATCCAATAGCTTTGAAAGATATTGATGACAGCAATGAATTGTTGACTGGAAGGACATACGAAGATGCTCAAGATGAATTTGTATTCGAAGAGGATGAATGTCTTACTTGAGGACATGTTGTGTCTACTACTGGAGTTCATGAAGAACGATTTAACTTGAGATCAAGAGGAAGCACACAAGGAGGAAGAGTTGGTAGTTCAAGGGAATCCATAAGACAAGAAAATAGAGACGAAGATGAAGAAGACGATGAAGGCTACCACTCACTTGATAAAGATGATACGGTGGCAAATCTTGAAATTGAGTTGAATAATGAACTGAACCTGGTACTCGAACAAGAAGAGGAAATGTGGAAGCAAAAGTCACGGGTCAGTTGGGTTAAGGATGGAGACAGAAACACATATTTCTTTCATTCTAGTACGTTAGTTCGACGGTGCCGTAACATGGTCCGAATGTTGGAAATAGATGATGGGCGGTGGTGCAAGGATCCTAGCCTTCTTAAGCAGCATGCCTGACATTTATTCAGGCCTTGTTTACAAGCGATGCTCGTGGTCAATAGGACAACACCGTGATTAATGATTTTCATCAATTTAGTGCTAATAAAATGCAAGCTCTTATGGAAAAAGTTACTTGTGAAAAAGTTCGCCGTGTGGTTACTAATATGGCACCGCTGAAGGCACCCAGAATAAACGGCCTCCCAGTACTTTTCTACCATAAAAATTGGTCATTAGTCGGCCCTTCGATGATTGCTTTGGTCAAGCAATTTATCGAAGATGGGCAACTTCTCGAGTGGGTTAATAAAACCATCATGGTCATAATCCCCAAGGTTGATAATCCGTCCAAGATCACGCAATTCTGGCCAATTAGCTTATGCAACATGGTTTATAAGATCATCGCCAAGATTATTTTAGATCAACTTAAACCATATCTTTCCCAGTGGGTGTCGCAAACACAAGCTAGTTTTGTTTTTAAAAAACAGATAACGGATAATATCATCCTTGCACAAAAAGTCATCCATACTATATGTCATAAGACATGGAAGAAAGGTCTGATGGCAATTAAAGGGGATTTAGAAAAGGCATACGATAGGTTGGAGTGGGACTACATTGAGGAGACACTCACCCTTATAGGTATACCGACTACTTTGGTATCTAAGATAATGCAATGCTTCCGATCTGTATCAACGCAAGTTATTTGGAATAGGGATCTGATTGAGGAGTTTCGACCTACCCCAAGGATTCGCCAAGGCGATCCTTTATCGTCGTATTTTTTGTACTTTGCATGGAATGACTATCTTAAGAAATTAACCGAAGTGTACAAACTAGGTCTTGGAAGGAGATACATTTTCCGCGTCAAGGACCGGGCATTTCTCACATATTTTTTATAGATGATCTTATCCTCTTATCTGAAGCTTCATTTGATCAAATGTCAATGGTAAGGAATGTAATGGAACAATTCTGCTTGCGCTCCAGACATAGAATTAGCGTGTCTAGGGATATGAAATCAGGTAATCGATCAGGTTTTAGGTCAAGTCACATCAAATTAGATACGAGTTATGTCAGGTAAATTTAACGGTTCGACTCGGATCAGGTCAGGTTCGGGTCAACTCAGATTCAGGTCATTATCAGGTTGATTTCAAATCAGATTGAGTACAGGTTTGGGTCGGGTTAATTTCAGGTCGGGTAAGTTTCAGTTTAGGCCAAAATGGTTCGTGTCCGAATCAGTTAATTAACAGGTTAATTCAGATAAAAATAAAATTTTAGGGATTAATATGAACCAGAATATCCCTTAGGATGAGAGAGTACATATATAGGATTTTACTCCAAAATATTTTACAATTTAAAAAATATATATAATTATGACTAAATTAAGTTAAATTAAAATTTAAAAGTGAATATTAAGACTAAAATGAAAAAAATTAAACAACTGGGGACCTAAAAAGTAATTAATCACTAAACAAAAAAATTAAGAGGCAAATGTCAAATGGGTAATTAATTATTGAATCGAATTTAAAAAGATTCTATTTGAATTTTGGAGGGAAAAAACCTAAAAATTAGGGAGCTTAATTCCCTCTAAATTTTTGTCCTCCCCAATTATTTTTTTTATAATTTTAATTGAAGTGAAACGGTGGGAGGGAAAGTTTCCCACCTGCGTGAATTTTTAGGTTAGAATAAATTACTTTTAAGCCCTTCAAACTTTAGATATTTTTTCATTTAAGTCCCAAATTTTCACTTTTAGGTTTTCATTTAATTCAACTGAGTCCTAATTTAAATTAGTTTAATTGAAATTCCACATTTAGTTTTAGAATTCTTTAATTATTTCCGTGATTTATGCCTCAAAGTTTTAATTTAGCTCAATTAGATCCTAAATTTAATTAGTTAATTCAATTCGAACATTATTATTATACCATATAAATTTTGATTTAATATAATTATACACAAATTTTTGATTTGGATGTAAATATGTAATTGTACCTATGAAAGTTGAAACTTTAATTTAGTTCAATTGTACACATGAAGCTTTGATTTAAATATTTAATCAAATCCAGATGCATAAATTATCAAGTTGAATCAGAATTAATCTCGTAAATCAATAACCCTATACTAAACCATAAGCCATTAATACTAAACCCAAAACCATAAACCTTAAGGAATCAAAATTAATCTCATAAACCAATAACCATAAGCTAAATCATAAACCATTGATACTAAACCCTAAACTTTAAGAAATCCAAATTAATCACATAAACTAATAACCCTAAATTAAACCACAAATCTTAAAGAATCAGAATTAATCTCATAAACCAATAACACTAAACTAAACCATAAACTGTTAATATTAAACCATAAATCATAAAGCTTAGGGAATTATGTTGACAATATTTAAATATTTAATAAAACTTTTAAATATTTTTATATACTATAATTTATAAATATAAAAAAGTAAACATATTAATTTAATGATCATAGTTAATCATGTACCTTAATTGTGAATATGTATTTTGTCACACTATAATATAATAAATTCATAATCTCACAAATTCATCAATTGTAATTTATTAGTTATTACAAGTTGGATAAATATCAAGTTAGATTAATATCAGATCAGTTCGATACCAAGTCAGGTCATTTACAGGTCGAGTCAATTACATATCAGGTTCATAACATGTTAGGTTCATAACAGGTCGGGTAATATCAGTTATTTACCAGATTAATCTCGGGTTCAAGTTCATATCATGTCGGATGCAGGTTGGGTTTGGTTATCACATTATCATGTTGAATTCGGGTTCAGGTCGGGTGCAAGTCGGGTTCATATCCAAAAGTTCCAAGTCCAACTCGGGTTCAGTTCAACACCAATTCAGACTCGAATTGATTTCATATCACCACCACCTCAAGTCACAAACAGTTCTGACTCAAGTCGGTTTCAATCAATTTTGTAGGTCGAGTCAACTTTTTACCTCCATAAGCGTGTCTAAGACACAAATATTCTTCTCTAAAAATGTTGTTGCCACTCGTCTTGACATTATTGCTTCCAGTTTGGGTTTTGAGGAAGTTCCAACCTCGGTAAATACCTTGGCGTGCCGTTGCTACATACACGTGTCACAAAAGCTACGTATTTTTATATACGTGAGAATATGCGGAAGAGACTTTCAGGTTGGGCTGCACAAACACTATCTTTAGTTGGTCGTATAACACTTGCTAAAACAGTATTACAGGCCATTCTAGAATATGCTATGCAATCTACTTGGCTACCGAAAGGATTATGTGAAGAGATGGAAAAGTTAATCCGTAGATTTGTGTGGAGAAATCCATCAGGTGGAAGTGGTATTCCGTTAGTTAAATGGAGTAACTTGAAAACTCTGATTGAGGTTGGGAGGCTCAGATTCAAGGACCTTCATCAGCAGAATAAGACTTTTATGATGAAGGTAGGATATCAATTGGTCACGGATGATGATAAATTGTAGGTTCGGGTTCTTAAGCATAAATATGAGTGGTCATATGTCTTTCCGAATTCTATAACAAGAAATTGTTGCCCACATCTATGAAGGGGATTGATGACAATCTGGGAAGACCTTCGACAAAGTATTTGCTCGAATATCTGAGATGGGAACTCTACGAATTTTTAGTACGACAACTGACTAAACACTGAGGGTGTGCTTGCACTGTATTGTACCGACTCCGACCTACCAAGTCCAGCAACCATGGCTTCTTATGTGACCGAATCCGAGGACTGGAATTGGACCATACTGGAGCAGCTATTGCCGAACCATATACTGTTAAAGATATCAGTTTTTCTTTCACCAAATGTGTTAATGGGGAGTGATATGCCAAGATGGAGATGGGAAGATACTCGGATGTTTACCACTAAATCAGTGTATAAAGCTCTGGATATGAGAACGATGGAGGGCATGGGTTTCAACTGGAAACTGTTGTGATCTCAGAAAATTTCGTAGTGCATTCGGGTTTTCTTGTAGCTAGTGATGCAACGGGGCCTACACACCAATTCTGAGCATGAGAGTAGGCACTTAACCACAGTGAGTCTTTATCAATTGTGCCACAATGAAGAGGAGGATGTTGATCACATTCTCCGCCGATGCCCTATAGCTTTCTCCACTTGGAAACGGTTAGTTTCGCCGGATATATTCCATGAATTTATGTCACTTAATTTACAGGAATGGTTAGTCGCAAATCTTCAAAGCACAACCAGATATGGAAGCAGCGACGAGAAATGGCAAGTTCGCTTCGCAGTAATCGGCAGTTGTGGAAGAGGCGTTGCAACATGTTGTTTGATGCAAAAAGAGGATTTCATTATACATTGTGATCATTTAGCCGAGGAATACGCCGCCTGCTTTAGTGATAATGCGACACGGAGAAGGCCCTTGAATGCTCATGTTTTGAGTTGGCAGAGTCCGGATCAGGGCTGGGTAAAAGCCAATGCTGATGGCGCAGTGAATTGTAGGGATGGATTAGCCGCAGTTGGTGGTGTTATTCGAGATGAACATGGAATTTGGATCTTTGGATTCTCCCGGAGTATTGGATGTTGCTCGGTTCTACTTACCGAACTATAGGCAATCCATGATGTTCTCCTCCATGTGTGGAACCTTGGATTCCGAAGAGTGGCGGTCGAATCGGATAATTTGGAGGCCGTACGTATCCTCAATTGTGACTCCAATGCTTTAACTGATAACGCCATATCGCTAGCTATACGCCAAGTCGCCAACTGCTTTCCCGGGCATGGGAAACTAAGATCAGACACGTCAGTCGTACGATCAACAATGTAGCGGATGGTCTGGCTCGTATTTGCCGCGGAGCACCCATGGGAACGTAAACCCCGGCGGAGGTAGCAGCAAAGTAACTGGAAGACTTGCATGCAATAGCCTAGTTCTGTCTTTGTAGCCTCAGTATTATCAAAAAAACATATATATACGATGAAAGGGTTTCCTATTATACCATCATTTCCGATTCATCATTTACCATCAAAATTAAATGTTTAATTAAATTCAATTTCCACACATGTATAAGTGAAAGTAACTCTCTCTTTTCGACTAAATTTATAAATGACTTCTAAAACACAACTTAAATAGAATCTTCCATATAATTAAGAATTAGGCTCTATGGTGAAAGGGTTTTCAATTATACAATTGTTCTTTAGCTATCAAAATTAAAAGTTTAATTTATTTTGAGTAAGTATATTTGGCCGGTTGGTTAAACTATTTATATTTATTTTCTCATATTCACTTAGGTTTTGTGTTCTAGACCTACTAAAACCCCCTCTTCCCTCTAAATAGTATTAGGATTAGAATTAAGATTTGTAAAAAAAATTAATTTCATTTTATTTATTTATTTAATTATTTATTATTATTTAGTCTCTTTCGCTCGTGTAACTTGATGTCAGAATTGGAACATGAACTATTATTATTATTATTATTATTATTATTATTATTATTATTATTATCTTTCCCTTTCTTTTTCAAGAGATTTAATAGTCTATTTTGCTCGTGAAAGTTGATGTCAGAATTGGAGCATGAAGGAGGAATATTTATATTACTCATTATTATATTAAAGTTTGTGTAAGCTGATCGTTTATTTTTTAAATTAATTAATTCATTCGTTAGGTCTCGCCATTTTGTCATGTTTAACAAGGCCAAATTGATTAAATCAGCTCATCTCTTGCCCGCTTAACAACCCCTCATTCAACACCATTTCATGCTTCTTGTTTCTTTCTTCATTAATATATTAAAAAAACCATTCTGCATGTAAGACCGTATCATGTTGAGTTTGGTAGTAAAATAAATATTAGCCAATGGCCAATGCTTTAAGTTGAGATTATTCAAGGTTAAATTTTGGTTTTAGTTTCAACCGGGAATGTGCATGTTCGGATATCGTATCGATTCGATCCGAAAATTTAAATATATAATTTTGAATCGGCGATATAATGATTCATACTCGATCAAAAAAATCAGATATTCAGTCTTTTAGTTATAATATTAAGGCTTAAGTGGCAAATAAGTGCTCAAACTATACATTTTTTTCTAGATAGGTGCCTAAAGTATTTTTCGAGCCAAACAAATGCGTAACGTTTTCAACGTTACTCAAATAGGTGCCCGCCGTTAACGTCCGTTAATTTTCATCGTTAACTGACACATGTCAGCTTCTTGAATTTCTAAAATTATATTTAAAAATAAATAAAAATTAATAAAACAAAATATTTTCTTTATTTCACAAAATAACCCAAAATTTGAAATCCCTAACACCTCAAAACCCAAATCCCGATTTGACCTGATTTTGTCGTCGATTGCCACGCTGCCGCCCACCATATCCGTCATTGGACCATCACGACCATTTACCCCACCACTTCGTCGTCGAAAATCGACCAACGCCGTGCGAAACACCGAAATTGCTGAATGGTTCATTCGAATAATTCGCGACGAACGGCAGCGTAACGGACGATGAACAGTGTGTGGGTCGTTCGGCGAGGGGAGGTCGCTTCAGTCTGTCGCCGGAAATGTGACCAACGCCGGTGGTAGTGGCCAGATTTGGGGGTTAGGGATTTAGAGACTATTTTGGGATTATTTAAAAATTTCATGATATTTTAAAAATTCTGATTTTTTTTAAAAAATAGTGTTTAATACTGCCACGTGTAATGTTTTTATTGGATAAGGTAAATTTTTTTAACGGACAGTCACGGCAGGCACCTATTTGAGTAACGTTAAAAACGTTAGGCATCTGTTTGGCCCGAAAAATATTTTAGACACCTATTTAGAAAAAGTATAGTTTGAGCACTTATTTACCATTTAAGCCAAATATTAATAATAGTTTAATGATCAAATATACACAATAAGACTACAAAGATTAAATTCCAAATTAAACATAGTACATGGGAAAAAATCAACTGTTATTTAAATGGAATCCTATGAAAATATATTATGAGTATTTCCTATTCATAATGAATTAAATCCAACTAGAATTACAAATTAATTGAGTATAATATATAGGAATGGTGGCGTAAGGGTTAAGTATTTTTAAAGACTCCATTAATTGTGGTATGGAAGATTGTGAGTGAGAAAAACAAAAATGCCTGTTGGTGTAGTTTGGTAGGTGACCTCATTTTTGTTATAATCCTACCAAAAGCAATACCATTGGCCATTGCCATGATTCATATGGCGTTTTCGAAGTTATCTACGACTCATGATCCATGACATACTGGCTTACGTGTCTTCCCACTTATAACAGTCACTCCATTGTTGTGTTCCTTGGTTTTTCTCTGTGTAATTTGCAATCGTGAAACATGTTCTAGCATGGGTCAAATGGTGTTTTACGCGTAGGTATGGGGTGAGGCTACAGTGCGGCACCAATCGAAAATATTATAAAACACAGAACTTAAAATGTTACACTTTTTTATAACGTTTTAAGTTGGTATTCTCACGACAAATTTCAATATTTTACAAAAACTCAAAATGTTATTATAAGTTATAAGTATCGATACTCAGAGTTAAATTTCGATACTTAATCACCAATATAAAATATTATCAAAAAGTGTAATACTTTTAATTTTAAGTTTCATGTTTTATAACATTTGACGCACTTTAGAATCGCCCTGATTTTATTTTCCGTGTAGATCCAAGTCTTTTGTTGGTCAATTTATGGATTGCCTTGAATCTCAAGGAAAAGGAATATGCAGTATTGGGGTCGTTTCCATCTTGAATGATGGATTGCGTTGAAGTCAAGAGAAGAAAATGGTGTATTTAGATGCATGTAGAAGGAAAGTTGGGTTGTTTCCATGCTGAACATACTGTCCATGAAATGAAAGATGTTTGACTTTTGGTGCTTGGAAAAAGGAGAGATTCCTTTGTCATTTATATATGTGGACAGAGGGTGGATGGATATATGCAAGAATTTGGAAGCGAGTGATATGGGGGAAGTTCAGTTGCCTGGAATTGCTGGTGTGTGCCATCGTTTCATTGATTTCTACTGTTACAGTCACTGCATCACATGCAGGATACCAACTTAATCTGCATGCAAAACTCCAAGCTAGTTACGAGTCGTAAATATTTAACATTAAACACCAACCAAATATATGGTCTTACCTTTTATGCGAATCTGCAACTTTGCATGTAACACCCACATGTACTTCGCAATCTTTCCCCTTGTAAACGGCACTAACCGATATTTGTGATGGTTGCTCACTCTATGCTTTAATTATGAGATTATGAGTTAATTTTTATCTCTAAAAATATATTATATTTTATGGTAAGTGATTTATCTTTTAATGAGAGCATTACAGGAAGAGAATTAATCACTGTTTTCGACAATGGATAATTTGGTTCAAACAAAAAAAACTTACGGTCTTACCAAAGGTTTGTTGTTCTCTTTTTTCTCTTCTCCACCTTCGGCGGCAGCGACATCAATTTTATGCTGGTCCAGTGATCTTTCTTATTTTTATTGTTTTCTTCTATTTTTTATTTATTTTTGTTCTAAATACAAATTTTCTGTGTTTTGGATTCTTTCTTTTGCAACTCTTATTTCGTTTCGTTTCGCTTGCCTTTGTAGCACAATTTTTTTTTTACCTTGTGACATATTTTTTGTTTGTTTTATTTCACAGTTTTCATCTATCTCTGTGGGTAGTTTGGTGATATAGCGACCGTCATGACACCCATCTGATAAAGAAATATTAACGGTCTCGTATGATTAGATCACATTTTGTGGAGAAATTATAACATGAGTCTTTCCTACCACGTCATCCATGGGACTAACCAATAAAATATAGTCATTTCATTAAAATTTACATGTCATCTTTTTACCAAGTGAATTTTCACTTGGTAAAAAATTATTTTTAAATTTAATTTACAGTAGATATGAGTAAAAATCCACTTAGTAAAAAGATGGGATGAAAAAAACTAATGAAATAAATGCATTTTATTGGGTGGTCTATACAATTAAATTGAATTAGTCTTGCTTAAACCATTAAATATATTTTTATAATTATAATTCAATTCCATATCGTTGTCTTGGAACAAAAATAAAATAGAAATGAAATTATTAAATTAATAAGAACAAAATATAATTATCAAACCCCGACCCCCCCATCGTACTCAAACGATTGAATGTCAAAATGAAAAGCATATTTGGGGATGATGCAAGCAAAGGCGTGAGCTTCTTATCCTCTAAATGATTGGCGATCAAACATAAATAAATAAATAGGATACGTCACCGTTCCGAATACAAACAAACCTCCAGTGTCGTCGTTCACCATTCATGCGTTTATACTATCACATTACATAGAACTCGGCCTTTGTCTTCTTCATATTTTCTATGGTTTTGAGCAGAGTTTTACTTCTTCTTCTTTGTCAGCAATTAAAATATTGTTTATTTGTCCGAGTCTCATCGATATCGACCTCGAAAGGCCTCTTTCTCACGCTTTAGCTCTTGGCATTGTGCAAACTTCAACCGAAACCGCATGCTCTCTTCCCAGCTCGATCGATTGTTCACATTTCATAAAAATCCGGATATGTATCCATCTGCCTTGTTGATAGCATTTCTGAAGATTCTTTCCAAAATGAAAATATGTGGGTAGATTTTAGAATTATTGGATGAGTTTTTTTTCGAACTCGTTAATTAACTAATTCAGATCAATTATTATAAAGACTTGTAATAGAATGTTAATTTCAACCTAATTTGTTTAATTCATCACTGATGAAGCATAAGACATGCCCAAAGGAGCCATGGTCCCTCCAAAAATTTTAAAATTACAATCCTCTAATTTTTTTTAAAAAAAATTAAATTGTCCTCTCAAATATTTAGCAAATCATATTGATAAGTGTTCAAAAGTACTATTTTTCTTACCCTTTTTACTCATATTATTGTTAGACTTAGGCTCATATTAGTTGCATAGTTAGCCATTCATGCATTAATCCATGTTTCCTTCAATCGTTGAGCTTGATTACATAACTTGGTGATTTTTGTGGAAATAGATGCTGCTTTGGTGTGTTTTTGTGTGTGTATGTGCATGATCACTTGCCAAAGCAATGCCGAGCTAGTTGCCAGGGCAATGCATGAAGGATATGCCGAGCTAGTTGCCAGGGCAATGCATGAAGGAGACGCCGAGCCAGTTGCCATGGCATTTGTCGACAAAGACAAAAAGCAATATGGATGTCGAAATTCATGACTTTACAAGCCCAAGATGACATGGAGCAAGGCCCAAGCCCAAAGGAATTTGATTGCCATGCAGAGATTAAAGAAGAATTAAATTCCAAGAAGATAGGAGAAGTTCTAATAGGAATAAAATTATAATAAAGAATTATATTCTTTAAAGATAATTTAATTCCAACTCAAACTCCTCCTCAAAGAAGGACTTTGGCCTAGCCCTATAAATATCAAGGAGATTTCGACAAGATGCATAGAGAGAGCAAGAGGGAATTTCGACAAGACCAAGAGAGGAAGCAAAGGGGAATTTTCGACAAGCTTCATCTTTTCTTCCTTGTTCGATTGGGTTCATGCTAGGGATTGTTTATCTTGTGTTTCTTTGGAACCTAGCCATGAACTAAATTTACTTGGCTATGGTTATTGTGTTTTGTGGTTGTGAGAAACTATTGGTTTTTGTTTAGGTAATAAGAGTTTGCACTTTTCTATTTCAAGGTTTATTCATTCTTGGTTCTTATTATTGTTTGCGAGTGAATTGGGAGAGAATCTCGTGATTTCATCAATTTATCTAATATCGGGAGAGTTAGATTCAAGAAACGAATGAATATGATCTTTATGCAATCCAATGATGGTGAAGACTTAGAAATAAGTTAAGGATTTCAACGGCTAAGAGGAGCGCAAGATTGGTTGTTGTTCACCCTTGATTCACGCAGGGATGTATTATCAAGGCATGCACAAGTAGCTAGAGTTTCGACTTAGGGATAAGAAGAAACCATTGAAGAACGCTCCGCCGAACCTTGAAGTTGCTGCCCAGTCGCCCAAGTAGTTGCCCAACTAGTCGCCCAGGCAACCATCAATTAGTTGCCAAGGCAACCCCGTCGTGCAAGTTACCACGGCAACTGAGTTGCCCGTGCACTCTTTTACCAAGACAATCCAATCGGCTATCACACCTCAACTCACGATAACCTAGCCTATCTCTCTCAATTGAATTCATCTTTTCTTTTACTTATTTGCTTTCTAGATTAGTTAAACTTCTATAATCTTTTATTTGTGTTTTTATTTTTACAGTGCAAGAGACTAGATTCTTGAAGTAGCACCAATCCCTGTTGAGACGATATCTTTTATACTATAACTTGCGACGTGTATACTTGCACATTTGCGTAGCACTTATTACGCGCAACACATATTAAGAATTATATATTTTTAGTTAAAATCTATAAAATTTTAATTTGGTCCCTTTATTTTTTTGTCTAATGATAATTTAAGTCTCTATAAATTTAAATATTAGATAAAGTTGGTCATACCCTTCAGATTTGATTTTGAATACTTTATAAATCTTTATATTTTTAAATTTAATAATTTGACCTCTCATGAACATTTGATCCTTGCTCCGTCTATGTCATTCACAATGTCAAGATTTAAACTATCTAGCATTGTTTAAGTGATTAACTTTTGATACCGCTAGACCAACTAGTAGTGAATAGAATTATTAAATGAGTCTTAATCAGATTTGATATTATATATTCTCGTCATCAATCACTTCCATTTGTTAAAAGACTTTGGTTTTTAATATTATTGATTCATTTTTCGCAAGTTCAAACTCCTCCAGAAAAAGGAAGAAAGCCAAGGAGTCTGATGTTCGCAAACAAACAATTAATTATTTTCGTATTGGAAATGCTTATAATTCCAAAAGTTATCATCATGGAATGGGGACAAAAACAAAGAAAAAAAAAGAGAGAGAGATAAGATGCGTCTAATTCTTTCAATTCAACATTAATGCATTATTGGCATTACTGTGAGGATAATGATGCAGGAAATATGAAATCAAACGTTATAATTCCAAAATTAAAGAGCAAAAATAATTAATATTTTTTCCTCGTTTTGTCATGGGCGTTCTTTCTTTCTTTCTTAATTACGAATTATAATGCTTGATTTATGCAAATTAAGTGATTTCATTTTCAAATAATTAACATCTGCACGTAAATTAAATTTATAAATTGAAAGAATATTATAATTTTATAAACGTGACCCTGACGACAATGAGTGAGTGTGGCTGAAGGGCTTTAAATTTGTGCTTAAATAGCCTTTTAATTGCGATGAAAAGGTGCACCTTTTGGTCTTTTCACTAGAATTAAAACGTTTCTTTTTCTGACCTCTAATGATTTTATTCTGAATTTCTTCTGATAGAGTAGGCGTTTGCGGTTCGTGAAGGTTATTATGGAAGTTAAACCACAATAACCAAATCAGTTTGATCGGTGTGTCTATTTTTTTTTTAGAATATGTTAGTGTGATTATAAGGTGTTATCAGTTTATTTTTTTTAGTTCTTTAAACACACTGTGCACATATAGTACTACATACATACAAAGATAGAATTACAACACACACGTTAAAGACAAAGTGATTTAAACTTAAATTTTTTAGGACGAATATTATCATCTTTTTTATTGGGATCACTTGTTGGATTTATTTATTTTACTTTTAATTTATATATAAATTTGAAAATTATGGGATAATTATATATTACCTCCTACTTTAAAAAATATATATTTTATCTTCCTCGACCTAAAATTCTGACTTTGTCCCTACATATATGTTACTTATCATTGTATTAAGTTCAAATATTTCTACATTATATTTTCTTAAACAAATAACATTCACCTTCACCCGATAATATTTTATGTATACTGTTTTTTTATTAGAAATGGGAAATAATACTACTTCATGCCTCATTAAAAAACCTCCCTAAACCTAGTTGAAGAAAAAAGAGTGCATAGAGTAGTATTAACAAAGTTGCCAAAAACAATAACAAATTCCTTAAAACTCAACCAAAGAGCCACGTACTGTAAAGCAAAAACTCAACCCAGACCAGTAGATGCTATCGCCACCAATGCTTCATGTTGAACTATTTCATTTAGCCAAATTAAAACAATATCCATCAACCAAACCCCCAAAGGTGAACCACGCATAGCCACGGCAAGAGAATCAGCTATCATGTTGGATGTACGCGAAACATGGCGAACATCGACTTCTCACGCCCAACCCATCATCTCACAGATTACAACAAATAAGCCATTGCAGTTCAGATTATGTGCCGCATCGTGAACACCCACACCGCTTCCTGGCAATCAGACTCAACAAGAACGCGTCGGAATCCAAGTCGCCAAGCATGTCTTAGACCACCAATAATAGCCCAAAGCTCAGCGTTAATTATCGAGAATTTATCGATACTTCGCCAAAACTCAAAAAGCCAGACTGCTTCATCTGAACGAAGCACGCCTCCAACAGCCGCATGTCGTTGCGCGAATTGACAGCGCCGTCGACATTAACCTTCACCCATCCCCTAGTCGACAATGACCAGCTTTGATTCACAACATTATGAGCTTCACCGGCACATGTATTAAGAATCATGCGATCGTTGGATGCCAAAACCATATCAAGATAACGACGGCAAGCAAATACAAAATTTGACCAAACAAATTTCGCCCTCAGACAAAAGCTTATTGCACCGATTTCTTAATTTCCAGCAGATGATCGCAAAAAAGCAGGCCAATGACCACTATCAAGAGCATAAAAACTCCCTCACAAACTTTTATGAAACCATTCCCATGACGATAAGGAATGAAACTCATTGATAATGCTGGGTTTAACGAAATTTGACCAAACAGATTTCGTCCTCGGACAATCCCGAAGAACATGAGAGATATCCTCAACACCACGAGTACATAAACCACAAATATCATCAGAAGACATATGCCGACATTTTCTTTCAGCATTTGTCAATAAATTATCCCTCGGAGTCAACCACAAAAAAGAGCGAATATGTTGAGAGACTTTCAAACGCCAAAGAGTTTTTCATACAGTGTCACTACTTGGACTATCATCCCAAACAACATTGAATAAGCAGATTTTACCGAAAAAGAAGAATTGGAAGTACCTTTCCATCCTATCCGATCGGGGCCAAGGCAATGCATAGGAGGCAGCATTGCCAACACACGCAACAAACACGCATCCGAGAGTACTTGATGTAGGCGTTCCTCGTCCCAAGTACCAGCACCATCGGTCATAGATACCACCGGATAAGGATCCGGCGCTGGATCTAAGGTGACCAAGTCAATCAACAGTCCAACCTTATCCAACCAACTATCGTAACAGAAATCAACCTGACACCCATCTCGAACTGTCCAAATAATTCCTGCGCAAACATCCTCCCATACCTAAGAAATACCAGCCCATAAATAAGAACAATTCTGGGCGTAAATGTCGTCAGGGATAACACCCTCTCACCTATATTTGGCCTTTAAAACACGCACCTATAACTTCTGATCATCTGCGATCATCTAAAAGTTTAATTTCATAAGAAAGGCTTGATTAAATAGTTTAATATTACGAAAGCCAAGACCCCACAAGTGACCGGGGCTTGCATATCCTCCCAACGGACTAAACTAATCCTGCGCGAGCATCAGTGTTTCCCCATACTGTTATTAAATGTAAGTAAAGCCAATTTCGATGATCTGATATAAAATCCTACTTTTACTTCCTTTTCTCTCACTGTCCATTTTTATTTTTCTATATCTTTTAGTGGCGGTTGTATTAGTCCTGAATTGGTCAATCTTTTTTTTTTCTTCTATTTTTTCAGACTATGTTATAATTTTTGTTATATTTTATGTTTCATATTTAAGTTCTGTTATTTTCTTTTGGTCTTTCTTTATTCATACAAAAGTGATACTATGTTTTTATTTATTTTTATAGTATATTTTTTGTATGTTCTTGTAGTACATATTTTCTCTCAGAGTTAGATTTTATCATTGTTATTTCTGTTGATATTTATTTAGTTACTTTTATTGATTTATCATTGTTTTTGACCCTTGATCGACTATTTGATATTAAAAAATAATTGTAATTACAAAATTATCTTGTTAACTTGTCGTTATTATTATATTATTTTTATGTTAATGATGATAGATTCTATTTTTTACGTTATACAATAATATTTGTTTATATCTTTTAAATTTTTTATGGCTATTTGGTAGTGTTTTCCAACCTTCCTTGGGTTATTTCATTATTTAATGTTTAATTTCTGTTCTATGATGATTTAGAAAAAAATAATCGGTATATTACTACATTAATTATTATAAACATTTTTTAAGATTATGATTTTTTAAAAGTGTTGTTATTAATTTTTTTTAACAATTTTTACATAAAAAAGCAAAAAAATTATTTTTATTAGATTTTGAACTTACAACATAAAGAAAGAAAAATGTGTCAACTAAAAATTTTAACCACCTACTCTAAAAATTATTGACAAAAATATTGTTATCAGTCAAAGGAATATAGATCTAATATATCGAATAAAACTTATTTTAATTAATTCACCACTTTTCGTACTGTCCCAAGAAGGGCTTGAAGATGAAATAAAAAATGTACTACACAAAACCAATGCTGTACCACGCAAGAACCCTAACATTTTCCAATCACTATCGTGAAAACCAAAAGATTAATTAAATAAAATATAAAGTAAATTAATGAAAAGGTGCTAATCTAATCACCAGTCCCCACTAATAAACCAAACAAGGCAACCGGACAGGCATTAATAATGTCAGCAAGAAACGAAACATAATTTTAACACCATTAAGTTAAATCAACGACGGCACCACGTGGCATCCCCATTGCCACTCCACCACAAAGTTATTTTATCAGATATAATATGAAATTCTTTTTTAATAAAATGAAATTCTATTCTATTTCATAATTCCATTCAGAAAAATACAATGAACAAAAAACAAACAAAAGAACCGATGACGACCGTCCCAACATCAACCCGCCCTAAGCCAAGCCGGCATCGGCCGGTTCATAATTTAAAAAGATTCTAAACTTTTCGATGGTTCCAAATTTCTACTACTTCCGATTAAATCGCCTTTTTTTACTTTTCTCTCCCTAGAAAGTTCTGCTATTTACATTTGGTCCCTCTTTCCGGTTTGATCGTCCACCGTTGAGTTCCCTTCTTACATAACGGAGCAGGCGTTTGGATTCTCATCGCTGAACATCTGAGGTGCGTGAAGGGGATGCCGCGGGTCCACCATATACCCTTGATTAACATACCCGAGATGAGACATGTACCCCTGATTCACGTATACCCTTCCGCCGCATAACTCGAAGTCGGACCACCGTACTCGAGATGGGGGTGGTGGTTCTGATACCCTTCCACCACATAACTCGAACTCGGACCACCGTACACGTGGCCGTCGGGCCAATACATTGGCTGTGGAGGATACCCGTACCCATGGTACTCCATCTTGTTCACTTCCACCTTCGTTTCACCGCCGCCTTCTTTTTTCTCGCCTCCGGCAGCAGCAACTTCTTTTCCTTTCTCTTTATTATCACCGCCGGCATCCTTCTTCTCACCACCGTCTTTTTCTCTCCGCCGTCGTCTTTCTTAGGCGGAACCACGTCGACACTGCGTTTCAGCTTGTCCTTGAGATAAGGAACGAGGTCTTTCACGTCCATTGTGCCTTTTACCGTAACTAAATCTTTAGCTCCATCAACGTTCACTGATTCAACTCCTGTTTTGATTAAAAATAAAACCACATCAACGTTGGCGCTTAATTAACTAATTTAAACTTAATTCAGATAAATCATAGTAATAATTAATTAACTTACCATGTACTTTCAGGATAATTTTTCGCATTTTGTGAATGCAACCGTCGCAATGTGTTTTAATCTTCAGAACCACCGTAGTCTGTAAATCAAACATACATAATCAAATTTAATTATGCTAAACTCAAACCGGTCTTCTTCTTTTTTTCTTCTATGTGTGTAAATTTACCTCTGCCGGAGGTTTTTTCTCTTCTTTCTTCTCTTCTTTTTTCTCCTCAGGTTTCTTCTCGGCGTCGGGTTTTTTTATCACCACCGGCAGCGGCTGCAGGGGCGGCATCTTTCTTAGGCTGAGGGGAGATTAGGTTGACTTTCTTCTTGGTTTTCTCGGCCAACCTATCCCTGACTTTGGCCGGGTCTACGTTGCCGATCACCGTTAACTTGTTGGCTCCACAATCAGTTTTCACATCTTCCACACCTTCAACCAACAACAAAAACAACGTCCGCGTTAGGTAATTTCAGTTGGATTATTTATTTATTTTCTAATTAAGGTTTGAAAAAATTAGCACCCAAGTCCAATCCTTATCCAAATCGCCGATTATTACGGGAAAATTAGGCGAACCATTCACAGGGACTAATTACATCGATTTTTATATTCAAGTTCGAAAATTTCAGAAACCTAGTTTTCATTATTTTAATCAATTAACCAAAACCAATTACCTTCATAATGTTTTATGGAGCGTTTAATCTTCTTGGCATAGCCTTCACAATGCATATCAATCTTGTAAACGGCGGTAATCTTGCCGCCGTCTTTCTTAGCGCCGGCATCGGCGGCGGGCTTCTTCTCGGCTTCAGGCTTAACTCCTTTTTGCTGGAAAACAAGAAACAAAATTGATAAATAAAAACCCAAAAAACTCTAAAACCATTGAAGATTATAAAGAGAAAGAGCAGAGGGAATGTTGAAGAAAAGAACTAGCAACTAACCTCACCCATTACTTGACTGGGATTTCAAAAATGACTTAAAGATTTTGATTAATTAGGGATCTCAGTAGAACAACGAATAGCTGTTTGAAATTTGAAGAGGTAAACTTAAGGCAAATAAGGGTATATATATATATGGAGGGAGAGGCGGTTTATGGGTATTTATGTATGTATGTATGTATGTATGATGATGATGATGATGGATGGCTGGATGTTATCTATGGTGGTTGGAGGAAATATATGATGGTTATGATGGGGTTCAGTTACATAAGTGATGGAGTCAGGAAGGGTGGGCTAAGTGGTTTTTTTTTGGGGTTTTAAATCGTCAACGGTCATTAATTTTTTGAATTAATTTCTCCTTTCAATATTAAAGTTTAAAAAATTACAAACCAATCACTCAATCATGGTGTTATAATGCTTGAAAAATATGAAGTGCAATATATAAGGTTTAAACCTGGAACTTCTTGTAAGGGAACTGACATCCAGCTACTAAGTCAAGTTAAAATTCTACTAATATATTTTTAACTTACCTAGTATTTAGACTAAAATATAATTGAAACTAATTTTATTTATTTTAATAAAATATATTAATTATAAAACATTAAAAAATATATATTTATAACATCAATTATAATATTTCTTTTGTAAAACAAGGTTTCATTCAACTAATACAAACATTACATAAGTCTAACATAAATGGGCTTGAAATCGGCCCGAAATAGAGGTGGGCAACAAAGACTACAAGGCTCAAGGGAAACCTGAAACGCTAGTTTGAAAACTAAGCAAGTAAATAACAGCCAACAACAGCAGGAGAAAGAGTCAAACGTTCGGACCCAACAAAGGGTCCACCAATTGGGAAGGCATCGGCAGTAAAAAACTCTGACAGGTATTTTTGAGGGGTTGAGAATTAACGAGGTCGACAAGAACATGCAACAAAGCTCAGTGAGACAAAGAAGAAGCTTCATTTCAACGAAACCACCACGAAAACGTGAGAGGCAACCGAGGAAAACACCATAAGGGAAACAACACCATAGACCACACCAACAAACTTTCGTCGAAGGAAAAAGTGAGATCCACCACCCAGTGAAAGGAGCCATGAAACCTACAAACAAATAAATTAAACCACAAATTTTTATGGAAAACAACCAAGAGGGGAGAAAACAAAATAAAAAGATATCCATCTCTTTTTCACCTACAACCTAAGTTTTCTCCTCGCAGAAGAAAACTTGAACATGGATAATGGTCACCTAGGATAGAGGGTCTAATCGAGCTGACTATCAAGATGCATCAGAGCACCACCAAATGAAAAAAAAAGGGCATGACTGAAGCAAAAGAAGAAGAAAAAAAGACGAGGGAAAGAAATGAAAACTGAGGCAAAGAAGTAAAAGGAGGGTAAGAAGAGAGATATTTGGTGGTGACAGTCTCTCTAGAGACAAATCAAACAACGACGCCCAAGCAAAGAGAAGTAGGACAAAAAAACATTGCACTCTCAATGAGAGAACTCAAACTTGTTATAATTATATTTTGAAAAAATAAAATTAATACACAAGCTTGTTAAATTTAGGCTTTATAACTTCATTATAAATCATTATTAACTATAATTAAATTATTTTTTATATAAATACTTTTATAACATTTTATAATTTAAGTTATGTTTAATATATTCTTACTATATTATTGTTAATCATAAAATAAATTAATATTTTTATAAATATTCTTATAATATTTTAAACATAAGTTATAATTAATATAGAGCAAGCATATTTGGCCGATTGGCCAAGCTGCTCACCTTTGTTCCCTCATATTCTCTTAGGTCACGGGTTCAAGACCCACTAGGAGTACTCCTGTAACGACTCAGATTTCAGAATCTGAGGGTCGGTTTAACCGAAGCATGGGCTTTGCGTTTGAGCCTTTGAGAGCCTTAGTGAGCTAGTATATGGTTGTTGGGCTTGAGTTCTTGGTTGGGTTGGGAGGATGATGGAGGGGTAAGAAAGTAATTACCTTTTTTTGAAGAGATGTTGAAGGGAGGTTCTTTAATTTTTTGCAGAAAAGCTTGTTGGGTGAGATCATCCTGTCCCTTTGTGTTCTCTCTTCATCCATCCTCATCTCCCTCCCAAAAACCAAAGATTAAAAGTTCAATATTTGAGTTTAGAAGTGTGAATCTCAGAATTTCAGCTAAGGGTGTTGTAATCAGCTACCAAGGATCTACATTTTGAGGTAAGATTCATCAGTGGAGAATGAGTTTTTGTAAGGGTTGAGGAAGGAGAACAAGAATGTGAGTTTTGACTCTATATCTTGTTGAAAGATTCTTTCTTTTTCATATCCTAAGTTTCTAGCAACGTTGTAACTTGTTTTACAGCATTCTATTGTAGTGAAAGTAGTTGAAAACTCCTCTAAGAGCAAGGGAAGAAGAAAGCTTGAAGTTTAGGCTAGAGGGTTCACTCTCTGCTGTAGGATCAAGGTTAGTACACTCCTAATTCCTTTATGTTCCTGGAAATCATAAATTTGATTGCCTTGTTGCTTGGTTGATGTTTTGGTTGCTTGAATGCTTGAGACCTCTTTAATGGATAAACCTAAGATTGGTGTTAATATGGCTTAAAATGGCAGGAAACCACTTAAACCTCTTCCCATAACTTGTAGGTACGTGTTGGGGTCTCAACTTTGGGTTTTGTGGGCGTAAGAGATGATTTACGAACTCTATAAAATGAATTTTTAGGTTCGAGTACCGATACATGTTGAACGCGTATCAATACCCCATGTTTAAACTGATGAAATTGAGCCATTCTTGAAGGGCATATCGGTACGCCTAAAGGGGTATCGGTACCCCATATTACATCAAGTTCTAGTAGCGTAAATGTGTACCAGTATGCTTGAGGGTGTATCAATACACGACCCTATGTATCAGTACAGTGTTGCTAGTTGGACCCCTACATGTGTGAAGCCAATGCTGATGGCGCAGTGAATTGTAAGGACCTATAATTCAAGGACTAAGGCCCAGTGGGCTTATAAAGTGGTAGAATGAATAGTAAAATAAGGAAATGGAGATTTAAACCCCATATACGAGCTTAATGAGTATAATTTATTAAAACCTTGGGTTACTTATGTTGTAATAATAAGGATCCTTGGTGGATCTAATGATGGTTGTAAGCCACGTAAAGGCATTAGTATGGGCGAGTCACCTTGATTGATGGGATTTCGGATACCCATAGTGAGAAAGAGTGTGTTGCAACACCATGGTTAAATATTTTGAATGTATGAACCCGATGCTTAGTGGAACCAGGACTCGCTCAGAGTGTGTGTACCCGATACTTAGTGGAATCGGGCCTCAAGTTTGTTGGTATGATGCTTATGATTTTTGTGTGACACTTTATGGATCACTATTGATTGTTATGTGTTTAGGCGGCTAGAGGTAGTGCCAAATGTTATTATATTACCTTGATATCATCTCTAGCTGCATGCTCTTATTTATGATTTGCTTGAAGTATGGTTGAGTGGAAGTGTATTCACTAAGCTTTGTTAGCTTAGCATTTGAAATTGTTGTTTTTGTTTGCAAGTTAATAGGTTGACGTGCATTGTCAGAGCACCATTGGAGTAGGATTACAACATCAACTTGTTGTCTGGGTATAGTACTAGATTATTGGGCTATGTATCTATAGGACCTTATGGTTGTATTGTAACTCTTATTTTGGGATTTTTAACTTGTGAGTTTAATGCTTTTAGTTATGTATGTAACAACCCAATTTTTAAGATTGATCATCTGGTATTTGGTTTTGGGTCGAATATTTAATTCAAAGTTTTAAATTAAAGGAATGAGATCTTGGAAGATTAATTTTAAGGTAAGTGATGATCGTTTTGTGTAAAGATAAGAGGTTGGAGGCTTATAATGCAATTATACCAAGATGTGATGAAATGGGTTTTCTTTTAAACTAAAATGAGGAAAGAGGGGGGGGAAATCAGATTTTATCTACCCCCTCTCTCCTCTTTTCTCCCTTATCCATTCTCTCTATTTTTTTTCTTCCATAAACTTTCAAGTCCGATCTACCACCATCAAAGTGTCCATTTTTGACACCTCCATCGTCATTATGTTTATCTCGCCGAGATGAGTCAACCACTAGTCATGGAATCACCGTCGGAGCCACTGTGGAGGGGGTGAGCAGAGTAAAGTTTCGGGTTGTTCAAACGAAAGGTTTGAGTGCTCAAAACACAAAACTAAGGCCGCCAACATGTTCACCGGCATTGAGAGAATCAGTCTAGGTGATCATCATTGTCGTTCGGCCACCGAAAGTCACCGCACGTGCGTGGGTGACGTTCGACCGAGGAAGATAGCTATAACAGTTTCTGGGCTTGGGGCAAGCCTTTGGGCCAGCTGTGGAGCCGACCTGCCAGCAGACCTAAGTCGAAGATTAAGTTGGCGTGCCAGCCGATCCAAGATGAAGAACAAGCTGGCCTACTAGTCAACCCAAGATGAAGACTAAGTCAGCCTGCCAGTCGCAAGCCGAGCCAACTGTCTATCCAGCTATTGTCGTTGACCAGCGTTGACCGTTGACTAGTGTTGACTTTTTTTGGGGGACTTTACCTGAAGGTTTCTCGACGTTCTGAGTCCGTTGGAGTAATCTATTTCACCAAATTCGAACCTGATAAGCCGTTTTTATGTTTTTTATCCCCTAAAGTAGTCTGATAGTGTGAAATAGCTTATGTAGTTATTTTTGTTTTATCCGAGGAATTGGTGGACTTGAATATTGGAATCAAAAAGATGTTTGGAGGAGCTTGGATGAGGATTTATTGCTTTGGCTTAAGGTTATTACACCTCGAACTACTACTTTTTCATGAGCACCATAAATGTGATTGCATTGGATTTTAGTATCTGCGAAATAGGTAGACAATGAATATGCATGTTTGGAGACTAATAGTATGAGACTTGATATCTATGAGATGCATGATGATGTTGCAAATATGATGAGACTCATGGAATATTTAGAGACTGTGTAGGATCGTTTGAGATGCCCTTATGATTACTTGATGATTGATTGGTTGATAAATTGTGATGCCTTGTATGTTAGTTCGAATGAATTGTCGCTATTTGATTGAAATCATGCTTAAGGGATGATACTGATAAATACTTGATTAAATGATTATGAAGCCGATAATTAATATTAATTGATTGAATGCGTTAGTAAACAAACCTTAATGACTTTTATAAGCTTTAGGGATCGAATAAAGTGCTGTAAAATCATAATTTAAAGAAGTGGTGCAAACTTGTCTATAGGGTATCGATATGAGCTTTGGCTATATCAATATGCGATTGAGACCATATCGGTATAGGTTGACCCGTACCGGTGCATATGGAAATTAAGGATTTCCTAAAAGCAACATCTGTATCAATATGCGTATGAGTACCGATACCCAAGAGTATCGTATTGATACTTTGTTCGCATACCGATACTAACTGAATGTAATAGTTTATAATACTAATAAAAAGATAGAAATTGACGTGAGATAATAATGATATGATATGAGTTAATAAAGATAATTAATGAAGATGATTAATGTACACTTTCATAATATATTAACAAGTTGTTAAACTGAGATGGGTGGCTTGATGATTAATAGAAACTATAGAGTTTGGTAATCATATAAATGTTGTGTGTTGTTTGGTAGTCGTGTCTATGTTGTGTGTTGTCTGGACACTTGATTGGTTGTGTTACCTTTGATTGATGGGATTCGGATACCCAATGAGAAAGTGTTGCAACACTATGGTTAGAGATGCTGAATGTACGTTTTTTGAAGTTATGTGGCACTAGGTCTCATTAGAAGATGCTTGACGAGAGATTCCGAGCATGGGTGTACGTTTTTTAAGCTGTGTGGCACTGGACCTCACCCAAAGAGTGTACGTTCCTAAAGTTGTATGGCATCGGGCCTCACTCAGGGTGTATGTTCATGTAGCTGTATGGCACCGAGCCTCACTCTAGGTTTGTGGTATGACTTTGTGTGCTTTAGTTTAGATGACCTGGTGAGATCTTGAGCATGGTTAGGCCTTGTGTACTACGTATGCTATTTTGTTATGTTGAGAGCATGTGTTTAGGAAACTAGTAGTAGCACCACATGTTTATTTATCTCTCTTTATTTCTCATACTAGCTTGCATGCTTTTGTTTATGATTTACATGAAGTATAGTAGAGTAGATGTGTACCATTGAGCTTTGTAAGTTCAGTGCTCGAAATCGTTGACTTCGTGGTAGGTTGATCGTGGGATCGATGAGCACTATCGGTACGGGATTCCAGCACGAGGTGTTTTCCAAAGTACGGTACTTACGTTTAGTGGACTATGTATTCTTAGGACCTTACGTGATAGAGTCTGTAATCCTTATTTTTTAAATTGTATTAATCAAATTGAATGTTCAAATGTTTTAAATTTAAATTGGAGCTCCTTTGTAACATTTTGATTATTTATCTATATTTTTTCACTATTGGCTTTAAATGTTTTTGAGAAATACCTTTTAGGCTAAATTGAATCGAGGAATATTATGATTATGGGTTGAGCTTGAGGCCCAAATGTGACATCTGATTGGGGGGTGTTACAATGTATCTAAATGCCTAATTGATTGAAAACAAGATATTAGGTCTAGTTATTAAGGACTAGATGCTATAAATGAAAAAGTGCTAACCTAATTTATAAGTGACCAAATCGAAACAAGTGACAAATTATAGGAATGCATACAAAATTCTTACATTCCTAAAATGTCGTTATACATGTCATTAATTAATGAATAATTAAGGAAAATTTAGTCATTTGGGAGGAATTAATGGATGAACTATTGTCATCTTCCTCCCTTGTTGGTTGAGTGAATGAGCAAAGAAGAGAGAAAAGGGGATTGAGTGAGAAAACTCTATTATCATAGATTCAAGCTTGAATTTGGAGAAATTGGAGTTGCTAGCATTCATATAATCTTGATAGGAAGGTAAAATCTCTTCCTTAATGAGTTAAAGATTCAAATGATGAATGTAGATTTAGGGTTCTTGCATGAATTACATGAATTTGATGAATAGATAGTGAATTGATGCTATGAACTAGTTAAGAAGTTCAATTGATTGATCAATCCATGAAATTGATTGTGCCATTAGAATGAGTAGAAGAAATTGATGTTGTCAATAGCCAAATTGATGGTGAAATGCTATTATAGTTACTGGAAAATTTGGATGATGATTAGAATGGATGATTGATAGTGAATTAAAATTGTGGTTGCCGAAAATACTAGTGAATTGGTGTCTTAATGATTCAAATTGAAAATATTGCTCAATTGCCATGTTTTTATAGGATTGACACATAATTGGATTGAATTATACATGTATGAATGAGTTTATATATTGAACAATCATGTTAGGATCATTGTCTAAGTGATTAAAGAAGCTAGAGACTAGCTAAAGGAGAACTATCCAGAATACTTTGTTTTGGACAGTGAGTTTGAAAATCCATAGAAAATCACATAGACCAAATTAGGGATCAAATCTTATATGAACAGAATCATGTGTATGTCTAGTTTCATATACAACAACAGAATCGAATTCCGAGTTATAAAACAGTATGTAGAGACAAATCTCTAAGGATAGTGCAAACTGTCCAGTGGAATAATTTGGTCTACCTTTAAATGAAAAACTGCATTAATTCATAATGAATAAAAATGTAAGGCTTATATGGTTAGAAGGAAAATTAAGTTAGCTTTCTAACGGTGTAAACGGTTCAAAATTCTGACGTACGGAATAAAAGATATGAACATTTAAGCAAGTAGTGCACATGCTGCCAGGCAACAACACTCTTGATATTTGTATTAAATTGAATGCTTGAGTATATGAAGTCACATAATGACTCAATTGGTTCTTGAATTGTATTTAATACACTATGTATTGTATGAATGTTATATCAAGTGGAAATTGAGGAAAAATGGGTTCACTTAGATCAGCAAGCTAGTAGAGGGAAAGAGATTACAATCCGAGATTGACAATAGCTCAGAAAATTCCTGTGAGTGTAGTTTAAAGTTTGGAGAAGGTGGTAACCTCTCCAAGTCTATTTTTGATTTGTAATTCTTATTGATTCTTAAGTATAAATTGTATAATGAGCTTGCATTGGAGCATTAGCAAGGTAAGTGCTCTTTTGAGTGGTTACTTGATTGTGAAGCATGCTTGAATTGCTATTGATTGTCATGATATGCTTATTGCCTAATTGAATTATATTGAAATGAAGTATGATGTTATAGATAGAAGTAACTCAATTCATTGTTTAATGACATATTAGTTGACACACCTTCATTGACTATTAAAACATTGATATTGGTATTGGCATTGAACCCTATTCGATTGAAAGGGGATATTGGCACAAAATGTGCATATTGAATTAAATCATGCTTCTAATTGAATGAAAGTGATAACTATTGTAAACCTTGGTCTCGAGTCGGTCTTAGATATAGTTGGCATGCCATAGAGTCTATATAGCTCATTGTCGGGGTAGACTACGGGTCGGGACACTGGTTCCTAATTGGCGACAGTAGGAGGGATTTGACCAGGTACTTTGTACCATATTGACTATTGTTATTGGTGACAGTTTGGTTAGAGACTCGAGTATCTAGACTGAGTAATCGATTTCCAAGGCTACACATAAAATGAACTTGTACCTCATGTACATTGAACCTATTGCTATATTGAATTGCATTAATTGATTGTAAAGGAAAATTTAATGCCATGAACTATTGAAATTGAAACATTGATTGAACATTGCTTATATGAGATTGCTTGATTGTAAAGGAAAATCGAAGTATTGACATTGATACATTGAACATTGCTTAAATGAGATCGCTTGGTTGTAAAGGAAAATCGAATGCCATGAACTATTGACATTTTATATGAGATTGCTTGGTTGTAAAGGAAAATCGAATGCCATGAACTATTGACATTGTGACATTGCTTGAACATTTCCTATGGGATTGCTTAAGTATTGAACATTGATTGTGTTCAAGGGATGTGTTATGCATAAAGTAGTTGAATTGGATGATTGAGCATGTCTAAACTTCAAGCCTTGTATTGATATTGGATTAAAAATTTAGCAGTGTAACTAGTATTGTTTGCCTAGTTTCGAATGGTTCCTTATTGATGGGGGAAACCATACCATCTATTTGATGGTTCGTAGTTGAGACTTATTGTATTGATTGTCTTGTAACTTTAACTCACTCACTAAGTTTTTCTTATTTAAGTCTTATTTCTACGATACATGTTGATATTGGATACTATCCCGAAGTCTAAGCTCGTACAAGTCACATTTTTAATCAAAAGAGTATGTTTTCATCTTGTTATAATTCTCCTAGGATGGTGGCACCTAAGGCATGTATATTCATGATCACTTAGTTATGGTTTGTATATAATAACTTCATCTATGATCTATAAAGAGTATTGTATGTATATATGAGCATGTATGCACTTTATATAGCTTGAATTCTTGTTAGCCTAATGTTAGATTTTCCATGGTTGAATAGATCTCTTGAAATTGGCTAGCTAACAATAGATAAATGTAGTAATCCACATATTTAGACTTGAACCACTTTGGTCATATATGGTACTAATCGAATGATGTATATAACATTGAAAGCTTATATGTTTGATTAAGATCACTTAAGTAAAATATGTAATCACCTATTGGTATGCCTAATAGCTACATGAAATGTTGAAATTTGCTATTGTGTTATACATCTAGTCAAATGGTTGCTTGTAAAACAAGAAAGTCTTAACTGGTATTGATGTTGATAACAAAGTGCATTATGTGTCTTCACCTATTCGAAACCTTTCTTAATGTGTAAGAAAGGCTTAAAACAAATTGAACTCGCTACCTTTAATAGTATGGATCATTGATTGTAATTGTGGTAACTTACCTAATCTTACTAGGGTGGTTAGAGTATGTTATGTAATGAATGAATTCTAGGGGCATAATGATATTGAACATTGATCATTTAGGTGCCACCTAGGAGATATTGATTGGATTGTGACTTGAACCTCAACAAGTTCAAAACAAGATTGAGCAAGTTCCTATGATCCATCCTATTCAATGAAAAAGTGTAATTGTAACAAGTTCATGTCTCTATGATCCATCCTATTCAATGTCATTGTATATTATTGATTGTCATTCTGATTATTGATTGGTTATGTGATATGTGTGAATCATGATCATATACTAAAGGCTCGCATAGGGCAGCTAACTATGAATGTTGAAGTCTCTTATTAAAGAGAGAAATAATCAATTATCCTCCAAATATTGAATCTTAGAGCCATGATATTGAAAGAAATTAGAAGAAACCGAAATGATTAATTGAATTTTTAAAAAGATATCAAGTAAAAGACAAGTAAGATTGCTTATACAATAAGATACACTCCAAATATCGATCGTGGAATAAAATATGTAAGGATCGCCCTTTGTTTATTCAGGGCATCCCTTTCCTAGCCAACTTATTGTTGTTTCTCTAGCTAACTATGAATGTGATTAAATTGGTTAGGAAGGCATCAATCTTGGGTAGATTGCCAAAAGAGAAAGTTGTTTCTCTGTGGTTTAGGAGAAAAATCCATTACCTTGATTGATAAGAAACCTATTAGAATCTTTGCTGCTATGATTAAAAGTGATGAGATTGAATTCGGTGTGACTTCCTTCCCTAATGTCTTTCCTGAGGAATTGTCAGGATTGCCCCATATTCTGGAAGTTGAATTCAAGATTGAAGTTCAACCTGGGAGTGATCCAGTGTCTATCACTCCATATCGAATGGCCTTTATTGAACTCAAAGAACTTAAGAAACATTTGCAAGAGCTTCAAGACAAGGGCTTCATTCGACCCACCTCTTTACCCTGGGGAGCACCCGTATTGTTCGTTAAGAAAAAAGACGGGTTAATGAGGCTATGTATCAATTATCGTCAGCTAAACCGGCTCACTATCAAGAACAAGTATCCATTACCGAGGATTAAGGACTTGTTCGATCGATTCAAGGATGCTAAAGTCTTCTCTAAGATCGATTTGCAATCGGGGTACTATCAGATGAGAATACAAGACTTGAATGTACCCAAAACGGCTTTCAGGACTCGTTATGGTCACTACGAGTTCCTAGTTATGCCCTTCGGGCTAACCAATGCTTCAGCGGCTCTCATGGACTTAATGAACCGAGTGTTCAAAGTTGTGGTTGTCTTTATCGACGACATTCTCGTCTACTAGAAGAACAAGGAAGAACATGCTAATCACCTTTGAATTGTACTCCAAACACTAAGAGAGAATCAGCTATATGCCAAATTGAGCAAATGTGAGTTCTGGCTCTCGAAAGTATCATTCCTTGGCCATGTTATCTCGGTCGAAGGGATAAAGGTTGATCCTAAGAAGATTCAAACCATCATCGAGTGAAGACCTCCAAGAAATGTTAGCGAGGTTAGGAGTTTTCTCGGTTTAGCCAGGTATTACCGAAGATTCGTGAAAGGGTTCTTGATTTTGGATACTCCATTGACTCAACTCCTTCGAAAGAATACTCCATTTAAATGCTCTGAGGACCAACAAAGGAGCTTTGATCAATTGAAACAAGTCCGAACTCAAGCTCTTATTCTAATCCAACCTGAACCGGGAAAAGACTTTACAGTATTCAGTGATGCTTCTCATCTCGATTTAGGGTGTGTATTGATGCAAGACGACAAGGTCATTGCCTATTTTTCTCGGCAACTCAAGCTACATGAACTGAACTATCCAACACATGACTTAGAGCTAGCTGCGGTCGTGTTTGCTTTAAAGATCTAGAGACATTATCTATATAGAGAGAAATGTCGATTATTTATAGATCATCAGAGTTTAAAATACATCATAACTCAGAAGGAGTTAAATCTTCGACAACAAAGATGGGTGGAACTACTAAAAGACTATGATCTAATCATTGATTACCACCCATGCAAGGCAAATGTTGTGGCTGATGCGCTCAGTCGCAAACATTCAATTGGTAAGATCGAATACGAATTTCCAACATTGTTTATCCCCTATTCAAATGGATGATATGAATCCACTAATCAAAATCCTTTAATTGTATCTTCAACTACTTTCAATGCCCATTTTAAGCTCCTAAAGAATCGGAGATATGTGGCAGAACTTCAAGTTCAATCTGACTTTAGTTCGAGGATCAAGTAGCTTCAACAAAATGATCCTGAACTTCAGAAGATATTGAAAGAGATTGATTCCAAACCGAGTACTGAATTCTCACTTCAATCGAATGGTGTACTCTACTTCAAGAATCGGGTTTGTGTACCCAATGATCCAATCCTTAAGAGAGAAATACTTCAAGAAGCACATAATAGTCATTTTCAATACATCCGGGAGTGATCAAGATGTATAAGGACTTAAGGGAAGTCTATTGGTGGCCGAGATTGAAGGCCAATATTGTTGACTTCGTATCGAAGTGCCTCACTTTCCAAAAGGTGAAGGCCGAACACCAACTACCTACTGGACTCCTACAACCCATCGAATTGCCTCAATGGAAGTGAGAGTGTATAACAATGGACTTCGTATCAGGATTGCCTCTATCACCAAGAAAAAATGTTGCTATTTGGGTGGTCGTTGATAGGTTCACCAAATCTGCTCACTTCCTACCTGTTCGAATAAACATGAGCCTAAAAAAGCTAGCTGAATTATACTTGAAAGAGGTAATCAGACTTCACGGTGTTCCTAGATTTATCATATTTGATCGAGACTCTCATTTACCTCTCGATTCTGGAGGGCACTTCAAGAAGCTATGGGAACTAAGCTGAACCATAGCACTGCCTTCCATCCACAACTGATGGACAATCTGAAAGAGTAATCCAAGTGCTTGAAGACATGCTTCGAGCATGCATTATCGACTTTGATAAAGACTAGGAGAAATCTCTACCATTAGCCGAGTTTGCCTATGACAACAGCCATCAAGCTTCTATCAAAATGGCCCTATTCGAAGCATTGTATGGCAGGAGATGTAGAACTTCTCTATGTTGGTCTGAATTAGGGGAAAACAAGGTCTTAGGACTTGAATTGCTTCGTGAAACCGAAAATCAAGTACATGTGATTCATAGTAGACTAAAAGAGGCCTTTGATAGGCAAAAAGGATTGTGTCGATCTCAAGGGAAGAAACATTGAATATCGAGTGGGAGATTACGTATTATTGAAGGTATCTTCTTGGAGGAAAATCCTCAAATTCGGGAAGAAGGGTATACTAAGCCCTCGATTCATTGAACCCTTTTAAGTCTTGGAAAATATCGGTCCAGTTGCTTACAAGCTAGCACTCCCTACTGAATTCAATAGAATCCACAACATCTTCCATGTATCGATGTTGAGGAAATATCGATTAGATCTATCACATGTTCTAGAACCTGATGAAGTGGAACTTAATCCTGATCTATCGTACGATGAAGAACCAATTCAAATACTTGATAAAGAAGTCAAAAGACTTCACAATAAGAATGTGCCATTGGTGAAAGTCCTATGGAAGAACCATAATGTAAAAGAAGCCACTTGGAAACCCGAAGCAATAATGAGAAAGCAGTACCTTCATCTATTCCCCTCAGGTAAATTCGAGGATGAATTTCTTTAAGGGGAGGGAATTGTAATATCCTCAAAACTAGTATAAAAGAAGTTACTAGAATACCTTCATTTGATCCCTAATTGATTAAAAACAACATACTAGGTCTAGTTATTAAGGACTAGAATGCTATAAATGAAAAAGTGGTAACCTAATGTATAAGTGACAAAACCGAAACAAGTGACAAATTAAAGGAATGCATGCAAAATTCTTATATTCCTAAAATTCCCTTATACATGTCATTAATTAGTGGATAATTAAGGACAATTTAGTCATTTGGGAGGAATTAACTGATGAACCATTGTCATTTTCGTCCCTTGTTGGTCGAGTGAATAAACAAAGAAGAGAGAAAAGGGGATTGAGTGAGAAAACTCTATAATCATAGATTCAAGCTTGAATTTGGAGAAATTAGAGTTGCTAGCATTCATATAATCTTGATATGAAGGTAAAATCTCTTCCTTAATGTGTTACAGATTCAAATGATGCATGTAGATTTAGGGTTCTTGCTTGAATTACATGAATTTGATGAATAGATAGTGAATTGATGCTATGAACTAGTTAAGAAGTTCAATTGATTGATCAATCCATGAAATTGATTGTGTCATTCGAATGAGCAGGAGAAATTGATGTTGTCAATAGCCAAATTGATGGTGAAATGCTATGCTAGTTGCTGGAAAATTTGGATGATGATTAGAATGGATGATTGATATGTGAATTGAAATTGTGGTTGCTGGAAATTCTAGTGAATTGATGTCTTAGTGAATCTAATTGAAAATATTGCTGAATTGCCTTGTTTTTATAGTATTGACACATAATTGGATTGACTTAGGCATGTATTAATGAGTTTATATATTGAACAATCATGTTAGGATCCTTGTCTAAGTGATTAAAGAAGCTAGAATCTAGCTAAATGACACTTATCCAAAATACTCTGTTTTGGGCAGTGAGTTTGAAAATTTATAGAAAACCACATAGACCAAATTACGGATCAAATCTTATATTAACAGAATCATGTGTATGTCTAGTTTTGTATGCAACAAACGGAATCAAATTCTGAGTTATAAAACAGTTTGTAGAGACTAATCTCTAAGGACAGTGCAAACTGTCCAGTGACACAATTTGGGATGCCTTTAAATAAAAAACTGTATTAATTTACTATGAGTAAAATTGTAAGGCCTATATGGTTAAAAGTAAAATTAAGTTAGCTTTCTAACGGTGTAAACGATTCGAAATTCTGACGTACGAAATAAAAGATATGAACATTTAAGCATGTAGTGCGCATGTTGCGAGGCAACAACAATCTCGATGTTTGTACTGAATTGAATGCTTGAGTATATGGAGTCACATAATGACTCAATTGGTTGCTGGATTGTATCTAATACACTATGCATTGTATGAATGTTAGATCAAGTGGAAATTGAGGAAAAATGGGCTCACTTAGATCATCAAGCTAGTCGAGGGAAATTGATTACAATCCGGGATCGACAATAGCTCAAAAAATTCCTGTGAGTGTAGTTTAAAATTTGGAGAGGGCGGTAACCTCTCCAAGTCTAATTCTGATTTGTATTTCTTATTGATTCTTAAGTATAAATTGTATAATGAGCTTGCTATGGAGCATTAGCAAGGTAAGTGCTCTTTTGGGTGGTTACTTGATTGTGAAGCATGCTTGAATTGCTATTGATTGACATGATATGCTTATTGCCTAATTGAACTATATTGAAATGAATCATGATGTTATAGATAGAAGTAACTCAATTCATTGTTTAAGGACATATTGATTGACACACCTTCATTGACTATTGAAACATTGATATTGGTATTGGCTTGAGCCCTATTCGATTGAAAGGCGGATATTGGCACAAAATGTGCACATTGAATTGAATCATGCTTCTAATTGATTGAAAGTGATAACTATTGTAAGCCTTGGTCTCGAGTCAGTCTTAGGTATAGTTGGCATGCCATAGAGTCTATAAAGCTCATTGTCAAGGTGGACTACGGTCTGGGACATTGGTCCCTATTTGGCGACAATAGGAGGGAAGTATTATTATTGGTCATTGGCGACAGTAGGAGGGATTTGACCAGGTACTTGGTACCATATTGACTATTGTTATTGGCGAAAGTTTGGTTGGAGACTTGAGTATCTAGACTGTGTAATTGATTCTCAAGGCTATACCTAAAATGAACTAATAAATCATGTACATTGAACCTATTGCTACATTGAATTGCATTGATTGATAGTAAAGGAAAATTGAATGCCATGAACTATTGATATTGAAACATTGATTGAATATTGCTTACGAGATTGCTTGATTCTAAAGTAAACATCAAATGCCCTAAACTATTGAACATTGCTTATGAGATTGCTTGTGTATTGAAACATTGATTGTTTTCAAAGAATATGTTATGCCTAAAGTAGCCGAATTGGATGATTAAGCATGTCTAAACTTCAAGCCTTGTATTGATATTGGATTAAAAATTAAGCAATGCACCTAGTATTGTTTGCCTAGTTTGAATGGTCCTTATTTATGGGGGAACCATACCATCTATTTGATAGTTCGTAGTTGAGACTTTTTGTATTGATTGCCTTGTAACTTTAGCTCACTCACTAAGCTTTGCTTATTCAAGTCTCATTTCTACGATACATGTTGATATTGGATACTATCCCGAAGTCTAAGCTCGTACAAGTCACATTTTTCTTGAAAAAGTATATTTCTATCTTGTTATAGTTCTCCTAGGATGGTGGCACCTAAGGCATGTATATTCATGATCACTTAGTTATGGTTTGTATATAATAACTTCATCTATGATCTATAAAGAGTATTGTATGTATATATGAGCATGTATGCACTTTATATAGCTTGAATGCTTGTTAGCCTAATGTTAGATTTTCCATGGTTGAATTATGCATGTAATGGTTGAATAGATCTCTTGAAATTGGCTAGTTAACAATAGGTAAATGTAGTAATCCACATGTTTAGACTTGAACCGCTTTGGTCATATATGGTACTAATCGAATGATGTATGTAACATTGAAAGCTTCTATGTTTGATTAAGGTCACTTAAGTAAAAGATGTAATCACCTATTGGTATGCCTAATAGCTACATAAAATGTTGAAATTTGATGTTGTGTTATAGATCTAGTTGAATGGTTGCTTGTAGAACAAGAAAGTCTTAATTGGTATTGATGTTGATAACAAAGTGCATTATGGGTCCTCACTTATTCGAAACCTTTCTTGATATGCAAGAAAGGCTTAAAACAAATTGAACTCACTACCTTTAACAGTATGGATCATTGATTGTAATTGTGGTAACTTACCTAATCCTACTAGGGTGGTTAGAGTATGTTACAGGGTGTTACAACTCGCATTCCTTCCCTTAAATTCCCCATTTCACTCCTCTAGGTAGGATTAAGATTATATTTAAGATTTGTCAAAAAAATTGGAATTGATATATTATTACTATTGTTTTAGTTCATACTCTAATTGATGTTATAACCAACAAGTGTTAGGTGCAATGACAAGACACATTGCACTCTCAAGGAGAGAACTCAAGTTCAAATCTTAGAAATGACATGGTTAGAGGGAAAGCCACGAATCAGAACATAGACCATAATATGGACATGAACTATACCAAAAAATAATTGATGTTATCAATATATTGTTATAAGAAATTGATATTATAATTATTATATTTTTCCTAAAATACCAAAAAATGTTTGGTGAAACGACAAGGCATATTTCATTACCAAAGAAAGGACCCGAGTTCGAATCTTGGAGACATTATTATTGGGAAGAAAGCCACGAATCTTGAACATGAATCATAAAATGGACATGTATTATACCAATATATATATATATTTCCTAAAATAAATGTAATTAATTTAAATCACAATTTAACTTAAAATATTAATTAGGTGAAAATATAAGGTATTATATATCTCAGGGGCAACCAGTGGCGGATGCACCCAGCTCAGGTGGGATGCATCCGCATATATTTTTTTAAAAATATATTTATTTTAGTGTTATTTTTGCTGAAAAAACTTAATTTTGTGTAGTATGTAGAGGAAAATTTTATTTTTGCATAACCATTTGAGAAAAAAATATATTTTGCACCCCCAATTTATTTTTTGCATTGAAAAAAATATAAGAAAATTTATTTATTTAGACCCCAAATTTTAGTCTATTTAACTTTGCCCTCTATATTTACGGCTATTTATATTTTGCCCCTAAGTTTGATTTCTACCTTTGTCCCTGATCTAAGCCCTTCATATGTTTCGAATATTTTCTCACCAATCAAATGATCACCGCAATTTAACCTAAATATACACTTAACTTGGCTTAGTGACTGAGTGTTTGTTCCTTTTTCAAGAGGTCTCAATTTTGAATCTTATGTTTTGCAATTTATATTTTCAAGTATTTTTTTGACTAATAGTATGAGAGAATGAGTAACAAAGGTTAACCATTGAGTGCTTGGTTTGTAATAAAATGATAATGGAAGTGATTGTTTTTGAAAGTTAATGGTGAAAAAGAGAAATTAACCTAAACTTTAGTGTCTGTTCACTTAATTTTTTATAATAAATTTGAAATGTATTTTTGTTTTGCCATCGTATTAGACTGATGGTTGTGGGGAAACGTCCAAATGCATACTGTTAAGTGTGTAAAAGTACAATATTTCTACCATTTTTATTCTTAATTATTGTTAAGACTTAGGCTCATTCTAGTTACATTTTTAGTCATTCATGCATAATTGAATTGTTTCCTTTACTGTCTTGTTTGATTACATTATTCGATTGATTTTGTGGAAAAGATTTGCTAGTATGTGAGTTTTTGTGTGCAAGATCTAATTGACCAAGCAAGTAGGAAATTGCCGAAGCAATTGAGGATAAGAAGAAGGGAGCTTCCAATTTTGATGGGATAAATCCATTTAATTCGAGATAATTACGAGAAGCAAGGATAAATCATAGAAGAGTTGGAGTTCCACTAAGAGATCAAAAGGAGATTAAATTCCAAGAGTTTATGAGGAGTTTTTAGAGGATAAATAAATAAAAGAGATTTATCTCTTTTATCATATTTAATTCCAACTTAAATTCATCCTTATCAACAAGGAACTTGACCTAGCCATCTCATATAAAATAGAAGACAAGTCACGACCCTCCAAGGTGTGCGATGGGAGAGATAATTCAATAGGGCTGCTCGACATCTTCTTCTTCTTCTTCTTTATTCCATTCGCTTCATGTTGGGTAGACTTTATCTTGTATTTCTTTTGCCCCCAGCCATGAACTAAAATTTACTTGGCTTGGGTTATTGTGTTTTTGTGGTTGTGAAAACGTTTGGATTTGTTTAGGTTTTTGAGTTGCAATTCAATTTCAAAGTTTGTTCATTCATGGTTCTTAATTTTGATTGCGAGTGAATTGGGAGAGGATCTCGTGAATTCATCCATTTATCTAATATCAGGAGAGTTAGATTCAAGAAACAAATAAACATGGTTTTCATACAAATGAATGTTGGTGAAGACTAATTTGACTTAGGGATAAGTTGCAAATTTCAACGGCTAAGAGGAGCGCAAGATAGGTTGTTGTTCACCCATGGTTCACGCAGGGATGTATCACCAAGGCATGCACAATTAACAATATTTTGAGTTAGGGATAACGAGAAGCCATTGAAGAATGCTTCGCCGAACTTTGAAAGGAGTCACCCAGTTGCCCAGGCAATTCGACTGATGCTAATTGTTAAGACGATTGAGTTACTCTTGCAATCAATTACCATGACGGTCCATTCAATCATCACGCCACGACTCATGATAACCTGGCCTACTCTCTCATTCGATCAACATCTCTTTTATTTACTTGTGCATTTCACTTTATTCGTTTATTCAAACTCCTATTATCACAAATTGTGTTTTCTTTTCAGTGCGAGGAATTAGAATCCAAAGTTACAACCAATCCCTGTGGAGACGATATCTAATCTATACTATAACTTGTGACGTGTACACTTGCACCAATTGCAAAGCACTCTAAACACGCAACAAGTTTTTGACACTGTTGCCGGGGATTGGCAATAGCGACTTTGATTTTTATTTCTTGCACCGTTGTTTTTTTTATTTTTGTTAATCAGTTTCAAGGGACTCACAACTTTGGTTTTGTATCTGTGTATGACCAGGGTGAGACCAACATTACTAAAATACCCATTCGAGCCCGAGATAGAACAAGTTCTTCATAGAAGGAGATGAGAGCAACAAGCAGCAATGGCAGATCCACTTGTTAATTGAATCGGCAATCTAAATGTCGATGGTATAATCACTAATTTTGTCCGGGGTTAACATTTTTTATTTTGCAATAACGAGCTTATATATGTTTATCTAATTATTAGGTGATTATAAAATGGGCTCATGTGTGTTAGTATACATATAAAGTGTATATCATAAGTGTGTGTTTATTATGAATGTCTATTTAAAACAGGAACATATGTGTTGAAATTGCTTGTAATATACAATTGTATGTATGTGTTACTAGTATATTATACGTGTTTAGTATTGTTTTAATGTGAGTGTGAATAGGTATTATGTGCATATATGTATGTATATGTTATTTCAATTCCATTATTACTTAAATATGAATGTTGTATATTGCATGTGTTTATATGTACACATTATGTGTGTATTATTGTTTGCCTGTACATGTGTTCATGTATGTGTAATATGTATGCATACCTGTACATTATATGTTAGTATTATTATTATGTATTATTGTTACCCAAAAAAATAGATCATAATTAAAATTAAAGCCCAGTGTTTTATAAAAGTCCAGGTCCATTACATTTTTAAAACCTAAAAAAATATATAATAACAATACAAATGCTTATTTGACCCAAACCCAATACAAAAACCCTAACACTAATCTGATCCCCTCTTATCCCTTTTGTAGTCGCCAAGATCTGGCCGTTGGATCAGATTTGATCCAACGGTCCAAATTAAGCCTGAGATGACTGCCCAGATTCCCAGGCGCGCGTGCTCTACACGTCCGCAACTATTCAGCTCCCATGCGCCGGCTCCCCAACTTCCACGCTCGAGTGTGATCCACGCTCCGGACGGCCTCCATCGACGTCGAGAATTATGCCGACCCTCAACCACCGAGCCAGAGAAAAACATAAAAAACAAAGGGGCATGTCAGAGCATCATCATCCACAGTAATAACATTTAAAGTTTGCTTAAACATGTAAATCATAGGCAATAGGGCAATGAACAATCAGAATAAGATATAAGCATGTAATGCACCATTTGTAACGGGCAACAGTTCGAACAAAAACCCAGAAGCAATAAATAGAAAAAACAGCCTTTCGAGGTATATCTTATTTTTTCAGTTTATCTATACGCATGTATATATATAAAAAATGATAGGAAAATAGAGTTAGGGGTTTACCCATGTAGATTCTCCTTTCCTCTCGTGTCGTTTCAGTTTCCTCCGGCCGACATTCCTTCGTTGATAAGCCGTGGCCTCTTCAAGGCCATGTATGGTGAAACGATGGAAGCACACGGCGGCGGAAGCCCTTCGTTTGATTCGGCTTTTGGTTACTTAACTGGGAAAGGGTTTGATTTTGTTAGAATAGGGTTAGGATCTAGGTTCGGATTAAAAGTAGGGATTTTTTGGGTCGGTTTAGGTTCGCCAACTGCCTCGGCGATGGCCGACACGGCCAGGGAGTGGCCGGTTTCTGGAAAACACGGCGGAGTAGGCCGCCGAAATCTGGGTTCATGATGAACCCAGATGAACATGAAGAACATGTTCAGAGCATTTTTTTTGGGGGGGGAATTTGTTATAACACAAAAAATGGCCGAAAAGGATTCGAAGTTCGGATAAAAGGGGTATATATAACGATATAACTTTTAAAATGGTATAATATCACTTTTAGTCCCTCTGCCCTAAAATAATTATGCCGGAAGGGCTTCCGCATGGTCCAATTGCACTATTGGTCTCTCCGTGTGGGATAATTACCATGGGAAGCCATTCCGCCTTTTTAAATTACCCCCGGGTCTTTCGTAGTTTTTCAAAATTTTCAATTACATCCATGTTATTTCTTTTAATTTTGTCTTTGTATTTTATTTTCTCACAATTAGGTCATTTTTCCAGTTTCAAATTAAGTTATTTCACTTATTCTTTTTATGTTTTTTAGTTTAAATTTTGCATATTCATGTTCAATATTTGTGATTTATTTTTTTATGTTACTTTACTCGTTTGTGATGGTGATTTTAGGGATAAAATTAGTTCAAACGGAATGCACGTTTAATATGTATGTAGATTTAGCATAAATCGGAAACGTGACGTATAATCTTATGTTTAACATGCATTTGTTGGTAAATTAAAAATTGGTAAAATGTTATGAATAGTTCTCAACTTATAATACATTTTAGAATAAAAGTCGGAATTCGTAAAAAAAAATAAAAATAAAAATAAAGTATAAATATAAATGTTTTAATATATAATATATATTTTTTAAAATATGGTAAATTTTTAGATATGTATATATATAAATGTATATATGTATATATAATAAATACTTTCGATATATAACAGTTTTAAAGAATAAGATAGAATTTTGTAAAATATGATATATATATATATGACCTATAACACATAGTTTTCAAAGTACATAATATAATCTTATAAAATAATACATACATGTTTTTGGAAATAATGTACAATTTTAAGGTATGTAGTATAATTTTGAAGAGCATACTAATATATTTTTGGTACATAAAATATATAGTTTTTGAAGTGTATAATAATGTGAAAATGAAATATATATATATAAGTGGTTTATGATATGACCTAAAGTATATAGAAGATTTTATCAAAATGAATAATGTATAATAGTAGGTTTTTCTTATGTATATTATAACTTTAACACATAATTTTCTTTAATGTATATTTTTAAATAATAGGTTTTTTATATATATGTCATAACTTTAATACATAATTTATTTCAATGTATGTTTTTAAATGATATTTTTATATGCTATATTATTAAATAATGTATCTTAAACCTTTGAGCTTTCATTACATAATAATAATTTGGGCCTAAAGTTTTTGAGTTTAGTTTTAATAGTTTGGGCCTTATGCTTTGGGCTTGATTGTAGGGCTTATTTAGTTCCTTTTGGGCTCAGATTAGGAATAGTCAAATTATTTCGAATAAATTGTGTGCTCGTCATATAGGGGCACGATCATAGAATCAGATTAGCCTTAGTTTCTTTTAACCTTAGTTAGATTAGAGTTCAGATTAATTTAGTGAATTTAAATTTATCCTTGGCTTATTGGGGTAAATGTTAAATTCATTAAGTTAATTGAACAATTCTTAATTACTTTAGAAAAAAATAAAATTTAAATTTAATTTATCATTAAATAACAATTTAGTCACCATAAGTTGAGCTTCTTAATTTTTAGGGTTAAATACATAATTGAGCTATGTATATCAAATTGAGCCTTTCTTTTTAAGATGTTTACATTCATGCCCTTGATTGTTATACATTAATTGACATCCATATAATCTTTAATCTTAATTGCATCTCTAATTAACCTAAATCACAAAAAGGGATGTATTTATTAATTCAAATATTTGTGTCGTAACAGTCCGAGCTTAAAGGATGTTGACCAAATATTCGAATTAATTTTTACCATCCCAAGGTAAATAGACTAAAAAATCAACAAAAACATCACATCATACTTAAATGTTTGTATCATGCATAAAGGTGATGTACGAGGGTCGAACCATAAATTAACACGACAGTCGGGCTTATTCTATGTCAGTTTAATCTATGGTCTGAAATATCATCAATCTTATTAATTAAATGTTTAATTAATTCGATTCCACCAATTCGATAAGGCCCATGCAATCAAGGTTAATTTTATCTAAAAACTTCAAATTAAATTCAATTTAAATTTCAATAACTTTCATCCTTTTGCGAGCAACAAATTTTCTGGTACCGATTTTTGGGCGTGATGGGGGTGCTAATCCTTCCCCACACGTAACCAACTCCCGGACCCTTTAACAACGAATCTCTGGTTTTATGGTGTCCTGCCTACCTTAACCAAGTGGCCGGTGGCGACTCCAAGTTTTCATTGTTTTTTTTGAAAAATTTAAAGTTTTCAAAAGAAATACCCAATCTTCCAAAAGATTTTCATTAATAATTTAAGGGATAATTAATAGCCAACTTCTCTTCTAAACAAGCGCCCTTAACACGACAAACAATTTCTTCTTTTTCAAAAAGGAAAAAAAGGTCGCTACAGCTTGGCGACTCTGCTGGGGACGTTTTTAAAACCAAAGAGAGTTAGGCCGAAGGAGAAATTGTTGCTTTTAAATAATGAAAGTTATTGGGATTCTAATTGATTTTAACCAAGAAGATTCTTCTTTGAAGATGTGATCAAGATTTCACGGGCTTTGATAATTGGTGGTCCTCGAATTAATTTTTCATTTAATTTCTAAGGAGTCACAGACATGTGTTGCATTATATCATTAATCTCTATACCCGAGCTCCTTCCCTTAAGTGGGAGTGAAATGATAAGTGTTCAAAAGTACTATTTTTATTACCCTTTTTACTCATATTATTGTTAGACTTAAGCTCATATTAGTTGCATAATTAGTCATTCATGCATGTTTCTTTCCACCGTTGAGCTTGATTACATAACTTGGTGATTTTTGTGGAAAAAAATGCTGCTTTGGTGTGTTTTTGTGTGTGTGCAGAATCACTTGCCAAAGCAAGGTTGGAACCAGTTGCCAGGGCAATGCATGAAGGAGATGCCGAGCTAGTTGCCAGGGCAATGCTTGAAGGAGATGCCGAGCTAGTTGCCAAGGCAATTTTCGACAAAGAATAAGATGATATGGTAGTCGAAATTGATGACTAGATAAGCCCAAGATGACGTGGAGCAAAGTTAAATTCCAAAAGAGTTTGATTTCCATGAAGAGGTTAAAGAGAAATTAAATCCCAAGAAGATAGGAGAAGTTCTAGAAGGAATTTAAATATAATAAAGAATTATATTCTTTAAAGATAATTTAATTCCACTTAACTTCCTCCTCAAGAAGGATTTTGACCTAGCCATCTCCTATTTAAAGGACCAAGCCGTCAAAGAGAGGTGAGCAATAATAGAGGAATTTCGACAAACTCCAAATGAGCAAGAGGGGAGAGATTTCGACAAGGGAGAAAGCTTGGAGGGAGAGAAGAGAGAATTTTCGACAAGATCAAGGGCAAGGGAGATTTCGACAAAGCTCTATCCATTCTTCATCTTTTTCTTTCTTGTTCAATTAGGTTTATGCTGGGAATTCTTTATATTGTGTTTCTTTGGAACCTAGCCATGAACTAAATCTATTTGGCTAAGGTTATTGTGTCTTGTGGTTGTGATAAACAATTGGATTTTGTTTAGGTAATAAGAGTTTGCACTTTCAATTCAAGGTTTACTCATTCTTGGTTCTTATTCTTGTTTGCGAGTGAATTGGGAGAGGATCTCATAACTTCATCTATTTATCTAATATCGGGAGAGTTAGATTCAAGAAACGAATGAGTATGGTCTTTATTCAATCTATTGATGGTGAAGATTAATCTGGCTTAGGAATAAGTTAAGGATTTCAACGGCTAAGAGGAGCACAAGATTGGTTGTTGTTCACCCTTGATTCACGCAGGGATGTATTATCTAGGCATGCACAAATAGCTAGAGTTAAGAAACCATTGAAGAACGCTTCGTCAAACCTTGAAGTTGCTGCCCAATCGCCCATGTAGTTGCCCAGCTAGTCGCCCAGGCAACCAATGATTAGTTGCCAAGGAAACCCCGCTGTGCAAATTGCCACGGCAACTGAGTTGCCCTTGCACTCTTTTACCAAGACAATCCAATCGGCTATCACTCCTCAACTCACGATAACCTGGCCTATTCTCTCTCATTTGATTTCATCTATTCTTTTACTTTATTGCTTTCTAGTTTAGTTGTTAGTTAAACTCCTATAATCTTCTACTTGTGTTTTTACTTTTTACAGTGAAAGAGATTAGATTCTTGAAGTGGCACCAATCCCTGTGGAGACGATATCTTTTATATTATAACTTGCGACGTGTACACTTGCACAATTACGGAGCACTTATTACGCGCAACAAGTTTTTGGCGCCGTTGCCGGGGATTGGCAATAGCGACTTTGTTTTTATTTTCTTGCACTTTTTTATTTTTCTTGTTTAAGATTCAAAGGGTTAACAAACTTTGGTTTTGCATTGGTATATGACCAGGGCGAGACCGATTACACCAGAATATCCCTTTGATCCAGAAATCGAATGAACCTTACAAAGACTTTGACGAAGGTTAAGAGTAGCAATGGCTAATCAAGACGGCAATATGAATCAAGATGTTCCAGAAGGAGGAAGAGTGATTCTTGCACGCAACAGAAATATTCGAGACTATCTTGAAGGACTTAATCCAGGAGTTGTCGAAATTGAAGCCAACCACTTTGAGTTGAAACCGGTGATGTTTAATATGATCAACACAATTGGTTAATTTGGCGGCTTAGAAACTGAAGATGCACGACAACATCTTAAATCTTTCCTCGAGATTTGTAATTCATTCAAAATACAAGGAGTCACCCCGATGTTTTACGACTAAGATTATTCCCCTATTCACTGAGGGATAGGGCGAAAGCATGGTTGAATAGTATTCATGCCAGATCAATAGGATCTTGGACCAATCTCTGTAGTGATTTCCTTGCTCGATTTAATCCTACATATTTGACTGATAAGCTTCGTAACGAAATTACTTCTTTTCGACAGGCAAATGATGAATCCATGTACGAGGCTTGGGAGCAATATAGAGAACTTCTACACAAATGCCCCCTACACGGATTCCCAGTGTGGACACAAGTAACAATGTTTTACAACGCTGTAAATACACCAACAAAGATGATGCTAGATGCCTCGACAAATGGCATACTCCTAGATAAGTCACCGGAGGAAGCAATGCAAATTCTAAACAGGCTTGCCAAGAATGATTATCAGTTTCCCTCTACTAGAAGAGGAGGAGTTAGATGCCTGTTGCGTGTAATAAGTGCTACGCAAATGTGCAAGTATACACGTCGCAAGTAATAAAGTGATACGAGTATCGAGTATCGTCTCCACAGGGATTAGTTTGGGCCACTTTGCTTAAGTTACTGCACTATGAAAATAAAAACACAATTGATAATAGAGGTTTTAATTAACGAGAAAACTAAGAGCAATAGACTAAAAGAATAGATGAAATTAAAATAGAGTAAATAGGTCAGGTTATCGTGAGTTGAGGTGTGATAGCCGATTGGATCGTCTTGGTAAAAGAGGGCAAGGGCAACTCAGTTGCCGTGGTAACTTGCACAGCGGGGTTGCCTTGGCAACTAATCGATGGTTGCCTGGGTGACTAGCTGGGCAACTACTTGGGCGTCTAGGCAGCGACTTCAAGGTTCGGCAGAGCGTTCTTCAATGGTTTCTTCTTATCTCTAAGTCGAAACTCTAGCTACTTGTGCATGCCTTGATAATACATCCCTGCGTGAATCAAGGGTGAACAACAACCAATCTTGCGCTCCTCTTAGCCGTTGAAATCCTTAACTTATTCCTAAGCCAGATTAATCTTCACCATCAATAGATTGAATAAAGACCATACTCATCCATTTCTTGAATCTAACTCTCCCGATATTAGACAAATAGATGAAGTTACGAGATCCTCTCCCAATTCACTCGCAAACAAAATAAGAACCAAGAATGAGTAAACCTTGAATTGAAAGTGCAAACTCTTATTACCTAAACAAAATCCAATTGTTTTTCACAACAACAAAACACAATAACCCTAACCAATCAAGTTAGTTCATGGTTGGGTTCAAAAGATATACAAAGAATAATCCCCAAACCATGAATCTAATGGAAGCAAAGAAGAAGAAAAAAGAAATCGAACTCTCTCCCCCTTGTTCTCTTGTCAAAATTTCTCTCCTCTTGCCCTATGGAGTTGTCAAAATTTTCCCTCTTCTTGCTCTATGGGGTTGTTGAAATTTTCCCTCTTCTTGCTCCCCTCCTCAAGTTGACGATATGGCCTCTAATTTATAGGGCTAGGTCAAAGTCCTTCTTTGAGGAGGAAGTTAAGTTGGAATTAAATTATCTTTAAAGAATATAATTCTTTATTATAATTATATTCCTTCTAGAACTTCTCCTATCTTCTTGGAATTTAATTCTTCTTTAATCTCTTGATGGAGATCAAATTCCTTTGGGATTTAGCTTTGCTCCACGTCATCTTGGGCTTGTCTAGTCATCAATTTCGACTACCATATCACCTTGTTCTTTGTCGACAATTGCCCTGGCAGCTGGCTTGGCGTCTCCTTCATGCATTGCCCTGGCAACTAGCTTGGCATCTCCTTCATGTATTGCCCTGGCAACTAGCTCTAGCCTTGCTTTGGCAAGTGATCCTGTACATACACACAAAACACACCAAAGCAGCATCTTTTCCCACAAAAACTACCAAGTTATGTAATCAAGCTCAACGATGGAAGGAAACATGGATTAATGCATGAATGGCTAATTATGCAACTAATATGAGCCTAAGTCTAACAATAATATGAGTAAAAAGGGTAAGAAAAATAGTACTTTTGAACACTTATCACACCCCCAAATTCGAACTATTGTTTGTCCTCAAGCAATGCAAACTAATAATTACATGCCAAGACTTCAATTTTTACAAACTTACCTTTGAACTTGATTTCAATTCTCAGAACCGGGGCACAAAGTATGATTGGCTTTTCATTTTTTGAAAAACTTAGGAGTTACTCGGAATCAAACTATAATGCTTGTGAGTGTGTGCGGAGTTGTGTGCAAGTTGATTTTTTGGATTCTATGCAAACAAGAGGTTTTCAAATTACTTCGTTGGGTTCTTTTTAACATGTTTTAACTAGAGCCATTTTTGGGCACCTCTAGTGTTTTGTTTTTAGTTTTATTCGACTAGAGCCGGTTTCGGGCACCTCCAGCGATCAATTTTTTTAGCACATACTAGAGCCAGTTTCGGGCACCTCTAGTGATCAATTTTTTTAGCACATGCTAGAGCCAATTTCGGGCACCTCTAGCATTCATCCAATTTTTATTCTAATCCCCTAATTTGTTAATTATCAACCTAAGTTCACTAGAATTCCTTAAATCAATCAAACCACAACAGTGTTTCATCAAATTTAGCATCATAGTAAAATTCTAAGTTTTTCCATGGTTATCCTAGAATAAAAATTCTATCAATTAAGTGCATTGGCAAAGTCATCATCGGATATTCATCAAATCTAAGCAATTCTTGTTCCAGCTAAAGGCATGGCAAGCAATTTATGTATCCTAAATGTAATACTTAAGATGAATGTAACTAAACATGGTAACTACTAATAACAATCCCCCCAAACTCGAGTGAGGCATTGTCCTCAATGCATGCATTAAAGGAAAATAAAAATAACGAAAAATAAAATGCATACGAGGACTTACTCCGAGAGTTCGTCATCGTGGATGATTAGTTTCCTTTTGGTCGGTGTCTTGATTCTCTTGCTTGAACGCGATGGTTGTTTCCTTGTTGCCCGGTGGTGGAATCAATCCTCGTACGGGGTTGTCCTCATCGTCCTCTTCATCAGTGTCATTGGCTTTTCGCTTGGAGGATTCAATTGATGCGGTCTTTGTTGGTGCAATGGAGGACTCGTCCGAATTTGAAAAATCAGAAAATGATTCTGTAGGAGTTGACTCAGGCATAGGTGCTTTACCTTTGGCTTTTGTAGTGGTTGCCGGGATGTCTTTAGCTTTGGTTGCCGTGGCATCTTCAGGGTTGGTTGCCGGGGCATCTGCTTGTGCAGGCACGATGTAGGTTACCGCGGCATCATCTGTTGTGGTTGCCGTGGCGACTGCTTCATTGGTTGCCGGGGTAAGGATCTCGGCAGGAAAGATTGGGAACGGCACGCGATTGTCTGGGTACTTTTCTAGGATGACTTGGGTGATGGCATTGTTGTGCTCCTTCATGTACCGCATGAACATTATTTTCCGGTCTTCAATTTGCTTTAGGTGGCTCACCAATGGTTGCAAGAGTGCTTCAAAGTGTCCCGGGGTTGATGGCTAGTTGCCCGGCCGTTAGGTGCTTGGGCATTAGGGATTGCCGGGGCGGCAGAAGTTGCCGCGGCAATTGGAGGCCTTGAAGATTTTCCCGGTGCCTCTCCCATTAGCTTTCGGATTTGTGGTTGATTCCAACCGGGACTTTGGTAGGGCCTTTTGATCGGTGGACTCACTTGGGACATGCATCTTCTTGCAAAGATTAGAAATTAAGCAAGGGAAGAAAAGAGAACCCTTATCTTTTGAGCTACATACAAAAATCTCATCACAAATAATTTTTCCAATGTTAATGATGCGATTATGCAAAATAGAATGTATGAGCAAAAGACGTGGTATATCAACGATAGTATTGTGTGTGGTGGGCATTAAAGAAGTTTTAACAAACTTATTCCATAGTTTTGCCTTGGGGTTTAAGCCGAAGGTGATTTACCTTGCCCTTGTATTTACCGTCGTTCCAATGAGTTCCCGGTTGAGTGAGTTCTTGAAGACCTTGTCGAGTTGCTTGGGCGTGATTTGATCAACGAAAGCTTGTTGCTCGTCCTTCTCATTGTAAATCCCGTAAAAGTTGTTGACGTTTTCGGGGCTTATGAGTATGGCCTTGTCACGAACAAAAACATAAGGATTATCCGGGTTAGGTGAGTGAGCATAGAATTCTCTTACCCATGAGATGTTGCCCGGTTTCGATTGATGGCAAAAGATTTGCCACTTTTGATGTGCAATCCTCTCGAAGATGAATGGTTCAAGGCTGAAATCTTTTTGAGAGTTGGAGTATTCAAAGCCTTGTTCTTCATAAATCTTTCAGCTTTCAAACTTGGAGTGAAATCTTTCTTGAATAACCGGTGTAGCAAACTTCTTGTATCTTGGTTCTTTGGAGGAACTTGGATGAACCAAAAATTTAATTTTGGATGCCATGGATGATCTTGGTTGTGAGTTTTGTAAAAACAAATAAAAGAAAATAAAATAAACTAAAGAGTTACAAGATAAAAAGTAGGAATAGGTTAAGGGTGATGGGTTTTATAGAAAAGATAGGTGGAAAATATGGTGGGTGGGATTAGGGGAAGACGAAAAAAGGGTTTTGGTTTAGGGGAAGGTGACGACAAAGGGTGTTTAATTAGGGTATGTTGGAGGCTTTATATAAGCCTTAGATTCAGCCCATTAATTTCCTTGTTGAAGATGTTTTCCTTCTTGGATTAAAATTCCTCTTTATCTTGAACTCTTTTCCTACAATTCAAAGACAAATCAAATAAGGATTAAAATTAAAGATAAACTAATAAAAGAAAATAAATAAAGATGTGTAAAGGGATTCTTAAACTTAAAGAAAGATAAAACAAAAGAAAATCTATCCTAAAAAAACAAATAATCGAAAGTAATAAAAAAATAAAAAGTAAATAGTTCGAAAAAATTAAAAATAATAAAATAAAATAAAATATCGAAAGAAGATCATGCTCATGCATCTCCTAAGGTGACCACTTCTTTGTTCCGTTCCACATGGGCACCATTGTAGTGTTTCAATCTTTGTCCATTAATTTTGAATTCATGTTTGTCAGTGATGGACTTGATCATCACGACACCATGGGATAATGGTTTGACAACTTCGAATGGTCCCGACCATCTTGATTTTAGCTTTCCCGGGAAAAGTTTTAGCTGAGAATTGAATAGGAGAACTAGTTGCCCTGGCGTGAATTGTCGTGGTAATAGCTTCTTGTCATGCCATTGCTTTGTTTTCTCCTTGTAGATTCGTGCATTGTTATAGGCGAGTGCACGAAATTATTCTATCTCATTGAGGTCCAACAAACGCTTTTTTCCGGCACTTTCCCAATCCATATTCACGGTCTTGATTGCCCAGTATGCCTTGTGTTCGATTTCCACCGGTAGATGGCATGTTTTGCCATAGACAAGTCGGAAGGGGGACATACCTAAGGGTGTTTTGAATGCAGTGCGATATGCCCAAAGCGCGTCATCTAGTCTTAATGACCAATCCTTCCTAGAGGGATTTACAACTTTCTCGAGTATACCCTTCAATTCCCGGTTGGAAATTTCTGCTTGCCCATTGGTTTGTGGGTGATATGCCGTGGCGATCTTGTGTGATACGCCGAAGCGTTGCAACTTCTTGGCAATAATTCTATTGTCAAAATGATTGCCTTCGTCACTGATAATTGCTCTCGGCATCCCAAACCATGTAAATATGTTTTTTTGCAAGAATCGTTGCACGGTCTTGGAATCGTTGTTGGGAACTGCAGCTGCCTCAACCTGTTTAGACACGTAGTCGACGACAAGTAGAATGTAGAGGTTGCCGAATGAAGATGGGAAAGGTCCCATAAAATCGATCCCCTATACATCAAACAATTACACCTCGATGATGTTCTGGAGCGGTATCTCATGTCGTCTAGAGATATTGCCCGTCCTCTGGCAATGATCATATTGCTTGTAAAAGTCTTGGGCATCTTTGTACAATGTTCGCCAATGCAAACCGGATTGCAAAACTTTGGCCGTGGTACGAGTTCCTCCAAAATGTCCTCCATAGGGTGAAGAATGGCATTGCTGGAGTATATTCTGTTGCTCTTCTTCAGGGACGCATCGACGTATAACCTGATCTGCACATTGTTTAAACAAAAGAGGCTCATCCCAAAAGTAATGCTTAGCATCATGGCGGAACCGCTTCTTCCCTTGGTGAGTAAGGCCATAAGGTAAAATACCACAAACAAGGAAATTAACTAAATCTGCGTACCAGGGTATTGCCGAGGCATGTGCTGCCGTGGCGACTGCTCCCAAAATTGCTGAGGTGTGCGCGTCAAGGGCTGCTGCGGCATCGAGAGTTGCCGAGGCGTGCGCGTCCATGGTTGCTGAGGCGTCAAGGGTTGCCGAGGCATGCGCGTCCATGGTTGCCAAGGTAACTAAAGGTTGTTCATCCGGGAATGCATCGCATATCTCTAGATCCGCGTCCTCCTCCCTATTGTGTTCTAAACGTGATAAGTGATCGGCCACTTGATTTTCTGTTCCTTTCCTGTCCTTAATTTCAATATCAAATTCTTGTAAAAGTAACATCCAACAAATCAAACGAGGTTTGGCATCCTTTTTAGCAAATAGATATTTGATTGCCGAATGGTCCGTATGAACAATTACCTTTGTACCAATCAAATAGGATCGAAACTTGTCAAATGCAAAAACTACAGCTAGTAACTCTTTCTCCGTTATTGTGTAATTCACTTGAGCACTATTAAGAGTTTTACTAGCGTAGTATATCACATGGAAGGTCTTACCTGTGCGTTGGCCTAGGACTGCTCCTATCGTGAAATCACTTGCATCACACATGAGCTCAAAAGGTAGCGTCCAATTTGGTGGAACGACAATGGGTGTCGAGGGAAGCTTTTTCTTTAGGGTTTCGAATGCTTAGGTGCAAGAATCATCAAAATCGAAGACTTTATCCTGTTCAAGCAAATTGTACAAGGGTTTAGTGATTTTAGAAAAATTATGAATGAACCTCCTGTAAAAACCTGCATGTCCAAGAAAACTTCGAATTCTTTTAATCGAACTAAGTGGGGGTAATCACTCGATCACGTCCACCTTGGCTTTGTCTACTTCAATTCCCTTGGATGAAATCTTGTGGCCGAGCACTATTCCTTCATCTACCATAAAATGGCATTTCTCCCAATTGAGGACTAAATCAGTTTCTTCACATCTTGCCAACACCCTCTCTAAATTGCCGAGACAGCTGTCGAAGTCATTACCAAAAACAGAAAAATCATCCATGAAGATCTCAAGGAAGTCTTCGACCATGTCTGAAAAGAGTGCCATCATGCATCTTTGGAAGGTTGCCAGGGCGTTACACAATCCGAACGGCATCCTTCGGAAAGCATAAGTACCGTATGGGCATGTGAAGGTTGTCTTTTCTTGATCTTCTGGTGCTATGGCAATTTGATTGTAACCTAAATAAACATCAAGAAAACAATAAAAGGGTTTACCTGCAAGACGGTCAAGCATTTGATCAATAAAGGGTAATGGGAAGTGATCTTTCCTAATGGCTTTGTTTAGCTTTCGATAATCCATACAAACCCTTCAACCGGTCACAGTCCTGGTTGGAATGAGTTCATTGTTTTCATTACTTACCACCATTATACCTCCCTTTTTCGGTACACATTGTACCAGACTTACCCATGTACTATCAGAGATATGGTATATAATACCGGCGTCAAGCCACTTGATGATTTCTTTCATTTCAACCCCTTTCATGGCATGATTCAGTCTCCTCTGGCCTCAATTGAAGGTTTGTGATCATCTTCCAACAAAATCTTGTGCATGCACACTGCCGAGCTAATTCCCTTCAAGTCGGCAATTATCCATCCTATTGCCTTTTTATGTAGCTTCAACATTTTGATCAGCTTCTTTTCCTGCTCAGCCTGTAACTTAGAACAAATAATTACAGGCAATGTATTATCGGTTCCTAAGTATGCATATTTTAGTTGCTCTGGCAAATTGTTTCAACTAAAATAATTAGAGGGTTTTTTGAGCTTACCTTCCTTACCTGAGTAATCCATTGGTTCAAAGTATGTACCTGGTCGATTAAATAGCCAATTTTCCTCTTCTTGTTGTTCCTCATCGACCGGTTCTTCATACTCCTCAGGTTCCTCTTGATCGGCAATATAGTTGCCGAGGCAACTAAATTCCTCGTCGAAGTTAAACTCTGCCCTGGCATGAAGAAGTTGGCAGTCTTCTGGATCATCGGCATGCCTTAGTGTTTGGAACACATTTAGTTTAACTTGCTGGTCATTCACCCTCATTGTGAGTTCTCCCTTTTCAACATCGATCAAGGTTCTCCCTGTTGCTAGGAATGGTCTCCCGAGAATGATAGGTGCATGCTCATCTGCTTCACAATCCAAAACAATAAAGTCAGCGGGAAAAATAAATTTATCAACTTTTACCAGTATGTCCTCGATTTTTCCCTCTGGATGCACATAGGATCTGTCGGCTAGCTGTAGCATAACTGTTGTAGGTCTTGCCTTCCCGATTCCTAGTTTCTGGAAAACCGATTTAGGCATCAAGTTTATGCTAGCCCCAAGGTCGCATAATGCTTTCCCGACATAGTGGTTTCCAATGGAACAGGGTATTGTGAAACTTCCGGGATCCTTCAACTTGGGTGGCATACGATTGTGCAACATTGCCATGCATCCCTCTGTTGCGGCAACTGTTTCAAACTCTCCTAGCCTTGTTCTCTTAGACACAATGTCTTTAAGAAACTTGGCATAGTTTGGCATTTGTTCAATTGCTTCCACCAATGACAAGTTGATGTGGACTTGCTTTAGGATATCAAGAAACTTCTTGAATTGATATTCTTGCTTTTGTCACTTCAACCTTTGTGGGAATGGTGGTGGAAGTCGGATATCTTCGATCCTTTCATTGGTTTGGAACCTGATTGACGGTATTGCCAGGACAATTGGAGTTGCCGAGGCATTATTAATTGGGGTTTCTGAGGCATGCTTATCACAAGTTGTCGAAGCATCCTTATCGTCGGTTGCCGAGGCATACTTATTGCCGGTTGCCGCGGCAATTCCTGGTTCAGCATCTGAGGCTTTGCCGCTAGGTTCGTCTTGATCTTTTTGTGGAGTTTTGTTTGATGAGTGGGCTTGAGCCTCTCTAAGTTCTTGGCCACTTCTAGTGGTGATCGCCTTACATTGCTCATGGCCAGTTCCTCTTGCGACTTCAGTATCACTGGGTAAACCTCCTTGCGGTCTAGTATTTAGATTTTGAGCAAATTGTCTGACTTGATTTTCCAATGATTTGATTGCCGCCTCTTGGTTTTGCAGTCTCATCTCGGTCCTGTTAATAAAAGCATCAGTTCTTTTTATGAAGTTACTATTCTCAGCCATATAAGATTCAGTTTTCATCATAAAAGCATTTAGAGAATTTTCTAAAGAACTAGATGTTGTCGGTTGTTGCTGGGGTAACTGTTGCCGTGGCATATTCTGCTGGAATCCCGATGCTTGTGCATTCTGATTGTTCTGGTTTAGAGCATTTTTGGGATTACTCCATGAAAAATTAGGGTGCTTCTTCCAAGCTGGATTGTATGTATTGGACATCACATTGTTGTTCCGATTGTAATTCCCCACGTAGAATCTGGATTTCAGATTCTGCATACATTCAGAAGAATCATGGTTATCACCACATAACTCACAAAAAGAATCCATTACCTTGACCTCATGTGTGTTGTTTGGTTTTTGCATGTTCTGGACCATCTTGGTTAAAGTGGCCAATTGTGCCGAAATTGAATCTGGTGATCCTAGTTCATGTATTGTGGCTTGGCATCTAACTCCTCCTCTTCTAGTAGAGGGGAATTGATAATCATTCTTGGCCAGCCTGTTTAGAATTTGCATTGCTTCTTTCGGTGACTTATCTAGGAGTATGCCGTTTGCCGAGGCATCTAGCATCATCCTTGTTAGTGTATTCACGACGTTGTAAAACATTGTTACTTGAGTCCACACCGGGAATCCGTGTAGGGGGCATTTATGTAGAATTTCTCTATATCGCTCCCAAGCCTCGTACATGGATTCATCATCTGCCTACCGAAAAGAAGTAATGTCGTTACGAAGCTTATCAATCAAATTTGTAGGATTAAACCGAGCAAGGAAATCACGACAAAGATCGGTCCAAGATGCTATTGATCTGGCAGGAATGCTATTCAACCATGCTTTCGCCCTATCCATTAGTGAATAGGGGAATAATCTTAATCGTAAGACATCGGGGGTGACTCCGTGTATTTTGAATGAGTTGCAAATCTCGAGGAAAGATTTAAGATGTTGCCGTGCATCTTCAGTTGCTGAGCCGTCAAATTGACCAATTGTGTTGATCATATTAAACATTACCGATTTCAACTCAAAGTGGTCGGCTTCAATTTCAGGTGCGACAACTCCTGGATTAAGTCTATCAAGATCTTCTTCAAGATAGTCTCGAATAGTTCTGTTTCGTGCAAGAATCACTCCTCCTCCTGCTGGAACATCTTGATTAGCCATTGCTACTCTTATCCTTCGTCTAAGTCTTTGTAAGGTTCGTTCAGTTTTTGGATCAAAGGGATATTATGATGTAATAGATCTCGCCCTGGTCATATACCAATGCAAAACCAAAGTTTGTTAGCCCTTTGAATCTTAAACAAGAAAAGTAAAAAGAAAGTGCAAGAAAATAAAAACAAAGTCGCTATTGCCAATCCCGGGCAACGGTGCCAAAAACTTGTTGCATGTAATAAGTGCTACGCAAATGTGCAAGTATACACGTCACAAGTAATAAAGTGATACGAGTATCGAGTATCGTCTCCACAGGGATTGGTTTGGGCCACTTTGCTTAAGTTACTGCACTATGAAAATAAAAACACAACTGATAATAGAGGTTTTAATTAACGAGAAAACTAAGAGCAATAAACTAAAAGAATAGATGAAATTAAAATATAGTAAATAGGTCAGGTTATCGTGAGTTGAGGTGTGATAGCCGATTGGATCGTCTTGGTAAAAGAGTGCAAGGGCAACTCAGTTGTCGGGGCAACTTGCACAGCGGGGTTGCCTTGGCAACTAATCGATTGTTGTCTGGGCGACTAGCTCGGCAACTACTTGGGCATCTGGGCAGCAACTTCAAGGTTCGGCAGAGCGTTCTTCAATGGTTTCTTCTTATCCCTAAGTCGAAACTCTAGCTACTTGTGCATGCCTTGATAATACATCCCTGCGTGAATCAAGGGTGAACAACAACCAATCTTGCGCTCATCTTAGCCGTTGAAATCCTTAACTTATTCCTAAGTCGGATTAATCTTCACCATCAATAGATTGAATAAAGACCATACTCATTCGTTTCTTGAATCTAACTCTCCCGATATTAGATAAATAGAAGAAGTTACGAGATCCTCTCCCAACTCACTCGCAAACAAGAATAAGAACCAAGAATGAGTAAACCTTGAATTGAAAGTGCAAACTCTTATTACCTAAACAAAATCCAATTGTTTTTCACAACAACAAAACATAATAACCCCAACCAATCAAGTTAGTTCATGGTTGGGTTCAAAAGATATACAAAGAATAATCCCCAAACCATGAATCTAATGGAAGCAATGAAGAAGAAGAAATCGAACTCTCTCCCCCTTGCTCTCTTGTCGAAATTTCTCTCCTCTTGCTCTATGGAGTTGTCGAAATTTTCCCTCTTCTTGCTCTATGGGGTTGTCGAAATTTTTCCTCTTCTTGCTCCCCTCCTCAAGTTGACGATATGGCCTCTAATTTATAGGGCTAGGTCAAAGTCCTTCTTTGAGGAGGAAGTTAAGTTGGAATTAAATTATCTTTAAAGAATATAGTTCTTTATTATAATTATATTCCTTCTAGAACTTCTCCTATCTTCTTGGAATTTAATTCTTCTTTAATCTCTTCATGGAAATCAAATTCCTTTGGGATTTAGCTTTGCTCCATGTCATCTTGGGCTTGTCTAGTCATAAATTTCGACTACCATATCACCTTGTTCTTTGTCGACAATTGCCCTAGCAACTGGCTCGGCGTTTCCTTCATGCATTGCCCTAGCAACTAGCTCGGCATCTCCTTCATGTATTGCCCTGGCAACTAGCTCTAGCCTTGCTTTGGCAAGTGATCCTGTACATACACACAAAACACACCAAAGCAGCATCTTTTCCCACAAAAACTACCAAGTTATGTAATCAAGCTCAACGATGGAAGGAAACATGGATTAATGCATGAATGGCTAATTATGCAACTAATATGAGCCTAAGTCTAACAATAATATTAATAAAAAGGGTAAGAAAAATAGTACTTTTGAACACTTATCAACTCCAAGCCACAATACATGAACTAGGATCATCAGACTCAATTTCGGCATAATTGGCCAATTTAACCAAGATGGTCCAGAACAGCAGAAACCAAACAACAGACAGGAGGCCAAGGTAATGGATTCCTTTTGTGAGTTATGTGGTGGTAACCATGATTCTTCTGAATGTATGCAGAATCTGGAATCCAGCTTCTATGTGGGGAATTACAACCGGAACAACAATGTGATGTCCAATACATATAATCTAGCTTGGAAGAAGCATCCAAATTTTTTATGGAGTAATCCCAACAATGCTCTAAACCATAACAATCAGAATGCACAAGCATCGGGATTCCAGCAGAATATGCCACAACAACAGTTGCCGCAGCAACAACCGACAACATCTAGTTCTTTGGAAAATTCTCTCAATGCTTTTATGTTGAAAACTGAATCTTATATGGCTGAGAATAGTAACTTCATAAAAAGAACTGATGCTTTTATTAATATGACCGAGATGAGATTGCAAAACCAAGAGGCGGCAATCATATCATTGGAAAATCAAGTCAGACAATTTGCTCAAAACTTGAATACCAGACCGCAATGAGGTTTAAATAGAGATACTGAAGTCACAAGAGGCCATGAGCAATGTAAGGCTATCACCACTAGAAGTGGCCAACAACTTAAAGAGGCTCAAGCTCGCTCACCAAACAAAACTCCACAAAAAGATCAAGACGAACCCAGCGACAAAGCCTTAGATGTTGAACCAGGAACTGACGCGGCAACCAGCAACAAGTATGCCTCAGCAACTGGTGATAAGGATGCCTCGACAACCAACGATAGGCACGCCACGGAAACCCCATTTGATGATGCCTCGGAAACTCCAGTTACCCCGGCAATACCATCAATCAGGTTCCAAACCAATGAAAGGATCGAAAATATCTGACTTCCACCACCATTCCCACAAAGGTTGAAGTGAAAAAAGCAAGAATATCATTTCAAGAAGTTCCTTAATATCCTAAAGCAAGTCCACATCAACTTGCCATTGGTTGAAACAATTGAACAAATGCAGAACTATGCCAAGTTTCTTAAAGACATTGTGTCCAAGAGAACAAGGGTAAGAGAATTTGAAATAGTTGCCGCAACAGAGGGATGCATGGCCATGTTGCACAATCGTATGCCACCCAAGTTGAAGGATCCCGAAAGTTTCACAATACCTTGTTCTATTTGAAACCACTATGTCGGGAAAGCATTATGTGACCTTGGAGCCAGCATAAACTTGATGCCTAAATCGGTTTTTCAAAAACTAGGAATCGGGAAGGCAAGACCTACAACAGTTATGCTACAGCTAGCTGACAGATCCTATGTGCATCCAGAGGGAAAAATCGAAGACATATTGGTAAAAGTTGATAAATTTATTTTTCCCGCTGACTTTATTGTTTTAGATTGTGAAGCAGATGAACATGCACCTATCATTCTCGGGAGACCCTTCCTAGCAACAGGGAGAACATTGATCGATGTTGAAAAGGGAGAACTCACCATGAGGGTGAATGACCAGCAAGTTAAACTAAATTTGTTCCAAACACTAAGGCATGCCGATGATCCGGAAGAATGCCAACTTCTTCATGCCACGGCAGAGTTTAACTTCAACGAGGAATTTAGTTGCCTCAACAACTACATGGTCGGTCAAGAGGAACCTAAGGAGTATGAAGAACCGATCGATGAGGAACAACAAGATTACTCAAGTACATACTTTGAACCACTGGATTACTAAGGTAAGAAAGGTAAAATCGAAAAGCCCTCCATTGAACAACCACCGATTCTTGAGTTGAAACAGTTGCCAGAGCAACTAAAATATGCTTACTTGGGAACCAATAATACATTGCCTATAATTATTTCCTCTAAGTTACAGCCTGAGCAGGAAAAGAAACTGATCAAAATGTTGATGCTACACAAGAAGGCAATAGGGTGGACAATTGCCGACTTGAAGGGAATTAGCCTGGTAGTGTGCATGCAGAAGATTTTGTTGGAAGGTGATCACAAACCTTCGATTGAGGCCCAGAGGAGACTGAATCATGCCATGAAAGGGGTTGTAATAAAAGAAATCATCAAGTGGCTTGACGTTGGCATTATATACCCTATCTCTGATAGTACATGGGTAAGTCCGGTACAATGTGTACCGAAAAAGAGAGGTATAACAGTGGTAAGTAATGAAAACAATGAACTCATTCCAACCAGGACTGTGACTGGTTGGAGGGTTTGTATGGATTATCGAAAGCTAAACAAAGCCACTAGGAAAGATCACTTGCCATTACCCTTTATTGATCAAATGCTTGACCGTCTTGCAGGTAAACCCTTTTTATTGTTTTCTTGATGGTTATTCAGGTTACAATCAAATTGCCATAGCACCAGAAGATCAAGAAAAGACAACCTTCACATGCCCATACGGTACTTATGCTTTCCGAAGGATGCTGTCCGTATTGTGTAATAGTCGAAGACTTCCTTGAGATCTTCATGGATGATTTTTCCGTTTTTGGTAATGACTTCGACAGTTGCCTCAACAATTTAGAGAAGGTTTTGGCAAGATGTGAAGAAACTGATTTAATCCTTAATTGGGAGAAGTGCCATTTTATGGTAGATGAAGGAATAGTGCCCGATCACAAGATTTCATCCAAGGGAATTGAAGTAGACAAAGCCAAGGTGGACGTGATCGAGAGATTACCCCCACCAAGTTCGGTTAAAGGAATTCGAAGCTTTCTTGGACATGCAGGTTTCTACAGGAGGTTCATTCATATTTTTTCTAAAATTACTAAACCCTTGTGCAATTTGCTTGAACATGATAAAGTCTTCAATTTTGATGATTCTTGCGCCCAAGCATTCGAAACCCTAAAGGAAAAGCTTGCCTTGGCACCCATTATCGTTCCACCAGATTGGACACTGCCTTTTGAACTCATGTGTGATGCAAGTGATTTTGCGGTAGGAGCAGTACTAGGCCAACGCACAGGTAAGACCTTCCCTGTGATATACTATGCTAGTAAAACTCTTAATAGTGCTCAAGTGAATTACACAACAACGGAGAAAGAGTTACTAGCTGTAGTTTTCGCATTTGACAAGTTCCGATCCTATTTGATTGGTACAAAGGTAATTGTTCATACGGACCGTTCAACAATTAAATATCTATTTGCTAAAAAGGATGCCAAACCTCGTTTGATTCGTTGGATATTACTTTTACAAGAATTTGATATTGAAATTAAAGACAAGAAAGGAACATAAAATCAAGTGGCCAATCATTTATCACATTTAGAACGCAATAGGGAGGAGGATGCGGATTTAGAGATATGTGATGCATTCCCGGATGAGCAACTTTTAGTTGCCTTGACAACCATAGGTGCGGATGCCTCTGCAACCCTCGACGCCGCAGCAGCTCTTGACGCGCACGCCTCGGCAACCATGGATGCGCATGCCTTGGTAACCCTCGACGCCGCAGCAGCTCTTGACGCTCACAGCTCGGCAACCATGGATACGCATGCCTCGGCAACTCTCGATGCCGCAACAGCTCTTAACGCGAACGCCTCGACAACCATGGATGCGCATGCCTCGGCAACCCTCGACGCCGCAGTAGCTCTTAACGCGCACGCCTCAGCAACCATGGATACGCACGCCTCGGCAACCCTCGACGCCACAGTAGCTCTTGACGCGCACACCTCGGCAACTCCAAACGAGCACGCCTCGGCAACCACTAATACGCACGCCACGGAAACCATGGACACGTATGCCTCGACAACTCTAGACGCACACGCCTCAGCAATCTTGGGAGCAGTCGCCACGGCAGAACATGCCTCGGCAATACCCTGGTACGCGGATTTAGTTAATTTCCTTGTTTATGGTATTTTACCTTATGGCCTTACTCACCAAGGGAAGAAGCAGTTAGGCCATGATGCTAAGCATTACTTTTGGGACGAGCATCTTTTGTTTAAACAATGTGCAGATCAGGTTATACGCCGATGTGTCCCTAAAGAAGAGCAGCAGAATGTACTCCAGCAATGCCATTCTTCACCATATGGAGGACATTTTGGAGGAACTCGTACCGCGGCCAAAGTTTTGCAATCTGGTTTGTATTGGCCAACACCGTACAAAGATTCCCAAGAGTTTTACAAGCAATGTGATCGTTGCCAGAGGACAGACAATATCTCTAGACGACATGAGATACCGCTCCAAAACATCATCGAGGTAGAATTGTTCGAGGTATGGGGAATCGATTTTATGGGATCTTTCCCATCTTCATTCGGAAACCTCTACATTCTACTTGCCGTTGACTACGTGTCTAAATGGGTTGAGGCAGCTGCAGTTCCCAACAACGATTTTAAGACTGTGCAACGACTCTTGTAGAAAAATATATTTACACGGTTTGGGATGCCGAGAGCAATTATCAGCGATGAAGGCAAGCATTTTGACAACAGACTTATTGCCAAGATATTGCAACGCTTCGGTGTATCTCACAGGATTACCACGGCATATCACCCACAAACCAATGGGCAAGCTAAAATTTCCAACCGGGAATTGAAGGGTATACTCGAGAAAGTTGTAAATCCCTCTAGGAAGGATTGGTCAGTAAGACTAGATGACGCACTTTGGGCATATCGCACTGCATTCAAAACACCCTTAGGTATGTCCCCCTTCCAGCTTGTCTATGGCAAAACATGCCATCTACCGGTGGAAATCGAACACAAGGTATATTTGGCAATCAAGACCGTGAATATGGATTGGGAAAGTGCTAGACAAAAGCGTTTGTTGGACCTCAACGAGATAGAATAATTATGTGCACTCGCCTATAACAATGCACGAATCTACAAGGAGAAAACAAAGCAATGGTATGACAAGAAACTATTGCCGCGACAATTCATGCCAGGGCAACTAGTTCTCTTATTCAATTCTCGGCTAAAACTTTTCCCGGGAAAACTGAAATCAAGATGGTCGGGACCATTCGAAGTTGTCAAACCATTCTCCCATGGTGCCGTGATAATCAAGTCCATCACTGACAAACATGAGTTCATAGTTAACGGACAAAGATTGAAGCACTACAACGGTGCCCATGTGGAACGTAACAAAGAAGTGGTCACCTTAGGAGATGAATGAGCATGCTCTCCTTTCAATATTTTCTTTTTCTTTTTATTTTCATTTTTAGTTTTTCTTTTCGAACTATTTTTTATTGTTATTATTTAATTTCAGTTATTTTTTCTCCTTTTAGGATAGATTTATTTATTTTCTTTAAGATTAAAACTACATCTTTATTTATTTTCTTTTATTAGTTTATCTTTAATTTTAATCCTTATTTTATTTGTTTTTGAATTGTAGGAAAAAGAGTTCAAGATAAAAGAGGAATTTTGATTCAAGAAGGAAACTTCTTCAACAAGGAAATTAATGGGCTGAATCTAAGGCTTATATAAAGCCTCCAACTTACCCTAAATAAACCCCCTAGCCGTCACCCTTCCCCTAAATCAAAACCCTTTTCTTCTTTATTCCAAAATTAATCCCGCCCACCATATTTACTACCTATCTTTTCTATATAACCCATCACCCTTAACTTCCAAGAAACCTATTCCTACTTTTCAATCTCGAAACTCTTTAGTTTCTTTTGCTTTCTTTTCTTTGTTTTTATCAAACTCACAACCAAAATCATCCATGGCATCCAAAATTGAATTTTTGGTTCATCCAAGTTCCTCCAAAGAAAAAAGATACAATAAGTTTGCTACACCGGTGGTTCAAGAAAGATTTCACTCCAAGTTTGAAAGCCGTAAGATTTGCGAAGAACAAGGCTTTGAATACTCCAACTCTCATCAATATTTCGGCCTTGAACCATTCATCTTCGAAAGGATTGCACATCAAAAGTGGCAAATCTTTTGCCATCAATCGAAACCGGGTAACATCTCATGTGTAACAGAATTCTATGTTCACTCACCTAACCCAGATAATCCTTATGTTTTTGTTCATGACAAGGCTATACTCATAAGCCCCGAAAACATAAACACCTTTTACAGGCTCTACATTGATAAGGACGAGCATCAAGCCTTTGTTGATCAACTCACGCCCAAGAAACTCGACAAGGTGCTTCAAGAACTCACTCTACCGGGAACTCAATGGAACGACAGTAAATACAAGGGCACGGTAAATCGCCTTCGGCTTAAACCTGAGGCAAAATTATAGAATAAGTTTGTTAAAACTTCTTTAATGCCCACCACACATAATACTACCGTTGATACACCTCGTCCTTTGCTCATACATTCTATCTTGCATAATCGCATCATTAACATTGGAAAAGTTATTTGTGATGAGATTTTTGTATGTAGCTCAAAAGACAAATGTTCTCTTTTCTTCCTTTGCTTAATTTCCAATCTTTGCAAGGAGATGCATGTCCCAAGTGAGTCCACTGATGAAAAGGCCCTACCAAAGTCTGGTTCAAATCGAGCACAAATTCGAAAGCTAATGGGAGAGGCACCGGTAAAATCCTCAATACCTCTAATTGCCGCGGTAACCCCTACCGCCTCGGCAACACCTAATGCTCGGGAAACTCGATTTCTGTCCTCCTTAAAGACTTTTTCCTCAAAACTTTTGATTTACTACTTCCAAGATAGCCTAGCGGGGTCTACTATGAGGTGGTACAACCAGTTAACTCGTGCCCAAATCAAATCTTGGAAAGACTTGGCCCAAGCTTTCACAGATCAATATAAGCATATAACTGATATGGTCCCTAATTGGCTCTTGCTATAAAGTTTGGAACTAAAGCATAATGGGAGCTTCTGAGAGTATACCCAGCGTTGGCGAGACGTGGCGGCTCAAGTCCGGCCCCTAATTCAAGAAAATAAAATTATCCCCATATTTGTGGACACTCTAAGAAGAGTCTTGTACAATCGTTTGACCAGCAGCCCTATCAGCAGCTTTGCGGATATGGTTATGACGGGGGAGCGCATTGAAGATGCCATTAGAAAAGGGAAGATAACAGACCCCTACAGCACAACCGTCCACGAGGGTCATGATTCTCAGGTTCATATAGTGGGGTATTGCCCAAACAATTAGCCTCCTGGCCACTCCTATAATTAATCATCTTCTCTAGGGGTTCTTTATCCGGTTCTTATGTCATACACCGATTTGCTCTCAATACTTATCGAGAAGAAGCTTCTAAGCCCAGTTTAGTCCAAACCAAAGGATCTTCCCTATCCCGAAGGTTACGACATTGATGCCATGTGTGACTACCATGTGGGAAGTACGTGGCACACCATGGAGAATTATGGGGCATTGAAGAATAAGTTTCAGGCTCTGATTGAGAAAGACATTTTGAGGTTTTGAAACGAAAGAATGATAAGCGTGACTTTTGGGAAATGTTGACGGTCGGCCTTCTTTAAGAGTTTGTTCATTTAATTTTTCTTACTTGTTGCATTTTCTTTCGAAGTAATGCATGGAACCAACGTTGCTATCATTTGCCCGAAGATATCAATGATCTTTTTGTAAGAGCACTTGTCATGTTTGCGGATTTTCTTTCTAATAAAAATGCATTTTGCTTAACATACAATGGCCTTGAAATTATATATATGTATATCCCTTTCTTACCCCTTGTAGGTCCTCGGATATCACATGCATGACGTGTCATTGATTCTAATCGAATGTTCTGATAACGATAAAGTGTGATTCCCCCTTCACCCGCTTTGATCGATAAAGCGCGAGAAACAAGATTACTATTCCTTCAATGATGTTCGATGATAAGACAATCTCCTAAGAAGGCCCAATAGAGTTGCTTGAATGTGCTTCGAATAGAAAAATAGAGTGTTTCAAAACAAACAAAAATTAATTAAAATTAAAGGGGTACTCTGCTATAACAAAAAGACTAAATAAGGATGCTTTGCTCCAGTTACTCTAGTTGGGTCAAAAGCCTTGGCTATATGAGTAAGTTTTCAAATCATGACTATGTCGAGTAACTCAGGGTATTGTTGTATGCTCCATCATTATTCCTGAGATAAAGGACCGCAATGAGTTGAATTCCCCTAGGAAGAGAGAAATGAATGAACGAATTGAATAAGTCTGGGGCATCCTGATGAAGTTGTGGGAGGAGAACAAATCTAATAAGGAGCTCTGTTTCATCGGTTCAATACCCTAGCGTTAGAGATGAACCCTTGAGGACATTAACACAATAATGATTACCACCAGAAACACATACTTACATTTAAAGTTCTTGGAGCGACATTTTTCGTCCCATGGGCTAAACAAAGGTCGGAAAGCTTGAACATACTTATGAATGGAGAAAGATGATGAGAACTAGAAGGAATAGTAATCGAGCAGATCAAGCAAATACCATAATCATGAGGATGAACCGAGTGATATGAGAGGAGTTGCACAACTTAAAATATCGCCACAACATTCAAAGTTTTCATAGGCACAAGCTATGCTTGGAATAATCACCGGAGGATTGAATCTAAGACGCTCTTGCATTTGATATCTGGGGTATCCCATTATGTTTTTTTATTTCAATTAAATTTTGATTTCAAGGTTCTGTATATTAATCTAAAAAGGAATTCTTCATTAGAATGACGACCAGCAAATTGATACATTTTAGACAAAGATATTTCTCTGTATTACTTCGAAGATAAATGCATTAGCAAGGCCCAAAGTTGAGGGGCACTATGTGATGTGGGATGACGAAGAATATTTGAGGTTAGTTTGCCATGATGGGGTGTCATTGTCCGGGGAGGCAACAATGGCCTTTTTACCTAAGAATCCAAAACAAATGAAAGATGACACCAGGCTTGAAAGAACTAGGTTAAAGATTCTGATTGCGACTAAGGTCACATGGCTCAAAGAGTGAACAACACAAGTTTAGGGGCAAATTTTATCTGACATGAGATGGAATGAGTGGTTGTAGTCCTAAGATAACGACCATCGGCTCTAGAAAATAAAGACAAACTAAATTCATGCATCTTTACATTCTCATGAACACATGCATCTTTGCATCATGAAATACGCTCATACAAATAGATATCCCTATGTTAGGAGCATGCTAACCCATACCTTTATAGCTTTTTGTTTACTTTGAACAGGTATTTGAAGATTGATAAAAGGATGAACCTACATTTCTACAAGAGGAGAAATAGATCTCATAAGAATCAAGAGTCCTTTGACTTGCATAATTATTATTTCTAAAGGTCTTCTGATCCCCCGTTTCTATCCTCCTTAAAGACCTTTTCCTTAAAACTCAATTTCTCAATTCTATCCCTTCGAAGGATGATTTTCTTAAAACTCAAATTTCTTAATTTGATCCTTTCATAAAGATGTTTTGCTTAAAACAAATTTCTTAATTTGATCCTTTCATAAGGATGTTTTGCTTAAAACAAATTTCTTAATTTAATCCTTCCACAAGGATGTTTTTTTTAAAAAATAAATTTCTTAATTTAATCTTTCCACAAGGATATTTTTCTTAAAACTCAAATTTCTTAATTTGATCATTTCATAAGGATGTTTTGCTTAAAAAAAATTTCTTAATTTAATCCTTCCACAAGGATGTTTTTCTTAAAACTCAAATTTCTTAATTTAATCCTTTCATAAGGATGTTTTGCTTAAAACAAATATCTGAATTTGATCCTTCTACAAGGATGTTTTTTTATTAAAACTTCAAATATCTTAATTTGATCCTTCCATAAGGATATTTTTCTTAAAATCAAAATTTCTCAATTTGATCCTTTCATAAGGATGTTTTTGAGAATTTCTTAATTCAGTCATTTCCTAAGGACGTTTTTCTCAAACACAAAAGAATTTTTCAATTTGATTTTTTTCATAAGGTCAAGTTTTCATGAAGAGAAGATGCTTTTAACTCGACTCTTTCAAAAGGATATTTCTTAAAAAATAAAGAAAAAGAAAAAGAGAAAGAGAAAAGAAGAAGAGAAAAAGAGAAAAAAAGAGAAGAAAAAAGAAAGAAAAAGAGAAGAAGAAAAGAAAGAAAAGAAAAATCTCTAAGGTGAAGAATTGTAAAGGAGCTTTAGAGCGAGAGGTTCAGGAGCTCAAGAAAAGGGAGCATAAAAGGTCGAACTCGAATGTGATTCAATGAATTGCCATTACAAAGGAAAGAAGAGGAAAGCGAGAGAAAATCGAGATCAAGGGATCAAAAAAAGGGAAAGGATTCTCAAGCAAATAATTTCAAAACTGCCATATCAGGGTTTTAGAGCGAAGGAGGTATATACTCAAAGCTCACATATTTTAGGCGAAGGATTGCAAACTTACCACATCACAGATTTTAGAGCGAAGAAGACAAGTACTCATTGCTCGAGGACTTCAAGCGAAGAATTTCAAGCTCTCCACATCAGAATTTCAGAGCAGGGGAGGCAAATGATCATAGTTCAAGAATTTCCAAACAAGAATATCAGAAGTTCCGTTCATATAGGTCCAAGAAGAATGGAATTTTAATGTTAAGAAATGCCATTTTCTTTTTGCCATTTCGAAGGTACGCACTAACACACTTTGTCTCTACCACGTCAAGAATTGAGTTCACCTACCATTTGAAGTTATTTGGATTCATTCACTACCATTTCGGAGGAATGAGTTGTATGCTATCTGGTCTATCCCTTACCACTATGGGAGGACATGCCAGTGTTAACCAGATCATTTTTGCCGCTCCGAGGAAACGAGTTATTTGGATTCATTCGCCTGCCACTTCAGAGGAATGAGTCATTTGCTGTCGGGTCTGTCCATTGCCGCTCCGGAAGGACATACCAGCGTTACCCAATCATTTTCCCCGCTCCGGGAAAACAAGTTCTTTGTATTCATTCGTCTGCCGCTACGGAGGAATACATTATTTGTTGTCGAGTTTGTCTATTGCCGCTCTGGAAGGACATACCAGCGTTACCCAATCATTTTTGCTGCTCCAGAAAAACGAGTTATTTGAATTTGTTTACTGTCGCTTAGGAGGAATGAGTCATCTGCTATCTAGTCTGTCCCTTGCCGCTCCGGGAGGACATGTCAGTGCTAACCAGTTTGTTTTTACCGTTTTGGGAAAATAAGTTATTTGGATTCTTTCACTGCCATTTTGGAAGAATAAGTCATTTGAAGGTTAGTTGGCTCGTCTACTGCCGTTTCGGAAGAACATGCCAGCACCACCCCGTTCGCTTTCTGCCGTTTTGGGAAAGTAAAATTATTTGGATTCGTTCACTGCTGCTCCGGAGGAATGAGTCGTTAGCTAAAGGGTCTGTTCGTTGTCGCTTCTGAATGACATGCCAATGCTACTCAGTTGTTTTCGCCATTACGGGAAAACAAATTATTTGGATTCGCTCGGTGCCGCTTCGGAGGAGTAAATCGTCAAACAAGGAAGCGAGACAAAATTTTTGTCTTTAGCCTTTGCTCTATTCCCATTTTACAACAATGAGCAAAGAGGGGCAGCTGTAGACACTAAATTTTGTCTGGTTTTAAATTAAATGCTTGAAATAAAATAAACCCACATTACCCCTTTTAATACCTAAAACCTTATACCCTAAGCCCAAAATTTCATGGCCCATTATATATGATTTTACATAGTAAAAAATTTATACAAAAAAATAATAAAAATCCCAACTCCTTCCTCATTAAGGCTTTACTACCATTGGTTGAAAAATACTTGGTGCCCAAGGTCTTGATTTTTATTGGTTCCCCTTTTTTAAGGGGATAAACCAAAAATACCCTTGACCACACACACACACATACACACACACACACACACACATATATATATATATTTATACCCTAAAAAACCCACTACCACCATTTTACTACCACTGCCGTTTTCTTCATTTCTAAAAGCTTCCCACTGCCTTTTTTTCATTTTTCTTAAAACCACCAAACACCCAAGCCCCAACTTTCTCACCATTCGATTCTCTTATCCACTATAATTTTCTCTAATTGAAATATTTTCCACCATTACTAAACCCTTGAATTGAGCTTCTCAACCCAACAACAATCCATGAAATTTGGTTGATCGAGCCTAAATATTTGGGTTTTGGGTACATTCTTCCCTTTTCTTTTTATTTATGTATAATCCTTTTTATAGTTCAATGAAAATGTGGATGATTTTATTGGTAACCTTTGTTATGGAATGGTTATTTACTTTGTTTTTTTATTATTTAGTTTTTATGTAATGTTTATGATATGTGTGTTTTACTGCATATAATATATTGTTTCCCTTCTAAAAAAAGTATGATATATATATAGATTATAAATATATGTAGGTTAAAAAGTATTTCTATAATTTGTATGATATATATTTTCTTTAAACATATATAACTAGGTTTTTAAATTTATATAATATATTATTATAATATATTATTATAATATATATTTATTTAATGTTTTGGGCCTTTTTTCCTTTTGGGTTTAATTTGGTTAATTATGATAGTTTGAGCTTAGTTTAGATGGGCTTTTAGTTAATTGAGGCTTTAGATTAGATTAGGCAAATTAATTTGGCTAATTTGGATCATGTGCTGGTCTTATAGGGACACGATCACTAAATTAATCAAATTAATTTTGGGTTTTAGTTTCTTAGAGCCTTAGTTAGATTAGGCCTTCTTAGGATACTTTAGTTAATTTAATTAATTTAAATTATGCGCCCGACTTATAGGGGCATAAGTTTTAAATTAATTAAATTAGATTTAGGGTTAGTTTTTTTAAACCATAGTTAGATTAAAGTTTGAACTAATTTAATTATTTTAAGTTCATCCTTGGCTTATTGAGATAAATATTAAATGCATTAAATTAGTTAAACAGTTCTTAATTACCCTTTTAGGATAAAATTGACAATTGGGCTTAGATGGACATTTAATTTAAAGTTATGATTAATTAACTTGATTCATTTTAAATAGTATTCTTGGCTCATTGGGATGCTAGTTTAAAATTGATCGAATTAATTATTATCAAGATAATCCATAATTTATTAGGGCTTTCTAGTTTTTTAGGTTTAATTATTTAGGTTTAATATTAGATTCACCTAGTTATTAATTAGAACATTAATTGAATTCTCATAATTTGGGCCTTCTAGGTTAGGACCTTGGGTGGACTTTTGTGTGTTTATCTTTAAGCCTTTACTTGCCATCCATTTTATTTGTCGTCATTTTACCCATTTGGTTTACATGTTAATTAATTTAATCCATAAAAGGGAAGTATTTATTAATTTCGATATTTGTGTTGCAACAATCCGAGCTTAAAGGATGTTGGCCAAATATTTGAATTAATTCTTACCGACTCAAGGTAGAATTAAAACTTGACAAAGTCATTACATCATTCTTTAACTGCTTGCACCATGCATAAAGGTGACGTGCGGGATTCGAACCATAAACTAATACGGCAGTCAAGCTTATACGATGTCGGTTTAGTCTATGGTCTGATGTATCATCAACCTTATTAATTAAATGTCCAATTAATTTGAGTTCGCCAATTTGATTAAGCCCGTTCAATTAAGGTTAATTTTCAATTAAGGTCACCGAATTAAACTCCTTTTAAATTTCAACAATTTCCTTCGATTAAAAGCAACAAATATTTTGGTACCTATTTCTGGGCGTGATGGGGGTGCTAAGCCTTCCCCACTCGTAACCAACTCCCGGACCCTTTCATATTAAATCTCTAGTTTTGCGATGTCAGGCCTACCTTATCTAAGTGGCTGGTGGCGACTCCAAGTATTTTATCGATTTTCAAAAAAATACGATTTTTTATAAAGAAATCCCTTTAAGCTAAGATTTCAAAAGTGATTTATGGGATAATTCGTATCGACGGATTTTCTAAAAGACACCTATGCATATATTTTTTTAAAAGAAGGAAAAAACGTCGCTACAACATCTTCTATTAATAAAAGTATTTCTAAAGGACTATTTGCGAATCAACGCCTTATTTGCATTAATTGCATTTTAGATTCATTTATCATTTTCTTTTAATTATTTACTTATTTTGTGCATATTATACATTGCATTCATTAATAAGCAAATCAAATTAATTGTGGAAAATGTCATGGCAGCAAATTTAAACTGCAATCTTCTGCACCCATACGATGCACGTTCTCAAACAAGGATTATGGAAGACAGATTGACTAATGTTGAGAAGTCACAAAAGGATATCGATGAATACTTGGGTAATATCGAGCAAAGGATTGAGCGATTTTAGGATGAGATTATAGCCTACATTACCGCATTGTTGGGGACAAATGATACTAAAAAGCCCAAGTTGTGGATGGAAGTTCCAATGTGGAGGTCCTAGGTGAAAACTTATCTCAACGAAGGTTCAACCGGAAGGGTCAGTTCTGAAGAATGTCCAAATGGCCGAGGCATCTGCTAATAATCCAGTCGACTTAGGACATAATTTTGAAAATGATGTTGATGTGGAAGTTCCAGATTTAAATTTGATCAATGAAATTGAGACAATATTGATGTTAGAGTTTGAGAAAATTTTGAAGAAAAATACCTTCAAGATGGAAGAAAGAGTCATATTGTTACAAATGACAAACGACTATGGAATTGACGCCATGAATTTGAGCATAGAACTAATTTGGTTATCCCGCATAAGTTCAAAGTACCTGACTTTGAAAAATATGACGGGACCACTTGCCCTTCAGCTCATTTGACCATGAACTGCCGTAAGATGGCATCACATTTGAAGGATGAAAAACTATTAGTTCATTGCTTCCAAGATAGTCTAACTGGGGTAGCCGTCTGCTGGTACTCATAGCTCAGCTGTGTCAACGTAAAGTCGTGGAAGGATTGGCTAGAATCTTTAGTGAACAGTACAAGCATGTTAAAGACATGGTCCTTAATCGAACAATGTTGCAAGGAATGATGCATGGGCATAGCAAGAGTGTTCGACAATATGCCCAAAGGTGGAGAGATGTCGTAGCGCAAGTACAACCGCCCATTCTAGAGAGCAAAATCTCTCGTATTTTTGTAGATACCCTACAAGGTTCACAATATGAGAAAATAATCAGCAACATATCCCTAGGTTTTGCTAAGTTTGTAAATATGACAGAGCCAATTGAGGCCACATTCAATAGTGGCAAGCTGTTCGCAGAAGTTTTAGAAAAGGAAAGATAATGATGTAAGAAACGCGAGTACTCAAAGCCATAGTAACATTGTGACAATGTCAAAGCTGGCAGTGGCAAATTCACATGGATCCAATGGAAGAGATACAAAAGGAAAGAAGGAAAAGACCTTTACTCCCATACCGGTAACCTATAGTGAACTGTACCCCATGCTTTTTGAGGTTGATTTGGATTTCCCTTATCATCTCACTCCAATGTAACCCCCGTACCCTCCATGTTGTTATAGTAAGGTAAAATGTGAATATCATGCGAGAATCAATGAGCATTACATCGATAATTGCAAGGCGTTTAAAAGGTGGTCCAAAACTTGATCAATACAGGAGTTCTAAAATTTGATTCTCCAAATGTAGCAATCAACCTTTTGCCTAATCATGGTGAGCGAGGGGTCAACGTCATTGAGGAAGAGGGTTGTAAGAAGACATTGGAAAGCGTGGATGAAGTCAAGTCCCATTTGAGCTAGGTGTACAAGCAACTGCATGGAGCCAGGCTGATCATACAGAATAAAAAGATTAACAAGGAAGCTGGAAAAGAATATTGTGAGTATCATCAGGAAGAAGGATATGAGATACAACATTGCAAAGAATTTAAAAAGTTAATTCAGAAAATGATGGATAATAAGGAGCTTGATTTTTTCAAGGGAGATTAAAGGACTGGATAATTTGGTTGGATGAAAGATAGTACCAGTTGTCCCGAGTTTGTTATGCATGAAAACTTCATCTTATTGTTCATCATTTTCCATGTTTTGCTGTTGATATCACCTACATTTTGTGTATCATTTTAAGAAATCTTTGAGATTAATTCTTACACTTTTGGCTCAAAGTAACGAAATATTTTGTAAGGGCATATGTAATGATTTCTCAAATCAATCAAATGATACTTGTCTCGAATGATGTTCTTGTTTTTGGTAAAACAATTTATATTCTTTGATTCTTTAAACATTTCATTCATTGCTATGGGATAGTTTTATTTTCCCATACACATTTATACATATCATTTTATCAGGAACCTAAATATTAATTGCAAGAGTGACTTTGATTCAAGTTTAACAATTAATTTCGAGCAGCTTGTGTCTAGTGGAAATCAGAAGTTGCGAAGATAACGAATATGTGACTTGTATTCCAGTTTAATTTGGTACAAATGAAGACAAATTAATGCACTTGGAAGAATAATCTTCCACATTTTTTTAAATAAACTAAAAGGAGAAATCTCGGGGGCACTCTGCTGTAACCACAAGATTGAGTCTCTAATAAGGTAGCTATGCTCCATCTACTCTATATCTTGGCTTCATGAATGATTTTCAAATCATGAAAAAGTAAAAAAAAAAAACAAATGAGATGAAATCTCGAGATATAAAAATGCACTTCAATTTTTGAAGCATGGTAAAGAGGCATTTTTGGATAAGAATGTGGAAATTTTGGGGCACTCCGCTGAAACGATAAGACAAATAAGGTTTCAATGCACCGTCCAAGTTAAAAACCTTAACTTCATGAGTGATGATAATATTTTCATATCTTGACAATACTGAGTAGCTTGGGTTTTTGTTGTTTGCTCGATCATTTATCTCGAGGCAAAAGAATGTGATGAGTTGAATTCCCCAAATAAAAAAGAAGAAATGAGACAAAAACAATAATTTAGATGTTACACATACCAAAAGTGGTTCTAAATTTGTAAAAAAATCAAAGTAACTCTGAAGGTACTTCACATCTTCAGGTATCGACTCAACTTTCTAGGTCTCCTAGACACATGATATGCTGGAGGAAATCATTGGTGAGCTATTTCAGTGTCGCACCTGCACTTGATATTTGGGTGTCTAATTTTGATCTCATTAAAAAGTTTCACCTTTTTCAAAAATTTAATTATTTTCTCCAGCTCATTAATTTTTTTATTGAAGTGAGCTTAAGACGTTTCTTTTCTTTTCTTTTCTTTTCACCCTAAATTTTGAAAGTGGGGCAAACTCTGAATAAGATTTTTACATTAAAATGACCTTAAAATAAACTCTGCATAAGACTTTTTAAAATTTCATCTTCATAAGTTTCTGCATTAAGATGAGTTTAAGGCATTTTCTCGCCTTACGTGTTGAAAGAGGGGCAAAACTTTGCATCATGGATTCAAGAATGAGAAAATTAGTATGACGCCATTGTCCATGTGATAAGATCATCTGTATATGAGATTTCAAATAAGAATAGACAAGAGAGGATACATAGCCTAAAGAATCTGACTAATGAACAAGTCAAAATTTTCACTAAAAAAAAAAGAACAAGAGTAAACAACAAAATTTTGGGGCAAATTTTGTTGGGGGCACAAAGATGGCCAATCAATGCCAAAGATACCTCAAAGACAAAACTCAAGAAGTTGAGCAAGGATTAAGAGGAAAAAGAGATACAAAGATTCTAAAGTTTGAAGCTGAGTGTGAGATAGGTTGCTTTAACATTGGTAGTTTCAAAGAAGAATTATAGCAAAATTTTGAGCTTCCTTAAAGACAAGCTCACCCAAGTGGTTCTCAGTTTGCATCATTCATGCATCTTGTGTAGTTAAGCATCCTTAAGTTAGGGGCATGCTAACTCATATCATTAATTTGTTTTTCTATTTAGACAAGAATCATTAAATACATCAACCAAGAACTAAGAGTTCATAATGAGAAGACCTCACCATATTTGGAGAATGAAGAAATTAGAAATGAGAAGAACAACTTCAAGCTTCACACTTTGGCAGAAGATTGAAGAAATTTGTAATGAGAATAACAGCTTCAAGCTCGGACAACTTTGGTAGATGAATGAATAATTTCATAATGAGAAGAACAGCTTCGGACCTCGGAGGATGAAGAATTTCGTAATGAGAAGCACAACTTCAGAATCCACACTTTGGCAGAAGATTGAAGAAATTCATAATAAGAAGAACAAATTCAAGCTTCGGCAACTTTGGTAGAGGAATGAATAATTTCATAATGAGAAGAACACCTTCGGACCTCAGAGGATGAAGAATTTTGCAATGAGAAGAACAACTTCAAACTCCAAACTTTGGCAGAAGATTAAAGAAATTCGTAATGAGAAGAAAAACTTCAAGCTTCGGTAACTTTGGTAGAGGAATGAAGAATTTCATAATGAGAAGAACAACTTCGGACCTCAGAGGATGAAGAATTTCGTAATGAGAAGAACAACTTCAGACTCCAAAATTTGGCAAAAGATTGAAGACTTTTGTAATGAGAAGAGCAACTTCAAGCTTTGGCAACCAATGCATTTCAAGTCAAGACTTTTGGGCCATCAATAGGACCTCCAGTGCACGGTGATTCGGGATCCAAATAGGAAGTGGGACAAAATTAGTGCTTTTGATCTTTCTCTATTAATGTTTTACAAGAATGAGCAAAGAGGGGTAATTATAATCACTAATTTTTTCTGGTTATTATTATTATTATTATATTATTATTATTATTCTATCATATTATTAAAAAATTAAAAGATTAATTAAATTAATAAGTAGTCCATAATAATAATACATGTCCATTACATTTAATTTATATCATGCCCGTTTTTAGCCCAAAAATTTAAACTTAAAATCCTAATTAAAAAACCCTAACACCATCTGTTTCTCCTATCGCAACCATCATTTGATCGTTGGATCAAGATTGGATCCAATGGTCCAAATTGCATCCAGATGCCTAGAGAGAATACCCCTCAACTTCCCCACTTGCGCGTGGGACTTACGACAGCGACGCTTCATCTCCTCCACGTGCCTAACAAGCCCTTAATCTCCTTCGTCCACGTGGTGCCACCACCGATAATCGCGCTGCCATCATACAACAACCACCACTAGGCGTGCAAACAAACATAAAAAAGGGGATGTTAGTCAAAAAATCGTCACCAACAGTAGATTAAATTAGAAAATAATGTAAACAAATTCAGTATATAATCGGTAAAAACTTTGTAATTTCATATCAAATTACAATCAATACAAGAAAAAAACATATTCTAGAGGTATCTTATTTCTTCATTATATTTCAAAGAATAAAATTAGAAGTAAAAATTAGATCAGAGTTTTACCTTTTGGTTTTGAGTCACCGTTGCATACAACAACCACAGACGACCTCCCTTCCAATGACAAGCTCTATGGTTCCTTTCGGGATCGAGTGTCTGAGTCGAAAAAAGGGAAAAATAAGTTCTGCTTTTGAATCTATTTTCTAAAAGAATGGAAAGATTTCGCTTGATTTTCAAAAAATGGGGTTTTAGGGTTTTGATTTCTCCAGATTTTGTTAAATTGAGTTTATTTTTGAAAAATTGGGGACCAAAATTGAGTTTAGGGATGAAAGAAAAGCGATTTGGGGTGAGGGTTAGTCCACCGGAGCTCTACCGACTTCTGAGTTTTGTGGTGGTCGTTATTATTTTCTAGGTTGAGGGATGACTGTTTGAGAGAGCTCTCCTTTCTTTTCTCTCAGAAACATGAGTGAAATGAGTTTTTTTTTATATAAAAAATGGCTTAATAAACCCTTCAGTCCCACTTAATCTCTCAGACAGAACTTCTACATTTTTATATCCTTCCCGCAGTCCCTCTAAGTTTTCGAAGCATTTCAATTTCTTCCACATGTTGAAATTAACTCGGTTTCCAATGGGTTAATACCCCTTTTAGCCCCTAAAGTTTTAGCCTTTATTTTAATTTAGTCCGAAGCCTCGGGATAATTACCCTTTAAATTCTTGTTTCTCTTTATTTATTTAATTTCGTACTTATTTGTTTCCTTGCTTATTTTTTCATGTTTCCTTGCTTATTTGTTCCCCTTACGTATATGATTATCATATTATATTGTCATGTGTTGTATATATATTAACATATATATTATTATACATGTATATGAATAAATATGTATTTTATGATTCGGTTTACCTTATGGGGGCGTTTGGTTCACGGAATGTAATATTATTTTAGGAATAAGATTCCTAAAATGGAATATTACCTGACATATTACTGAGAATATTATATAACTTTGTTTGGTAGGAATGTAAGATTACAATGTTTGGTTGGTAGAATATAAGATTAATTGGACGCAAATTTTACCAACTTGTCCTTATGATATATTTTCTTTTTAACATGTTAATTTTTAATATTAAATTAAAAATAATTACATAAAATTCATAAAATTGTTTTTGTTACATTGTCTAAAATTTTTAAAAACTTTATACATATAATATTTATAATATAGTTAATATATTAATTCTCTAAAAATATACTTTATATTTACATAATCCGTTCCCTTTTAAAAATATTTTATGAATTGTCAAATGCTAAACATTTAATATGTTTAAATTTTTATTTTTCATTTCTCATGGAAATTTATCAAATAAATTAAAGTAAATAGAAAATCTAAAAGTAGTAAAACATTGATAAAAATAGATTAACCAACTAAAATATTTTTTAAGATGAGAAACATCTTATAAATCATAGAATAAAATTAATAACATCAAATCCTAACTAATTCACTTTCAAGAAATATGCGATCTCATACTATAATCCTAAAAACATAGTAATACAATATTAATAAAAATATATTAAATATTTCAACATTATTTAAATATATATAACACCATTTAAAATTTAAACTAATTTTAACTAAAAATATTTAATAAATCTATACCACGAATAATTAGTCACCTAATTAAAAATGCAACAAAGGATCTACATGAACAAAATCCATTATCTTAAGGGCAATATTGTCTAAAGGGAAGGAATTATGTAATACCTAAGAAAATAGGAGTATTGACATTCCCACCATTCGAGAGGGAAAGTGCAACTCTTGGGAAAAGATTATTACTCATTAGAGGGAATCCTTCTAAACCAAACAAGGGAATACAATTCTAGATAGGGGTGAGCGTTCGATCGAGTCGAGTCAAAAAATTTTGAGTTATTCGAGTTGACGCGTCATATTTTACAACTCAAACTTTATTTGAATTTTTTTTATCCAAGTCGAGTTTATGAAATTCGAGTCGAGCTTTCGAGTTTTTATACAAATTTAATTGTAATTATTTATCATTTTATAATACACTTTGATTCTAATTTAAACGACTTTCTCTAATCATATAAGATATACATATATATTTCATCATATTTTTTTATATTCGTATGTATATATATATATATATATTAGGAAAAATTGAGGAACTTGACTCGAACTTAAAAATTAATCCACAAATTACTAGAAATTTTGAGTTATTCGAGTTACTCGAATTTCTAGTTTACAACTCAAACTTTATTTGAAATTTTTTCGAGTCGAGTTTTTATAATTTCGAGTCGAGTTAGAATGAGTCGAGTTTTTTTGCCTCAAATCGAGTCGAAAATTTTAGTTTTTCGAGTCGAGTTTTACTCACTCCTAATTCTAGAAAAGAGTATTACCTCTGGTAATCATCTTTTTCGCGAACCAAATGTACCGTATATGTATTATTATTGCTATGCTTCTATTCGTTTTCTTTTTTTTCTTCTTTTTAGTACTATGTACTTATTTCATGCTTTCAATTTATGTTTTTCATTTATATGTTTTTTATCTCTTTTATTTCTGATTTAGCTATTTAATATCTTATTTATTGCCTTTAATTTAACTTTTCTCCTTAACTGTGTCTTATATTTACATAAATAGATTAATATAGATTTTTTGAACACATTCCAAATCTGTTTTTATGTTGTTCGTTTCCTCTTTTATTTATTTCATGTTTTACCAAAATATACTTTCATCTTTTCATTTAATTTTTGCATCATATTCCCGTTTGTTTTTTTGTGTGTGGCATGAATATATACAGTGTAGGTATTCACTAGCATTATTATTATGATTTCATATTTCATTTGTGTATGTCGTTTCCATCATATATATATATATATATATTCATGCATATTTATTTTGTTGCGTTAGTTTTAGGCTTCAAGATCTCGGTATCTTGTTGTCGCAACCCTTTTTTGGGAAAAAGGTTTTGACGTTTTAAAAAACTTAATAAAATCACAGAGTCGTCACGAATCCTTTTTTTAAAAAAAGTGTGATTGGATCACTTTTAAAGCAAGGGTATTTTGATAAAACGTTTTATTTATCAAAATTACATTTTGGTCCAGGAAAACAAGAGAAAACAGGTTCGGGGGTCAATTACGTGTGGGGAAGGATTATCACCCCCACAACGCCCAAAAAATTGGTACCTTAATTGATTTCAAAAAGCATTTTTAAAACTAGAATTTGCAAGTTCATAAAATTTCGATTTTATTTGTTCGTAAAACGAATGTAGATCTATTTTAACGACCTTATCGCCCGGGAAATGAACTTTAATTACCGCCAACACTTCTGGCGCTAACCCGTCATTCCCGTTTGATAAGAAACCGTATTAAATAAGTTTTTACTTTTAAAACAAATAAACAAGACAATTAAATGTGTTAAAATCTTTTAATTAAAATCTAGAAGTGAATAATCCTAAAGAAATGTCTACGTTCCTTTTAATTATTAAGATTTAAATATAATTAAGTGTATTTTATTGAAATGAAGAATATTTTACAACATACATGTCACTAATCTAAGTTTAAAGTCCCTAATCCTAAGGTTTATCATACATACAAATATATGCATCAAAGGCATAAGAGAAATAAGCAAATAAAATAAATAACTAAACAATTGTTAAGATTAAATAAAGAAAAGGATTATATATATATTTAAATAAAGAAAATATGAATTAAGGACTAATTTGAAAGAGAACCAAAATGTGAGGGTTAATTCAAAAATAATTAAAAGTTTGATGCTGAATTGAAAGGAAAAAAGACGAAATTGAAACAATTAAAAACTGAGGAGCTGTGGCGTGAGGTCCGGTAAAGAAGGGCGCGGGTCAAAATCGGTTTCGGGTCTGGTCAAACGGGTTAGTATAAATAGTTGTTATAACAAACAGATTTCATTCTTTCATATTTCACCAAAATAGATCAAAATGCCCTTTTTTAATTTCTCTGCTAAGTTCATCGTTTTCTTCATTTTATGAAGAACACAATGAACATCCGCCGTGCTGGCCGCCTTCCACCGGCGCCGGCGGCGAAATTCCAGATTCTGACCAAAATTTCCAGATTCCGGCAAAGTTTCCAGATTCCGATGACGTTTCGAACAAAAAAGATAAAATAATTCTTTTTTTCTTTATTTAAACTGAAATTGAAAGTAAATAGATAGGAAGAATTACCAGAACTTGCTCCTTTTATTGCTTTTGAATGTCAATTACAATTGTCGGCTCTTACTGCTTCCGAATGCTAGTATGTTTACTGTAATAGTTGTGTGCGATTCTTGTGTGGAATTGTTCATGTTCTTTACAATGATTTACAGTGCTATTTATAGTACAGGAATTGCCTTTTTGCATATTTGTCAATATTTGACTGCAACTTGATTTTGGTTAGGGCACCAATTTAGGGATTTAATTCCCCTTTGAATTTTTGGGCTTTAATCTAAGGATTTAACCCTCTTGTTCCTCTGTTTGTATGTTTCCGATGATTCGAACGGCGCCGGTGAGGAACGATCGGAGCGAGTGAAATGTCAGAGAAGATGAAGTAGACGACCAGAATTGAATCGTTACGCGCGTGGCTGCCACACGCGAGTGGTGATCCGCGTGAACACCTGGAAGCAATATGGGCCATTGGATAGCATCTTGATCGAACGACTGATGAGCTGAGGCATTATATCATCCCCAGCTGGCATGATCTACACTGTTGGATCTGCCCCTTGATCCAACAGTTATGCTTCAGCTGTGCATAACGAAGAAGACAAAAGTTTCTTTGGGCTATAAACGGGCTTGCCGGTTCTTTGTATAATGGACCCTGTACATTTCTTAATGGACTATGATCTAAAATTAATTCCTAATGGACCTTTTATTTGTTTCAAATTACAAATGGGCTATCTATTTTATTATATATTTTGGGTTTTATTATATTAACTACTATATACAATCTATATTAATTCTAACTACCCTATCAATCATGCTATATAACAACTATATACGGTATTCTAATAAGCTAACAATTATACACATTGTATGTGACCTAAACTATTCTAATACTACTAAACACATTAATATACTATGTTTTATAACTTTAATACATCAACTAACTATGTTACCAATATTATATAATTACAATACACTAATTAAACTAACAGTTAAAGTAAAGGTTAAAATCTAATGACAACAGCTGCCCCTCTTTGATCATTCTGGTGAAACAAGAATAGAGCAAAGAAAAGAAGACACTGATTTTCACCGATTACCAAACCATTTGTGCCTGAGAAGACATGCGAGTTCTATTCTCCTTGTGCTCGAATAGATAAGCAGGATCCATTCTCCAAATGCCTAAACGGATAGGCAGGTTCTATTCTCCTCATGCTCAAATAGATAAGCAGGCTCCATTCTCCAAATGCCTGAATGGATAGGTGGGTTTTATTCTCCTTATGCTCGAATAGATAAGCAGGTTCCATTCTTCAAATGCCCGAACGGATAGGCGGGTTCTATTCTCCTCATGCCATAATAGATAAGCGGGTTCTATTCTCCTCATGCTCGAATAGATAAGCAGGTTCCATTCTCCTCATGCCCGAATAGATATGCGGATTCTATTCTCTTCATGCTCGAATAGATAGGTCGGTTCTATTCTCCTCATACACGAATAGATAGGCGGGTTCTATTCTCCTCATGCTTGAATAGATAGGCGGGTTCTATTCCCCTCATGCTCGAATAGATAAGCAGGTTTAAAAAAGGGTTCCATCCTCCTCATGCTCAGATGGATAAGCAGGTTCTATTCTCCTCATACCCGAATAGATATGCAGGTTCTATTCTCCTCATGGCTGAATAGATAGTCGGGTTCTATTATCCTCATGCTCGAATATATATGCAGGTTTAAAAAAGGGTTCCATCCTCCTCATGCTCGGATGGATAAGCAGGTTCTATTCTCCTCATGCCCGAATAGATAGACGGGTTCTATTCTCCTCATGCTCGAATAGATAAGCAGATTTCATTCTCCAAATGCCCGAACGGATAGGCGAGTTCTATTCTCCTCAAAACAAATGCAAATGATCCAAATAAAATGCATATGCCCCTAGGGATGCCTAGTCATGGATGCATGTCTTATTTCTTTTGCTCTTTTTCTTAACGTTTTCCTTAATTAACACAAAAGAAAACTGTGAAGCTCCAGGAAACTTGGATTGTATCATCTTAAACATTTTCTCAACTCTGGCAACTGATAGTGTGTGTCTGCTTTGGCCCACCCTATCAGAAAGGACGGTTCTCCAATACTAGTTGGCTTCACCAATTTCTTGTTAAAATTCCATCGTCTATTCCTTGGAAAGTAATCTTCACCATTGCCTGCTTTATTTTCCGTACCATGGATTATTCATCCCTTCATGTGCCTTATGTCTTGATTTCTTAATCAAGAAAGCTCTTTGCTGCTAAGACAACCTAGAGTGAAACTTCGTGGGGCTATAGGAAATGCATCAGTTTACTATCATTAATGCATGGGAAATCATCTAAAAATTTCCATTGTATGCTTTGATGATTGACTAAATAATCACAGATAGTCATCTCCATCACTTTTGTTTTACCATTGTCATTCTTAGTACTTCCTTGCTTCATATGATCTTTGCACATTTGCTCACTCAATCCAGTTATCTTGTACTCTAGGTTGGAAGGATTGACTTCATCTTCATATTCTTCAACACTCTGTTATCATTGTAGTTGATACATCAATATTCAGTGACAAGCTTCGTAGAAACTTGTTGCTCTCCTAATGTCTCTTTTAGCTTTTCCTCCGATGTCTGTAAAATTGTTCTCATTGTTGTAGAAAGCAGAATATCTCATGTAAGCAACTCTATTTTGCAACATGCTTCCTTAAAGCAAAGTCAAAGCATCTCTTGAGGCTTTCTGCCAAAGTTTGTAGCAAAACCTATTTCCATCTTGTATCTCCTTATAAGTTTTGCTGCTTTTTACGCCCTAAGCTCTAAATTTGACCATTGAATACCCCATAGTTCCAATACCCTTCTAGACAAATTTCAAAGTAATGCTAAAAAATCTTATATATATTTCAAGTGATGTCAAACTTTAATTCTCATTTCAATGCAAAATTCTTTATGGAGGGATGTCAAAGGAGAAAACAAAAGGTCTATACAGCAAAATTTTATTGGTATTGTGGCAAACACAAAATGAAATTAAAAGGAAAGGAAAAGATATTCAGATATCAGAAACCAAAACTCCTCCTGTCATGATTTCATAAGATGCCTTGAATGTCCTCTATGCTGAGTATACCCTGAAGATAATGATTATGCGGAAAAACATGAAGCTCCCAAGCCAATCCCCGATGAAGGTTTATTTGTCTGAGCCACCCTTTACGGGTTTTCAACTCAGATCTTCCTTTGGTTTCAAAACGCCCTTTGTGGATTTTCATTTTGAACCTTTTTTTTCTTTTTCTTCCTTTTTCTTTTTCTTTTCTTTTTTTCTTCTTTCTCCTTCAAACATAATACTTCTTAACCAAATCTGAATTTATCAAATTTTGGAGTTCATCTTCATCCATTTCGGCTAAAATTAACACTCCTCCTAAGAAAACCTTTGTTACAATATAAGGTCCCTCCCAGTTCGGCGCCCATTTTCCTCGAGCATCGCTTTGGATTGGCATCTTCTTCAACAACAAATCCCCCTCTTAGAATTCTCTTGGGCGAACTTTCTTCTCATGAGCCTTTATCATCCTTCTCTGATATATTTACCCATGACATAGTGCTTTCAATCTTTTCTCTTTAATTAAATTCAGCTGATCATATCTTGCTTGAACCCATTATGCTTCTTCCAACTTTGCTTCCATTAAGACACAGAGCGACGATATTTCAACCTCAATGGGTAGCACAACTTCCATTCCATATACCAATGGGAAAGGTGTTGCCCCAGTGGAAGTTCTTACTACAGTTCGATAAGCGTATAAGGAAAACGACAGCTTCTCATTCCAATCTTTATAGGTATTAGTCATTTTTGCAATTATCTTCTTAATGTTCTTATTTGCAGCCTCCACTGCCTCATTCATCTTCGGGCAATATACCACAGAATTATGATGTTTAACATTGAGCTGCTCACAGACTCCACTTATCATCCTATTGTTCAAATTTGAAGCATTGTCGGTGATGATACTTTCAGACAAGCCGTATCGACAAATGATTTCCTTTTTCAAAAACTTGCAAACTGTGGATCTGGTGACATTTGCATATGAGGCTGCTTCTACCCACTTTTTGAAATAATCAATGGCTACCAAGATAAAACGATGTCCGTTGGATACCTTAGGGTGAATATGACTGATGACATCAATGCCCCACATGAAAAATGGCCAAGTGGCTGTCATAACATGAAGAGGTTGAGGTGGCGTATGAACTTTGTCAGCATAAATTTGGCACTTGTGGCATTTGCAGGAATAGTTGATGCAATCACCCTCCATGGTTGACCAAAAATATCCGAGTCGCATGATTCTCTTGGCCATGGTGATACCACTAGGATGAGTTCCGCAAACTCCTTCATGAACTTTTCCTACAATTAATTGTGCCTCTTTTGCCCCCATACATCTTAGAAGCACTTGATCATGACTTTTCTTGTATAAAATCTCTCCATCAAGGACATACCCTGATGCCATCTTCCTGATCATTTTCTTTTCATTCTTTGTAGCTTGAGGCGGGTATTGCTGGAATTTTACATATTGCAAGATGTCATGATACCATGGCAATCTATCCACTTCTTCTTCCACATCATAACAATAAGCTGGAGAGTCAAGCATATATAATCTGATGGGCATCATCTCAAACCCTTTATTTACCTTGAACATGGCGGCTAGGGTGGCTAAAGCATCAGCCTTTTGATTGTCTTCTCTGGGGAGATATTTGAAAACGATCTTTTCAAATTCCTTGGTCAGCTCAAGGACTAGCTTGTGATATCCCAACAACTTTGCATCTTTTGTCTCCCATTCGCCACGTATTTGATAAATGACTAATGTAGAGTCCCCAAAAACTCTTAGGGTACGAATTTTCCTCTTTCAAGCCTCTTTTAGACCCATTATACATGCCTCATACTCTGCCATGTTATTAGTGCAGAAGAACTTCAAACGACTGGTAAAAGGGTAATAATCTCCTTCCGGTGAAACCAGAACTGCCCCTATGCCTCTTTCTAATACATTTGCTGCGCCATCAAAGTTCATTATCCAATATTCTGCGGGAGTCTCCTTATCTTCTAAGATACACATCAAGTCTTCATCATGAAAATTGAAGTTTAATGCTTCATAGTCATCACAGGCGCGACTTGCCAAAAAAGTTTGCTATGGCACTTCATTTTATCGCTTTTCGGTTCACATACTGGATATCAAACTCTAATAGTAACATTTTCCATCGTGCTAACCTTCCTGATAAGGCTGAAGCTTCCATCATGAACCTCAGTGGGTGCAACTTTGAGATTAGCCATGTAACGTGATAAAGCATGTATTGCCTTAGCCTTTTAGCTGCCCAAACCAATGCACAACACATTATTTCAATTGACGAGTATCTGGTTTCACAATCAGTGAACTTCTTGCTCAAGTAATATATCACTTTTTCTTTTCTTCCAGTATCATCCTGTTGTGCTAATACACAACCCATGGAATTTTCATAGACCGTTAAGTACAAGATCAATGGTCTCCCTGAAAAAGGTGGTACTAATACTAGAGGATTGCTCAACTGTTCTTTGATCTTTTCCAAGGTTGCTTGACCTTCTTCATCCCAAATCCCCGGATTATTCTTCATGAGCAGTCTAAACATTGGATCACACTTATCAGTTAGCTGAGAAATGAAACGTGCCAATGTAATTTAACCATCCCAGAAAACCCCGAACTTCTTTCTGTGTTTGAGGTAGGGGAAGTTCTTGTATAGCTTTTATCTTATCAGTATCATCATGTTGTGCTAATACACAACCCATGGAATTTTCATAGACTGTTAAGTACAAGATCAATGGTCTCCCTAAAACAGGTGGTACTAATATTGGAGGATTGCTCAACTGTTCTTTAATCTTTTCCAAGGCCGCTTGACATTCGTCATCCGAAATCCCTGGATTATTCTTCATGAGTAGTCTAAACATTGGATCACACTTATCAGTTAGCTGAGAAATGAAGCGTGCCGATGTAATTTAACCATCCCAAAAAACCCTGAACTTCCTTCTGTGTTTGAGGTAGGGGAAGTTCTTGTATAGCTTTTATCTTATCAGGATCAATCTCAATTCCTCTTTTGCTTACAACAAAACCTAATAATCTTTCAGATGTGACTCCAAATGTGCACTTAGTCGGATTAAGCTTTAACTGGAACTTTCTCAGTCTTAACAAGAGCTTTTCTAAATTGACCAAATGTTCTTCTTCAGATCAAGATTTGGTGATCATATCATCGACGTATACCTCTATATCTCTATGCATCATATCATGGAAGAGAGTGACCATGGCTCTCTGATAGGTTGCCCCCCATTCTTAAGTCCAAATGGCATCACTTTATAGCAGAAGGCTCCCCATAACGTCACAAAAGTCATCTTTTCCATGTCTTCTGGGCACATCTTGATCTGGTTATACCCAGAGAAACCATCCATGAAAGAGAATAGTGAATGACCTGTCATGTTGTTGACTAAAGTGTCAATATGTGGGAGCGGAAAATTTTCCTTTGGGCTTGCCTTATTGAGATCCCTATAGTCAACACACATTCGTACTTTTCTATCCTTTTTCGGTACCGGGACAATATTCGCCATCCATTCTGGATACTTGGCTACCTCAAGGAATCCTGCATCATATTGCTTCTTTACCTTATCCCTGATCTTGAGAAATGTTTTAGCCTTCATTCTTCCCAGCTTTTACTTTACCGGTTCACATCCTTCCTTTATAGGAAGCCTATGCATGATGATGTTTGTGTCAAGGTCGGGCATATCTTGGTACGACCAAGCAAAAATATCTTTAAATTCTTTCAGGAGCTCGATCAAACTTTGTCTGGTTTTGGTCGTGATGGTAGTACCAATCTTTACCTCTCGCTTTTCTTTTGTGGTTTCGAGGTTTATTATCTCTAGTTCCTCTTTATGTGGTAGAATCTGCTTTTTCTCTTCTTCCACCATTTTGAGCATATCACTGGGTACATCATATTCTTCCCCATTATCAATATTTCCAATTTCTTCCAAGCATAGAGGTAATTCAAAGTCAACCTTGAAGTCAGACTCAGATTCATTTATGTCAATAATATCTGAAGACCTGAAAAGGAAATAGGTAAAAGATATATACAAAGGGAAGAAACAAAATGAATGGAGTGTTTTTTTATGCTTTATGAATTATGATTTTCATTTGGTTTTGGTTCTTTCAAGAAAATAAAGTTTGCCACACAAGATTTAGGGAAATGCATCTTTTATTGAATTCAAATTAAATGTTTGACATAGGCCCTTTACATAAGATCCCCTATTGTCTCTGGGCCTGGAGCAAAGGGGTTGGTTTTGAGAATTACTCTAAACATGTCTTAAAGACTACATGAATTTCTTCAGCAGTCCAATTGTCAAGCTCAGAGCAAGGGCGGATCATTGACAGGTACTGGTTCTCTTCTTCATTGTCAGTCACAACATTGATGCTTAGCTTTTCAAATGATTCACGCAGAGTGCTCTTTCATTTTTCTTCCTCACTGGCTGAGGTATTTGGATCCAGAATACCTCCAGATATAAAGTTATGACTTAGGGGAGGGAAAGTCATCGGTTCCCATTCAATTTCCTCTCCCTTCAATCTAGCTCCTCATCTCTTGATGCTTTATGATTTCTACCCTTCTTTGCCATTTGTTGGGCTTGAAGCCCAAACTGAAACGATCCTTTTTTGTCGGGATCACTATAGGATACAATCTTCCTTGATGTTTTCTTCCAAATCATTTTCTGATTTCAGCTCCTTTCTCGAGCGTTTGTTTTACCTGCATTTTTGTGCAGCTTGATAATTCCGGTTCTGGCACCTTGCTTCCTTCGGTGACAAAGGTTGCATTGACTAGCTATAATGTCCTGAAATGACACTCGAGCGCACTCTCACCGATCTCAATGAAGGGTGCATCAGTGGTTACTGATGCAATGATTTCTTCCTCTGCACCAACAGTTATTAATTGTCCATCTATCACAAACTTCAGCTTCTGGTGTAAAGTAGATTGTACCGCTCCTGCTCCGTGAATCCATGGGCGACCAAGCAGGAAACTATAACTAGGTCTTATATCCATGACCACAAACTCAACATCAACGGTCACAGGTCTAATTTGCAAAGGCAACTCAATTTTCCCCAACACCTCTTTCTGAGTTCCATCAAATGCTCTAACCGTATTTTGATAAGTTCTCATATGAGAAGTGTCTATTGGCAGTTTCTTTAGTGTAGCTAGTGGCAGAACATTTAGCGCTTACCCATTGTCAATAAGGACACCTGGTAACATATGTCCCTTACATCTGGTAGTGACGTGCAAAGCTTTACAAGATCCCGTTCCTTCACCTGGTATTTCCTCATCATTAAACGAAATAAAATTGTTAACGACAATGTTACCGACTAACATGTCCATCTTATCAGCTGTGATCTCCTTTGATATTAACGTTTGGTTCAAAATCTTTAACAAGGCCTCACGATGGCCCTTAGAACTCATAAGCAACGAAAGCATAGAAATTCAAGCCGGAAGCTTATGGAGTTGCTCCACGATGCTGTATTCACTGTGTTTTAAGATCTTCAAGAATTCTTGAGCCTCAGATTCCTTTACAGGCTCATGATATGTTGTCAGTTTTTCCTTGAAGAAATTTCTATCATCTTCTTTTTCGGGCTCCTAAGCAGCAGCCTTCCTTTACGCTAAATCTCTATCCTCTGTTATTGATTAGGAATAGAGCCTCCCACTCTTCGTGAAACGGCTCAATTCATTGACCAGTTCTCTTTTCTCTTGGACAGATGTTTCTCCTGGGGCTGTCACTTCACAAGTGTAATTCCAAGGGACCTGCCTGTTATCCTTGTAGGGAAATGGTGTGAGTGCCTTAATTATGAGCCGTAGGATCATATTCCTTATCGGCTCACCAACTCTTGTTTTAGCCTTAATCACCAAAGGCCCCATTCCGGTGTAGTCTCTTCTAGATGATGACTCATCTGATGCACACACATCCAGCAAACATTCTTTGTCTTCTTTCTCAAAGAACTCAAGTTATTTCTTATTCATCTTATCCTGAACTAGTTGCTTGAACTCCAAGAAACAATCAATCTCATGTCCTTTCTTCATGTGGTACTCACAATACAATTCATTCTCAATCTTCAATTTATGGGCTCATTCTTTCAGCATCCCTACTGCCACCATCTGAGCTCATATCCACCTCATGGGAGCCTTAACTTTAGCAACGTATTCCTTGACCTCCTTATCTCCTTCCTCAATGATTTCATTTACTCCTGCCTTTTGATGATTTGGCAGGGGGTTTCCTTTATCTTTCGACGTATCGAATGATAACATCCCAGATTTTCTTAAGTCATCTACCACTATTTTGAACACAGTACAATTTTCTATGGTATGCCCCTTAACTCCTGAATGATATTCACATTGTGCCTTCTCATCATACCATTATGGATATGGTGGTGAGAATAGAGGAACATATATTGGCAGCACCATCTGGGATTTGATCAATTCAACAAATAATTTTGCGTATGTCATCAGGATAGGAGGAAAATATGGTTTCGATATCCCTTGATACCTTCGTTCTTCTTTTGGAGGATTTGTGGCTGCTGGAGCTGTGGTTGAGAATTGGGTTTGTTGAAGACTACCCCCTCGAGTAACTGAGGTTATAGACATTAGAAGCATTGACTTTATTGTCTATTTTTTGTAGGGATTCTTAGTTTCCCCACTGTCCAACCTTCCATTTTTCATTGTCGCAAGTATCAACTCTCTGTTTATAAGCATGCCCGCAAAACTCTTTGTGGCATGGTTGAGCATACAATCATAGAAAGATCCTTTTAATGTCTCCACGAACATCGGGGTGATATCTCTTTCCAGCAATGGTGGCTGGACTTGGGTAGCTACGTCCCTCCATCTCTGCGCGCACTAGCGGAAGCTCTCATGGTGATTTTGCTCTAATCCTTGCAGAACTAAACGAGTTGGTACCATGTCTGAAACATGCTTGTACTGCTCACTGAAGGCTCTAGATAGATCTTTCCATGATCTGATGTTAATTCTACTTAGCTGCGTATACCAGTGCCCAACTGACCCCACTAGGGTGTCTTGGAAGCAATGGATAAGAAACTTCTTGTTCTCCATATACATTGACATCTTCCTACAATACATAGTCAGATGTGCTGCAGGGCATGTTGTTCCATTGTATTTTTCAAAGTCGGGAACCTTGAACTTTGGTGGTACTATTAAATCAGTCACTAAGCTCAAGTCCTTGGCATCCATTCCTCCATATATACCCCTTCTTGAAAGGACTTAATCATTTCTTCCAATTTCTCATAGCGATTCTCCCATTTCTTTTCAGCTTTCACTTTGTCGGCAATTTTATCGAGATCAGGCACCTCAATGACTTCCACAGACCCTATCCTCCTATTATTCTGTGCTGAGGTTTCAGCAATATGTGGAGAAATCTTGACCTTTGATGATTGAGCTATACTTGAATGAATAAAGGCCATCCTCTGAAATTTTGGCACAACATTTGCTTCTTCACCAGTTTCCACTGCATCAGGGTCCTTAAAACCTAGCATGGCTGCAATTGAACCAATCGTCTTTTGATGAACTAACTCCATCTGTTGCTTCAGATCTATCTCTAGCTTGTCTAACCTATCCTGGGTACTCTTATGGTTGCTTTCTAAGGCCAACACTCTGTCTTCCATTGCTCTGACTTGGGACCAAGTACCGTACTTATGGTTTGTTTTTGCTATTTTGATTTTCTGTCTGTTTATTTAAGTTAGACTCTTATTATGTCATGTATGTATGCACAAATGCAAAAAACATTAAAAACAAAGGAACGAAATGAAAATGCATGAATGCAAGAGAAGGGCCATCAATTCTATGAAACAATTGCTCAAGAAACAACTCTTTTATTGGATTAAAATGGTCTTTACATCAAGTTTTGTTTATAGATATTTTTCAGCTTGAATTCCTAGTTCTTTGATTTCTTCAATAAGCCACATAAGCCTTGGTCCCACTTCTCTTGTTGGCTTGTGATAAGTGTTCAAAAGTACTATTTTTCTTACCCTTTTTACTCATATTATTGTTAGACTTAGGCTCATATTAGTTGCATAATTAGCCATTCATGCATTAATCCATGTTTCCTTCCATCGTTGAGCTTGATTACATAACTTGGTAGTTTTCGTGGGAAAATATGCTGCTTTGGTGTGTTTTGTGTGTATGTGCAGGATCACGTGCCAAAGCAAGGCTAGAGCTAGTTGCCAGGGCAATGCAGGAAGGAGACGCCGAGCCAGTTGCCATGGCAATTGTCGACAAGAGCAAAGGTGATATGGTAGTCGAAATTGATGACTAGACAAGCCCAAGATGACGTGGAGCAAAGCCCAAACCCAAAGGAATTTGATTTCCATGCAGAGATTAAAGAAGAATTAAATTCCAAGAAGATAGGAGAAGTTCTAGTAGGAATACAATTATAATAAAGAATTATATTCTTTAAAGATAATTTAATTCCAACTTAAACTCCTCCTCAAAGAATGACTTTGGCCTAGCCCTATAAATAAGATGGAGATTTCGACAAGATATAGAGAGCAAGAGAGGGGAATTTTGACAAGTCCAAGGAGGGCAAGAGGAGAGAATTTTCGACAAGCATCTAGGGCAAGGAGGATTTCGACAAGCCTCCTTCTTCATCCTTTTCTTTCTTGTTCGATTGGGTTCATGCTAGGGATTATTTATCTTGTGTTTCTTTGGAACCTAGCCATGAACTAAATCTACTTGGTTATGGTTATTGTGTTTTGTGGTTGTGAGAAACTATTGGTTTTTGTTTAGGTAATAAGAGATTGCACTTTTCTATTTCAAGGTTTATTCATTCTTGGTTCTTATTCTTGTTTGCGAGTGAATTGGGAGAGGATCTCGTGATTTCATCTATTTATCTAATATCAGGAGAGTTAGATTCAAGAAACGAATGAATATGATCTTTATTCAATCTATTGATGGTGAAGATTAATCCGGCTTAGGAATAAGTTAAGGATTTCAACGGCTAAGAGGAGCGCAAGATTGGTTGTTGTTCACCCTTGATTTACACATGGATGTATTATCAAGGCATGCACAAGTAGCTAGAGTTTCGACTTAGGGATAAGAAGAAACCATTGAAGAACGCTCTGCCGAACCTTGAAGGTTGCTGCCCAAATGCCAAAGTAGTTGCCCAACTAGTTGCCCAGGCAACCATCGATTAGTTGCCAAGGCAACCCCGTTGTGCAAGTTGCCACGACAACTGAGTTGCCCGTGCACTCTTGTACCAAAACGATCCAATCGGCTATCACACCTCAACTCACGATAACCTGGCCTATCTCTTTCTCATTCAATCTCATCTTTTCATTTACTTTATTGCTTTCTAGATTAGTTATTAGTTAAACTCCTATAATCCTTTATTTGTGTTTTTACTTTTTACAGTGCAAGAGACTAGATTCTTGAAGTGGCACCAATGCCTGTGGAGACGATATCTTTTATACTATAACTTGCGACGTGTATACTTGCACATTTGCTTAGCACTTATTACGCGCAACAAGTTTTTGGCGCCGTTGCCGGGGATTGGCAATAGCGACTTTGTTTTTATTTTCTTGCACTTTCTTTTTATTTTTCTTGTTTAAAATTCAAAGGGCTAACAAACTTTGGTTTTGCATTGGTATATGACCAGGGCGAGACCGACTTCACCAGAATATCCCTTTGATCCAGAAATCGAACGAACCTTACAAAGACTTAGACGAAGGATAAGAGTAGCAATGGCTAATCAAGACGGCAATATGCATCAAGATGTTCCAGCAGGAGGAGTGATTCTTGCACGAAACAGAACTATTCGAGACTATCTTGAAGAAGATCTTGATGGACTTAACCCAGGAGTTGTCGCACCTGAAATTGAAGCCGACCACTTTGATTTTAAACCGATAATGTTTAATATGATCAACACAATAGGTCAATTTGGCGGCTCAGCAACTGAAGATGCACGACAACATCTGAAATCTTTCCTCGAGATTTGCAACTCGTTCAAAATACATGGAGTCACCCCCGGTGTCTTACGATTAAGATTATTCCCTTATTCACTGAGGGATAGGGCAAAAGCATGGTTGAATAGCATTCATGCCGGATCAATAGCATCTTGGACTGATCTTTGTCGTGATTTCCTTGCTAGATTTAATCCTACAAATTTGACTGATAAGCTTCGTAACGACATTACTTCTTTTCGGCAGGCAGGTGATGAATCCATATACGAGGCTTGGGAGCGATATAGAGAAATTCTACACAAATGCCCCTTACACGGATTCCTGGTGTAGACTCAAGTAACAATGTTTTACAACGCCGTGAATACACCAACAAGGATGATGCTAGATGCCTCGGCAAACGGCATACTCCTAGATAAGTCGCCGGAGGAAGCAATGCAAATTTTAAATAGGCTGGCCAAGAATGATTATCAATTCCCATCTACTAGAAGATGAGGAGTTAGACTCCAAGCCACAATACATGAACTAGGATCATCAGATTCAATTTTGGCACAATTGGCCACTTTAACCAAGATGGTCCAGAACATGCAAAAACCAAACAACACACATGAAGTCAAGGTAATGGATTCTTTTTGTGAGTTATGTGGTGATAACCATAATTCTTCTGAATGTATGCAGAATCTGGAATCTAGCTTCTATGTGGGGAATTACAATCGGAGCAACAACGTGATGTCCAATACATACAATCGAGCTTGGAATAAGCACCCGAATTTTTCATGGAGTAATCCCAACAATGCTCTAAACCAGAACAATCAGAATGCACAAGCATCGGGATTCCAGCAGAATATGCCACGGCAACAGTTGCCGCAGCAACAACCGACGACATCCAGTTCTTTGGAAAATTCTCTAAATGCTTTTATGATGAAAACTAAATCTTATATGGTTGAGAATAGTAATTTCATAAAAAGAACTGATGCTTTTATTAACAGGACCGAGATGAGATTGCAAAACCAAGAGGCGGCAATCAAATCATTGGAAAATCAAGTCGGACAGTTTGCTCAAAATCTGAATACTAGACCGCAAGGAGGTTTACCTAGCGATACTGAAGTCGCAAGAGGAATTGGCCATGAGCAATGTAAGGCAATCACCACCAGAAGTGGCCAACAACTTAGAGAGGCTCAAACCCGCTCATCAAACAAAACTCCACAAAAAGATCAAGACGAACCTAGCGGCAAAGCCTCAGATGCTGAACCAGGAATTACCGCGGCAACTGGCAATAAGCATGCCTCAGCAACCGACGATAAAGACGCCTCGGCAACTTGTAAAAAGCATGCCTTGGCAACCCCAGTTGATAACGCCTCGGCAACTCCAGTTGTCCCAGCAATGCCGTCAATCAGGTTTTAAACCAATGAAAGGATCGAAGATATCCGACTTCCACCACCATTCCCACAAAGGTTAAAGCGACAAAAGCAAGAATACCAATTCAAGAAGTTTCTTGATAACCTAAAGCAAGTCCACATCAACTTACCATTGGTGGAAGCAATTGAACAAATGCCAAACTATGCCAAGTTTCTTAAAGACATTGTGTCCAAGAGAACAAGGCTAGGAGAGTTTGAAACAGTTGCCGCAACAGAGGGATGCATGGCAATGTTGCACAATCATATGCCACCCAAGTTGAAGGATCCCGGAAGTTGAAAAGGGAGAACTCACAATGAGGGTGAATGACCAGCAAGTTAAACTAAATGTGTTCCAAACACTAAGGCATGCCGATGATCCAGAAGAATGCCAACTTCTTCATGCCACGGAAGAGTTTAACTTCGACGAGGAATATAGTTGCCTCGGCAACTACATTGCCGATCAAGAGGAACCTGAGGAGTATGAAGAACCGGTCAATGAGGAACAACAAGAAGAGGCAAATTGGCTAGTCAATCGACCAGGTACATACTTTGAACCACTGGATTACTCAGGTAAGGAAGGTAAGCTCGAAAAACCCTCTATTGAACAACCACTGATTCTTGAGTTGAAAAAATTGCCAGAGCAACTAAAATATGCATACTTAGGAATCGATAATACATTGCCTGTAATTATTTCTTCTAAGTTACAGCCTGAGCAGGAAAAGAAGCTGATCAAGATGTTGAAGCTACACAAAAAGGCAATAGGGTGGACAATTGCCGACTTGAAGGGAATTAGCCTGGCAGTGTGCATGCACAAGATCTTGTTGAAAGATGATCACAAACCTTCAATTGAGGCCTAGAGGAGACTAAATCATGCCATGAAAGGGGTTGTAATGAAAGAAATCATCAAGTGGCTTGACGCCGGCATTATATACCCTATCTCGGATAGTACATGGGTAAGTCCGGTACAATGTGTTCTGAAAAAGGGAGGTATAACGGTGGTAAGTAATGAAAACAATGAACTCATTCCAACCAGAACTGTGACCGGTTGGATGGTTTGTATGGATTATCGAAAGCTAAACAAAGCCACTAGGAAAGATCACTTCCCATTACCCTTTATTGATCAAATGCTTGACCGTCTTGCAGGTAAACCCTTTTATTGTTTTCTTGATGGTTATTCAGGTTACAATCAAATTGCTATAGCACTAGAAGATCAAGAAAAGACAACCTTCACATGCCCATACGGCACTTATGCCTTCCGAAGGATGCCGTTCGGATTGTGTAACGCCCCGGCAACCTTCCAAAGATGCATGATGGCGCTCTTTTCAAACATGGTCGAAGACTTCCTTGAGATCTTCATGGATGATTTTTCTGTTTTTGGTAATGACTTCGACAGCTGTCTCGGCAATTTAGAGAGAGTGTTGACAAGATGTGAAGAAACGAATTTAGTCCTCAATTGGGAGAAATGCCATTTTATGGTAGATGAAGGAATAGTGCTCGACCACAAGATTTCATCCAAGGGAATTGAAGTAGACAAAGCCAAGGTGGACGTGATCGAGAGATTACCCCCACCAAGTTCGGTTAAAGGAATTCGAAGTTTTCTCGGACATGCAGGTTTTTACAGGAGGTTCATTCATAATTTTTCTAAAATCACTAAACCCTTGTGTAATCTGCTTGAACAGGATAAAGTCTTCAATTTTAATGATTCTTGCACCCAAGCATTCGAAACCCTAAAGAAAAAGCTTGCCTCGGCACCCATTGTCGTTCCACCAGATTGGACGCTACCTTTTGAGCTCATGTGTGATGCAATTGATTTCGTGGTAGGAGCAGTCCTAGGTCAACGCACAAGTAAGACCTTCCATGTGATATACTACGCTAGTAAAACTCTTAATAGTGCTCAAGTGAATTACACAACAACGGAGAAAGAGTTACTAGCTGTAGTTTTCGCATTTGACAAGTTTCGATCCTATTTGATTCGTACAAAGGTAATTGTTCATACGGACCATTCGGCAATCAAATATCTATTTGCTAAAAAGGATGCCAACCCTCGTTTGATTCGTTGGATATTACTTTTACAAGAATTTGATATTGAAATTAAGGATAGGAAAGGAACAGAAAATCAAGTGGCCGATCACTTATCACGTTTGGAACGCAATAGGGAGGAGGACGCGAATCTAGAGATATGCGATGCATTCCCGGATGAACAACTTTTAGTTGCCTCGGACCCCATGGACGCACATGCCTCAGCAACCCTCGACGCCTCGGCAACCATGGATGCACATGCCTCGGCAACCCTCGACGCCGCAGCAACCCTCGACGCGCACGCCTCGACAATTTTGGGAGCAGTCGCCATGACAACACATGCCTCGACAATACCTTGGTACTCGGATTTAGTTAATTTCCTTGTTTGTGGTATTTTACCTTATGTCATTACTCACCAAGGGAAGAAGCGGTTCCGCCATAATGCTAAGCATTACTTTTGGGATGAGCCTCTTTTGTTTAAATAATGTGCAGATCAGGTTATACGCCGATGTGTCCCTGAAGAAGAGAAACAGAATGTACTCCGGCAATGCCATTCTTCACCCTATGGAGGACATTTTGGAGGAACTCGTACCGCGGCCAAAGTTTTGCAATCCGGTTTGTATTGGCCAACATTGTACAAAGATGCCCAAGACTTTTACAAAAAATGTGATCATTGCCAGAGGACGGGCAATATCTCTAGACGACATGAGATGCCACTCCAGAACATTATCGAGGTGGAATTGTTCGATGTGTGGGGATCAATTTTATGGGACCTTTTCCATCTTCATTCGACAACCTCTACATCTTACTTGCCGTCGACTACGTGTCTAAATGGGTTGAGGCAGCTGCAGTTCCCAACAACGATTCCAAGACCGTGCAACGATTCTTGCAGAAAAACATATTTACACGGTTTGGGATGCCGAGAGCAATTATTAGTGATGAAGGCAAGCATTTTGACAACAGACTAATTGCCAAGATGTTGCAACGCTTCGGCATATCACACAAGATCACCACGACATATCACCCACAAACCAACGGGCATGCAGAAATTTCCAACCGGGAGTTGAAGGGAATACTCGAGAAAGTTGTAAATCCCTCAAAGAAGGATTGGTCATTAAGACTAGATGACGCACTTTGGGCATATCGCACTGTATTCAAAACACCCTTAGGTATGTCCCCCTTCCGACTTGTTTATGGCAAGACATGCCATCTACCGGTGGAAATCGAACACAAGGCATACTGGGCAATCAAGACCGTGAATATGGATTGGGAAAGTGCCGGACAAAAGCGTTTGATGGATCTCAATGAGATAGAAGAATTCCGTGCACTCGCCTATAACAATGCACAAATCTACAAGGAGAAAACAAAGCGATGGCATGACAAGAAACTATTGCCATGGCAATTCACGCCAGGGCAACTAGTTCTCTTATTCAATTTTTGGCTAAGACTTTTCCCGGGAAAGTTGAAATCAAGATGGTCGGGACCATTCGAAGTCGTCAAACCATTCTCCCATGGTGCTGTGATAATCAAGTCCATCTCTGACAACCATGAATTCAAAGTTAATGGACAAAGATTAAAGCACTACAATGGTGCCCATGTGGAACGTAACAAGGAAGTGGTCACTTTAGGAGATGCATGAGCATGCTCTCCTTTCAATATTTTCTTTTTATTTTTATTTTTATGTTTAGGAGATATTTTATTTTTCTTCATTACCTTTAGTTTCTAGGTTTTCTTTATTTTCTTTTCCACAACAAGACTCACAACCACTATGCTAAGGAAATTCACTACCGACGCGGCAACCTACATCGTGCCTGCACAAGCTGACGCCACGGCAACCAACCCTGAAGATGCCACGACAACCAAAGCTAAAGACATCCCGGCAACCACTGCAAAAGCCAAAGGTAAAGCACCTATGCCCGAATCAACTCCTACAGAATCATTTTCTAATTTTTCAGATTCAGACGAGTCCTCCATTGCACCAACAAAGACCGCACCAATTGAATCCTCCAAGCGAAAAGCCAATAACATTGATGAAGAGGACGATGAGGACAACCCCGTACGAGGATCGATTCCACCACCGGCAGCAAGAAAACAACCATCGCGTTCAAGCAAGAGAATCAAGACACCGACAAAAAGCAAACTAATCATCTACGATGACGAACTCTCAGAGTAAGTCCTCGTATGCATTTTATTTTTCGTTATTTTTATTTTTATTTTTCTTTAATGCATGCATTGAGGACAATGCCTCACTCGAGTTTGGGGGGGATTGTTATTAGTAGTTACCATGTTTAGTTACATTATCTTAAGTATTACATTTAGGATACATAAATTGCTTGCCATGCCTTTAATTGGAACAAGAATTGCTTAGATTTGATGAATATTCGATGATGACTTTGCCAATGCACTTAATTGATAGAATTTTTATTCTAGGATAACCATGGAAAAACTTAGAATTTTACTATGATACTAATTTTGATGAAGCACTGTTGTGGTTTGATTGATTTAAGGAATTATAGTGAACTTAGGTTGATAATTAACAAATTGGGGGATTAGAATAAAAATTGGATGAATGTTAGAGGTGCCCGAAATTAGCTCTAGCATGTGCTAAAAAAATTTTATCGCTAGAGGTGCCCGAAACTGGCTCTAGTATGTGTTAAAAAAAATTTAGCTAGAGGTGCCTGAAACCGGCTCTAGTCGAATAAATTAACTTAAGAAAACTAAAAACAAAACACTAGAGGTGCCCAAAACTGGCTCTAGTTAAACATGTTAAAAAGAACCCAATAAAGTAATTTGAAAACCTATTGTTTGCATAGAATCCGAAAAATCAACTTGCACACAACTCCGCACACACTCACAAACATTATAGTTTGATTCCAAATAACTCCTAAGTTTTTCGAAAAATAAAAAGCCAGTCATACTTTGTACTCCGGTTCAGAGAATTGAAATCAAGTTCAAAGCTAAGTTTGTGAAAATTGAAGTCTTGGCAGGTAATTATGAGTTTGCATTGCTTGAGGACAAGCAATAGTTCAAGTTTGGAGGTGTGATAAGTGTTCAAAAGTACTATTTTTCTTACCCTTTTTACTCATATTATTGTTAGACTTAGGCTCATATTAGTTGCATAATTAGCCATTCATGCATTAATCCATGTTTCCTTCCATCGTTGAGCTTGATTACATAACTTGGTAGTTTTCGTGGGAAAATATGCTGCTTTGGTGTGTTTTGTGTGTATGTGCAGGATCACGTGCCAAAGCAAGGCTAGAGCTAGTTGCCAGGGCAATGTAGGAAGGAGACGCCGAGCCAGTTGCCATGGCAATTGTTGACAAGAGCAAAGGTGATATGGTAGTCGAAATTGATGACTAGACAAGCCCAAGATGACGTGGAGCAAAGCCCAAACCCAAAGGAATTTGATTTCCATGCAGAGATTAAAGAAGAATTAAATTCCAAGAAGATAGGAGAAGTTCTAGTAGGAATACAATTATAATAAAGAATTATATTCTTTAAAGATAATTTAATTCCAACTTAAACTCCTCCTCAAAGAAGGACTTTGGCCTAGCCCTATAAATAAGATGGAGATTTCGACAAGATATAGAGAGCAAGAGAGGGGAATTTCGACAAGTCCAAGGAGGGCAAGAGGAGAGAATTTTCGACAAGCATCTAGGGCAAGGAGGATTTCCACAAGCCTCCTTCTTCATCCTTTTCTTTCTTGTTCAATTGGGTTCATGCTAGGGATTATTTATCTTGTGTTTCTTTGGAACCTAGCTATGAGCTAAATCTACTTGGCTATGGTTATTGTGTTTTGTGGTTGTGAGAAACTATTGGTTTTTGTTTAGGTAATAAGAGATTGCGTTTTTCTATTTCAAGGTTTATTCATTCTTGGTTCTTATTCTTGTTTGCGAGTGAATTGGGAGAGGATCTCGTGATTTCATCTATTTATCTAATATCGGGAGAGTTAGATTCAAGAAACGAATGAATATGATCTTTATTCAATCTATTGATGGTGAAGATTAATCCGGCTTAGGAATAAGTTAAGGATTTCAATGGCTAAGAGGAGTGCAAGATTGGTTGTTATTCACCCTTGATTCACGCAGGGATGTATTATCAAGGCATGCACAAGTAGCTAGAGTTTCGACTTAGGGATAAGAAGAAACCATTGAAGAACGCTCTGCCGAACCTTGAAGGTTGCTACCCAAACGCCCAAGTAGTTGCCCAGGCAACCATCGATTAGTTGCCAAGGCAACCCCGTTGTGTAAGTTGCCAAAACGATCCAATCAGCTATCACACCTCAACTCACGATAACCTGGCCTATCTCTTTCTCATTTAATCTCATCTTTTCATTTACTTTATTGCTTTCTAGATTAGTTATTAGTTAAACTCCTATAATCCTTTATTTGTGTTTTTACTTTTTACAGTGCAAGAGACTAGATTCTTGAAGTGGCACCAATCCCTGTGGAGATGATATCTTTTATACTATAACTTGCGACGTGTATACTTGCACATTTGCGTAGCACTTATTACGCGCAACAACTTGATGTACTGACGAAGAGCTGCAACTTCAGTGGCTAGTATCATCACGTGTCGAGCCACATCTTGTACCTGGGTCATGATAGTTCTGTCAAACTCATCTCATTTTTGGAATCTTCTAGTCATGTCCCTAAGACGTGTGAACCAGTAGTCATCACGTCCCTCAGTGATGTCTTCAAGGACCAAGATATTTGTCCTACATTCCTGGATGATGCTATCTATTCCTTCAACCTATTTCTTCAAGGCATCGTTCTCACTTAGACAGGCCTGAAGCTCAATATAAGCATGATGGTTCTGAAGTATGTGCAACGAGTGGTTTAGATCATCTATTTTGTCTTGCAACTTAGCAACACAGGCCCGACTTTATTTTAGCTCCACACCGGTCTGATCATATGCCTTATGCAACTCAAACAAGCGAATCCTATTATGGTGGGCTTTCCTCTTCCACGCGGCCACGCTTTCTTTATCACTTTCATGGACTCGTTTGCCATTTCCATTTTCAGCTGCCAACTTACTCTTCTTCCTCTCTTCCACAAGGGGTCGTCTGTATTTCTCAACCTCACGCCTTTCTCGTTCCTTTTCTTTCCCCACAGCGTGCTCGACTTCTAGCTTCCACTGTTTGAGAGTTTTTCTCAAATCAACCTTCTTAACAGCAGTATAGAGCTTGAGGAAGTCAACCCTTTGGATTTCAATCTTCTTTTCTAAGTTTGCAAACAACTCACTACTCGCTTCGTTTCCCCTTTGTACTTTTCAACATCGAGGCCTGACTCAAACTTGTCTCTTTGGTTTTGCTCTTGGAAAGCCTCTATCTCTAGCTTAGCCCTTCTTAATTCTTCTCTTAAGATGTCAACTTCTGTAGGGACTACTTTTAAGTGATCCTCTAGAGACTTAGCTTGCCCAGATGTAGGTGTTATGACTTTGTCATTCATTCTCATATGCCTCCAAATGTCATAGTCTGGGGTATACATGCAGTGGCTATCAGATTCTAGCTTCATGTGATAACAATGGTTCCATGCATTACTGATTGTCTGAGCCTTCTGTCTAAACTCGCCTTAGAACTCGAATTCTGATGAGCCAAGACCGGTAGTGAAAGGGATGAAGTGCCGAGACCCGTACTGGCGAGATACTAGCAAAGGGGCACATCCAATTCCACCCCACAAACCTAGCAGCATTAGGAAGTTGAAATCTCCAGATTTGTACAAAAGCTTAGTGTGACCTATCCAAGGAACCCTCCATCTGATGTCCTCGTCACGACGATCCCTGAATATATCAATCCATTTGTTCTTCTTACTAATAGGCCACTTCTTTGCTAGAAATTCCCAAAGAGGTGAGAAGTTTGGGAAAAACACATTTGATAAAGATAATGTTGGGCATTTCCAGAAATGGCTGAGGGCCCAAACTTGTAGAAGTAGTGCACATCCTCCAAAACGAACACCTTCAACTTTTTGACAGGCATTGAGAGAAATGAAAGTTTCAGCAAGTACGGCTGGTACTGGATTGACTCATCTCTTTAGTTGTTCAAGGAAATCAAGTAGTGCCACATCAATGTTTCCTAGAACCTTCGGAGATCAACCCTCTTTTCTCTGTCGGGGTGGATCGAGATTATACTTCTGATGCTTGACCAAGGGAAATTAAAGGTGCCTCCTCTCTTCTGTATCAACCCATTTACCCAACCATTACTCATACCAGCAAATGCCTAATGCTTTGCACGTGGGTTTTTGTTTTTAGGTGGCTTGGCATAAACCCAGTTCTTCTTTACTTTGCACAGGTTGAAAAGGGCTAAGCACTCTTCAAATGTAGGCATCATGTCTTATTTATTAAAGGTGAAGCAACAATATCTTAGATTCCAGAATTGAACCAAGGCTTTCAGTAACTGCTCATCGACCTCCACATAAAGAGGTAGGTGATAAGTGTTCAAAAGTACTATTTTTCTTACCCTTTTTACTCATATTATTGTTAGACTTAGGCTCATATTAGTTGCATAATTAGCCATTCATGCATTAATCCATGTTTCCTTCCATCGTTGATCTTGATTACATAACTTGGTAGTTTTTGTGGGAAAAGATGTTGCTTTGGTGTGTTTTGTGTGTATGTACAGGATCACTTGCCAAAGCAAGGCTAGAGCTAGTTGCCAGGGCAATGCATGAAGGAGATGCCGAGCTAGTTGCCAGGGCAATGCATGAAGGAGACACCAAGCCAGTTGCCAGGGCAATTGTCGACAAAGAATAAGGTGATATGGTAGTCGAAATTGATGACTAGACAAGCCCAAGATGACGTGGAGCAAAGCTAAATCCCAAAGGAGTTTGATTTCCATGAAGAGATTAAAGAAGAATTAAATTCCAAGAAGATAGAATAAGTTCTAGAAGGAATAAAATTATAATAAAGAATTATATTCTTTAAAGATAATTTAATTCCAACTTAACTTCCTCCTTAAAGAAGGACTTTGACCTAGCCCTATAAATTAGAGGCCATGCCGTCAACTCCAAAGAGAGAGCAAGAGGAGAGAATTTTCGACAAGCATCTAGGGCAAGGAGATTTCGACAAGCTTCATTCTTCATCTTTTTCTTTCTTGTTCAATTAGGTTCTTGCTAGGGATTATTTATCTTGTGTTTCTTTGGAACCTTGCCATGAACTAAATCTATTTGGCTATGGTTATTGTGTTTTGTGGTTGTGAGAAACTATTGGATTTTGTTTAGGTAATAAGAGTTTGCACTTTTCTATTCAAGGTTTATTCATTCTTGGTTCTTATTCTTGTTTGCGAGTGATTTGGGAGAGGATCTCGTAACTTCATCTATTTATCTAATATCGGGAGAGTTAGATTCAAGAAAGGAATGAATATGATCTTTATTAAATCTATTGATGGTGAAGATTAATCCGGCTTAGGAATAAGTCAAGGATTTCAACGGCTAAGAGAAGCGCAAGATTGGTTGTTGTTCACCCTTGATTCATGCAGGGATGTATTATCAAGGCATGCACAAGTAGCTAGAGTTTCGACTTAGGGATAAGAAGAAACCATTGAAGAACGCTCTGCCGAACCTTGAAGGTTGCTGCCCAGACGCCCAAGTAGTTGCCCAACTAGTCGTCCAGGCAACTATCGATTAGTTGCCAAGGAAACCCCGTTGTGCAAGTTGCCATGGCAACTGAGTTATCCGTGCACTCTTTTACCAAGACGATCCAATCGGCTATCACACCTCAACTCACGATAACCTGGCCTATCTCTCTCATTTAATTACATCGCCTTTTACTTATTTGCTTTCTAGATTAGTTATTAGTTAAAACTCCTATAATACTTTATTTGTGTTTTTACTTTTTTCAGTGCAAAAGACTAGATTCTTGAAGGGCACCAATCCCTGTGGAGAAGATATCTTTTATACTATAACTTGCAACGTGTATACTTGCACAATTGCGTAGCACTTATTACGCGCAACAAGTTTTTGGCGCTATTGCCGGGGGTTGGCAATAGCGACATTGTTTTTATTTTCTTGTTTAAGATTCAAAGGGCTAACAAACTTTGGTTTTGCATTGGTATATGACCAGGGCGAGACTGATTACACCAGAATATCCCTTTGATCCAGAAATCGAACGAACCTTACAAAGACTTAGACGAAGGATAAGAGTAGCAATGGCTAATCAAGACGGCAATATGAATCAAGATGTTCCAGCAGGAGGAGGAGTGATTCTTGCACGAAACAGAACTATTCGAGACTATCTTAAAGAAGATCTTGATGGACTTAATCCAGGAGTTGTCGCACCTGAAATTGAAGCTGACCACTTTGAGTTGAAACTGGTAATGTTTAATATGATCAACACAATTGGTCAATTTGGCGGCTCAGCAAATGAAGATACACGGCAACATCTTAAATCTTTCCTCGAGATTTGCAACTCGTTCAAAATACACGGAGTCACCCCCGATGTCTTACGATTAAGATTATTACCCTATTCACTGAGGGATAGGGAAAAAGCATGGTTGAATAGCATTCCTGCCGGATCAATAGGATCTTGGACCGATCTTTGTCGTGATTTCCTTGCTCGGTTTAATCCTACAAATTTGACTAATAAGCTTCGTAATGACATTACTTTTTTTCGGCAGGCAGATGATGAATTTATGTACGAGGCTTGCGAGCGATATAGAGAAATTCAACACAAATGCCCCCTACACAGATTCCCGGTGTGGACTCAAGTAACAATGTTTTACAACGCCGTGAATACACCAAAAAGGATGATGCTAGATGCCTCGGCAAACGGCATACTCCTAGATAAGTCGCAGGAGGAAGCAATACAAATTCTAAACAGGCTGGCCAAGAATAATTATCAATTCCCCTCTACTAGAAGAGGAGGAGTTAGACGCCAAGCCACAATACATGAACTAGGATCATCATATTCAATTTTGGCACAATTGGCCACTTTAACCAAGATGGTCCAGAACATGCAAAAACCAAACAACACACATGAGGTCAAGGTAATGGATTCTTTTGGTGAGTTATGTGGTGATAACCATGATTCTTCTGAATGTATGCAGAATTCGGGATCCAGCTTCTATGTGGGGAATTACAATCGAAACAACAATGTGATGTCCAATACATACAATCCAGCTTGGAAGAAACACCCTAATTTTTCATGGAGTAATCCCAACAATGCTCTAAACCAGAACAATCAGAATGCACAAGCATCGGGATTCCAGCAGAATATGCCACGACAACAGTTGCCGCAGCAACAACCGACAACATCTAGTTCTTTGGAAAATTCTCTAAATGCTTTTATGATGAAAATTGAATCTTATATGGTTGAGAATAGTAACTTCATAAAAAGAACTGATACTTTTATTAACAGGACCGAGATGAGATTGCAAAACCAAGAGGCGACAATCAAATCATTAGAAAATCAAGTCAGACAGTTTGCTCAAAACCTGAATACTAGACCGAAGGAGGTTTACCTAGCGATACTGAAGTCGCAAGAGGAATTGGCCATGAGCAATGTAAGGCGATCACCAATAGAAGTGGCCAACAACTTAGAGAGGCTCAAGCCCGCTCATCAAATAAAACTCCACAAAAAGATCAAGACGAACCTAGCGGCAAAGCCTCAGATGCTGAACCATGAATTGTCGCGGCAACCGGCAATAAGCATGCCTCGGCAACAGACAATAAGGATGCTTCGACAACTTGTGATAAGCATGCCTCGGCAACCCCAATTGATAATGCCTCAGCAACTCCAGTTGTCCCGGCATTGCTGTCAATCAGGTTCCAAACCAATAAAAGGATCAAAGATATCCGCCTTCCACCACCATTCCCACAAAGGTTGAAGCGACAAAATCAAGAATATCAATTCAAGAAGTTTCTTGATATCCTAAAGCAAGTCCACATCAACTTGCCATTGGTGGAAGCAATTGAACAAATGCCAAACTATGACAAGTTTCTTAAAGTCATTGTGTCCAAGAGAACAAGGCTAGGAGAGTTTGAAACAGTTGCCGCAACAGAGGGATGCATGGCAATGTTGCACAATGTATGCCACCTAAGTTGAAGGATCCTGAAAGTTTCACAATACCCTGTTCCATTGGAAACCACTATGTCGGGAAAGCATTATGTGACCTTGGGGCTAGCATAAACTTGATGCCTAAATCAGTTTTCCAGAAACTTGGAATCGGGAAGGCAAGACCTACAACAGTTATACTACAGCTAGCCGACAGATCCTATGTGCATCCAGAGGGAAAAATCGAGGACATACTGGTAAAAGTTGATAAATTTATTTTTCCCGCTGACATTATTGTTTTGGATTGTGAAGCAGATGAGCATGCACCTATCATTATCGGGAGACCATTCCTAGCAACAGGGAGAACCTTGATCGATGTTGAAAAGGGAGAACTCACAATGAGGGTGAATGACCAGCAAGTTAAACTAAATGTGTTCCAAACACTAAGGCATGCCGATAATCCAAAAGAATGCCAACTTCTTTATGCAACGGTAGAGTTTAACTTCGACGAGGAATTTAGTTGCCTCGGCAACTACATTGCCGATCAATAGGAACCTGAGGAGTATGAAGAACCAGTCAATGAGGAATAACAAGAAGAGGCAAATTGGCTAGTCAATCGACTAGGTACATACTTTGAACCACTGGATTACTCAGGTAAGGAAGGTAAGCTCGAAAAGCCCTCCATTGAACAACCACCGATTCTTGAGTTAAAACAGTTGCCAGAGCGACTAAAATATGCATACTTAGGAACCGATAATACATTGCCTGTAATTATTTCTTCTAAGTTACAGCATGAGCAGGGAAAGAAGCTGATCAAAATGTTGAAGCTACACAAAAAGGCAATAGGATGGACAATTGCCGACTTGAAGGGAATTAGCCCTGTAGTGTGCATGCACAAGATTTTGTTGGAAGATGATCACAAACCTTCAATTGAGGCCCAGAGGGGACTGAATCATGCCATCAAAGGGGTTGTAATGAAAGAAATCATCAAGTGGGTTGACGCCGAAATTATATACCCTATCTCTAATAGTACATGGGTAAGTCTGGTACAATGTGTACCGAAAAAGGGAGGTATAACGGTGGTAAATAATGAAAACAATCAAATTACAACCAGGACTGTGACCGGTTGGAGGGTTTGTATGGATTATCGAAAGCTAAACAAAGCCACTAGGAAAGATCACTTCCCATTACCCTTTATTGATCAAATGCTTGACCTTCTTGCAGGTAAACCCTTTTATTGTTTTCTTGATGGTTATTCAGGTTACAATCAAATTGCCATAGCACCAGAAGATCAATAAAAGACAACCTTCATATACCCATACAGTACTTATGCTTTTCGAAGGATGCCGTTCGGATTGTGTAATGCCCCGGAAACCTTCCAAAGATGCATAATGGCACTCTTTTTAGACATGGTCGAAGACTTTCTTGAGATCTTCATGGATTATTTTTTTGTTTTTGGTAATGACTTCGACAGCTGTCTCGGCAATTTAGAGAGGGTGTTGGCAAGATGTGAAGAAACTGATTTAGTTCTCAATTGGGGGAAATGCCATTTTATGGTAGATGAAGGAATAGTGCTCGGCCACAAGATTTCATCCAAGGGAATTGAAGTAGACAAAGACAAGGTGGACGTGATCGAGAGATTACCCCCACCAAGTTCGGTTAAAGGAATTCGAAGTTTTCTTGGACATGTAGGTTTTTACAGGAGGTTCTTTCATAATTTTTCTAAAATCACTAAACCCTTGTGCAATTTGCTTGAACAGGATAAAGTCTTCGATTTTGATGATTCTTGCACCCAAGCATTCGAAACCCTAAAGGAAAAGCTTGCCTCGGCACCCATTGTCGTTCTACCAGATTGGACGCTACCTTTTGAGCTCATGTGTGATGCAAGTGATTTCGCGGTAGGAGCAGTCCTAGGCCAACGCATAGGTAAGACCTTCCATGTGATATACTACGCTCGTAAAACTCTTAATAGTGCTCAAGTGAATTACACAACAACGGAGAAAGAGTTAATAGCTGCAGTTTTCGCATTTGACAAGTTCTGATCCTATTTGATTGGTACAAAGGTAATTGTTCATAGGACCATTCGGCAATCAAATATCTATTTGCTAAAAAGGATGCCAAACCTCATTTGATTCATTGGATATTACTTTTACAAGAATTTGATATTGAAATTAAGGACAGGAAAGGAGCAGAAAATTAAGTGGCCGATCACTTATCATGTTTAGAATGCAATAGGGAGGAGGACGCGGATCTAGAGATGTGCGATGCATTCCAGGATGAACAAATTTTAGTTGCCTCGACAACCATGGACGTGCATGCCTCGGCAACTCTCGATGCTGCAGCAGCCCTTGACGCGCACGCCTCGGCAATTTTGGGAGCAGTTGCCAAGGCAGCACATGCCTCGGCAATACCCTGGTACACGGATTTAGTTAATTTCCTTATTTGTGGTATTTTACCTTATGGCCTTACTCACCAAGGGAAGAAGTGGTTCCATCATGATGTTAAGCATTACTTTTGGGACGAGTCTCTTTTGTTTAAACAATGTGCAGATCAGGTTATACGCCGATGTGTCCCTAAAGAAGAGCAACAGAATGTACTCTGGCAATGCCATTCTTCACCCTATGGAGGACATTTTGGAGGAACTCGTACCGCGGCCAAAGTTTTGCAATCTGGTTTGTATTGGCCAACATTGTACAAAGATGCCCAAAACTTTTACAAGCAATGTGATCGCTGCCAGAGGACGGGCAATATCTCTAGACGACATGAGATGCCGCTCCAGAACATCATCGAGGTGGAATTGTTCCATGTATCGGGGATCGATTTTATGGGACCTTTCCCATCTTCATTCGGCAACCTCTACATTCTACTTTCCGTCGACTACGTGTCTAAATGGGTTGAGGCAGCTGTAGTTCCCAACAACGATTTCAAGACCGTGCAACGATTCTTGCAGAAAAACAAATTTACACGGTTTGGGATGCCGAGAGCAATTATCAGTGACGAAGGCAAGCATTTTGACAACAGACTAATTGCCAAGATGTTGCAACGCTTTGGCATATCACACAAGATCGCCATGGCATATCACCCACAAACCAACGGGCAAGCAGAAACTTCCAACCGAGAATTAAAGGGTATACTCGAGAAAGTTGTAAATCCCTCTAGGAAGGATTGGTCATTAAGACTAGATGACGCACTTTGGGCATATCGCACTGCATTCAAAACACCCTTAGGTATGTCCCCCTTCCGACTTGTCTATGGCAAAACATGCCATCTACCAGTGGAAATCAAATACAAGGCATATTGGGCAATCAAGACCGTGAATATGGATTGGGAAAGTGCCGGACAAAAGCGTTTGTTGGACCTCAACGAGATAGAATAATTCCGTGCACTCGCCTATAACAATGCACGAATCTACAATGAGAAAACAAAGCGATGGCATGATAAGAAACTATTGTCGCGGCAATTCATGCCAGGGCAACTAGTTCTCTTATTCAATTCTCGGCTAAAACATTTCCCGAGAAAACTGAAATCAAGATGGTCGGGACCATTCAAAGTTGTCAAACCATTCTCCCATGGTGCCGTGATAATCAAGTCCATCACTGACAAACACGAATTCAAAGTTAATGGACAAAGATTGAAACACTACAATGGTGCCCATGTGGAACGTAACAAAGAAGTGGTCACCTTAGGAGATGCATGAGCATGCTCTCCTTTTGATATTTTATTTTAATTTTATTTTTTATTTTTTTGAACTATTTAATTTTTATTTCTATTTTTATTTTTTTATTATTTCTGATTATTATTATATTTTTAGGATAGATTTATTTTCTTTTTTTATCTTTCTAAGTTTAAGAATCCCTTTACACATCTTTATTTATTTTCTTTTATTAGTCTATCTTTAATTTTAATCCTTATTTGATTTATCTTTGAATTGTAGGAAAAGAGTTCAAGATAAAGAGGAATTTTAATCCAAGAAGGAAAACATCTTCAACAAGGAAATTAATGGGCTGAATCTAAGGCTTATATAAAGCCTCCAACTTACCCTAATTAAACACCCCTTGCCGTCACCCTTCCCCTAAACCAAAACCCTTTTTTTCGTCTTCCCCTAATCCCACCCACCATATTTACCACCTATCTTTTCTATAAAACCCATCACCCTTAACCTATTCCTACTTTTTATCTTGCAACTCTTTAGTTTCTTTTATTTTCTTTTATTTGTTTTTACAAAACTCACAACCAAGATCATCCATGGCATCCAAAATTAAATTTTTGGTTCATCCAAGTTCCTCCAAAGAACCAAGATACAAGAAGTTTGCTACACCGGTGGTTTAAGAAAGATTTCACTCCAAGTTTGAAAGCTGGAAGATTTATGAAGAACAAGGCTTTGAATACTCCAACTCTCATCAAGATTTCGGCCTTGAACCATTCATCTTCGAGAGGATTACACATCAAAAGGGGAAAATCTTTTGCCATCAACCGGAACCGGGCAACATCTCATGGGTAAGAGAATTCTATGCTCACTCACCTAACCCGGATAATCCTTATGTTTTTGTTCGTGAAAAGGCCATACTCATAAGCCCAAAAAAAGTCAACACCTTTTACGCTCTTTACATTGAGAAGGACGAGCATCAAGCCTTCGTTGCTCAAATCACGCCCAAGCAACTCGACAAGGTGCTTCAAGAACTCACTCAACCGGGAACTCATTGAAACGACGGTAAATACAAGGGCACGGTAAATCGCTTTCAGCTTAAACCCGAGGCAAAACTATGGAATAAGTTTGTTAAAACTTCTTTAATGCCCACCACACACAATACTATCGTTGATATACCACGTCTTTTGCTCATACATTCTATTTTGCATAATCGCATCATTAACATTGGAAAAATTATTTGTGATGAGATTTTTGTATGTAGCTCAAAAGATAAGGGTTCTCTTTTCTTCCCTTGCTTAATTTCTAATCTTTGCAAGGAGATGCGTGTCCCAAGTGAGTCCACCGATGAAAAGGCCCTACCAAAGTCCGGTTGGAATCAAGCACAAATCTGAAAGCTAATGGGAGAGGCACCGAGAAAATCTTCAAGGCCTCCAATTGCCGCGGCAACTCCTGCCGCCCTGGCAATCCCTAATGCCCAATCACCTAGCGCTCGAGAAACTCAGCCATCAACCCCGGGACACTTTGAAGCACTCTTGCAACCATTGGTGAGCCACCTAAGGCAAATTGAAGACCGGAAAATAATGTTCATGCGGTACATGAAGGAGCACAACAATGCCATCACCCAAGTCATCCTAGAAAAGTACTCGGACAATCGCGTGCCGTTCCCAATCTTTCCTGCCGAGATTCTTGCCTCGACACCCAATGAAGTAGTCGCCACGGAAACCGCAACAGATGATGCCGTGGCAACCTACATCGTGCCTGCACAAGTAGATGCCATGGCAACCAACCCTGAAGATGCCACGGCAACCAAAGCTAAAGACATCCCGGGAACCACTGCAAAAGCCAAAGGTAAAGCACCTATGCCCGAATCAACTCTTACGCAATCATTGTCTAATTTTTCAGATTCGGACGAGTCCTCCATTGCACCAACAAAGACCACACCAATTGAATCCTCCAAGTGAAAAGCCAATGACATTAATGAAGAGGACGATGAGGACAACCCCGTACGAGGATCGATTCCTCCACCGGCAACAAGAAAACAACCATCGCGTTCAAGCAAGAGAATCAAGACACCGACCAAAAGGAAACTAATCATCCACGATGACGAACTCTCAAAGTAAATCCTCGTTTGCATTTTATTTTTTGTTATTTTTATTTTTCTTTAATGCATGCATTGAGGACAATGCCTCACTCGAGTTTGGGGGGGATTGTTATTAGTAGTTACCATGTTTAGTTACATTCATCTTAAGTATTACATTTAGGATACATAAATTGCTTGCCATGCCTTTAGTTGGAACAAGAATTGCCTAGATTTGATGAATATCCGATGATAACTTTGCCAATGCACTTAATTGATAGAATTTTTATTCTAGGATAACCATGGAAAAACTTAGAATTTTACTATGATGCTAAATTTGATGAAACACTGTTGTGGTTTGATTGATTTAAGGAATTCTAGTGAACTTAGGTTGATAATTAAACAAATTAGGGGATTAGAATAAAAATTGGATGAATGCTAGAGGTGCCCAAAATTGGCTCTAGCATGTGCTAAAAAGTGAATGCTAGAGGTACCCGAAATTGGCTCTAGCATGTGCTAAAAAATTGATCGCTAGAGGTGCCCAAAATTGGCTCTAGCATGTGTTAAAAAATTGATCGCTAGAGGTGCCCGAAACCGGCTCTAGTCGAATAAATTAACTTAAGAAAACTAAAAACAAAACACTAGAGGTGCCCAAAACTGGCTCTAGTTAAAACATGTTAAAAAGAACCCAATGAAGTAATTTGAAAACCTCTTGTTTGCATAGAATCCGAAAAATCAACTTGCACACAACTCCGCACACACTCACAAGCATTATAGTTTGATTCCGAGTAACTCCTAAGTTTTCCGAAAAATGAAAAGCCAATCATACTTTGTGCCCCGGTTCTGAGAATTGAAATCAAGTTCAAAGCTAAGTTTGTGAAAATTGAAGTCTTGGCAGGTAATTATTAGTTTGCATTGCTTGAGGACAAGCAATAGTTCAAGTTTGGGGTGTGATAAGTGTTCAAAAGTACTGTTTTTCTTACCCTTTTTACTCATATTATTGTTAGACTTAGGCTCATATTAGTTGCATAATTAGCCATTCATGCATTAATCCATGTTTCCTTCCATCGTTGAGCTTGATTACATAACTCGGTATTTTTTGTGGGAAAAGATGCTGCTTTGGTGTGTTTTGCTTCTATGTACAGGATCACTTGCCAAAGCAAGGCTAGAGCTAGTTGCCAGGGCAATGCATGAAGGAGATGTCGAGCTAGTTGCCAGGGCAATGCATGAAGGAGACACCGAGCCAGTTGCCAGGGCAATTGTCGACAAAGAATAAGGTGATATGGTAGTCAAAATTGATGACTAGACAAGCCCAAGATGACGTGGAGCAAAGCTAAATCCCAAAGGAGTTTGATTTCCATGAAGAGATTAATAAAGAATTAAATTCCAAGAAGATAGGAGAAGTTCTAGAAGAAATAAAATTATAATAAAGAATTATATTCTTTAAAGATAATTTAATTCCAACTTAACTTCCTCCTCAAAGAAGGACTTTGACCTAGCCCTATAAATTAGAGGACATGCCTTCAACTCCAAAGAGAGAGCAAGAGGAGAGAATTTTCGACAAGCATCTAGGGCAAGGAGATTTCGACAAGCTTCATTCTTCATCTTTTTCTTTCTTGCTCAATTAGGTTCATGCTAGGGATTATTTATCTTGTGTTTCTTTGGAACCTAGCCATGAACTAAATCTATTTTGCTATGCTTATTGTGTTTTGTGGTTGTGAGAAACTATTGGATTTTGTTTAGGTAATAAGAGTTTGCACTTTTCTATTAAAGGTTTATTCATTCTTGGTTCTTATTCTTGTTTGCGAGTGAATTGGGAGAAGATCTCGTAACTTCATCTATTTATCTAATATCGGGAGAGTTAGATTCAAGAAATGAATGAATATGATCTTTATTCAATCTATTGATGGTGAAGATTAATCCGGCTTAGGAATAAGTCAAGGATTTCAACGGCTAAGAGGAGCGCAAGATTGGTTGTTGTTCACCCTTAATTCACGCAGGGATGTGTTATCAAGGCATGCATAAGTAGCTAGAGTTTCGACTTAGGGATAAGAAGAAACCATTGAAGAACGCTCTGCCGAACCTTGAAGGTTGCTGCCCAGATTCCCAAGTTGTTGCCCAACTAGTACCCTAGGCAACCATCGATTAGTTGCCAAGGCAACCCCGTTGTGCAAGTTGCCACGGCAACTGAGTTACCCGTGTACTCTTTTACCAAGACGATCCAATTGGCTATCACACCTCAACTCACGATAACCTGACCTATCTCTCTCATTTAATTACATCGCCTTTTACTTATTTTCTTTCTAGATTAGTTATTAGTTAAAACTCCTATAATCTTTTATTTGTGTTTTTACTTTTTTCAGTGCAAGAGACTAGATTCTTGAAGTGGCACCAATCCCTGTGGAGACGATATCTTTTATACTATAGCTTGCAACGTGTATACTTGCACAATTGCGTAGCACTTTTTACGCGCAACAGTAGGCTATGTCACCGTAGACTTCATGGAACAACCGCTTGGTCTCATAATCAAAGTGCTCCCAGATTTGCTGTAATTCTTGCACATTGTTCTGCTTGATGCTGATGTGGGCATATTCTGAAGTCTCCGTCTCATGATCAGCTACCAGGCTATCTCCAAATGCTTGTTGATTCACTTCAAACCAATGTCGGGCCTTTGCATTCTCATCTTCACTTTTCAAAATTCTTCCGTCCATAACAAGAGCTTTTCAAATTTGAGCAATGATTTTGAGAATCAACCTCTTCTAAATATGTAATGATGTGGCATGAATGATTAAGAAAAACAAGAAGACAAGGGAAACAAATATTAGAATCAAGAAAACACAAAGAATTCAAAAACAATTCTGGGCAGCACATTCCAATACTCCAGGACATGTCTCCCGTTATTACTAAAACCCTAGGTTTTCTGCATGGCTCTATTGGGGTGGGCTCTAAGTTCTCAAACGGTTGAGTTCTAAAAGGTACCCGAGCTGTCCTTGTTGTCCCCTACTAAGGGTAACAAGGCCCTGGTTCTCACCCATTATAGGCTTCAAACGAACCAAGTTCAACTCAGGAGGACTCTCTTCCTATGTCTTCTCGAAGAATCAGTATCCTTACAAAAAAATGAGGCATATGAATCCTGAAGGTACTTGCTAGGCTCATATGGAGAATCAATATTCTAACATGAGCAAAGTGTTTTCCCCCACTTAGCAATTGGGTAGAGCTCGGGAATAGAGCTTTTTCCAACAATTTTTTTAAAATGCGTAAAATATAATTACATTCATTAAACGGGCAAATAAATTAAAACCTTTGTGAACTTGCAAATTGCTTTTCTAAAAACATTTTGAAAACAATTTGTGGCCTGACCTCTTTTCTTTTTTTAAAACAAAATTTCCCCAACGGAGTCGCCAAGCTGTCGTAACCTTTTTTGGGAAAAAGGTTTTGACGTTTTAGAAAACTTAATAAAATTACGGAGTCGCCACCAATCCTTTTTAAAAAAAAGTGTGATTGGATCACTTTTAAAAAAAGGGTATTTTGATAAAATGTTTTATTTATCAAAATTACATTTTGGTCCACGAAAACAAGAGAAAATAGGTTCGGGGGTCGATTACGTGTGGGGAAGGATTAGCACCCCCACAACGCCCAAACAATTGGTACCTTAATTGATTTCAAAAAGCATTTTCAAAACTAGAATTTGATTCACAAAATTTCGATTTTATTTGTCCGTAAAACGAATGTAGATCTATTTTAACGACCTTATCTCCCGCGAAATGAACTTTAATTACCGCCAACACTTCTGGTGCTAACTCGTCATTCCCGTTTGATAAGACATTGCATTAATTAAGTTTTCACTTTTTAAATAAATAAACAAGATAATTAAACGTGATAAAAACTAGAAGTGAATAATCCTAAAGAAATGTCTACATTCCGTTTACTTATTAAGATTTAAATATAATTAAGTGTATTTTATTGAAATGAAGAATATTTTACAACATACATATCACTAATCTAGGTTTAAAGTCCCTAATCCTAAGGTTTATCATATATACAAATATATACATCAAAGGCATAAGAGAAATAAGCAAATAAAATAAATAACTAAACAATTGTTAAGATTAAATAAAGAAAAAGATTTTTTATATATTTTTTTAAATAAAGAAAATATGAATTAAGGAATAATTTGAAAGAGAACCAAAATGTGAGGGTTAATTCAAAAATAATTAAAAGTTTGGTGCTGAATTGAAAGGAAAAATGACAAAATTGAAACAATTAAAACTGAGGAGCTACGGCGTGAGGTCCGGGAAAGAAGGGCGCGGGTCAAAACCGGTTTCAGGTCGGGTCAAACGAGTTAGTATACTTAGCTGTTATAACAAACATATTTCATTCTTTCATATTTCACCAAAACAGATAAAAATGCCCTTTTTTAATTTCTCTGCTAACATCCGCCATGTCGGCCGCTTCCACCGGTGCCGGTAGCGAAAATTCTGGTGAAGTTTCCAGATTCTGCTGACGTTTCAAACACAAAAAGGTAAAATAATTCTTTTATTTATTTAAACTAAAATTGAAAGTAAATAGATAGGAAGAATTACCAAAACTTGCTCCTTTTATTGCTTTTGAATGTCGATTACAACTGTCGGCTCTTACTGCTTCCGAATGCTAGTATGTTTACTGTAATGGTTGTGTGTGATTTTTGTGTGGAATTGTTCATGTTCTTTACAATGATTTACAATGCTATTTATAGTACAGGAATTGCCTAAATCCTAAGCCTAAATCCCTGATTTCTTCCCCTATGGTTGCTTGATTCTTGCCATGGTACCGATTTGGGGATTCTAGTCTTCTGAATTACCTTTTTGCATATTTTTCAATATCTGGCTGCAACTTGATTTTTTCTAGGGCACCAATTTAGGGATTTAATTCCCCTTTGAATTTATAGGCTTTAATCGAAGGATTTAACCCTCTTGTTCCTCTGTTTATATGTTTCTGATGATTCGAACGACACCGGTGAGGAACGATCGGAGTGAGTGACGCATCGGAGAAGATGAAGTAGACGGCCAGAACCGAACTATTGGTGATCTGCGTGAACACCTGGAAGCAATCTGGGCCATTGGATCGCATCTTGATCGAACAGCCGAGGAGCTGAGGCGTTATATCATCCCCAGCCTGCATGATCTACGCCGTTGGATCTGCCCCTTGATCCAATAGTTCTGCTTCAGCTGCGCATAAGGAAGAAGACAAAAGTTAGGGTTTCTTTGGGCTATAAACGGGCCTGTCGGTTCTTTGTATAATGGACCCTGTACATTTCTTAATGGACTCTGATCTAAAATTAATTTCTAGTGGACCTTTTATTTGTTTCAAATTACAAATAGGCTATCTATTTTATTATATATATTTTTTGGGTTTTATTATATTAACTACTATATACAATCTATATTAATTCTAACTACCCTATCAATCATGCTAATGTATAACAACTATATATGGTATTCTAATAAGCTAACAATTATACACATTGTAACACATTGTATGTGACCTAAACTATTCTAATGCTACTAAACACATTAATATACTATGTTTTATAACTTTAATACATTAACTAACTATGTTACCAATATTATATAATTACAATACACTAATTAAACTAACAGTTAAAATAAAGGTGAAAATCTAGTGACAACACCTGTTTAGGAGTTTTGTCCTAGGTCTCTGGGTGTTATTTTTCTTTGGTACTATAAATTGTTAGGGTTTTAAATAAATTCGAATTATATGTTCATGCATTCATTCATTTTAAGGATAAATGATTAAATTAGATCGAATTTTAATTTTTTTCTTAGTTAAATGTGATACAAACCTTTAGGTACCGATTTCCGGGTGTGGTGAGAGTGCGAAACCTTTCCCACTCATAACCGATTCTCAAACCCATTTGAATATCTTGTTTTATTTTTTGGTATCTGGCCTACCTTATCCAAATGACCGGTGACGACTCCTTTTATTTTATTTAAGAACACGAACTTTTTAAAAGTTCCTCTTCAATTTAAAAATTTTTCAAGAAAAGAAAAAGTTCTAATTTTTAGTCGCTACACGTATGATTATTTTCCATTATAATAATGGACTCAAGAATAGATAATTAATAATATTTAAATATCATATCTCAGATCATGATCTGACATAAAAACTTTTAGGATATTACACTCACCTATCAGTATCGATATTGAAGGCCTGATTCGCCTGAATATCAATACGCAACCTCTTAAAAGTGTGAAACTTATCTTTTACGCTCGCCCTTTAATTGTTGTGTAGATCATTCTTGTCCCTAAACTTGATTAAAATAATTAACTTCTAGTCCCTAAATTCTTATTAAGAATTATGATTATTGATAAATAAGTGTTTGATCCTTGAATATGATTGTCTAAAGTGAATTAAATAATAAAGCATGTTTAATAAAGGAAAGTTATTGGATAGAAAGAACTTAGTTTTGTGTGTAAATGATTATAAATTATATTTAAAGGCCAATAAAGGTTGAGTAAATAAAACAAAAACTAATTATATAATCTGACCAACCAACTAAATGTACTTGCTCAGTTAATTATATAATTTGATTTTTGAATAATAGACTCATTTTGATAACTGTAACCTCCTTGACTCGGTCTAACCGTTATACCGAGCCGAGCGAGCTACACTGGATTTACCGAAGAAAACCCGTGAAAGCTTACCTCGATAAACGACCTTTTTTCTTTGTCTAGATGAAATTAAAGAGCTTGTGGTGAACTTACTACAGCGGATAAAAACTCATTACAACTATCATTGGTTTGGCATTCAATTAAACAAACACGCGATATAGTGACTAATTTGAAAAATAGAAAAACTACAAGGATTTAATCAAAATTAGAGTTATCGATCCATAATTAGTCATATTACATGCTCACTGGTCAAATTATAGCTTAAAACAACATTCCAAGTTTTACAATTGCATGCTTAACATTTAGGGACCAAAACGAAAGCATATAAACTTCAAGATTTCACATTAACTAACATAACTGCTAACTGTATCGGTATACGAAGGGGGTGTATCAGTACGCTTTAGCCAATTCAAGATCCCCAATTTCCAATAGCTCAAAATTGTATCAATACGCATACACGTATCGGTACACCTTGCCAAAATACACGACCCCGTATCGAAACACTTTTTCGCATACCAAAACACTATGCCCAATTTTCCTGAACCCATACCAAAATGGTAGCCCGCATACCAAAAAACGGCCACTAAAATGGCTTACTCATACCAGTACGGAAGCATGCGTATCAAAATGCCTGGACTTGTAAGGTCCAATTTTGTTGGTTTTACATGCTTTCCACAAGACAATTACATTCAACATGCTTCCAACATACATACAAACTTACTAGGGATTAATCCACATCAAGAGAGTACCAAAACATGCTTCAATCATGGCATTGTTCATGAAATGTAAATCTATAGGCATGCCTCCTATGAAATGTTATCTTTCCAAAAGTATTGTTTTTAATGCCAATTTTACATTGCTCTTGTTTGTTTTTAGGTACATTTAGTTGCATTAGGTTGTTAGAATCATGCATTTGCATAAGGAGCTTAATATTTTGTCTATGCCAGTGTGAAGGGTTGTCTTTGTGGCTATTTTGCAGGTTTGGCATAGGATTAGGCGCAAGAAAACAACACAGTTAGGATTGCCAATGAGAATGCCAAGTGTTGTTGGCACAGAAGAACTATATAGTGCCAAGCACTTGTTGGCAGAGAAGTGACCTTGATGCCATGCCAAGAGACTATTGAACCCTAAAAAAATAGGACAAGATCAGGCTCCTAAAAGATTGCAAATGGATCAACTTCTGAAAAATAGCAGATAAGGTGATGCCAAGCTATGTTGGCAAAGACATGCCAAGCTTGTGTGCCAAGGCAACATCGACATGATGACGTTAGCCCTATCTTGATAAGCTATCATACCTATCGGATGAGACTCTATCTCTTATCCCTGGAGCATTTAAAATTCAAATGGAGAAGCTATCCTAATGCCTTCCCTCGCACACCTATATAAACACCAACTGATCAAGCATTTGGGTGTAATCGCGAAGGCTTGGGGTGTTTGGTGTTGGAGTGATTGACGAGTGATGGTCGGCTGCACCAAGGAAGGAGGTTCAACCACTTGGCCGAGAGCCTAGATTTGAGGGCTGCATCGAGAGACCATTCTCGTACATTCTCTTGGGTTTAAGTTGTTTTACTTTTATTTTATTGATGATGTATTTGAAAACAGTTATGGTTTTGATGGTTAAATCTCTCACCATGAACTAATTTCATAGTTGGTGGAGGATGTTTGGTTTAAACATTGGTTTCATGCCTTAGTTTTCTTTAATGACAATTTTTTTTTGGCAAAGTTTTTCTATTCGGCATACTTAAATTGTTCCAAAATACTTTGTCAAGCTAGAGCTGGCACTGTTGGCCTATTGCTCCTCAATATCTTAACAGACTTGGGGTGGCAATGATTAAGTTGTTGAATACTAGGGAGAGAAGCTTCAAGAGAAGTCGTTCAAGTAGATGAACTTACTTCGGAAATGATATCTACCCCCTTGGAGTATAGATTGGTTATTAATCAATTAGATTTATTTAAAAACATGCACTATAGAGATATAAGGGCTTTGTTGCGCGTAATAAGTGCTACGCAATTGTGCAAGTATACACGTCGCAAGTTATAGTATAAAAGATATCGTCTCCATAGGGATTGGTGCTACTTCAAGAATCTAGTCTCTTGCACTGTAAAAAGTAAAAACACAAGTAAAGGATTATAGAAGTTTTAACTAATCTAGAAAGCAAATAAGTAAAAGAAAATATGAATTCAATTGAGAGAGATAGGCTAGGTTATCGTGAGTTGAAGTGTGATAGCCGATTGGATTGTCTTGGTAAAAGAGTGCACGGGCAACTCAGTTGCCGTGGCAACTTGCACGACGGGGTTGCCTTGGCAACTAATTGATGGTTGCCTGGGCGACTAGTTGGGCAACTACTTGGGCGACTGGGCATCAACTTCAAGGTTCGGCGGAGCGTTCTTCAATGGTTTCTTCTTATCCCTAAGTCGAAACTCTAGCTACTTGTGCATGCCTTGATAATACATCCCTGCGTGAATCAAGGGTGAACAACAACCAATCTTGCGCTCCTCTTAGCCGTTGAAATCCTTAACTTATTCCTAAGCCGGATTAATCTTCACCATCATTGGATTGCATAAAGATCATATTCATTCGTTTCTTGAATCTAACTCTCCCGATATTAGATAAATGGATGAAATCACGAGATCCTCTCCCAATTCACTCGCAAGCAATAATAAGAACCAAGAATGAATAAACCTTGAAATAGAAAAGTGCAAACTCTTATTACCTAAACAAAAACCAATAGTTTCTCACAACCACAAAACACAATAACCATAGCCAAGTAAATTTAGTTCATTGCTAGGTTCCAAAGAAACACAAGATAAACAATCCCTAGCATGAACCCAATCGAACAAGAAAGAAAAGATGAAGCTTGTCGAAAATTCCCCTTTGCTTCCTCTCTTGGTCTTGTCGAAATTCCCTCTTGCTCTCTCTATGCATCTTGTCGAAATCTCCTTGATATTTATATGGCTAGGCCAAAGTCCTTCTTTGAGGAGGAGTTTGAGTTGGAATTAAATTATCTTTAAAGAATATAATTCTTTATTATAATTTTATTCCTATTAGAACTTCTTCTATCTTCTTGGAATTTAATTCTTCTTTAATCTCTGCATGGCAATCAAATTCCTTTGGGCTTGGGCCTTGCTCCATGTCATCTTGGGCTTGTAAAGTCGTGAATTTCGACATCCATATTGCTTTTTGTCTTTGTCATGAAATGCCATGGAAACTGGCTCGGCGTCTCCTTCATACATTGCCCTGGCAACTAGCTCGGCATTGCTTTGGCAAGTGATCCTGCACATACACACACAAAAACACACCAAAGCAGCATCTATTTCCACAAAAATCACCAAGTTATGTAATCAAGCTCAACGATTGAAGGAAACATGGATTAATGCATGAATGGCTAACTATGCAACTAATATGAGCCTAAGTCTAACAATAATATGAGTAGAAAGGGTAAGAAAAATAGTACTTTTGAACACTTATCACACCCCCAAACTCGAACTATTGCTTGTCCTCAAGCAATGCAAACTCATAATTACCTGCCAAGACTTCAAATTTTCACAAACTTAGCTTTGAACTTGATTTCAATTCTCTGAACCGGGGCACAAAGTATGATTGGCTTTTTATTTTTCGGAAAACTGAGGAGTTACTCGGAATCAAACTATAATGCTTGTGAGTGTGTGCGGAGTTGTGTGCAAGTTGATTTTTCGGATTCTATGCAAACAATAGGTTTTCAAATTACTTTATTGGGTTCTTTTTAACATGTTTTAACTAGAGCCAATTTCGGGCACCTCTAGTGTTTTATTTTTAGTTTTCTTAAGTTAATTTAATCGACTAGAGCCGGTTTCGGGCACCTCTAGGAATAAAAATTTTTAACGCCTCCTAGAGCCAGTTTCGGGCACCTCTAGCATTCATCCAATTTTTATTCTAATCCCCCAATTAGTTAATTATCAACCTAAGTTTACTAGAACTCCTTAAATCAATCAAACCACAACAGTGTTTCATCAAATTTAGCATCATAGTAAAATTCTAAGTTTTTCCATGGTTATCCTAGAATAAAAATTCTATCAATTAAGTGCATTGGCAAAGTCATCATTGAATATTCATCAAATCTAAGCAATTCTTGTTCCAATTAAAGGCATGGCAAGCAATTTATGTATCCTAAATGTAATGCTTAAGATTAATGTAACTAAACATTAATAACAATCCCCCCCAAACTCGAGTGAGGCATTGTCCTCAATGCATGCATAAAAATAACGAAAAATAAAAATAAAAATGCATACGAGGACTTACTCCGAGAGTTCGTCATCGTAGATGATTAGTTTCCTTCTAGTTGGCGTCTTGGTTTTCTTGCATGAACGCGATGGTTGTTTTCTTGTTGCCGGTGGTGGAATCGATCCTCGTACGGGGTTGTCCTCATCATCCTCTTCATCAATGTCAATGGCTTTTCGCTTGGAGGATTCAATTGGTGCGGTCTTTATTGGTTCAATAGAGGACTCGTCCGAATCTGAAAAATCAGAAAATGATTCCGTAGGAGTTGATTCAGGCATAGGTGCTTTACCTTTGGCTTTTGCAGTGGTTGTCGGGGCATCGTTAGGGTTGGTTGTCGCGGTGTCAGCTTCCTTGGTTGCCGTGGCAAGGATATCGGCGGGAAAGATTGGGAACGGCACGCGATTGTCCGAGTACTTTTCTATGATGACTTGGGTGATGGCATTGTTGTGCTCCTTCATGTACCGCATGAACATTAGTTGCCGATCTTCAATTTGCCTTAGGCGGCTTGTCAATGGGTTCAAAAGTGCTTCAAAGTGTCCCGGGATTAATGGCTGAGTTGCCCTGGCGTTAAGTGCTTGGGCATTAGGGATTACCGTGGCGGCAGGAGTTGTCGTGGCAATTGGAGGCCTTGAAGAATCTTCCGGTGCCTCTCCCATTAGCTTCCAGATTAGTGCTTGATTCCAACCAGACTTGGGTAGGGCCTTTTCATCGGTAGACTCACTCGGGACATGCATCTCCTTGCAAAGATTAGAAATTAAGCAAGGGAAGAAAAGATAACCCTTATCTTTTGAGCTGCATACAAAAATCTCATCACAAATAATTTTTCCAATGTTAATGATGCGATTATGCAAAATAGAATGTATGAGCAAAAGACGTGGTATATCAACGGTAGTATTGTGTGTGGAGGGCATTAAAGAAGTTTTAACAAACTTATTCCATAGTTTTGCCTCGGGTTTAAGCCGAAGGCGATTTACCGTGCCCTTGTATTTACCGTCGTTCCAATGAGTTCCCGGTTGAGTGAGTTCTTGAAGCACCTTATCGAGTTGCTTGGGATTGATTTGGTCAACGAAGGCTTGATGCTCGTCCTTCTCAATGTAAAGTCCGTAAAAGGTGTTGATGCTTTCGGGACTTATAAGTATGGCCTTGTCACGAACAAAAACATAAGGATTATCTGGGTTAGGTGAGTGAGCATAGAATTCTCTTACCCATGAGATGTTACCCGGTTCCGGTTGATGGCAAAAGATTTGCCACTTTTGATGTGCAATCCTCTTGAAGATGAATGGTTCAAGGCCGAAATCTTGATGAGAGTTGGAGTATTCAAAGCCTTGTTCTTCATGAATCTTCCGGCTTTTCAAACTTGGATTGAAATCTTTCTTGAACCGCCGGTGTAGCAAACTTCTTGTATCTTGGTTCTTTGGAGGAACTTGGATGAACCAAAAGTTTAATCTTGGATGCCATGTATGATCTTGGTTGTGAGTAAAAACAAAGAAAAGAAAAGAAAAGAAACTAAGAAGTTTCAAGATATAAAGTAGGAATAGGTTAAGGGTGATGGGTTTTATAGAAAAGATAGGTGGTTGGGATTGGGGGAAATCGAAAAAGGGTTTAGGGTTTGGTAGGAATTTTCGACAAAGGGGTTTTGGTTAGGATGAATTGAAGGCTTTATATAAGCCTTAGATTCAGCCCATTAGTTTCCTTGTTGAAGATGTTTTCCGACTTGGTTTAGAATTCCTTCTTTCTCTTGAACTTCCTTTCCTACAATTCAAAAACAAATCAAATAAGGATTAAAATTAAAGATAAACTAATAAAGAAAATAAATAAAGATGTGTAATAGGATTCTTAGACTTGAATAAAAAAAATCTATCCTAAAACTACTAATAATCGGCAAAATAATAAAATAAAATAAAAAATTGAAAAAATGAAAAATAAATAAAATAATAAAATAATCGACAAAAAAAACAAAAATAAAAATAAAAAATAAAAATAAAAATATCAAAAGGGAGAGCATGCTCATGCATCTCCTAAATTGACCACTTCCTTGTTACGTTCCACATGGGCACCATTGTAGTGCTTCAATCTTTGTCCATTAACTTTGAATTCATGGTTGTCAGAGATGGACTTGATTATCACAGCACCATGGGAGAATGGTTTGACGACTTCAAATGGTCCCGACCATCTTGATTTCAGCTTTCCCGGGAAAAGTTTTAGCCGAGAATTGAATAGGAGAACTAATTGCCCTGACGTGAATTGTCGTGGCAATAGTTTCTTGTCGTGCCATCGCTTTGTTTTCTCCTTGTAGATTCGTGCATTGTTATAGGCGAGTGCACGGATTTCTTCTATCTCATTAAGATCCATCAAGCGCTTTTGTCCAGCACTTTCCCAATCCATATTCACGGTCTTGATTGCCCAGTACGCCTTGTGCTCGATTTCCACCGGTAGATGGCATGTTTTGCCATAGACAAGTCGGAAGGGGGACATACCTAAGGGTGTTTTGAATACAGTGCGATATGCCCAAAGTGCGTCATCTAGTCTTAATGACCATTCCTTCCTTGAGGGATTTACAACTTTCTCGAGTATTCCCTTCAACTCCCAGTTGGAAATTTCTGCTTGCCCGTTGGTTTTTGGGTGATATGCCGTGGCGATCTTGTGTGATATGCCGAAGCGTTGCAACATCTTGGCAATTAGTCTGTTGTCAAAATGCTTTCCCCCGTCACAGATAATTGCTCTCGGCATCCCAAACCGTGTAAATATGTTTTTCTACAGGAATCGTTGCACGGTCTTGGAATCGTCGTTGGGAACTGCAGCTGCCTCTACCCATTTAGACACATAGTCGACGGCGAGTAAGATGTAGAGGTTGCCGAATGAAGATGGGAAAGGTCCCATAAAATCGATCCCCCATACATCGAATAGTTCCACCTCGATGATGTTCTGGAGTGGCATCTCATGTCGTCTAGAGATATTGCCCGTCCTCTGGCAACGATCACATTGCTTGTAAAAGTCTTGGGCATCTTTGTATAATGTTGGCCAATACAAACCAGATTGCAAGACTTTGGCCGCGGTACGAATTCCTCCAAAATGTCCTCCATAGGGTGAAGAATGGCATTGCCGGAGTACATTCTGTTACTCTTCTTCAGGGACACATCGGCGTATAACCTGATCTGCACATTGTTTAAACAAAAGAGGCTCGTCCCAAAAGTAATGCTTAGCATCATGGCGGAACCGCTTCTTCCCTTGGTGAGTAATGCCATAAGGAAAAATACCACAAACAAGGAAGTTAACTAAATCCGCGTACCAGGGTATTGCCGAGGCATGTGCCGCCGTGGCGACTGTTCCCAAGATTGCCGAGGTGTGCGCTTCAAAGACTGCTGCGACGTCATGGGTTGCCGAGGCATCTAGGGTTGCTGAGGCGTCAAGGGTTGCCGAGGCGTTGAGGGTTGTCGAGGCAATTAGAATTTGTTCATCCGGGAATGCATCGCATATCTCTAGATCCGCGTCCTCCTCCCTATTGCGTTCCAAACGTGATAAGTGATCGGCCACTTGATTTTCTGTTCCTTTCCTGTCCTTAATTTCAATATCAAATTCTTGTAATAGTAATATCCAACGAATCAAACGAGGTTTAGCATCCTTTTTAGCAAATAAGTATTTGATTGCCGAATGGTCCGTATGAGCAATTACCTTTGTACCAATTAAATAGGATCGGAACTTGTCAAATGCGAAAACTACAGCTAGTAACTCTTTCTCCATTGTTGTGTAATTCACTTGAGCACCATTAAGAGTTTTACTAGCGTAGTATATCACATGGAAGGTCTTACATCACTTGCATCACACATAAGCTCAAAAGGTAGTGTCCAATCTGGTGGAACGACAATGGGTGCCGAGGCAAGCTTTTTCTTTAGGGTTTCGAATGCTTGAGTGCAAGAATCATCAAAATCGAAGACTTTATCCTGTTCAAGCAGATTACACAAAGGTTTAGTGATTTTAGAAAAATTATGAATGAACCTCCTGTAAAAACCTGCATGTCCGAGAAAACTTCGAATTCCTTTAACCGAATTTGGTGGGGGGTAATCTCTCGATTACGTCCACCTTGGCTTTGTCTACTTCAATTCCCTTGGATGAAATCTTGTGGCCGAGCACTATTCCTTCATCTACCATAAAGTGGCATTTCTCCCAATTGAGGACTAAATTCGTTTCTTCGCATCTTGCCAACACCTTCTCTAAATTTTCGAGACAGCCGTCGAAGTCATTACCAAAAACCAAAAAATCATCCATGAAGATCTCAAGGAAGTCTTCGACCATGTCTGAAAAGAGCGCCATCATGCATCTTTGGAAGGTTACCGGGGCGTTACACAAATCCGAACGGCATCCTTCTTCGGCAGGCATAAGTACCGTATGGGCATGTGAAGGTTGTCTTTTCTTGATCTTCTGTGCTATGGCAATCTGATTGTAACCTGAATAACCATCAAGAAAACAATAAAAGGGTTTACCTGCAAGACGGTCAAGCATTTGATCAATAAAGGGTAATGGGAAGTGATCTTTCCTAGTGTCTTTGTTTAGCTTTCGATAGTCCATACAAACCCTCCAACCGGTCACAGTCCTGGTTGGGATAAGTTCATTATTTTCATTGCTTACCACTGTTATACCTCCTTTTTTCGTACACATTGTACCGGACTTACCCACGCATACTATCGGAGATAGGGTATATAATGCCGCGTCAAGCCACTTGATGATGTTCTTTCATTACAACCCCTTTCATGGCATGATTCAGTCTCCTCTGGGCCTCAATTGAAGGTTTGTGATCATCTTCCAACAAGATCTTGTGCATGCACACCGCCGGGCTAATTCCCTTCAAGTCGGCAATTGTCCACTCTATTGCCTTTTTATGTAGCTTCAACATGTTGATCAGCTTCTTTTCCTGCTCAGGCTGTAACTTAGAGGAAATAATTACAGGTAATGTATTATCGGTCCCTAAGTATACATATTTCATTGCTCGGCAATTGTTTCAACTCAAGAATTGGTGGATTTTCGATAGAGGGTTTTTCGAGCTTACCTTCCTTACCTGAGTAGTCCAGTGGTTCAAAGTATGTACCTGGTCGGTTGACTAGCCAATTTGCCTCTTCTTGTTATTCCTCATCGACCGGTTCTTCATACTCCTCATGTTTCTCTTGGTCGACAATGTAGTTGCCGAGGCAACTAAATTCCTCATCGAAGTTAAACTCTGTCGTGGCATGAAGTAGTTGGCATTCTTCTGGATCATCGGCATGCCTTAGTGTTTGGAACACATTTAGTTTTACATGCTGGTCATTCACCCTCATTGTGAGTTCTCCCTTTTCAACATCAATCAAGGTTCTCCCTGTCGCTAGGAATGGTCTCCCGAGAATGATAGGTGCATGCTCATCTGCTTCACAATCCAAAACAATAAAATCAGCGGGAAAAATAAATTTATCGACTTTTACCAGTATGTCCTCGATTTTTCCCTCTGGATGCACATAGGATCTGTCGGCTAGCTGCAGCATAACTGTTGTAGGTCTTGCCTTCCCGATTCCTAGTTTCTGGAAAACCGATTTAGGCATCAAATTTATGCTAGCCCCTAGGTCGCATAGTGCTTTCCCGACATAATGATTTCCAATAGAACAGGGTATTGTGAAACTTCCGGGATCCTTCAACTTAGGTGGCATACGATTGTGCAACATTGCCATGCATCCCTCCGTCGCGGCAACTGTTTCAAACTCTCCTAGCCTTGTTCTTTTGGACACAATGTCTTTAAGGAACTTGGCATAGTTTGGCATTTGTTCAATTGCTTCCACCAGTGGCAAGTTGATGTGGACTTGCTTTAGGATATCAAGAAACTTCTTGAATTGGTATTCTTGCTTTTGTCGCTTCAACCTTTGTGGGAATGGTGGTGGAAGTCGGATATCTTCGATCCTTTCATTGGCTTAAAACCTGATTGTCGGCATTGTCGGGACATCTGGAGTTGCCGGGGCATTATCAACTGGGGTTGCCGAGGCATGCTTATCGCAAGTTGTCGTGGCATCGTCGGTTGCCGAGGCATGCTTATTGCCGGTTGCCGCGGCAATTCCTAGTTCAGCATCTGAGGCTTTGCCGCTAGGTTCGTCTTGATCTTTTTGTGGAGTTTTGTTTGACGAGCGGATTTGAACCTCTCTAAGTTGTTGGCCACTTCTGGTGGTGATTGCCTTACATTGCTCATGGCCAGTTCCTCTTGCGACTTCAGTATCGCTAGGTAAACCTCCTTGTGGTCTAGTGTTCAGATTTTGAGCAAACTGTCCGACTTGATTTTCCGATGATTTGATTGTCGCCTCTTGGTTTTGCAATCTCATCTCGGTCCTGTTAATAAAAGCATCAGTTCTTTTTATGAAATTACTATTCTCAGCCATATAAGATTCAGTTTTCATCATAAAAGCATTTAGAGAATTTTCCAAAGAACTAGATGTCGTCGGTTGTTGCTGCGGCATCTGTTGCCGTGGCATATTCTGCTGGAATCCCGATGCTTGTGCATTCTGATTGTTCTGGTTTAGAGCATTGTTGGGATTACTCCATGAAAAATTCGGGTGCTTCTTCCAAGCTGGATTGTATGTATTTGACATCATGTTGTTGCTCCGATTGTAATTCCCCACATAGAAGCTAGATTCCGGATTCTGCATACATTCAGAAGAATTATGGTTATCGCCACATAACTCACAAAAAGAATACATTACCTTGACTTCATGTGTGTTGTTTTATTTTTGCATGTTCTGGACCATCTTGGTTAAAGCGGCCAATTGTGCCGAAATTGAATCTGATGATCCTAGTTCATGTATTATGGCTTGGCGTCTAACTCCTCCTCTTCTAGTAGATGGGAATTGATAGTCATTCTTGGCCAGCCTGTTTAAAATTTGCATTGCTTCCTCCGGCGACTTATCTAGGAGTATGCCGTTTTCTGAGGCATCTAGCATCATCCTTGTTGGTGTATTCACGGCGTTGTAAAACATTGTTACTTGAGTCCACATCGGGAATCCATGTAGGGGCCATTTGTGTAGAAGTTCTCTATATCGCTCCCAAGCCTCGTACATAGATTCATCATCTGCCTGCCGAAAAGAAGTAATGTCGTTACGAAGCTTATCAGTCAAATTTGTAGGATTAAATCTGGCAAGGAAATCACGACAAAGATCAGTCAAGATGCTATGGATCCGGCAGAATGCTATTCAACCATGCTTTCGCCCTATCCCTCAGTGAATAGGGGAATAATCTTAATCGTAGGACATCGGGGGTGACTCTGTGTATCTTGAACGAGTTGCAAATCTCGAGGAAAGATTTCAGATGTTGTCGTGCATCTTTAGTTGCTGAGCCGCCAAATTAACCAATTGTGTTGATCATATTAAACATTATCGGTTTCAACTCAAAGTGGTCGGCTTCAATTTCAGGTGCGACAACTCCTGGGTTAAGTCCATCAAGATCTTCTTCAAGATAATCTCGAATAGTTCTGTTTTGTGCAAGAATCACTCCTCCTCCTGCTCGAACATCTTGATTCATATTGCCGTCTTGATTTGCCATTGCTTCTCTTATCCTTCGTCTAAGTCTTTGTAAGGTTCGTTCGATTTACGGATCAAAGGGATATTACAGTGAAGTCGGTCTCGCCCTGGTCATATACCAATGCAAAACCAAAGTTTGTTAGCCCTTTGAATTTTAAACAAGAAAAATAAAAAGAAAGTAAAAACAAAGTCACTATTGCCAATCCCCGGCAACGGCGCCAAAAACTTGTTGCGCGTAATAAGTGCTACGCAATTGTGCAAGTATACACGTCGCAAGTTATAGTATAAAAGATATCGTCTCCACAGGGATTGGTGCTACTTCAAGAATCTAGTCTCTTGCACTGTAAAAAGTAAAAACACAAGTAAAGGATTATAGAAGTTTTAACTAATCTAGAAAACAAATAAGTAAAAGAAAAGATGAATTCAATTGAGAGAGATAGGCTAGGTTATCGTGAGTTGAGGTGTGATAGCCGATTGGATTGTCTTGGTAAAAGAGTGCACAGGCAACTCAGTTGCCGTGGCAACTTTCACGACGGGGTTGCCTTGGCAACTAATTGATGGTTGCCTGGGTGACTAGTTGGGCAACTACTTGGGCGACTGGGCAGCAACTTCAAGGTTCGGCGAAGCGTTCTTCAATGGTTTCTTCTTATCCCTAAGTCGAAACTCTAGCTACTTATGCATGCCTTGATAATACATCCCTGCGTGAATCAAGGGTGAACAACAACCAATCTTGCGCTCCTCTTAGCCGTTGAAATCCTTAACTTATTCCTAAGCCGGATTAATCTTCACCATCATTGGATTGCATAAAGATCATATTCATTCGTTTCTTGAATCTAACTCTCCCGATATTAGATAAATGGATGAAATCACGAGATCCTCTCCCAATTCACTCGCAAGCAATAATAAGAACCAAGAATGAATAAACCTTGAAATAGAAAAGTGCAAACTCTTATTACCTAAACAAAAACCAATAGTTTCTCACAACCACAAAACACAATAACCATAGCCAAGTAAATTTAGTTCATGGCTAGGTTCCAAAGAAACACAAGATAAACAATCCCTAGCATGAACCCAATCGAACAAGAAAGAAAAGATGAAGCTTGTCGAAAATTCCCTTTGCTTCCTCTCTTGGTCTTGTCGAAATTCCTCTTGCTTGCTCTCTCTATGCATCTTGTCGAAATCTCCTTGATATTTATAGGGCTAGGCCAAAGTCCTTCTTTGAGGAGGAGTTTGAGTTGGAATTAAATTATCTTTAAAGAATATAATTCTTTATTATAATTTTATTCCTATTAGAACTTCTCCTATCTTCTTGGAATTTAATTCTTCTTTAATCTCTGCATGGCAATCAAATTCCTTTGGGCTTGGGCCTTGCTCCATGTCATCTTGGGCTTGTAAAGTCATGAATTTCGACATCCATATTGCTTTTTGTCTTTGTCGACAAATGCCATGGCAACTGGCTCGGCGTCTCCTTCATGCATTGCCCTGGCAACTAGCTCGGCATTGCTTTGGCAAGTGATCCTGCACATACACACACAAAAACACACCAAAGCAGCATCTATTTCCACAAAAATCACCAAGTTATGTAATCAAGCTCAACGATTGAAGGAAACATGGATTAATGCATGAATGGCTAACTATGCAACTAATATGAGCCTAAGTCTAACAATAATATGAGTAGAAAGGGTAAGAAAAATAGTACTTTTGAACACTTATCAGGCTTTTACATAATCAACTCGGGGCAATGACCATCGAGAGAGGCATTGCTAATGTTGAATCTGCTCGAAAAACAATGCCAAGATAGTTTGCCAACAAAGGCTGGTATGAACATCATTAAAACTAGGCATTCCCTGCCAACACTCAGCATTCATTAAGAGCATCATCCTTGCCAACGTTTTAGTTCATTTTCCTTTTCTTTTTATTAGTTCCAAAATAATCTTCAAAATAAACATCTTTTCTTCTAAGGCAAGTAACAATCAAACAATCAAATTCCAAGTCAATCTCTGTGGGATCGATACTCAGCTTAACTATTGTATTACTTGCAGACAGTGTATACTTGCATGCAAAAGACTCTTGGCACTGATTTACTAATACATACATGTGCCCCTTTTGCCAGCATTCATAACACACTTCTTCTAAAAAATAGAGTCCATTAAAGATACAATGAGTCCATTCTTTATCCATTATACAAAGGCCTGCTAAGCTCGATTACATTCAAATTAAAAGGGGGCCCTAACGTTTTCTGTTTGTACGCAGGTAAGGGACCGTTGGATCAAGATAGATCCAACGGCAAGGATGAAGCACGCCTTGCACGTGGGATCCAACTGGAGGGAGGCAAATGGCCCGTCATCTGGACCGTAGATCAGTGAGCAATCTAACAGTCCAGATTGGTTAACAACAGAGTACGTGGATCGCCACTCGCGCGTGAAAGTCACAAGTCTGACTTTCCAGCTGCCATCGAACGCTTCGTCTTCTCTGACGCTCCACTTGCTCCGATTAGCTCATGCCAGCGTAGTTGAAGTTTATTTCTGATCAACAAAAACATGCAAAAGAAGGAAATAGAGGGATTAAATTATTAAGAAAGAGCACAGATAGCCAAAACAAATCCCTAATTAGAAGACAAAGCAAGAATCAAGCTCCAAAACGGATATGGACAGAGCTCAAAAGGGTAATCACCTGGAATTCGAATCATAAATTAAGGCAAGGACAGAGGAGCAACCCTTAAAATGAAGCTATTGGGTCTGATTTGAATAAAATTAGAGCCAGATTCGAATCACAAAAGATGATTTCTAGGGATTTAAGTTCGAAATGCAAGCAGATTTGTATATATAAATACCCTTGTAATTCATGTAGCACACACACAACAATTTCATACGAAACACATAGAAAGAATTCGGATCACAATTGCAGTTATACATGTAGCATTCGAAAGCTGTAAAGTCAGCAAGCAAGGATTGTAATCAAAGTTTCAAGGCAATAAAGAAGCAAGCTTTCTGGTAATTTATTCTTATTCATTTGTTTATATTTCGATTTGAACTAAAGAAAATGGAGCTTTTTACCTTAGCTTATTGTAGTGCCATCATAATTTTGTTGTTTAACGTAGCTCCGATGAGAAAAACGCAATTTTGAGGTCATCGAAATCTGGGTTTTCTCGGAATTCCGCCGCCGATAACAGCGGCCGATAGAAGGCGGCTGGCATGGCGGATATTCATTGTGTTCTTCATTTCATGAAGAACACGAAGAACGTTTCAAAGAATTTAATATAATCGATTTTGATCTGTTTAGAAATAATGGGAGAAAATGATTTTTTTATAACATTAGCTATATATACTAACCCGTTTGACCCGACCCGAACCTGGTTATAACCCGCGCCCTTCTTTCCCGGACCTTATGCCGCAGCTCTTCAATTTTCAATTGTTTCAATTTCGTCCTTTTTCTATTCAATTCGGCACCAAAATTTTAAATTGTTTTCAAATGAACCCTTATATTTGGTTTTCTTTTAATTTAGTCCATAATATAGATTTTTTATTAATAAAAATAATTGCTCTTTTCTTTATTTTAGCAATTGTTGTGATAGTTAATTTAATTTAAGTTGTTTTTGTATATGTATATATATATGTGTGTGTGTTAAACCTTAGGATTAGAGACATGTATGCTGTAAAACATTCTTTATTTTCAATAAGACACACTTAATTGTATTTAAACATTAACAGTTAAAATAAATGTAGATGTTTCTTTAGGGTTTAAACACTAAATTCTAAAAAACGATAACAGACCTAATCTTCTCTCTGGTTTGTTTTAAAAAGTGAAAACTTATTGAATGTGGCGTCTTATCAAACGGGAATGACGGGTTAGCGTCAGGAGTGTTGGCGGTGATTAAAGTTCATTTCTCGGGCGATAATGCCGTTAAAATAGATTTACATTCACTAAGCGGATAAATAAATCAAAATTTTGTGAACTTGCAAATTCCAGTTCTTTTTAAAGCACTTTTTGAAATCAATTAGGTACCAGTTTTTGGGCGTTGTGGGGGTGCTAACCCTTCCCCACACGTAACCGACCACCGAACTTGTTTTCTTTGTTTTTTCATGGACCAAAATGTTATTTTGACAAAACGTTTTATCAAAATACCCTTGTTAAAAAAGTGATACAATCACACTTTTTCAAAAAGATTGGTGGCGACTCCGTGATTTTATAAAGTTTTCCAAAACGTCAAAACTCCTAAAAGGGTTGCGATAGCTTGGCTACTCCGCTGGGGAAATTTTGTTTTTTTTTCTAAAAAAACAAAAGAGGGTCAGGCCACAAATTGTTTTCAAAATGTTTTTAGAAAAGGAATTTGCAAGTTCGTAAAGGATTCAATTTATTTGTCCGCTTAATGAATGTAATTCTATTTTACGCATTTAAAAAATTGTTGCAAAAAGCTCTATTCCCGAGCTCCACCCAATTGTTAAGTGAGGGGAAAACACTTTGCTCATGTCTGAATATTGATTCTCCGTATGAGCCTAGCAAGTACCTTCGGGACTCATATGCCTCATGTCTTCGTAAGGATACTGATTCTTCGAGAAGACATAGGAAGTGAGTCCTCCCGAGTTAAACTTGGTTCGTTTGAAACCTATCATGGGTAAGAACCATGGGCTTTGCTAGCCTTAGTAGGGGACAACAAGGACAACTTGGGTACCTTTTAGAACTCAACCATTTGTGAACTTAGAGCCCACTCCAATAGAGCCTTGCGGAAAACCTAGGGTTTTAGTAATAAGGGGATACATGTCTTGGAGCGTTGGAATGTGCTGCCCAGAATTGTTCATGAAATTATTTTGAATTCTTTGACCGTTGCCGAGGATTGCAACAGATTTGATTATTTTCAATTTTTACTTATTTTCTCTTAATTTTTACTATGTTTTTGTTTTTATCGGTGTATGACCAGAAACCACCCTGTGGTGGACGATTAGCCATACGATCTGGAAATTGAGAGAACCTTGTAGAGGTTAAAGAAGAGATACCGAGAGATGAATCACTGTAATCAAAGGAATGGTACGGTGAATAATGATGGAGCACTTAAGACGGGAAAGAGGAAGAGAGGCCAATCTAAGAACATTCAACGCCCGACATTGCAAATCTAATGCCAGGAATTGTTGGCACAAAGGTAAATGAACCAAATTTTAAACTTAAGCCGGTAATGATTCAAACTCTTTTGAATATATTCCAATTTTATGGAGCACTTACCGGAGATCCGAGGCAATATCTAAAGCAGTTCATAGAGATTTGCCAATTATTTCAATAAACTGGAGTATTTGGAGACACTATGAAGTTAAGGTTATTCACTTTTTCCTTGTGAGATAGAGCCAAGGCTTGGTTCAATTCCTTACCACCTCGCTTAATCACCTCACGGGGAGACCTATGCCAGAAGTTTCTAACATTTTTTAGCCGCCAACACTCACTGCCAAGCTGCATGGTGAGATTATTACATTAAAGCAGGCTGAGAATGAGACCCTATATGATGCTTGGGAAAAATTTAAGGATTTATTGAGAAGGTGTCCTATTCATGGATTCCTGAAATGAACCCAAATACAAACCTTCTACAATGGGTTGAATACACAAACGAGGACTGTTGTTGATGCTTCAGTAGTCGGTTCATTACTTGACAAAAACTACACAGAGGCTGCTGGCATTCTTGAGAGGATTTCAATTAATGACTTTACATATCATGTTGCAAGGCTTGGGACCGGAACCAAAGCCGGTGGGAAGTTGAAAATTGATGAGCTAACGTCCATCTATGCGAGATTTCCAACCTCACCAGCATGGTGAAAACTTTGCAAAAGAACGAGTCTCAAGAAGTTAAAGCGTTAAAACCATTATGTACCATCTGCGAAGAGAGCCACCATGTGGATGAATGCCCTGCCAACCCCGAGTCGGTAAATTTCATTGACAATTATGGTTGTTATTACAATACTAACCCCAATACTTACAATGCAAGTGGAGACAACACCCTAACTTAGCTTGGGGAAATCAAGGGGGCAACCAATATAACACCTATCTCCAGAATGCCTAGAGGCAAAATAACAATGCCATGCTAGCATTCAATCAGAATGCAATACCACATAACGCCCAGAACAAATTCCAGCAAGGGCAAAGACTTAATCAAGGGGGCACTCTAGCGGAATACATGGAGAAGAATGATGCCACAGTCTAGAGTTTGGCAGCATCAATGAGGAACTTAGAAGTCCAAATTGGGCAGATTGCTAATGCACTTAACAATCGAACCCAAGGAACTTTGCCAAGTGACACTAAAGACTGAGTTCAAACAACATATTAATGCCAAAATAGATGCTAGCACTGCCTTGGCAAAGTCGGCAACGCCAGCATATGTTTATCCACCACCACCATTTTCAGAAAAACTTCAAACGCACAAACAGGACCAGGAATTTAAGCGCTTCTTGGAAGTACTAAAGCAATTGCAAATTAACATTCCATTGGTTGAAGCCCTTGAGCAAATTCCCAACTACGTAAAATTCATGAAGGACATTCTCTCCAAAAAGAGAAAGTTGGGAGATTTTGAAATTGTTGCTCTCACTGAGGGATGCAGTGCTATGATCCTAAACTGATTGCCACCAAAGCTTAAAGATCCGGGAAATTTCACTATCCCCTATACAATTGGAAACAAATTTATGGCCAAGGCATTATGTGACTTGGGAGACAACATCAACTTGGTGCCAATGTCAGTTTTTAGGAAGCTTGGCATAGAAGCAAGACCTACTACCGTGACACTACAGCTGGCAGACCGTTCCTATGCGCATTCCAAAGGTAAGACTGAAGATGTGTTGGTAAAGGTAGACAAATTTATCTTTCCAACTGATTTTATTATTCTGGATTATAAGGCCAATGTTAATGTTCCGATTATTTTAGGCAGGCCATTTCTTGCCATGGGTAGGGCTCTTATAGATGTTCATAAAGGAGAACTAACAATGCATATGAATGACCAACATGTTACTTTTAATGTGTTTCAAGCTTTGAAATATGCAGATGATCCTAATGAATGTTAAGTCAAGGAGATAATAGAGTATATTTATACTGTGGACATGAACAGTTATGCCAGGATACAGAATTTGATGCCTGCATGCTTGATGGCATAGCTGAACTGTTTGAAGAACATGAGGAGTCAGCCTTGGAGGCTGAAAATGTAAGTTATTTTTAGCCACTACAGTTGGCCAGCAGAGAGATTTGTTTTTTCAAAAAAAAATTGAGCGTTTGGACCCTTGATTCTTGTTAGCCTAACTGTTTTCATTGTTGTATTTTATATGCTAGAGATTCATTCTGTTTTTATAATGGGACTGAGATGAGAGCAAAGGGTGAATATAGTAGAAGAAGAGCATAATGAGGATATACTGCCCCCTCCTCCTCCTCCTCCGGGAGGTGATGGAGTCAGAGCTGGAGTTGGTGCGGGAGGTGCTGAACCTTTGGGAGCACAGGGTCATGCTATGGGTGACATTACACCGTTAATTCAGGCCATTGCTGGCGTGTTTCAAGCTGTAGTGGCGGGTATGCATATAATTGTGCCACAACCTGCGGCTAGTCCTAGTTTGCCTTTGGAGCACTTACATAGCTTGAGAGGTACCGAGTTTAGAGGCTTATCTTCGGAGGGTTCCAAGGCATAGTTTGAGAGTACTCAAAGTATTCATGGACAGATGGGGTGCACGGATGTGCATAAGTTGGGTTGTATAGTATCTTTGCTTAAGGGTGATTCTTATTCGTAGTGGACTACCACTATCGCGGGGATGGAACCTGAGGAGGTGACATGGGAGTTCTTTGGAGCTACTTTTCGAAGGAAATATCTTGGCGTTCGCTATCAGGATGAGAAGAAGCAAGTGTTCATGGATTTGGTGCAAGGTAACATGTTTGTTTCAAAGTATGAGGTTCAGTTCGTCAAGTTGAGCCAATATGCCCCTGAACTGGTTCCTTATTAGAAAAAGAGGTGTGATCGCTTCTGTTATGGTTTGTCAAAGTAAGTGAAGACTTATATGTTGGCCTCTGAGTATACATATTTCGATTTCTTGGTCACTCGTGCCAAGGACATTGAGTAGAGCTTGTGTTTGTCCTCTCGCCCAGGGAATTCTAGTTTCGGTAAGAGAATTACTGAGTTTGATGGTGGTAGAGATCGTAATAAGAGGAATATGGCTCATGTTGTGGCAGTTCAACCTGAGGGAGGTGGACCGGCTAGGGTGTATGCACACTGTGAGGGGAGGAATGGCACGGATGTGATCGCAGGTACCTTTACTTTGCAATCCTTGTCATTACTTTCTTTGATTGATTATGGTTCCACAGATTCATACATCTTGCACGAGCATGCATAGTTGCTTGATATACCGGGTGAGTATCTAAATAAGGGTATGCAAGTGACAAGTTCTTTTAGCAAGACAGTTGTGGTTAGCAATTTGTATAGGAAGTTTCCATTGATGGTTCAAGGAAATATGTTTACCGTGGACATGATGGAGTTACCTTTCCATAGTTTTGTTGTTATTCTTGGAATGAATTGGTTGGCTGAGCATAGGGCTGTGGTAGATTGTGAGACCAACTGTGTATCGTTGAAGCTGGCCGATGATTATGAAGTTGTGGTGGTGGGCGAAAATGTAAAGTTTTTGTCCAATGTTGTTTCAACGATGAAAACACAAAAGCTGATGAAAGAAGATGTCATGCATATTTATCGTATGTTATGATCCGAATATGAAGGAGATACGTCCCCAGGTTATTCAGACAGTTTGTGATTTTCTGGCGGTATTTCAGGAAGAGTTGTCTGGTTTTTCGCCGGACAGGGAGGTAGAGTTCTATATTGAGACATATGCAGATACAACTCCGGTGTCCATTGCTCCATATCGCATGGCACCCAAGGAGTTGAAGAAGTTGAAGACACAACTTCAAGAGTTGCTAGACCATGGGTTCATTCGGACTAGTGTGTCACCTTGGGGAACTCCGGTGTTGTTTGTGAAGAAGAAAGATGGCACAATGAGAATGTGCATTGATTATCGACAACTGAACAAGTTGACAATAAAGAACAAGTATCCCTTATCGCGAATTGATGACTTATTCGATCAATTCCATGGTGCTACGGTGTTTTCCAAATAGATTTGAGATCGGGATATTACCAGATGAAAGTGAAGGATAAAGAAGTGCCGAAGATAGCATTTCGCACCCTCTACGAGCATTATGAATTCTTAGTGATGCCTTGTAGGTTGACGAATGCACCGAAAGCTTTCATGGATATGACGAATAGAGTGTTCCAAGAATTCCTAGATCAGATTGTAGTGGTGTTTATTGATGACATCCTTGTGTACTCTCGTACCGAGAAAGATCATTATAAGTATTTGCAGATTGTTTTGCAGACTTTGTTGGACAATCAGCTTTATGCTAAGCTAAGTAAATCTGATTTTTGGATTAAGGAAGTGGTGTTCCTTGATCATGTTGTTTCAGCTGAGGGGATTCGTGTGTATCCTCAGAAAATTGAAGCGATTGTGAGTTGGAAGCAACCTAAGTCGGTGATAGAAGTTCGTAGTTCCTTTGGTTTAACTGGATAATATCGTCGTTTCTTGGATGGTTTCTCTAAAGTTATTGCCCCATTAACAAAGTTGTTGCAAAAGGATGTTAAGTTTGAGTGGATAGAGGCAATGCAACATGCTTTTGAGAAGTTGAAGAAAGCTTTAACACAAACTCCAATCTTGATTCAACCCGAGTAAGGAAGAGAGTTTTTGATTTATAGCGATGCATCCTATGTGGAGTTAAGGTGTGTGTTGATGCAGGATGGTAGAGTGGTAGCTTATGCATCGAGGCAGTTGAAGGTGCTCAAGCGCAATTATCCTACACATGACATTGAGTTGGTTGGATGGTGCTTGCGCTAAGGATTTGGAGACATTACCTTTATGGCGAGAAGTGTGTGGTGTATGCGAACCATTAAAGTTTGAAATATTTAATGTCGCAGAAGGATTTGAATCTTACGCAACGAAGGTGATTGAAGTTACTTAAGGATTATGATCTATCGATCGATTATTATCCTGGTAAGGCTAATGTGGTGGCTGAAGCTTTGAGTAGGAAAGTGGTTGTAGAGTTGAGGGCCATATTCGCGCAATTGAGTGTATCGCGAAATGGCGAGTTGATGGCTGAGTTACAAATGAAGCCTTCCTTGATTTAGTTGATTAAGGAGAAGTAGTTGCTTGATGATTCGTTGGTACCGCATGTTACGGACATTGCAAAAGGTAACCCAACGGAGTTTTGCTTTAATGATGATGGTGTTTTATGCTTTAAGGGTCGAATAGTTGTGCCAGAAGATATCGAGTTAAGGTACACTATTTTGACGAAAGCGCACAGTAGTCCTTTTACTATGCATCCCGGTAGTACCAAGAAGTACCGTGGATTGAAAGATGAGTACTATTAGGTTGGGCTAAAAAGGGATGTTGCGGAGTTTATGAGTAAATGTATGGTTTGTCAAAGGGTAAAAGCTGAGCATTAGTTTCCATCCGGGTTGTTGCAATCGTTCAGGATAACGAAGTGGAAATATGAGAGAATCACCATGGATTTTGTGTCTGGGTTGCCTTTGACCCCGTCAAAGAAGAACTCTATTTGGGTGATTGTGGACCGCTTGACGAAGTGTGCACATTTTGTGCCGGTGCATACGATGTACAACTTGGATAGGTTGACGGATTTGTATATCACTGAGATTGTGTATTTGCATGGTGTGCCTAAGTCTATAGTGTTAGATATGGATCCGAGGTTTACGACGAGGTTTTGGGAATGTTTGCATCGAGCCTTGGATACGTGTTTGAGTTTTAGTACATCTTATCATCCTTAGACGGATGGACAGTCTGAGCGAGTTATCCAAGTGTTGGAAGATATGTTACGTTGTTGTGTTATTGAGTTCCAAGGTTCTTGGGAGAAACAGTTGCCTTTGGTGGAGGTTGCTTATAATAACAGTTATCAGGCTAGTATACAGATGTCACCTTATGAGGCTTTAAATGGAAGGAAGTGTATAACGCCTTTGTGTTAGGTGGAAGCAGGACAAAAGTTGGTTTCTTTGCCAGATTTGCTTAAGGGAACAACGAAGAAGGTAAAGATCATTTTTGATCGTTTGAGAGAGGCTTCGGATCGGCAAAAGTCTTATGCAAATTTAAAGCGTAAGAAAGTTGAATATGGAGTGGGCGATAAAGTGTTTTTTGAAGGTTTCACCTTGGAAGAAGGTGGTGAGGTTTGGTGGGAAAGGCAAGTTGAGTCCGAGGTTTATTGGACCATATGAGGTGCTGGAACGTGTTGGTCCTGTTGCTTATAGGTTTAGGTTTCCACCTGAGTTGGAAAAGATACATGATGTTTTCTATGTGTCCATGCTTTGGAGGTATCAGTCGGATCCGTCACATGTTATGTCTATTAATGAAGTTGAATTGAATCTAGATTTGACCTATGATGAGGAATCGGTCAAAATCTTGGATGTCAACAGTAAAGTGCTTCATGGGAAGGCCATTGAACTGGTTAAAGTGTTGTGGAGACACCGAGGTGTCGAGGAAGCTACGTGGGAAAGAAAGGATGACATGAAGAGGCAGTTTCCTTATCTTTTCCCATATGGTAAAATTTCAAGGACAAAATTTCTTAAGTAGGGGAGAGTTATAACGCCCCAATTTTGGGCCTAGGTGTTAGCCAGTTTAGGCTAGGTGGTTCGTTTTAATCGTTTTGGCAATTTAGACTAGTTTCGAGAATAATTCGGTTTAAATGGTTTTTGAATGAAATAAATTATGGAAAATGTTTTAAAATCCTTATTTAATATATAAGTGCTTGGAACTCATTTGGTCCTTCTGTGCCCACGGCATCTAGCATTCACCTCGGCATTCCTAACTACGTCCCTGCATCATGCGCTCATTTCTCCTGCCAACCTACAAAAAGGCCATAAAAACAAATTTTCACACAAGCATAGGCAGCCAACTAACTCCTTAATGAAAATGCATGATTCTAAGAAGCTAATGCAACTAAATGTACTCGAAAACAAACAAAATCATATTAAAATAGGCATGAAAAACAATACTTTAAGGAGGTAACAGTAATCCACCTGTGATCCATGTACAAGGGACGAATTCGGGGTGATAAAGGATGAAATGTTACCTCAATAAATCTGGAAATCTGCAGAGAGTACAAGAGGATCCAAATTGAATCTGAGTCGTCACATTAGCGTTCCAACCTCTACGTAGTCCATCCAAATAAAACGATCAATATTTTCTCTTCTCTAACTATTAGAGAGGTTTTTCGAAAAGAATATCTTTGGTTGCTAGACCTCATGCCTTTATATAGCATTTAAAACCCTAATTCGAATTCTTTAAATATACATTATATTTATCCGAATATAATTAAATATGTATAATCTAATTCTACTTCTATCAGGTTTCTTTAGGGATATATATATTTTTGTAATATCCCGTTATTTGATTAGTGACCAAAACGTAAAGAATCAAAAGTTAGAGGTTTTAGTTTAGTGACTAAAACGTAAAGTTTTAATGTTTGGTGACAAAAGTGAAAAGTTGAGAAAAGTTCAAGGACCAACATGGTAATTTTCCCAATAATTATTTTTATTTCATAAATAGATAGATCATCTAAGGGTGTGGATCGAATATAAAAACTATGGTTTGATCTGATGTTTCTATTATTGGGAAATTACGGTTAAAGTTTAAGTGTAATTCGGGTAATTGTATGAGCTCGGAATTTTATGAAAATTTGAAGGAAGTTAAAAAGACCCGAAGAGCATAGCATCGAAGTTTTGAATTGTTTTTAAATCAGTTTAGATTCGATTCTATTCAGTATTTTGTATAGGTGGTGGAATGGCATTTTTGAAAATAAATTATTTCATTAATGGCATTTTAGACATTTCACCTATACTTTTTAATGAAAATTTATTATGGAAGAGGATAAAATATAGGTGTTGACTTGTGATTGGTTATAACTAAGGGGTGAAATAGTCATTTGACTATTTTAGAGATTTTTATTTTTATATAGCCAAATTAGAAGACATTTGGCATTAAAATTAAAGATAGAAAAGACTAGAAATTTGCTCATCTTTCTCCTAAGTAGCCGAGACCCCTAGCAAGGTAAGAGCAAAAATTTCAATTCAATTTTTGGCTTGATTTACTTGATTTTTTGTTAGAGACATGAAATAAGAAATTGATCTCCTTTGAATTCTCTATCTTTTTACATAAGTTTTGCTTAGTTTCCACATCTCTAAGTTGAGTTTGATGATTAGGGTGGTTGAAGAGCATGTTAAGATTTCATGTTTTAAGGCTTAATCAAGTTGGAAATGGTGTTGTAGCGTTGTTTAGATGCTTGAAATGATGAAAACTTCTTGATAAACCTATAGGGACCATTTCGGCAAAATGAATAATATTAGGGGAAATTTTGTAAAAATTATTTTGATGATGGATTTGATTAGAATGATGTTTTCTAAGTTGAATTATGTTGTTGGATTTAAGAAAACATCATTTAGGACTAATTTGTGAATTGTGTAAATTGGGTGAAATAAGTGAAAAATTGGAAAATATTCAAGAAGCATGGGTATGTTGTTTGCTATGATACAATGATCATTTTGGTATTAAAATTTTTAAAAATTGAGATGAAATGTGGAAGTTTCCAAATTTTAGTTTATAAACCCTAAGAGAAAGAATTTAGGGTTTAAAGGGAGATTATCAAACTATTGGTTGTAATGTGTAATTTGAGATGAGATTAAAGTATTGGGAGCATGGTGGTTACAAAGAAGTACTTGGTTGAAAATATTAATTTTTCCATATTGGTATGTACATGTATTAGTAAAGATTGGACATGTACTTAAGGTTGCTTGTGTCATGTATTTAATGTACAAACAGATAACAATCGAGTTCGAGTACAAACGACTGAAAAAAGAAGATAGAAAGTGCAATCGATCTTAGTGAGGCTAGTATAAATTATAACGTTGAAAGTGTCAAGGTGAGTGCAATGCATGCATAGCATGATTTTTATGTCATTCATTATATAATTGACATGTTAAAAATATGTCTAGAATTGAGAATACATGAATGGATCACTACTTATCCATGGAATGTTTTTTTACTTATGAATTGCTTAATATGTATATATGTTGCCATGTATGAGATTATGATTGATATAAAGCCCAAAGTATAAGATAGGAAATTAAAAGTATAGTTGGATATCCATTGAGTCATAAACAGTTGTATAAACATTTTAGCACTCCCGGTAGAGTGAAATTTATTATAAGCACTCTAGGTAAAGTGCAAAATAATTAATAATTGTATACTCCGGTAAGTATACAAAAACACTTCGGTGTTAAACACTTCCAGTAAAGTGCACCTAATATACTATACTCAAGTAAGTATAGGGGGGATGACTCGCGTACCAAAAATTTCCTTAATTCAATACTTGGGGTAAATGAATTGAAAAATAGGTTAAAAAGGCTTGAAAGCTCGATGATGAATATGGCAACGGTATTGATAAGAATCAAGGTTATTACCATGTAATATGTTACTATATATATATCATGTCATATATGTTAAAATGCATAAAATGGGATGTGATCATATGCATTGTCACTATAATATATTGATACCTATGTTAAATTGCATTTGAATTAAATTTTGTTGCCTCACTAAGTATATGCTTAGCGTATGATGACTTTCATGCGTAGGTTTTAAAGGAGCTTCGAGTGAAGAGTAGCCGAGCATCACTTTCATATTTTGGGAGGTATATCTCCATACTCATAGTAATGTAATGACATCCATCCTTTCTTTTGGAAATGTACTAGATGGCATGTATAATTAGTGGGGTTGCAATAACTTATCACTAAATATGTTGGGTTAATAGTTTTTGAATATGGAAGATGAACCTAGTAAGTCTTATTATGGTTATAAATTGTAATGGACTAAGTTTTTAGTAAATATGGATTCTAAGATAGAAAGTTTAAAAATCTGCCTAGAAATGTATGCAAAAGTAGTGTGTTCGAAAAATCAGCATAAATTCCACAATTAGAATTAGACAGTGAATCTTATATGTATGAACTACAAATTTTCTCTAGTTTCTTACAAAATTAACGGTGACTGATTTCGAGTTGTATGTAAAAGTTTTGAATTTTTATTCGAAGGAAGGTTAGAAAATAGGGTAGCAAAATTTTTGAAATTTTGGGCTGTGACGTGAATCTGAGGATTTATTTGAATTTTTGTGTAATGAATTTAGGCTAATAATTTATGTGGTTAGAAATCTTAATGAATCTAGTTTGATTATAAAATTTGGAACGAATTTTCGATGTCTATAAAAAAATTTATAAATTTTTAAGTAAAGGCAGTGCAGGCTGCCAATTTTCTATATTAAGAAAATATAAGGGTTTAATCTTTGTTAGTAACATCACTGACTCGTATTTGGTGATAAATACGGGAAAGGGATGTTACATTTATTGGTATCAGAGCCTCGGGTTTAGTCAATTCTGGATAGAAATTGAATTTAAAAATGAGTGGGAATTGTATACATGCCACTAGGATGTCATAATTACTAATGATTATGTGCAGATACTCTGATGCTCTATAATTAGTAATGCTACTCTATATTAAGAAACTTGTTGAAAATGTGTTCTGTTCAGATGTCGGACCATCAGGGTTCTAGACATGCGTTTGAACAGGAGGTTCCTGTGCAGAGTGGAAGTAACGAGGTAAATCAGAATATACCTCAGGAGCAATATGAAGGTTAGGCACCTGCACAAGGACAACAAAACATGCTAGTTCAAGATCGTGGACTATTCCTACAGGCATTAGATGATATCTTAAATAGACCGAAACCAATGTCCGTGCCAAGGGAGTTGAGGAAGTTGAAGGCAGCAGAGTTTCAAGGTGATTCTGATGTTGATCCGATGTCTGCAGACTTTTGGCTAAAGGATATTAAAATTTTGTTGGACTCTATTTGGTGTGATGATCAAGGAAGACTGGAAGGTGTAACATCACTTCTGATGGGGCCTGCTCGAATTTGGTGGACCACCATTACTGCTCAAATTCCTCAGGAACAAGTTACTTGTGAATTCTTTTTAAAAGAGTTCCAAAACAAGCACATTGGCGATGTTTTTATCGAGGATATGAGGACTCAATTTATGAATCTAACGCAAGCAAGCAGATCGATATATGAGTATAAGTGTGAGTTTAATAAGCTTAGTCGGTTTGCTATAGAGCTCATTCCGACGGAGAAGCACATAGATAATAAATTTGTGCGAGGCCTAGATCCGAAGTATAAAAAAGTCTTGGTTGCTCTTGATTTGTCTGAATTTCAAGTGGCGGTTAACCGAGCTAAAGGAATAGAAAGGGTGGAACAAGAAGAAGCTTTTGAGAAGAAAACACAGTCAATTAAGCGACCTGGAGGCCCTAGTGTTTTACCCTGGTCTAAACGGGGTAAAGGTTTTCAGCAGCAAGGATCAGTTGGGTCGATGTCGTCTGTAAAAAAGAATTCCTCTGCGGGTAAATCCAAACAAGTCTACAATAAAACTAGTGGAAGTAAATGTGATGGACTTTGGAATAGACCTGAATGCAAGAATTGTGGAAGAAGACATCCTGGTCGATGTTGGCATGCACCGGAGACAGTCTGCTATCAATGTGGGAAGTCGGGTCATTTCAAACGAGCATGTCCAGAATTACATGAGAATCAATCGGTGGTTGCTTCTCAGAGAAATAAAGGGAACCGAGGGTGGAATTCCCATCAAGGTGCATCAGAAGTTGCATCAAATCTGAAAGGCAAAGCTCCTACTCATGTATATAATATCAAGACCACAGAGAGTAAATATGATCCTGATGTGATATCAAGTATTCTTGAACTCTTTAATAGACCTATTTTTGCACAAATTGATCCTTTTTCCACTCATTCATATATTAGTTCTAGAATCGTACTAGAAAGAAACATTCCAGTAGAACTAATTAAGAGTGAGGTGGTAGCAACCAATCTGTTAGGCCAGAGTGCTAAGGTTAAGAGGATTTCCCATCAGTGTCCTATTAAAATTCAGAGTGTGGATTTACTCGCTGACCTTATGGAATTACCATTTTGTGAGTTCAAAATAATATTGGGGATGGATTGGTTATTTATATATGATGCTGTGTTGGAGTGCCGATTAAAAATATTAATTTTAAAGGCACCAAATAGATCATGAATAATATTCGTGGGGGAGAAGCCAAATCATCGTAGTGATCTTATTTCTACTATTGTTGCAAATGAAATGTTGATGGATGGTTGTGAAATAGATCCAACTCCCGAAATCGATACCTTGAAGAAGGGAGTGAAAATATAAGACATACCTACGATACGGGAATTCCCAGATGTATTCCCAGAAGAATTATCGGGCTACCTCCAGATAGAGAGGTAGAATTTGGAATTGATGTGTTACCTAGTACAACACCCATATCGATGGTACCGTATCGTATGGCACCTGTTGAACTCCGGGAACTCAAATCACAGCTACAAGAATTGCAGAATCGAGGTTTTATATGACAAAGCATATCACCATGGGGAGCACCTGTATTATTTGTAAAGAAGAAAGATGGATCGATGAGATTGTGTATCGATTATCGTCAACTTAATAAAGTGATGATAAAGAATAAATATCCATTACCAAGAATTGATGATCTCTTTGATCAATTAAAGGGGGCAGCATTGTTCTCTAAGATTGATCTTCGATCGGGCTATCATTAATTGAAGATTAAAGAGGGGGATATTCCAAAGACGGCTTTCAGGACTCGATATGGTCATTATGAATTCGTGGTGATGCCATTTGGATTAACTAATGCCCAGCAGCATTTATGGATTTGATGAACAGAATTTTTCAGCCATACCTGGACCAGTTTATATTGGTATTCTAGACGATATCTTGGTTTATTCTAAAACCAAAAAGGATCATGATGTTCATCTCAGAATAGTTCTTCAGATTTTGAGGGAGAAGAAATTATATGCCAAATTATCTAAATGTGAGTTTTGGCTTTCTGAGGTGACATTTCTTGGACATATAGTATCGGCTGAAGGAATTTGGGTTGATCCTCAGAAAATTCAAGCTATCATGGAGTGGAAACCTCCTAAAAATGTTGCAGAGGTTAGAAGTTTTCTCAGATTGGCAAGATATTACCGTCGGTTCGTGAAAGATTTCTCAATGATTGCTGCACCTATTACCAAATTGCTCAGGAAGAATGTACCTTTTATGTGGACTAAAGAATGTCAAGAAAGCTTTGAAAGATTGAAGAAAATCTTGACAGAAGCTCCAGTGTTAGTTCAACCTGAATCGGGTAAGAATTTTGTGGTGTATAGTGATTCATCGCATAATGGTTTGGGTTGTGTACTTATGCAAGACGAGAAAGTGGTGGCTTATGCTTCTAGGCAGCTTAAAACTCATGAGAGGAATTATCATACTCACGATTTGGAATTAGCTGCGGTTGTCTTTGCTTTAAAATTTTGGCGCCGCTACTTATATGGTGAAAGATGTTATATATACACGGACCACAAAAGCCTGAAATATCTTTTAATGCAGAAGGAGCTGAATCTAAGACAAAGGCGATGGATTGAGTTAATTAAGGATTATGATGCAATTATTGATTATCACCCGAGAAAGGCTAATGTGGTGGCTGATGCACTTAGCCGAAAGATGTTTTCAGCCCTGCGGATATCGAATGCTCAATTATCAATATTGGGTGATGGTGCTCTACTTGCTGAGCTGAACATCAAGTCTACTTTGATAGACAAAATAAAAGAATCACAGGAAACAGATGAAAAATGTTTAGAGAAAAAGAAGAAAGCTGAAATGGGAGAATCTTCAGACTTCGAAGTAAAGTCCAATGGATGTTTATATTAAAAAGGACGTGTTTATATTCCTAAAGATGATGAATTAAAAAAGGAAATTCTTACAGAAGCACATTATAGTCCTTTAACGAAGCACCCGGGAGGAAATAAAATGTATCAGGATTTGAAGAGCCATTTTTGGTGGCTAGGAATGAAAAGAGCTATAACGGAATTCGTGTCTAAATGCTTAACTTGTCAGCAAGTTAAAGCAGAACATCAAGTGCCATCAGGGTTACTTCAACCAATTGCTATTCTAGAATGGAAATGGGAAAGAGTGACTATGGACTTTGTAACCGGATTACCATTGACATCAAGTAAGAAAGACTTAATTTGGGTGATCGTGGATCGATTAACCAAATCATCATATTTCCTGCCGTCAGAACAGATTTCTCTTTGAATAAATATGCTGAGTTGTATATTCGGGAGATTGTTAGATTACATGGAGTTCTTATTTCCATTGTGTCTGACAAAGATCCAGGCTTACTTCTAGATTCTGGAAAGCACTACAGGAAGCATTGGGTACTTGATTGCATTTTAGTACTGCCTTCCACCCGCAAACTGATGGACAATCAGAGAGGACAATTCAGATTTTGGAAGATATGCTAAGAGCGTGTGTCATTGAGTTTGCAGGTTCGTGGGAAAAGTACTTACCGTTGGCTGAATTTGCGTATAACAACAGTTATCAGTCAAGTATTAAAATGGCACCGTATGAAGCTTTATATGGAAGAAAATGCCAGACACCGTTAAATTGGTTTGAGTTAGGAGACTGCAAGATTATCGGGCTTGACTTGATTCAAGAGGTAGAAAAAAAGTGAAGATAATTTGAGATAATCTAAGGCCAGCTTCCGATAGACAGAAGGCTTATTCAGATTTAAAAGGAAAAGATATTGAGTATCAGGTAGGAGACAAGGTATTTTTGAAAGTTTCACTATGGAAGAAAATAATGAGATTCGGAAGAAAAGGGAAGCTTAGTCCCAGATTCATTGGTCCGTATGAAATCTTGAAAAGAGTTGGACAGATGGCGTATCAATTGGCTTTACCACCAAAAATGAGCAAGATTCATGATGTTTTGGAAGATATGCTAAGAGCGTGTGTCATTGAGTTTGCAGGTTCGTGGGAAAAGTACTTACCGTTGGCTGAATTTGCGTATAACAACAGTTATCAGTCAAGTATTAAAATGGCACCGTATGAAGCTTTATATGGAAGAAAATGCCAGACACCGTTAAATTGGTTTGAGTTAGGAGACTGCAAGATTATCGGGCTTGACTTGATTCAAGAGGTAGAAAAAAAGTGAAGATAATTTGAGATAATCTAAGGGCAGCTTCCGATAGACAGAAGGCTTATTCAGATTTAAAAGGAAAAGATATTGAGTATCAGGTAGGAGACAAGGTATTTTTGAAAGTTTCACTATGGAAGAAAATAATGAGATTCGGAAGAAAAGGGAAGCTTAGTCCCAGATTCATTGGTCCGTATGAAATCTTGAAAAGAGTTGGACAGATGGCGTATCAATTGGCTTTACCACCAAAAATGAGCAAGATTCATGATGTTTTTCATGTATCGATGCTTCGCAAATATAGGTTGGATCCTTCTCATGTCATTTCACCTGCGGAAGTTGAGATGCAACCTGATTTGACATTTGAAGAAGAACCAGTAAAGATTTTAGCTCATGGGATGAATAAATTGAGGAACAAATTCTATTCCATTGGTTAAGGTGCTCTGGAAAAACCACAAAGTGGAAGAAGCCACATGGGAAACTTAAGAACGAATGAAAGAATAGTACATGTATTTGTTTAATCCAAGTACGTTCTAAAAATTCGAGGACGGATTTTTTTAGGGCGAGAGAATTGTAATATCCCATTATTTGATTAGTGACCAAAACGTAAAGAATCAAAAGTTAGTGGTTTTAGTTCAGGGACTAAAACGTAAAGTTTTAAAGTTTGGTGACAAAAGTGAAAAGTTGAGAAAAGTTCAAGGACTAACATGGTAATTTTCCCAATAATTATTTTTATTCCATAAATAGATAGATCATCTAAGGGTGTGGATCGAATATAAAAACTATGGTTTGATCTGATGTTTCTATTATTGGGAAATTACGGTTAAAGTTTAAGTGTAATTCGAGTAATCGTATGAGCTCGAAATTTTATGAAAATTTGAAGGAAGTCATAAAAAGACCCGAAGAGCATAACATCAAAGTTTTTAACCGTTTTTAAATCAGTTTAGATCTGATTCTATTCAGTATTTTGTATAGGTGGTGGAATGGCATTTTTGAAAATAAATTATTTCATTAATGGCATTTTAGACATTTCACCTATACTTTTTAATGAAAATTTATTATGGAAGAGGATAAAATATAGGTGTTGGCTTGTGATTGGTTATAACTAAGGGGTGAAATAGTCATTTGACTATTTTAGAGATTTTTATTTTTATATAGCCAAATTAGAAGACATTTGGCATTAAAATTAAAGATAGAAAAGACTAGAAATTTGCTCATCTTTCTCCCAAGTAGTCGAGACCCCTAGAAAGGTAAGAGCAAAAATTTCAATTCAATTTTTGGCTTGATTTACTTGGTTTTTGGTTAGAGACATGAAATAAGAAATTGATCTCCTTTGAATTCTCTATCTTTTGACATAAGTTTTGCTTAGTTTCCATATCTCTAAACTGAGTTTGATGATTAGGGTGGTTGAAGAGCATGTTAAGATTTCATGTTTTAAGGCTTAATCAAGTCAGAAATGGTGTTGTAGTGTTGTTTAGATGCTTGAAATGATGAAAACTTCTTGGTAAACCTATAGGGACCATTTCGGCAAAATGAATAATATTAGGGGAAATTTTGTAAAAATTATTTTGATGATGGATTTGATTAGAATGATGTTTTCTAAGTTGAATTATGTTGTTGTATTGAAGAAAACATCATTTAGGACCAATTTGTGAATTCTGTAAATTGGGTGAAATAAGTGAAAAATTGGAAAATATTCAAGAAGCATGGGCATGTTGTTTGCTATGATACAATGATTATTTTGATATTAATATTTTTGAAAATGGAGATGAAATATGGAAGTTTCCAAATTTTAGTTTATAAACCCCTAAGAGAGAATTTAGGGTTTAAAGGGAGATTATCAAACTATTGGTTGTAATGTATAATTTGAGATGAGATTAAAGTATTGGGAGCATGGTGGTTACAAAGAAGTACTTGGTTGAAAATATTAATTTTTCCATATTGGTATGTACATGTATTAGTAAAGGTTGGACATGTACTTAAGGTTGCTTGTGTCATGTATTTAATGTACAAACAGATAACAATCGAGTTCGAGTACAAACGAATGAAGAAAGAAGATAGAAAGTGCAATCAAGCTTAGTGAGGCTAGTATAAATTATAACTTTGAAAGTGTCAAGGTGAGTGCAATGCATGCATAGGATGATTTTTATGTCATTCATTATATAATTGACATGTTAAAAATATGTCTAGAATTGAGAATACATGAATGGATCACTACTTATCCATAGAATGTTATTTTACGTATGAATTGATTAATATGTATATATGTTGCCATGTATGAGATTATGATTGATATAAAGCCCAAAGTATGAGATAGGAAATTAAAAGTGTAGTTGGATATCCATAGAGTCATAAACAGCAGTATAAACATTTTAGCACTCTCGGTAGAGTGCAATTTATTGTAAGCACTTCAGGTAAAGTGCAAAATAATTAATAATTGTATACTCCGGTGAGTATACAAAAACACTTCAGTGTTAAGCACTTCCAGTAAAGTGCACCTAATATACTATACTCAAGTAAGTATAGGGGGGATGACTCGCGTACCAAAAATTTCCTTAATTCAATACTTGGGCTAAATGAATTGAAAAACAGGTTAAAAAGGCTTGAAAGCTCGATGATGAATATGTCAACGGCATTGGTAAGAATCAAGGTTATTACCATGTAATATGTTACTATATATATATCATGTCATATATGTTAAAATGGGAGGTGATCATATGCATTGTCACTGCAATATATTGATACCTATGTTAAATTGCATTTGAATTAAATGTTGTTGCCTCACTAAATATATGCTTAGCGTATGATGACTTTCATGCGTAGGTTTTAAAGGAGCTTCGAGTGAAGAGTAGCCGAGCATCACTTTCATATTTTGGGAGGTATATCTCCATACTCATAGTAATTTAATAACATCCATCCTTTCTTTTGGAAATGTACTAGATGGCATGTATAATTAGTGGGGTTGTAATAAATTATCACTAAATATGGTGGGTTAATAGTTGTTGAATATGGATGATGAACGTAGTAACTCCTATTATGGTTATAAATGGTAATGGGCTAATTTTTTAGTAAATATGGATTCTAAGATAGAAATTTTAAAAATCTGCCCAGAAATGTATGAAGAAGCAGTGTGTTCGAAAAATCAGCATAAACTCCACAATTGGAATTCGACAGTGAATCTTATATGTATGAACTAAAAATTTTGTCTAGTTTCTTACAAAATTAACGGTGACTAATTTCGAGTTGTATGTAAAAAGTTATGAATTTTTATTCGACGAAAGGTCAGAAAACAGGGTAGTAGAATTTTTGAAATTTCGGTTGTGACGTGAATCTAAGGATTTATTTGAATTTTTGTGTAATGAATTTAGGCTAATAATTTATATGGTTAGAAAGCATAATGAATCTAGTTTAATTATAAAATTTCGGAACGAATTTTCGATGTTTATAAAATATTTTATAAATTTTTAAGTAAAGGCAGTGCAGGCTGCCAATTTTCTATATTAAGAAAATATAAGGGTTTAATCTTTGTTAGTAACATCACTGACTCGTATTTGGTGATAAATACGGGAAAGGGATGTTACAATTTTAATAGCATTTGGTAATTATCTAGTATTAAAATTTATATAAACGAAATTATCTATAATTCCAATAATAATAATTTTGGTTTTACTTATATCGTGCACAACAAGTTTGTACACATGCTATTTAGTCGATATTTGTTCATTTTAATCATAGGGTGTGACCCTTGTAGGTTCATGTAACGTTAGCAGTAATATCCATAACAATTCTAATATTACAAGCAATGAGTGGCATCTAGCAATACATCATTGCTACCTAAGTTATATGAAGTTGTGGTTCGATTTAAAATTTTTTCGTGATTAACTTCTTTTATGTATTTCATCATTTTGTCCACATATCTAGATCATGCACAAGTCATGGATTAGTCACACTTGTATAGTCCATCTAATATTTCTTGATATCTTGAGTAGACTCTTATAAACGAATAACTATGTTATCCCATATCAATTTATTCGAGCATGGCCATGCATTTTCTAGTCTCACTCAATCAAGTGGCCTATGATATTACTCCTATTATGTAGGAGAGACAAATACTATCTTGATCAACCATATTCTGCTACATAGATTGTGACAAATCCTATCTTGAGCAATGTTGTGGCTGTCACATAATAATCCAAAAAACATGCTCATAGCGGGTCAGTCCAGTATGTCCTTCAATAACACATACTTATGTATTGATTTTGACATCTCCATGTTAATGACAACACTTTGTCATCAATTAACTACATATTAGTCTTAATACATTATTGTTGTCCATGCCCACAATAATTCTCGACTAAGGACATTCAAGAATAGCTATATTATTCTAAGGAGTTTATTATAATTCAGTTTATTTATATATGCACAGAATAAGACTGAAATAATAATAATGTCTTTATATTAATATACAAGATAAAATAAGTATGCATTTTACAACCATTTCATGATTGGTCTTTGGGCATACTCCAACATGTTGAATCAAGATCGGAGCTTGCGTCAAAGCTTCCTTCAACTTCACAAAAGCTTGTTGTCTCACTTCCGTCCATTCAAAACGAACATCCTTTTGTAACAACTTAGTCAAAGGAGTAGCAATCTTTGAAAACCCATCAACAAAGCGACGGTAATAACCTGTCAACCCCAAGAAAATATGAATCTCCATCACCAACCTAGGTTGTTTCCAGTTCACAACCACCTCAATATTCTGCGGATTCACACGAATACCTGCGGCCAAAACAATATGACCAAGAAAACCACTTCCTTAATCCAAAACTCGCATTTTCTCAACTTAGCATAAAGCTGATTATCCAACAAAGCTTGCAAAACAATTTGCAAGTGCCTATCATGATCCTCCTCAGTACGTGAGTACACACACAAGGATATCATCAATGAAAACTACCACAAAATGATCCAAGAACTCATGAAACAATGGGTTCATCATGTCCATGAAAGCTCAAGGCGCATTCATCAACCCAAACAGCATCACTAGAAATTTATAATGTCCGTAGCGCGTGCGAAAAGTTGTTTTTGGCACATCTCTGTCCTTCACCTTTAATTGATAGTATCCCGATCTCAAATCAATCTTAGAAAACACCGTAGCATATTGGAATTGATCAAACAGGTCATCAATCCGTGGCAAAGGATACTTGTTCTTAACCGTCAATTTGTTCAGTTGCTGATAATCTATGCACATCCTTATAGTGCCATCCTTTTTTTCACAAACAATACTAGAGCTTCCCAACGCGAAACACTAGGTTGGATGAAACCACGGTCCAACAAACCATGAAGCTGCGTCTTTAAATCCTTTAACTCTTTAGGTGCCATGGGATACGGAGCAATCGACATCGGAGCATTATCCGCATACGTCTCGATACAAAACTCTACCTCTTGATGAGTGTGCAAAAGTACTATTTTTCTTGCTCTTCTTACTCATGTTATTGTTAGACTTAGGCACATTTTAGTTGCATTATTAGGCACACATGCACAATTTCCTAGTTTCCTTTGTTATTGAGCTTGATATCACATTTTGGTTGTTTTTTGTGGAAAAGTCGTCGTTGGTGCACTTAATTTGTGCAAGATAGAATTACCATAGCAAGCAGGAATTGTCGTGGCAATTAAGGAGAACTCTGAAGGGTCTGCCGTGTCGATTGCCATCAATGACTGGATAAGTCCACCTAATTTGAGATAAGCACAAAAAGCAAGGGATAAATCCCAAAGATTTGGATTTCCATGTAGCATTTAAAGGAGATTAAAATTCAAGATTTATGAGGAGTTTTTTAAGATAAAGATAAAGGAGATTTATTATTTCTTTTATTTAATTTAATTCCAACTAAAACTTATCCTCATCAACAAACCTGATCGAATCATCTTCTACAAATGGAGACCAAATCGCGGCCTTGAGGGTGGCCGATTAGAGAGAAAAACAGGGGCTGATCGCATATCTTCTTCTTCATTGTTTCTATTCGATTCATGTTGGGGAATATTTCTTTAGTATTTCTTTTATACCTAGCCATGAACTAAACTAAATTGGCTTGGGTTATTGGGTTTTTGTGGTTGTGAAAACAATTGGATTTGTTTAGGTTTTTTATTGCTATTTAATTCAAAGATTGTCCATTCTTGATTCTTATTTTGATTTCGAGTGAATTGGGAGAGGATCTCGAGAGTTATCCATTTATCTAGCATCGGAAGAGTTAGATTCAAGAAACGAATGAGCATGATCTTCATTCAACAAATTGTTAATGGAGGTTAATCCATATTAGGAATAAGATTTGGATTTCATGGCTAATAAGAGAGTAAGATCGGTTGTTGTTCACCCAAGGTTAACGCAGGGATGTATCACCAAGGCATGCACAATAAACTAGTGTTTCGGTTAGGGATAACTAGAAGCCATTGAAGAACGCTTCACCGAGCTTTGAAGGAAGAAACTCAGTTGCTGCGACAATTGAACAATTTCCTCAGCAATCAAGTTGCCTTAGCAATCAATTTCCATGACAATTCATTCGGCATTCACACCACTACTCACGATAACTCGGCCTACTCTCTTATTTGATCACAATCTCTTTTATGTACTTGCGATTTATCTTACTTGTTATTCCCAAACACCTATCATCACCAATTACTTCTCTTTTCAGTGCAAGGAGTTAAAAATTAGAGTTTTACCAATCCCCGAGAAGATAATATCTTTACTATACTATTACTTGCGATGTGTATACTTGCACCGTTTGCATTGCACTCAAATCACGCAACACCTCCCTATTCGGTGGCAAACCAGGCAATTCTTCTGGAAACACCCCCGAAAAATCACAAATAGTATGGATATCCTGGGGACATATCTTTTTCATATTCAGATTCATAACATAAGCTAGGTATGCTTGACATCTAAACTCCAACAACTTTCGCGCTTCCAAAGTCAAAGCAGTATTGGATAAGAATTTAACATTCTCACCCACCACCAAAACTTCATAATCATCGGCAAGTTTCAATAAAACTCTCTTGGTTTCAAAATCAACCACATCTCTAAGCTTAACTAACCAATCCATACCCAAGATCACGTCAAAACCATAGAACGACAACTCCATCATATCAACCGCAAACACATGACCTTGGTATATCAAGGTATATCAAGCAATTGTGCATGCTCGCATAAAATATATGAATGTGTAGAACCAAAATCTATTAAAGAAAGTAGTGACATGGATTGCAAAGTGAAAGTACTAGCAATCACATCCGTGTCATTCCTTCCCTCACGATGCAATACACCCTCACAAGTCCTCTTCCCTCAGGTTGAACAACCATGGTATGAGCAACAACCCTTTGACATTTCTCCCTATGCTTAAATTACCTCAACCACGCCCACAACCTCTCTGCGGCACAACAGCAAGTGCAGGAGCCTACTGCAGATAATCACACCTCATGTGATCTCGCGAACCACAATTTCAACGAGTTTCAAGTGTTCCCTAACACACTTTCGTATGTCGCCTCCCACAACGGCCACAATCATGTGTTCGAACAAAAGTGTTATGACCTTGCTGCCCACACCCAATACTACCATCACCACGTCTCTAATCAGGGTGATATCTCCTATCTTGATTCTTCTTATACCGACCACCACCAATATCCGATTCTAAACTCTCTTCTTAGATGTAGAATTCCCTGAACGATAGGATAAACCCAGATTCTACTCTATATCCTTTGCTCGGGTAACCAGATCATCAAAATTCGTATAATCTAAAGCCAACATGTAAGTCTTCACTTTCTTAACCAGCCCATATCAGAAACGATCATATCATTGGCATTCGTCAGGAACCAGTTCTAAGGCATACTGACTCAAACGAACAAACTGAACCTCGTACTCTGATACGGTCAAGTTACCCTAAACCAGTGCCATAAAATCACGCTTCAATTCATCATAATAGCGAGTACCCAGATACTTCTTTCAAAAAGCAGTTCCAAAGAATTCCCAAGTCACATCAGCAGGTGCCATCCAGAGATAGTAGTCGATTGCCAACTATAAGAATCACCCTGAAGCAGGGACTCCGTGCAACCCAACTTATGGGCATATGTGCACTCCATTTGACCAAGAATCCTTTAAGTACTCACTAACCACTCCTTAGACGCTTCCAGAGGCAAACCTCTAAACTCAGTACCTCCCAAGCTACGCAATCGTTCCAACGAAAGTCTAGGATTAACAGGTGTAGGTTTCGGTACAGCCACATGTACTCCAGCCACAGCTGCTTGAAACGCTCTAGTCATCGCCTGTATCAAAGGCGCCATATCACCAAACACTGGCCCAACTGGCATAGGTGGTGCTTTCTCTATATTCTTAGGTGGAATAGGCGGAGGGGGTGGCAACCCTCTATGAGGTACAACCTCCTCCTAATTTCCCTGCCCAGTGGCAGCAGTAATCGTACCCAATCGTAACTCTCTCAGTCCTATTTCAAAATAATATGAAACTATGGCATAAAAATGCAACAATAAAAACAATTAGGCCAGCTAGTGCAAGAATCCAAGATGTTCACATTTCAAGTCAAAATCATTTTTTACTTGTAGTAATAAGACAATGGGTCCCCAAGTTTTCACCCCAACATAGCAAATATTAACTAAGGAATCATGTTATCAAACACCGTGCATAACCCACAATTCAATCAACAACATCACAACCAACACAAATTACCTCCTAATTATCGCAAACCTGGCTCTGATACCAACAAATATAACCCCCTTGACCTGGTCTAACCACTATACCGAGCCGAGGGAGCTACATTGGGTTTACAGAAGAAAACTCGTTAAGGCTCATCTCGATAAACGACCTTTTTTCCTTGTCTAGATGCAATTAAAGAACCTATGGTGAACTTACTAGCAGTGACAAAAAATTATTACAACGATCATTGGTTTGGCATTCAATTAAACAAACACGTGATATAGGGACTAATTTGCAAAACAAAAAAAACTACAATGATTTAATCAAAGTTAGAGTTACCTATCTTTAATTAGTCATATTACATGCTCATTGGTCAAATTACAACTTAAAACAACATTCCAAACTTTTACAATAGCATGCTTAACATTTAGGGACCGAAACGTAAGCATAGAAACTTCAAGATTTCACATTAACTAACATAACTGCTAGCCGTATCGGTACACGAAGAGGGTGTATCGGTACGCTTTGGCCAATTCAAAATCCCTAATTTTCAATAGCTCAAAACCGTATTGATACGCATACATGTATTGGCACACCTTGCCAAAATACACCACCCCATACCGAAACACTTGCTCCAAAACAGAGAGTTTAGCAAACATACTCCCAAACAACAATTAGGCCTCCATTGCCATTATTACTATTTAACTAGTTTTAAAACCATACTTGTGAAAACTCAACTCTTGGAATTCCTTTCTTGCTCGCTTGCTGCCTCGAAAACCTTACTTATCTGCATTGATGAGAAAGGAGAGCGTAAACATAAAAGCTTAGTGAGGGACGCTCAAGAAAACACTCAACAATGCTTTTTAAACCATTTGTTCAAAATCATATATTCCTAGAATCATGCCCAAAACATCTCATGATTTATTCTTATTCTAAAACAAGTTGGATAAACCATTTCTAAACACGTATCAATGATTTCTAGCATTTTCAAAAGCAAACCACAATTTAAGCCTTCAAATGCTTGTTCATCTATTAGCAAAGCTTAAAGAGCATCTCATGTATAAACCACATTATACAAATTCTATATACAAATCATGATACATAAACTCTCATATATTGGCATTTGATTTGACCCAAAACAAAACCATTTCTATTTGCAAAATCACATCGGATACACGGATTTCCCAAGTGGCTTCTCTACCGCTTTCTACATACATCCTCGAACCGGAGCATCGGAACAATTACCACCTCAATGGTTACGATGTATAATATCCACCAACGGGAGAATCTATCTCATTTCTACCTCAACAGCTACGGTTCCCATGGGGGAGCTACCTCTAACCCAATGAGGCGACTTATTATAGTGCACTTTAAACCCTATGGCTAGCCAACTATATCCTATAACATTTAGTCATTGTCACTTGTCAATATGTAGTTTCAAACCTTGTTACCTCAATCTTTTGCATATGTCTCAACAAACCAATTTCCAATATACCATTTCGCATGCAATAAACCATGTAATAAGAATTTTCTAAAATCATGTTGCAATCCATTTTCTAAATTTATAAACCATTATCATGGGATCAATTGCAACTTGTTTCAATTCTAAAACATGCATATAACAGTAGGTAATCAAATCTATTTCAAGAGCATGAGAATTTATTTAAATGGGAACCGAAAATGAGAGTGAAATCTTCCAATACTTACTTCTGAGCTTAGATCAGCGTTTCAAGCTAAATCTAAACTCCCAAAATCACTTTCAAACCTTTTAGAAAGCTGAAAGCCATGTTTCCACTCACTGACAACGCCAAGCTCTACTCACCGATCCAAAAATTAAGCGTCAAAAGCTATAGAAACCTCACTTAACGATAAAGGATCAACATCTTGTGTTTTATTCACGTAACAACCAAGGATTAATGCATCTCTATGCATCTATAATTCCAGCAACAACAACTCTTCACTTCGCCTAACTAAAATCCAACAATCGCCTTCCAAAAATAACTAAAACATCGCCAACTTCAATCTAAACATAACCTAGCCGTAGCTCAACAATTTGATCATCAAATCAACAACATTTATCATCATAACCATCACATAACTCCAACAACCTTCTAAGAACATAAACACCCCAAATCTAACTATTCTAAACCTAGAAATTAGCAATTTGATTAGTTTTGGGATTTTTTTGTAAATCTCTTTTCATATCATTAAAACACGCTTTAGATATGATCTAAATCAATCAATACCACAGCCATTTAATCCATAAAAAAGATTAATAAATTTCCTCATTAAAACTCAATTAAAACATTATTTCATCATTGAATAATCAAATCATCATTAAAAATCAAATCAAAAGGATCAAGAACTTGGGAAATTTTGTAAAGAACCTTACATTAGAGAAGAAAAACGCAGCTCACCTCTAATGGATTTTTTCCCCTTAGTTGGATTGGTTACATATAAAAACAAGATCAAAGCAATAAGGTTTTGATAGGAAACCAATAGGAATTCATTTGATAACGAAAGATTAGAGAAAATAACAATTTACCTTAATATTTTGAAGAAGAAAAGAGTGTTTGGCTGGAGAGAATTTGAGAGAAATTCTTTTTTTTAGAAAGTAGTTACGTAAAGTTTTGTTTTAAGTAATTAATTATAAAATTAATTCTCCCAACATTTTATATTTTCCAAAACCATTTTAAAAATATCCAATTAAGGGATAAAGTCTGATGTTAGACTTTGGTCAAATAGCTCCTTAAAGATTCAACTTTTTTGACTCTTTTACAAAATAGTCACTAAAAATAGTTTTCAAACTTTACATTTTGGTCACCAGCTAAAATGTCACATTTCCAAAACCTATTTCCCAAATTTGACCTCACCAAAAATATCCACATATTAAATAATGATTTTTAGACATTTATTTCGACCAAAAACCATTTAATTTGAATTGATTCCTGAAACTAGTTTGAACCGCTTAATTCGGTTCGACCGAACTGTCTAGTCTATCCAACTAACTTTTAGAACCAAATTTGGGGTGTTACAATAACTGAAATAGGTGAACTCATTTTTGTGTTTTAAATGAATAGATGTTTAAATGTTTGATTATGTTATGTTCTATTTGATATGCAATTACTCTATTATTTGTCAGTAACTTCTTTATGCCGATTTTCGACTAGGTCAATGTAACGACCCAGATTTTGGAATTCAAGGGTTAATTTTTACCCGAAGCTTTGGCTTCATGTTTGGTTTGAAAGTATGGGCATTTCTTTGGGCTTGCCTTGTTATTTGGTTGGATTGTGTTTGGAAAGATGAAGGATAGGCAGATGTGTAATTTTGTCCCTTTTGGAGAGGGAGTGACTCATCACTCATTTAATTTCTATAGAAAAGAAATGTGGGTGATATCATCTTGTTCCCCCTATGCACCACCAACCCCTTCTTCATCCTTACACCTTGCACCCATGTTAAAGGTCCAATATTTGTTAATTTGAAGCAATTTTTGAAATCAATGGTTTAGGATAAGTTGTTCATCATCTAATGATCTACAAGTCAATGTAAGGATTGATAGATTTTGTGGAGTTTGGAAAGTGAGAGTTGGTGGGGGTTGTGGAGGATGAACGGGAATGAGGATTTTAAACCCCTTTTCTGTTATAAAGCTTCATTTTTTATGTTTTCTTAACCTTCTCGTAATGTTGTAACCATTTTGCTACATAACCTTGTAGTGAAAGAGGTGAGAGAACCATCTAAGGATCTTGGAAAGAGGAAGTTTTCAAAAGCTTGTTGGAGGTTTCTTTCTCAACAAGGAATCAAGGTTGGTACAGTACTAACTCCCTTGTATTCTTGGAAATCATAAAGTTAGATTTTTTGTGCTTGGTTTGATGTTTTGGTTGGTTGAGAGCTTGAAATCCCATTAATGGTGAAATTCGGATTTGATGTTAAAATGATGTAAAAATGATAGGAACCCACTTTAATCATCTTTCATGACATGTAGGTGTGTTTTAGAGCTTAAAATGAAGCTTAGGGGAGTTGGGAGTGTTTTGTGAGCTCCAAAACTAGTTTCTAGGCTTGTGTACCGATACCGGATGACCTGGTATCAGTACCTCCTTATTTTTATGGCAGAACTCAAGTAAAGTTTGTATGGGTATCGATACGCATAAGTGGGTATCGATACCCTCTGTTCCACCTAAATTTTAGTAGCATTTTTGGGTATCGATACGCTTGGGGGCGAATGAGGATTTTAAACCCCTTTTAAAGTGAGAGTTGGTGGGGGTTGTGGAGGATGAACGGGAATGAGGATTTTAAACCCTTTTTCTGTTATAAAGCTTCCTTTTTTATGTTTTCTTAACCTTCTCGTAATGTTGTAACCATTTTGTTGCATGACCTTGTACTGAAATAGGTGAGAGAACCATCTAAGGATCTTGGAAAGAGGAAGTTTTCAAGAGCTTGTTGGAGGTTTCTTTCTCAACAAGGAATCAAGGTTAGTACACTACTAACTCCATTGTATTCTTGGAAATCATAAAGTTAGATTTTTTGTGCTTGGTTTGATGTTTTGGTTGGTTGAGAGCTTGAAATCCCATTAATGGTGAAATTCAGATTTGATGTTAAAATGATGTAAAAATGATAGGAACCCACTTTAATCATCTTTCATAACATGTAGGTGTGTTTTAGAGCTTAAAAATGAAGCTTAGGGGGAGTTGGGAGTGTTTTGTGAGCTCCAAAACTAGTTTCTAGGCTTGTGTACCGATACCGGATGACCTGGTATCAGTACCTCCTTATTTTTATGGCAGAACTCAAGTAAAGTTTGTAGGGGTATCGATACGCATAAGTGGGTATCGATACCCTCTGTTCCACCTAAATTTTAGTAGCGTTTTGGGTATTAATACGCTTGGGGGCGAATCGATACCTACGGGTATATCGATACACAGCCCTATGTATTGGTAGCGAGTGTTAGATAAACCCATGTTGTATGTTGGTAGGGTATCGATACTCTTAGGTGAATATTAGTACCCATAGAAGCGTATCGATACCCTCATGTGGGTATCAGTACTCGCTGGGCAATCTGCCCAAAAATCATGATTTATTTTTGATGGACCAATAATTTGAGGGCTAGGGCCCAATGGGTTTCTAATAGGTTAAAATGAATAGTAAATTTAAGAAACTGAGAATCGAACCTCATATACAAGCATACTGAGTAATAACTTGGTAAATGATGTGTAACTTGTTTGTAATAACAACCATAAGGATCCTTGGTGGACTATGTGTGTTTGGGTTACTTGATTGATGAGATCCAGATACCAAGTCAGAGTGTTGCAACACCAAGAGATGAGCTTTTAGATGTATGTTCCCGAGGTTGTATGATATTAAGCCTCATCTGATGATTCTTGATGAGAGATTTTGAGTACGAGTGTACGTTCCCAAGGCTGTTTGACACTGGGCCTCACTCTAAGTGTACGTTCCTGAGGTTGTGTGACATCGGGTCTTACTCTAGGTTTGTTGGTATGGTGCATGTGCGGCGTGTAAGACTATTGCATTATTTGTTCCTATGTGTTTATGAGACTAGAGGTAGCGCCACATGAATTATGTTGCCATGTGTCATTATTAGCTACATGCTCTTATTTATGATTTGCATGAATCATGCTTGACCTATGGCTCGGTTGGCGGGTATGGGAGCTAGAGTGGGAGGACTCAAAACTTCTCCAACAACTCGCATTCATTTTCTAGGAGAAATAAAAACCGTTCAAACCAAGGGAGAGTTGATTCCAACTGAAGTTCAAGATCAGAACGTAGGTCAGAGTCTACTAGCCGTATGAGGCCTACATCGTCCTCACCCATGAAGAGTCATGGGGGATCACAAAGGAGTACGGACGTACCAATTTGCGATCAGTGTGGATGTAGGCATAGAGGCAAGTGTTGGGGGACATCTAAATTTTGCTTTGAGTGTGGATCACTAGACCATTTTGTGAGGGATTGTCCGGCAGCTGCTAACACCTCCCGAGTCCAGACTCAAGGGACCTCTTACCCAGCTCAGATGGGTCGGGGCTTTACTAGAGGCGGATCGGGCCATATGTCCAAACATCATAGTGGGGATAAAGTCTAGCGTGGCAGTACGCGGTCAAGGCTCAAGAGGACTATGAGACTACCGATGAGATCTCAGGTATGTTTACCTTGTTTTCAGTTCCTATTGTTGCTCTTGTGGATTCGGGGTCTACACATTCCTACATTCATAGTAGAATATCTCAACAGTGGGGTATTCCTACCAAGGATCTTGAGTGTAACGCCTCAGTTTTTGGCCTAAGAGTTTTAGGTTGATTAAACGATCCGGTGGATCGAGATTCGAGATTTAAAACGGAAATAAATATTTTTGGTGTTAGAAAAATATGGGTAAAATATCTTAAATTCATTATTTAATATATGGATATTTTTTAAATTCAAATTTGAAAAATGGAATTTGGAAATTTGACACTTTGTCTAGTGACCAAAATGTAAAGAATGAAAAACTATTTTAGTGACTATTTTGAAAAGGGGTCAAATCTTAAAAAATTTAAGGAGCAATTTTCCCAAATTTTTTAATATGATTTTCCTCTTAACTTGGATTATTTTTAATGAGTTTTAATTAGGAAAATTAAAGGGGATTTAATTAAGGAAAGGTGGTTATTTTCCTAAAACTACTTTTGATGTAACTTTTTTCTCTGGCGCTTTTCTCTCAAAGTCTCTTCAGCCAAACACACTCTTCGGAATCAAAGATTTGAGGTAATGATCTTGATTTCTTAAGCTCTTGATTTCTAATGGATTCTTCAATCTTGTTTTCCAAAAGCTCGTTATTTTCCTTTGTTTTTCAAGAGTAAAACATCCAATTGAAAGGAATTTCACTCATTAGAGGTATGGTTCGTTCTTCTCCTCTAATGAATGGTTATTTACTGAAATTCCCAAGTGTTTGATCATTTTTTAATGTTTTCTAATGAGTTTTAATGATTTAATTATGGAAATGGTTAAATCAAGGTTTAATTGATATGATTGAGTAATTTTCATGTTGGATCTATTTTGTTGAGTTCTTTATTGGTTTTAATCATGATTTTGATGATTAATAATTTTAATAAGTTGGTTTTAACATTGGAATCTTGAAACTAAGTGAATCTCTAATTTCTTAGGTTGTTAGTGATGTGTTTTTGGTGAGTTTTGGGTGTTTAATGAATGCTGGAAGGATGATATTGAGTTGTTTTTGGATGTTAACTAAAGGTAATTGATGGATTAAACCTTTAGGTTTTGGCTGGGTTGAGTTTGGAAGATGTTTGATGTTGTTTTTGGTTGTTGTGGAGGGGTTTTGGTTAGATTTGTTGTGGTTTAATGTTGTTGAGCCTTTAAATGCATTTTGATGCATTGAATCCTCTATTTTGTGAGGCTAAATCAGGGGAGGTTGATCCTCAAGCTTGTGGCACCATTTCGGAAGCTTTGGAGGAGTAGTTTGCACCGGCAAACGAGATTTTGCGAAGTCGGAGAGTGAGAACATAGATTTTAGCTTTGAAATGGTTTAAATGGTATTTTGGGAGTGTAACCATTTTGACACGGTCTAGTCGCAAGACCACTGAGCGAGCTACACTAGATTTACCAAAGAAAACTCGAAAAGGTTCACCTCGATAAACGACCATTTTTTCTTTTACATTATCTAGATACAATATTATAACCTATGCTGAGTGATAAGGCAAAGGGTGAAAACTCAACTCAATTGGGCATCGGGTCGACATCCAAGTGCACTCAATTGCAATTTAGGGACCAAATTGAAATTCTTGAAAATTAGAGGGACTTCTACCATTTTGAGTTTACCAATCTTTAATTAGGTCCATTTAAAACATACTTGTGAAATTTCGTCTCAAACCAAGCTCATTTGCATTATCAATTAAGCATTGCCAATTTTTAGGGACCAAAATGTAAATCTATAAAACTAAAAGGACTTACTTAAGATTTGATTTGACAATCCTCAATTAGTCAGCTGCCATGCATACATATCAAATTTCAGCTTAAAATGATCATCCAAACCCATCCAATTGCGTACCTAACAACCAGGGACCAAAATATAACTTTAGAAACTATTTTTCAGCATAACGAATGAGTCCCCATGAAAGGTATTGAAACCTATCAAAGTGGTTTCAAAACCTGGGCTCCAGTAGCTTAAATTTTTCCCCTAGTTTCGAAACCTGTCTGTAGGTTCACAAAATCCGCACGCTCGAAACACTTTGGAACCTTCCTAAACACATCTGAAATAGCCCCAAACATCATTTAAGACTCAAGCATCAATACCACAGCAACATAAAAACATCATAACAACCAAAGACCACTACGATGTGAGGGGGTGGGCATTACAGCAACAAAGGAAGTCTTATAGGCTTGATTTCTACCCAACATGCTTACATTTCCCAAAAGCCCCCAAATCAAAGCATAGTCTAACATCAAAACCATTTATGAGTCCAAATAGGCAATATAAACTTGCTACATAACTAGGGAGTTCAAACACATACTCCCAAAACATATAGGTACTCTCCTATTGCCACTTATTACTATTTAGTAAACGTAAAACCATACTTGAGCGATGATACGCCTCTTGGAAGTTCCCATTGCTTTCTCGCTGCCTTACTCAGTCTATTTCTCTGCATTGCTAGAAAAGAGAGCGTAAGCATAAATGCCTAGTGAGGGTCGCTCGATTAAAAACCAACAACAATGCATTTTAAAACCATTTCTTAAGTGTAAATCATCTTTCATCATGCTCAATTATATATCATGCTTTAAAACCCTTTTAAAGCAAAATCATCAATCATTTAAAACATGTATCATAAATCTCATGCATTAACCATAATGCAAATCTCAAGCCAAAGCTTCTCATGATTGTTTCTCATAAAGCATATCACAAAATAGAGTCTCATGTATAAATCTCATTATACAAAACCATTTACAAATCATGATACATGTAATCTCATATATTGGCATTCAAGTGACACGGATAGAACTACCCCCATCCTTGGATAGCACTACCCCTATCCATTCATGTTCAGATATGTGGATTCCTTAATGGCACTACCTCCATCAAGTCTCATGGTGAAACTACCCTCACTATAATCTCACTTCGGCCAGGATGGCACTACCCCCATTGCCCGCATGTGATAGCACTACCCCTATCACTTCACAATAGCACTACCCCTATTGTGTAACCAAAGAATTTGTCTCACGTATGAATTTTCTATTTTAGAGTGTAGTTTAATCCTATTGGTCGACCAATTATATCCAACAATAATATAAATCTCATCACATGCCAATATACACTTAAAAATCATGTTACCTTACTATTTTTCAATGCATAAACATAAACCATTTCTCATCCCATTTCAAAAGCATGAACAATGCACAGCATTTTCTCAACAAGATATAATCTCTTTAAAATCATAAATTAATCTCATGGGATCACATGAATCATCTCACAATTCATAAAACATGCATAAATAGTAGGTAACAAATTTTTTTCCAAAATATAAGCATGATTAACAAAAACAATAGCAAAACAGAAATACCGAGAGAAAAATCTTCCATACTTACTTTCGAGCATAGATTAGCGTTTCAAGCTCAATCTAAACCTCCAAAATATTTCTTTCAAACCTTTGAAAGCATTTAAATCCATTTCCACTCACCGATAATGCTTCGCTTGCTTTGTCAAAGCGATTTCAAGCCTCCAAATCAACCGAGACTTCTTCCAACGTTGTCGGATCAACCTCCCCTGCTTCTAACCAAAATAAAACAGAGGATTAATGCACATTCTTGCATCAAAATCTCCAGCAACTTAAATCCACAACTCACTCTAACAAAAAACCACAAACGACATTCAAAATCAACTGAAAACATCGGTGAATCCATTCTAAACAATCCTCAACCATTACCCATCGAGATTAACCTTTAAACAACATCAAAACACATCTAAAAACATTTACTCAACAATCTTTTACCACCAGCAACCATTAAACAACACAAACAAGCCATAATCTCAAAGATTTCAACCTAGAAATCTAGAAATTCACCTAGTTTCGGGATTACAACATTAAAACCCACTTTACCACATTATTAATCATTAATATTATGGTTAAAATCAATTCAAAACCCATCAATAACAATCCAAAATGAATCCCAACCATTTTCATCAATTAAACCTCAATCAAAGCTTAATTAAAGCAAGATATCATCCCCTTTAACTCAAATCATTTTAGAAAACAAATTACAAGAGTCAAGAACTTGGGAATTTCAATAAAGAACCTTTTTTAGAAGAGAATTTAGGAGATCACCTCTAACAAAAGCTTTTCCCCTGTTTGGAAAAGATTTAGATGAAAACCTTCAAGAAATCCAATGCTAGTTGATGTAGAAATATAGGGATCAATTTAAGAAACCAAAAAGGAAATTAAATCAATTGATTTCTCATCATTTTAGTGAAAGAAGTTCAGTTTGGCAAGTGAGAAAGTAGAGAGAAAGGAGATGAGAAAATAGGAAGTTACGTAAGAAATGTTTAAGCCTTTTTGAAAATTCCTTTTATTAAAGCATTTAATAAATCATTTTAATAAACCTTTAAAAATACCAAAATAAGGGAAAAGGCTAAAAATACCTTGGTGTAATAGCTCCCTAAAGATTCTAAGCCTTGACTCCTTTTAATTTAGCCATCAAAATACATTTTACAATCTTTACAATTTAGTCACTTTTCTTAAAATGTCATTTAAAACAAATCTATTTTGTCAAATTGAACCCACTGAAACCTTAAAAACATCACCTTAGGATTTTAGAACATTTTTCCATATTTTATCTCACTCAAAAACCTTTTATTTCAAAAACCCACCAATACTTGTTTAAGCATGTTTTGAGTATGTTTTATACTATTTTGATCATATTTTGATGATGGATGCATTGGGAAAATAATCCATGTAAGTATGAGGAATACTTGTTAATGCAGGGTTTAATGCATTGAAAATGGTTTTGATTGTTGCTTATAAAAACAATGAGGTACATGTTTAATAATGAATTATATGGCAAGTGATGTGGTTTAAAATGTTATCAGATATTGTTGGCCAGCCATAGGATTGATAGTGCACTATAAAAAGTCGCATTGAGTGTTGAGGGGTTTATGCGTACCGAATACTCTACCACGAGTACCTAAATGGTTGAGGGGTTATATGGTACCGAAAACTCCCGTTAGTGGAGTATACATCTAACCAATGATTTGGTTGTGATGGTACCCGGTTGTGATTGTACCTTAATTCTAGTTGAGATTGCATGAAGTACTGAGAGGACACTTGTTGAATCTGTGTATCCGATGTAATATTTTGTAAAGTGGAACTTGGTTATGATCACTTGAAAGCCAATATAATTTATAATATATCATGTTGATGGATTATGTCGAATAATATTGGTTTATACATGTTTACTCTTTAAGCCTTGCATATGGGTTATTATGCATAGAAAACCTTAAATTGAGGGTTAGAAAATGGGATTTTGTTGTTGATCCATGATACATGTTGCATACAGTTTAATATACAGTTTTAGAAATGTCAAGTGCATGGTTTAAAAGGCATTGATGATGTTTTGAATGATGTTTAAATGATGAACTCAATAAGAGTTTGAAATTGGTTTTAAATGCATTAATGATGTTTTGTTTTGAGCACTCCTCATTAAGCCTAGTGTGCTTACGCTCTCTTTGTCCATCAATGCATAGAATTAAAGGTTCGAGGTAGCGAGCAAGCAAAGGGAAATCCAAGGACTTGATTTGCTCAAAAGTATGATTTTCAAACTAGACTAGTAGTAATAAAGGCAATGGGGTTCATTGTTGTTTGGGAGTGTTATTTGCTAAACTCTTAGTTTATGCAAGTTTATATTGTTGTTGTGGAGTTGTATGAGGCTCTATATGTTTTGTTTTGATGTGGATTTATGTTTCGTGTGTTGGTTGGTTCGGTTCTTAGGAAGCATGCCTTTAGAATTTTGATTGAAGTATGGTGTTATGATTTGATCATGTTTCCTTGATATTCTGGCATAGTTCGATCTTGGTTTAGCGATGTATATGTTTGAGGCATGTTTAATCATGATTGAATCCATGATTATATGAAAAACCAACAATTTTGGCCACTACAGGCTTGGGTGTATTGGTATGCGTAGCTCTATACCGATACGAGTAAGCTTAATTTGAGGATGGATTTTGATACACTGGCACCTGTATCAATACGGGCATGTGTATTTTGGCAAGGTGTACCGATACGCGAAGAGCTGTATCGGTACGGTTTTTGAGCTACTAGAATATGTAATTTTAAAAAGATGAAAGTGTACCGATACACTTGTTTGTGTACCAGTACGGGCTACAGTTATTTCTATTAATGTGATATGTTAGAGTTTCTAATTCTTTCATTTTGGTTCCTGATATTTGTGTATGCAATTGTATGAGTTTAGAGTATCATTTTGAGCTGAAATTTGGCAAACCAACGTATAACCTGGATAATTGAGGATTGTTAACCTTAAATCTAAGTAAGTCCTCCTAATTCCCTATATTTGCAATTTGGTCTTTAAATCGCAAATACGCGCAATTGAATGTCAATTCGACGCTCGATTCAATTGAGTTTTCGCCCGCTGCCAGCATGCACACCATAGGATATAATGTTGCATCTAGATAAGATAAAAAGAAAAAAATGGGCCTAAGTTTAGTTACTGTTTCGGGTTTTGTTTCGGCAAAACCCAATATAGCTCGCTCAGTTTGGTCTGGCGTCTAGGCCGAGTCGAGAGGGTTACATTGAGGTAGAGGTCAGTTTGACTAGTCCCTTGGGGGTATGATGTTTTACTAGATAAAATTTATTGGAGGTGTTTGATTGAGGTTCATGGTTTAATCTTTCCACCTGAATTGATAGTGTTATTGTTTCAAGAGTTTGATGTTATCTTATGGATGGATTGGTTGTCTGACCATGATGCACGTATGGGTTTTAGGGCAAAGAGCCTTAAGTTTCATGGTTTGGATGGGGCCAAGCTAGTTGTAAAGGGTGAGAGGAATCTTTGTCTTTCCGATATAGTTTCGGTTTTGGCGGCACAAATGATGATCCAACAAGGTTACGAGGCCTTCTTCGCTCGTGTAGTAGACACAATTATTGAGGGTTCGACGCTTGAGAGCCATCAAACTGTTAGAGAGATTGTCGATGTGTTTCTAGAAGAGTTACCCGAACTTTCTCCAGATCATGAGCTAGATTTTCGGATAATTGTGATGCCTAACGCGATACTTGTATCGATTACTCTGTATCGTATGGCACCCACAGAGTTGAGTGAGTTAAAGAATCAAATCCAAGAGTTGTTGGAAAGAGGTTTCATTCAACCAAGCATCTCACCTTGGGGTGTACCTGTCTTTTTTGTTAAGAAGAATGATGGTTCGATGAGAATGTGTATTGATTACCGTCAGCTCAACAAAGTAGTGGTAAATAACCGTTATCCCCTACCAAAGATAGATGACTTGTTTGAACTTGAGAGGTGATCTTGTGTTATCAAAGATCGACTTGAGGTCAGGTTACTACTAGTCGAAGGTAGTAGAAGAGGATCATGAGAAAACCGCTTTCAAGATGCGGTATGGGTACTATGAATTCTTGGTGATGCCTTTCGGGCTTACCAATGCACCAAGGGATTTTATAGACCTGATGAACCGAATCTTTCAGCCTTACCTAGATTAGTTTTTAGTGGTATTCATAGATGATATCTCGGTATATTCGAGGTCAGAGGAGAAGCACAACTATCATCTCTGTGTTGTTCTTCAAACCTTGAGAAAGAGACAGCTTTTTGCTAAGTTCATCAAGTGTGAGTTTTGGCTTTTAGAGGTGACATTTTGGGGCCACATTGTTGCAATGGATGGGATCCATGTTTAACCACAAAATATTCAAACTGTGGTGGAGTGGAAACCACCTAGAAATATCGTAGAAGTCCGTAGTTTTCTTGGGCTTATAGGTATTATCGTCGTTTCGTCAAGGAATTTTCCATCATAGAGGAACTTATGACCAAGTTGTTACAGAAATGAGTTCCATTTGAGTGGAACGAAAGAAGGCAAAAAAGCTTCGAGCAGCTAAAGACTTGTCTTAGGGAAACACCAGTCTTGACGCAACCCGAATCGGGAAAGAATTATGTTGTGTTTAGCGATGCTTCATTGAATGAAATTGGTTGTGTTCTCATGCAAGAGGGTAAAGTGGTTGCTTATGCCTCAAGACAACTTAAGACTTATGAGCAAAATTACGCGATTATCTCCGCTTTAAAGATTTGGATGCATTATCTGTAGGGGAAAAGTGTTACATCTACACCGATCACAATAGTTTGAAGTACCTACTCACTCAAAATGAGTTGAATCTGAGCCAAAGGTGATGGATTGAGTTGTTGAAAGACTATGATTGCATCATATAGTATCATCATGGTAAAGCTAATGTGGTGATTGATGCCTTGAGTAGGAAGTCTATGTTAGACTTGAGGGCGATGTTTGCCCAGTTGAGGATGACCGAGATTGGTGGGTTGTTAGCTGAGCTTCATGTAGATCCCACCTTAGTGCAAGAGATCAAGGGGGTGTAAGTGTTAGATGAAGAGCTGGCGGCAAAAATTGAGATGGTTCAGAGGGGCGAGGCATCCAATTTTGAAGTGCGGGACAGTGGGTGTCTTGTACTTCAAGGGTCAGCTATGTGTTCTAGCTTTGGAGGATTTGAGAGAACACGTCCTATAAGAGGCGCAACGTAGCCCATTTGCTGTGTATCCGGGTAATAACAAAATATATCAAGATTTTCATCTTTATTATTGGTGGTCTAATATGAAAAGATATGTATATGAGTTTGTGACAAGATGTTTAGCTTGTCAGCAAGTTAAGGCCGAACATTAGGTTCTTTCATATTTGCTTCAGCCCTTTCAAATTCTACAATGGAAGTGAGATCGGGTGACCATAGGCTTTGTAATGGGTTTGCCTTTGACACAAAAGAAGCATGATGCTATATGGGTAATAGTGGACCGTTTGACCAAGTTTGCTAATTTTTTACCAATACATATGGATTTCATACTCGAGAGGTTGGCATAATTGTACATCCAAGAGATAGTGTGGTTGCACGAAGTGCCGTCATCAATTATATTGGATAAAGATCCATATTTCACGGTGGAAAAAAGATTCATGAAGCCTTGGACGCCAAGTTACATTTTAGTATAGCTTTTCATTCTTAGACAAATGGTCAGTTTGAGCGAGTTATCCAGATTTTAGAGGATATTCTTCAGTGTTGTATCATTGACCTCGAGAAGAATTAGGAAGAGCAGCTGCTGCTGGTTGAGTTTGCCTACAACAACAGCATTTAGTCAAGTATCAAGATGGCTCCATTTGAGGCCTTATACGGGTGTAAGTGTATGACACCCTTGTGTTAGATCGAGCTTAATGAGAGAATGATTATGGGGTCAAATTTGATCAAACAAACCAAAGAGAAAGTTTAGATAATCTAAGAAAGATTGCAATCGGCTTTTGATCGTCAAAAAAATTATACGGATCAAAAGCGTAAACATATTGAGTATGATGTTGGAGACAAGGTGTTCCTTAAGGTGTCACCATGGAAGAGAGTGATTCGCTTTGGGCGGAAGGGTAAGTTGAGCCCGAGGTTTATTAAGTCGTATGAGGTCCTTGAGAGGGTTAGACCTATGGTTTATCGATTAACTTCACCCCCGGAGATGGCTGGCATACACAATGTGTTCCATGTATCCATGTTGAGGTGTTATCGTTCTGACCCTTCTCATGTTATTTCGCTTGAGGAGATTGAGATCAACACCAACTTTACCTACGAGGAAGAACCAGTAAGAGTTTTGGACAAATGAGTTAAAGAGTTGCGCAACAAGTGTATACCCTTGGTGAAGATGTTGTGGAGGAACCACAAAGTCGAAGAGGCTATGTGGGAAGTCAAGAAAGACATGAAGGTGCTCTATCCAAATTTGTTTCCAAAACATAAATTTCAAGGACAAAATTTCTTTAAGGGGGAGAGTTGTAACAACCCGAATTTTGTATCTGATGGTCAGTTTTTACCCGAAGCTTGGGCTTCGCATTTGGGTTGAAAGTATGGGCTGTTATTTGGACTTGCCTTTTCGTTGGGCTTGGTTCCTTGGGTTGGGTTATGTTTGGGAAGATGAAGGATGGGCAAATGTGAAATTGTCTCCCTTTTGGAGAGGGAAGGGTTGATCACCCATTTAATTTCTCAGAAAAGAAATGTGGATGAGATCATCTTGTTCCCCCTATGCTCCATCAACCCCTTATTCAATTCTTGGTTCCTTGGTTTATGATAAGTTGCTCATCATCCAATGATCTAAAAATCAAGGTAAGGATTAATAACTTTGGTAGAGGTTGGAAAATGAGAATTGGTGGGGATTTTCGAGGATAAACAAGAATGAGGATTTTAAACCCCTTTTCTGTTATAAAGCTCACTTTTTTATGTTTCTTAACCTTCTAGAAATGATGTAACATGTTTTGCAACATCACCTTGTAGTGAAAGAGGTAGGAGAACCATCTAAGGAGCTTGGGAAAATGAAGGATTAAAGAGCTTTATAGAGGCTTCTTCCTCATCATGGAATCAAGGTTAATACACTACTAAATCCCTCGTATTCCTAGAAATCATAAAGTTAGATTACTTGTGCTTGGTTTGATGTTTTGGTTGGTTGAGAGCTTGAAATCCCATTAATGGTGAAATTCAGATTGATGTTAAAATGATGTAAAAATGATATGAACCCACTTTAATCATCTTCCATAACTTGTATGTGTGTTTTGGGCCATAAAATGAAGGTTAAAGGGAGTTGGGAGTGTTTTGCAAGCTCCAAAACTAGTTTCTAGGCTCGTGTACCGATACTGGATGAACTGGTATCAATACCTCCTTATTTTTATAGCAAAACTCAAACAGATTTTGTAAGGGTATCGATACCCATAAGTGAGTATCGATATCCTCTATTCCACCCAAATTCTAGTAGCGTTTTTGGGTATCAGTACGCTTGGAGGCGTACCGATACATGTGAGGGTATCGATACACGGCCCTGTGTATCGGTACTTGGTGTTAGATAAACCCCTGTTGTATGTAGGCTGGGTATCGATACTTATATGTGAGTATCATCACCCATAGAAACGTATCAATACCCTTATGTAGGTATCGATACTCGTTGGGCAATCTGTCCAAAATTATGATTTGAGTTTGAAGGACCTATAATTCGAGGTTTAGAGCCTAATGGGTCTCTAATAGGGTAAAATGAATAGGAAAACTAAGAAACTGAGAACCTAACCTCTTATTCGAGCAAAATAAGTAATAAATTAGTAAATGATGTGTGACTTGTTTATAATAGCAACCATAGGGATCCTTGGTGGACTTTGTGTTGTTACGTGCCAAGTAAGGGCACTCGTGTGTTTGAGTTACTTGATTGATGAGATCTGGAACCCTAGTGAGAGTGTTGCAACACCAAGAAATGAGCTACTGAATGTAAGTTCCCGAGGCTGTGTGACATTGGGCCCTATCTGATGATACTCGATGAGATATTTTGAATACGAACGTACGTTCTTGAGGTTGTGTAACACTGGGCCTCACTCTGAGTATACGTTCCCAAGGCCGTGTGACACCAGGTCTCACTCCAAGTTTGTTGGTTTGGTGCATGTGTGTTGTGCCAGGTCTCACTCCAAGTTTATTGGTATGGTGCATGTGCGTTGTGTGAGACTATTGCATTATTTGTTGCATGAATCATGGTTGAGTGGAAGTGTATCCATTGAGCTTGGTTAGCTTAACGTTCGAAATTGTTGTTTCCGTTCGCATGTTAGTAGATTGGCGTACATCATTGGAGCACCATCGGAGTAGGACCTCGGCATTGAATTGTGTCCGAGTACATTACTTAGATTATTGGGCTATGTATTCGTAGGACCCTATGTTTTATTGTAACTCTCATTTTGGATTTTAACTCATGAGTCGAATGCTTTTAATTATGTATTTTAAATTGAACTCCCATATAACGTTTTTAACTATTTTCTTTATGTCAAGTATTTAAAGTTAATGAATTTTATGAAATGATGATGTTTGGGCTAAATCTAGTGCCAAACTTTATGGGCTTTGGGTTGGGCTTGAGACCCAATTATAATATCCGAGTCGTGGATGTTACAATCAACTAGCAGGTGTTACAAATGTCTATAGTGATTCTTTTTTCACGACGCTGATCATTTCTAAGATGTCAATCAAGAAAAATAATGAAAAACAAAGTTTAAAATTGAACTTATTGTTACTCCTCACTTGTCTAGCAGTAAGTTCAGTTTTGAATTTGTTATTTTTATCATAATTTTTATTGTTTGCCTTATTGAAAATGCTCTATGCTAGCGGAGTTGGGGACGTGAGTCCTTGTCAACTTTTTTTCTTCTAATAGTAATAAAATAATTTTTTAGAAATAAAATTGATTTTATATCCTTAATTTTTTTAAAATCTTATTATGCCCCTCAAAATTTTTAATCTTATTACGTCCCTTATAACAAGTTCATTAAATAAATGTCATCAGTACACAAATTTCTTAGAAAAAAAAAATTTGCTAGTCCCCATTTAATGACCGATTGTTTTTCTTAGAACCTTATCATTTGCATTATTTTTGTCTTCTTCTATAACAACCATAGCGAGTTTTAGGTCAATAAATAATATATTATTAAGACAAAAAATTATGTAAAATATCACAAATAATATTCAATAATCGAACATAAATATGATAGAGTTGTGATTCAAATTCTTTTTGGGTTTGGTTTAAAGTTAGAATCCTACTTTTAGTAGGGCTTGTTTACTTTACATTAATTAAAGGTAAGAAACTTAGTTTGAGTAGAATTTGTTTCTATGCAAGTTTCTTTTGTAAACAAAAAAATTATCCCTGTAAATAGATACTAGGGATTAGGGGTTAAGACAAAACATCATAAATAAGTTGTGTTGAGATATTTGATTTTGATATAACTTAAAATGAAAGAATTTTTTGGACTTAGACTAATTTGCAAAAATATTTAAAAAGTCCATTAACTTGAAAAATATGTTTGTCAGCTTTCAAAGGATTTTTGACATGTTTAAACGCTTTCAAAATAGCCAAAGTGTCAAAAAAACATGATGTGAGTATCGATACCCTTTCCCATGTATCGATACCTAGTCAGGTATATCGATACCCTTTTCTAGGTATCAAAACTTAGCCAACTGTATCGATATATGTTTTACCCGTATCGATACGTCCTTTTGTTTCTCCAAAAACTCCAAATTCCAGTAGCCAAAATGAGTATCGATACGACTTAGACGGTACCGATACGGATAGGTTTGTACCGATACACATGTATCTAGTACCGATACCCAGTGCAAAATTGCCCAACGTCTCTTTTTATTTTGAGGCAGGTACTAATACCCGAAGCCCGTGTGCCGATATGCCCTGCACCAAACTACATTTAATACTGGAATTGAAGTCTTGAATGGCTCCAAATCAACCCCAACAACTAGTAACGACCACAAACTCATGTGAGGGTTTAAAATGCTCAATCAAGCAGTCATGCAACAAGATAGAAACACATTGCTAACATTTATGTATTGAGAAATTGTGTTTGAGCTTAAAATTGTCATATTTCTTGTAGAAAAATACTAGTGAGTCAAATTGTCACATTTGCTCAAGTGTTTAAGAATTTGGGTGGGAGCTTAATTGTGCAAACGTATTTGCCTTGTGAGGTTTTCTTTAGTTTGCTAATTTGTATTGTCTTTGTAAGTGGGTGTTTCTAGACTTTAGGGTATAAGTCTAGGTTTGTGAGGGTTATCTCCTTGATCCCAAAAAAAGAAAGAAAATTAGTGAATTTATAGAAAATCCTTAGTGTGAATAGCTAAAGTAGTGGAGGTAGACTTTGGTTAGAAAGTCGAACCACTATAAATCATTGTGTCTCAATTTTATTACTTAGCCATTCATCCACACAAAAAAATCATATTCACCCCATATTGGCTACTCGGTTGATCGTTCGAGCCTCCCAACAAGTTGTAATCTCTTTCTTCATCATAGTGAAAGTTCTCATCCTCTTCCTGTGATTTTTCCTTTTTGGGTTTTCCACGTAAATTTTTGGTGTTATTTTTCTTTTCTGTGTTTGCGTTTATTTACTTATCTCGTCGTTATCGTCCCAATAGTATAACAAATTGGTATCAGATCTTTTCAGGTTACCCAAGATAATAACGATGATGAAGTATGAAATTCCGCTACTGGAACGCAACGTCAGATTTTTGCTATGGCGGGTGAAGGTTCGAGATGTTCTTATTTAGATGGATTTAGATGATGCATTAAATGATTTTGATAATATGCCGAAAGAATGGTTGGATATAAAGAAGCGCCGCAAGGATAGGAAAGCTGCTTCCCAGATATGATTGCACTTATCAAATAGCATTTTGCGAGATGTTCGCAAAGAGAAGACAACTGACGACTTATGGGCAAAATTGGAATAAATTTGCATGAAGAAAACTTTGACCAGCAAGTTGCTCCTGAAGCAACGCCTATACTCCCATAAGTTAGCAGAAGGTTCGTGTCTTGACGACCACCTAACCGATTTCAAGGAGATTGTCTCAGATTTGGAAATGATGGAGGTAAAGTACAATAAGGAAGACTTATGTTTGATTTTACTTTGTTCATTTCTCAGTTCATATTCGTCTGTTAGAAGCACTCTCCTACATAGTCGTTATACCTTTACTCTTGAAGAGGTATATGATAATCTAAATTCACATGAAACGATACAACATCTTACCGACTCTGAGTTCTAAGCGGAGAGTCTCATGGTGCATGGATCTACTAGTTTAGACCATGGAATAAAAGGCAATCTTAATTTTGACGGTTAAAATAGGGCCAAATCCAAGTTGTCGAATCAAGGTAAAACATGTTATTCCTACAAAAAGAAAGGTCACATTAAATCTGAGTGTTACATATTACAGAATAAGATAAAGAGAGAATCTAAAAATTAAAATTCCAATGAAGATGAAGCTGATATTACATAGGAGTACAATGATGGTGAACTTTTAGTTGCTTCTGGCGAAGACTCTATAGCAAGTGAGGAGTAGATTCTTGACTTTGGTAGTAGTTTTCATGAGTCCAAATCGGGCTTGGTTTTCGACGTATAAACCTGTGTCTACATGTGCTTTTTTGGAAAATAATTTCCTTTGTAAAGTTGCAGGTATTGGCACAATCAGGATTAAGATGTTTGATGCGATTTTTTGAACACTTAGTAATATGAGGCATGTTCTATATTTTAAGAATAAATATGATTTCGTTACGTACTCTGGATTCAAAAGAGTACATATAGTCTAATGAACATAGAGCTATGAAAATTTGCAAGGGCTTTCTTGTTGTGATGAAAGGGTATAAAAAAGCAGCCAATTTTTATGTTCTGCAAGGTTCAACTATTTTAGGTGATGCATCAGTTGTTTCATCTTGCGTGTCAAATGACGATGTTACTAGTGAATGTGTCTTGACTGAATCAAGTAAAAGAGGATTTTGTGTTGAATATGACAACCATGAGCATAAAAGAGTTCAATTTCGTGGGCATAACGAATTTGAAAAGAAGAATAATGTTGAATTCTGTGGGCATAACAGATTTGAGAATCTTAAGAGAGTTAGATTTGCTACAAAGATAAATAATGAGAAAGATAGTATTGTCATTGATGATCGGGTTCGTGTTATTGCTAGTGGTGATATAGTTGTGAGCAAAGTTGGCACTAATATTGATCTTACCGATGTGAAGACTAAATTACCTTGTACATCCAAGCTTGGGCAATGTTTAGATTCGATCAATGTTCATTGCTGAAGACTACCCCTTGAAGGGGTTTCGTGCAAGAGGTGGAGATATTGTTTGACAAGAATTTGTCTCAAGGTAGAGATTTGTTAGAGTTGTGGTCCAATTTTTTTTAGGACATGGTTTAAAGTTAGAATCCTAATTTTAGTAAATCTTGTTTACTTTTACAGTAATTAAAGGTAAGAAACCTAGTTTGAGTAGAATTTGTTTCTATTCAAGTTTCCTCTGTAAACAAGAAATTTATCCTTATAAATAGATACAAGGATTAGGGGCTAAGACAAAACATCATAAATCAATTGTAATCTCTTTCTCCATTATAGTGAAAGTTCTCCTCCTCTGCTCATGGTTTTTTTTTCCTTTTGAATTTTTCACGTAAATTCTTGATTCTTTTTTGCGTTTATTTACTTATATTGTCATTATCGTTCCGATAGTATAACAAATAATATAATAAAAATAATAACAAGTAATGAATACTTTTGTTCAACTAATCTGTAGGATTTTGACTTTCCCGTTTTTAGGCAAAAATCAAACGAATACATCTACAATTTTATAAGCAAGTCTTACAACCATAATTCAAACACATTTTATTTTCTCGTAGAATCTGAAGTTTTGAATGAACCCGTCCACTTTTAAGGCCACAAATGAAATTTATAATGACTTTGGGCCATCTGAAACCCAATATTACGGGTTTGAAGCCTAAAATTTGGAAACTAATTCAATCACAACAAAGAAAACACGCTAGGACGCGTTGTAGGCTGCTATACGGTTCGATTCAGTTCAGTTTAGTAAAAAATTTAATAATATGTCGATTTCGATTCAGTTAATTACGATTGTCGATTTTTCATATTATCCTTATATTTTGAGGTTTTTGTATTTTATTTTTGAGAAATAGTTTTATTTGATAATTTAAAACATTATTCGATACATAAATATTTTTTTAAAACATACTTTTTCAAGTAAATAAAAATAATTAATAGTTCGTATTCAATATTTTTAAGTTATTTTACTATTTTTTAGTATAAATTATTATTTTATATTATAATATATTTAAAATTAAATATAAATGAAATGAAATTTCAAATTCAATTTAATTCATTTAGCTATGATTGTTAAATTTGTGAAAAATATGTTAGACTTATTTTGATTTTAATATAACTTAAATTTAATTTTTAAAGATTAATTTGTAAAAATTTGTAAACTAAATTTCTCCAAAAATTCAATTCAAACTTGTCAAACCAATTTATAAAACGCTTCACTTTGTACCTATGTCGAATAAATATTTAAAAGTCAAAATTGAATTTTTAAGTGAAAGTTTCTAAACCTTCCCTATAAAGTTTCGAAACCTTTCGGGCAAAATGGCTTGATTTGAAACCTTAACAAAGGTTTCGAAATCATGGCTCTGTAACAACTATATTTTACAAATCGTCCTTAAGGTTTCGAAACCTCTAGTAAAGGTTTCGAAACCTTTGTGCATGCGAACATTTAATGCTCGATTTAATGGCTTTCACTGGCTCCAAAGCCCCTCCAATGTCTCCCAACAGTTAAAAATGTTCAAGAGCATATAAGAGGGGTCTCCAAACAATAATGAAATAATAAGAAAGCATATCTAAATATTCAAGCAATCAAAATCCAATTTGTGCTCAATTTTCCATCTTTCTTGTAAACACTAGTGTTGTTCTTCATTGCAATTCTTTATCTAGTCTTTTTTTGGTGTGCGAGAGAGTTTAAAATTTGCAAACACATTCATTGTGAGGATTTTCTTGTTTGCTTCTTTTTACTCAAATTTGAGAAAGGATTCAACAGACTTTGGAATATAAATCTATTGAATTGTATAATGTTACTCATTATCCTAAAAGAAAGACAAATTAGTGGATTTGTAAAAAATTCTTAGTGTAATAACCAAGGTATTGAATGTAGATTTCATTGATGGGGTTGAACCACTCTAAATCTCCTTGTAATTTTTTTTTTTGTAATTAATTTTCACCGTTTTTCAAAATTTCAATTCTTCTCTTAACTTTATTTGATCGATTGCTATACTTAACACTATAAGTTGTCCAAACACCTCGGTTTAAATTGGTTTTCGATTTTTCAATTTGGCGCTCAGTCCTATCTGCTTTCCGTAGTTCTTAGTTTTGTTCCCTTAGTCTTTACTTATCTTCGCTCTTTATAACAAAACACCTTTCTGATCTTTGTTCTTTTTGGGAACATTGCAATGGCTGGGTATTCTTTTTTATTTCTCTATGGGTTTGTTAATTAGTTCAGTTTCTTTGTTCTTGAAATAGAATGAGAAGATTCGAATAGATGAGATTAAGAGAGAGTTGAACACACACTGATTGATTTGCTAACATCCTGCCGCTTGAATTTGCCTCATTTTGCAACCATATTTTCTTTTGAAATTTCTAGACTACATCTTATTGTTTTTAAATGCAATCTCTATCATTTTTTCCTGCCATGACTCCAGGTTCAGATGTCTCCAAATTGGGATTCAAATTTTGGACTTGCTAGATGTCAATTCTTATGAATAAATTGTTCATGGTTTTCTGAGTCATGAACTTGAACCATCAAGAACTTCAACTATGGTACAATGAGATACAACATACATCAGCAAACATTTTATTGTCTTGATTTGGTAATATTAAAAACATGAAACAATACTTAAAACACTTTAATGTTTCAATCGTTATAGATGACAATTTTAAAAAAAATGGGGTTGGGTGGGTTTTTTTTATTAAAATTCGGGTGTAGTCAAACTTTGTCCCAAATATATGAGTTAATTTTACTACATGTCCTCAAACTATGATCTTCATTCTAAATTGATCTTCAAACTTTAAAATATTCTAGTTTCACCCCAGACTATGACTCATTCTAAATTGGTCCCTAGACTTTTAAATGTTCCATTTTCATCCCTAAACTATGATTCATTCTAAATTTGCCCCCAAACTTTATGAATGTTTCAAATTCATCCTTAAATTATCGTTTATACCGCATCATATTATTACATAATACCTATTAGTGTCTCATGACAATTAACAATTTTTATAACGGTTTTATTAACATAAGATATGATTAACATATACTGATAATTTGGGGATGAAATTAGAACGTTCAAAAAGTTTGAGGACCAATATAGAATAGAGATCGTAGTTTGAGGATGAAATTAAAATATTTAAAAGTCTAGGGACTAATTTAGGAGGAGGGATATAGTTTGGGGACGTGTAGTGCAATTAACTCCAAATATATTTATTAAAAATTACTATTTTCTTATTTTATAATTATTTTCTTATTTTTCAGGTTGGGACGAATTGAATTGAATTTTTTTATTAAAATATTGAGGTCAAATTAGAATTAAGTTATATTTTTACTAAGCCCGGTCAGATTGAATTAAATTATATCAAAATCAAAGTTAGACCAAAATAATATTAAGGGTCGCAGCCAAAAACCCTCACGTTCCATTACCATTCCTAATTTCAAAGTGTACAACTACTCCCTATTTCAATCATTTCAAAGTGTACAACTACTCCCTATTTCAATCATTTCAAAGAACCCATTTTTCTCAGCACCATGCTTTTCGTGAACTCCAAGTTTCCTACAAACTTCAAGACTTTTGCCTTAATCAATTACCGGTTCATGTTTTTCACTTCTTCACCTCTGTTAACATAGCCATGTCCCAACACATAAATCATTGCTAATGTCTGATGCTTAGAACATTGTGTTGAGTCAAAAATGGCACAAACATGTAAGCAAACACTCAAGTGTATGTAATACAAAGCCATTATGTTTTTCTTTTTGTGTTAACATGAATTTACTACCTGCCTTTTGAGCTGGAATCGGTCTGACTTTCAAACGCATTTCAATCATCAAAGTCGAGATAAATTACAGAGGGTTAAGCTTAGGATCCCTTTAGTGTCACGACTGAGAAGAGGCGGGATCATTAATCTCATATCGGAAAGGAAAAGAGAGGTCTTGGGATATAAATACAGTGGCGCTGCACATCCTATTAGACATGTCTTTTGGGAAGAGAGTAATGGCCCCGTGAGAAGTGGTATCAGAGCGACCTTTTGACTCCCCGATTTTACGCCGAGCGCCCATGAGTAGAGTAGGCAGGGTGGACAACTGTGACAAGGTGACCCATCACGAGAGCGGAAGCTCGTGACGAGGGCGTCATAAGGTTGACCACGAGAGCGGAAGCTCGTGACGAGGGCGTCACGAGGTTGAGTGGGGGAGAATGTCACGCTTGAGAAGAGGCGGGGTCATTAGGGGTCATTAATCCCACATCGGAAAGGAAAATGGAGGTCTTGGGATATAAATACGGTGGCGCTGCACATCCTATTAGACATGTCTTTTGGGAAGAGAGTAATGACCCCGTGACATTAGTCACAAGCAAACAAAGCTCAAAGTTAAGTCAACGTTTGGGGAAGAATACTATGTAAAAATGTAGACCCGTTTAGTATTAGTTAGAAGTTACGTTTTTGAAACATAGGGTAAATTACAAATTTCATCACTCAACTTTCTTCTCACTTTTATTTGGTCAATCAAGTTTCAAAATTTTTAATTTAATTATTAAACTTTCGATTTTTTATTATTCTGGTCACTCTGGCACTAAATTAGAAATAAAAGAGTAACATGGCAACTGCGTGTGCTGACGTAGATTGCTTTTTGTTGGCATGACAATCTTGTGTCATCCACATCATTTTTCTCATTTTATTTCTTTTTGATTTTATCTCCTCCTCCAAAGATGAATTGTCACGTCGACGCTGAAATAACCATTCTCCGACGTCTTTTTCGACCATTCAAGACTAAGAATGGAAAAATTACCTGGCCCCGACCCGAGCCGATGTGCCCTGACCCGATCCGGTTGAGTTTTGAGACTTGAATTTCGGGGATCGGGGCAGGGTGAGTTCAGGTATATGCTAGAAATTCCCTGCCCCGCCCCGATATATATTTAAATAAATATATACATTTTATTGTATTTATGAAAATACCACTATATATAAACACGTTTATGATTGTTAAGCTATTTTTATGTTTTTTTGGGTTTGTGCTTATCATAATTTTTTAAATGTTGTTCAAGTTTTAATATATTCGATTCTGACGGTGAATGTTCAAGTTTATTTTTCTAAATATGTAATTTTTCATGTAGTAATTTAAAATTAATTTTACTTTATTTTATTTTTATAAAGGTTTAAAGTCATTTGAAACTATATTTTGAGGTCGTGATGGTGGATTAATCGGATCTAACTTTTATTGTCGGTGAAGATTTAATTTCTTTTTAATTTTTTGGGTCGGGGTCGGGTTTAAGAGTTGTTACATCAGGACGGGCGAGGAGGGTAAATTAATATTTTAATCCGGGATGAAGCAAGGTCAGGTTTAGGGGTTTATAGATCGAGACGGGTTCGAGGCGGCCAAAAACCTGCTCCGCCCCGTCCCGTTGCCATCCCTATTCAAGACACCAACAAACTCGTTTCGTCGTCTCCTACCACTCTATTAGTTTATCTTTTCCCAAAATCACTTTGCAAAACTCAACCAAAAACCTAAAACGGGTAAAACCTCAAACTACCTTGATCTACAATACCCATCGTTCGATCAACATGGAATCATGATATATTGCTCGCTTCCTCCTCCACATTCTCATCATTGGAATTTGAAAGAAGATGTCCCGTCGTTGAGAAATTAAAAGGAATTCGAAACCAGAGGTCTTTTCACAAAAAATAAAGAAAATTTTGGTGTCATTTCATAATTTTTAAAAGATAAATGTTCATTCATAACGCCATTAAGTATTTAACGGCAAAGTGATCAAAATAGGAACAAATCAAAAGTTTAATGATTAAATTGAAAAATTTTCAACTCGAGTGACAAAAAATAAAAGTGAAAAGAAAGTTGAGTGATTAAATTTATAATTTACCCTGAAAGACCAAAAAATATCATTTACCAACAATCGGTTGATTTAATGGGAGAGTTGTTAAATACTTTTAAGTAGTGTTTAATGTTCATATCTTAATATTGTGAATGATGTAAATTAAGCAAGAATGGTCGCCTCATAATGAACGTCTATCGTACCTTATTGAAATTAGTAGATTACAAATTATTTTTTTTAAAAATATTTTTCAACTATATATTTTTAACAAAAATACTTACCTAACCTTAAACAAGAAAAAAGGTCTAGTTAAATGCAACCACTTTGTGAATCAAGGACATGATTCAAAAACGTAACAAATTTGTTGAAAAATTTTAAATAAACCTGTCTAATTACATATGGTATCAGATTAATTAACTCACGTACACAATTAATTCGAGCGAGTATATTTGGCCGGTTGACCGAGCTGTTGATCTTTGCTCTCTCATATTTTCTTAGGTCATATATTTTAGACCCACTAAGAACACTTCTCTTCTTCCCCCTAGAGTCCCATATTCCCTTCCCCTCTAGGTAGGATTAGGATTAGCTTTAAGATTTGTAAAAAAAACATACGCAACTAATTTTAATTAGAGGTGGCAATCGAATCGTTCGGATCAGGTTTGGGTCGTATCACTTTGGGTCTGGTTGATTTTCATTTCGGGTTGTTTTCAGTTTAGGTTCGATTCGTGTTGGACCGGATCTGATTCGAACTTAGTTCAGGTCTATATTATTTCGGATCGAGTCGAGTTAATATCGGATCGATTGACTTTTCAGGTTGGGTCTATATTGGATGGGTTGCTTTTCGGGTTGGGTCAATATCAGATCGGTAGGCTTTCAATTTGAGTCAATATATATGAAGATGATCTTTTAAAGGATAAAAAATAATATTAAATTATTACTATAGGTAGTTGTAAATTAATAATATAATACAAAATGAGAATAAAACATATGTATTTGAAGAAATTAAATTTTGGGTTGCTTTTTGGTTTAACTAAATTCGGGCCGATTTTGGTTCAGTTCGGTTTTGCTCCGGATTCGGGTCAAGTTTAAATCATCATGTTTGGGTCTATATCGGGTCTCGAGTTGGGTAAAACAGTTCGGGTCTCAAATCTCGAGTCAAGTTTGCCATGTCTAATTTTAATTCACCGTCACATGTCTTTGATTAATATTTTAAATAAATAATTAAAGACACATGACAATAGATTAAGGGTAAAACTTTGATACACAGGCTGTGTAAAATTAATTTTACACAAGCCTGTGTATTTACACTATAAAAACAAAAATACTAATTTTCTAACCCTAACCCTAAAAAACTAAACCCTAAACCTTAAACCCTATACACTAAATTATAAACACTGACCTTGCATTCTAAACCCTACAACCTAAACCCCTAAACCTTAAACCCTAAACTAAAACCCTAACCCCTAAAACTAAAAGGTACGTATAAACTAAAGTTTACACTGCCTGTGTATCAAAGTTTTTTTCCATAGATTGAACTTGTTTATGAAATATAGAAACTCCGCAAGCAATATATCAAATAATTATCTAATAAAGATACTGTATGCTTAAAATCCCATTTACAATAGCTCGAATATATATTTTTTTGTATATACATATACACAAATCTTCTGAATACTCAAGTCTCTGAATTGTTCGAATTTGAAATACAACATTATTAACGGGATAACCCAAACATCAAATATAGATAATAAAACTAATATAAAAGGTAAAAAAATAAAAATAAAAATAAAAACAAGGCATTGAATTAGGCAAAACTATTAGTAACAACTTTGATTTTGGTTGTTGGAGTAGAACAATTTTCTAATCCTTAAACTCAAAATTTGGGCCTTTGGAAGGACCAGTCCATTCAAATTTCACCTTTATTCCCCCAATACCCAATAATAATCACTACTCAAAATGAAGAAAATAAAATTAAAAAAAGAAAGCCTAACAACCGAAGCCGAACCCTTACAAAAATAAAATTTCCCTCTTTTCCACAATCTCCATTCAAAGCTCTTCAAGCCTTGAAACCCCCACTTTGGCTCCATTTTTCATTAAGGTCGGTTATCTTCTGGGTTTCTCTCAAAACCCTCAAATTTCCACTAAATTTTTTATTTTGATTTTTGGGTTTGGGTTGTTTAGGTATGGTAAGTGATAGTGACCATAACCATCATGAAAATGGGGAGAAAAACCCAACCAAGGGAGGGGCTTCTAGGTCGTGGGGCATCACCGTTTCGGGTCAATCCGTTTCAACCAGTGGTAGTGTTGGCTCTCCCTCCAGCCGGAGCGAACTAGCTATGGCTACACCAGCTAGTGAGAATACTTTCTTAAGATTGAACCATCTCGATATTCACGGCGATGATGCTGGATCTCAAGGTGCTCTAGGGTGAGTGTTTTTTTCTTTTTGATATCATCTTAGCTTGAATTTATGATAATTCTGTTTAATGATTGATTCAATTATGGGTTTTTGTAGAAAGGGGTTAGGGTCTATAGCATATCGAAGAAAAATGTCGAATTTTTGCTTTCACGATATAAATTTATATTTGTTTATGTTTGAATTGGTAAATTTCATCACATTATGCTATGATTCAGCATTGTTTGTGTGGTAAATAGCAAAGATTGTTTGAATTGGTGAATGTTAAGATTATTAGGTAGATGCCGGCATTTAGGTTGTCCATGGCACTTTACCTTGGACTACTAACAAAGTATGCTGATGTTTCCCGGTCATACTATGCTATTATAATTCTAGGGTATTCCATGGTTTTTATTGATTCCCAATTTCGTTTGCAGTAGTAAAAAGAAGAAGAGAGGTCAACGTGCAGTGGGAGGTGATAAGAGTGGCAGAGGACTCCGCCAATTTAGCATGAAAGGTTTTGTTTTCTCTTTTCTATGTCCGTTACCTTTGAAAGTATGTGGATGTTTTTTTTCCATCATATTTCTCATCATATTGTCTTTGGTTTCATCCAGTTTGTGAAAAAGTGGAAAGCAAGGGAAGAACCACGTACAATGAGGTCAGGTGGCTTCAGAAAGTCATTCTTTCGTTTGTGTTTGTTTTTTATGTTAAATTTATTAATGGTCAATGCATTAGTGCTTATTGCTGCGTTTATATGATCTATATTTGTTTTGGCAAAGCGACCTGAATTTCCCCGAATTCATTTTGTGTTATATGACATGTGCAAAAGCCATCTATTTCTTCTTTGGTACTGCATCAAGGGACTATGTATATAGATTGTTGGGTAATCATGATCCACACTAGTTTTTTTTTACAGTTTCTTGTTGTGGGGGTTTGCATGCCTTAACTCTTCATTGCAAGACTATGATGTTAAGATATATAACTTTTGCTATATCACCCCAAAATCTCCCTGTAGAATGCTCTTAATGTATATATGATTATAGCAGTGAAGATTATACCTGACAATTTGATACCATGGTGATTCCTTTCTCATCAACCCATTGTTCTATTCTGATTGCTTATATATATAGTGGCAAGCATATCTCTTGATTAAGTAGTTTTTGTTATTTATAAGCCTCAACCAAGTTCCCATTCTGATGCATATTTCTTGTACCCTTTCAAACTTTCAAGCAGAATGGTACTGTTTCATTCATCATACAGAAATATGATTCATAAATGCAAGTTTCCCTTATCATGTGAGTGAGCTTGCACTCGTGCAGGAAGTTGGGCCCTCCTTTCCCAACATTTCAATGGTTTGGAGAATTACTACTTTGTCTGCTTAAGGAAGTTGCAAGTTTCACTGCTTCTCTACTGACTTGGCAACAGTCATTGGTTGCTATATCTTTTGCCTGTTAATGGTTTATTTTATAAGCCCATATCTTTGTCTTAGAGTGAAAGTAATTCCAGGTAGCAGATGAACTTGTAGCTGAATTTGCTGATCCTGGAAACAGTGTAGCATCACCAGATCAGGTTTGCAATTCTTTATTCAGGCCATCATTATGTTCCTTGATGTGTATGCTTTCATCTTTTACCCTAAGAGTGAAATTAATGATATTGACACTCTTTTTTTCTTTCAATCTAACAGCATCAATATGATGAGAAAAACATCCGCAGAAGGGTTTATGATGCCCTGAATGTGCTAATGGCAATGGATATAATATCTAAGGACAAAAAAGAAATTCAGTGGAAGGGACTTCCTCGTACTAGCATTAGTGATATTGAAGAATTAAAGGTCGCAATACAGCTCCATTTTTGTGTCTTTTTTATGCTATGTGGGTTTGATCTGCCATATTATTAAGGATCTAATATTGAGCTTAACAAGTTCTTCAAATGTAAAAACAGACCGAACGAGCTGGACTGAGAAATAGGATTGATAAAAAGGCTGCCTATTTGCATGAATTGGAGGAACAGGTAAGTCTAGCTCACATTTCACATGTTCGTAAAATTGCTTTCTGCATGCAATTAGGTTTAGAGTTTTGTTTTTTGGTATTCGTTAAGTTGCTGCATTTAGGCATAGAGCTGTTTGAGGACATCAAGTTCCAACTGGCCCCTTTGATTGCCAGCATTTAATCATGTACTTGTTTCGCTTCTCAGTTTGTAGGTCTTCAGAATTTGATACAACGAAATGAGCAACTATACAGCCCAGGGAATGCTCCCAGAGGGGGTGTGGCTTTACCTTTTATCCTGGTGCAGGTTTGTTATCTTCTCAAATTTCTCCTTTTCTTAAGAATTAAAAAAAGGGAAGTTATTTATAGTAGGGTGTGTGGCTAATATGCTATTATGCAGCATCAACATACTCAACAGATACAAAGTGTGTTTTTATAGTTATTTGGAATCTTCCGTAAATCCTGCGACGCCTTAATTCTCTTCTCCTGTCAACTTGATATTGTAGACAGGTCCTCATGCAACTGTTGAGGTAGAAATTTCCGAAGATATGCAGCTGGTGCATTTTGACTTTAATAGGTAAGATTTTTTAGCTTTAATCATAACTTAGCAACATTCAACAGCATTTGGTGGGTATTTTTAGTGATGATCATATAGTATAGGACATGTTGTCGACAGAAAGGACCTAGTCTGGGTATAGGGGTAAATTCTACAGTTCGATAGCAGCCTATTGACCAAATGCTAAAATCATCTTTTTGATACTTTGCTTACCTAATTTTTCTTTCTTTTCTTCTTATTGATATTCTATTTTACAGCACTCCATTTGAGCTCCATGATGATAATTATGTTCTGAAGGCGATGAAATTCTGCGAGAGACCACAGAATGATGAAACGGCACACAATTTTTCTGCAGATGGTGAAGGTTCTAGCATGTCTGCAATGTACCAGCAACAGATCCTTCATCCCCCAAGGACAAGCACACCGGGTAGGCCTCCTACATCCCCGCCTCTTCCCGGAATATTGAAAGCACGTGTTAAGCATGAACATTGCTAGTTGGGTTTCACGTTAAACACCAAGAGCGATCTATTTGTACATTGTGTAAAGTAGTTTGGCAGGAAAGTGCCCTGTACTAAGATCATCCTCACCAAGAGCGGTGTATATGTTAACCCCACGTTATGGCCAAGTAGCCTCTTTGCTTCAAGGCCTTTCAAGGGGCATCTGTTCTGGGAAGCCTTGAGCGTTTACAGCTTCATAATTTGCTCATGTATTTGTTTTATTGTATTTCCCCTTGTTATCTAGCCCCTACTGTAGCAGAAATCAGCTTATTGTATTAGACTATAGAGAGATTGTTCTCTGCATAAAGAATCATGTAGAATGAACTAGTTTGAGTTTCTACAATCTCTACTTGCTTTGTTATTTTGTTGTGAATTTCATCCAAAACTTGATAATTTGTTGTAGTGAGGCACATATTTGGTCCATGATTCTAGTGAAGTAGGATGGAAATTCAGGAGAATAAAATATTAATAGAAACATTTCCTTATAATTATTTAGCAGAAAAGGATCATAAAAAGCGACTGATTCTAATATTAATTTGTTTACTTCAGTGTATTTTTACTATAGTCTGAATTTTGAAGTATTTGATTATTATTATTATTTAATGCTTAGATTTTATTCCAAACTTGTTGTGATCTACTAATGCCTAAATTCAAGGTGGTTGGTGGTGGGCTGATCCATTTACGTCATTTCTTTAGGCTTTCTTCCCCCTTTTCCTTAATCTTATTACATCTAGGGATTTAATGAAAGAGGGGCTTTTTTGTTAACACAGTGGAAATTGGATGGAACTAATAATATGACAAATAATACATTTTGCTACATGTATTTGGTCTTAAAATTTAATTTGATCTCTATTTTTTTTGTCTTATTAGGTACCTAATTAGTCATTTAACATAAGCATTGATTTAAACAAAAAAAAAGTCAAAGTTTAAGTATCTAATTGGACCAAATAAACTTTAGGTACTAAAATAGTAACACTGAAAATTGAGTGACCAACTAGATTTACTCGAGAAATATTTACATTTTCAATACAAAATGTCTGTAATCGAATTTATACAAGATAGAACAACAATGAGTATCTTTGATCACCCAACCAATTAATGGATTTATTTTATTTCTCCAGATTTGATTCCAAACTTGGTAAGCCACAATTTATACGAGTGAGTGAAGTAGAAAGTGAGAAAGGCATGAAGCCATGATTTTGCTTTGCTCTCATTGGCTGGTGGTGATTCTCTTGGCCTATCTCAACGTGCTTTGTCTTGTCTCTTCCATATCGTCTATAACGATTGTAGCAGATACAGAATGATGTAGTTAACCACAAGTAAATTCCCATGTTTGTTTGAGGATGTGGTCTGTGTTATCTGATTCAGTTGAACTGGTTGGGTTGCCCTTGCCCCAGTCCCCTTGCAGTGAGGGGAGTGGCATTGAGCATTGGCGTATCCTTCGTCTATACGTGCAGATCAAATTCTTCCAGAATTGTTTTATCCACGCTACGTGCCCCGCTTGTATGTATGCATGAGACTCTGGTGACTGATTATTATCGGGTCAGGTGGAGAGACAGACGCATGGTTGAGAAGCAGCACAGCACCACTAATTGACTCCTTTCTATAACTCGTTCATTCAAACTCATGCTGCTATTTCTTTGCTTGCGCCGGGCGTTGATCTTCTAGCAGGGGTTGGTTGTGGTTGGTTGGTCTTTACGTGTGTTTCCAAAAGGCTTTCATTTATCTGCATTTGCACCTGCACCTCTCCTAGGCTTCAAGCGCCAACCAGGTGGAGAGGGAAAGGTGCAGGTGCAGACAAATGGCCTCTTGGTCCTTGGTACCTTGATTTACCATCTGAGCTAAAATATATATTGTCTTGTAGAAGAAAATTAAAGGATGATTTTCTTGCTCAAGTCCTGCTCATTGTATATGTATGTATGTATGTATGCTGCTGAATTGAAATCTCTACCTAAGAAAACAGTTTTCTTAAAAATCACCAACTTGCCGAGGTTCAGAGATTGTCTTGTTATGGTTGAGAGAAAGAAATATTGCAAATAAGTGAGACGGGATCTGTCAGGCTACGGTGACTTCAATCTAATATCGTACCTCGTGCTCGATATGTTTTTATATTAGAGATATATTAAGTATGACTTCTGTACTCCTAAGTATTTCATCTTTGTATTTTTTTTACTTCTATTTTCCCGGTCTTTTTTTCTTGTTTCTTTTCGTCTTTTTCTTGTTCACATGATTCATCTATAAATATACAAATATGTGTAATGTCAAGCTCATATAATTTTTGTATAACTTTTTATTTTTACATTTTTTAAAATATAAAATTTATTATATATATGTCGTATCCTTACCATACTTTCTAATTTTAAAAATTACTGTTTATCGTCCCATTTTCATATATGTATCTACATCTCTATCGGTACAACATAAGTGTAAGGAGAATGCAAGTACAGGCGGTGGACAAGTTGAAAATGTTGAATGTAATGATTGAATTTTGGTTACAATTACATAAATAATTTTTATTAAGAAATAATTTAGATTATCAGGAAAGGGATACGACCCATTTATATAATATAAAACTAATGAATTTTACACTAAATCATAATTGTTAGATCAAATAAAATGAATAATTTAGATTATATTAAATTTAATAACTCATAAACAGGAACTTTCCACACTCACAGTAAAATAATTTTTTTCTTTATTTTTTTTTATCGTAAAACCCATTCTCTTCCTTCCTCTGATCAGATCATTTCTTTGTGTCTAAAATTTCTTTCATTGTTCTGATCGAATCGTTTTCCATTGTCTAAATCTTGTTGAGTACCCATTACCTCTAACAGTTGAAGGTATGTATTATTTAGGGTTTCAATTTTTTATTCTCAAAATTTTGATTTGTGATCTTTTTACTGTGGTTTGTTCTTGTTTAGAGTTTTTGTTTCTCATTCTCAAATTTTAGATTAAACACTGACTTGCAATAATTAGTTTATAGAGATATTATTGCAATTTTACACCATGTTCAATACCATTGTAACAAGTTTTGGCTAAAAGAAAAATATCTACAAATTAAAATTAGTAAAAAATATTTTGATTAATCGTAAACAAAGTACGTACAAATAAACTCCAAAATTACAAGGTAATTACATATTTTATTAAAGGTTTGCAGATTTCGAAATAATTGAAATTTTTTATCTTTAATCAATTCAATTCAATTTCTCCATTCTTATGGTGTAGTGTTGCCGGAACACCCGCAATTAACACAAGAAATAGTTGTGGCGGTTGCTACATTTACTCAGCAGCAGCCACTGCAGATGGTGCCGACCTCCCCTGTGGCCACTATGCAACCTCTTCCTCTTACAGTTATCTTTTGAATCAAACTCTGAAAAATTTTGTTTATTTTTAGGGTAAACTACATAAATTATTCTCATACTATGACCTTATTCTTTGTTAAATCCTTTAACTATGAAAAGTTATAAATAGGTCCCTCGATTAATCATGACTAATAAATTAGTCCAATTTCGTTAAAAAATAAATGGCTAATGATATGACAGTTAATACAAATTTGTATAATAATAAATTTAACCCTTAATATTTATATTTTATTTTAATTTAATCTTAAATTTAAAATTTTAGCTCTCAACATTTAAATATTACAACATTTTAGTCCCTTAAAATTGATCTTCTTCCGTTTTAAAAACAAAATGTATGCATCTCATGCTGTGGGTGGCTCATCGTAGCTGGCTACTGTAAACATCAATAGAGGTTTTGATTCTCCAATAGTTTTTGTTGGGAGGCTCGTACGTTCAATGGAATAGCCAAAAGGAGGGTGAATTGGATTTTTGATTTGGTGGATGAATGGCTAAGTAATAAAAATATTGACACAATAATTTATAGTGGTTTGACTACTCAACCGTATATAAGTTTTAGCGATAAAAAATTGTGATCTTTTTCCCTTTCATCTGTTATTTCTGTGTGGATTAATTTAATTCTTTTAATAAAATCAATTCCCTTTTCTATATTCTTTTTGAGAGTGTACATGGTAAAGAAGTCTCGATTACTGTCTTCCCTCGCATTTTATTTTCACATACTTCAAAGTTATCTTTTGAATCAAACTCTGGAAATTTTTGTTTATTTTTTAGTGTAAAATACACAAATGGTCCCCCTACTATGATCCAATTTTTTGTTGAGTCTCCTAACTATGAGAAGTAATAAATAGATTCCTCGATCAATCGCGACTAACAAATCGGTTTAATTTCGTTAAAAAATAAACGGTTAATGATGTGACAATTAATAAAAATCTGAATTGGATTTTGGGTTTGGTGGATGAATGGCTAAATAATAAAAATATTGACACAATAATTTATAGTAGTTCGACTACCTAATCGAGTCTACTTCCACTATATTAGCCATCCACACTAAGAATTTTCTATAAATTCACTAATTTGTCTTTTCTTTTTTTGAGATCAAGGAGATAATCCTGACAACTAAAACTTATACCTCAAAGTCTTGAGACACTTTCTTACAAAGAGAATACAAATTAGCAAATAAAGAAAAACCTCTCTAGATAAATGTGTTTGCAATTTAAGCATTCACTTAAAATCTAACACTTGAGCAAATATAACAATTAGGCAAATGTGCTCTACAAAGAAAATTGACAAAAATAAGCACTAGAACAATTTCTTTATCATTGAATGTTGGTAGTTGGTTTCTTGTTATTGCATGACTGCTTGAATAGGTCTTTTAAACCATCTGAGGAGTTTGTGGTCGTTACTAGCCGTTTGGGTTGATTTAGAGCCGTTTGGGTCTTTATTTCTAGCATTAAATGTACTTCTAGGCTCATCGGTATCGGTATATAGGGACGAGTATCGGTACGCGTCCTGAAATAGAAAGAGCCGTTGGGCAACATTTGCACTGGCTATCGGTACATTATATAGGTGTATCGGTACGGCTGAGGCCGTATCAATATCCTATTTTTCTACTAGAAAATGGAGTTTTGGGAAAACAAAGAGGTGTATCGGTACGAGTAAAACGGGTACCGGTACGGCTGACTAAGTATCGATACACTAACAGGTGTATCAGTACACAAAGCCTATTTTTGACTTTTGGGTTATTTTGAAAGCATTTAAACAAGACAAAAACTCTTTGAAAACATTTCAAAAATATTTTTCAAGTTAATGGAATTTTGAAATGTTTTTGCAAATTTTTTAAGTCCAAAAATATTTTTCACTTAAGTTATATCAAATTCAAATATCTCAACAGTTTTTCTCTGCTCATACAAATGGGGTTGCAGATGGTTACAATTAACATTAATGGAGGTTTGTTTTTTAGAAGGGAAGAAGATGAAGTTTAGGATTTAAGGGACTAAAAGGTTGTAATATTTAAATATTGAGAGATGAAAAATTTAAATTTAGTACCAAATTAAAATAAAATGTAAAAGTTAAGGGTTAAATATGTTATTATACAAATTTTATTAACTGTCATGTCATCATCCGTTTATTTTTGAATAGAATTGAACTGATGTGTTAGTTGCGATTAGTCAGGAGACCTATATGTAACTTCTCATAAGGAATTCAACAAAAAATTGGATCATAATCGGAGATCATTTATATAGTTTACCCATTTTTTATACGTCATTGCTTTAAGATTTTAATGTGGAAGTTAGTTACCTGTACTCAAACTTTATTCTTTTTCATATTTTAAAAAACCAGAATCCCCAAAAATAAAACCAAGAGCAACTGAACTAAAAGATGACAGTCTAAAGAAGCAGAAGCAGTGCAACTATAAACAGTCTCGATGCTTGAGACTGTAAGTACATTGACAAATATACAGTAAAACTTCTATAAATTAATAATGTTAGAACCATGTAATTTTATTAATTCAAAGAGGTATTAATTAATTGATAAATTAATAATTTATTAATTTAAAGAGATTTTTTCGATTTAACGAACCTACATTATTTTTTATGAATAAAACATATACATTATAAAGTTCATTGTAGTAAGAACTTTCAAGATGCACTACCGCATAAGATTTTACCGTAGGGTATTGGAGGGCTACGAGTTGGGAGAATCTGATCCAGAAAAGATCAATGTTTTAGATGCCATCAATCTTGTAGTCTCAGCTTGGATGATAAATGCTCAACAAGAGATAATAACAAATTGTTTTTTAACACTATAAAATTCGTTCGCATGAAGAAGTAACCTCAAGAAATTTAAATGAAGAAACTACTGAAAAAATATTTATGAACTTGATATGATAATTAATAGTTTTAGACATCACAACAAAATAGATGTCAATCACTTATTGGATTACTCGGGTGAAAATGATCATGTTAAGAGGTTCAAAGTTTAGAAAAAAATGTAGCTAGTGTTATTAAAAATCCTATTGAGGACGAAACTGAAGATGATAAAACGTCTGTGTAACCAATTACGCGGAAGGAAGCACTAATGGCGGCAACAACTCTTCACATTTTTTGTTGCAGTATGAGAACACAACACCATAACTTTTGGATGTAGTAAGGAAAGTTAGAGATAAAATATAGCTAGATTTAAATTTTAAGAAGAAGCAAAAAACAATAGAATCATATTTAATAAGTTGTCCTAGTTATATTTATAATTTTATAGAATTATTAATTTATAATATTAAAGGGACCATAAATTTATATAAGGGTCTTTCAGAAAATTATTATCTTATTAATTTATCAAAATTATTAATTTAGACCTTGAACTCTAGTCGGGACCGAAAAAATTATTTTAAAAAATTATTAATTTGTCGAGTATTAATTTATAGAGGTTATAATGTACTTCTTTGATTTGAATGAGCTCTTCCATGATATTGTGTTGCTTTGCTGTTGATATCTATGCAACTTAGGAGACTTTAGTTTGCTACAAATGTGTAGCTTTGGCTGTCCCATGAACCTATTTCTTGTAATTAAAGTATATGTATTGTCCGTCTATGAAACACGGATACTCCTCTTTAAGGCCGTCTCGTGTCCTTGATGCATTTTCGGGATGGGGACAGTGTGAGGACGGTTGAGGGACGTTACAGGGACGTCCTAATTTTATAGGGTACGACCAAAAATAAACCAAGTACATTTGGAGTTTATTGGGGAAGTTTCGAGGACGTACTTGAATATTTTTGCTTAAAAATGGGAAATAAGACTGCCCTAATTTTAACATACCCGTGACTCACTCAACTCTTAAACTCCTCTCCTATCTGCTTTGTGAGACTATCGACTAGTAGTGGCGATCGAGGGGAACACAATGCCGGCCTCAGAAACGGAAATCAAAGTTCGGAAGATGATGAGAAAAGCTTCGGCCATTGCAACCTCTTTAGGTATCCATATTTCTTTTCTTTTTTCTTCCCTATTTTTCTGTTGACCTTCTATTAGAACTCAAAACTTCTACTTCTATCTGATTTTTCCTTTTTTGGAATATTACATTAGAATGAAGATATCTTTTTCTTGTTTATCAAGTGTTCCATATCTGTTTTTTCCTTTTTGGAATATTACATTAGAATGAAGATATTTTTTCTTGTTTATCCTAGTGTTTCATATCTGATTTTCCTTTTTAAAATATTACATTAGAATGAAGATATTACATTAGAATGCAGTTGTGCTGGAAATCATAAAAGATATGAGCCTGAAAATAGGGTTATGATATGATTTGGTTTTCTGTTTCCATAACTCGTCATCGTGTTCTTCGCCCCTTGTATAGTTGAAATAAATGATTGCCAAGAAAACTGCAACCCTCCTGATATTGAAATATAATTATATTGATGCATCACTCATTCTCATAATTTCAACACTTAAAGTGAATGCTTTCGTTATTTTTGATTAATTTATCAATGATTTTGAATTTTATTGATTGCATTCTACCGTAAATTTGATGTTTCAATTGAACTGTTGTTTTTTAATGTGAGCAGTTCAATTAATTGAAATATGGCATCCCAAAGTGGTGACGAGCTTAATTTTTCTAGTAGTGGAACTGGAAGTGCTAGCGGGAATGGATCCATTTCATCGTCTCAAAATGAGAATTTTTCTCCGCAATATAATTATGTGACAAAGATGGAAAAATGAGGGGCTATTGGAGGAACTTTGAATTACCCATGTAACATTTATGGTGAGACTTGTAGTGGGAGTTATACTAGAGTGAAGGCTCATTTGGTTCAAATTTTAGGTGAAGGGGTTGCAGTTTACAAGAAAATAATTAGAAACCAAAAGCTTGAATGTTGAAGTTGTTAAGAGGAATGAGAGAAGAAAATGAAACAAGGAACATCTAGAGAAGTTCTTTTGAGTTGCCAATCTCAAACTGAAAAAGCGATTGAATCTTCTTCTAAGAAGAGAAAATCCAAAGCCTCGCCTATTACTAAATCGTTCAACATGAATATGAGGACTCAATTAGATGAAGAAATTGCAAGAATGTTTTATACCGGTGGTTTGCCCTTTAATCTTGCTAGGAACCCTCATTATTAAAGGGCTTTTACTTTTGCTGCAACTCATGACATAGCCGGTTATGTGCCCCTTGGTTATAATAAATTGCGAACCTCATTGCTCCTAGAAGAGAAAAATAATGTTGAGAAGCTCTTACAACCAATTAAAGCAACTTGGCAAAAAAAAGGAGTGACAATTGTGTGTGATGGTTGGAGTGATCCAACAAGAAAGCTTCTCATTAATTTCATGGCAACTTCTAGAAATGGACCTATATTTCTCAAGGCTATAAATTGTTTTGGTGAAGTTAAGGATAAATTCTTCTTTGCCAATTTGATGAAAGAAGTGATTGATAAGGTGGGTCACCAAAATGTGGTGCAAATTATTACTGATAATATAGCTAATTGCAAGGGGATAGGAGAAATTATTGAGAACATGTATCCTCATAACTATTGGACACCATGTGTTGTCCATACTCTTAATCTTGCATTAAAGAACATTTGTTCGACAAAAAAACATTGAGGGAAATGAAGAAACATATGACTTGTGCAATTGGATCACTGAAATTCATAGGGATGTCGTACAAATCAAGACTTTTATCATGAACCACAACATGAGGTTGGTAATCTTTAAAAGATTTAGTCATTTTAAGTTGCTTTCATTTGCCGATCATTGTGATGCTTATAAGGTTTAAGGTCATCAAACGAGGACTTCAAGCAATGCTCATAAGTGATTAATGGGCTTCTTATAGAGAGGAGGAAATGGGGAAGGAAAACCTTGTGAAGGAGAAGCTTGTGAGTGATGATTGGTGGGATAAAGTGGCTTACATCATTGATTTCACAAAGCCTATCTATGGCATGCTTAGAATATGTGACACCGATAAACCATGTCTTCATTTGGTATATGAGATGTGGGATTCCATGATTGAGAAAATGAAGTTTGAAATTTACAAGAAGGAAATTCGTTCTTTTTCAGACTTTATTCCTCTTTACCATGTTGTTTAGGAGATTCTTATAGCTTGTTGGACAAAGAGTTATACTCATCTTCATTGTCTAGCTCACTCAAAAAATCCAAGGTATATAATCTTGTTAGTTTTGAATTTTATATTCTTAAATCTTAGTTCCTTTATATAAATGTATTTTTTAAAATGTTGTAGGTTTTGCAGTGATGATTGGTTAACCGATGATTCTAGTAGAGTTGCTCCTCATAAAGATGGTGATATATCTCGAGAGAGAATGAAGTGCTTTCGTAGATTATTTCCAAATGATGATGATTATGACAAAGTCTTAGATGAATATGCTCATTTCTCACTTTAGAGTGGACCTTTTGAAGATTTAATTTGTCTTACAAAGAGGTATTCTTCGGATTCCAAAAGTTTGTGAGCTAAGTTTGGTGCCAGAACTCTTTTGCTCCAATCTTTTGGCTTTCAAAGTGTTTGGCCAACCTACTTCATCCTCTTGTTATGAAAGAAATTGGAGTACTTATTCCTTCATCCACTAGCTTAGGAGGAATAAATTAAATCCAAGTTGTGTCGAAGATTTAGTTTACATCTACTACAACCTCCGTTTTTATCAAGGAATTCTAATCACTATTGTTATGATGATTAATCAACTCGATTTATCCAAGAGAGGGTGAATTGACACTTTTAAAAAAATGAGGGAAGCAAAAGGAAGAATTAAACATGATGACACAAGAAATTATAGTGGTTTAAGCTTCTAACAAGCTCTACATCCACTAACTTAGCTCCCCACTAAGGATTTCAAACAATTCACTAAGAATTCTTCCACTTTTCTAGGCTAAAGAGGCAACCGTTACAACCGATCAAAATTTTCTACCCAAAGCTTGATCAAAATCACTCTTTTACAAGAAGTGGTTTACAAATAGAAAAAATATCCCCTCAAAGGTGATTTGTTTGCCCAATTACAAGTTCACACAACCCCAAACTTGAAACTAAAGATTACAATTGAGAATACACAAGTTGGGTACAAGAATTTGACTCTAAAAGCTCAAAGATGGTTGAATTTGTGTTTGAATGCTTTAGACTTGCTGAATTGTTGTTGTTAAAGCTTTGGAGACTTGATTTTATACCCCTCATTCATTTCTAACCGTTTGGGTGGTTAGGATTATCAATAGAGCAGTTGGACTGCTTTCTTCCCGCAATAAATGTTGTTTGGTAACCTACCGTATCGATACACGAGGACCCGTATTGATACCTGCCATAAGAAGAAATATTCATTGTACAAAGGGGTATCGATACGCTTGAGGCGCATATCAAAACAAGTATAGTATAAAAAACATATGCGTATCGATACAGATAGGCCGTATCGGTACGGTTTTTTTCTCATTGGTATCTGAGGCAAAAGTCCTTGAAAAATTGTATCGGTAAGGGGCGTATAGATACGATGTAACCAATTTTCAAAGTTTGGTGATTCCAATAACTGACAAGGCAACATTTGTATTTTAAATGCAAAGATTTGAAAATCTTAACAGCCCATATCGATATAAGTGAAGCAGTATCGATATACGTAACCAAAAATATAAACTCAGATGAAGGTCGTATCGAAACGGGCTCATCCGTATCGATACAATTTTGCAATTAAAATTATAATAGTCAAAAGTCGTACCGAAACACTTAAGAGTGTATCGATACACATGGGAGTTTTTGGTTATTTGAGTATAAAAATACTTAGAAAAACTTTTGGGGTTTAAGTTTTTGACTTAGAAACATTTTAAGTTTGATTCCTTGTCATTTTGTGAGACTTTTTGAATACTTAAAATTTTATCCAATTTTACAAATTGGTCCCTAAACACTTTGTTATATCAAAATCGAATATAGGTTTTACAAATATGTGGATGAGAAAACCAAGATGTGGGATTTTGGTAGAGATGCATTCGATTTTTTAGGGGATGTGGGCTATTTGGAGTTTTCAAAAGTTTCACTAGATGAACCAAATTTGGAGAGTGAATTAATCTCGGAGGATGTTAACAATGATTAATTGCATCGTTGTTATTTTCTTTCTTAAACCCTTTTTACTATTTTTGTATGTGTGTGTTTTGGTTGTTATTTTATTTTTGTATGATGCTAACAATGTTGTTTTGAATATTTGATGTGATTTTGTTTGTTGTTGAACAATCTAAGTTTAACAGGTTATTAAGGTCATTTGGCAGTACGATTCCCTTGGTTTTTTTACCTTATTATATTATGAATTTTAATGTTTTTTATTATATATATTAAAATTTATTTTATATTTTTTGTACCCTTATTGTACCCGTACCCTGTAATTTTAGAAATTGTTGTTTCTCGTCCCCGTATCTGTGCAACTTAGTTGTCCGTATAATATAAAGGAAGATTTTACAAATAATTCTAATTATGATTGAGATAGTTATGTACTTGTTTTGTTTAGATAACATTGTAATACCCCTTTCCCGTATTCATAGCTGAATACGAGTAAGAGATATCATAAATCATTTGTAAAACCCTCTACATTTGTAACTCGGTAAAAATTTTGATTCTTCTAAAACTATTACAATATATTTAGTTTCTATTTACAAATGTAGTTAATCGCGTATAGTTTAAACATAATATTTTAATCTTCAAATCGAGTTTAATTTCAGGCAGCAACTTATTAATTTAATTTGACTTTATATAATTAATGAAACTGCCTAAAAACTGACTGACTTAAAATTCATCCAGATACCACATAAAATACAAATTCTACCAGAGCTGGCATATCATTTTAATATACATGCCAACTAGTAAATATCAAACAGTGTCAAAAGATATCTTACTGATACTGATGTACCTGTTATTAATTGATGATGTCAGTTTATGCTCCTTACTCCAACCATTTCTTCTTTCTTACGTGTAAAACAGTTACACGCTAAGTATTTACTTAGTGAGGCAATAATTCGAATTCAAGTGCAATTGTCTTAATATCAATATTAATGATTAACAATGCATATGATCACCTTACCATTATATGCTCGTTAATATAAATAAATATGCATATCAAAGTGATAAGATTAGATCTTACCAATACCGTTGCCATTCCATCCGTAAGCTTTCAATGCTTACCAATACCTTTTTCCCATTTCTATCTGCAAGCTTTCAAGCTTATCTTCATGTTTTTTTATTCTTTGTAATTTATTTAGCCTAAGGTGTCGAATTAAGAGATTCTATGTACACGAGTCACCTCCCCATACCCAACCTTTCTTGACTATGTGTATTATTTGCACTCTACCGGGAGTGCTTAGCACCAAAGTGCTTCTGTATACTTACCAGAGTATACAATATATCCCTCATTGAGATTTTATGAAATTACACCGAAGTGTTTAGCACCCGTAGTAAGTCCGTATACTCAAACCAGGCATGAGTATACTCCTCAATGAGTATTTATAAAATTTGCACTTTACCTGAAGTGCTTAGAATATTTATACAGCTGTTTATGACCCTATGGGTATCCAACTATACCATCGAACCTCTATATCATACATTGGGCTTTATTTCATCATTTAAGTCATCAATGGCAACATATATCAATATATATCAACGTTTAGCAGTTCATAGATAACATTCATATTACACCATCATCAATAACTAGTGATCAATGCATTTATTTTCAACCTTTGACATATTTAAAATATGTCAAATATATGATCAATGACATAAATATCATGACAATATATAAACCAGGTAAACTCATCGCAAGTCCTACCGGTGATGTATGAAACATCCATGTATAATGTTATGTACGCATTGCACTCACCTGGGCCATTTATTAGTATGCCTCACTAAGTCCTCTTTGATCCTTTCCTTCATTGTACCTCAAACCTCCCTTGATTCGAACTTAACTTCATAATTCAAATAAGTAAAATATTTGTTAGATCCCAATCTAACAATATCTTAGACATATTGTCCAAAATAATCATTCGAATACAAAATCTCCAAACGTTTTCCTTTCTTCCTTGTATTGTTCAAAAATTCATTATGGTCCTTAGTGACCACTTTGAACTTCCATTAACCCCTTTCAAGCTTACTAATCAACCTTAGATACAAAGTGTATCAATTCTCATTTTCTGGCACTTTGCAGTACATTCGAAGAAATATTTCTATAAAATAATCTATAACTCAGAATTCGACTCCGTTAGTTCTGAAAGAAATCAGATTTGATAAGCTTTTCAACCATATAAATTAATAGCCTAAATTCAACTTGTACGATTTATGACGAATTTTCAAAGTCAGTTATAGTGCTGAAATTCGGAACATACTGGTGTTCTGTTTTTTGACCTTTCGTCACGTAAAAATTCATATCTTTTGACTCGGATCTCGAAATCAGATTCCGTTTGTTGGACACGAAACTAGACGGACAAATATTTACATCGGTATAAAATTCATTATCTAACCATTTTTGTAGAATTTATGGTGAATTTTCAAAGTTACTGCCATAAACCAGTTTTTCTACACAGCTTCCATAAACAACTTAAACTTTTATACTAACTTCTCCTTACTTCTCTACTTTTCAATTTAGTCCAATTACTTGCTTTAACCCACCATCTTATGACCTTCTTCAATAAATAATTATTCACAATAATTCTCCTTAATTTTCCTTCTTTACCGAAATAGTCACTAAAATGCAAAAATAAGGATTCAAGCTTCTTAACTTTGCAAATTAGTCCTCAATTCAACATTACTACCTTAATTCCATCATTACAACTAAAAATCAGACTTAGCCCCCATACAAAACGTCAATTTTGATTTGGTCACTTAACTTTGACAAATTGTCAAAATGGTCACTAATTCAATTCAACATTAATTTAGCATTCTAACTTTATTTTCTTGTCTCTAACATCATTAATAACATAAATACACTCCAAATTATAAAAATTCAAATTTGGTCCTTCAACTTTTCAATTTGCTGAAATGGTCCCTACATAATTTAACTTAGGGTTTTGCTTCCAAACAACAATTCAAGCTTACTAGATCATTATTTCAACATCACAAACCCTAAATTAAACTTGAATCCATAAACCCTAATCATCTTCATAAAAATCAAAGCATGTAAAACTTAAATCCCAACTTAATATCATGATTTTAACATCATACTAGCTTAATTCTAACTTGAATTCAATCATGGAATCATAAAATCTCAAAAGCCCCAATTTGATCCATAACCCTAATTTCTTTCTCATGAAAATTCTCATCTACCAAGCATGTATTCCATGAATTATTGATATCAAAAGATAGAGCTTTAATAGTAGAACAACTTTGTAGTTGAAGAGATTACCTGAAAACCGAGTTTCGGGGCTTAAATCGAGCTTGGAAAATTTTCTTATTCTTTCCCCTCTTTCTCCACGTTTCAAGGCTGGAAAAGATGAACATTCACCATTATTTTAAACATATATCTATTAAATGAATATTAAATTCATTTAATAGTGAAATTATAATTTTGCCCTTTTTATCCAATGGTTGAGATTGATTTATCATCAATCAAGGGCCAAGATTTAATCTTCCATTTCCTCTTTCCAAAATTTCCCTTATAACTTTTTAAATATTTCAAAATTGCCATTGGGGCCAAATGACCAATTTGCCCTCCAACTAGTCTTTATTTACTAGTTTGTTTCCAAATTGCCATTCCATTAAAATATAACCAAATCTAGTTAGAATTCAACATACCATAATAAAATATTCATAAAATAACATTTTATGACTTTTCCATATCTTTTGGATTAGTCTCCAAAATTTCCATTCGATCCAATATATCGATAAATAATCCTTTACTCAGAAATAAACTGTAGGATTCATCTTGAATCAAACTAAAAATATTTCCAACACTTGGAAATGACTTTTATAACCTTTCTCTATCATATGGCAAAATTTCAAAATTTTCATTCCACAAAACTTTAACTGCGATTTTCCCAGTAATCAAAATATCAGATCGAAGCAAAATCTTCACATTCGATCCACACCCTTAGGTGATCTATTTATTTATGAAATAAAACCCCTTAAATTTTAGAAAATTACAACTTTAGTCCCCAAACTTTTCCAAAGTTTATACTTTAGCCATAAGATTTTTAGAATTTACATTTTGGTCACTAACATTTTAAACTTCAATTCCCATTCCAATTTTCCTTGAAATTCAACCAAACTTTAAGAATACCTTATTCAATTCACTATCTATCACATGATACCTTTAAACCTTAGAAATTTCCTTTCCAAAACCCATAATTAAAGAAATCCTAACTTTTGCATTTTTGTCATTTTAGTCACTAAGTTAGCTTTTAAGCTATTATCTTAGTACTAAATGACCCTTAATCAAATTAGTAAATTTTAGGGTATTGCAATGCTCCCCCTTAAGAAAATTCATCCTCCAATTTTCAATACGTACTTGGTTCTAAAAGGTGAGGAAACTATTTTCTTATATTTTCTTCTTATTTCTCTCAAGTTGTTTCTTTAACCTTATGATTTTTTCAAAGAACTTTAACAAACGGGATTGTCTTGTTTTCTTAGTTCTTTGACTCCATGTGCTAGGATCTTTACCAGTTCTTTTTCATAGCTTAAATCCGGCTGAATCTCTATTTTCTCCGGAGTAACAACATGTGAGGGGTCTAATCAATATTTCCTGAGCATCTATACATTTTGAATCTTGTCCATTTCCAAAGATAAAGATAGCTATTAAGCTTAACCATCAGACTAACTCCTTTCCCGATTTCTTATAGCCCAATAAATCTTAAACTTAACTTTCTTTTTGTCTAAACCATAACACCTTCTTCCAGGGTGAAACTTTTAAGGAATAATTTATCCTTAACTTCATATTAAATATCTTTTATTTCAGGATCAACATATAGTTTCCATCATCGAGATAGAAATTCTTCATTGATAATACAAATATCTATCAAACCTAACTTCCAAGTTTTCAGTTTCACTCTTTTCCACTTGTTTGAACCTTGACAACATTTCTCATTCTTTCTTTAAAGATAGCTTATTTAATCCAATATGGTAAATTTTATTCTTAACTTGACAATCAAAACACCATATTCTTTTAATTCAAATCTTGCATTCATAGCTCTTAAGACAACAAGTGTCTTTCGGCTGAGAGCGTCAGCTACCACATTAACTTTTTCTAAATGATAATCAATGATCACATCATAATCTTTAAGAAGCTCGATCCAACTTCTTTGCCTCAAGTTCAACTCTTCTTTAGTAAGCATATACTTAAACTTTTATAACCTATATAAATATAGCACCGTTCACTGTATAAATGATGACAGCATATCTGTAAAGTAAATATAGCCATTGCCAGCTCCAAATCCTAAGTAAGATAATTTCGCTCATATATCATAAGTTGTCTCAATCATAGACCATTTCCTTTTATTCTGGCTGTACTAGTACCGTGGCTTCTATTAAGATCTTCCTTAATGTCTCAAAGTTTTATTTTCATTTATCTTTTCAACTGAATGGCATGTCTTTCCTCAATAGCTTGGTCAATGAGGAGGCAATCATCAAAAAAATTGAACCTCTAAACATTCTTCAGAGGTTTCCATTCAACTATAGTTTGTGCTTTCTTGGGATATACTCTTATCCCCTCTGCCAAATCCACATAACTAATAAAACAACTTTTGACAACCAAGTTCACACTTTAACAAATTAGCATATAGCTTCTTTTCTCGAAAGGTCTGAAGAACAATGCAAAATGAGCATCTTGTTCTTCCTTTTTCTTCGAATAGACCAAAATATCCTCAATGAACTCTACCAAAAAATGGTCCAAGAAAAATTAGAATACTTGGTTAATTAGGCTTATAAATGCCGTAGGCATCATCACGAACTCATAGTATTCATACCGAGTCCGAAAAGCTATCTTTAGAGTTTATTTTTCCTTGATCTTTAGTTGATAATATTCCGATTGAAGGTCTATTTTGGAAAACAAAGCTGTGCTTTTTTTAACTAATCAAAAGGTCATCATTCTTCAGAAGAAGATATTTATTCTTTCCGTCACCTTATTTAGCTAACAGAAATCTATACTTAATCACATAGATCAATCTTTCTTTTTCACAAATATGCTAGTGCACCCCGAGGTGGCACACTAGGCTTTATAAAACCTCGACCTAACATTCCTTGTAATTGTACCTTTAAATCTCGAAGTTCAGTCAAAGCCATTTTATACGGGGCCATTAATTTAGGATCAATGCCTGGTATCATCTTTATTTTGAATTTCACCTCTCAATCTAGAGGTAATTCCGAGTAACCCATCTGGGAATACATTCAGATATTTTTGGACAGTCGGGTTATGTTCCAATTTAACTTCAACAGCCTGAGTATCCACTACATTTGCTAAGAAAACTTAACAACCTTATAACAACAATTTCTTTAATAAAACAACTGAAATTACATTGGAAAAATGATTTACCTTTTATCAACTACTACTAGTTTTGTACCTTCCGTGTTTTTTTAATACTAATCGCTTTATGCGACAATTCATCATGACTTGATAAGAAGGTAACCAATTCATGCCCACCATCATCTTAAACTCCTCGAAAGATAATTTCATTAAATTTATCGGGAACTCTATTTCTTATATTTTTATCGAGTAATTCCAATGTTCAACTCGCCCTTACATTACAACCCAACAAATTTATGATCGCTATATTACTTGAAATGGGTTCTAAAAGGATATTTCCTTCACCATTCAACTTCGTACTTATATATGAATGTGTAAAGCTAGGACCCATCAACATCAATACAGGTTTATCCAAAAAGATGAGATGTACCTTCTATGATTTTCGAATCCTCCCAATCTTTACCAGTCCTGATGTTAAAAACTCAGACTGATATGCGCAATCCTAGCTGCGTAGCAATTTCAAATGTTTCCCCAGCTTTAACTTAACATCGGAGTAGCAATACAACTCTATCCACTTTCTTAGTATCCAAACAGTGGAATCTGTCCAGTGTAATCCTTAGGTTATTCAGTTATAAATCAACAATCACTAGACCTTAATCTGCTTTTCCTTTCAATTCAGGTGTTCCAAAACTTTTTAATTCCTTAATCCGGCACAGGCACTCTTTGTTGTACCAGTGCCCCTTTCTTGTTCCGATTTATCCAAATGGTTATCATTAACCTTATTGTTACTACTCTTGATTCCTTCCAAAGCTTCCAATTTATCAGTTCATCACGCTTTCTTGACTCAAATATTTCTTATAATCCCTCACAATTTACATTAGTAAGGAGCGACATCAATCAGATCATAAAAACATCAGATCAGTAATATTTCTTATATCCTAGTGGCATGTATACTCTTTTTAACATAAAACCACTTCCACTTTAGGCCGAGAATCGGCTAAACCTGCAGCTCTGATACCAATAAATGTAATACCCCTTTCTCGTATTCATAGCTAAATACGAGTCAGAGATATCACAAAACATTTGTAAAACCCTCTACATTTGTAACTCGATAAAAATTTTGATTCTTCTAAAAATATTACAATATATTTAGTTTTCTATTTACAAATGTAGTTAATCGTGTATAGTTTAAACATAATATTTTAATCTTCAAATCGAGTTTAATTTCAGGCAGCAACTTATTAATTTAATTTGACTTTATATAATTAATGAAACTGCCCAAAAACTGTCTGACTTAAAATTCATCCAGATACCACATAAAATACAAATTCTATCAGAGCTGGCATATCATTTTAATATACATGCCAACTAGTAAATATCAAACAGTGTAAAAAGATATCTTACTGATACTGATGTACCTATTATTGATTGATGATGTCCGTTTATGCTCCTTGCTCCAACCATTTCTTCTTTCCAACGTGTAAAACAATTACATGCTAAGTATTTACTTAGTGAGGCAATATTTCGAATTCAAGTGCAATTGCCATAATATCAATATTAATGATTAACAATGCATATGATCACCTTACCATTATATGCTCGTTAACATAAATAAATATGTATATCAAAGTGATAAGATTAGATTTTACCAATACCGTTGCCATTCCATCTGTAAGCTTTCAATGCTTACCAATACCTTTTTCCCATTTCTATCTGCAAGCTTTCAAGCTTATCTTCCTGTTTCTTTTTTTATTCTTTTTAATTTATTTAGCCCAAGGTATCGAATTAAGAGATTCTATGTACACGAGTCATCCCCTATACCCAACCTTTCTTGAGTATGTGTATTATTTGCACTCTACCGGGAGTGTCTAGCACCGAAGTGCTTCTGTATACTTACCGGAGTATACAATATATCCCTCATTGAGTTTTTATGAAATTACACCGAAGTGTTTAGCACCCGTAGTAAGTCTGTATACTCAAACCATGTATGAGTATACTCCACAATGAGTATTTATAAAATTTGCACTTTACCTGAAGTGCTTAGAATATTTATACAGCTGTTTATGACCCTATGGATATCCAACTATACCATCGAACCTCTATATCATACATTGGGCTTTATTTCATCATTTAAGTCATCAATGGCAACATATATCAATATATATCAACATTTAACAGTTCATAGCCGAAATAACATTCATATTATAACATCATCAATAACTAGTGATCAATGCATTTATTTTCAACCTTTGACATATTTAAAATATGTCAAATATATGATCAATGACATAAATATAATGACAATATATAAACCAGGTAGACTTATCGCAAGTCCTACCGATGATGTATGAAACATCCATGTATAATGTTATGTATGCATTGCACTCACCTGGGCCATTTATTAGTATGCCTCACTAAGTCCTCTTTGATCCTTTCCTTCATTGTACCCCAAACCTCCCTTGATTCGAACTTAACTTCATAATTCAAATAAGTAAAATATTTGTTAGATCCCAATCTAACAATATCTTAGACATATTGTCCAAAATAATCATTCGAATACAAAACCTTTCTTCCTTGTATCGTTCATAAATTAATTATGGTCCTTAGTGACCACTTTGAACTTCCATTAACCCCTTTCAAGCTTACTAATCAACCTTAGATACAAAGTGTATCAATTCTCATTTTCTAGCAGTTTGCAGTACCTTCGAAGAAATATTTCTATAAAATAATCTATCACTCGGAATTCGACTCCGTTCGTTCTGAAAGAAACTATATCCGTTAAGCTTTTCAACCATATAAATTAATAGCCCAAATTCAACTTGTACGATTTATGACGAATTTTCAAAGTCAGTTACAGTGTTGAAATTCGGAACAGACTGGTGTTCTGTTTTCTGACCTTTCGTCACTTAATAATTCATATCTTTTGACTCGGAACTCGAAATCAGATTCTGTTTGTTGGAAACGAAACTAGACGAACAAATATTTACATCGGTATAAAATTCACTATCTAACCATTTTTGTAGAATTTATGGTGAATTTTCAAAGTTACTGCCATAAACCAGTTTTTCTTCACAACTTCCATAAACAACTTCAACTCTTATACTAACTTCTCCTTACTTCTCTACTTTTAAATTTAGTCCAATTACTTGCTTTAACCCACCATCTTATGACCTTCTTCATCAAATAATTATTCATAATAATTCTCCTTAATTTTCCTTCTTTAGCGAAATAGTCACTAAAATGCAAAGATAAGGATTCAAGCTTCTTAACTTTGCAAATTAGTCCTCAATTCAACATTACTACCTTAATTCGATCATCACAATTAAAAATCAGATTTAGCCCCCATACAAAACTTCAATTTTGATTTGGTCACTTAACTTTGACAAATTGTCAAAATGGTCACTAATTCAATTCAACATCAATTTAGCATTCTAACTTTATTTTCTTGTCTCTAACATCATTAATAACATAAATACACTCCAAATTCTAAAACTTCAGATTTGGTTCTTCAACTTTTCAATTTTCAGAAATGGTCCCTACACAATTTAACTTAGGGTTTTGCTTCCAAACAACAATTCAAGCTTACTAGATCATTATTTCAACATCACAAACCCTAAATTAAACTTGAATCCATAAACCCTAATCATCTTCATAAAAATCAAAACATGTAAAACTTAAATCCCAACTCAATATCATGATTTTAACATCATACTAGCTTAATTCTAACTTGAATTCAATCATGGAATCATAAAAGCTCAAAAGCTCCAATTTGATCCATAACCCTAATTTCTTTCTCATGAAAATTATCATCAACCAAGCATGTATTCCATGAATTATTGATATCAAAAGATAGAGCTTGAAGAGTAGAACAACTTTGTAGTTGAAGAGATTACCTAAAAACCGAGTTTCGGGGCTTAAATCGAGCTTGGAAAATTTTCTTCTTCTTTCCCCTCTTTCTCCTTGTTTCAAGGCTGGAAAAGATGGACATTTTGTTCATCTTTTCACCATTATTTTAAACATATATCTATTAAATGAATATTAAATTCATTTAATAATGAAATTATAATTTTGCCCTTTTTATCCAATGGTTGAGATTGATTTTATCATCAATCAAGGGCCAAGATTTAATCTTCCATTTCCTCTGTCCAAAATTGCCCTTATAACTTTTTAAATATTTCAAAATTGCCATTGGAGCCAAATGACCAATTTGCCATCAAACTAGTCTTTACTTACTAGTTTGTTTCCAAATTGCCATTCCATTAAAATATAACTAAATCTAGTTAGAATTCAACATACCATAATAAAATATTCATAAAATAACATTTTATGACTTTTCCATATCTTTTGGATCAGTCTCCAAAATTTTCATTCGATCCAATATATCGATAAATAATCCTTTACTCATAAATAAACTTTAGGATTCATCTTGAATCAAACTAAAAATATTTCCAACACTTGGAAATTACTTTTATAACCTTTCTCTATCATATGGAAAAATTTCAAAATTTTCTAGTCCGATCCGGGTATCCGAATTCCACTTAAACTTTAATTGAGATTTTCCCAATAATCGAAATATCAGATCGAACCAAAATCTTCACATTCGATCCACACCCTTAGGTGATCTATTTATTTATGAAATAAAAACCCTTAACTTTTAGGAAATTACAACTTTAGTCCCCAAACATTTCCAAAGTTTATACTTTAGCCATAAAATTTTCAGAATTTACATTTTGGTCCCTAACATTTTAAACTTCAATTCCCATTCCTATTTTCCTTGAAATTCAACCAAACTTTAAGAATACCTTATTCAATTCACTATTTATCACATGATACCTTTAAACCTTAGAAATTTCTTTTCCAAAACCCATAATTAAAGAAATCCTAACTTTTGCATTTTTGTCATTTTAGTCACTAAGTTAGATTTTAAGCTATTATCTTAGTACTAAATGACCCTTAATCAACTTAGTAAAATTTAGGGTATTACAATCACTATTTTAATTTGTCAAATAAGTTGACTGCCTTACGTGGGAGCATCATGTGCTTATAGGAACTAAGATTTATGGCACATTTATATCTAGGTATACTTAATTCATTATATTGTTGGAAAAATGTGATGAATGAGAAATTGATGCTCAAAGTGGGCTTGTGAATTGAGTTAAAGAAAAAGGGAAAAGCTTATATCCCATATCGATGGGTTACCAAGAGTGGGATATGTTTATATACAAGACTCTACTTAGTGATTATTAAATAACTTAAGATTATATGATATGGGTAAATTGAATGTCTGAACCAGTCAGGCCCACCATGGGCTTGCAGATATTTTAACTCATTGCGATATAATTTTCCTTAAATGTAGCATTCTTAATATCTCAAATAAAATGATAAATGATCAGAGATTATCTTTAAATTTGGATATTATTTTTTGAATACTCTAGAATTAAAATGATAAATATATGATAAGATATTATCTTTAATTCATTTATTATTGTGATAATGTTATTTAATAAATGAATTTTATTTTAAATAAAATTCAGATAATTCACAGGTTTTATTTCCAATTAAACTCTTACCCCTATAAATAGCATGCAAACCTACTAGGTTTTACCACTGCAAAAACACAGAGATTTTCTACTATTTTTACTTTGTGATTTTCTAAAGTGATTTCGGTGATAGAGGAAGGCAATGTTACTGTCGACTTTGCTAACGCTTGGCAAAAGATTGAAAATGCAATGTGAATATGTAAGAAATAATGCCAAGAGTGAGTCTATTGCGTGCAAGTATACACAGCCAGCAAGTAATACCACAGTAAGCTGGGTATCGTATCCATAAGGATTAACCAATAATTTAATTGTTTAACGATTTACTTGTTAAAGGAATCAAGAATGTTTGGATTGATTTGAAGGTTTGTTTTAGATAATAACTAGAGGAATGAAATAAAAGTAAAGAAAAGAGTTTGACAAGAGGAAGTAATTAAATGAGTAATAAGCGTTGGCAAGGGATGCTTGGTTTTTACGCTAGCTATGCCAGCTATTAATAATGTCTTGCCTTGGGTTTATTGCCGATCAGATTTTAAAAGTGACATTGCCTCTATCGATGATAATACCCTAAGTTAACCATGTTAAAACCCATATATGTCTAAAGTGAAGCTTTTCATTAATTAACTTGATTAAGTTTCAACACATTCTCATAAAGGGTAGATTCGCTTCCGAAGCAAGCTCATCTACTTGAACATCTTCTATCGAAGCTTTTCTCCTTAGTAGCTGACAATTATTCGTTGCCCCTTAAGTCTGCTAAGATATTAAGACATAATAGGCAAACAATGTCAACTGTCTTATGGCAAAAAATTTAAGGAAATGAAGTGCTAGCCATATAGAAAATAATGCCAAGGCATTCAAATTATTAAAAACCAAATATATACTTAGAGTTAAACGCAAACATCCCAACCAACTGTAAAAACTTAGTTCATGGTTGGGGGATCCATCCACAAAATATTATCGTATCTCACCATCATCACTTAAATAAAAATAAAACTAAGAGAATGGGCAAGAAAGACATCCATCGATGCAGCCCTTCGAATGCTCCAGAGCTCTCGGTCTAAGATGGATGAACCACACGCCCTCTAGCATCCTTTTTCACCACCGTGCTCTCCCTCCCAGTTGTTTGATCTCTTCCTTTAAATAGGCACGCATGGATAACCCTAGAGTGGGTTTGAATTTGAAATTTGATTTCACACTTAGGATAAAGCGTGTTATCATCTTATCTCCATTTGAATTTTAGGGCTGACGTGTGCTAGTTTCAACGACTACTTTGATCGGGCATTGGACTTTACTTCCCTGCCAATAGAGCTTGGCAATCTTTTGGTCCAACTTTGCCAATTGTAACTCAGCAATTCTCTTCCGCTTTCCTGCTTTATGCTCTTGTGCTGCTCTACCAATCTTGTCTTGCTCCTATCCTGCATTAATGCCTCCAAAACAACCCTTCACACTGGCAAAATAACAACTCCCTAACTCCTGATGCAAATGCATGATTTTAACAACTAAATGCAATTATATATACCTAAAGACAAGCAAAAGTGTTGTGAAATATGCATAAAATCAATACTTTCTAAGTGTTAACACTCCCCCAAACCTAGCTCATTTCTTGTCCTCAAGTAATGCAACTAAAATTAAGAAAATAAAAAATGAGTACCTCGGCAAAAGTATTCTGAATGTCAACAAGTGCAAGCAATAAGAATCTGGTTCTAGTTCTGTCCTCGGGTATCCTAATGCAATAATGGCAAACAGATCAACAAATTCAAGTGCACGAATATAACACTAGTCTAGGGTTATGAAGTGTGCATGAAGTGTAAGCAATATGCTTCAAGTATCCTTGAAATCCCGTTGTCAAATCTACTACCCAAACTCAGAATTATTATCATTTTTCCTTTATTCACCAAGGGTTTTTGCTGGCAATATTTTCAAGCTTGCTTTGTAATACTATTTGGCGTGAGAAATAAGAGGGAGCATACCACGAACCGCCACATTAGTCCAGACATTACTAGGCTTTACTCTTCAACTCATGCCCTAAAGTTTTTGACTTGAGAACTAAGAGGGAGCAAACCACAAAGCCTTAAGCTATTTATTATCTCTAAGGTAGAAGAGAGTTCTTACATTTTTCCTTGCCTTGGCAAAATATTGTTGCATTATTTTCTTTTACCCTGGCATATTCACCATTTTTCTTTCTAAGCTTAGTTTCAAGAATTCTAAGTTTGTTTAGGAACTAGATGCATACTATGTGTTAAGTGAGACTTTAGTTCTCTAAACTAGAGATCAATTGCCAAGCAGACCTGGCATTACTAACCTGCTGGTACATGAAACGAAGGATTTCCAATTTTATCATCGGATAGAGTATACTAAAGCAAATTCTAACTAATCCAGCAGAGTATTGAAAAAATTTCCAAATTTAACCGAGATAAAATTATTTTTAGTGGTTTGGTATACATAATTATACCTAATCTATATGGCAACATAATGCAAACAAAAATATAAACATGAATGCATGGCATGGCAACAGATGTGAGGCAACACGCACCCCCAAACCAAAGGTGTACATTGTCCTCAATGCATGAAAACAAAATAAACAAAAGAAATAAGATGACATGCATGAACAAATGAACAAAATGAACGTAAGAAGTTGAAGGGGAAGAGGACTCCCCTTCGAAGTTTTCTTGGGGTGTGACATGGGAAGTTGAAGGGGAAGAGGACTCCCCTTCGAAGTTTTCTTGGGGTGTGACATGGGCCTTTCTCTTGACAAAGCTCCCACGATTAGGAGCCATGTGTTTCCTTCCCTTCATACTAAGCTTTGATGTGGCTGTGGAAGCTTCAATTTCATGAAGAACTTCCTTAACAATCTGCACTGGCTTTGAGGCAGCAAGAGCTTCAATGGCAGCAGATAAGGTAGGTGCAACAGGTGTTGCGGCAACTTTGGCTTGGATTTCTTGTTTTTTTGATTCGGGTGGTGTGTTTGTTCTTATAGACTCAACTTGGACAGGGACACTAGGACAGTGGCATTTGATTGGGTTAGAGTATGGACAAATTGAGGACTAGCTGGCACATCATCGTTGGCAAGGAGGTCAGTGGGGAACTTAAGGAAGACTGGAAAAACGCTCAGGGATATTTCTTTAAGAGTTTTCTTGATGGCACAATCCCAAGCATGAGTATATTGCCAGAGCTTGGTGTTCTGCTCCTCTATTTTTTCCACCTTTTGAAGAATAGTCTCCTAGCGTTGGTAGATTTGAGAAAGCATTGTCATTGAACCAGTTGACATAGGAGTCCCAGGTTCTGCCTTAGGGATTTTGGCCTTAGACACCGGCTTTATAGCCTTTCCTTTACCCTGCTCCTTAGCAATGAGTTGCTTCCATAAGGCAGGGATGATAGTTGTTCCCTTGTTTTCTTAGACTTTGTCTGAATCAAGCTTTGGCACATTGTGCTGCATGCAAATATCATAGATTAATAAGAGGAAAAACAAAGTTCCACTGCCCTTACCAGCGCACTTATCGATAATGATACAACCAATGTTGATCTTGCGACCCAGGATGATCGAATGCAACACGGCCATCCTATCCTCCGAGATAGTCTCGTTATGGGTGGTTGGCATCAGATTTGCCTTCAAGAAGTGGTTCCACCCCTTTGGTTATGGCTTAAGGGCCAGCCGCTTCACCGTCTGGTGGCCCTTTGATGATACGTTCCACTGAGTTCCAGGTTCACATAAATCTTTCTGTATTTTTGCCTCCTGGTAGCGTCCAACGAGTTAGAAAACTTAGAGAGCTCTTCCCCTGCACCATCCAAATTAAACATATTATTAATAGATCCCTCATCAAATCTAACGCACGTACCTCGTATAAGCAAGAAATGTGAATCTTTGGTCGTGAGGTGGGCATAAAACTCTCAAAAAATATTGGAATAGTTGTCCTATGTTGTTGGCAAAACAACTCCTACTTGTGCTTCTTGACCACCGTTATGAACTTCGATGGATAACCCAAGTTGGGTTTGTTCTTGAACTCAAAATTTTTCTTAGAGCAAAACATTCTTGCGGCAAAGTTCTCCTCGTATTTCTTGTGAATCTCTTTATTAAAGAAGATCTTGAAAGTTGTTGAAGAAGATGCTATGGAGAAACTTGTGGGAGAAATTAGAAAAAATTTGGGGAAAAGAAGAGTTGGATTCTTGCTTTCTTGCCAAAGAAGATGAAGAGAAAGAGTAAAGTTTTAGGTAAGGCAAAGGTTGGGGTTTAAGTAGAGGGGAGAGTAACGATTGAGTGTTTTATTGGGAATGTTTAATGTAGGTGATTAAATGGGGATAATGATTAAGAAGTGGCGTGTTTAGGGATGAAGGATAGCGATGGGTGAAAAAAATAAAGGTGAAGAGATGGCGCGGGAAAGATATAATGAGATAAAGTTAAAATTTGAATTTCAAAGATTTACCCTAGATGGCTAGGGTTTATCCTGCACTTAGAAAAAAATTTCACTCTTCCTTGGGCCTAACTCACACAAGTCAAAGCGTGCAATGTTGGATTCCCACACGCCAGCCCTGACCTTGGCATTCTGCCTAACAATATAACATATACATGTACTCACTCAAAGCAAACCTCTAAAAATAGAAAAATAAAATAAAGAAAATACTAACTGGATTAAATATTGCAAAATTAAAGAAAAACATCTATTCTACTATGTACATACATCAACTTGTGATGGTGTTGGAGCTCACTAAATTTCTGTTAGGAGAATAATCTCCTTGGAATTACCGTGATTACCTTCTAGATAATGTTTCAACCTTTGGTCGTTTACCTTAAAAGTTGTTCTAGTCTTCAAATCCTTGATATCAACTGCTCTATGAGCATATGGTTTGACAACTTCGAAGGGTCTCGACCATCAGGGCTTAAGCTTCCCAGGAAATAATTTTAACCTAGAGTTAAATAATGGAACTCTTTGACCGGCATCAAACTACCTTGGTAATATTCTGTTATCATTCCACCTCTTTGTATTCTCTTTATACAATTTGGAATTTCATAGGCTTAAGCTTGAAATTCTTCTAACTCATTCAGATCTAATAGCCTCTTCTCACCGGCAGCCTTTCATTCCATGTTAAGCTTATTGGTTGCCAAATAAGCTCAATGTTCCAATTCCACTAGCAGGTGGTATGCCTTCCCAGAAATGAGTCTGTATGGAAAGGTTCCCAAAGAAGTTTTAAAAGATGTTCTGTAAGCCTAAAGGGAGTCATCTAGTCTCAAAGACCAGTCTTCCTTGTTCGATTCACTATTTTTCCAAAATGTTCTTAATCTCCTTATTTGAGATCTTCGCTTGGCCATTTGTTTAGGGATGGTAAGTTGTGGCAATCCTTTGCTGGGTTCCATACCTACAAAAAGCTTTAGAAATTAAATTACATTTAAAGTGTGTACCTTCATCATGAATAATAGCTCTGGGGACACCAGATTGAGTAAAAATATGCTTTTACAGGAACTTGGCAACAATCTTGGCATCGTTTGTTGTCATAGCAATAGCTTCAACCTATTTTGAAACGTAGTCAACAACCACAAGGATATATAGATTACCAAATGATAGAGGAAAGGGACCCATGAAGTTTATTCCCCATACGTCAAATATTTCTACTGGCATAATGTTTTGGAGTGACAATTGATGGCTGTCGGAGATGTTCCCCGTTCTTTGGCATCGATCGCATGTCTTGGAAAAATTATGGGCATCATTGTATGGTGTGGGCCAAAAGAGTCCTAAATACAGCATGTTGCCCACGGTTTTCATCCCAGCAAAATGGCCTCCATACGGTGCTACATGGCATAATTGAAATATATTGTGTTGTTCATCTTCTGGCACACACTGATGTATCACTTTATCAGCACACTGCTTAAAAAATTGGCTCATCCCAATAATATTGCCGAACATCTCTCATAAATCTTTTCTTGGCATTACTCGCCAGATCCAGTGGAAAAATTTTACTTACCAGGTAGTTAACTATGTCAGCATACAATGGCACGTAATTGACTACAAGTAAATACTCATCTGGGAATTCATCCCTTGTAGCAACGGTCTCGTCATCCTCAAGGTGATGCTCTAATCGTGATAAATGGTCAGTTACCAAGTTCTCACTCCCCTTCTTGTCTCAGATCTTGAGATCGAATTCTTGCAACAAGAGCATCGATCGGATCAGTCTGGTCTTGGCATCATTCTTTTCCAAGAGATATTTTAATGCTGAATATTCTGTGTACACCACAACTTTGTTACCTACCAAGTAAGATGTAACATCCCCCACCCAGCCTGGTAGGGACCCATGTCGGAGAACATCACCGGTGAACTATACGCTGAACGAAGCAATGAATTTGAATCATAATTCAAACATTAATCAATGATATGCTTACGAAATATTCTGATATCAATACTATAGCCTTACCGATTCAATTCTATACTTGGGTTATTGATCGGGAATCAATTTTAGGCTTTTTCAAGTTTAGGGGACCAAACTGTAATTTTTGTAATTTAAGGGCCCTTTCTTAAAATTAACATACCACAATGCAATTTACCATGTAAATAGGGTTCATACAAATATTCATGACATTTGGGGTCCATTAACTAATTCAACTAAACCTATCATATTTAGTGATTAATCTGTAAACTATTCAAATTGTGTTTTTAGCCCTTTTAACAGAAATAATTGTCACCGTATCGAAACACCAAGGGGTTGTATCGATACAGGTATGCAAAATTTAAGCCTTAATTTGAAGTTGACAGATTTCATTTCCATACAGCTTAACCAGTATCAGTACGGGATAACGGAATTAACAAACACCATATCGAACACCTAAGGGGTGTATCGAAACGTGTTGACCTAATTTGACTTGACCGTTAAACCCTGTTTCGATACGTTTAAGGCCGTATCGATACCGATATGTATAGGTTCAAATCCCAGATGCTAACGATGCTTACCTATTTCGATACAACTAGGGTCGTATCGATACTAGTTGACTATAGTTGACCCATTTCGATATACCCTAAGGCCGTATCGATACAATTAAATTCCCCAACCTTACTATCAACTTCCGTACTGAAAAGTCCGTAGCCCGTATCGGTACGCCCTAGTTGACTTAAGCTTTGACCGACCAAATATGCAAGGTCGTATCGAAATAGCTTGACCTGTATCGGTACGCCTGCAATGTAATGACGGTTTTCTTCTAGTTTTTACTCAATTTAACCTATTGGACGATGTACAAATGCAATGAATTTTTACTAGCAACATTTAAACACTGAAATCTATTAGCATGCAAAATTTCATGATCAAATGAAATCATTTACCATGTTTCACTAGTTAGGCCACATATGCACATTTGGTGCTTTTAACCAAAACAGTAACATAACCAAAATATGCATTTTAACCCTTTTAACATAATGGATCTCATATACATAAAAAATGGGACTAAACCAACATGTGTAGACCCTACGACACCATTCTAGGAGTTCAAGGACTAGATTAACTTTACATAGAGGATAGTGACTTGCTTCAAAATGCTCATTGCTCCAATCCTCGATCCAACTATGCTTTAACCTGAAAATGCATGGAAATGAAATGCATTAGGCTTACTTAGCCTAGTGAGGTAGTCATAAACAATAAAATGAACATCAATGGAAGCAATGGTATGTGTATCAATGTAAATGCATCTCAAATCACATTTTAACAATACTTACAATACTTATTCACTTATTTTTCCTTGGATCGACATGTAATGTGGGTACGCGAATTCCAAACCAAAATCACCAACAATGAATGTTCAATATCCGCCAACATCGCCAATAAGACCAACTCAACCACATCCCGCCAACATCGCCAATAAGAGCTTAGCTCAAGGACCGTGGTCCACTCCTTACCAATGAGCTCATGAATTGTATGGCATGCCAATTGTATCCCATGTCCATTCTTATCCAAGGATTCAATACTCGTAAATATCGATACTTGTCAATAGCAATAACAATACCAATGCAATAGCAATGACAATGATCCTATGACATGTTCAATATGACTTAATTAAATTCTCATAATATCAATGATCACATGACAACTCAATGATCGACTAGGTAGCATAATAAGCTTACCGAAGCTTACTGATGATCCCTAATGTGAGGTTTTCAATGCAACATACCTTGGACAATAATGGAAATGCAATAATCAACATCCATAAATTAGGGGAAGGCACATAGCCAATCTCTTGACTCTGACTACACTCATTGATGATTCTGAGGCTTTCAAGGCTCCCGGATGACAATCCATTATTCTTGTACTTGGTGGAATTTGGAGGAATTGGTAATTCTTCACTTTGAATACCATGAGCTACATCGAACCAAGATTACAAGAATTTCAATATCAATAATATATTCATAGCAACTCAATAGCTATGAAAAATGATAATAATCAAGCTATGTAATCCCTAGAGAATTTCTAGGGTTTAACTCAATCCTTAGGCTTAAGATTAAACATGATTTAGCCATAGAATTGACAACCCGATTGAGGAAAACTACTTAACAATTGATAGCTATGGCTTATGATTGATAAACTTAAGAAAAGCAAAGCTTGATTCCACCTTCAATGGAGGTGTGTGCTTGAGGTGGCTAGAGGAAGAAGATGGGGAGGTGCTTGCTTAACATTAACCGGTGAGGTTCCCTCATTTCTTTCATCGATTTAACTATTGAGGTTTCCTTAGGATGAAGAAATCAATCCTTGATCATCCACGTATGTGGTGATTAAGATTGAGGAGGGGTTAATCGTGAGATTAGTCCCTCAACCCTCAATTGTCTATGCTTTTGCCACTCCAACTTACAATTCTCTTGATTTGGTCCTATGTTTCAAAGTTTGCAGTATGGTCCTTAACAATGTTAATGCTTAATTAGGGTTCGATAAACTAATAATATGTCATTTGATCAAAGGTCAACTCTTTAATTTTGACCTTCTAATGTGAAATTTTTGGTCATTGGAATCAAATTTTGACTAGGCCCTGTTTTGGGATATTACAACTCTTCCCCTTAAGAAAATTCGTCCTCAAATTTTTACCCGAATCGAAGAGATGCGAGTATTGACTTCTCATCTTTACCTCTGGTTCCCATGTAGCTTCTTCAGCCTTGTGATTTCTCCACAATACTTTAACTAACGAGATGTTTTTATTTCGAGGTCTCTTGACCTCTCTTGCCAATATTTGCACAGGTTCCTCCTCGTACGCCAAATTAGGTTAGAGTTCTACAGATTCAGACTCTAAAATATGTGATGGATCATATCTGTACTTGTGAAGCATCGATACATGGAACACGTCATGGATCTTGCTCAACTCTTAGGGCAAAGCTAGTCGGTAAGCTACAAGGCCAATTCTTTCAATCACCTCGAAAGGTCTAATGAATCAAGGGCTCAACTTCCCCTTCTTACCGAATCAAAAAATCTTCTTCCATGGGGAGACTTTTAGGAATGCTTTCTCACCAACATCAAATTGTATATATTTCGTCTTGAGGTCAACATAGGCCTTTTGTCGGTCGAAGGCAACCTTCAAACGGCTATGGATGATGGTTACCCGTTCTTCAATTTCTCGAAGTAAGTTAGGGCCCAACACCTTGCCTTCACCGAGTTCAGATGAACATAGCGGTGTTCTACACTTTCTGCCATATAGTGCTTCATACGGTGCCATGCCTATGGATGCTTGGTAGCTTTTATTATAAGCAAACTCAAAGAGAGGTAGGGATCTCTCCCAAGATCCCTCGATATCAATAACACAAGCATGAAGCATATCTTCTAATATCTGGATTACCCTTTCTGATTGGCCATCAGATTGAGGGTGGAAAGTTGTACTAAGATTGACTCTGGTGCTCAGAGCTCCTTGCAATGGCCTCCAAAATTGAGACGCAAATCGTGGATCCCGATCGGAGATGATAGACTATGGTACACTATGGAGTCGAATGATTTTCTTGATATACAAGTCAGCCAGTTTAGGAAGACCATAGTCCATTCTAACTGGTATAAAGTGTGCTGACTTAGCGAAATGGTCTAAAATAACCCAAATAGCATCATGCTTGGCTAGGGTCAACGATAAACCACTGAAAAAGTCCATAGTTATCTTTCTTACTTTCGCTGATGGAGTTTAATGGGTTGTAACAATCTGGTAGGGTTACGGTGCTCGGTTTAACTCGTTGACATGTGAGACACCTTGATACAAATTCTATAATAGTTGCTTTTATGCCAGGCTACCAATACAATTGCCGTAGGTCTTTGTACATCTTTATTGCTCTTGGGTGAACTGAGTAAGGGCTACAATGGGCTTCCTTGAGAATTTCATCATGAAGGGATTCATCATTGGGCACACATATTCTATTACGGAAGCACATGAGTCCTTCAAAATTAATCTTGAAGTCAAGGTTAGGATTATTTTGCAGTCTAGAAATAATGGCTTATAATTCAGGATCTTCTTCTTGTAAGGACTTGATTCTCATCACAATGGTAGACTGAACTTGAAGTTCAGCTAAGAAACCACGATACTTTTAAAGTTGGAAATGAGCATTAATAGCCTGGGGAGTAGGTAAAGGCCTACGGCTGAGCGCATCTGCTACCACGTTGGCCTTGCCCGGATGGTAACTAAAACAAAGTCATAGTCTTTGAGGAGTTTCATCCATCTCCTTTGACGAAGATTGAGTTCTTTTTGTGTCAACAAATACTTAAGGCTCTTGTGGTCGGTGTATAGGTAACATTTTTCTCTGTAGACATAATGTCTCCAAATTTTCAATGTAAAAACGACCGCTGCCAATTCAAGGTTATGAGTAGGATAGTTTATTTCATGTAGTTTTAGTTGCCTTGGTGCATAAGCAACAACCTTGCCTTCTTGCATCAATACACACCCTAACCCCTGGTGCAAAGCATCACTATACACAGTATAATTCTTCTTAGACTCAGGTTGAATCAGAACCGGTGCATGGGTCAATACTTGCTTGAGTTGGTCAATACTTCTTTGTTGCTTTTCGGTCCATTCAAAAGAAACATCTTTTAGTAGGAGTTTAGTTAACAGAGTTGCTATTATAGAGAATCCTTTAACGAATCTCACATAATAACCAGTGAGATCGAGAAAGCTATGAACCTCACCTACGTTCTTCAGTGGTCTTTATTCCACTATAGCTTGGATTTTCTTTGGATCTACATGAATGCCTTTAGAAAAGATCACATGACCCAAAAATGAGACTTGGGTGAGCCAAAACTCAGACTTGCTGAACTTGGCATACAATTGTTTCTCCCAAAGAGTATGAAGCATAATACGAAGATGTTCACGATGTTCAACTTGGCTTATGGAATAGATCAATATATCGTCTACGAATACCACCAAAAATTTATCAAGATAGGGTCTAAAAATCCAATTCATAAGATCCATAAAGGTAGCAGGTGCATTGGTTAACCCGAAGAGCATAACCAAGAATTCATAATTGCCATATCTTGTACAAGAAGCCGTCTTGGGCACATCCTACTCATTTACTTTCATCTGATAGTATCTAGACCTCAAGTAAATCTTAGAAATGACTGTTGCATCTTTCAGTTGATCAAACAAGTCATCGATCATCGGCAAAAGATACTTAATCTTGATTGTGAGCTTGTTCAATTGTCGATAATCAATACAAAGATGCATTGATCCATCTTTCTTCTTGACAAAGAGGACCAGAGCTCCCCAAGGCGAGGAACTCGGTTGAATGAAACTCTTGTCTAACAAGTCTTGAATTTGCACTTTAAGCTCGGTGAGTTCTATTGTTGCCATCTGATAGGGTGCAACGGAAACCGGAGTGGTTCTAGATTGCACTTCAATCCCAAATTTAACCTCACGGGTAGGTGGTAAACCCGAAAGCTCATCAGGAAACACATCAGGAAACTCTAGCATGGTATCTATATCTTGCAACTGTGATTCTTCTTTACTTACTGTGGCATACAATAATGATCTTTTGCCCTTGGATTCTATGAGAGTCGCACTCTCCTTGCCAAGACCTCGAAGGTATAATTTCCTCTTTGAATAGTCTGCCCAAGCTTGATGCTCCCTGAGCCAATCAAGCCCTAAATAATGTCAATTCATGTATAGGGGGCTATAAGATTGGCCGAAAAAGGTATCCATTGAATCACAAGGGGACAATTATTGCATACTAGCCCAATTACAAAACTATCCCTTAAAGGATTGGTCACGGTGAGCTTGGAGGCTATAAGCTCATATGTTAACTTAAATCTCTTAATCAACACAATACTTATAAAGGAATGGGTGGATCTAGGATCAACCAATGCATAAATAGGATGAGTATATAGTTTAACAGTACTTGTGATGACATCAGGGTCCTCATTCTCCTCCCGACTTCTCACGTGGTAAACTTAGACTCAAGCTTTAGACTCTTGTCGTTTATGAGTCCTTGCAGAGCCACCAAATCTACTGAAAGCTCCTAATACATCTTGTCTTGGCCTCTTACTCCTAAAGGATGGAGCAGGGGACTTAGGACCCATTGGTGTAGAAGATTTGGAGGTGTTCATTGGACAATCCTTAATATAGTGGCCTTGTTCGCTACAAAAGAAACATGCCCCAGTTTTCTTACGACATTGTCCCGTAGGGTACCTCTTTTGGAAGAAATTACATACAGGGAATTGTGACTCCCGTCTAGATCCTCCAGTGCTCTCAATGGAGGCGGTTCTTGCAGCTGGCTGAGACTTAGACTGTGGCTTGACAAAATCACCCAATCTAAAGGATTGTTGATGGTACGATTGCTTGTACCTTTGTTGTTGCTTGCTCTTCTTGTATGGTAGAGGGGTTCGTGAATCATCTCTTGGCCTCTTCTCAAATTGGTTAGGCCTATTAAACTGATGCGACCTCTGAGCAGCTTTAGTGGAGATCACTCGATTCATAAGCTCCTAGAAATCCTTGATCCCTAGAGCAGTGAACAAAGGTCGTAGTTCATCACTCAAACCTACAATGAACATTCTACACTTCTCTTCTTTTTTTAATGTACTCAACCTCATACTTGCAATACTACAAAAGTCATGGATATACTGCTCTACTGGTCTCCCACCTTGTTTCAAGTGCAAGAAGATATCTCGCCTTTCGACTAAGTAATGCTCACCGATGTACTTCTTCTTGAATTCTCACATAAAGAACTCTCAAGTTATAACTTCTTCGGGAGCGATAAGAGTCGTGGTTTCCCACCAACTTAAGGCTTCATCGATCAACAAGGCTAGAGCACACTCGAGCATATGCTCATCCAAGCACTGTAATTGTTTGGTCAAGATTCTCACCATGCTATCCAACCAGTGGTCAGCTATTTTGCCTGGCCTTACCCAAAAAGGTAGTAGCTCGATACTGAGCTAACTTGTCGATAGGGGCTCGGTTCATAGAAGTGGTAGCTGCAGGGGACTGTATAGACTGTTCGAATTTGAAGGTTGCCATGAACTGTTTGAACATCTCAGTCATGTTCTTATAGCACTCGAACTGAGCAACATGTAAAACAGGCTCAGTGTTTGATGGCTCTTGTAGGGGTACTTGTGGATTAGAAGGATTCTCTCACCTTTTCTCATCGCCATTGGTCGAGGAGCCAATCGTGTACTCAACTTCTTCGTGAGCCTTATCGGAGTCGAACATCGTTACACTATAAAAGGAAGAAAGATCGGATTAGTTGCAAGTCACAATATAACACACTAAACTCCCAGGTGGCGTATGCAATGCACTAACTATGCAACGGACTTTAGTTTAGTCCTAGAATTGACTAAAATCTAGCTCTGATATCACAATTGTAACATCCCCCACCCAGCCTGGTAGGGACCCAGGTTGGAGAACGTCACCGGTGAACTATACGATGAATGAATCAATGAATTTGAATCATAATTCAAACATTAACCAATGCTATGCTTACGGAGTATTCCGGTATCAATACTATAGCCTTACAATTCAATTTTATACTTGGGTTATTGATTGGGGATCAATTTTAGGCTTTTTCAAGTTTAGGAGACCAAAATGTAATTTATGTAATTTAAGGGCCCTTTGTTAAAATTAACTATACCACAATGCAATCTACCACGTAACTAGGGTTCATACAAATTTTCATAACATTTGGGGTCCATTAACTAATTCAATTAAACCATACCGTATTTAGTGATTAATTTGTAAACTATCCAAACTGTGTTCTTAGCCCTTTTAACATAAATAACTGTCACCGTATCGAAACACCAAGAGACCGTATCGATACGGGTATGCACAATTTAAGCCTTAATTCGAAGCTGTCAGATTTTGTTTCAATACAGCTTAACCAGTATCAGTACGAGATAACATAATTAACAGACACCGGATCGAAACACCTAAAGGGTGTATCGATTCGATCCGGGTTGACCTAATTTCACTTGACCGTTAACCCATGTTTCAATATGCTTAAGGCCGTATCAATACCGATTTGCACAGGTCCAAATCCCATATGCTAACGATGCTTACTTGTTTCGATACAACTGGGGCTATATCGATACTAGTTGACTATGGTTGACCCATTTTGATACGCCTCAAGGCCGTATCGATACAATTAAATTCCCCAACCTTACTATCAACTTTCGTACCAAAATGTCATGAGCCTGTATCGATACGCCCTAGTTGACTTAAGCTTTGACCGACCAAATATGCAAGGTTGTACCGAAACAGCTTGACCTGTATCGGTACGCCTACACTGTAATGACAGATTTCTTCTAGTTTTTACTCAATTTAACCTGTTGAACGATGTCCAAATACAATGAATTTTTACTAGAAACATTTAAATACTAGAATCTATTAGCATGCAGAATTTCACGATTAAATGAATCCATTTACCATGTTTTCACTAGTTAGGCCAAATATGCACATTTAGTGCTTTTAACCAAAACACTAACATAACCAAAATATGCATTTTAAACCTTTTAACATAATGGATCTCATATACATGCAAAATGGGACAAAACCAATATGTCTAGACCCTACGACGCCATTCTACGAGTTCAAGGACTATATTAACATTACATAGAGGATAGTGACTTGCTTCAAAGTGCTTCTTGCTCTGATCCTCGATCCAACTATGCTTAACCTAAAATGCATGGAAATGAGAAGAATTAGGCTTACTTAGCCTAGTGAGGTAGTCATAAACAATAAAATAAACATCAATGGAAGCAATGGCATGTGTATCAATGTAAATGCATCTCAAATCACATTTTAACAATACTTGCAATACTTATTCACTTATTTTTCCTTGTATCGACATGTAATATGGATATGAAAATTCCCAACCAACATCACCAACAATGAATGGTCAATATCCGCCAACATCGCCAATAAGACCAACTCAACCACATCCCACCAATATTGCCAATGAGAGCCTTAGCTCAAGGACCGTAGTCCACTCTTTAGCAATGAGCTCATAAATTCTATGGCATGCCAATAGTCTCCCATGTCCATTCATATCCAAGGATTCGGTACTCATAAATATCAATACTTGTCAATAGCAATAACAACAGCAATAACAATACCAATGCAATAGCAATGACAATGATCCTATGACATGTTCAATATGACTTAATTAAATTCTAATAATACCAATGATCACATGACAACTCAATGATCGACTATGTAACATAATAAGCTTACCGAAGCTTACTGATGATCCCTCCTACGAGGTTTTCAATGCAACATAGCTTGGACAATAATGGAAATGCAATAATCAACATCCATAAATTAAGGGAAGGCACCTAGACAATCCCCTGGCTTTGACTACACGCACCGATGATTTCGAGGCTTTCAAGGCTCCCGGATGACAACTCCCTTGTTCTTGGACTTGATGGAATTTGGAGGATTTTGTAATTCTTCACTTTGAATACCTTAAGCTACATCGAATCAAGATTACAAGAATTTCAATATCAATAATAGATTCATAGCAACTCAATAGCTATGAAAATGATAATAATCAAGCTATATAATCCCTAGAGAATTTCTAGGGTTTAACTCAATCCTTAGGCTTAAGATTGAACATGATTTAGTTATGGAATCTACAAATTGATTCAGGAAAAATACTTACCCAATCGATAGTTACGACTTATGATCGATAAACTTATGAAAGGCAAAGCTTGATCCACCTTCAATGGAGGTGTGTGCTTGAGGTGGCTAGAGGAAGAAGATAGGGAGGTGTTTGCTTAACATTAACCGGTGAGTTTCACTCATTTCTTTCATCCTTTTAACTATTGAGGTTTCCTTAGGATAAAGGAATCAATCCTTGATCATCCACGTATGTGGTGATTAAGATTGAGGAGGAGCTAATCGCGAGATTAGTCCATCAACTCTTGATTGTCTATGCTTTTGCCACTCCAACTTCTAATTACTTGATTTGGTCACTAAACTATGTTTCAAAGTTTGCAATATGGTCCATAATAATGTCAATGCTTAGTTGGGGCTCGATAAACTAATAATACGCCATTTGATCAAAGGTTAACTCTTTAATTTTGACTTCTCGATGTGAAATTTCCAGCCATCAGAATCAAATTCTGACTAGGCCCGATTTTGGGATATTACATAAGATCTAAACTTGTCAAACGCAAAGACAATCATGAGAAATTCTTTCTCAGTTGTAGAGTAACTAAGCTGGGCTCCATTTAGTGCCCGACTGGCATAGTAGATGGTATGGAAAACTTTGCCATGCCTTTGTCCCAACATTGCTCCAAAGGCATAATCGTTGACATCGCACATGAGCTCGAATGACTCATTCCAATCTGGTGCCACGAGTATAGAGGCATTAATAAATCTTTCTTGAAGTCCCTGAAACGCTCTTAAACAAATATCATCAAATGCAAAAAATGGTATTTTGTTCCAAAAGTAAGCATAAAGGTTTAGAATTTTTTAGGAAATCTTTAATAAAACGAAGATGAAAACTTGCATGTCCCAAAAAACTTCTACTACCTTTTACACTTTTCAGAGGTGAAAATTGTTTGATTACCTCAACTTTTGCTTTGTCAAATTTCAATCCTCTCTTGGTTACTTTGTGTCCAAGAACTATGTCATCCTTCACCATAAAGTGGCATTTTTCCAATTTAGAACCAGGTTATCCTCAATACATCTCTTCAAAACATGCTCCAAACTCTTAAGACATTCCTCGAATGTTTTTCCAAACAACGAGAAATCATCCATGAACACTTCCGAGTTGTTTTCTATCATGTTGAAAAAATATACATCATACAACGTTGAAATGTTGGGGCATTACATAACCCAAAGGGCATTCTTCTAAAAGCGAATGTCTCATGCGGACAAGTGAATGTGGTTTTCTCTTGATTATCTAGGGCGATGGGAATTTAGTTGTAGACTGAGTAGCCGTCTAAGAAGCAATATAACGCCTTAACTGCCAACCAGTCCAACATCTGATCGATGAATGGCAAGGGAAAGTGGTCATTCCTTGTGGTATTGTTTAGCCTCCTGTAATCCATGCACACTCTCTAACATGTGACAGTCCTGGAGGGAATCAATTCATTTTTTCTATTTTATACCACGGTCATGCCACCCTTCTTTGGCACGCGTTGCACTGGGATAACCTACAAGCTATCAGAAATGGGATAAATTATCCCGGCATCCAACCATTTTATGATTTCTTTCTTCACTAGATCTTTCACACTCAGGTTTAGTCTTCTTTGGCCTTTAATGGTATTGCCATGGTACTCCTCTAAAATGATTTTGTGCATACAAATAGTTGGGTTTATTCTTTGGATATCAGCCAAGGTCCATCCCAAAGCTTGCTTATAATTGCTTAAGAATTCCAATAATTTTTCCTCATGATCATTAGTGAGATCAGTAGCAATGATCACTGGCAAAGTTGAGTTATTACCTAAATAGACATACTTGAGGTAGTTTGGCAGTGGTTTCAGCTCCACTTCCAGTGGCTCTTCATTAGATGGTTTGGGTGCCTTAGTTTCTCTGTCAGCCAACTCTAGTGGCTCTGGTTGGTCAAAATAACTCACATCTTCAGTCTCCATGGTTGGTCCTTTAGGTTCTTCACTCATCTGTTCTTCATCATCCAGTTCCCTAGCATCATAGTCTAGGTCTTGGCAAATTTGTGCCACATCCATAGTAAAAATGGACTTCATCATCTTGTCAGCTTGGCATTCCTCTGGCCCATCTCCATAGTTAAGAGATTGAAACACATTAAATGTAACATATTGATCATTCATACGCATTGTAAGTTTACCCTTGTGAAGATTAGTCAAGGCACTACTTGTGGCAAGGAATGGTCTACCCAGTATAATTGGGATATTAACATTTGCCTTATAATCTAAAATGATAAAATCAACTGGAAATATAAATTTGTCTACCTTTACCAACACATCCTCAATCTTACCCTTAGAGTGCCGATCATTTGCTCACTCTAAGGGTAAGATTGAGGATGTGTTGGTAAAGGTAGACAAATTTATATTTCCAGTTGATTTTATCAATTTAGATTATAAGGCAAATGTTAATATCCCAATTATACTGGGTAGACCATTCCTTGCCACAAGTAGGGCCTTGATTGATCTTCACAAGGGTAAACTTACAATGCGTATGAATGATCAATATGTTACATTTAATGTGTTTCAATCTCTTAACTATGGAGATGGGCCAGAGGAATGCCAAGCTGACAAGATGATGAAGTCTATTTTTACTACGGATGTGGCACAATTTTGCCAAGACCCAGACTATGATGCTAGAGAACTGGATGATGAAGAAGAGATGAGTGAAGAACCTAAAGGACCAACCATGGAGACTGAAGATGTGAGTTATTTTGACCAACCAGAGCCACTAGAGTTGGCTGACAGAGAAACTAAGGCACCCAAACCATCTAATGAAGAGCCACTGGAAGTGGAGCTGAAACCACTGCCAAACTACCTCAAGTATGTCTATTTAGGTAATAACTCAACTTTGCCAGTGATCATTGCTACTGATCTCACTAATGATCATGAGGAAAGATTATTGGAATTCTTACCAAGCTTTCTAAAAACTAACATTGGCATCAAATTGATGCTGGCTCTCTGGTCACACAGTTCCTTGCCCATGAATCTATTGTCAATGGTACAGGGAATAGTGAAACTTTCTGGATCTTTCAGCTTTGGTGGCAATCGATTGAGTATCATGGCATTGTGTCCCTTAGTAAGAGCTATAGTCTCAAAATCACCCAATTTCCTCTTTTTGGACAAGATGTCCTTCATGAAATTAACATAGTTGGGCATTTGCTCGAGAGCTTCCACTAAAGCTATGTTGATTTGTAATTGTTTATGAACGTCTAAGAATCACTTAAATTGTCGGTCTTATTTATACTTTTGGAGTCTTTGTGGAAAAGGTGGTGGTGGAAAAGCAAATGATAGCTCCATTTGCTTTTCCAAGGTGGTGTTGGCATCAGATTTCTGTCTAGCATCATCAGCTTTCGTTTTTTCTTTCTCTGCTTTCTTGGGGTCATCTACTGGCATCAGCTTTTTAGCTTGGCAATTAATTATTTGCTTGACATGTGTATCAGTCTCGTATTTTTTGCCACTCCGAAGAGTTACTGCTTTGCATTGTTCATTGCCTTCATATCGAGCATCCTCCGTATCACTTGTAATGTTTCTTGGGTCGATTGCTAAGTGCATTGGCAATCTGCCCTAGCTGAACTTCCAAGTTTCGCATTGACACTGCCAAACTCTGTAGTTGCATCATTTCTCTCCATATATTCAGTAAGAGGGTTCCCTTGGTTAGATCTCTACTCGTGTTAGACATTGTTCTAGGCTCTTTATGGCATGGCATTCTGGTTGAAACCTGGCGATACATTGTTGTTTCACCATTGGGCACTGTATTGGTTACCGCCTTAATTTTCCCAAGAAAAATTTGGGTGGTGCCTCCAACCTACATTGTAAGTATTGGAACGTGGGTTAAAATTTCGATTGAAATTGCCAACAAAATTTACTAATTCAAGGTTTGCTGGATAATCATTCACATGATGATCCTCTCCACAAATAGTGCAAAATGGTTATAATGCCTTGACTTCTTGGGATTCATTACTCTTTTGCAAAGTTTTCACCATGCTAGTGAGATTGGAAATCTGAGCGTTGATGGATGTAAGTGCATCAAGCTCTAATTTTCCAGCTATTTTTGTCCTCGTTCCTAGTTTGGCCGTAGGATATTGAAAATCATTGGCAGCAATCCTTTCAAGGATGTCAACTGCCTCCGTATAATTCTTGTCTAGTAGTGAACCATTTGTTGAAGCATCAACCACAGTCCGGGTATGAGCATTGAGTCCATTGTAGAAGGTTTATATCTAGGTCGAATTAGGAAATCCATGCATAGGGCACCTCATCAATAGGTCATTGAATCTCTCCCAGGCATCATATAAGGTCTCGTCATTAGCTTGCCTAAATGTCGTGATCTCATGCCTGAGCTTGGCATTAAGTTTAGGTGGCTGGAATCGCAAAAGGAACTTTTGGCATAAATTTGCCCATGTAGTGATTGAACCAGGTGGCAATGAACTTAGCCACGGTTTTGCTCTCTCTCTCAGGGAAAATATGAATAATTTCCGCTTCATTGTATCCTCAAACACTCTCAGTTGTTGAAATAGTTGGCAAACCTTCATGAATTGCTTCAAGTGTTACCTTGGGTCTCCAGTAGGTGATCCGTCAAACTGTCCTAGATTCAAAAGAATCTGAATCATTAGCGGTTTAAGTTTGAAAGTAGTTGTGTTTACCTCTAGAACAACTAGTCTTGGCATTAGATTGTCCATATTCGGTGCCAAGTGTTCTCTAATAGGTCTTTCTATGGCATTGTCAACAATAGCAGCATGAGCTAGTGGTATCCTATTATGCATTGCTGGATTCTCTTCATTGTTCAAGACACCATCTTTTTTACCATTTCCATTATGAGCAATCTCTCTAAGTTTTCTTTTCAACCTTCGCAAGGTTCGTTTGATCTTAGGGTCGTATGGCCAATCTTCCATCTCAGGGCGGTTCATGTTTATACACGAAACAAAACAAACAAATAAATAAAACAAAATAAGTAAATCAAAACAATAAACTTCGTTGCAATCCCGGCAACGGCGCCAAAAATTTGTCAACTTTTTTAACTCTTGGCAAAAGATTGAAAATACAGTGTGAATATGTAAGAAAAAATGCCAAGAGTGAGTATATTGCATGCAAGAATACACGGCCAGCAAGTAATACAACAGTAAGCTGAGTATTGTATCCATAAGGATTGAACAGGAATTTAATTGTTTAACGGTTTACTTGATAAAGGAATCAAGAATGTTTGGATTGATTTGAAGGTTTGTTTTAGATAATAACTAGAGGAATGAAATAAAAGTAAAGAAAACAGTTTGGCAAGACGAAGTAATCAAATGAGTGATGAGTGTTGGTAATGGATGCCTGGTTTTTATGCTAGCTATGCCAGCTATTAATAATGGCATGCCTTGGGTTTATTGCCGAGCAGATTTTAAGAGTGGCATTGCCTATGTCGATGGCAATACCCTAAGTTAACCATGTTAGAACCCCTATATGTCTATAGTGAAGCTTTTCATTAATTAACTTGATTAATTTTCAATCTATACTCTTAAGGGATAGATTCACTTTCGAAGTAAGCTAATCTACTTGAACATCTTCTGTTGAAGCTTCTCTCCTTAGTACATGGCAATTGTTTGTTACCTCTTAAGTATGTTAAAATATTAAGGCATAATAAGCAAACAATGCCAACTATCGTATGACAAAGAATTTAAGGAAATGAAGTGCTAGCCAAATAGAAAATAATGTCAAGGTGGTTTGTACAGGATCCGGGGCCCCATCACTCTAAAAAATTGAGCCTGATTAGAAATATGGAACATGACCTCACTTGAGCCCGATGAAAAATTGGATGATTCTTGTGCCACCTCAATAGGAACCTCGATCAAATCATCAGCTTTAGATGATTTTTTGTTACTCAAAGTGGTTTGTATAGGATCTGGGGCCCCATCACGCTGTTGATGCTTCGAAACTCCACCTGGAACACTTTTTGTAGAGTTGTCGGCCTTCATAAAATAATGAATATTCACCATACTCTCGGAAGGAGAGCGCGCCGCCTTCCCATAATCTTTGATGTTAAAGTCTTCCAAGCGACAACTATCCACAGCGTCGTTTAAGTTCTCCGATCGATCTTCCATTCGATCATCCACAAGGGTATCGTCGATCACCCACTTACCCTCTTTGAACTCTATTGTCGATACTCTGACACAATATATGGAACCATTTAAGAGGATATTTACTGAGGTTGGCACATCTGAACCATACTTTACACCAGTTAGGATTCGTGCGCAGTTGAATCTGTTCTTCTTTGACGTGTCTTCGTTAATTATGATGACAGTAGAAAAGAGAGTTTGAATACTCTTCTTGTTATATCGATATACAAGAGAATAAGTCTATTTATAGACTTTTACAGAAGAGTTTTACATAGAGTAGTTAACCTATTAGGATTGGACTTTTATCCTTTACAATGATAGAGTTAGATTATAACTAAACTACTTAGTTATGATAGAGTTAGACTTCCTATTATACACGTATTAACTCACACTCCCCCTCAAACTGGCATGTATATGTTGTGTACACCCAGTTTGGATGAAAAGTCATCAAAAGTCGCCCTAGGAAGTGCTTTGGTGAAGATATCAGCAAGTTGATTCTTGGTATGAATATAATGAAGCTTTATTACTCAATTATTGACATTCTCATAGATAAACTGCCTATCTATTTCAATATGTTTAGTCCGGTTGTGCTGCACTGGATTCTTGGCAATGCTCATTACTGATTGACTATCACTGTAAACCTCAAATTCTAATTTTCCATCCAACTCTAACTCAGTGAGGAGCTTTTTAATCCACATTCCCTCACATATTCCAAGAGCCATAGCTCTGAATTCTGCCTCTGCACTGCTTCTAGATACCACAGCCTGCTTTTTACTTCTCCAAGGGACCAGATTTCCCCACACAAACGTACAATAGCCACTCGTAGACCTTCTATCTGTTAGTTCTCCTACCCAGCTTGAGTCTGTGTAAACTTTCACAGTTCTGTCTTGATGTTTTCTGAAAATAAGCCCAGACCTGGTGTAAACTTCAGGTACCTCAGGATCCTATCGATTGCCTCCATGTGCTCTTCTCGAGGATCACACATGTGTTGACTCACTATACTCACTAAGTATGCAATGTCAGGTCTGGTGAGTGAGAGGTAGATTAGTTTTCCTACCAGCCTTTGGTAGGACTTTTTGTTCACTGTATTCTCCATTCCATCTTTACTGAATTTCAAACCTGGTTCCATTGGAGATTATGCTGGTCTACACCCGAGCATTCTGGTTTCTGTAAGTAGATCTAGAATGTATTTTCTTTGGTTGATAACTAACCCTTCTTTTGATCTTGCAAATTCCATTCCCAAGAAGTACCTAAGGCTTCCTAAGTCCTTAGTTTCGAACTCCTTTGCTAGAACAGTTTTCAGCTTCTCTATTTCTTTTATGTCATCCCTAGTAATAATCATATCATCAACATAGACAATTAGGAGAGTTATCTTACCATCCGGTGTAGCTTTTCTAAATAATGTATGGTCTGCTTGACTTTGCTTGAAATCATTCTGAACCCTAGCTCTAGAAACCTGTCAAACCATGCTCTAGGGGATTGCTTCAAGCCGTACAACGATCTATTCAGTTTGCACACTGTCTTTGTTGTGGTCTTCTCTTCTAAACCAGGTGGAACATGCATGTACACTTCCTCCTCAAGTCTACCATTTAGAAATACGTTTTTGATGTCCAACTGATGCAACTTCCAATCCTTGTTAATTGCCACTGAAAGCAATACCCTGATGGTGTTTAACTTTGCTACATGTGCGAAAGTTTCTTGATAGTCTAAACCCTTTAGCCACCAACCTCGCCTTGTATCTCTCAACAATCTCATCTGAATGGTACTTGACTGTAAAGACCCATTTACACCCCACATATTTTTTTCCTTCTGGCAGATCTGTCAAGCTCCAGGTATTGTTCTTTTGTAATGCCTTAATTTCCTCTTCAACTGCTCTTCTCCATTCTGGACTGTCAAAGGCCTCTTCCACTGTCTCGGGAATTCTTATGCTGTCAATGCTAGCTGTAAAAGCTTTGAATCCAGGTGTTAATTTCCCATAAGCAATAAACTTGTTAATAGGATGAGCAGTACATTTCCTTACCCCCTTTCTAATAGCAATAGGAAACTCATCTAAGTTAACAGTAGTAGAATCATGTGGAATAATATTACCTTCTGTCTCCAAAGTAGCATGACTCAAAGCTAGTTCTTGGCAAGTGTTAGGCTGACTAATTGCCTCGGTCAAGTTTCTTTTTCTTCTTGTATAGACACTGAGTTGTCTTTCTGGTGGTTGTGGAGTCATAGAGTTTGGTGATGTATGTGGTACAGTTTTAATCATTGGAGGAGTTGTTGTATAAGGGCTGGTAGTTTTAGACTGTGGAGAAGGTGTGTCTACAGGATTAAGAGCAACACTCATAATTTCATCAGAAGTAGGCTCGAAAGAAGTATTTTGCGGAGCAGTGGTACTTACATCAAGAATAGGCAAGGAAATAATGGGCTGTGGATCATGCAAAGATTGAGATTCCTTGTATCTCTCCCCCTGAATTTCAGTTCCTGTAAAGTAAGGTTTATTTTCAAAGAAAGTAACATCAAAAGAGATATAGGTTTTCTTAGTAATGGGGCAGTAACACTTGTAACCCTTCTGACTCGATGAATAACCTATAAACACACAACGTAGAGTCCTAGGATCAAGTATACTCCTATTATTGCGATGCACATGAACAAAAGATGTGCATCCAAAAACTTGAAGAGGAAGAACAGAGGATAATGGTTTAAAATGTGGAAAATGTTGGAAAGAGTTTCAGTGGGTACTTTGAATCCTAGTGTCTTGCTTGGCATCCTATTGATTAGGTAGGTGGCAGTAACAAGAGCTTCCCCCCATAGATAATCAGGTGCATTGGCAGAAAATAATAGGGACCTAGTCACCTCTAGTAAATGTCTATTTTTCCTTTCGGCCACTCTATTTTGTTGAGGGGTGTTGACACAAGAAGTAAGATGAAAGATGCATTTTTCTTTGAAAAATTACCCAAGAGATTTGCTAAGATATTCACTCTCATTATCACTCCTCACTATTTTAATTTGTTTCTCAAATTGAGTTTTGACCATGTGATAAATTTTTTTAAAAATTGTCTCAACTTCAGATTTTTCTTTCATCAAAAAGGTCCAAGTTGTTCTAGAAAAATCATCAATAAACGACACAAACCATCTAGACCCAGAGATGTTTTTTACTTTAGAAGGGCCCCAAATGTCACTGTGTATAATAGAAAATGGTGAAGTAGGTTTATAGTGAGAAGGAACATATGGTTTTCTCGTATGTTTAGCCATTTGACATACTTCACAAGTAAAAGAAGATGGATTTTTATTAATGGAGAAATTAGGAAACAACTTTGCAAGGTAGTAGAAACTTGGATGTCCTAATCGAAGATGCAAAAGCATAATATCATTCGAAGGTAAATTGCTAGAAAAAACTGATGTTCTAAAGCAACTGGAAATAGAAGGATTCGGATAGGTAGGCCATCAAGGATATATAAGCCGTTACACAGCCTAGCACTGCCAATCACCATCTTCGAGCCCTGTGCCTGAAAAACACAACCAGCAACCCCAAAGTTAACCTCACATTTAACATCCTAAACCAATTTGCTAACAGATAATAAATTGCATGTGAGTTTGGGAACATAAATAACATCAGACAATATTATCTTACTACTCAATCGAACATAACCACTCCCTTTTACCGTTGTAAGGGAACCATCGGCTATCTTGATGGAGGAAGGAGACTTATGGTTACTATAATTGTGGAAGAGAGTAGGATTTCCTGTCATATGATCAGAGGCACCAGAATCGACTATCCAATTAAATGCACTCGTTGTTGCTAAGCAAGAAATACTACCTTCAGTAGTTCTTAAGGCATTAGGGACAGGCTTAGATGATAGGTGAGTAAAAATCTGTTGGAGTTCCTCGATCTGTTGTCTACTAAAGTTGCTGGAAGAATTTTCAGAAAATGCAAGATGGGCTTCTTTTTGGAATCTGGATTTAGGAGGCTTCCAATCTGCTGGTTTTCCATGCAGCCTCCAACTTTGGTCCATCACATGCCCAGCCTTTTTGTAGTGGTCACACCAAGGTCTCCCCCTCCTTTGTTTACTCACAGAGTTGGAGTTTGTAAGAAGAGCAAAAGCTTCTGTTTGCTGGACTGCTGGCACCATCAGGGAAAGTCTGCTTTCTTCCCTTTGGATTTCTAAAAAAGCTTCTCGAACCAGTGGTAGTGGTTTAGTGGCTAAAATCCTGCTGCTGGCTCCATCAAATTCTTCATTCAGTCCGAAAAAAAACTGGAACACCCTTCTCTGATTTTTGAGCTTATTGTAGAAGCTAATGACATCAGGACACTTCCGTTCATTAGCTTCATACAGATCTATTTGCTGCCAGCATTTGGTTAGGACTCCAAAATATTGCGCCACTGTTACCTCCCTTTGTCTGAGATCTTTGATCTTATTCTCAACTCCAAAGAGTTCTGGTGTGTTGTCAACACTGGAATACGTATCTCTGGCAGCATTCCAAATTTCTGCTGCAGTTTTATAAAGCATAAAATTTTCTCCAATTTTGGGTACCATGGAATTAATTAATCACGACATTATCATGGTGTTTTCACTCAACCAATTAGAGTAGGTTGGGTCAGACTCATCTGGAACAGGAACTGAGTCTGAGAGATAGGAAGCTTTCCTTCTTCCTGTAATGTACAGCCGCACTGATTGAGACCAAGGAAGGTAGTTGTTTCCATTTAGTTTATAGGATGTAATGGGAGAAAGAGAGGCGTCCGAGAGTTGGAAATCAGATGGACGAGGGCTGTTTTGAGGGCTAATTTCTGATGTAGCAGGATTGAAATTAGTCGTGGAGAGGTATAGATCTGATCGAAAAGGGGAAAAAAGATTTTGAGGAGATAGGATCGACCTAACCTGATACCATGTAGAAAAGAGAGTTTGAATACTCTTCTTGTTATATCAATATACAGAGAAAAAGTCTATTTATAGACTTTTACAGAGGAGTTTTACACAGAGTAGTTAACCCATTAGGATTGGACTTTTATCCGTTATAATGATAGAGTTAGATTATAACTAAACTACTTAGTTATGATAGAGTTAGACTTCCTATTATACACGTATTAACTCACAATGACTGAGCCCCATTTGCTCACTATAAACCTAAAAATCGATTCATTCCATGCTATTAATGGTACACCCTCTAGAACTACCCATAACAACTGCTTTCTGTTTGTAATGAAGTGGTCAATAGTGTCGAATCGTCAAACCAAGAACTCAGTAGGGTTTCTTTAAGATCCTAGAAGATCGGGATCTGTTCCTCTTCTTCAAACTGGACTATCACGTAGAAACCTGAACATATGCTGACTTTAACCTTAAATCCATTAGACCTAAGGGCTTGTTGCACAAAGTCAGCGTTGTACATCCCTTTAACTTGTCTGACGACGCACTTGTTTAGCCACTGTAACTCTTTTTGAGGAAGCCAAAAGTTGAAAGGCTCAAGCAACGGTTTGCTAGGGGGAGACATTGTGTCCTTATCTTGCTGCCCGTGCTCGATGGCGGGACACTCTTTAGCCATCTGGTTAACGTGATTCTTTGACATTAATACCTCCTTATATGATCTCCCATTGATGAAGGAGCAAAAAGCTTTCCTGTCTGGGGATGACCTGCTCTGGTTTTCCTGAGAAGATTTGTCTTTGACACCATTGTGTTTGGGATTGGATTTACCCATGCTTACCCTGATGGTGAAGCCATCCATTCGTCTATTATCCCCCCGTTTCACTGCTAATAAAGCTTCCTCACGCTTGACGAAACGAACGTAGGCAAAAGTGTGTTTCTTGTGAATTCTGTTGGGGTTTTTATAAGCTATATAAACGTCCGAGACTTTACCATACTCAGAAAATGCTTCCAATAGAGTCTGACAGTGGATTCTTTTACTGACGAAGTTGGCAAAAACCGATACTCCTTGACGAAGCTTTAGCACTGATCTTTGTGAGAAACCTGATCTCCACCTCTCTCTTAAACTAGCTTGGTGTCGGCGCTGGACGAAGGTTCTTCTACTACTTCTTCGGTTCTCTTCATGGCAGCACTCTTTTGCGTAGCGTTCTTCAACTGCTCTGTCGGTTCTCTTCATGGCGGTTCGAGAGTAAATTAATTTTTAATTGTTGCACTGTTTGCAAATGAAGGGAATCTTGTCTACCCATTTTTTAAGGGGTTATTAGCGGATTAGGCCAATACTAATTTAGGAGCTTTACACTTAAGTCTTTTTTTATTCTTTAGTTTTAGTTTGATTCATTTTAACCCAATTTTAGTTTAGTTTTCTTAGACCTTTAGGTTTAGGTTTTTTTAATTAGATTCTTCTTCATAAAATTATTTAATAATTAAAACATTTGACGGGCTTTTGAAGGCCCAATTTATTTCGGCAAGGATGAAAACCGGCGTTAATGTATTAAATTATAATTATTAATGTTTGGGGTTATGGGATTAGTTTAGGAATTAGGGAATTAGTTTTACACTTTAATTATTAGTGATTGTAAGATTTAGGGGTTGAGGGTTGGGGTTTAGGTGTAAATGTGTCAAGTTGAGTGTTTGGGGTTATGGGATTAGTTTAGGGATTAGGGGATTATGGTTGTACTTTAATTATTAGTGATCGTAAGATTTAGGTGTTGAGGTTTGGGGTTTAAGGGTAAATGTGTCAAGTTGAGTGTTTGGGGTTATTGGATTAGTTTAGGGATTAGGGGATTATGCTTGTACTTTAACTATTAGTGATTGTAAGATTTAGGGGTTGAGGTTTGGGGTTTATGGGTATAATATATGTTTCAAGTTGAGTGTTTGGGTTTATAGGATTAGTTTAGGGATTAGGGGATTTGAGGATTAGGCTAGCACTTTAATTAGTAGTGATTGTAAGATTTAGGGGTTTGGGGTTTAGGGATAAATGTGTTAAGTGTTTGGTAAGAGTTATGAGATTAGTTTAGGAATTTGATTTGCACTTTAATTACTAGTGATCGTAAGATTTAGGGGTTGAGGTTTAGGGATTCAAATTGACCCTTATTTATTTTAAAATTTTCTAATATAGTCCAATGTTTTTAATATGATGATATTTTTGTTCATTATAGTCCCTAAAACTTTATTTTAGCCGAAATTGACCCATATACATTTGTATTTTTGTTAATTTAATCGAACAATATTTTTATTTATTCTAATCCCTAGAATTTAATTTTTAGTCAAAATTGCCTCATATTTATTTATATTTTTGGCAATTTAGTCCAATAATATTTTGGTTTATTCTAGTAGCTAAAATTTAATTTTTACTCTAAATTGACCCATATTCATTTTTTTATTTAGTCTAATATTTTTAATATGATGATATTTTTGTTCATTATAGTCCCTAAAATTTTATTTTTATTCCAAATTGACCTATTCATTTTTTGTAATTTAGTACAATGTTTTTAATACAATGATATTTTTGTTCATGTTAGTTCCTAAAATTTTATTTTTCACCGAAATCGACCCTTAATAAGTTTAAATTTTTGTAATTTTCTCCAATATTTTAAATATGATGATGTTTTTTTCATTATAGTGCCTAATATTTATTTTTAATGTGATTCGTGTTCGTGAAAGGTATTAAATAATTCACTCAAAATGACCATTCCCAAAGTCTATCAATTATATGTACCAAACTCAAACTTAATATGAATTCGAAACCTGAATTAACCCGACCTGAAATGAACCGGACTTGAAATGAACTCGACCTGAAATAAACCCGAGCCCGAATTAACCCGTCAATTAACTGATTCGAACCTGAACCGTTTTAACCGACCTGAAATTAACCCGACTTGAAATGAACCCGACCTGAAATGAACCTGACTTAAAACTGCCCGCACCCGACCTGAACCAAGTAGAAACATCAAATCGACATGAAATGACATGTATCTGATTTGACTCGATCTGATAGGACACAGCCTGAAACCCATATGATTACTTGTTTTTACATCCCTAACTGTCAGACACATTAAAATTTCACTAAAACAAATTTAAATAAGTAATATCATTCAAAATCATATGCTTAACCTAATTATATATGCTATGAAAAGGCATAATCAAATTTTTATACGTATAATTTACCGTACATCTCAATAAAAAAGATTATGCAAATATATATTATTCAAAAATATAAAATTGAAGAAAATCCCTATGCTTCCAACACCTCATCTGTAATGATAAATTCGATATATCAACAAGCAACTGTGAACCTGAAAAAATCAATAACACTAACTAAATTAAAATATTTTCATGTGAAAAAAATATAAAAAAATTAAAATGATTAAAGGTTTATACCTTTTACTCTACAATATCAGATAAAAGATTTGTAGAGTTTTTCATTCCTTTACAATTGCGTTTATTATGACCATATCCTTCACAAATTTGATATGAACACCTTTTCACAGTTGTATGAGTCAATGCTATCTCAAGGTCACTTTTGAATCTTCCATTTGGGACTCATGATCACCATTTCTTCGACCTTTAGTTTTAGAAATATGTGGATCACCAATATTAATTGTCGAATAAACTATAGTCTCGTGAATCACTTCACTCGTCAATTGTTGGCTTGAACCACTGTCTTTCACCATAACACCAATCATTTGAGTTCCCATCGTAGAAACCTTTGATATATTTGGTCCAAGTCACCACAATAACTTTATATATATCCTCAGATTTTTCAGCAATAAATGATAATCGGTTTACAAGACGAAAAACATGCAAATTTCTTAAAGCGACTAATTTCTCATAATCAACTTCAAGGCTTGATCCATTTTCATAAATTTTACAACCTTTATTTTCTTCTTTTGTCTAGCGTCTCAAAATGTATTGGCTTGGAATTTCTACAATATTTTTGAAACGAAAAAAAATTGCTAACATGTGTCTACACAAGACACCTTGAAACTCAAAAAGGCGACGTGAGCAATTACTAGTTTTAGAGTCCAAATTCAGACGAACAAGAAAGCTATCACGAGTTTCAAAACAACTCGACACCTTATATTCATAGAAAAATCCAGTTTTTCTTACATTTTACCTTGTGAATTGATTGCTTTTGACTAATTCATGCTGAAAAATATTAAAAATGTTCTTTGTATAGACTGATGCTCCATTTTAGAACCAAGTTTTAGAATCTTAGACTTGTGTCTTGATTCAAAATCTTCCTTTTTCCCTTGGTATAGCGACTATCAACTGCTTTCTCGTATCTCATTACAAACTCTTGCAATGTTGTAGTTGAATCGACGAAAGAATAAAAAAAGTATTTATGCTCTCACTCCTTTGAGTAGTGTTCATTCCTGCAAAGAAAGTATTCCGAATATACACTGGAATCCAAGAATTTAGAATCTCATACAACCCTTGAAGCCATTCGCTTTGCTCTAATCTATTCTTCCACCGCTTCTCAAATTCTTCCACAGTATATGATTCATAAATGCATCTCTTTAGCTCACATTAAAAGTTGATGATATATATGGGAAGTTTCTCTGAAAATTTCTTCTTTATATGCCAAAGGCATAGACGATGGCGAGATTCTAGAAACACTTTCTTCAGAGCAGCTTCTATAGTTAAATCTTGATTAGTAAGTATTGACACCGGTGCTTTTTCATACATCGCTTCAAGCCAAGTTTCAAATAGCCAAATTAAACTTTGCTCGAATTCGTCTTGCAATAAAGCACAACCAAATAAAATTGATTGACAATGGTGATTCAATCCAACAAAAAGAGCAAACATCAAGTTATACTTATTAGTCCTATAAGTGGTGTCAAATGTAATAACATCACCAAAGTGTTCATATGCTAATCGAGATCGAGCATCAACCCAAAACAAGTTTATTGTACGAGCATCATTGTTACATTGAATCACATAAAAAACTAGGATTCTCAATTTGTTTTACGTGAAAATAACTTAAAACGGCTTGGGCATCCCCAACATCTAAATTTTTTCTCCTTAAATGTCTAAGATATTCCATCAATCTCTATCTATTAAATTGTTGGTCTGCACTATTAAACAATGCTGCCACTTTACCTAAAGAAATTCTTTCTTCATTAAATTTTCAACAAGGCTCTTGATCCTCGGAGTCATTTTCTTATGACATCTAAGATAAGACACTTTTATGACTAGTCATAGGATGGTTGTGTTCATTTAAAATTATTTTGTTGGAAAATTGAGATCATATGGAAACTTTGAGGCATCAATTTAATGGTTAAAGATGCATAATAGAATCATGAAACTATGTCTTCATATTCTACTCCATGAGATCTTTACAACGATATCTCATATGCTCAAATTGGTTGAGTGGTGAATGAGAAATTGATGCTCAAAGTAGGCAACTTGCAAAGATTGGTGAGGAAATAGTAAGCTTGAATCTCACATTGGTTAGAGACCAAGTGTAGAAGGTGTATACATAATGAAACCAACCTAAGGGTTGTTGAATAAGTTTACCAAAGATTGTGTCTTGCATGAAAGCACAATGTGAGAAATGATAATGTACGGATCGGTTGGGCTTACTATGGACTTGTCAAAAATTGTAGCCCAAATTTAGAATCCTCATTCAAGAATCAGTCAAATAATTTAAAATTTAAAATAGAATTTATCAAATAATATCTTTTTTGAATTTTAAATTTTGAATTTAAGATCAATTGGGATTAGAACTCTATATTTGCTCACCTATATAAGAAGGATTCAGCAAAGAGATAAATCATAATAACAACTCACAATTCATAACAACAACAATGAACATTTCAGAATTTTCTCTCAACTCTCCCCATTTTTCTCTAAAAATCATCATGTATTTGATTTTCATTCATTTTTTCCATGGTGATAGAAGAAGGCAAGCTTCCAGTTCTTGATCTCTGCATATGTGCTAATGGAGTTGATCATTATTTTGTTGTATCTTGGGAGGTAGACGTCCAATGTTTCTCAAGCACCATAAGAACGGACAAATCTGTCTTAAGAAAATTGTGTGTTACACAGGCCTCAACAAATCTATTCATCCGAATTGTTGCACGGATACAAGTAAACAGTTCTAATTTACTGCTTTAATATTTGATTTATATTTCAAATATTTTTTGTAATTGTTTTGTTCTGTTCGATATAATAATAATTTTATCATATTTATTTTTTATTGATCATTATTATTATTTCATTGGATTATTACCGCCCCTTTTGTAACAAGCTTAAGATAGATTCGCTTTGAGTTTTAATCCAAGGCAAATAGACTATCATTCCAAGGCAGTGGTACATAGCACAACAAGGTTTAACCTTGTTATTTTATTATAAGAATCTCGGCTGCCAAATTAACACCATTAATTTTGGTAAGATTTTGCCATTTTTTCATATTTTAAAGGTTTGACTTTTATTAGGAATTTATTAAAAATATATATCTTATGTCTTTTACTAATAATTTCTCTTGAGAAATTTTAAGACACGAATAGGATATCCAGGCGAAATTTTGATCAGTTTTGAAAACTAAAATCTCATAAATAATTCGTTTCAGAATTTAATTCCTACCATTTCAAAAAATTTACTTAATTTATTTTCCAAACAAGAGACAATTTAAATAAATTTGGTTTATTCAATTTTGCAGTGGACAAATCTATTTTAATAGAAATTGTCATTGGAAGTAACATCAGTTACATATTTTATTTCAGAATTTTAATTCTGTTGGATAACAAAATTGAAATAACCGAGAATTAATTTTTGGTTATTACAGAATTATTGTTAATTCTGGTTCGGAGAAGGAAACACTTTTAAACGGATAATTAAAAAACTATTTGAAAGTGCATGTCTATGATTGGTTCTTTGAAAGACCTGGTTTTTAAGTGTGCCTAGTGCACCGCCTCTCTTTTCATAAGTTACCTACCTAGTGCACTGTTCATTTTTTTTTTTCATTAAACCGTTTGAACATTTGTTTAGGACTTTTAGTTTACAAAATTCCCAATGTCTAACAAAAGTTGAAAATGATGTTTCTATTTCTGGTTTTAGTCTTTGGCTAAATTCCTGATGTTTAATAAATTCATAATCTTCTGTTTCTAGTTTGTGGCTATATGACACAATGAAAAAACCAGTGAAATTTATTGGAAATAATTTCAATATGTGGCAACAAATGATGTTGCATATTTGATCATGATAAACCTGGTTAAATATCTGAAGGATGGTCCTCCTATTGTTAGAAAGGATAAGGTAAATATTGTTACCACATTTAAATGTTGCTAAGGTAAATATTGCTAAGACAAATATTACCAGGACAAACATAGTGGAAGTCATAAAATACTTCAAGAAAACATACTGCGAACTAGACTGTGTGACAGTGTGCTCAAGAAGCAAAATTTCATGAGAAATGCTTCAGACTATAGACTTCCAAACGAGGTCAATGTGATTGGGGTAACAATTGACCTGACAAATTATTGTTCGAAGGAAAACATTTATTACCTTCATTAATGATAGCACAAAATAGTGCTATGTGTATTTGCTTAAACGCAAAGACGAAGCTATAGAGAAATTATTCTCTTTAAGCATGATGTTGAAATCCAAATTTAATAAAAAAAAATGAGGAAAACTCTATATGAGTAATGTTGGTACTATAATTTTGAAGATGACTTCTGAAAAGAACTAAAACTTCAAAAATGTGTCTAACATGTGGGGGGAAGTTGTTCTATCAGCTAATTACCTTTTAAATAAGGTTCCCCGCAATTAAAGAGATAAGACACCGTATGAGTTATGGAAGAGAATAAACTCTTCCTACACTTACTTAAAAATGTGAGGTGTCTTACAAAGGTAATAGCTCCATTACCGAAGCAAATGAAAATAGATCCCCAAAATGGTGGATCGTATTTTATTGATTATGTAGATCATAGCAATACATATTAATTTCTTGTGCAAATCATAGAACCCTAAGATTCACGAGAATATGATAATGAAATCAAAGAATGCATGTTTCTTTGAAAAATGTATTCCCTTAGAAAGCTAGGGAGTTGATTGAAGTTCAATGAAACGAACTTTAGAAACTATCAATGAAGATAGTTCAGATGTTCAACAAAAGGTTGAAATTAAAATGTTGTCATGATGAAAAATAAGTGTGACAAATGTGTGTAGGTCAAACCTACCGACATTAGGATATATGATCATATGTTGATGATGTACTCATTGTTATAAGTAGCACTGAAATGGTAAAACATATCAATGACATGTTAAATTATAGATTTGACATGAAAGATATGAGACTATATGACATGATTTTGGGCATCCAAATCAAACAGTCACATGAAGATTTCATATTGATTTAGTCACACTATGTGGATAAATTCTTGATAAATTTGGCAAGGGTGATTCTAGTATAGCCAGAACTCCAATAAACACGAGCCAATATCTATCCAATAATAAAGGTCAAAATATTTACCAAGTGGAATATGCAAGGGTCATAGGTAGTTTAATGTACTTCATGAGCAGCACTAGACCAATATTGTTTTTACTATGAGCAATTTAAGTAGATTCACAAGCAATCCAGGTGAAAACCACTAGAAAGTGATTGTGAGGGTATTAAGATATCTTAGATATCCTCGAGATTATGGATTGCATTATTCTAGAGATCCTACTATTTAAAGGATAGTCTGGTGCTAATTGGATATCTGATATTCAAGATATCAAAGGCATAAGTGGATGGAAATCCTCAAGAAAAATAGTTATAACAAAATCCATAATGGAATCTGAGTTTGTAGTTCTAGACAAGTCTAGAGAAAAAGCTGAATGGCTTCAGAATTTCTTGGAGGATATTCTAGAATAGCCAAAGCATGTGCCCACAATATGCATAAATTGTGAAAATCAAATAAAAATTGGTAAAGCATAGAGCTTTATGTACAATGGTAAGTCGAGACATATGCGTCATTGACATAATACCATTAGACAACAGATCTCAAATGGGGTTATCTCTATTGATTTTATAAGATCAAAAGATAACATTGCAGATCCGCCAGCTAAAGGCTTAATCGAGATCAGGTTGAGAAAACATTGAAAGGAATGTGACTAAAGCCTAGGAAAATTTAAGGCGTTGTGTGAAGGAAAACCCTACATAGTTAATTGGAGATCCCAAGATCTAGGTTCAAATAGACAACCTAATTGTATAGACCTTGTGTGGTCACTATGGGGGTTATTCTCCCAAGTCCATTCATATAATGTAAATAGTGATCAAAAGTGATATAGGCTAAGCAAAGTTTTTAATGACCATTGTGTGTATCGGTGAGCCGAACAATATAAGTCACCTATGTGAGAGTGAAGTAGGGCCACTTCAAAGAAACTATTGAGGCATAGTTCTCTCAAAACTCTTGCAGAACCAGTCGATTTTCATGGCTATATGGACATACCCATGAAAACTAAGATTTTGGTCAGTGAGATAGTTGTGTGAAGTGTATCATCATTTACACAAACGGCGGAACAGTTCAAAACCACGTCTACTGGTCAGCTAGTAAAGTTAATATACTTTCATAAGGGAAGGTTCAAGGGTGGACACCTACCTATCCTATGCAACTATCGATCATAGAATATATTACCACATCGAGTCAAAATGGTTTTAGAACATTAATTTCATTCATGTGAGGGATTGTTGGAAAATTGTGATCATATGAAAACTTTGAGGCATAAATTCAATGGATAAAGATAGAGAATTGAATCATGAAACTATGTCTTCATATTCTACTCCATGAGATCTTTACAATGATATCTCATATGCTCAAATTGGTTGAATGGTGAATGGGAAATTGATGCTCAAAGTAGGCAACTTGCAAAGATTTGTGAAGAAATAGTAAGCTTGAATCTCACATTGGTTAGAGACCAAGTGTAGGAGGTGTATATATAATGGAACCACCCAAAGGTTGTTGAATAAGCTTACCAAAGACTGTGCCTTGCGTGCAAGCACGACATGGGCAAACGATAATGTCTGGAAAGATTGGGCCTACCATGGACCTACCGAAAATTGTACCTCAAATTCAAAATCCTCATCCAAAAATTAGTCAAATAATTTGAAATTCAAAATAGATTTTGTGAATCTAAATAATCTATATTTAAATAGATTTTATCAGATAATATCTTTTTTGAATTTTAAATTTTGAATTTGAGTTCAATTGTGATTAGAACTCTATCTTTGCTTGTCTATAAAAGGAGGCTTCAGCAAAGAGAGAAATCATAATAACAACTCATAATTCATAACAACAACAATGAACGTTGCAAGTGAAGAGAATTTTCTCTCAACTCTCCTTATTTTTTTTTCTAAAAACCATCTGGTTTTCATTTATTTTTTCCACGGTGATAGAAGAAGGCAAGCTTCCCGTTTTTGATCTCTGCATATGTGCTAATGCAGTTGATCATTATGTTGTTGTATCATGGGAGATAGAAGTCCAACATTTCTCAAGCACCATAAGAGTGAACGAATATGTCTTAAGAAAACTTTGTGTTACACAAGCCTCAACAAATCTGTTCATCCAAATTGTTGCCCGGATACAAGTAAATAGTTCTAATTTACTGCTTTATATTTGATTTATATTTCAAATATTTTTTGTAATTATCTTTTTCTGTTCAATATAAAAATAATTTTATCGTATTTATTTATTTTTACTAATTATTATTATTTCCTTGGATTATTAACGCCCATTTTCTAACAATCCACTCTTGACTTTCCTTCGCCTTTGATATCTTAAAAATTGCTCCACATCCGGTTCTTAAAGTCGAACATCTATTTTTAGCTATTTTGACATTATTGATACTGTCATTTTCTTCAATATTTTTTTCTTGTACGAGCCTTCATTGCAACAAACATAAATTTGATTTATTATTGTATCACTTTGAGATCCTGTTGTGCTTGATCGAATGCGAAAACCAAAATCTTATTCTCTAGCAAAAATTTTATAAAAAAAAAAAAATCAGCTTCTTCTAAAGAGTCAAACTACAATCCATCAACTAAAGAGGTTTTCTCATCACCTTTATATTTTGGTCACCAATAATTTGAGCATCAACTACTGCTGAAATTTATGTAACCTATTAAAATTAAAATTAAATAGGAATCAAAAAGTAAATTAATAGATAGCCTAATAATAAAATAAAAATATTAAATTAAAGCAAATTATGAAGATGCAAATGATCTAGCCTTAGCAGCATCTCCAAACATAACGTCAATGAATTATTTTTGTGAAGCGATGGGAATAGAGAACTTGAATTAAATTGATCAAAGATAGAAAATTTAATTATTTCAAAATTTGCAAACCATTCATAAAATATGTAATTACTTTGTAATCTGGGAGTTTATTTGTGACATACTTTGTTTACAATTAATCAAAATTCTCTTTTTTGATTTTAATTTGCAAATAATTTCTTTTTTAACCAAAATTTGCTAAAGCAGTTTGAACATGGTGTAAAATTGCAATAACGTCTCTGTAAACTAATTATTTCAAGTTAGTGTTCAATCTAAAATTTAAGAATAAGAAATAAAAACTCTAAACAAGAACAAACTACGGTAAGAAGATCATAAATCAAAACTTTGAGAATAAAACATTGATACCCTAAATAATACATACCTTCGATTGGTAGACCAACAAGATTCAGACAATGAAAAACGATTCAATCAGAACAAGAAGAAAAAATTTTAGACAAAAAAATTATTTTATCGTGAGTGTAGAAAGTTCCTTATGGGTTATTAAATTTAATCTAATCTAAACCATTTATTTAATTAGATTTGACGGCTATGATTTAGTGTAAAACTCATTAGTTTTATAAAAGTGTATTAGCTAATTGTATAAAAGTGTTTGGTAAAATTAATTGATAGCTGATAGTTGTTTGATTATTTAAATAAACAAAATGACATATAAGGACATGATTATATTTGATATTTATTTGAATAGTTTATTAGTTATCAATATTTTGTATCTATTAATATTAATTAGGTTATGAAAAATATTTTTTAAATATAACATCATTAGGCATATTTAAAGGATTTATATATTAATTTTTAATTTATATAATTATTTTTAATATAATTTAATTAATTATTAAATTTAAATACAAATATGAATGTGTGAAAATAAAAAGAAAAAAATAATAGTTTACAAATGTCACAATGTAAATACGTGAGAGTGAAGAACTAAAATAAAAAAATATTAAATTTAGGTTATTTTAAGATTTTTTATAATTATTAAGATAAATGGGTCTTTATAACTCTAATGTCAAAACTTCTAATTTCAAAAAGACCCTATTAGTAGTTTTTTTCAAAATTAAAAGTTTCACCTCAATCTACTATTTCAATTCGCTATTCACCAAACATCTACATTAGCAAATTTGCCAGTCAAACCTCTAACTTTAGTTCAAACCTCAAATTTTGTCTCAAACTGTTGTTTACCAAACATGGTCACCATGTAAGTGGATCCTATCAACTTACATTATATAAAACTCATTTAGTTTTACATATGTTAAGTAAACATTTAAACGATAGAATTGATGAAATATTGCATTTGAATTTTTTTCAGAGTATAGCGCATGTCAGATTATTTTTTAATTTATAGCATTTGCTACAGTACTTTTGAAGTCGGATTCCCTACATCTCAACTTTGAACAGTGATTTCATTTTATTTATTAAAAATATTCATAAATGTATTGAAAAAAACCCGACTTGCTACATTGTTTTCCTTTACTTTAAAAAAACATTATTTAAAGTCGAAATGTAGGGAATTCAATTTTTATTTTTTAATGAAGAAAAAAATACTGTTAAGTCGAAATGTAGTTTAAAATAAAAGGTTGAAATATAATATTTCACCAATTTCACCACATTTATACTGTAGCGTTGACCATTTGCTTATACTCAGCTTGATCAAGTTTCCATTGATACGTCAATACAGTCTCCAATTTAAAACCAGAAAGCACAAGAATATAACACAATGGATCATCAAGGACGGATGCACATTGATTGTGGGAGGGTAATTGCGCTTCCCAATTTTGGTGGTTTTATTTTATGTTAAGCTATAGTTAGTTTTAAAATTATTGTAATGAAGTTATTGTCCTTCACAAAATTTTGTAATTAAGCTCTTACTTATCTTAAAATTTTTGGTTTAATAATTTTTAAGATCTTGTTAGTTTTAAATTAATAAAATCAAGTCTTGACTCTCAATATTTTTAGTTTAAGTACTTTTTGAGTCCTTTAATTTCTAAATTAGAAAAATAAAATACTTAACCCCTTAATTTTATAATTTAATTGCTTTTTAAGACTATTGATTTTAAAATTAAGTAACTTGTCTCTTTATGTGTTAATCCTAACTCAATCCCAGAAGATAATAACCTTGATTCAGTCTGTACAGATGGGTATGATGTAGTTACTGTTTTTCGCATGTTGGGCTGCCATGTCTTCTCTTCTAATACAATTTGTTTAGAGGCGAGGATTATTCGGTTTTAAGTAATTTGACTTTTCGAACAAAATTTTTATTGTTAATTGATTAGTTAATTTTAAGTATGATCAATTAGTAGTTAATTTTTAAAAAATTTAATTTGAAATCGATTAATTAACCAAAAATATAAATTAAAATATATTATATATTATTTACATATATCTTTATCCCAAGCCTCGTATTATCCTATAATATTTTTCCTCAAACTTAATTACACATGTGTAAATATGTGCATTAAGCCTCATACTATCCTATATATCTAAAACAAATTATCTTTGTGATATATATTGACAAAATAACATATTTATACTGGTATAAATATATATATATTTTTTAAATTAACCAGATTAAATTAGTCGGGGCATGTGTTATTAGTAGTCATCCATGGCATATCAGATAGGATTAGATGTGGGATGTATTGATACCTTTTGTCTAATATTATAATGTCCAATGTTATTTTAAAATAAATATATATATAAAAAATTTCGGTTAATTCGAAAATCAACTAAATTAATTAAAATAATTTTGATTTGGTTAACGATTAAAGAAATAAAATTTTTAATTAATTTGATTTTAGTTAATTTGGTTCGGCCACCGATCGAATCAAATGGATGCACGCACCTAAATTTGTTGGATGGAAAATGATAGTGGGAAGCTTCAGCTCCATCAACCCCAACAAAGGTTATAGTATGGCCGTTAACCGAACTCCCTGCAATAAATTATTAAACAAATAAGTAATAGGATTTTAATTTAGAGTTTAAAGTTTAGGGGTTTAGGTTGTAGGTTTAGAATGTAAAATTAGTGTTTAGAATTTAGGATATCGTATTTAAGGTTTAGGATTTAGTTTTTAGAGTTAGAAATTTAAAATTTAAATTTATAGTGTAAATATGCAAGTTTCTGTATATCAAATTTTTACTCTAAATAATAGTAGTCGATTATATTTATACAAACATATTACATGAGATAGAAAATATGAATAAATACCATAAATAAGAAAGTTGCTTCCAAGCCTCCTTTTCAACCTAAAACAAAAAAACATAACAAATTACATTATAGCATTAGTTATTGATTCAAACACTATTATTTACATTTCAATCATATAGTCATCAATCAAATACCAAGCAAAGATGCCATGAACAAGAACAAGAAGGTGATCAGGCTCGTTTTTTCCATTCCCGATACGGTTGGATGCAGTCTCCTTGCGTAGTGGTACTCATTGCTTGAACGAATAAGGTTATGTTTGTGTTCGTTTATTTATTTTTAAATGTGTTCGTATTCAGTTCATGTTCGTTTAAATTTTCAATATCATGTTCGTGTTCAATTATTTATTTTTAAAATTGTTCGTGTTCGTTTATTTAGCATTCACGAATATGTTTGTTTAACGTTCGTAAATATGTGCGTTTAACGTTCTCGAACATCTTCGTTTATAATCAAAATGGTAAAGTTGCACAACTAGTCCTTAAGCTTCATAAACTTCACAATTTGAACTCCAAAGTTCACCTTGTGTTCAATTTAGTCCATGTCTTCACCAATATTTAAATTGTAAAAAAAAGGAAAATAGGAAGCGGGTGAACAAGCGTATAAACAAGTCAATAAACGAGCTTGTTTGTGAACATAAATGAATCGAACACACCTCTGTTTGTGCTCGTTCATTTATTAAATGAATATAAAATTTTGTTCATACTTGTTTATTTAGCTTAATAGTTCGCGAACAGTTCGTCAAATGTCCTGTTCATTTACAGCCCTACTCTCATATCATGTATAATCATCCTCTTCACCACCAACAAATTAGAATTTTCAACAACTCTTTTGGCCTCTCCAGTTTGTAATCATCCCTAACCAGCCACCATAAGAGTGGCTGAGATAAACCCCGTCTCTCTTGTTTTTAGTCATTACCATTTCCAAGGCTGACAAAGGAACAAGCCTTGCACCTCAGTACTTTACTTTGCTGTGTGTCATCTTCCAATATTTTCCCAAAAGGAAAAAAAAAAAAGAAAAAGAAAAGTTCTCAGGCTCAGCACTTGAAACAAAGACATTCATCAAAAGTCCCATTCCATCAGTGGATCTGTGGCCATTGGCCACTCAAATAACATCCTTATATATATACTATATATACGCACATTACCTTTTAACAAAACGAAAGAGATTAAGTTGAGGGCTCCACAATGCTGTCATGGTATCACATGTTGAGATGAAGAGGCCATGAACCAACACCATCATCTCTCTGTCATTTTCCCTCTCACGCTTGTCCACTAACTCAGGCTGCCTGTGAAGCATGACTATCATAATCCCATTCCCCCTTTTGGGTCTTTGTCTGTTCCTTCTTTTGCACTCTTTGTTTCTCTTCCAACTTGCTTTCTCCTTTCATTGCACATGTGAGCTTCTCACTCCATTATTTCTTGTTCCCCACTGCCTCCATCAATAACATTCACATACCAGGGTTGAGTATCATGATAGGATGAAGGAACTGTACTTTCCCATTATCATTTCCTTGGAAAGATCCATCAAGATTAACATATAAGGTTAAAAGGAAGACAAAAAAGAAAAGAAGAAGATAATGCACATATATTATATTATATCAAATCATTAAATCCAGAATAAACAGCCAAAAAATCTTAAGGGGTATATGGGATTATACTCCTTTTTCTACTATAATTCTTCAACTTCACTTAGCTTCTCTCTCATTGTCATCCTTTGGTTTTGCTGAAGAACTTGACCCTGATGTCATTCCAACAACTTGACTATGTGTAAACCTTTGTAACTGTATCATGCGGGCATAAGTCCCATCGGGATAATTTTTAAGCAAATGTGAATGGGATCCTTGTTCTGCAACTTTCCCGTCATCGATTACTGCAATGACATGAGCATTCCGGATTGTCGATAACCGATGAGCAACCACGATTGTAGTTTTCCCAGAGCAGGCACGGTCTAGAGCCTCTTGGACGGATCTCTCTGACTCGGCATCAAGGGCACTTGTTGCCTCATCGAGCAGCATAAGCTCTGCCTTCCTCACCAGAGCCCTTGCAACGGCAATTCTTTGTTTTTGGCCCCCGGAGAGTTGAACACCTCTCTCCCCGACAAATGTTTTGTAACCATCGGGCAATGAAGATATGAACTTGTGGGCATTGGCTAGCGTAGCTGCCTCAATGATTTCTGCCTCAGTTGCCGACTCATGTCCATAGGCAATGTTTTCATAGATGGTATAAGCAAAGAGGCATGGCTCTTGTGGAACAATTGCAATGTGTTTTCTCAAGGATTTGAGGTTGTATTTCCGAATGTCCTTTCCATCGATCATAACACGACCAGATGATGGTTCATAGAATCTCTGAATAAGTGCAATGACCGAGCTCTTCCCACATCCACTAGGACCAACAAGGGCAAGCATTTTCCCAGCACGGGCACGGAGATTAAGGTCCCAGAAGATTGGGACATCAGGACGTGAGGGATAAGAAAAGTCAACATGCTTTAGTTCAACTTCCCCACGGAGGCGGTCTGGAACTTGTGTGGCATCAGGGTCATCAGGTTCTATCTCAGTTTTACGGTCAAGAAGATCAAAGACGGACCGCATGGCTCGACCTCCCTTGATGAAATCAGGAGCCAAGGTCAATGTTTCAGCCGCACCATTGGCAGAGACCATGAGAACCATAAATACTCGGATTGTCTTTGAAAAATCAGAGATCCCATGTTTCACAAGCCAAGAAGCATACCAAAGACCAAGGGCATAAGAAGCATATAGTGAAAACTGAGCTACCCCAAATCCGCTTCCTGCAATTTGTCCCTTCCAGAAGCAGCGCTTCAACGGAGTTTGAAGGCTTGAAGAGAATAGGCCAACAAGTTTGTTCTCTGAATTGAAAGCGGCGACCGTTCTTACATTGGCAATGGCCTCTCCAGCTAGTTGTGTAGCCTTGGCATGAGCAGCTTCTAAATCTCCTGAGAAACCTTGCATAAACATTTTCTGTTGAAAATCCAACAGTTAATGACTTGATAGGAATTAGTTTAGTATACAATTCAAATAAATCAAAACTATTAACGTAAGTTATAACCATTTTTAGTTGTTCAGAAGCATACTTTGATGACAGCATGCATGTGCAATGGATCAGTTTTAGAACAAACCTGCAAAACAGTTGCTGCTACAACCACAGGGAATACGGCAATGAGGACAAGGGCAAGGCGCCACTGCAAAACAAAACCGGCAGTGCAAGCGACTAACATGAGAGCCGTGTTCTGCACAATCACTGAAATGCGGTCTCCTATGGCTGATCGGACATTGTTGGCATCAAGAGCCAGCCTTGCGGAAATCCGAGCACTCTCATTTTCCTCTTGATCAAACCATGCCATTTCATTTTTCAGCACTGCTGTCAGCATCTTCTCTCTCACTCGTTTTGTAAGATTTTCTCCCACAATATCCCAAAAGGAATGCTGTAATGTGTTGAAGAGAAGGGCAGCTGACGAAAGCCCAATCAATAAATAGCAGTATTTCCCGATTTCTCTTCTCATGTAAGCATGGTCCGGATTGTAGTAGACACTGAGAACAGCACTTAGAACATATGCAAAGAAAGCACTCAGGGATCCGCAGATGACGGAGCCTATAGAACCAACCAAAGCATAAACCCATTCAGGAGAATTCATTTTTGCAAGGCGCCAAAAGGAACTTGCTTGCTCCTTGAAGGCAAGCTTTTCCATTCGGTAATTAGGGTGCGAGGCCTCCAGGGAAAGGCTAAAATCAGAAGTAGAAAAGTCAGAAAGCCTCCGTGAAAATGGTGACCGGCCATATGATGAATTCCGGGCTATAATCGGTGAGCTTACTGAGTTCCTGGCACTAGAAGGCCTGCAGATGAACCATTACAACAGATCTCAAATTAACAGGTAGCTCTTTAGGTTTAAAAAAAGTTGAACTGTTTTTCAAGATATTAACAAACACATGCAGACTTGTGGAAACTACCTTGCACTACTTTTTCTAGCATTGTTAAGGGCAGTTTCATGTGCCATTTCTTGCATTCGGATGAGCTTGGCATAGGTACCATTTTCTCCTTTGGAAATGAGCTCATCATGTGTTCCAATTTCAGAAACACTCCCCTGCTGGAGAACAGCTACAAGATCGGCCTTGCGAATAGTGGAAAGGCGATGTGCAATAACGAGAGTTGTCCTTCCAATCATGAAACGATCAAGAGCCTCTTGAACCAGCTTTTCTGACTCGGAGTCTAGTGCACTAGTTGCTTCGTCCAAGAGAAGGATTGCCGGGTTCTTCAACATTGCCCTGGCTATAGCAATTCTCTGCTTCTGCCCACCCGAGAGTTGAAGTCCTCTCTCCCCAACCTACCATTTCCAAATTAGCACCAATTGGTTTATGCTTTCATGTTAATTTTGTCAATATGAAAACATATAAAAGCATGGAAACTTTTATCATCTTGCAGTTCAAATTAGATTTCTTTGCACCAAGCTCACAATGGCATTCACATTAACTTAAACAAAGCATAATTTCAGCATCATTTTATGTTTTAATTAGAGACAATAAACTCCATGATTTCTGTTTTTTTTTTCTTAAGATAAATAAAATATTTGCAATTTTAAACCAATTGTTCTTAATAAATTAGAACATCCAGAAATTATTGATTTTGAGGCCTTGTATATTTTATTGTCCTTTACTCTCTGACTGGTCGTCTCTCCCTTTTAAGTAATTTGGTCTTATTCCTGCACATGCATTGCTGACTGAACCATGTTACCTTCTGATAAATGCATGCACAGCCAAAGACTTTACTTATTTGACTTCAAAATATTGTACAAATTAAAATATAATTAGGTTCTGTTTGTTGACCAAATGCAACAACTATATGGCATTAAAAATCAAACCAAAAAGATCCCTTATGTTCAAGATCCATGATTAAATTTCACCTTCCTTAGTGCCTACTTTACTCATTCCCTCACCTTCTCCAACTGCCATAAAGTCAACAGCCTAACTGGTATATATAATTATACAATTATAATTCATCATTTATGGGAAGAACACTAATAACATTAATTTCATCTTATGATCTTATAAGTTTTGTGATATTGCCAACCGTTAATGTTTTGAAGTGCTGCAATTATTAGAACTGAATAAAAATGAACCATATGAGATTAGCTAACCTGAGTGTCGAAACCATCAGGAAGCTTTACAATGAATGAATGTGCATTGGCCACTCTGGCAGCTTCTTCGATCTCAATTTGGTTTGCATCAGGCCTACCCAAAAGAATGTTTTCTTTAATGGTGGTGGCGAAGAGGGCAGGCTCTTGGCTCACGAGTCCGATTTGTTGCCTCAACCATCTCAGCTTTAATGTCTTTATGTCATGCCCATCAAGCAGAACTTCTCCTGCAGAAATACATTAATATCTGAGATTTCAAACCCTACAAACAATCTCTACAAATATATGTACCCAAATAGAATAAATGAACTCCAACAGCATGAAATAACTTCAGTTGGCATAAAAACATTTACTTCAAGTGAGGTAAGATTTAATGTTGTTTGTTACAGAGGTTGAAACTTAAATAGTTTAGTAGGTTACCTGAGGAGGGATCATAGAATCTCTCGATGAGGGAGACGACCGTACTTTTACCCGAACCACTGCTTCCCACCAAAGCTATGGTTTTCCCAGCAGGAACCGTTAGGGAGAAATTGTTAAGGATCCTTACATCTAGCCTTGATGGATATGCAAAATCCACATTTTTCAGTTCAACTAAACCGGTAACGGACTCCAACTCCAAACCTGACTCGCTGTTTCTATCGATCCCGGTTTGTGATCGATTATACGGAAGATTTTTGCTGCTGCCACTTTGGCCTTGGCAAATGCAGACATGCTTGGTGCAGACTGCCCCAACCCCCTAAAAATCAATGAGACATTTTAGCAATCAAATACTTTACTAACAGCAAAGAAATAAATAAAACAGAAAAAACAGAGTACTTACAATCCACCAATCATAACAGCAAACATGGTGGCAATGGCAAGTCCTCCATTGGTGTAATGATGCCTAACCAGATAACCTCCATACCAAAGAAGAAGAGCATAACAACAAAAGACAACAAAGTAAGTTGCCCCCAATCCCATTCCCTTTGCGAATCCAGTTTTGTAACCGAGCTTTTGAGCAACCTTCAATGCCGAGGAGTAGGCTTGTAATGCTCTTGACTCACCAACAAAAGCCATAACAACCCGAATTTGAACCACCGTCTGTGATTTAGCTCACGGTTAGCAAATACCCAGATGACAAAACAGTGGGAAATCTGGGAATAAAATGATGGAAACTCAAAACTTGGATCCTTTTACCTGTTCTACAATATTTCCTCCTTGAGATAAAGCTTCTTGGCTTTTTGCAGAGAGCTTGGCTAATGTCATGGTATGGATTGCTCCAATCACAGCAATTAGAGGAACCACTGCAAGTGTGACCAAAGCCAATTGCCATACTGCTGTAAAACCCACCACAAAACCAGACACAAAGGTTGCCATGTAGTGAATGAAATTGCCCAACTGCAGAAAACAAGCCAAAAAATGGGAAAACAAATTTCAATTAGACACCGAAAAAGGGAAGAAAATGAACTCTTTTGAAGACTATATTTCAGTTTCCTTTTTACCTTCTCGCTAATGGCGTCCTGGACCATCACTGCATCAGTGTTGATGGCAAACACAACATCAGATGTTCTAACCTCAGTGTCAAAGTACTGAATGTCCTGATTCAAAGCTGCTTCTAAGTACTTGATCCTCATCTTTGTTGTTTGCCTCTCTCCAGTCCACATCCAACACGATATTTCTGCAACAAAAAAAATCAAGATTTAAATAACCCAGAATTTTGAACTAAAAGCAGAAGATGATAACTTTGTCTGCTCAATAAATTCAACTGACCTGCCCATGAAGATGCCCAAATTGCAGCACCCACCACAAGGAAGTAAAACGCATACTTCAAATCAAGAAAAGAAAAGAAGAGTTACTTTTTTGGTGAAAATTCATTAGGCTTAAATAAAAGGGAAAAAAAACAGTTTTTAAAAAAAGTAATAACCTTTAGAACTTCTTGCATCATCTTGTCCATGTTATTAGCATTAGAACCAAAAGAATTGACAAGATCGGCAAAGAAACGGAGGAATATAGGCAAAGAACAACCGTGTACAAGAGCACCAAGTGACCCAATTCCCATCAACACATAATCCAAACCATCAGCAAATCTAAAGAGTTCACCAAATCCAACTGAAGGAACATCCCCTGTTTTCTCTCCATTCCCCCCACCACCACCATTATTACTCCCTTCTTGTTTGGTTTCCGATGAATAAGAAGAAGAAGAAGCTGCTGCAGAGGTTTCCATTTCTCTTCTCTCTCCTGCACTTCCCTGATAAGCTTGAGCTTCAACTTGAGTTTTTTTCTCCGGATGTTTATCTAAAGGTTCAGATGGTGATGGAGACACGAGTTCAAGGCCTTGCATTTCGGTCCATTTCCATTGCTCGACCGTCTTTGTCTCTTCCAAATCTTGTGACATTTGTGAGAAATAAAATAAAATCCCAAGCTTTATGAACTAAAACAAAACACCCCCACCCACCCCCCAAGAACCAGACTCTCTCTTCTTTATGATCTCTTCTCCCACTATTTATCTGGCTTTTTCAATTTCAACTAATTGTTCCCCTCTATTTAACCTTGATAACTGTTTTGTTTCTTTCTCAGTTTTTACTCCTATGTTTTGCCGTTGTTTTTAAAACATCAACCATTAGCGGTTAAATGGGGTTTTTTATTTTCAGTTTGCTTGCAGTGTAAAAAACATGGAAAGTGACGCAACATGCAAAAGAAAGGGATTTTCCACCCGACAAATCCACACTGTGTGAATACTTAGTGATGGGATTTTGACCAAAACAGCTTCAAAACTGTGGAGAACAGCGAAATAAGAAGAAGAAAACCCAAATACCAATTAACAATCCACACTGTTTGTTTGTTTTCTTCAAGAAATGACTTATTTATCAAGTTTTAGATTTTGCTCAAATGCTTTGTTTTCAAAGTTCAAACCTTTAAAATATCTTTTTAACCTTCTTGTGTGATTTGTCTGTCAATCTCCATTAATTCGGCTGTCCTTTTCTAACCATACGTTAAGAAAAAAAGCACACAACCATTCACATTGTTACATATACAACCAAGCAACGAAACATCTCATTTTGTAGACGATTAACATAAAGTAAACTAGGCATAATGTTAAAAATTCTCAGGTTTAAATGAATAATTATCTTGGTTTGTAATAATTTAACTTTCAATGTTTTATTCTGGTTAAAATGGTCCACTTGCGGATAAAAATTATTAGTCAACTAATGATAAATTATTTAAAATTACGTGATAAACTTACATGACAGTGCATGCTGACATGACAGTACCATATAGATAAAGGTGTTAACTGAAAAGAATCAGTCAAAATAATTTTATAAAATTATATAAAATATAAAATTATTTTTTCTACTTATGTGTTATTTTGTCAAGTCATTTCAAGTTGTTTATCGTTAGTTGACTAACAATTTTCATCTGCATATAAGCTATTTTGACTTAAGATGAAACGTTGAGGGTTAACTTGCTTAAAAAATAAAACAAAATGACTATTCGGTCAAATGTTAAGGATATTTTTTACTTTATACCAGTAAATAAATAAATAATGCATTTTTTTCGATGGAAAAAGATGGTATAAATACAGCTTGACCCATTTTTAAAGAACAATTTATGACACAAATGAAGGTCAAATTATTAATGAACTCACTCACCAACTAAATCAACCACTAAATTCAAACTAAAGTGAAATGAAAAAGGCACTTTAATGGAAGATTAAGTAAATGTTGGTGTTAATTAAGTTCAATAATACTATTTTGTCCACTAAGCAAGGGCTTATGATATAAGCTTGGTTCAATATTACAAGACATCAGACACCTTATTAGTTAAGGAATAAGGAGTAATCTTGAGGCTTAATCTTGTCTGAAATAAAAAGGAGCCTTAAAGGTTTTAGGTATCCTGACCTCACAAGGCCACTTCAATTCAGGTTGGAAGGTAAGTAAGCAATACCAATAAACGTTTTGCAATTATACTGAGTATATATTTCGTGTTCAACATCCGTATTCGATATATTGTATTTATTATTTGTCCGAGTTTGATCCTTTTTACTAAATTTGAGATTTCTGGATATAATATTTGGCTCTCAAATCCTTTGTTAACCTCGGATATGAAACATGAAACCTAGTACAGATCCTCACGCTAAAATATTAATGGTAGAACGGTTAAGGAATTAGAATTATAACCAAGTTTTTGAAGATAAAACAACTAGGGTTCTCTTGTCCTTAACCAGGACACTCCCTCAAACATTCTTTAAAAAAAGAAAGTAAAATCCCAACTTGAACTTTAATAATAATTTATCAGATCCAACAACTTGGAGCTCATCAATTTCCCACCATTAATTCTTGTCCCCAAGAGAAAAAGAAGATAGGAATTTCATGTGCAGAAATGCACATTACATATGTAATATTAGTACTAATATTATATATCAAACTGAAATCCTTAAGAATACGATTCCACCTAGAAAATTAAAAAGAAGAAGGAATGGAAAAAAAAACCCTTGTCAGGAAATCATTATCAAATCTGGGGATTCCTCTAAATTTTGTTATTTATAGAAAACGACAGCAAACGAACCAATATTTTGAAGAAGAAAAAAAGCCACCATCTCGAATTTTAGCCATTTTGATATTCCTCAGTCAGAGTACTTTCACCTGCCAACGTCACAGTATTACTATTTGAATTTAGATTAATAAATACTTTTTTATATATAAATGATCTGAATTAACATTTCAGTTTGGGTAAAATATATTAGGCGTAATATAGCTTAAAATACAATAAAGTTTTTCAGAAAACTGACACAGAAAAAAGAAATTCCCTGAAGAACAATATTTTTTAATTTTTTATAGCTTTACTTCTCAAATATATATATAGTACTAAGAAAAGAAAAAGTGGGTTTTGTTTTGATATCTTTCTCTCTTTTCACGCTTGCTGTTCTGGGTTTTTTCTTTATTTCTGTTTTAATGTTTATACCTGCAGATCCTCATTGGCAAGGCTCTGTTGTGTTGAGGCCATTTGTCGACTTCTGCTGCAGTTCATAATAAGGGCATTTATTAACTCAAATAAACCACTTAGAATACTATTCAAGATTTTCTGAACAATTAGCTACAAATTTTGATCTTTATACAGCTAAAATGATTTAAGATGCTACTCGAAGATGTTAGGAATACATCACCAGAATCAGAGTTTGATGGAGAATAAATAACACTCCCCAACCAATCTATACCACTGGTCAAATTCACATTTTTGTTTTTTTAACCGTTAAAAAGGTGTTTAAACTATTTTTTAGTAAGATGTTTGGATTTTGTTTCGGGTTAAATATATGTCTAATATTTATTTCGTAATTCAAATAAGATTTTTTTGACAATTACTGTTAAAAAATTTCATCATCCAATTGTAATATGGCACGTAGCATGGTTATTTATTTGTTTAATTTCTAGATTTCTTTAAAATTTCAGAAATTTTAATTTTTTTTTCAATTAAACCCTCAAATCACGTCTCTTATCGTTCGACATCCTTACACATCGATGGTTCACAATTTACCGTCCAAGCGTTACGTATCTCACCGTTTGACATCCTCACTAATCGGTCAAAAGCTCAACCGGTCTCTTTCTATCTATTGTTGGATGTTCGTCGACGGTTCATTCGTTAATTTTCGACGATGGGATGATAGGGTTTTCAATCGTAGAGGTCCAGCAAAGACAATGGTGGTTGAAGGAGAAAAATTAGGGATTTAAGTATTTACGTTTAGGGTTTGGGTTTTCTTAGAGAAATTGTAGATTTTAAGTTTTTTATAAAAATTAAAAATTTCAAAATAAAAAAAAATATGTCACATATCACGCTTTTACCAATAACGAAAAAATTTAACGTCTATTACGAAAAAATCTCATTTTGAATACGGAATGAAACGTTAGACACTTATTTGGCCCCAAATAAAATTCAAATACCTAATTAAAAATTGTATAATTTGAACACCTACGTTAAGCTTTTTTTTATGATATAAAATAATTTTTTTTTACTTCTGAATTTGTGAAAACTAGTTTGGAACAATATGATAAACATGAACTATACTTGCTTTTCGAAATCAAAGTGTCTTTAATTTGCTAGAGCCAAAAACCCTCCCATGATCCATCAATTCATCTCAACCTTTGATGTTATCATTCTTAATTTTTGGTAGTTGGATCTTACCTCATAGATAATTATCTGCTAATATACAGACTACAGCTACGTATAATGAATTTCTTGTTCCATCTTTTCTTCTATAAAATAGTTAAATGTGTCTAGGAAACAAAGAGATAATGTCCTGCTCTTACAAAGGAGTTACCAAGCCAACCTAAGTTTTTTTTTTTTCCGGCTTAAGTGTACTGGACACTTTCTTTTAAGTTAATATTTTAAGAAAAACTTACTTTTAAGTTGGTATCTGAGTTAGACGAGTAGAAAATTTCTGCCTTTTTTAGTCTCTATTTATATTTCACATTAAAAAAAATTAAATTTGGGGTTTAAGGTTAAGGGTTAGAGCTTAGGGTTATAATTTAAGGAATTAAGGTAGGGTGTACTTTTAAAGGTTTTGAGTTTAGGGTTTAGATTTTAGGGTTAGGGCTTAGATTTTAATTTTTTAGTGTTGAGGCATAGAAAGAGACTGAAAAAGGGTAGAAAATTTTTTGCTCTTAAATCGATATCTAAACTTTAATTTTATCCATTATTTTAGTACTCTTATTAACATTGTTAACTTTTTATGACGGGATGACATAGGGTTTTGCTATATGCCAATGATGATGTGATTCTTGTGTGTGTATTTTTTTTTCTTAAAAAACACTTTAAAATTATAAAAATTAATTTAAATTACCAAAATAATGAGTTAAAACAAATTTCTTTAAATATCAACTTGAGGGAAGGTGCTTACTTCAAATACTAATTTAAAGTTCAACATTTTTCTATAAATTGAGAGAAATTGCATAGATCAAATATCAAATGCATATTTAAATTTTTTTCTTTAATCTTTCATGTTCGTTTTTACGATTTATATTTAAACTTTATGGCTTTTCTTTAAAAGTATAATATATTTTATTATTGCGCCTAATACTTATCGGTTATTTAGCACCCTATGTTCTATGCCAGACTTCAGTTAACAAGCATTCATAATGTTTTAAAAAAATTAAATACGTTTTTAGATAAATAGGTTACAGATAGTGATTCGTATGTTTGTTAGAATAAAAGTTAAAAAAAATCTATCAGGATTTATACAGTATGGACCCTAGACAATAACATGAATCGACCCTATTCTATTCCCCGAAATATACATATATCCATGGGTGGGGGGACCTCGGGGAGCCTATAGCTACCTTGAGCGACTTATTATATGTGCATATACACCAATTATGTATGGATACTGGATAGTAGATTCCTTGGAAACAAAAATGAAAAGTATGTATACTCTGATATTAATACTTAATACACAATCCTTTCCATTAGAGAGGTAGGGGTGTTTACTGCTCAATTAAAATTGAGTAAATCGATCGAATCGAAATTTAGTTCAGTTAATTTGTCGATTAATTAGATCTTCGGTCGGCAGATAGTTAATTCTTTTTTAAAGATCGATTATCGATTAATTTGATTCGAAAGCAGTTAATTAATCAAATTAAATGAAAATGTTAAATATTTAATATATTAATGTATGTATATTAAGCTCAAAATTCATTAAGATGTCAAGAGACTAACTATTTTTTAATCAAAACCTATTAGCATTAAAGAACAAACTAAATTTTAATCAAAAACAAAAAAAAACTCAAATTAATATAATCTAACTAAAGATAAAAACACAATCCTTAAAACTTATAACAATTATGGACTATTTCAAAAACTGGTCAAATTAATCAAATTTTTATTGGTTCAATTGATGGTTAAAGAAAAAATATTTTGATTAATTTAATTTTTATTAATTCGATTAAACCGTTTGAACATGAGATTTCACATGTTCATTTGCAACTCCGGTTACTTTGTTGTGCTGAGGTTATATTTACACTATGCACTGTGGTAGATTCGGATGAATAATTATTTGAGTTATATTTTGATACACAAGTTTGCATAAAAATAAATTATACAACTTTTTTTAAAATTATAAAATTTAAATTTCTAAATCTAAAACCTTAAATTCTAACCTTAAATCCTAAAATTTAAACCATGTAACCTAAACCCACAAACCCTAAAATTAACAAGCTTGTGTAAAAAATTATATGACTAGTGTATTAAAGTTTTTTCTTAATATTTTTACTATTACCCCACAAAACTAGAGGTGGCAAACGGGTCATTCGGTTCAGGTCATTTCAGTTTGGATCATTTAAGGTCTAATATTATTCGGTTCAAATTCGGTTTCGGTTCGATTCAATTTTAGTTCGGTTCTATTGTGATTCGGGTCATTTCGGGTCGGTTAATATCGGTTCGGTTGATTTCGGTTTGGGTCAATGGGAGATCGGCCTGTTTTAATTAAGTTTTTAGGCCAGTTAAACTTTTACACCCTATATATAAATTTATAAAGCCAGTTTATTTAACTTTTTGGTGAGTTGTACAGTTATTCATATCTCATCTTTCTTTATTTAAAATTTGGATCAATTTCGCTTTGGTTTGTTTCGATTTTAAATCAAATTTTGAGTCATAATGTTCAAGTTTCATTTCAAATAAATCGGTTCAATTTTTGGATTTCATGTCAAGATTATCTACACAAAACCTTTTCAAAATGACTGATACTTTATTATTATTAAATTAAAACTGCAAAACAGTCATTCGATTTGATCATTTGACATGAATGTATTAGAAGAAAACATGTTAAATTCCAACAAGGTCGTTAAAATTAGGTGTAAAGCAGGTGAGTCGGTGCTCGAACATCCAATAAAATCCAAGTATTATAAAAAATGACTTACCAAAGAGTATTATATATTAAACCTAATGGTTTAATTGGCAGGTAATCTGCGAAATTAGGGGCAGAGAGAGAGAGAGATTAATATTGAAGTCAAAAAGAGAAACCCACCTCTCTCTTTCTTCCCTTGTCATTTGGGAGATTATTTATTCTATTATTAATATAAAGGGGGTGGTCCATTTTCAACCCTCATAATATATATTTAATCCAATAGGAAAAATTAGCCAAATCCCACTCAAAAGTGATGCATGTGATGCTCATCATGCCATCCCATTGTCTCTACTGTGATTAATTGTGCATAAATCTTTGTTAATCATATTATTATGTTAATCTATTAAATTTATATCAAACTATACTGATTAACCTTTGATATAATTTTAAAAATAATGGGCTGTGAATTCAGAGTTAAATAAGCCATACTCAGTTGTGACCTAAAAGTGTTCAAGATGATCAAATTAATCCAAATAGAATGATAAAACTTTTTATTTGTTTAAATGCATTTTAAATAAAAAGTTATTTTTAATTTTTAGAATGTTAATATTTGGATTGGATTAAACCCATATGAACTGCATGGATTATTTCAAATATTGTTTGGTAAACAAAAAATTAATTACTAGACAATATTTAATTTTATAAAATTGTTTTATATATTAGTAAAATTTAAGTATTGGATACAATTATATTTTTTTGTCAATTAAGTATGTGGTGTACCGGTGAGAGATATCTTTTAGTTTTGATTCATATAAGATCACAGGTTCAATATCGGATAACCTCTCTCTTGATTTTTATAAAGTGATATATTTTTAATAGTCTAAATGTAGTTTAAAAGGTAGTATTTGTTCGTACAAATTTTTAACCCTTTGTCAATACACACACTTTGTAGACAAAGTGAATTAAATTCGGGTCTCCTATGATGAACATCATCTGCTTTTTCACTGAAACCACTTGTTAGGTTATGTGATATAATTATGTTATTTAATAATAATAAATCTTTATTTTCTAAAATTCCCTATTTCATATTTTTAATATTATTAATGTAGCATACAAATACAATTTTGAGTTGTTTTATATAGAAATTAAATATAATAATTCAAATATTTCGTTTTTAACAAACGATAAAGAGAGAATTTAGTACAAGTTTTTTTCTTAAAAAATAAAAACAACTTATTGTTTTCAACGTCACTTACCATTTTGAAATTCATCACTTCATAATGCTAACATATATGATTATTTTTTAAATAAACAATTATTTTAGAAAAATATATAAATCCAGTAAAAAAGAAAATATATATATATAAATTATGGGTTATAAAATAAAAAAAATGTACATTAGAATTGAATGACATGATATTTTAGAGTTTAATTTTTATATGTTATAGTGGAACCAGATAAATTAAAATGAAACAAGGTTAGGAGGAATTTTTAAAATTCATTTATTTAAGCAGGATTGGGCTATCAAAATCTCCTTTTTAAAATTACTTGTAAAATTTAAAATCACATTATTTTTTATCCAAACAAGAAATTCCCTTTTTTAATCCTGATAAAAATGAATTTCCTCCTCAAAAATCCTCTTCCAAACACGTTAAACAAAATGATATGTTGAATATTTTTACTATAATAAAAAAATTTATGAAAAATACTTTGATTCACAAGTTTTTTAATTTTAGGGCTTAAATATTTAAGTTATAGTTTAGGGTTTATGAGTTTAAATTATAAAGTGTTTAAAGAATTAAGTTTTAAATTTTATAATTTAAATATTAAAGGTTGTGTAAATTTATTTTATAGTAATATATCTTACCAAAAACAATATTTTGGTAAACATATCTTCCCTTTGTCTTATTAAAATGGCAATATATCTTTATGATTATATAACTTAAAGAGCAAGCCTAGTTCTCACCATCATTATTGCAGATTTTGGAGTGTCATTCATTGCAGTTCCAGCAAACTTGCTCATAAAATGGACCCTCACCTTTCCTTGTTATTTTTCATGACAAAATACTTTATAATTTCATATTATTTATATATATGGACGGATGTGGTGATTTAATTATTTTTATTTTGATTTTTTTGAACTGATTTTATTTAGAGGGGAAAGGGAGATTTAATTATATTTATTTAGTTAATATACGACGCTGATTGGTTTAATTAATTTGATTCATTAAATTAATCCATGTTATAGTATTTGTTTAATAAAAAAAGCTTCCCATGATCCATTTCTCGAGCAGCGGAAACCAAGTAAAGGAGATGGTAAGGCACTTGTGAGACATGTGATCCAAAAGTTGAACACATTTATTTAATTTGTAACATCAAAGTAAATATTAGAGTAGAAGCATGAAACTGTTTGAAAATGGAATTATATTTATAGAATGCAGCCTTTGGCTATTAGGCTTGGGGGTCCATATTTGGACTCTCAATTCCAAGATAAAAACTATGGGTGCCTGCATATTTAATTACATCTACACATTTGTAAATATAGATTATATTCGATTGATTCAATCAGTTAGATTTTTATTTTTTTCACAAATAAATAAATAGATTAAGGAATTGATTTAATCAATCAAAACTTTATGCAACGCAAGTAATCAAAATAACCAAATGGAATTATTCAATTTGGTTCGGTCAGTTATGAGTTGAGTAGGTATGATCAATACTCTTAAAATATATTGACTGTGTTTGGTAAATAACTTTCTAACTTAAAAATAGATGTTTGAACTATTTTTAGATGTTTGATTAGTTAAAATTAAAATTAATTGATTTAGTTGTTGGGTTTTGTGATCTCGTTTCGATATTTTTTAACTGTATGAGTGTTTTTAGTGAACATAATACCTAAATCTATCGTTATGTTTAAGTTCGTTGTATTTACTATGCCTTCAATTGTTTATAATAAAAACAATTACCTAGGCCCCATTTAAAATATATATATTTTATTTTTAGGATAAACATTTCCTGTCACTTGGAATTGGTTTTTTTGAACAAAACACTTAAAATTTGATCTTAATTCGAAATAATTTAATAACAATAATTTATTGTTGCTTTATTACATAATGCATTTATCCAACTGTTGTTTTAATCTGATGAGCTCGCTTGATTTGACAGTATCGCAAAAAAGACTAAATTGATGGGATTTTTAAATATAGAGGGTTAAATTTATTGAATTGTTCCGACTTAGAACAAAATTAATAGAATGTATAGATTTTGAGACAAAATTTCAAATTAAAAATACTATAAATTAATCGAACAAACTCATTCAAGTCCATTTATAAAACCAACCTTAAATGGAAACCAAACTGATTAAAAATCGAGTGGCAACTATTTCAATCAATTTCCCCTAATAATGCAATCACATAGAATTTCACATGGTGAAATGTTTGCCTTTAATCACTACCCTACAAAATTTCTGCCATTTTCATGGTTTCTAAATTGAATCCTATCTGATATGGAGCCAACTGAAACCTACTCCATATCACATTCATATAACCTGCGTCTGCTTTAATAATTAGATTAGATTAGCACTCATTTGTTTCATAGTTTGATTACAGCTAGAATTCATCTGCAGCACCAATTTGTTCATGTTTTACAAATTGGTATGCTCTTTCAATATCTAATCATAGTTAGGTTAATCATGCAATTTGTTTTGAAAAATCTAAAATTTAATAATTAGTCGACTGATTCATATCGAGTTTCATAGAGGTCCAATATGGGGACAACTCTTCCAACCTAGTTTTTCCCATTTACAACGCTATGATTCGAAGCATGGGCGGATGCACCCTTGTGCAAGGTAGATCACTTGACCTACCATTAATAAAATAAAATAAATTAATAACCAATTAATTTTTTGGTACTTTCACATTGATCACAAAAACAAAAAAAACTTTCATTATGATCACTAATTTTTTTATTTATTTTCATTATGGTCACTGCTGTTAATCTCATTAAGAAATATTGATGTAGCACGTAAAAATTTTCTTCTGAAATCCCCCTAATTTTGCAAATTTACAATTATTATCAAGACCAAAATTCTTAGTAATAGAACGGTCGTCGATCACTCACAACTATGAGAAAGATTCGTTTTACCAGAAGTTTAACATAGTTTAGTTTTATTTTGATCAACGGTTAACATTGGTAAATCAAAACTAAAAATCTCAATCAAAACTAAAAATTAAAACTTTCTAATATGCTATTGTTAACCATTAGATCAGTTTGAAAGCAAGCTATATTAACCTTCTGGCCAAACGAATCCTTCCTACCATTGGGATTGATCATCATCGTTTTCGTTCATCATAATTTTAGCCTTGGTGGCAATTGTAAATTTGAAAAATTAGAATTCTTTTTTTATGAAGACTTTAACGTGCCACATCAACATTTTTTAATGGCAGTGGTCGTAATGAATTTAAATTAAAAGTTTACGAAGTTTTTCAATTTCAATAACCAAAATGAAAGCGTTCTAAAATTTCAGTGACTACCTATGTAGTTTACCCTATATATTGCGCTAGGTATCTACTCATTGTCCAATTAATTCTACATTATTACACTGATAAGTGAACTGTAAAATTTAAATTTCTAGATTCTCCCTTAATTCGAACACATGACATTACTTAAGAGACCTAATGTCTTATTCGGCTAGACCAACCGGTTCGGTAATCATACTTTTATCACTAAGATTTATATATTTTATTCACATGTATTTGGATTCTCACTTAATTTACTCTTTGTAGCATTTTGATACGATTCAATGAACCGAATTGGTGAGCTTGAAAGCACAAAAAATCTTGAAAATATACTCTCGGTTCACTAATAAATTAATGGCATATACTTTATTCGTTCCCCCTATAATTTAGAACTTTTAGCTTTAATGATTCTATCTTATCTTTTCCAAAAAACGATTTGCCAACAAATATTTGGGTTTAATTTCTTTTATTTATCGTCTCCTATAGTTTTCTTACATTAATATCTTAAAATACTATACGTAATTTTCTACAATATCTAAATTTTTTAGATCCTTTTTATTTATAAATATGATGGTATTATGCGTACATATGAATATTCTGTCAAATGAATGAAAATTTTTGCGTTAATCGAGTCATGTTTCTTAATTCATAATTCAACCTAATTTTTTAATTGAGTTTAATGAAGTTCAAATCAAATATATTGTTAGAATTATTTTTTATATAAAAAATTACTTGCATTGGCAAATCTCAAAAGACATGTATGCATGTCATATGCACTCTCAATGCTCATAATACCAATACAAGATTAGGGTTTTATTTTTAGATATAGAAATTTGATTCCCCCCCTATATTTTGCAATCATCGAAGGAAATTTAAAACTCAATGAAGACTAAACTGAGCAAAAAGAAAAGAGAGAAAGATAAGTTAAAACATGAAACGATTTTGTTTCATTTTTTCTTGACTATATCACATCACATCAACTCAACTCAAAAATATAATATAATATAATATAATATAATATAATATAATATTCAAAACAATGTTATTTTCATAATCTATTTAATCGATTTGAGGATTTCAAATCGAAACTTTACGAATTTCAGATTTTTTTAAATTTTTTTGAATTAAATCGAGTTTTGTTCACCTTTAATTTTGTGTACATTCGAACTCATGTCTCTATGTATATTACAATATCAATAATATCAATCGAATTAAGATTCAATCAACTTTATATATACATTATGATAAATTAATAATCTGTTCATACGCATGTAATATTTTGTACCATGTTTTAATTTTTTTATTTTATATTTGTGATTTTTTGTATGATATAATTTCAAAATCCTATCACTAGAAAGTGGGAAATCTTTGCAAGATTTGGGTTTGATGGTGAAATTATACCAATTAGTGCCTCTACAAATAAAGAAATGACAGCCTACATATATAAGCCAAAGAAATATTAGCATTTATTTATTTTTCAAAGAAAATTGAAGGATTTGATTTACCCGTAAAAGAGAACATTTCTACCCAATTAGACAATTAAAAATTTACATGTGGTTGTGTGGAGAAGGGACAGCAGAGAGAAAAATATGGGTGGAACTTGGGAACTAGACCCAAAGTCAAAAATTTGATAATCCTACTCCTTTCATTTCATGTAAAGAAGATTTGACTTTCTTGGATCCAAATTTGAAAATTTAATCAATGTTTGAAAACATCACTTAATTTTCTATTAGGGTTAATTTAATTTATTTGAATATCAAATATGATTAGGTTTACCTTTGATGGGGTCCTAAATAAAGAGCAAATGATTAAGGACTTTAATCTTTTTAATTTAAGTCTTTATTTTTCAAATTTTGAAAATGAAAGCTGGAATTACTCTAATAAGTAGTTTTAGTGAAAAAATGGATGATGTTTAATTTAGAAAACTCAGGTTTAAATCGTTTTGTCTGCAAGGTACATCTGTATTGTCAAATGATTAAGAATATGTAGTAATCACCTTAACACTATTAAAAAAATTGTATATACGAAGTTTTCCATTTCATCCGAAAACACCGTAGGTTTCTATATGAACTAAAATTTGGCTTTGCAAGAAATAACAATATGCGCTCAAGTCAATCCCCAAACTCTATTTAAGCCGATTAGGAATATATCACATTACAAAAAAAAAAAAACTAAAGTTGTTTTAATTAGAAGTCTATTAATTAGCTGAGTGGTCAAGCGTGTTTATGTTGCTCCATCTAGTATAGGTTAAAATTTTAATATTTGCTTTAAGAATGTAATTATCTCTCTATTAATAAAAAATTTATTTCAATCAAGAATGACAAAAACACGTACGCAATGAGTTTCGATATAATAATATTTTTTTTTATGAAATTCATGTTTTAGATCAAACTGAGTTGGGTAGAGTTTTAACGTTGTTTGGGTTAAGTTTAGGTTTAGGGAGAATCTGTCCCGACCAAAGATAATTTTAAAATTATACTTTTACTTATTTATTAATAGTTAGGTTTTAAAAAATATATGTTTGTAAAAAATTGCGTACAAGTCACTAGAACTATAACATTAAATTCAATTTTATTTTGATATCACGTCATTAAATTAAATAAATTATTATTTTATTCAATCATTTTTTGCATTTTGATAAAAAAATGGGAAAATTAAAAATTATATTAAAATCATGTCAGACTTTTAATTAAATTTTGGATTAACTGTCAAATAGGTGATCAAACAATGCCATTCTTTCCAGTTAGGTGCCCAAACTATTTTTCGGACCAAATAGAGTCCTAAAGTTTCATTTAGTGACCCATTTAAGGTTCTCCTGAAAATTTCTAAAATTATATTAAAAATAAATAAAATTACTTAATTTTCAGAAATTCTTTAAGTTTTACAGATTTCACAAAATAACCCTCAAATTCAAAAAATCACTAACTCCCCAAAACCTAAATTCCAATTTAGGCCGATTCTACCGTCGATTGCCACGCCGCCGCCCACCACATCGGTCTCTGAACCATCACGACCATTTCCCCCACCACCCTGTCGCCAGAAATCGACCGACGCCATGCGAATCGCCGAATTTGTCGAATGATTCCTTCGAACGATTCGCGACGAACGGCGACAGGAAGGGCGAAGAACGGCGTGTGGATTGTTTGGCGAGGGGAGGGCGCTTCATTTCATTTCCGGCAACGCGGCCAACACCGGCGGGAGTGGTCGGATTTGGGGAGTTTAGGGATTTGAGGACTATTTTGGGAATATTTGAAAATTTTAGGATATTTTTTGTTTTATTATTTTTATTATTTTTTAATATAATTTTTGGAATTTTCAAGAGATGACATGTGTCCTTTAACGGTGAAAATTAACAGCGAACCTTAAATGGGTCATGGAATGAAACTTTAAAACCCTATTTGGCCAAAAAAATAGTTTGGCCACCTAACTGGAAAAAACGGCCCTATTACCTATTAAACCTTAAATTTTTGGGCCAGATTCATAACAAATATAATTATATTTAAGCCTAGTTCGATCTAGATCAAATTTATTGTGATCTAGTTGGGGAAAAAACCCGCCTCGTTTTCATCTTTAGTTTGAACCACTACGTTTTGCAATAAGTTCTAAATTAATAGGCAAAATGCTCAAATAAGGGTATAAACCTTTAGGGGTTGATCACATAAGGGGACTACCCTTTCAAAACGATTCTAACATTTTCTTTAACATGCTCAAATAAGGCTTAACCTTTCAATAAGGTCGAATAAGGGACTAACGTTTTCAAATTTGTTGAAATAAGTAAAGTTTTCAAATAGCTCAAATAATAAAGGAAGAATGTTGCTGAAATGTTAGTTCCTTATTTGAGCAGATTTAAAAAAGTTGGATCTTTATTCAATCATTTTGACAGATTAATTCCTCATTGAACAAATTTGAAAATATTAAGCGCTTATTTGACTTTTTTTGAAAAGTTAGGCCCCTACGTAAGTAACTCTTAAAAGATTAGTGCCTTATACGAGCATTATTGAGTATAATTTTTTTTGACAAATCCTATATCAAATATTACCTAGAGGGGAGGGGATGAGGGAACTTTAGTGAAGAAAGGGGAGTATTTTCTTAATAGGTCTAGAACTCATAACCTAAACGAATACGAATGAACATAGATGAGCACCTTAGCCAATCGGCTAAATGTGGTGGCTCAATATTAAGGTCTCCTTGCCCTATTTAGAGAGAAAATCACTAAAATATTATCGAAATAAATTTCTCTACATGGGTTAATTGGCTTGTTCTTAAATAAGACGTTTAATAGATTTCGAAAATGTCTGCTAAGCAAAATATTAAAAATTTCTTGGGCTATATATAAAATTAAGTTTCTAATTTATGGAAATTCCAATGACTTCAAATCAGCAAACTCTCTAAATAATTTTGAGCAAAAGAAGTCGGTTGAAAACGAAATCAAAACAAAAAGAAGCTTAGAAAAATACTTTATATATAAATGTGGTGACAACTCTTGATTGAATGACAAATCACTTTACCATACCACAACGAAGGTTAATGCTTTCTTTTCTTTTCTCTTTTTATTTTATGTTTGTTTCTCGTGAAAGATGGAATCTGATCTGAGAAAAGTTATTCTCTCCGGAAGCAGCTTATGAAAATTCTGATTCTTTGGATTGTAAACAAGGAAGCGAATATTTCTTACTTTTCCAGGTTTGCACCTCAAGCTTTTGAGCTGCATGCTTCCTCAATGGGAGCTCTTCAATGGCCAAAACAGGATCTTCTTAGTGGGATACTTGTTAAATTTATTAATAATAATTAGCAGTTCCAATAATTCAAGATTTAAACCCTAATAATGAATCGATTTGTCTTCAATGCCTAAAAGTTGATCATATCATATGCATCAAATGTCAGATATACAAAACAATCCAGCTCAACCAATAATATTGTCATTATTGTACGGCAAAACAATTTTTTTGTTCAATTTTATAATGATTCCATGTAACGGGTATATAAAAATATCAATTAATTGTTATTTTAATTTATTTTTGTAATTTTGTATTATTTTTATTGAATTTAAGAAAAAAGTAATGCATTAAGCCATTAACTTCTTTTATTTATTGAATAAATATTGAATAAAGAGAAAATATAAAAAAATTATAAGAAGAGTTTACAAAAGTAGATTTAAAATTTAATTAAAACAATAGACAAACAAACAACATTGTTGTGAGGGAAGGATAAACACTATCACACTAACATAAAAATACATATAACAATAATAGCACGTTGATAAAATCTAACTTTACAATAACCCAACCGCCAAGTATCTTTGGTAATCGTAAGTGTCTATCAATACAAGAATATCAGTCCGAGGGTCCAAACTAAAGATAGATCAACATGATATTCAAATACTCGTCAATTAGAGAGACGACGTCAAATTTAACGCTAATTTTTTATAATAAAGATATACCAATCCTTTTTAATTAATTAAGAAATTATATATAAATATATAAAGTAATGCATTATTGATATGATGGGCGAAATTGGAATCCAATTAGGTATCTCATGGAAAAGTCTTTGATTTTATTTAAAAACAGGTATCCTTAACAGTAGCAAACCAACAATTTTTTTTAAAAAATAATTAGATCTTATAATGAATAATTAAAATAAATAAATCAGTCCATAATCTTTAATTAGTAGTAGTGGCTTCCACAACATCTTAGCATGCTTGAAGCAACCTCGGTGATATTCCCACCTTTACAGGGATTGAAAACCTTCAGATCTCGCATGCTTTAACGTGTTAAATAATCTTTGTAAATCTTCAGTATTGTTTTTGGCATAAGTGGATATATTTCAATTATTGTACAGCACTAAATTTGCTGAGAAGTTTCGTACGTAACAGCCCAACTGTACATGCAAAGGTTTTTGTTTTTTGACTTACTAATACAACCTATTTTAACTTTATAATATATATATATATATATTACTTTCTAGGTGAATTTTATCATTCATGTTGGTGCACTTTTTTTGGTATTTTTCACAATAATTAAATACATAAATTATTATACATGATGTGTAAAATATATGTAATGTTGTTTAAATGAATTTCTTTAATAATATAACGTGCACATGTATATTTTTTCATATTTTTTTCACATGTGTGAATAAGATTTGTAATGTTATTTAATAAAAAATATCATCTAAAATTCTAAAATATATTTATAATGTTATTTTTAAGGAAAGAATTTTTGAGGATAAAATATTGATAGGAGTATAAAGGAGTCAAGGACTTGACGGGAAGAAAGAATTTACAAAAAAATTATAGTTGAAGGACTACATTGAATAAAATGCGAAGTTAAGAGACTAAATTTCAAAAAGAATATTATTTGTTAAAAATATGAATTGAAACTAAATAGGTATTCTATAGTGGTTTAGGAACATTTGGTTCAAATTTGATCAAAATGGACTTAAAACGAATGATGAATCGAAGAAATGAGGAAATCATACAAAGTTGAGGGGCTAAATTGCAAAAATAGGAAGTTTATTTTCAAAAATATGAATCGAAGCCAAATATGTATTCTACAGTGGTTTAGGAGCAATTGGTTCAAATTTGGTCAAAAATAGACTTAAAATGAAGGAAGAATTGAAGAAATAAACAAATAATACAAAGTTAAGGGGCTAAATTGCAAAATAAGGAAATTTATTTTTTTAAAAAAATATGAATTGAATCTAAATAGATATTCTACAATGATTTAGGAACATGTGGTTCAAATTTGGTCAAAATGAAGGAATTGAAGAAAAAGGAAATCATGGACTAGATTGCAAAACTGTAATATTTGTTTTTTTTTGTTTTTCAAGTTGGGCAAACTCGAACTAGAAATTTTTACGAGTTATTCTAGTCAACTTGAATAACTCAAAATTAGGAAAAATTAATTTTTTGAGTCAAGTCGAGTTTTGTTCACCCATAACTGAGAGATACAAATATTTGATTGTTTAAAAGGTTGACATAGGATTGAATCCCGGTTGAAGGAAGTCGGGGGTTCATCCATCGGTTACGTGAATGTTTCAACCTAATATAAAGGCATTAAGCCAAAAAAATGCCCCTAATGTTTGATTGAAAAGTCATTTTGGTCTCTATTCTTTTTTAGAGCGATTCAATCCTCAACGTTTTATTTTGGGTTAAAAATCAAAATAACCTTTATGTGGATGAAGACTGTCAGTCAACTAACGGTAAATGGCTTGAAATGACGTGACAAACATATATGGCAGTGCACGTTGACACGACAATATCATATTAATATTATGTAACACCTCGAAATTCGGCCTAGTCAGAATTGGGTTCCGGCGATCGAAAACCTATATCGGGAATGTCCAAACATTGTATTGATGTTGACTATAAGGTCAATTGTTTCGGTAGTGGACTCTAATTGAGTCGAATCATTGGTTAAGGACCATATTGAATGTATTGGAAACCTTTTAATGGCTAAATTGTAAGAATTAAAGGGTTGGGGACAAAACTATAGTCTACCAAGAATTGAGGGCCTAATCTTGTGATTAGCCCCTCCTTAATTATAAACCAATTCACGTGGGGAAATCTGGTGGCTTTCCTTCATATGAAGGAAAGCTAAATCCATAAAATAGATGGATAGCTAAGGTTGGAAGCTTACCCGAAAAACGTGGGGAAATCTGGTGGCTTTCCTTCATATGAAGGAAAGCTAAATCCATAAAATAGATGGATAGCTAAGGTTGGAAGCTTACCCGAAAACCTTCCTAAGCAAGCACCTCCATTGGAGCTTGACTCAAGCTTGACTTTTCTTCAATTTATTGCTATCAAAACATTTCTAGTGATCAGGTAAGCTATAACCCTCAATCAACCATTGAAATCCATGGATAGATCAAGCTTAATCACAAGCTAGGGTTTGGCTATCAATAGAGTTCGCTAGCTAATAGCTATTTCGAGCTTCGATATTGATTTTGATATCGTTATATTGATTTCGGTATCATATTATTGAATCTAATTGAATCCTACTGTTTTTACGTAGCTCAAGAAGTTGGTAGAGATCATCCACCGTCACCAACAAAAGCTAAGAACAAGGGGATTTCTATCCGAGAATCTTGAAAGCTTCAGAATATCAAGGTGAGTGTAGTTAAAGTCTCGGGATTAGGCTAGGTGCCTTTCTCGACTTCATCATTAATAGAATTGTCATTGCTAACTCCATTGTTAAGGATTATTGCATCGAATCACTTATCGGACATTATGGTAAGTATTGGTAAGTTATTGCATCGAGTATTGAGCATTGTTAATGTCATCGTCATTGTTATTGAACATCAGACATAGATATCGATGTTGTCATTGAGTATTGTTATTGCCATTATCATCGCCATCATTATTGAATCATGAAGGTATAAGGTATTGATGTAGAGCATTGGCATAGTCATTGGTATAGCCATTGTCATTGATCATTGTTGCTAACTTCGTTATTATTATCGAAACATTGTATAAGAACCATCGGCTATTGATATTTTCATTGAGATCATTGAAGCATTGCTATTGACATAGATACTATTATTGGACATTGATATTGAACCATTGTTTATTGATAAAGCTATCGATCACATTGAATATTGTTGTTGCTATTGAATACCGATCATTGATATTGTCACCGGACCTTGGATTCGAAGGACATTGTATACAATTGGCATGCCATAGAATTCATGAGCTCAGTGTACGGGTGGACTACGTTCCTAGGGCTACAACCTATATTAATTTGGCGAGGCGGAGGGATGTGTTGTGGTATTGGTCATATTGGTAAGGCGGAGGGACCAAACCATTTATTGATTTGGCGAGGCGTAGGATTCGTGTATCCACTATCCAACATCGATCCAAGGATTATTGATGAGATATGGATTATTTATCATTGAACATGAACATTGCATTACTATCATAGATCTATTGCATTGTTATTGGAAAGATACGATTTGTGATGCATTTCCATGACATTGTGTTACTTTTGACTTCCTCACTAGGCAAAGTATGCTTAATGCCTTGTATTTCATCCATTTCAGGTTAAGAGATTCAAGTCGGAAGATCGAAGAAGTTGTCGTGTTGAACAAGTCACAAGCAAGTTCAAGTAATGTATATCGTACCTATGAACTCCTAGCAAGGTGGCAAAGTAGTTAGAAGAGTCATATAGAGTCCTTTCGATATGTGTATAATGTACTTGTGGTATAATAGTGCCTAATGCCCTAATGGCCCTTTTGAAATGGCTTAAAAGTGACTAAAATATGCATATTCGACTTAAAAGATAAAAACATGGCAAACGGATTCAGATTAACACAAAATTTGGCATGCTAGTAGTTTTTGTAGATTAAAACTCGTCGGTAAAGTTTCATTACATTTAGACCATGATAGGTAGGTCAATTCGAATGTAAACCAGCAAAAATCTGTCATCTTAGTACATGGCGTATCGATACGGTGGATGGTGTATCAATACGGCTTTGCATATTTGGTCAGGTCAACGTTGGTCAACAAAGGGAGTATCGATACGGCCTAGGCGTATTAGTACAAGTTTTGGCTATGGTAATCTAGGATCAAAAATGGTATCAGTATAGGTCAAGGTGTATCGATACGGAGTCAACATGGTCAACCAATATCGGTACGACCCTAAACTGTATCGATACAGGTGTATTGCAATTGAATCTAAATTTGGGAATTAGGTTAAGGCGTACCAATACAGCTGTAGGGGTATCGATACGGTGACAGTTAAATCGGTTAAAAGGTGAAAGACACAATTTAGCATTGTTTACGTTTTAGTCACTAATTATTGCAAGGCCTAATTGAATGGACAAACGAACTCTGAATAATATTAAAATTTGTATACTCACTGTTGGATTGATGAATTTCATTTTGGTTAGGTTAATTTCAGACAAGGACCACTAAAATACTAAAATTACGTTTAAGCCCCTAAAGCTTGTAAATGTTGTAAATTGGTCCCAATTGGCTAATCATTGACTCGAGATAATCGGGTAGCATTAGTGTAATGCTTTTCTTGTATATTAAACCCAACAACATCGTTTATCGCGTGAAAAATATCATATCGACCACTGTTTAGTCCATCGATAACATACTCTAACCCGATTTTTAGCCATACCGGGAATGGGGTATTACATTTGTTGTATTAGAGCTAGAGTGTAGTCGATTCTTGGACTAAACTGAAGCTTATTGCATTGTTATTGTGTTACTTTGCCACCTAGGAGTTTTTACATTGTGTATATTGTGACTTGTCAACTAATCTGATCTTTTTATGTTATTGTTATATTTGAGACGAACGAGGCTCACATTCACGAGCATGACATCGGCTCCTCGACCCATGGCGAGAAAGTGAGAGGGGAGACCCACCGAACCCGCTTAATCCCCCACCTCAGCATGCTGAGCCAGTGGTTCCTAATGCACAGGCAGAATGCTATCAAAAGATGGCTGACATGTTCAAGCAATTCATGGTTTCTATGAGGGCCGAGACGATGGTGCAACCGACCCCACGCGTTGTCCAGTACACTTGAGCCCCTATTGATAAGTTGACGTCTCTTCGAGCCTACACCTTCACCGGACAGGATGATGACAATCTTGGGACTGTGGAATACTGGCTAGAAAACACGCTAAGGATCTTGAACAAACAATTGTAGTGTTCAGACGAGCACAAGCTGGAGTGCGCCCTTACATTGTTAGCTGATGAAGCCTTGCAGTGGTAGGAGACCACTACTCTCACTGTTCCTGAAGAATTGGTCACTTGAGAGGTCTTCCTTCAAGAATTTCGAAAGAAGTATGTTAGCAAGTATTATCTCGCAGAAAAACGTAGTATCTTTCTCCACTTGAAGAAATGCAGTCGACCTGTTGAGCAGTACATTCATAATTTCTGCAAGTACTGTCGTTATGGTGCAGAATACATTAAGAATGAAGAAGACAAGTGAATGATGTTTATCGCTGGGTTTAGTGATGAATTACGCCCAATGTTTACTGCCTTGGGGATCACTGATTTTCAATATTTTGTGAACTGAGTCAAGGCCACTGAAGTTGCACAAAAGACCTTGAGGACAAGTGGTTTTAGCAGGTCTAAAAAGAGGTTTAGGTATGATTCCCAACCTCTCAAGTGGAATAAAAATAGTAAGTTTCAAGGCCCCAAGCAAAATGTGTATTCCCAACCTTCCCATTCTAGGAATATCGAGAAACCTCAAATGGTGACCTAGTCCTTTACCAAGATGGTTTCAGGTGAAAGCACTGGAGGCTCGAACCAAAACACACAGAACCCAGTTTGTAACTACTGCCATAAACGACACCCAGCATGTCAGTGTCGCAAGCAGTCTAGAGGTTGTTTCTATTGTGGTGAGTAAGGTCATTTCATCCATGATTGTCCCTTGGGTAAAACCAAGTCTATGGCTACACCGGTAAGTACTGTAACCCATACCCAGTCTTTCCGAGGTAAAGGGTCAAGGTAAGATTCGTTGGGAGCTATCGGGAGACCCAATGGCTCTGGCAAGGTACCAAGCAAGCAAGAATCCAAGACTTCTGCTCAGATGTATCATGTGAGGAGTAGGGAGAAGGAAGATGAACCTGATATTATTGCATGTACCATTGAACCGTATTCTCATCCTTTATATGCATAGATTGACCCTGGCATAAGCACTGAAATGGTTAAGAAACACGGAATGACTAGTGAACCTATGGCATCGAATATCTCTGTAACTAATCCACTTGGTGATTGTGTCACCATAAACTTTGTATGTAAGAATTGTCTTATGGTGATTCAAGAGATTCCTTTCATGGCCGATTTGTTGGCTTTACCGATCCACGAGTTTGATGTGATAGTAGGTCTGGATTGGCTTAGTGAGCATCAAGCATGGGTGGATTATAATAAACGAAGATTGTATCTTTGAGGCCTTGGCAATGAGATCATTATGTTGATGAATTCTAGAAAACCATCATCGTATGCTTTGACAATTGAAGCTAAGGATGGGCCACAATTGTCGGATATTAACACTATGTGCAAATTTCTTGATGTCTTCCCTGATGAACTCCCGGGGTTACCCCAAATCCGTGAGGTTAAATTTTGCATCAACATACAACCTGGAATTACTCCAGTGTCCATCATACCTTATCGAATGGTAGCCGTTGAGCTAAAAGAATTGAAGATCCAGATTCAAGATTTGCTTGATAAAGGCTTCATTCAACCGAGTTCCTCGCCCTGGGGAGCTCCGGTTCTCTTTATGAAGAAGAGCGGTTCCATGAGGTTATGCATTGATTACCGGCAGTTGAACAAATTAACCATCAAGAACAAATATCCATTGCCAAGAATTGATGACCTATTCGATCAACTCAAGGATGCCATTGTGTTTTCCAAGATCGATTTAAGGTATGGTACCAAATGAGGGTTAAAGAATATGATGTGCCTAAAATCGTCTTTCGTACGAGATACGGTCACTATGAATTTTTGGTAATGCCATTTGGGCAAACCAATGCACCGGCAGCTTTTATGGACATAATGAATCGGGTTTTAGACCCTATCTCGACAAATTTGTGGTGGTGTTTATTGATGACATCCTAATTTATTCCAAGAATGCAGTAGAGAATCGGGGTCACCTTCGCATTGTGCTTCAAACCCTTAGGGAGAAGCAGCTATTCGCCAAGTTCTTAAAATGTGAGTTCTGGCTTACTGAAGTTGCCTTCCTTGGGCACGTTGTATCGGTCTCGGGCATCCAAGTGGACTCGAAAAAGATTTAAGCCATCATTGATTGGCAACCACCGAAGAATATTGGCGAAGTAAGAAGTTTTCTTGTCCTTGCTGGCTACTATAGGAGATTCGTTAAAGGATTTTCTATGATAGCAGCCCTTCTGACTAAGTTATTGAGAAAGGAAGCTCTGTTTGTTTGGACTACAGATCAACAAAGGAGCTTCGACCAATTGAAACAAGTTTTAACCTATGCACCAGTCCTAGTCCAACCCGAGCCAGGTAAAGACTACACGGTTTACAGTGATGCATCACACCTCGGGTTAGGATGTGTATTGATGCAAGAAGGCAAAGTTATTGAATATGCATCGAGACAGCTTAAGCCACATGAGATGAATTATCCTACTCACAATTTAGAATTGGCCACAATTGTCTTTGCATTGAAGATTTGGAGACATTATCTTTGCGGGGAAAAATGTTACCTTTTCACTGATCACAAAAGTCTCAAATATCTCCTAACTCAAAAAAGTTGAATCTTCGACAACGGAGATGGATGGAACTCCTCAAGGACTATGACCTTGTCATTGACTACCACCCGGGCAAGGCAAATGTTGTAGCTCATGCACTCAGCCGCAAACCTATGCCTGGTAAGTTCTGTTGTTGACTCCCAAGTTTATTGTGATGATTCGTATATCGACTTATTGCAAATCCTTGTGTTGTAGCTCCTCAAGCTATCAACGCCCACTTTCGTCTTAAAAAGCATCGTTGCTTTGTAGCCGAACTTCAAGTTCAGTCTACCATTACATCGAGAATTCAAGCATTGCAAGGACAAGATCCTAAACTTCAAACCATCATCTCCAAGTTGCAAGATAACCCAGATTTTAGATTAAATTCTAACAGACTCTTATACTTTCGTGATCGGGTTTGTATATCTGATGGTGAATACTTTTGTACTGATATCCTCAAGAAAGCGCATTCGAGCTCTTTTTCCATTCACCCTGGGTCAGTAAAGATGTACAAGGACCTACATGAGCTTTATTGGTGGCCGGGCATGAAACGAGCCATAGTTGAGTTTGTGTCCAAGTGCCTCACGTGTTAGCGTGTTAAGGCTGAACATCGTGTTCCTACCGGATTTCTGTAACCTATTGATCTACCACAATGAAAGTGAGAGAAGATCACCATGAACTTTGTCAGTGGTCTATCCTTGACTCCCACTAAACACGATGCAATTTGGGTCATTGTGGATCGTTTAACCAAGTCAGCACATTTTTTACCGGTTCGAATGGACTATGGTCTTTCCAAGCTGGCTGACTTGTATATCAAGAAAGTCATTCGACCCCATGGAGTACCTCAATCTATCATTTCCGATCGAGATCTCGATTTGCATCTCAGTTTTGGAAGTTTTTGCAAGGAGCTCTGGGTACCAGAGTTAATCTTAGTACTGCTTTTCACCCGCAGTCTGATGGTAAATTAGAAAGAGTAATACATATTTTGAAAGATATGCTATGAGCATGTATTATCGATTTTGGCAGGTCATAGGAGAAATCCCTACACCTTATTGAATTTTCCTACAACAATAGCTACCAAGCTTCTATCAAGATGGCACCTTACAAAGCATTGCATGAGAGGCGTTGTCGAACTCCCTTATGCTGGTCTGAGCTCGGTGAAGGCAAGATGTTGGGCCCTAAATTACTTCGGGAAACTGAAGAACAGGTTGCCAGTATCCATGACCGTTTGAAAGTAGCCTTTGACCGATAGAAGGCCTATGCTGACCTTAAACGAATGGATATCCATTATGAATTGGGAGAAAAAACCTTTCTCAAGGTTTCACCATGGAAGAAAGTTTTGAGGTTTGGTAAGAAAGAGAAACTGAATCCCCGATTTATTGGGCCCTTCAAGGTTACGGAAAAAGTTAGCCATGTGGCTTATCGCTTATTGTTGCCTTTAGAAATGAGCAAAATACATGATGTGTTTCATGTATCCATGCTTCAAAAGTATCGTTCTGATCCTTCGCACATTATTGAACCTGAGTCTGTGGAAATTCAATCCAACTTATCATTTGAAGAAGAACTAGTTCAAATTCTTGCAAAGAAAGTCAGGAGGCTTCGCAACAACACTATTATATTGGTTAAAGTGCTCTGGAAGAGCCATAACACTATGGAAGCAACATGGGAGCCAGAGGAGACAATGCTCAAACAATATCCCTACTTCTTCGATTTAGGTAAAATTCGAGGACTAATTTTTCTTAAGGGGAAGAGTTGTAACACCCCGAAATCCGACCTAGTCAGAATTAGGTTCCGGCAATCGGAAACCTATATCGAGAATGTCCAAACATTGTATTGATGTTGACTATAAGGTCAATTGTATCGATAGTGGACTCTAATTGAGTCGAGTCATTGGTTAAAGACCATATTGAACGTATTGGAAACCTTTTTTTAATGGCTAAATTGTAAGAATTAAAGGGTTGGGGACAAAACTATAATCTACCAAGAGTTGAGGGACTAATCTTGCGATTAGCCCCTCCTCAATTATAAAACAATTCACGTGGGGAAATATGGTGGCTTTTCTTCATATGAAGGAAAGCTAAATCCATAAAATAGATGGATAGCTAAGGTTGGAAGCTTACCCGAAAACCTTCTTAAGCAAGCACCTCACTAAACATCATCTCCTACCTAAGCAAGCACCTCCATTGGAGCTTGACTCAAGCCTGACTTTTCTTCGATTTATTGCTATCAAAACGTTGCTAGTGATCAGGTAAGCTATAACCCTTAATCAACCATTGAAATCCATGGATAGATCAAGCTTAATCACAAGCTAGGTTTTGGCTATCCATGGAGTTTGTTAGCTAATAGCTATTTCGAGCTTCGATATTGATATCGTTATATTGATTTCGGTATCGTATTATTAAATCTAATCGAATCCTATTGTTTTTACCTAGCTCAAGAAGTTGGTAGAGATCACCCACCGTCACCAACAAAAGCTAGGAACAAGGGGATTTCTATCCGAGAACCTTGAAAGCTTCAAAATATCGAGGTGAGTGTAGTCAGACTCTCGGGATTAGGCTAGGTGCCTTTACCGACTTCATCGTTAATAGAATTGTCATTGCTAACTCCGTTGTTAAGGATTATTGCATCGAATCACTTATCGGACATTATGGTAAGTATTGGTAAGTTATCGCATCGAGTATTGAGCATTGTCAATGTCATTATCATTGTTATTGAACATCAGACATAGATATCACTGTTGTTATTGAGTATTGTTATTGCCATTATCATCGCCAACATTATTGAATCATGGAGGTATAGGGTATTGATGTAGAGAATTAACATAGTCATTAGTATAGTCATTGTCATTGATCATTGTTGTTAACGTCGTTATTGTTATCGAAACATTGTATAAGAACCATCGGCTATTGATATTTTCATTCAGATCATTGAAGTATTGCTATTGACATAGATACTATTATTGGACATTGATATTGAATCATTGTTTATTGATAAAGCTATCAATCACATTGAATATTGTTATTGCTATTTAATACCGATCATTGATATTGTCATCGGACCTTGGATTCGAAAGACATTGGATACAATTGGCATGCCATAGAATTCATGAGCTTAGTGTACGGGTGGACTACGGTTCTAGGGATACAGCCTATATTGATTTGGCGAGGTGGAGGGATGTGTTGTGGTATTGGTCATATTGGCGAGGCAGGGGGACCAGACTATTTATTGATTTGGCGAGGAGTAGGAATTCGCATATCCACTATCCGGATCCAAGGGTTATTGATGAGATATGGACTATTTGTCATTGAACATGAACATTGCATTACTATCATAGATCTATTGCATTGTTATTGGAAAGATACGATTTGTGATGCATTTCCATGACATTGTGTTATTTTTGACCACCTCACTAGGCAAAGTATGCCTAATGCATTGCATTTCATCCATTTGGTGATTGTGTATCGATACGGCCTTGCATATTTGGTCAGGTTAACGTTGGTCAACAAGGGAAGTATCGATACGACCTAGGCGTATCAGTACGACTTTTGGCTACGACAATCTGGGATAAAAAATGGTATCGGTATGGGTCAAGGTGTATCGATACGGAGTCAACATAGTTAACTAGTATTAGTACGACCCTAAACCGTATCGATACAGGTGTATTGCAATTGAATCTGAATTTGGAAATTAGGTTAAGGCATACCAATACAACTATAGGGGTATCGGTAAGGTGACAGGGGTTAAAAGGTGAAGGACACAGTTTAGCATTGTTTACATTTTAGTCACTAATTATTGCAAGGCCTAATTGAATGGACAAACGAACTGCGAATAATATGAAAATTTGTATACTCACTGTTGGATTGATGAATTTCTTTTTGGTTAGGTTAATTTGAAACAAGGACCACTAAAATACTAAAATTATGTTTAAGCCCCTAAAGCTTGTAGATGTTGTAAATTGGTCCCAATTGGCTAATCATTGACTCGAGATAATCGGGTAGCATTAGTGTAATGCTTTTCTTGTATACTAAACCCAACAACATCGTTTATCACGTGAAAAATATCATATCGACCACTGTTTAGTCCATCGATAACATACTCTGACCCGGTTTTTGATCAGGCCGGGAAAGGGGTGTTACATATTACATCAGTCAAAAAATAATTTGATAAAATTATATAAAATATAAAATAATTTTTTGTTGACTTATTATTCTGTCAAGTCTTTTTAAACTGTTTACTGTCATGTTTTTAACAATTTCGTAGAGGGGTCATTTTGACCCAAAATGAAACGTTAATGGTTAAATTGCTCTAAAAAATAAAAACAAAAATAATTATTCAACTAAATGACGAGAATATTTTTTGACTTTATGCCTAATATAAAAGGTGAGTTAAGTAACAATCAGGAGGGGAGATACGATTGAGCGTAGGGATGGCAAAATTACTCGTCCCCGACCCGGTGTGCCCCGACCCAACCCGATCGGGTTTTTTCTTTTGATTTTTGGGGAACAGGGCGGGGCGGGTATTTAAAATTGTAAAGTCGGTTCGGGGCGGGTTTGAGTATGATATGAAAATTCCCCGCCCCGCCCCGATATTTTTTTATTATTTTATTTATTTTTATTATATTTATAAAAATACCACTATATATAAATACTTTTAGGAGTTTCAAGCTATTTTTTAGTTTTTGTTTATCATAAATTTTTGTTATATATTGTTTAAATTTTAACATATCTGATTCTAAAAGTCAATGGTTGAGTTTATTTTTTTAAATATGTATTTTTTTTCTTCATATGAGTAATTTAATTGGTTTTATTTTATTTTTTATATAGTTTAAAGTCTGTGAAATTTATATTTTATAAATATAATGGTCGTTCGATCGAATCTAACATTTATCGTCGACGAAATTTAATATATTCTTTTACATTTTCGGGTCGGGATCGGATTTAGGGTTTATAAATCGGGGCGGGGCGGATAAATTATTATTTTAGTTCCGAGGCAGGGCGGGATCGAGTTTTGGGATTAATATATCGGGGCGGGTTCGGGGCGGCCAAAAACTCGCCCCGCCCCGCCCCGTTGCCATCCCTAATTGAGCGTCTTGACTCGTCCTTCTAAGATTGAGAGAAGATATGTTGAAAATCGTAGACGCCTTAAACCGGAAGAGATCCTGACCATTACATTAGTATTGAGATTTTTTACCTTATTTACTTGTTTTTTTGGGATAAATAAAATCTTTTAAGTTTATTTTTTAAAATAATTTTTATTTAGGAGAGAGAAAAAGAAAATTTTGCTCCTAGGTCTTAAACTCACAACTTAGAGGAAATTAGAGGATGTCAACTAAAAGTTTTAACCATCTATTCTAGAGATTGTTGACTTTATTATTACAATAGATTATCGAAACAAAAAAAAAATTAAGCTCGACGATTAATTGCACTATTTTTTTTTTACCTTATTCATTTGTCTATGTATTATATAATAGAGTTCTTATTCATTATTTCTCTTTACTTTATGTTGACTCTAGTATTACATTAGATTGTCGGAACAAAAAAAAAAATTAAGCTCAACGATTAATTGCACTATATTTTTTTAAAAAAATCAGATCTTATTGAAAACCCGTTTTTGATCGGTAATGTGAGTCACCGCTGATTATTTGGGTTATGTAAATTAGACACCTTAAGGTTACACGTGATAAAGGATTGAAATCTTACGACGCTTAAAATTAGTACCCATTTATTTTTCTGTTATCTTTGCAAGGAAGAATAAAAATTCAAATTTATTTAATGATTAATCCCTAAATGTAAGTACGATGATTATTAAGGAAATATTTCTCTATTTATAGTAACAGAGAAAGTAACATCCAATTAAGTTAGGACAACACTTTTTCTTTGGTTCCCAGAATAATAAAATATAACCTTAATTAAATGCCAAATTACTAAATATGGAATGAATGCACATACAAGTACCATATATTATAAAATAGTAATATTTACTTAAATAAAAAATAGATTACTAGAATAATAATTTAATATATAAAGGAATATGTATGTGTGCATGCATGCTAAAAGAAATAAGTAAAGAAAACATAGTAAAATAGGTTACGTATATTTATTTAATATATGATTACTATGTAAAGCAAGTTTAATCATCAACCATATATAATAATAATAATAATAATAATAATAATAATAATAATAATAATAGACTAAAATGCATAACTTAACACATGGAAAGGCCAAAACAGAAATAAAAAAGGACTGGATTGAATTGAAAATGATTCAACAGTTTAGATTTCATTTGAAAGGAGGATAAATGCTGATTATTTCTTTGAAAAGAAATGAAAAACAACCGAAAATAATTTAGAGTGAAGAGTAAGATACGAATGGAACTGAGATGCTTTAAAATCATTAAGAGCACACTTTTTTACCATGTAATTGAGACCGGTCGGGTGGTCTGAGGGACAGAATAATTTGATGGCTAAAGTAGGGTTAATTCATTATTATTTTCGACCCATTCACGGATGTTCTCTAATATAATCACCTATACGTATAAGGTATTGAAAACCTATTTTTTAATTTAATTTTTTTATTCATAACGACATTATTCTAATTAAATTTTGAATTCATTGAGTGACCTAAGTGAAAAAGAAAGTGCTTTTATCCTTAAGAGACTCGGGTTTGAGAAGCTTGTCTGCATAATTTGTGTACGTTTTCAAAAGGTTATAAGTAAATAACAGATACTACCATATAATCACACCAGAATAATAAAAAATCTAACATCTTATCTCGGTTTTTAACAAATTTTATCTAATTCTAATCTTACCTAGGAAGAAGGAAAAGAGAGACTCCAGGGAAAATGAGGGTGCTCCTAATGGATCTAATACCTATAACTTAAAAAAATATAAAAAAATAAAGATAAACAGTTTAGCCAACCGATTAAATATGCTTACTCAACATCTTATCTCGTTTGATCAATAAATAATTAGTTTTTCAATACAAAATGAAAGGAGCGGATGGGGTTGGTCATGAAAGTTGACCTTGAATGGGCAAATGACAAAAAGAGATGTTTGTGTGTATAACGATGAATTAATACTATTTATAGTGGCGATTGCCTTTCCATCCCTACATGATTCTCATCAGATCGCATTATATTTATGTGATTTCCTTTTATCCATCTACTGCTTTTAAAATGGACAGCATTTGTATAGAAATTATGCGAATTCCTTTTAGTTTTAACAACTTCGTTTTTATTACTTATCTTTTCTGATTTTTTTGTTGCTCTCTCGGTTCTTATAGTTTTGCCGTAAATAATTTAAACCGACCCGTGTCACACACCTAATTTTGATAGGTAAGTCTACCAATAAATTTTTTTTATATACATAAAATCTCGAACTCGAAATCTACTTAAGTAATATCAAGACACTTATTACTTGGGCCGACCCGTTGATTTTCTTTTGAATCTATATAGAAAATGAAAAATGATCTTCAATATTTACTAATCATGAATTTTGATAAATAGATTGAAAAGCTATTGGTTCTAATTTACCAAAAAGTACTACTGTAGTGGTAATACATGTACAATTTAAAGGATAATTTAAAATTATTATTTTTTGAATGATTTAAAAGTGATTACAAGGTAGTATCTGTTCATAGATTTTCTTAATCATTTGACTATGTGCATACACCTTGTAAATAAAGCGATTTGAACCCGTACTTCTTAAAATAAATATTATTCACTTTTCTATTAGGACACTTATTGGGTTCTTAAATTTAAATTTTAAAAATTATACTATCGGAAGAGAATCATAAATTTGAAATATAGAGTATAATATATCAGAATTGATTTACCTTCTTTGGTTACTTTTGAGTCAGTTGTTTTTCTATGTAACTTTGTTTTGTTCATATAATGAGAATAATATAATAAATTAATAAAATATATATTTTTCATAGCCCTACTTTTCTTGCTTTCCCAGTATTTATTTATTTATTATTATTCAATATATTTTTTATTTGCCTATCACTTTAGTTTTTGTGGAAGCATCATCAGCCCCTCGACCGAGGCTTTGATTGTACGGCCATTAGATGGGCCTTTTGTGTTATGTACCGGACAGGCCAGTGGGTCCTGTCCTCTCTTCGAGGCTTAAGCTAAATCATAGGTCACAATTGATTGGCTTAAATGTCGAATAACTGTTTAAATTATATATTTTATTTTATATAAGTGTTTAAAATATTTTTTGAATTAAGTAAGTTTTAATATTTTTACTATTATATTTTAGTAGCATGACCATTAATTGTTGTTAACGGTCGTTTAAAAAGAATTCGTTAACCAATCAGAACATGAAATGTGATTTTGATTTTAATTTTTTTTTTAAGATTTTATTTCCTCTAACTTAATTTTTAAAAAAATCCTTAAATTTACCAAAATTCACAAAATAAACCTAAAACATCCTAAATCCCAAATTCGGCCATTGTTGTTGTCGTTCATCACGCTGCCGGTTACAGAATGAAGATCTCTTTCTGTCGTTGTATGACCCATATGTTGTTCGTCGTTTGATCGACCACCATTTGTCGCCCATTGTTTCTTTTTTTCCTTCCCTCGTCGTTCAAATTTGTTTTGACGTTAAGCACGTCGGTCGTCAAGTCTTGGCAATGGAAGGATAGGAGAAATAATTTTTGGGGTTCGATGACAGAAGTGGTGGGCAGATTGTCAACAATTGACAGCGACAATGGTAGCAATATGGATTTGGGACTTATGGGTTTCAGGATTTAGGGATTTGAAGGTTATTTTGGAAATTTTTTGAGAATTTTAGGATGTTTTTGAAAATTTTATTTTTTTTTAAAATAAAATGAAACATGTTACTTTTCATGTTTTGATTCGCTAACATAATTTTTTAATCTTTCATTAACGGTTAGGAACTTAAAATGCTATTGATGAAAACTATAGGCACCTACCTAGCCCGAAAAATACTTTAGGCACCTATCTAAAACAAAAGATATAGTTTGGTCACTTATTTAACAATTAAGCCCAACTGATTATATAACATCATTTGTAATTCGGTTTAACTTAAATCAAATTGGAATTATAATTTAATAGTTAAAAATGTATATTTTAATTATAATTTTTTTCTTTTATTTAATTGATAATAAATGGAACATATCATTGAATAAAAAGAGTATAAAAATAATTGGAACATATCATATATGTAGAAGTGGTAAACAGGTCGTTCGGGTCGGGTTCAGTTCGAGTCAAGATCAATTTTGATTATATTCGGTTTTAGTTTAGTTTGGTTCGGGTCTATAGTGATTCAATTCGGTTCACATCGGTTCGGTTACTTTTTGGGTCGATTGATATCGGGCCGGGGTATATTCAGGGCTGTTGATTTCCGGTCGGATCAAGAGCGGTTTAATAAGAGATCGATATATTTTAGTCGGGTTTTCAGGCCGAGTTAATTTTTTACACCAGATATGTTTTTATAAAGCCAATATATTTGACTTGTTGGTGGTGAGTTGTGCAACATATCACATCAAATCTTTCTTTCTTTCTTTCTTTTAATATCTTTACTGTATTTCGGGTTGCCTTCGGTTCGAGTTGTTTTTGGTTCAGATGAAATGGGTCCATTTGGTTCGCTTGAAAATTGGTTCGGGTCCGTTTGGTTTGATTAAAAATCGGATCGGGTCCATATCGGTTCAACTAAAATTGGGTTGATTACGGTTCACTTCGATTTGTTTTGGGTTTCGGATCATCATGTTCAAGTTGATATCGGGTCTCGGTTTGGGTAAAATCAGTTCGGGTCTTAGGTTAGTTTGCCACCTTTACATGTATGATCAATGATACATGCATAAGAGAGATAAAACAATTTGTTTTTAGACAGTTCATTGAAGTTGTTTTTTAAAGCTAAAACATTAATTGAATTGTGGAAAATTTCATATGGGAACAGTGGTTGTGGTATCTTCTTATAGATCGACCGATTGTAGATTATCTTTTTAATGTATCTTGAAACACGTCAATCAGACGCTGAGAACTCAATATAAGCTTATTCTAGTGAAGACATATCATGTAGAAAACTAGTTACGAGGCCAATACGAAAATTTTTATTTATTACAAATTTTCAATATTTTCATTGACTATTTTGTAATTAAATTTAGTCCAAGACTTTCCATAATTTATTTTAAGCAATTTATGATCATATTTATTATTTATTTTATTATTTATTTTCTTAATTAAAAGTAAGCTTACTTTGTGTTCAAGCAAAGTTGTTTTATTTTTTTTCAAGCGTGTCTGGCATTAATGTATTTGATATTAGATTATTATTTTTTAGAGTGTTTTAGGCTATAAATATACACTCTCTATGTATTTTGAATAAAAATTAATCCCATTATTAATAAAAAAAATTATTTGTGTAAAAGTCGCTCGAGACTTTTCTTCTTTGTTCAAAATTTTTATTTTGTTCTTGTTTTAGATTAGTAAAATCCAATTATGATGCGACGCGTTGAGGATTTCTTCTCTTTGGTCTAGATTAACAAGGCAAAATATCCCTGGAATGTTATATGTACTAAGGTGAAACATCCTTAGATGGTTAGGCTTTCCTTTATGTTAGAGATTAGCTGTTATTAGTTTGTTGTTAATCGTTGTTATTAGTTTGTTAATTGCAGTTAGTAGTCTGTTAACCAGCTGAGCCTTAACTGTCAACTGATAGTTTGTTAGTTAGGCTCAATATACTTGGGATATAAATAGTTGTAATTGGGTTATTGCCCATTAAACCAATTTTACACCTCTTTGAATAAAAAATTAGATTGTTATTTTTCATCTATGTTTTGACATTTCTTAACCTTAAATATCGTTCCTCTTTCTCTATCGTAGCTACCGTCGTTCACATCTCCTGCCACCATGCCTGAGTTCTCACATGGTATCAGAACCGACGGTCTTAAAGTCGTTTGTCTTCCATTGTTGACGTCGTTAACCTTTAGCATCGCTATCATCTTCCATCACAGCCTCAGATCTAGATATGATCCGACGTCTTTCTTTTCATCATTTTTATTTGCAATAGCTTACGTTCAGTTTTCTTGTACTATTTTTTGCATCGCTTCTCACTCTTTTTGCTCGACTTGCACCGGTTTCATCGATCTGATTTGTCTTTCAATTGAATTTTTTAACATGATGCATGTGATTGGTTAGATCTTCTCATTATCTTGCTTGTTTCTATATTAATATCTACAATTATGTTTTCATTTTCTCTCGGATATATTTGAAGAATTCCACTGTTCATTCATCTTCTCAATTCTTTTGAATGTGTTTCGATTTTCAAGTAGTGGTGGTTTGATTTGAGTTGCTAAATGGGGAATAAACTGATTAAGTGGGATATTTCTGGTTCAGCTAGTTTTTTTCACTAATGTTCAGGTGGACAGTGGTTTGGTTCTATTGTGCGAATATTGGTTAGTTGCTTTTCATACTAATCGTTGATAATTTTGGTTTGTTGGAGTTAGCACTGTGTTGCAATAATCTAGTTGCAATGATTGATTTAGCAAAGTGGTCCATGTTAGTATTCCAAATTAGTTTAGTGACTATGGTGGATAATCTTTGGGTTGATACCTCTTAATTAGATTGATGTGAGTTGAACTCTTTGGTTCTGAGGTGGTTGGTTCTGAATTAGAAATTATAGTGACAACAACTTGTTGATAGTTAAGTTTTAAGCTTAGCTGTAGTTTTCTTGTCATGGTTGATCTGATTTGGGAATTTAAGTCTATCAATTGCTGATTACTAGTATGTGACCTGTGAGTTGATTTTGGTCCTATGTCTTTTGCCGGTGTTGCTATTGAGTGCTTGTCATGTTTCAAGTTTGACTTGATCGATGATAAGAGTTTCATTGTCTTTTGCATTGTCTATATGAAGTACCTGAAATTTTGGTTTAACAATAAAGTTTTGGAGGATAGAAAATATCTGGGGGAATGCATAGTGTTTAACAGTCTTGAATTTCTTATGTAACGCCCCGATTTGGGCCTAAGAGTTTCTAGGTTAGTTAGACGGTCTGGTGGATCGAGATTAGAGATTCGAGTTGGATTCAAGATAAAAATTAAAATAAATATTTTTATGTTAAAAAATATATGGGAAAAATATCCTAAAATCATTATTTAATATATTGATATTTTTGGTAAATTCAATTTTAAAAAATGGGATTTGGAAATTGGACATTTTGGGTAGTGGCCAAAATGTAAAAATGAAAATTGTTTTTAGTGACTATTTTGAAAATTGGTCAAATCTTAGAATCTTTAAGGAGCTAATTTACCAATTTTTTTAATATGATTTTTCTCTCAATTTGGATTATTTTAAATAAATTTTAATTAGTGAATTAAAGGGAATTTAATTAAGGAAAGATAATTATTTTCCTAAAATCACACGTAACTTTTTCTCTCAAGCTTTTCTCTCAAAGTCTCTTTAGCTGAACACTCTCTTTTTCATCAAAGATTTCAGATAATGTCCTTGATTTCTTAAGTTCTTGATTTCTAATGGATTCTTCAATCTTGTTTTCCAAAATCTCATTGTTTTCATTTGTCTTTCAAGAGTAAAATATCCAATTGAGAGAAAATTCACTCATTAGAGGTAAAGTTCATTCTTCTCCTTTAATGAATGGCTGTTTACTAAAATTCCCAAGTATTTGATCCCTTTTTAATGCTTTGTAATGAGTTTTAATGATTTAATTATGGAAAATTAATTAAATTAAGGTTTAATTGATGATATTAAGTGATTTTTGTTTTGGATCTATTTTGCCGAGTTCTTGACTGGTTCTAATCATAATTTTGATGTTTTATAATGTTAACAAGTTGGTTTTAACATTGGAATCCCACAACTAAGTGAATCTCTAATTTCTTAGGTTGATTATTATTGTGTTTTTGGTGAGTTATGGGTGTTTTATGAATGTTGGAGGTATAAGGATAATGTTAGGTTGTTTTTTGATGTTAATTAAAGATAGCTGATGGATTAAACCTTTAGATTTTGGCTGGGTTATGTTTGGAAGATGTTTGATGTTGATTTTAGTTGTTGTGGATGGGATTTGGTTAGAGTTGTTGTAGATTAATGTTGTTGAGTCTTTGAATGCATTTAAATACATTGAATCCTCTATTTTTATGTGGTTAAATTAGTGGAGGTTGATCTTCAAGCTTGTGGCACCGTTTCAAAAGCGTTGGAGGAGTAGTTCACATCGACGAATGAGGTTTTGCGTAGGCGGTGAGTGAGAACGTGGATTTCAGCTTTGAAATGGTTTAAAGGTTATTTTGGGAGTTTAAATTAAGCTTGAAATGCTAGTTTAAACCGGAAAGTAAGTATGATGAGATTTCTCCCTTGGTCGTGCTTTGGTGAAATTGTTTTTATGCACTTGTTTTTGAATTACATGGTACCTACTGTTTAAGCATGCTTTGAGTATGTTTATACTGATTTTTGTTCATATATTGACGACGGATGCATTGAAAAAATGGTCCATGTAAGTATGAGGAATACTTGTAAATGCATAGTTTAATGCATTGGAAATGGTTTTGTATGTTGCATATAAAAACAATGAGGTACATGATTAATAATGAATTATATTTGCAAGTGATGTGGTTAAAAATTATCGAATATAGTTGGCCATCCAGAGGATTGGTAGTGCACTATAAAGAGTAGCCTCGGGTGTTGAGGGGTTTATGTGTAGCGAATACTCCACCACAAGTACTCTAATAGTTGAGGGGTTATATGGTATCAAAAAATCCCGTTAGTGGATTATACATCTAACTGATGATTGGGGTTGTGATGGTACCCGGTTGTGATGGTACCTTAATTCCGGTTGAGATTGTATGAAGTTTTGAGAGGATACTTGTTGAATCCGTATATTCGATGTACTTTTTGTAAAGTGGAAATTGGTTTATAATCGCTTGAAAGCCAATATAATTGATAATGTATCATGTTGATGAATTATGTTGTATAATGTTGGTTTATACATGCTTACTCTTTAAGCCTTGCATATGGGTTGTTATGCATGAGAAAACTTAAATTGAAGGATTGCAAATGGGATTTTGTTGTTGATCCATGATATATGTTGCATATGGTTTAATATGCATACTTTTGGAAATGTTAAATGCATGGTTTGTAAGACATGATGTTTTGAAAGATGTTTAAAATGAGATTTTCAAAGTGGTATGATAACTGGTTTTAATTGCATTGATGTTGGTTGTTTTTGAGCACTCCTCACTAATCCTAGTGTGCTTACGCTCTCTTTGTCCATCAATGCAGAAAATTAAAGGTTGGAGGCAGCGAGCAAGCGAAAGAGAATCCAAGGACTTGAACTATTCTAAAGTATAGTTTTTGAACTAGACTAGTAGTAATAAAGGTAATGGGATTCATTGTTGTTTGGGAGGGTTATTTGCTGAAGTCTCATTATGTGCAAGTTTATAATGTTGCTGTGAAGTTGTGTGAGGCTTTATATGTTCAATTTTAATGTGGATTTACGTTTTGTGCGTTGGATAGATTGGTTTCTAGGAATCATGCATCTAGATTTATGATTGAAGTATGTTGCTATGATTTGATCACGTTTCCTTAATATTCTGGCATGGTTTGATCTTTAGCTTAGTGTTGTACATGTATGGCTTGTTAAAGCATGTTCGAATCCATGATTGTATGAAAAACCTACAAATTTGGTTATTACAGGCCTGAGCGTATCGGTACGGGTGGCTCTATACTGATACGGGTAAGTATAATCAGAGGCTGGGTTTCGATACGTGGGTACCTATATCGGTACGTGTATGTGTATTTTGGTAGGGTGTATCGATACGCGGGGAGGTTTATCGTACAGTTTTCAGCTACTAGAATCTGGGATTTTGAGAATTTAAAAGCATACATATACACTTTCTCATGTATCGATACGGGTTGTGGCTATTTCAGTTAATTTGATATTTGAGAGTTTTTGATTCTTTCATTTTGGTCCTTGATATTTATAAACGCAATTGTATGAGTTTGAAAGCTCGTTTTGAGCTAAAATTTGGCAAGCAAGCATCTAAACTGATAAATTGAGGATTGGTAACCTTGATTTTAAATAAGTCATTGTAAATTTCCATATTTATGTTTTACTCCCTAAAGTGCGTATTTGTGTAATCCATTACCTTTTTGTTGCTCGTTTCCTTTGAGAATTCACCTGTTGCCATCATGTTCACCTTAGGACATAATGTCGCATCTAGATAAGATAAAAATGAAAAAAATTGACCTAATTTTAGTTAATTGATTCAAATTTGTTTTGGTAAACCCAGTGTAGCTCATTCGATTTGGTCGGGCGTATAGGCGGGGTCGAGAGGGTTACACCTTAACCAGACATAAGACTATAAGAAGGTGTTTTCTTGCCTAAGAGAGGCTTCTGATTGTAACTGGGAGTTCGTAGTTTAATCGTCTTGCTCCCAACAAAAAGAATAATAGAATAAGTGACGAATGAAGATAGTGAACACGAAGAGAGAAAGATTTCTTAAGGCCTAATACACCAAAAAACCCTAGCCGTCATTCATCAGTGGTCATCGCCGTCTCCATGCACCCAAGTAACGGTTGACACCTCTATCAACGCCGATGGTAACCCTAAATCAAACCCCAAAGTAAACCATATCCTAAAACAAAAACCCTAAACCAAAACCCAAAATTCAACCCTAAACCTATTAACCTAGTCAGGCACCAAATCCAAAAACCCTATAGCCACCGTCATCACCACCCACCCTAAGCCTCAACCACTCGGGCGACAAACCCCACCAAATTTGGGGACTTTAATGAAGCTTGACCAAACCAAATATTGATTCCTCTATATATCCAGATCTACAACAACAATGCAGGGGGGCTTTTTCACGTATTAAAAATCAGACTAAAAAAAGGATTGGATGGGGGATTTTAAAGACTAAAAACAAAAAAATAGAGAAAAACCTTAGGAAACTTACTGATTTAAGGGTTCTTTTCTTGAATATGAGGGCTTGGGATTTTGTAACAAAGAGCTTTGAATTGGTTTTGTTGGTTTGAGAGAGATAGAAGCCGAGAGCTGCCCAGACGTCTTCCAACATTGAAAACGACGCTCTGGCAACGTTTGGCCGCCGATGTACGGCCATGGGTAGCGTTGTGCTTCTGCCGAGAGAGAAGAATTTTAAATGTACCTTGTTTTGAAAACAAATGAAAATGAAGAACTTTCCCTTTTCAATATTTTCCTTTTTTACATCTGATTAGTACAAATCTCAAGGTTTTTATTTCCTTTAAATCTATGGATTTGTGCTCTAATTCGTCTTCCTTTTTCTTCCATATATTTATTTGATTTCCCTTTTTGTATATATGTGTTATATATATATATATGGACAAATTCTTTATATTTATATATGTAATAGTTTTTTATACCATATAACATATGTATAGTTATATATATACACCATATAACATAGCTACTATATATAATTATTTATATTATTATCTTTTTATATTTTATTTATATGTATCATATATTTTGCTTGATTATTATGTTGCATTCAGATATATAAGCTATCAATGCAGTGCCATTTTATTTGAGGATAAGCTTAGCTAGTAATAGGCGTATTGGTGGTGGTTTGAATTTATTCTCGAATAAGGAGAACTTTAAAATTAACTCGCATTTATAAACGGATCTTAAATTAAATTAAATTTGAACTCACAATTTCCAATATTAAGGCAACTCATAATCGACTAGGAACCGATTTAGGGCGGGTGGGGGATGCGAACCCTTCCCCACACATAACGATTCCCGAACTTGAATCTCTGGTTTTACGGTGCCCAGTCTACCTAAACCAAGTGACCGGTGGTGACTCCACTATTTTTCCACCTTTTCCCATCATTTTTCAAACATTCTTTTCAAACATCAAAACCTGGTTCTTTCAAGTGACACTGGGGGAAATTTTCAAATTTAGTCGCTACAGTATGACAACTCCACTGGGACAAATTTTGTTTTTTTACCAAAAAAGAATGGCAGACCACAAGTCAATTATTCTTTGCCTTAATAATTGGAAATTGCGAGTTCAAGCTTAATTTAATATTATTTTATGAATGCGAGTTCATTTTAATGCATTTTAATATATGACATAACATACTCTTTCGTATGAGTGGGGGAAACGCTATTGCTTTCGTGAGGATATTGTTCCTCCGTATAGGCCTAACAAGCACCTTCGAGGCTCGTGTACCCTATGTTTTCGTGAGAATATCGTCTCTCCAAGTAGACATAGGAGAATGAGTCCCCTTAAATTGAACCCGATTGAAAGGAACCTATAATGGGTGATGATCGAGGGCCTTGCTACCCTTAGTAGGGGACAACGAGTCCAATTCGGGTACTCTTTTAGAACCCAGCCGTCATGTAGCTAACATAAGAGCCCACTATTTAGAGCCATGCAATAACCCTATAGAACTAGAATATCTTGCGGATAGGGTTTATTTTGTGTCAAGGTATGCGGGTAGATACCATGATGGATAAGATTCATTTTTCTGCAAATAAAGTATGTTTGGTAGAAAGCATGGCAGGAAGGGTTTAATTTTGTCTTTCATAGTAACTATTCAATTCGTACTAACTTGTTTATTCCTTTGACATTTGCATCACATTAGCATATAATATTCACTCACATTGTAGTTGCATGGCATCATCATAATTTCATTTGCACTACATTCATAAGGTATTGGCTCGTGAATGATGGACAATTTGGAAAATGTTCATGAATCGAAAAAAAAAATCTAGTAACCTAGATATCAATTTAGCCATGTCTAAATCAATACCTTTGCATTTAGGGGCATACATTTTTTCAATCATCATCGCATGGAGTCAGAGTAAAGGATAATTTATTTTCAAAAAAGAGGATGCCATAGCTGGTGAAACAATGACGAACATAATGACTCACAATTGCCAGCCAGCCAATGTAAGTGATCCACATTGAGGCACCCAAACACCATACCGATAAGTTTGCAATCTTAGGCCCTAAGGTAGTGAGGGATCTTTTGTAAAGGTGGAAGCCTACTTGTTGTCATTTCAAGGATGCATTCTTTTGTAAACATCATTTTCAGCATATATTTGTTTATTGGGTCCCCGTATATCAATTGCACGAGGGACATTGATTTTAACCCAAAGATTGATTTGGAGCAGCCAGTGCCTAGTGGAAATTAGGGGTGGTCATATCTGGGTACTCAGGAATTCGGGTACCCGAAATTCTGGGTACCCGAAAAATTCGGGTACTAAAACTTTGGCCCGTTACTCAACTAATAAAAATTGGGTACCCGCAAATCTGGTACTTGTAAAACTCGAATACCCATTAATTCGGGTAATAGGGTACCTAAAAACTATGCATTTTTTCTTTCAATGCCACTGCCTTTTACATGAAATTAATTAAAACTATTGATTCTCATTTTTTCTTCTAAGTTGAACTCTACGAAAATTCATAACCATTAAATTTCATCATCAAAACAATAACCTATAATCATTTTCTTATTTTAATAACTAAAATTAGGTTATTCTAGTTTGATGGTGCCAACAAATAAGCACGAGTTTGTAACTTTGTAAAACCATTTTTGTTTTTCAATTGGACAAGTCCAATTAGGGATTTCCTACTAGGTTTGCTTTGGATCGTGGTGAGAGTGAGTGAATAAGTGTGTGAGTGACGGTGAGCTAGGCAATACGGTGCGTTTTATTAAAATAATTTAAAAATAAAATTAAAAAATAATACACAAACCGGGTATCGGGTAGTCAGGTACCCGGTTAAGGGACATTTTATGACCTGGGCCTGAACTGGATACCCAAAAATAGCAGGTCGGGTATACGGGTCAGCGAGCCAGGTAGTTCGGGCCGGGTATTTTTGAACACTCATGGTGGAAATCAGAAGCTATAAAGATGATGAATATGTGACTTATATTCTGATTAAATTCATTCAGTCATTAAAGATCACACATGGGGCATTAATGTGTTTGGGAGAGCTACCAAAAAATCTTTCACAAAAAAGCAAAAAAATGAAAAAGATAAGAAAAAAATCTCGGGGGCACTCCGCTATAGTCTTAAGGTTGAGTACCTAATAAGGTAGCTTTACTCCATCTATTCAATATCTAGGCTTCATGAATAATTTTCAAATCGTGATAAAGTCAACCAACTAATGAGATGAAATCCCAAGATAAAAAAAACCAAAATCTAAAGGCATACCAAAAATGCACTCCAATGTTCGAAGCATGGTAAAAAGGCCTTTTTGGATACGAGTGTAGAAACTTTGGGGCACTCCGTTGTAGCAAAAGGGCAAATAAGGTAGCAATGCACCATCCAAATCAAGAACCTTTATTTCATGAGTGATGGTAATATTTTCAAATCATGACAATACCGAGTAGCTTGGGGTTTTGTTGTTTGCTCCATCATTTATTTCGAGCCAAAGGAATGTGATGAGTTAACTTCCCTAAAACAAGAAAGAAATGAGACAGAAACGACAAAGGTGAAACCTACTGTAACACCCCCTTCCCGATCTGGTAGAAAACTGGGTCGAAAAGCGTTATCGAAAAATAAATTTGGAATTTTAGAGACGGACTCGGGGTTCAGGATTTATTCGGACGGTCTTATTAATCATTCTTAAGGCTTAGTGAACCTAACAATTACTGAACTTTATCGGAATTAAGGTCAATTTTAAACTTTTCGAACTTTGCGGACTAAGTCGTTACAAATTAGCGATCCTAATCCGGATTCTTTATTAACAACTTGTAATTAAACTTACCAATTATTAATCTCTGAAGTTCCGTTACTATCGGATATCGTTAACCTAATCAATTAGACCGTAGAGTTATTAGTGACCAATTTGTAATCTCTTTTTATGCCTTATAACAGATTTAACTAATACCGTATCGATACCCTATGGGTCATACCGATACGCTAAGCCTAATTTCAGATTTCCAGATTCAAGGATGTCAAGCATGTACTGATACAGCTAAGCTCGTATCAATACCAGTTGACTGCGTTGACCCCGTATCGATACGCTATAAGACCATATTGATACCATTTTTCAAACCAAATTCAAATGACCAAAATCCGTACCGATACGCCCAAACCGTATCGATACACCTTGATTGACCAATGTTGACCAGATTATTTATGCAATGACCGTATTGATATGCCATCGCCCGTATCGATACCCCCTGACATGTAATGATAGATTTTTACTGGTTTTTATTCGAATCCAATCATTACCAAATTTTACCAGTAAACTAATAATCAATAAATCTAATGGCATGTCAAATTTTAGGGCGATTCGAATTCATTTACTAAGGTTTTACCATCTAGTGACTTTAGGCCCATTTAAACTAGTTTACCAAGTTCAAAACATACCATTAAGCACATACACCACCTAGACACTATTAGGCTTATACAACCATCTCAAAATAAGTTATTACAACCCATCTAAACCTTATGCCACCTTACTAGGAGTTCAGAAACGAAAGTAAACATACATATAGCTTGCATAAGTGACTTGCAACCGGGAGATTACACGATCGGAGCTCGAAAAAACTCAAGACCCTGAAATGCATGAGACACACATATGTCAGGCTTACATAGCCTAGTGAGGTAGTCATAACGACATAAGCAATAATAATACGTAAATGGCATGCTATGAACATGAATGGCATATTAGCATACTTAACTATCATAATCGCATTCTTTTAATCACAAGGTATCATGCTTAGGCCATTTATCATAATTTCACATAATCATAATGAAGCTTATGCACATTTAAATTCCCTTGGACAATATAACAAGTGGATACGTGGATTCCCTTTTACACCACACATATATTAGAAAATAGGTCGTAACCACATATAACAGAAAATAGGTCGTGGCCTTGAGCCGTAGCTCTGGATAGTCCCTTACACAATCCATCCTTATCTTCCCCACATATAGGTTGTAGCTTCGGACCGTTGTCCAATCCCTTACTTATACGAGCTCAAATAACCCTATGGCATGCCGATTGTATCCAAAACTCACAAATGTCCAAGGTTACACACATTTTATATATTACTTATATTTATGCCTGTATGCCATAACGTATCAGAACCGAAATTGAGCCATAGCTCCATTACATATCATAGCATGATCATATCATATCGGAATCATATCATATCATAATAATAACATATTGGATACCACATATATACCCGTAGAGATATCGAATAATATAAGGACTTACCATGCTAGACGTTAGCATCCACACATGTTTGCTCTATGTGAGCCTTTAAACAAAATGCAATTATAACATAAAAGAATGCAATGGGATGACTATTTGCCTATCCCTTGACACTACTACACTCACCTTGATTACAAGGTTCTTGGATTACAACTCCGTTGTGCCTAGCTTTCTTTGGAGATGACAAAAGATCATTCTCCACTATTCGAGCTAGCACAAAATTAGGAGTTGCATTAGAATTTGATATAAGGATTCAGAAACATATTTCAAGCTTACTAAAACTTGTAGGCCACACCGGAATATCGGGATTAACTTCCTAGTTCATTGGCTTTCCATAGAAAACATACATTCGAAATTAAACCTCAACAAATGATGGAATCAACAAATTGATATAGGGGTTTTACTCACCGAGTTGTGGGCTTTTAAACACAATATCAAAATCAAATGAAGGTTGAAAGTTGCACCGAGGTGCTAGCTTAGCTTGAGCTTGAAGATGGAAATGGTGGTACTAGCTGAAAATTTAAAGATGAAGATGACAAGGGTGAATTTATTTTCGGATGATTCAAAGGCAATGGAGAAAGCCTTTGTTTCTGATTTAAAAACCACACACCACCCTTAATCATTGTTCCACCAACACATAGACTAATAGAAAGCTTTCCTATCCTTGAGGGTTTGATTAACCCAATTCAATTACTTTTCTTTCTTTCACTCAATTGTCAATTGGTTGACAATTAGTCATCTTTTCTGATAACTTTTACGTGGGGAAGGCCAAGCAAGTTGGTGAGTAAGCACTTTGCTTCAATTTTCTTTATTTTTGGGCTCCAAACAGATTCAAAATAGGGAACCCATATCGATACGCTCATGGTCGTATCGATACGCTTATGCTAAAATAGGTAAGTTAGTTATTAGCAGTTGGGCCGTATTGATACTGGCTTGACCATATCGATATGCATTGCTTAGAATTTGCAATTTGGCTTTGAATTTCATACCAGGAAGTTTATTTACTCAAATAGGACTAAAATGTAACTTCGTTATACAATAGGGGTACAAAGGTCAATCATTACAAATGTTTAACACATCGGATTCAAAACTTTCGATCACCGAAACCTACTTTCGACTAGGCCAGTTTTGGGGATGTGGCAACTCTCCCCCTTAAGAAAATTCATCCTCGAATTTTCACATCAAGCAAAGAGGTGAGGATACTGCTTTTACATGGTTTCTTCAGGTTCTCACATTGCCTCTTCAATCGAGTGGCTTCTCTAGAGAACTTTCACTAAAGGCACCAACTTGTTTCGAAGTCTCTTGACTTCTCGTGTAAGAATCTACACAGGTTCTTCCTCGTATGTTAGATTGGATTAAACCACAGATTTCGGCTCGATCATGTAGGAAGGATTCGACTGATACTTGTGTAACATAGATACATGAAAGAAGTTATGGATCCGACTTAACTTCTCATGGAGGGCTAATCGGTACGCAACATGTCTAACTTTTTCGGTCACCTCGAATGAGCCAATGAAATGAGGACTTAGCTTCCTTTTTTTGTCAAAATGAAGGATCTTCTTTCACGGAGACACTTTGAGGAAGGCTTTCTCACCAACCTCGTACTGAATATTTCTTCTATTCATATCAGCATAAGACTTCTGTCGGACGAACGCTACTTTGAGCCGATTACGGATGATTTTTCAGTTTCCCGAAGTAAATTAGGGCCTAACATCTTACCTTTACCGAGTTCGGTCCAACAAAGGGAAGTTCTACATCTCATTCCATAAAGAGCTTCATATGAGCCATTTGAATCAAAGCTTGATGACTGTTGTTGTATGCGAACTCGACTAAGGGTAAAGATTTCTCCCACGTATTCCCAAAGTCGATAACATAAGCTCAGAGCGTATATTTCAGAATTTGTGTAACCCTTTGAGATTGGCCATTAGTTTGAGGGTGGAATGTGGTGCTTAGGTGCACTCGCGTTCCCAAAGCCTCCTGTAAGGTCCTCTAAAACCGTGCTACAAATTGAGGGTCATGATCGGAGATAATGGATACTGGGACTACGTGTAAACATATGACTTTACAGATTTACAACTCCACGAGCTTAGGCAAACTAAAATCCATTCTTACCGGAAAGAAATGAGCAGAATTGGTGAATCATTCCACCACAACCCAGATAGCATCATTCTTCTTCAGAGTCATTAGCAAACCACTTACAAAGTCCATCGTAATACGCTCTCATTTCCATTGTGGAAGCTTGATAGGCTGTAAAAGACCAGTCGGTACCTTGTATTCGACTTTAACTCGTTGGCAAGTCAAACACCTAGCCACGAAGTCTTTAACTACATTATTCATACTGGACCACCAATACAGCTCCTTTAGATCCTTATACATCTTAGATTTCGAACAGAGAAAGGGCTAGAATAAGCTTTACTTAGATTTTGATTCTGAAGATCATCATTATCAAGAACATGGATACAATTTCGAAAACACAACAAGACTTTGGAATTCATAGCAAAATTAGGATATGGATCATCCTTGACTTTAGCAATGAGAGGTCGCAACTCCTCATTGGATTTTTTGAGTGCTTTGATTCGAGATACAATGGTTGACCAAACTCTTAATTTCACTAACAACTTGCTATGATTCTTAAGTTGAAAGTGAGCATTCAAACATCTCGGAGAGGGAGTGGGCTTTCGACTAAGAGCGTCAACCATGATATTGGCTTTACCGGGATGGTAATCAATAACCAAGTCGTAGTCTTTCAAAAGCTCTAACCAACGATGCTGATGAAGATTTAAATAGTTTTGAGTTAAGAGGTACTTTAGGCTATTGTGATTAGTGTACAAGTAACACTTCTCACCGTAGAGATAGCGCCGCTAAATCTTCAGCAAAAATAACTGTGGCTAACTCCAGGTCATGGGTCGGATAGTTTAACTCGTGAGGTTTAAGTTGACGTGAAGCATAATCTATGACTTTGCCTTCTTGCATCAGTACACAGCCTAATCTCAGGTGTGATATATCACTGTACACAGTGAAGTCTTTACCCAACTCGGGTTGCACCAAAACAGGAGTATCGGTAAGGACTTGCTTCACTATCCTTACAAAGTGGGTTTCTTTACGGTAGTAGCCTGCAAAGCCTAGAAAACTACGAACTTCTCCAACATTCTTCGGAGGGATCTAATCAAGGATTGCTTAGATATTCTTTGGGTTAACTTAGGTTCCTGTAGAAGACATCACATGGCCTAGGAAGGACACTTCAGATAGCCAAAATTTATATTTGTTGAACCTAGCGTATAGTTGTTTCTCTTGGAGAGTCTGAAGCACAATCCAAAGATGTTCTTCATGAGTAGCAGCATCTTTCGAATAGATTAGAATGTCATTTATGAACACCATCACAAAATTATCTAGGTAAGGTCGAAATACACGGTTCATCAAATCTATGAAGGCTACATGTGTATTCGTACGCCTAAATGGCATTACTAAGAATTCATAGTGACCATATCTAGTTCGAAAGGCAGTCTTTGGAACATCAGACTCCTTTACTAACATTTGATAGTACCTGGATTGAAGATCTATCTTTGAGAAGACAGAAGCATCTTTCAATTGATCAAAAAGGTCATCGATCCTAGGCAACGAGTACTTGCTCTTGATTGTCACCTTGTTCAACTGACGATAGTCAATGCATAGGCCCATTGATCCATCTTTCTTCTTAACAAACAAAACTGGTGCTCCCTAAGGTGAGGAACTCGGTCGGATTAATCCCTTATTTAAAAGGCCTTAGAATTGGGCTTTTAGCTCTCTTAACTCCACCAGAGCCATCCTATATGGAGTAATAGAGACTGGAGTAGTCCCAGGTTGCACTTCTATCCTAAATTCCACTTCTCAAGTGAGAGAGAGTCTCAGAAGTTCATCGGGAAACACATCAGAAAACTCTTTCACTATGGGCACATTCTCGAGCTTTGGATCTTCTTTAGACTCTATGGCACACATAAGAGTCATTTTAGGCTCGGGTCTAGATTTCATCAAGGTTATACTTTTTTACCGAGTCCAAAATGATATAATTTCTTCTTATAACAGTCCATCCACGCTTGGTGTTCAGCTAGCCAATTGAGGTCTAGGATGAGGTCGAACTCTCGAAAAGGCAAGGCCATCAAATTGGCCAGAAATAGGATCCCTTGGATCCTCAAAGAGCAAGCTCTACAGATCAATCGGATAACCATACTATCTCTTAATGGATTAGAGACAACAATCTCAGAAGCAATAGGTTCAGGTTCTAAATTATAATTTGTAATCAATGTTTCACTAATGAAAGAGTGTGTAGAACCCAGATCTATTAAAGCATAAACATAATCAGAATATAATTCCACCATACTTGCAATCACATCAGGATCAACCTCCTGCTCACGCCCTCGAACGCGGTACATCTGAGATGAAATTTGAGGATCGCGTCCGACTGACGGGTGCGAGGTCTCCCTATTGATCCAAATTGCACTTGCTTTGCTCCTCTCCCCTTGTTAGGGTTGTTCTGAGAAGCTACAGAGATAGGAGTGTGAGGATTATGCAGACACTACCTGATAAAGTGGCCAGATTCACCACAGAGATAGTAGGATCCTGATTGTCTACGGAACTGCCATGGGTGCCTCTTCTGGCAAAAGTTACACAGAGGAATCTGAGAACTTTTCGCGGAACCACCCGTACTATCCACTGAAGCTGTACGAGCAACAAATGTTCCTGTAGACTGTAATTGTGGAACATAGCCAGATCGTGGCAACTGCTGAAAAGTGGCAGACTTCTGGTCCCACTACCTTCCATTCTTCTATGGCATATGAGGCTTGAAGTTATCTCGAAACCTCTTATCAGATTGGGCTTGATTTCTTTTTCTTCTCTCAGAAGCCTTTTGGGAGGCTTTAGTAAAAATGGCTCAATTGACAAGCGTCTGGAATTTCTATCTCTAAAGCAACAAAGAGATGACGTAATTCGTCACAGAGGCTGTCAATGATGATCTCGGTACCATATCTTGCGTACTTGCAGAAGTCGTGGATGTACTGCTCTACGGGTCTTCCTCCTTATCTCAATTGGAGGAATTTCTTACGCCTTTTAACGATGTAGTGGTCACTGATATACTTTTTGTGGAACTCTTGAAGAAAGAAGTCCCACATAATCTTATGCTCAGGTACAGTGAGTGTCATGGTGTCCCACCAACTCTAAGCCTCTTCGGCGATCAAAGCCAAGGCAAACTCTAGCTTGTACTCCTCGGGGCACTTTATTTGTTTATTCAAAACTTTGAGCGTATTCTTCAGCCAGTATTCTGTGATCTCAGGATTATCCAAGTCCTGGCTGGTGAAGGTATAAACCGGGTACTGCTTGATCTTATCAATAGGAGCTCAGAATATAGGCAGAGGTGATTCAGTAGGCTGAGGGAGTGGTTCTTGTCGGAGTGACACAACCACTTGCTTAATCTTGTCAGCCATGGATATCAGGTATTCCTGCTGAGTAGGTGGCATTGGAGAAGAGTGAGGTGGGTCATTTTGCCCCACTTATTCAGGCCTTGCTTCGGGCCTCAGATTATCCCATGAGTCGAGGATGAGCTAGGATTGGGTTCATTCACAGCACGTCTATCAGTAAGCGCAGACATTTTCATATCTAAGTACACAGAAAGGTTGAATCGTATAAGCTGCAAGTCACAGATATCGTATATAAATAACTCTTAGGTGGCATAAGTACATACAGGCTCATAAACAGGCTTCAGTTTAGTCCTAAAATCGACTAAACCTAGGTTCTGATACCACAATTGTAACATCATCTTCCAGTCTGGTAAAGAATCGGGTTGGAAAGCGTTATTAGAAAACAAATTCAAAATTTTAGAGATGGACCCGAGGTTCGAGATTTATTTGGAAGGTCTTATTAATCATTCTTAAGGCTTAGCAAACCTAACTATTACTAGACTTTACAAATTAGCGATCATAATTCGGATTCTTTATTATTAACTTGTAATTAAACTTACCAATTATTAATTTGTGAAGTTTCGTTACTATCAGATATCGTTAACCTAACCAATTAGACCGTATAGTTATTAGTGACCAATTTGTAAACTCTTTTTATGCCTTATAACAGATTTAACTAACAACGTATCGATTCCCTAGGGGCCGTATCGATACGCTAAGCCTAATTTCAAATTTCCAGATTCAAGGATGCCAAGCCCGTACCAATACAACTAAGCCCGTATCGATACCAGTTGATTGCGTTGACCCCGTATCGATAAGCTATAAGACCGTATGATACCATTTTTCAAACCAAATTCCAGTGACCAAAATCTGTACCGATACACCCAAACCGTATTGATACACCCTGATTGACCAATGTTGATCAGACTATTTATGCAAGGGTCGTATCGATATCCCATCACCCGTATCGATACCCTCTGACCTATAATGACAGATTTTTATTGGTTTTTATTCAAATTAACCTAGCAAACGTTGTCCAATCATTACCAAATTTTACCAGCAAACTAATAAACAGTAAATCTAATGGCATGTCAGATTTTAGGGCGATACGAATTCATTTATTAAGGTTTTACCATCTAGTGACTTTAGGCCCATTTAAACTAGTTTACCAAGTTCAAAACATACCATTAAGCACATACACCACCTAGACACTATTAGGCTTATACAACCATATCAAAATAAGTCATTACAACTCGTCTAAACCTTATGCCACCTTACTAGGAGTTCAAAAATGAAAGTAAACATACATATAGCTTGTGGAAGTGACTTGCAACAGGAAATTACAAGATCAGAGCTCGAAAAATCTCAAGACCCTAAAATGCATGAGACACACATATGTTAGGCTTACATAGCCTAGTGAGGTAGTCATAATGACATAAGCAATAACAATACGTAAATGGCATGTTATGAACATGAATGGCATATTGGCATACTTAACTATCATAATCACATTCTTTTAATCACAAGGTCTCATGCTTAGGCCATTTATCATAATTTCACATAATCATAATGAAGCTTATACACATTTAAAAACCTTAGACAATGTAACAAGTGGATACGCGGATTCCCCTTTACACCCCACATATATCGAAAAATTGGTTATAGCCACATATAACGAAAAATAGGTCGTGGCCTTGAGCCGTAGCTCCGAATAGTCCCTTACACAATCCATCTTTATCTCCCCACATATAGGTCGTAGCCCCGGACCGTAGTCCAATCCCTTACTTATACGAGCTCAAATAACTCTATGGCTTGCCAATTGTATCCAAAACTCACAAATGTCCAAGGTTGCACACATTTTATTATATTACTTACCTTTATGCATGTAGGCCATAACGTATCAGAATCAGAATTGAGCTTTAGCTCCATTACATATCATAGCATGATCATATCATATCAGAATCATATCATATCAAAATCATATCATATCAGATACCACATATGTACTCATAGACATATCGAATAATGTAAGGACTTACCATGCTAGCCGTTAGCATCCACACAAGTTTGCTCTTTGTGAGCCTTTAAGCAAAATACAATTATAACATAAACGAATGCTACGGGATGGCTCTTTGCCTATCTATTGGCACTACTACACTCACCTTGATTACGAGGTTCTCGGATTATAACTCTGTTGTGCCTAGCTTCCTTTATAGATGACAAGAGATCCTTCTCCACTATTCGAGCTAGCACAAAATTAGAAGTTGCATTAGATTTCGATCTAAGGATTCAGAAACATATTTCAAGCTTACTAAAACTTGTAGGCCACACCAGAATATCGGGATTAACTTCCTAGTTCATGGGCTTTCCATAGAAAAACTACTTTTGAAATTAAACCTTAACAAATGATGGAATCAACAAATCGATATAGGGGCTTTACTCACCGAGTTGTGGGCTTTTAAACAGAGTATCGAAATCAAATGAAGGTCAAAAGTTGCACTGAGGTGCTAGCTTAGCTTGAGCTTGAAGATAGAAATGGTGGTGCTATCTTAAAAGTTAAAGATGAAGATGACAAGGGTGAATTTGCTTTCGGAGGATTCAAAGGCAAGAGAGAAAGCCTTTGTTTCTGATTTAAAAACCACACACCACCCTTAATCATTGTCCCACCAACATATAGTCCAATAGAAAGCTTTCCTATCCTTGAGGGTTTGCTTAACCCAATTCAATTACTTTTCTTCCTTTCACTCAATTGTCAATTGGTTGACAATTAGTCATCTTTTTTGATGACTTTCACGTGGGAAGGGCCAAGCAAGGAGGTGAGTAAGCACCTTGCTTCAATTTCCTTTAATTTTGGGCTCTAAACAAATTCGAAATGGGGAACCCGTATCAATACGATCGTGGTCGTATCGATACGTTCATGCTAAAATAGGTAAGTTAGTTATTGGTAGTTGGGTCGTATCGATACTGGCTTGACCGTATCGATACGCCTTGCTTAGAATTTGCAATTTAGCTTTGAATTTCATACCAAGAAGTTCATTTACTCAAGTAGGACCAAAATGTAACTTCGTTATACAATAGGGTACAAAGGTCAATCATTACAAACGTTTAACACATCAGATTCAAAACTTTCGATCACCAGAACCTACTCCCGACTAGGTTGGTTTTCAGGATGTGACACCTACAAAAAATAGTTCTAAATTGGTTAAAGACGAAAGTAACCCGAAAGGTATTTCACATCTTCAAATATCGACTTAGCTTTCGAGGTCCTCTCGACACATGATACACTTAGTGCAATCCTCGGTAAGTCATTTCGATGTCGCTCCTGCACTTAATATTCGAGGCATCTAATATAGCTTGATATATCCGTAATTTAAAAAGAAAAAATCCAATTTTTTTAATAAGCATCTCACATCAAAATGAGAACAAGTAGGCTAATTTTATATTAAAACAAAAGATTTCTCGACATTACTTTACAAAGAGATCCAAAAGTACAAGGACCAAAAGCAAATGTGCCTTCCAATTGCACAAGAAAAACTGTTTTGACTAAAGAAAACACTCAAAAGTTGACATTTACCTATAAAGGTGACATTTCATTAGAAGATGATCGAACCCATAAAAGGTTGGGGTATCATTTCATACAAGATAGCCAGAATCATCTAATTAGTCTTCAAGACAGAACTTGAACAAATGCAAGACCAAGCCACCGATATGACCGGTTAAAAGTCACGGGGCATCCCTTTGAAAGTCGAAATTGTGGCCAGGAGCATTGCATGACATTTATGAAAGCATCACACATTTATATTAAGTGCATACATTACTTATAAAGTTAGGTGCATCCATGATAAATGCATCTATTCACGTATGAAAATAGGTTCAATGACGATGAAAAGAACCTCCAAGACTGAAGCATATCAAATATGAACTACCTTCAAGCATGAAGGGAACCAAAGATGAAAAAAAAAGTCTAGAAGGAAAACAAAAAGTGGAGGAGTCTTGATTCAAGAAAAAATGATCATAGACGTTACGTCGTTTCAAGAAAGAAGGATCGATGTACCTTTTTCAAAAGTCACAGTTTCTTAAGATGGAGGACCGTAGGCATTTCATCGTTTCAGGGAAAAAAGAATGATGCATTTAAAAAAACAAAACAAAAAGGTAAGAAAGAGTCTTGATTCAAGAAAGAATGATCATAGACGTTACATCGCTTTAAGAAAGAATGAACGATGTATCTTTTTCGAAAGTCTCAATTTCTCAAGATAGAGGACTGTAGGCGTTTCATCGTTTCAAGAACAAAGGAACAACGCCTTTGAAAAAATATACAACAAAGAGGGGAAAGGGGATCTTGATTCAAAAAAGGAAGATCGTAGAGGATGCATCGTTTCAAGAACGAAGGATTGATTAACCTTTTTCGAAAGTCTCAATTTTTCAAGAATAGAGAACCGTAGACGTTACATTATTTCAAGAAAAGAAGAACGATGCCTTGAAAAAAGAAGTAAAATAACAAACATGAAGCATTTAATTTTCTAAGTTTCAACGCATCAAAATAGAGGAGCAATTTATCTTTCAATGAAAGAGAGGAATAGAATAAACAACTAATGATGAATACTTAACTTTTGTAGGTTGTCTCTTCAAGAACGTAAGACAACAATGTCAAAACAGTGATCCCACCAGCATGAAGGATAACAACAGTTCAGGAGTAAAGACATCTCAAAAATGGAGAAGTCATAACCAAAAGCCAAAATTACAGTTCGGCCGAACAAAATTAATGCTTTTGGTCTTTACTCTATTCTGTTTTCACAATAATAAGCAAAGAATGGCAACTGTAATCACTAAATTTTGGTGCACCTAAAATTGAAATCCAAATATCCAAAAAAAAAAAATGCGTCATTTACAATTTTTTACAAATCACTCCATAATTAAAGCCTTCCAAAACTCATTTACATTAGGCCCAAACTATTACCCAGCCCATATACTTAACATATTCTGAAAACCCTAATACACCAGAAAACTATAGCCGCCAATAACCATTATGCTTCTACCGCCGCTGTCTTCATCAACGACTACCGTCGTCACCAGTGGTCACCGCCGTCTCCATGCACGAAAGTAGCTATCGACACCTCCATCAACTCTGAGGAAAACCCTAAACCAAACACCAAAATAAACCATATCCTAAAAAGACAACCCTAAGTCAGAACCCAAAATTCAACCCTAAACCTAATAACCTAATCAGCCACCAAATCCAACAACCCCATAGCAAAATCACCCTAGGCTGACAAACCCCACAAAATCCGGGGACTTTAATGAAGCTTGACCAAACCAAAGCTTGATTCCTCTATATATCTGGATCTATAACAACAACGCAGGGGGGGCTTTTCATGCATAAAAAATTAGACCGAAAAAGGGATCGGATGAAGGATTTTAGAGACTGAAAACAAAAAAATAGAGAGAAACCTTAGGAAACTTACTGATTTAGGGGTTCTTTTCTTGAATCTGAGGGCTTGGGATTTTGTAACAAAGAGCTTTGAATCAGGTTTGTTGGTTTGAGAGAGGCGCCGAGAGCTGCCCAAACGTCTTCCAACATTTAGAGCGGCGCTCCTGTGAGGTTTGGTCATCGATAAACGACCATGGGTAGCGTTGTGCTTCTGCCGAGAGAGAATATTTCTAAATGTACCTTGTTTTGAAAACAAATGGAAATAAAGTACTTTCCCTTTTTTCAATCTTTTTCCCCTTTTTACATTTGATTAGTACGAATCTCAAGGTTTTTATTTCCCTTAAATCTATGGATATGTGCTCTAATTCGTCTTCCTTTTTTCTCTCATGTATTTATTTGATTTTCCCCTTATTTATATATATATATATATTATATGTGTGTGTGGACAGATTCTTTATATATATATATATATATATATATATATATATATAATAGTTTTTTTATACCATATAGCATATGTATAGTTATATATATCCCGTATAGGATAGTTACTATGTATATACTTTATATTATTATCTTTTATATTTTATTTATATGCATCATATATTTTTCTTGATTATTATATTGTATTCTGATATATAAACTGTTAATACAGTGCCCTTTTATTCGAGGATAAGCTTGGTTTAGTACCAGACGCATTGGTGGTGGTTTTCGTTTATTCTCGAATAATGAGGTCTTTAGAATTAACTCACATTTATACATGGATCTTAAATTAAACTAAATTTAAACTCACAATTTCTAATATTAATGCAACTCGTAATCGACTAGGTACCGATTTAGGTGTCCGTTCTACCTAAACCAAGTGGTCGGTGTCAACTCCACTATTTTCCACCTTTTCCCATCGTTTTTCAAATATTCTTTTCAAACATCAAACTACAGTTCTTCCAAGTAACCTTGGGAGAAATTTTCAAATTTAGTCGCTACAATGTTGTTTTCCTGTTGCAGGCATTTGAATCACTCAACCCATGACAGTTTCTTTCTAGTTTGTGTTTGATAATCGTTCTTCTTTTAATATTTTAAATTCAATGATGAATATTTTCGAGTGGGGAAATGATATTTACAAAAGAATTGATATTTGAAATTATGGGTTGCTTCTGTGATCAGAGTGTGACTCTTTGAATCTATTAAATCTTTTAGTTCGGGTCTAGACGCTACAATATAGCCTAACCCAACATTACTTTAGAGCAAGAACTAGCAGCAAAAATGATTTTAATATTGAGATGTAAACATTACTTTAGAGCAGATTTTAGACTGTTCGTAATAGCAAATAAGGTTATCGACCATAGAAGAAGATTGAGGTTGAATGGAGTTGTTATTAAAGCTGATTTCTATAAAGCCTACGATTCAATTGACTGGAATTTCTTATTCTTCATCATGAGTAAAATGGGTTTCAGTTCATTGTGGTGCCAATTGATCTATACTTGTGTTTCCACTGCCTGCATTTCAGTGTTGGTGAATGGTTCTTCCACCTTCCCTTTCTCTATTAGCTGTGGGTTAAGACAAGGGTGCCCTTTATCACCGTTGCTTTTTAATATTGTTGCGGAAGCTCTCAGTTCCTTTATTTCCAAAGCTGTTTCCCAGGGACTTTTCAGTGGCTTCAGAATCGGCCAAAATCAAGTGGAAGTCTCGCATCTTCAATTCGCGGATGACTTAATTCTCTTCTGCGATGCTAGTAAATTTCAAATTAGGAACATTGTGAGATTATTAAGAGGTTTTAAATTTGCTTTGGGGCTCAAACTTAATCTCAGAAAAACAAAGCTGCTTGGGATCAACTTGGAGGACTCAGTGGTCAAGAATTGGGCTTCCTTTCTTCATTGTCAAAGTGATCAATTCCCGACTTCATACCTTGGCCTCATGTTGGGAACCAATAAAAATTCTGTACAAATTTGGTATCCGGTAGTTGCCCAAGTCAAAAAAAATTGTCAGGTTGAAAGTCTAAAATGCTATCTTTTGGTGGTCGAATTACGTTAGTCAAGCTAGTGCTCTCTAATTTGCCCATCTAGTTCATTTCTATGTTCCCTATGCTTGCTTCAATTAGTTCTCCCCTTTCCAAATTGGTGGCCAAGCTCCTGTAGGGTTCTTTAGATCATCGATCCATTCATTGGATCAGTTGGAAAACCATTTGTTTGCTTGTATCGTGTAGAGGCCTTGGACTGGTAGATTTCAAGCTAAAGAATAGGGCTTTACTCAACAAGTGGATTTGGAGGTATGGTACTGAATCTAAAAGCTTCTAGAGGAAGATTATTGCTGCTAAATATAAAGGTAACTCAAAGTCCCTTTTACCTTCTAATGTGAAACCATGTAATAAATCATGGATTTGGCGAAATATTATTTCGCCTCTTGCAAATCAATATGATGTGCTTGTTAGCAATATAAGGGTTTCAGTGGGCGATGGTAAGCGTGTCTTATTCTGGACTGGTTTGTGGGTTGGGGATTTACCACTAAAAGTCGTTTTTCCTAGAATTTTTGCTCTCGCTTCTTTGAAATCTGGTGTGGTAGCCGATTTTGGGACCTTTATCAATGGTATTTGGCAATGGATTATTAACATCCGCAGAAGGCTATTTAGTTGGGAAATCGACGTTTGGGAGGCTTTCTTAAATACCATCAACTGTGTTTGTCCTCGATCGACCGAAACTGACAGTTTACGATGAAGCGGATCCTCTAATGGTCTTTATAGTGCAAATTATTTTTGTGCTCTAAATAGTGATCATGATTTCCTTGGGGATGTGGTCTGAAATCTAGTTTGGGCGAAACTTGCACCTCCCAAGGTCGAAGCTTTTGTGTGGAAAGTTCTTCATGGTAGGATTCTTACCAAATCTGAATTGTTTAAATGCAGATTATTGAATCATCATTTTTTATTATGATCTTTTTGCTCAGCCGATGTTGTAACTGTTGACCATTTGTTTTGTCACTACTTATTCATTTGAAATGTGTGGCAATGTTGGTTCTGCTTGTGGGGTATATCTTTTGTGATTCCAATTAATGTAAAAGCTCTCTTGCAACAGTGGTTTTCGACATATAGCTCTTTCAAATCTCTTATGGAATGGAAGTTACGCTTCTTTTGCTTTATTTGGTCAATTTGGTTACACAAAAATGAAGTGATCTTCAAAGGAGTCAAGCCTGATGAGAATCAGATGTTTGATTTGTTTATTATTCATCTTAGTTGGTGGTCTAAGGCTAAGTGGCCACATGCCCTTATTTCAATTAACGACTTGGTCTGAGATCCCTTTGCCTTGAGGCTAATTGACTTTAATTCTCCTATCTCCTTCTCTGGTGGTTGGCCAAAACCCCCAGTGGACTCCTTAAAATTCAACATTGATGGTGCTGTGATTGTGGGATTCAGAAAAGCCGGTATTGGTGGTATTCTGCGAAATTGTCAAAACAAGTCTCTTATTATGTTTTCTAAGGTTGCAGGCTTTATAGATGCAACGACTGCTGAATTGCTTGCTGTTAAAGAGGCGAGCCAGATGTTTCGAGCTTCAATTTGGTTTAAGCCTTTCAAATTGATCATTAAAGGTGATTGTATTTTGGTGGCATATTGGCTTACAAATCCCGCAAAAACTCATGCACCATTTAAGGACCATGTGTCGGCAGGGTCGTCTCGAATATTTTTGGAGCCCTTAGCGAAAATTAAAAATTAAGCTCCTATAAAACAAAAATATAGTCTATCTATTTGAACTTTTAATTTAAAATTTTATTAATTATTAATAAAAACACAATTATACTCTTTTAACACATTATTTTTCATTGTTTTGTTAAGAAACCACCTTAAATACAATTAAAACAATAAATGGAAACTACTAACTTAAAAGATTGTCACTTGAAAAAACTCTTCCTCCGGGCATTCTTTGATGCAAATTCATCAATCAAATCCTCATAAGCAATTTCATTCAAAACATCATTCTCAATCGCCACCAAAGCTAGTCCATTTAACCTTTCATGTGACATAGAACTACGCAAGTAAGATTTGAGTAAGTTTAACTTTGAAAAACTTCTTTCGGTTGTTGCAACTGTCACAAGAATATTTAAAAATATCCTACATGCAATAATTGTATTGGGAAAACAATCATCATGTTTCAAAAAATTTAAAATATCAAGAGCCCCAACTTTTCTTTGGGCAAAAATTCTTGGAGTAAATTCAACTCAACATATAAGTCATAACCACAAATATCACATTTATCATTATTCTTAAGTGCATCTTTCAAAGGGCTACAATAAGACTTTAAACTTGAATCATCTAGTGAAAGCAATTTATCTGAACAAAATAGAAAACCAAACATTTTATCGTATTGTTCAAACCTCCTATCAAGTGAGACAATTGCTTGATCAATGATGCAATTAAAATAATTAATTTTAAAAGACTCACATGCACATTGTGAACTCTCATCATCTAAATTCTCATCAAACTATCTTTTTCTTTTGATTTGACGCCTTTGAGGAAAAACTAGATCAATTTTCATATCAATTGCAAGTTTCTTAACAACTTCAACAACATTAGAAAATTCATTCTCTATACTCCTTAAAATATAAAATCAAAATTTTCACACTTTCAATAGCAATAGAAACAATCATATCTTTCGATTGTAATTTTCTACTAACTAATTTGACAGCATATAATAAATCATACCAAATGACAGTAGCTACTATAAACTCAAAATCACCAAGTTCATTATCGGCTAAAGATTTAGCTTCATTTCTTATTTTAGAATCTTTATCACTTTCAGCAACTTCAAGCAAAGCTTCTCTTATATCCGATATCTGAAATCTTATTGCTTTTACACTATCAACACGACTCTCCCAACGAGTAGAAGACAATGATTTAAGAGTTAAGTCTTTCACGTTTTTCTTTAAAATTTGGCATCTCTTTGTAGAATTTGCAAATATAGTGTAAATACATTCAAGAACACCAAAAAATCTCTAGCTTTTCTAGAATTATTGGCTATGTCACACAACATTAAATTAAGGCTATGGGCACCACAAGGAATGTAAAAAGCTCTAGGATTTAATTCTAAAAGTTTTCTTTACACTCATTGATTTTTTCCTTTCATATTTGACCCATTATCATAGCTTTGTCCACGCACATCATCTAAATCAAGTTCAAGAACATTTAATTCATGTAAGAAAGCATCAAAAAGTCCTTGCCCAGTTGTGTCATTCACATTCAAAAATCCTAAAAATGATTCTTTTATGCTAACACAATCAGAAAAGCATCCATATATCTTAAAATTAAAGATATTTGCTCTTGATGACTAATATTGGGAGTACAATCAAGTATCACAGAAAAATACTTAGCCTCTTTCATTTTCTTAACAATTGCAAATTTAATTGCACAAGCAAGCAAAAGAATCAACTCATTTTGAATGATGTGACCAAGGTATTGAACATGAATCTCATCACTAGTAATGCGACAAACATGCTCTTGAATAATAGAATCAAATTCAGCTAACATTTCAATTAATCCCAAGAAATTTCCATTGCTATTTTGATGCAATTTTTCATTTGTACCATGAAATGCAAGACTATGCTTTCCAAGAAACTTCACAATTGAGATAATTCTTAACAAGATATTTTTCTAATGTTCTTTCTCTTTATCAAGTTGCTTTTGAGCTGCTTTGTCAATAGTTACGTTCTTTTGAAGTCTTAAACGCAAATCATACTAAGTGGTCATATTTTGTACATGTTCCATACTGGTTTCATTTTCTTTGATTCTAATACAAAGGTGTGTCCAATCACTATAACCCTTATTTGCTAATTGGCCTTTACCACACCCTTTCCTAAATAATTTACAACAAAAGAAAAAAACTCTATCAAGTTCTTTTGAGTATACAAGCCAATCTCTATCACATTTTTTTCCATTCGGCAGTACTCCAGTATAGATTGAGGCAGAAAATTGTCTCCCAATTTGATCTTTAACACCTTTCAGAACAGATAAATCTCTTTTAGGACCCTTTATTGCTAAAATATCAATTGTTTGGGAATTTAAAGCATCCCAATTTCTTGAATCAAATATGTTAAAGTTATGACATATAATATCACCAAAAACATCAACATTATTTGCATTATCAACCTCAATATCAACATGCTCAACATTAGAAGGACCAACATCATCATTAAAGACATTATTTTCGTTTACAAGCGCATCTTCATTTTTATCATCTAAACACACATCTTCATCAATATTAGCATTATTATCATTGACATTATCAGTATTAGAATCACCAACATTTTCATTTTCAGACACTTGTGATTCTTTGATAAAAAAATTTATCAAGTGATCCTCTTTGAGATTAGGTTATTTCATCTATTCTTTTTTTTTCTTTTTACGTTTTTCTCATCCAGTGTCATATTTTCTTTTATGAAACATAGTTAGATAATTAAAAATAGCAAGTAAAAACTAAAAATTCAAGAAAAAAGTTAAAATTGTAATTAAAAAGGTAAGAGTAAGAGCAATACAACCTGATTTTTGAGCCAAATAATTTCAGAAATTAAAGGAGATTGATCTGGTTCTTCCGAGAATAAGAGATTGAGGTGTTGATTTGCAGCAAGTGCATCAAAGACAACGATAACTCAAACTTGAAAAGATAACTTTTTCCCTTTTCTTGAATAATTTTAGTGTGGATATACTATTTTTTGAGGTGATCACTCTTACTATTTTTTTGAATATTCAATTAATAGAGATTAAATAGAAATGGAATGTATTGGAATTTAAAATATTTTAAGGCCAATATCAGTTATATTACCGTTTATTTACTTTTTTAGGCGATTTGAATTATTCTTTCTCGCATTTAATATTGTGCCGTTTGTTTAGAATTAAGTGTTCCTTATTTGTTCTTAATATATTTTTTTTGAATATTCAATTAATAAAGATTAAATAGAAATGGAACGCATTGGAATTTAAAATATTTTAAAGCCAATATCAATTATATTACCGTTTATTTACTTTTCTAGGCGATTTGAATTATTCTTTCTTACATTTAATATTGTGCCGTTTGTTTAGAATTAAGTGTTCCTTATTTGTTTTCAATGAGCTTTATGAATTTTATATTTTAAAATTCTTATGTATTATAAATATCTGACCACAAATAATAAAAGCAATAAAGTCAATGAATGATGAGGTCTATTAATAAAGTGGGGCCCATATTATAAAAAGAATTGTCAAACAAATGTCAATTCCTTTATTGCCGTTTGAATTGCCTTAAACCTATACAATTGAAACATGAAACTTTAGCTATTTTAGGAAGCCCTATGACAGTGGGGGCCTTGAGCAAGCGCTTAGGGCGCTCTTGCAGTGTCTAAGCCTATGCGATGGAGCGGACTGGTGCATATATGTTATTTTTAGAGACTGAAACTCAACAGCTGATACTTTGACTAAACAAGGGATCACCAGATTTTCCCCGTTGATATGGATAGATTCAGGTTAGTTGGGAGAGTCCTTCCCTTGGTGCTCATAACTGTGGATGTGTAATGTATTATATTGGTGAGGGATCTGGCCAAAAAGTAGATGTCAGTGTCTAGTTTGAATCCCGTAGGATTGTATGATTAAGGTGTTGCTCTTTGCAGTGTATTGAACCCTTTAACATTCTCATTTTGTACTCTTTTTTTCGTACAATTAAAATATAGAAAAGTTTTTTAATGAGACAAATATCAATATTTTTTTCTCGAATAAATTATGACTTTAAAAAAAATTAAATTGGAGATCTTTGACTAAATTGCAACCAATATTAATCCTGGAGGCAAGTCAAATGTAGAGTTTTCAAGCATGTTCCCCACTATTATGCCATATCTATTCCTAGGATTTTCAATTTTAATCGAACGGGTAGAGCTACTTAGCTCAAATGTCTGCCTTTTTTTTAATTATCAATATTCAATTGATTAGTCAATCAATTAAATTTAAATACTATAAAAATTTTATTTTAAAAATATTTTTTAAACTTAATTTATTTTATTCACACCATTAGAATATTTTTTTTGAATAGCATTGGAATATTTTTAAAAACAAATCACTTTCTGAAATTATTTTTTATTAATGTATCATATTTTGAAAAGGTAATGGATAACATTATTTTAGTTGATTTGCAACTAAAAGAACGACATGGTGGCTTAGTTTAAAGTATATTTTTTATAGACAGTTTGTTGACAATTCAAAGACATTAGTTTTTCCCATTTTCCAACTGATTGAGACATTGAAAACCTAACCATTTTCTTATAAACATAAGTTGAGACTAATCAGGCAAGTCCCCAACTACCGGAAAATTATTATCTGAGTTTGGCTCACCACTATCGGCTGTTATCACAATTAAATCAGAATTAACTACGATTAATGAAAATATCGTAGTTATCTATGGTCTCATCCAATGAAGGTGTAATTACTTAAAAGTTACACTAAAATAAATAAATTTTATTAGATGAACCATAAATGACGTGATGAGCCGAATCCATCTAATAATTTCTGCAATCTACCCGAAGGATGCGAAAACTTGTATAAATTGTTAGAACCAAATCATAAATTAATGCGGAAGTGTATCTGAATTAATCAATAGATGAAAACCTTGAATCCTTTGATGAAAATCGCCTAAAAGGCAGTTGTGATCTTCCAAGAAGATATGTTAGCCCTTGTCGTAAAAACTCTCTGACGGGGACAAGAGTAATACAAGTTAACCTATTTCTTAGGAACCACTACCTCTTTAATTGTTGATTTAATAAATCAACTATTAAGTATTTATAACTCCGCCCTCATTGAATTATAAATACATCTTATGGTATCTACACTTTTATTTCCATGACACTTTAATACCCATGACACGACTGACATAATTGGTCACTTAATTTTGTGTCATACTTTATAATAGCATCATACATTTTATATATGTGCCCACAATTACGGATTTTAATCCAACAATCTCCCACTTGGGCAACATATGTTTCCTGACAAATGTACAATCTTATGAGTTCAAAATTGCTATTATATAATAGGTATTCTATAACAATCTCGTCCATGAACTATACCCATATAGGATCAAAGCAGCTTTTGTCGTATCAATCATGACTAGACCCATCAATGTTCACATATACAAATATAGTCAAATGACATAGATCAATCATGGATGCGTAACATGGAAAATTACATGGAATGTGAACCGTACATGTCTATTTTCAACTGGTCCTCCTAAACCTTAGTGCGATCAAACTTTACTAAATTCAGAGTGTGCATAAACTAAAAGAACTTTATTTCTACAGAAAATAATCTTAAAATAACTTTAAACGGAAGTAACTGAAATTGTGTCTAAACCAAATGAGCATTTTTCAAAATTACAAACTCCCACTAAAACTGAACATCCTTAAATAATATTACACCCACATGAGTAGTGTGCTCATGAAAGACCTAGGGTGACAGTTTCTCAATATGCGCACAATTATGGAGTTTATACCAACATGCTATATAGACACACAACCACTATAATTTCTTTAACAACTAGAAACTTAATAATTATGTGCTTCAAATTTGAAGTGTTCATATTGTTTATAGAATAAATGAATGCATATTTATTGTCACAAAATAACTAAAGTGGTCTTTCTATTCAATCTATAATTAGTAGCTCATGTGACAAAATTCTTTTGCATCATTATTCTAATAGAATCGAAGTCTGTAAACTTGATGATCTCTAACTTACTAGAACTTCGATATGTGAGCATGAAATTCTTGTTCTCTAAATATATCTCATAACTCTATTAGCTGCTATCCAATAGTCCATACTAGATTTTCTTAAATATCTGTCTAACATTCCAACAATGTACGCAATATCCGAACGCATACATACTTGAACATAAATTATATTCTCAATAGCTTATGCATATGGAATCATTTATATTTTTTAAATTTCAAGGTTACTTTTAGGGAATTGAATAAGACAAAATTTGTCTTCTTTAGCAATATAAGTATCACTTGGTTTACTCCCACTGAACTTGTAGTATATACAATTGTCAACCAAATTTCTCTCAAAACCGAATGAGATAATCAATATGAAATTTATAATTTCATTAATGAGAGTCCTACTTAAGCTCATAGATGGATTTCTTTAATTTACATATCATTGATATTGTATCATAAGACACAACTCTATGATTGCACCATATAAATAGTTTTTTTCAATGTCGCTATTGAAAAAGACAAGCTTAACATTCATATTATGTAGCTCAAGATTAAAATAAGCAACAAGCGTCATGATTATCCTGAAAGAGTCTTTCAATGAAACTGAAGAGAAAGTCTCTACAAAATTAATATCTTCTTTTAGAGTGTATCCTTTAAATACAAGACATAGCTTATACTTATCCACATTATCATTTGCATCCCTCTTGGTTTTAAATATCCATTTACAACCAATTGGTTTGCACCTCAAAGTAATGAGGCAAGTTCCTAAACTTTATTGTCTTGCATAAAATTATACTCTTCTTGAATGACATCAGTCCATTTTTGAGAGTTAAAAATTTTATGATTTGATGAAAAATGATTAGGTCATTTTCTATCATTCCATTGTTACGTTATTTTCTTGAAGAAATACAATATAATAATCTAGAATAGTATTTCATCTTCCTCCCGTGGACCTCTTCAATGACACTTTTTTAGGTTCTTGAGTTTGTTCTTCTGAAACAATTACCTTATCTTGAATGTGAGTTACTCAACATTGTCTTGTTGAGGTACTTTATTCACTTCTTGATTAATAATAGGTGTGAAAACCTAAAAATCATCAAAAGTGATAGTAAGAATTAGATTATAATCTAATTCCTCCTCAATAGCAATGTATCTAACCTTACTCCTCCCTCCAAACTCAACATCCTAAAAAACTTATAGATCTCTCCTTAAATAATTTATAATTGTGGGATTATAAAACTTACAGCCTATGAATCACTCAAAATAACCGAAGTAGTTGCTTACTTTTGAAGTTAAATAATTTCACATATGTCCTAACTTATACAAAATAATCAACACTTTGTAACTTATTGTTGTTCCTTTTAACTAGGACTTTTAGCAACTTTATTCCAATATTTTCTTTTATTGCCCTTGTTCTTAGAGACACTAACTAAATGAGCACTAACCAAATAAGTACTTTTACACTTATAATGCTTCAACTTTTCTTCCTGTTGAACACAATGAGAAATGAGCCCAATTAGAGTCCATTTCTCCTTTTTGGCAGTTATAACTAATTTTTGAATTGGTTAAACTATATAGGAAGCAGCACCAAAATCATAAGAACAAACAATTGTTAGAGAGTTTGATCTTATGTGCCTTAGATTTTGAAGCAATATTAAGAATTTTCATAATCTACTCCCTCACATTTCCTTGACACTTATACTTCAGAGACATCAAAGAAGGCATAAGTGGTGCCATCTTAACCTTAATGTTTTGGGTAAAACATTTCTTAATTTCGTCAAGGAAAAACTTAGTATGAGTAATCTCTTTAGATTTGTGCTCCTAAAGACTTATAGAATGTTGTTCTTTATGATCATTAGACTCTTGCAGTTTGAACAATTTCACCTTACAAAATTCCTTTTATGGGTGCTTACCGTAGTGAGAGGTGCAAATTGTTCTTCTCTTAGTGCGAAGTCTATGTTCATACAACCAAATATTATAGGTAAGTGTCTTTTCTATTCATTGAAATTAGTTTCACTAAACATGAGTGTAGAATGTATTTAACAGATATTATGACACCAAAAGATAAATTACTTAAATATATAATAAAAATAAATAAATAAAATAAAAACAAGCTCACATAAATATTCATAAGTAAACAATAAATTTAAAATAATGGCTAGTTCCCCTCAAAATACCAAGCACAACATTAATATCAAGTCTTTGGATAGTAATATTAACTGTAAGCGGTACTCTTGTGTAGCAATCAAACATTGACAATAAACTATGTCAAACAATAGATTAATCTTTGGACTAACGTATTGCTCACATAAAATACCTTATAATTGCCACACATTTATCGCCACAGTTGTCATTGTAATTCTATCAAATATTAACTTTCCTTTGGACCAATTAATAAACGCATGAATTACAAAACTCATAATTATCTTAATATTTTAAATAAACTAATCTACACAAAAGTGGTCACTTTGGTAACATTATGTTTCAACTAATCCATTAAAATATTAGACATTCGAAGCCAAAATATGAATTTAATTGTTTCACAATATTTGTCTTAATTTTATCTTTCAATCAAACTACAAGATAACCAAAATAATAATAAATTTGAATAAAGGTAAAGCACATATCAAGATACCGGACACTCCATTAATATTCATCTTTAGACAAAACATTAACTTGCAAGTGATATATTGGTACAGTAATCAAACATTGATAAAAAAGAACATGTCAAACAGAAATCTTTCTTTGGGCCGATTTATTGCTCACATATAAAACTGAATAATTATCATAGTTGCACACGTAATAATGTTAATTATTAACCTTCCTTTGGGCCGATTAATACTAACACAATCCGACTTACATGCACAAAACCTTCTATTTTTTAAAATAAAATAATTTACACAATAGAGGTCACTTTGGTAACTTAATGTTTTAATTAATTTATCTCAAAATATATAATATAAATATACCGATATCCAAATTAAAAATTTTGTAATAGTCAAAACTAAAATTTCTGATAACACTTAAGTTTCCGAAATAACTCAAAATAAGGTTGTCTGAATGGGGCTATTAGAAATTGAAAAACTTAACTCTTTGACTGTTTCTTAAAAATATCTTAAACCTTAAACATGCATTTACCAAAATCAAAGTCGAATTCAAAATATTCAACCTTTAATTAAAAGCCAAAATAAAAAGTATCGTACAAATAAGTAATTCATATAATGATCACATAAAACTTTAATATATTCGTAATAACCTAACGATCAAAATTGAAAATTGTAATCAAACTGAATCAAATATGAATTCCATAAGATTAATGTCATGCTTTCCAAAACCAAAACCAAAACCAAAATCAAATATATCAATGTCAAACATAAACAAAATAGTGATTAAAGTAATTACATTATGTAACTTGCACAATTTATCCAAATTGTAGCTATATAAACCGTAATCCATAACTGAATTTTATTCCAAATTCAATACTGAAATTATATAATCCAAAGTATATATCCTTCAATTGAAGCTAAGGACCCATGCCTTTTTTATTGACTGAAAACCTAAAATTAACTTAGACCTCATTTTTAGTGTATATTATTTAAAATAAAATAATAAAAGTCTGGACTGAATTACAGAAGATAGAAACTATTTGGCATTAAATCTGAATTGCAAGAAACTAGTATAGACTGAACTGAATGAATTGAGAGTACGATGATTAAGGGTGTAATTATCCCTTTCCTTAAAATAGGGCACACATGCGTCTGTAGATTGTAACCTCCTTTTATCTCAATCAAATGTTTATTTAAGAAGCGTAAGAAGCCGTCAATACTAATGGATTTCAACTCCAAAAATTCTTAAAACCGATTACCAGCGATCGAAATCTTAAACCGAATGCATAACTATATTATAAATCAAAGAATGCAATCATATCGATTGCCAGATATTCTTGTAATAATTATCGCCATAAAACCCTAAAATCTTCATTCGTAATAGATTAAAATTTAAAATTTCAACACCCATATTTAATCCAAATGCCAAACCAAAATATTAGATTCATCAAATTATACAAATGAATCAATCCAAAGTAATAAAAAATAAATTCATTCTCAATGATTCAACATGACGAGACTCTGATGCCACTTGTTAGAACTAAATCATAAATTAATATGAAATCTAAACTCAAGATCTATCATGTCAAATCATCAAGAATAATAAACTGAATGCGGAAGCGTACCTGAATTAATCAATAGATGAAAATCTTGAATCTTTTAATGAAGATTACCTAAAAGGTGGTTGTGATCTTCCAAGAAGATATGTTAGCCCTTGCCGTAAAAACTCTCTGACGGGGACAAGAGTAATACAAGCTAACTTATTTCTTGGGAACCACTACATTTTTATATAGTTTATTTAATAAATCAACTATTAAGTATTTATAATTCTGCCCCTCATTGAATTATAAATACATTTTATGGTATCTACACTTTTATTTCCATGACACTTTAATATCCATGACACGACTAACATAATTGGTCACTTAATTTTGTATTATACTTTATAATAATATCACATATTTAATATATGTGCCCACAATTATAAATTTTAATCTAATAATAAGTAAAAAAGGACCATAGCTGAGATGTTAGTTCCGGTGTCTGATTAACCCGGCATGAAAAAGAGAAAAAAGAAGACATGAAAAGATTTGTGGACAATGTTTTCAACGACACAGTACTGTGTCTAGGAAAAGAGTTTGTGGTGCATGTGGTCCTTTTTTTTTGAATTATTGAGCATATAGCTAATAGCTTAGCATCTTTATGTCAAAGATCACCCTACGAAAACAATAAAGGTAAAAATGTCCACTCAAAGTTTGATTTAATTTGGGCCGTAAATTTCAAAAGTCGTGCCAAAAATGATGTATGTGTATGCATTTATTTGAACAATATATATATATGTATATGCATTTATCTTCTACTTTTCTTGTTCATTTTCTTTATGCATCAAAATTTAACATGTGTTATTCTTTTTATTTCATTAAACTTATATTTTATTGATTTTTTTTTATATTTTTAAACTTTAACTATAATTATTTTAAATAATTTGAATAATTAAATTTTACAAAATACACATCTAAAACTGATATAATTGAAGATTTTTAAAATATATTTTTCTTTCATATTTTAACACCACTAAAATTTAAATGAAAAGAAGTTAATATTAAAATAATAGAAAAATAATTTTAATAAAACACGAGGAGTATATCCTTATTTTTTATCTATAAAATTTGAAGCTGCCATTTTATTGATTGATTCACGTTTAGATTAATATTGGCATACTATCAAAAAGGCATAGTGTCAAAAAATACATATAACGTTTGATTGAATATTTATTTTGGTCCTTATCTTTTTAACGATTTTAGCTCTTAATGTTTTATTTTGGGTCAAAATGACTCCTTCGTGGATGAAAACTGTCAGCCAACTTGCAATAAATAATTTGAAATGACTTGACAGAGCGACACATCATCAAAAATATAATTTTATATTTTATACAATTTTATAAAATTATTTTTTTAACTGGTGTGTTATTCTATAAAGTCAACATATATTTTATATAACACCGCTATGTCAGTGTGCACTGCCATATAGTTTGTCATGTCATTTAAAGTAATTTAATGTTAGTTGACTAATAATTTTCAGTCACGGAATGTCTATTTTGATTCAAAATAAAATGTTGAGGGTTAAAATAGTTAAAAATATGTGTCAAAATGATTATTCAGCCAAACGTTATAGGCATTTTTTGGCATTATGCCCCTAATGTTTGAACTACGTAGTCACTTTGTCACACAATTTTTCTTTTGAAGAATTTAACTCTCAATGTTTCATTTTTAGGCCAAAACGACCCATCCGTAGATGAAAATTGTTAGTCAACTAACAATAAATAGCTTGAAATGACATGACAAACTTACATGGCAGTATACACTGACATATCAATATTATATAGATAAGGGTGTTAATTTGACAAAATGATACACCGGCATAAAAATAATTTTATACAATTATTTCAAGTTGTTAATGATAGTTGATCAACACTTTTCATCTATATATGGGTCATTTTAACCCAAAATAAAACATTAAGAATTAAAGTATTTTAGAAAAAAAGGACCTAAGTGACTTTCTAGTTAAATATTAGAATCAATTTTCTTTAACATTATACCATTAATATTTTAATTTTGTTGAATGTTATTATCGTTTCTGTAAGAGAACTCGAAGAACCTATTGTGCTATTAGCTGGTATCGAAAATATAACATAAATAGAAAATTATTTAATCGCTCAAGCTATAGTGTATTAGCAAATGATTTTATTGTAATTCCGATTGATATTGAATTTTGAATGTGATCTTTAACTTACGTTTGGTTCACGGAATGTAATATTATTCTTGAGAATTTCTAAAATAATTCATTATTTGACATATTACTAGGAATGTTATATTACTTTGTTTAGTTTGTTTGATATGAATGTAAAATTAAAGTGTTTGATTAATGGATTATAAGATAATTATACTTGTGATATATTTCTCTTTAACTAGTCAAACTTTCAATATTAAAATAAAAATATTTGCATGAAAATTCATAAGAAACATATTTTTTATTATTTTTAAATTATATATGTTTCTTTTATAAAGTTCTTTCACAAATAATTTGAATACAATTTTTAATGTTATAGTACATTAACTATTTTTGATTTATTATAATTATATATTTGAAAAATACAGAAAAAACAAATTAATAAATTTCTATAATAATCATCACATTTACTACTAAATCAAATATACTAATAACTAACTATAAATATTATATTTATATATTTTATTACTCAAGTTACATTATTTTTAAAATTTCTTTAAAATCTTAAATTTCAAACAAAATTTGTAATGTGATTTAAAATTAAATAATACATATTTTTATCATATAAATAAAAAATATTATTTTTAGAGAAGGAATTATATTAAAAATTATTTCTAATATTTATTATTATTTTTTAATGATGAGTGTGGTTTATATATTTTATTATGCAACAATTTAGGTTAGATAAGAAATTTTTTTAACATATCAAAAAAAATATTGTTAGAGAAATAGAAAATAATGATTTATTTGAATACACAATATTATTTCAAGGGTATTTTAGTTTAAAGTGATGGGAATTGTCTAATACCTAAGAATATTTGAGGAAAAGAAACTACTATTGAGAATATAGTATTATCCCCTTTAGAGAATTCTCCAAAACCAAACATAAATATAGTAATGATCTTTTCTTCAAATCAAACAACCCCTAAACATCTTTTTCTTTGCCAGGGACGAAGCTATTCATATAATAAAAAAGGGGATAAGGGGCTATGCCTCCTCAAATGTTTTGATACAACAAAAATTTAAGTCGTTTTTTGTTATCTGTTCGATTTCCTAAAGTATTGCTATGACTAATTCAGATTCACTTATATTGCACACCTTACTTTCGTCGGTGAGTCTTTTGGTGTAAATTTTCTGCATACACAATGTCTCGAACTTGAGATATGCTTAATTGATACTAAGCTACTTACTACTTAGATCAATTCTCGTTGGTAATGTTAGGAATTTGGTATGCGACAAAATAACCAAAGTGATAACAACATGGACCAAGACACGCACATGTGACAAGAAACGAATAATCCACTATCAACGTAGAGAACACGAAGAGTACAAATACATGATAACCCATGTAATCTCAAAACCTGATGTACAAATCCAATGAACCCGGTGGAACCAAAACACTCTTCCCAACATGCCTACAATACCCATTTCTACAACGTAGTTACAATAGTTGTAGAGAACCTAATAGTGATTACATTTTTCTTGAGAACAATTCTCTCTATCTCTCATTCTCTCATAATTCAAAAGGTTAAACCTAGTCTATATTTATAGACCCAAATATTTGGTCACCAAGAAACCTTATTCAATAAGATCTCTTACCTAAAATGGATATTTACTCATTAAAGTAAAACCTAATTACCAATTAATCTTCAACCACTAAAATTACAATAAAGCTCAATTACCAATTAGAATTTAAGTCAAAATATAATAAATAAAAATTTAGGTCATTTTAGTTTAAAAATTAATAAAATAAAAATTTTATTCCTCTCAATTTTTAAATTTAAATATTTAATAAATTTTACCATTTTGATATTTGATCTTAACACCACTTCTATCTTTTTGTCTTTTGTCAAAAAAAAATTCAAAGCCCTACCTTATGTTGAATTTCTCAATTATTTAAGGCATATCCATCAACAATTTATATGAATGCAACCATAGTTTTTTTTTTTTTACTGAAAAACCAGACAATCGTAAATCGTAATAAATGATTCGATTGCGTGCAAACTGCAGGATTCAAGCATTTGCTTGTAATATATAAAAAAATCTTGTCCTTGATTGAATTTTGAAGTGATGGAAAAGATTGGAGTTCAATCAAACAATCAATGGTGAAATAATTGATGCAAACATGGAGTTCTGTTGGAGCATCCGATTTTCCTTCTTCTATTTTCTTTTGGGCCCTTAGAGTAAAAACCCACCCTGATAAACAATAATTAACCTAGATTTGAAAAAAAATTAAAAAGGAGGAAGATGGATTGATGTAATGCAAACGTAAAAAAAAAGAAAAAAGAAGCAAATTGTGAGTCAGTACAAAGAAAAGCCACACCAGCATCAAAGCATGAACCTAGGAGAATTAATGCAGAAAGATGCAGAGAAAAGAAGAAGAAAAGTGTGATACATAGACCATACGAACAGGATGGGCCAAAAGATGTTAATAGGACACTCCTACATTTAGAAATTTTAAATTTTCATATATTTTTAAAAGTCGCTTTTTATAATATTAATTTAATTTTATATTTTATAAAATTTTAAATTTTTTATAATTATTTTAAGTATATTTATATTTGTTCGTCACTAAAATTAATGTTTCAGAGGGTCCGAGTTTGTAGGTATTGTCGGTGTATTATTAGCTTTGCATGCTAAAGAAGAGGCCACCATCAGTTGATCGATTGTCTTTTTTCCCCCAGGTTTTGTAGTCCAACGGGCACCAGCTTTTTATCTAACATTGATTATTGTAATTTTATATTCCTCTTGACTCTTCTATTTCTACACATGCTTTGTCTCCCACTTGGACATTTTCTCTCTCGTCTCTTGTTTTATGTCATCGGCATATCCTTTGACTTTAGGTAAAATTCGAACATCATCATCCAACAAAACAATGCTGACCCCCATTCCTTACAGGCTACAGCAATCAACCCACCTGCTTCTTCCATGCCAGCCTGCCTCATGTTCCACTCCCCATTACCTTAAAAAAAAGTTCCGTAGATGTAAGAATTCCAATGTTTAAGTTTAGTTTTGAGTTCCAAGTTTCATTGTTGCTAAATTTCAGTAATTTCATAACGTGAGTGATATGCATCATTGGTTCTCTTAGAGCGGCCACGGAGTTATGTTATATACTTATTTTGACAAAAAATTATACTTTAAATACTTATTTTGTAAAAAAATATTTTAGATATTTAGATAAAAAATAATATACTTTAGATATTTTTTTGTGATATAAGCCTTCTATTAATAAAAACATAATAAAAATTATTAAATAATAACTCAGGTTGAAGTAGCCGAATAAAGAAAAATCATGTTACATAAATGAAAAATAACATGTTAAGGTAAAAAAAATAATCTAATTATGAGAAAAAAAACTTGTATAGAAAATTATGAGTAGCAATAGTTTGCCCAGGCTTAAAATTTGATTGTTTAATGTTGGGGGCACAAAGATAGGAAAAAGAAAGTAGATGTGGCAAACAGGTCGTTCGGTTCGGGTCATCTCGGGTCTCGGGCCAAATTTGTCATGTTTACAAAGAGGACAGAGGATATTTGTTTTAAAATTATCCAACGCCAATAACTTGTAGTATTTTTAATATTTTTTTAACCTATGATAAAGCACACAAACTTTACAAATAAAGTTATTTGAACTCGATTCTCTTAGAATTAATATCATCTGTTTTATTATTTTATTATAAATTTTAATAGTATCTAAGTCGATAATTAATTAATTGAATATAAATAATTATATAAAAAGAATTGATATTGGCACTAAAAGTGGAAGGCAAAGGAAGGGAAGTCAGGTCTTGTTGGAGGTCCTTTAAGGCCTTTACTATATAGATAGTGTTGGGTTTTTCAATTGAAAACTTTTGCAAAGGAGTGGAGGTGTGTTGTGAAATTGGGTTTGTTTTTTAGCCAACAAGATGTTAGCCTAGCCATTGTAACTTGTAAGGCACCAAAGTCCAATTGTGTGAGGTATAATGTCCAAAGTACAAACCCATTGAAACCGATTTTGAAAAGAAAAACCCTAGTCATATTTGTATTTATTTTTGGTCCATTTTCATATTTAAACTGTTCTTTGATTCTAATTTATCATAAAAAGTTAAGGGTAAAGTATATAAATGGTCACTAAACTAAGTAGAAATGATCTTTTCGGCCATTACGGTTTTAAAAATTACAAAATAATCATTAAACTTATCGAAGTGTTACAAAATAAGCATTGAACTTTACCAAACTATTACAAAATGGTCATTAAAACTAATCGAAGTTTATCATTATTTTATGATGTGCAGTGACTATTTTTAATAGTTCAATAGGTTTAATGACTATTTTGTAACTTCTGAAATTTCAGTAGCCAAAGAATAGTTTTTACTTAATTTAGGGACCCTTTGTGTACATTTCCCAAAAGTTAATGGTGTTAAAAGAAAAAAAATTGATATAACTTTAAGGGTAAAACTTTGATACACATGCTGTGTAAAATTTTACACAAGCATGTGTATTTACACTATAAAAACTCAAATCCTAAATTTCTAACCCTAACCCTAAAAAACTAAACCCCACACTCTAAACCATAAACCCTAAATTCTAAACACTAACCTTAAATTCTAAATCCTACAACCTAAACCCTTAAACCTTAAACCCTAAACTAAAACCCTAACCCCTAAAACTAAAAGCCACGTGTAAACTAAAGTTTACACGGCCTGTGTATCAGAGTTTTTTTTCCTAACTTTAAACCCAATTAAATTCTTTTATCTGCCGATCACACGCGGTATAAATTATATTACTCGAATTTAAATCATCTATGAATAATTGATCACCCACAACTAACAATACTAGAACCAAGGTTTAAATTCCAGGAATAGGTAACTAGCATAATAAAAAATCAATTGAAAATTGTAGCATTTGCTTTAGATGCAGGCAAAGTTTAATGATTCAATTACCAGAAGGAAGAATCCTCCACCAAAATCCTACTAGATTTTTTCTTCATCTTTTAAACAACATTCTATTTTACACAACTAATATTTCAGAATTAATAGTTATTTCTTTTAACGATATCATTTTCGAGATTTGAATCTATATTTAAATAATACAGTAACAGATAACAGTTACGAAATACTGATTTAAAATTCAAACTTATATATGCCACCTTTCCACGGAATTTAAAATTCAAAATTCAAAATTCAACCTTTTCTGAAGACGGTTATCTTATATTTTGGATCGAACTTTCTGAATGAGCTCTCATCCCAAAATCTTCCCAGAAACTGATCTTGGGACACTTTCCACGAATGTCACAGTTCGCAATCTTTTAAAATGTGCAACCTTTGAACAAATTAAGACAACATGGATTACAACAAATAGCCTTGTTACAGCCTACAAAAAAATTATTAAACTTAACAAAATAAAACCAATCTCTTACCATATTTGCCACAAATTGTTTAACATCTTCTTCGGTTAGTGTTCTGTGGGAGCTCGAACAACATATGCAATCGGAACCTCTCCAGCTTTAACATCGGGGTATCTAAAAACAAGTGTAAAGAAACTTAAAAGCTTGGTTGGAATTGCATTACTCACCCCTGTGGAAAAATTACGAAAGAATCGTAAAAGAAGGACGTGATCGAACTATACATACGGAATAACAACGGCATCGGCTATATTGGGATGAGAAAGTAGTAACCCTTCTAGCTCCGCCGGTGCGACCTAACGGATTAGCTTATAAAAACATTATTAAATGACACAAATAGGGATATCCATATTTAACATGATTACAGTTGAAGAATGAAGATGTCTGAAAGTTTTACCTGAAAACCATAACATTTGATAAGCTCTTTTATTCGATCTACAACAAATAATTGTCCTTGTTCATCGAAATATCCTAGATCGCCTTGTATGCAGCCACTCTTCTTCATCTATACCTACCTTCGTAGCCTCTGGATTGTTAAAATAACCTGACAATAATAACATAGTTAATATTTGATGGTATGACAATATGTAATTTTATATATTATCAGGAAAATAGATATTTATGTAAATAATAATTCATAGATCATTTTTTTGAACAATTTTTACTTAGGGGGAGGAAGGGAAAATTGCTCGTACTAGAATAGATACCAAGACCTAGGGGAAGGAATTAGATGTCAACATGAGTCTTTAATTATCTACTCCAAATTTTGTTGACGATTCATAGATCATTTTAATAATTAACTTAGCTTATACTCCATATTAAAGGAAAATCCATTCATAGTTACCATCTATATTAAAGATATATTAATTATTTCAATTTGAAATGAAAAGGGAAAAAGTTGAAGCCGATACCTATAGTGGTGTTGCGTAAAAGAACAGTTGTAGGTGGAAACAAAAAGTTACGAGTGTTTTAGTTTTAGAATTTAAAGATTTAGTTTAGAATTTAGGAGTTTAAATTCAAGTGTTTAGAATTAAGAGATTATGGTTAGAATTTAGGATATATGGTTAAAATTTAAGATTTATAGTGGTTAAAATTTAAGGTTTATAGGTTAAAACTTAACTCCTAACATATTACCGAAAACTCTAAATCCTAACAACTAAACCTAAATTCTAACCACAATCTTTTAATTCTAAACCCCTAAACTAAATCTCTAAATCATAAATTCTAATCATAATCCTTTAATTTTAAACCCATAAACCTAAAACTATAAACTCTAAACTAAATCTCTAAACCTTAAAAACTATGATGCTTGTAGAATTTTTTTGTTTTTCACAAATATTTTTCCTATATTTGTTGATATAAATATAATTTTAGAATTTATATCAATTTGAAATGTAAAGGGAAAAAGTACAAGCCGACGCCTATAATATTTTTGGATAAAAGACAATTGTTCATGCATGTTTTTTAACTTAAGTTGTAAGAAAAGTAGCAAACAAATTTCTCTAATCATTCCTAATGTCGTTATTGCCTCGGCCTCTCATGCTTGATTATCGTGTATAATTTTTTTGGTAGTCTATGTTAATATTATGATTTATGTTCGAGATTTTTGGTTTTCTCTCCTAATAATGTATTCTTTAAATTCGAATTGAAATTATCTCTTTAAAAATATAACGTGTCTTACTATTACACTCATACTCGTTGTTCGATTATTTTGTATAATTAACAATATGATCCAATTAAATGAACAAAATCAGGAATTCAATGTAAAGATTATTTACCTGGTGTAACGGTGGGTCCTCGAATCCATATTTCTCCAATCTGATTTGGTGGAAGCGGTTTCATTGTGTTTACACTAACAATTTTTGACTGTATCAGAGGCATTAGTGTTCCTGTTGAACCCGATAATCGAGGGCCTTCCTTGGATTCTCCAATGAAATTTTCCCGCAAGCTTCTGTCATACCATACCCCTGCATCATGCATCTATCAAATGAATATTTGATACACTGATGATATATATAATTTTATGCTTCATTAATAAATTAAATAATAAAATATAATAAAAATAAATTTAATCTTAAATTTTATAATAATGTGCTAATATTTAATTCATTGATGACATATAAAATTATGCATTACTAGTGCAAATAAAATATGAGTCCAATTCACAATAACTCATTTAATTTGATTATAATTTATAAGTTAATGCTAACGAAATTATAAATGCTAATATAATGTCAATTAAACTTATTGGAGAAAGAATCTATGAATCAATACGTAGTGACCTTTTTTCTTTCCCCTTTTGAAAAAAAGAAAAAAAGAAATTTTGCCGCGTTAAGGGTGTTTGTTAAGAGAATAAATCGGCTACTAATTATCCCCTAAATTATTAATGATTTTTTTTTGGAAAATTGGGAATTTCTTTTGAAAACTTTAAATTTTCCAAGACGATGAAAACTTGGAGTCGCCACAACCACTTGGGTAAGGTAAGCCGGACACCATAAACCAGAGATTTGTTGCGAAGGGGTCCAGGAGTTGGTTACGTGCGGGGAAGGATTAGCACCCCCATCACGCCCGGAGATCGGTACTAGAAAATTTGTTGCTCTTAAAAGGATGAAAGTTATTGAAATTTAAATTGAATTTAATTTGAAGTTCTTAGATAAAAATTAACTTTGATTGCACGGGCCTTATCGAATTGGCGGGTTCAAATTAATTAAACATTTATTAATAAGGTTGACGATATGTCGAACCATAGATTAAACCGACATCGAATAAGCCCGACTGCCGTGTTAATTTATGGTTCGACCTCGTACGTCACCTTTATGCATGATGCAAATATTTAAGTATGATGTGATGATTTTGCTAATTTTTAACCTATTTACCTCGGGATGGTAAAAATTAATTCGAATATTTGGTCCACATCCTTTAAGCTCGGATTGTTACGACACAAATGTTTGAATTAATAAATACCCCTTTTGTGATTTAGGTTAATTAGAGATGCAATTTAAGATTAAAGATTATATGGATGTCAATTAATGTATGACAATCAAGGGCATAAATGTAAACATTTAAAAAAGAAAGGCCCAACTTGATATGTATGGCTCAATTATGTATTTAGCCCTAAAAGATTAAGAAACCCAATTTATGGTGACTAAATTGTAATTTAATGCTAGGTTAGATCTAAAATTGATATTCCCCCTAAAGTAATTAAGAAATGTTCAATCAATTTAACATTTACCCCAATAAGCCAAGGATAAATTTAAATTCACTAAATTAATCCGAACACTAATCTAATTAATGCTCTAAAAAAGGCTAATTTGATTAATTCTAGGATCACAGGCACATGGTACAAATTATTCAAATTATTATGACTATTCCTAACCTAAGCCCAAAAGAAACTAACTAAGCCATACAATCTAAGCCCAAAACACAAGGCTCAAAACTATTAAAACTAAACCCAAGAACCTAAGGCCCAAAACAGTTTCATACACATGTTATCAAAATATAATTTGAATATATTACAAACTTTAAAACTATAAATATTATAGCCTCCTTTTTAAAAAAAACTATATATATTTTTAAAAAATTATGAATTCTATAAAAAAAAGAAATTACATATATTATAATCTTTTTATTACATAAAACTAGCATTTAAAGAAAAACCTTGTTTGTAATAATATTAATATTTTATTTCAAAAAACATATACCATAATAAAGAATACATAATCTATATTTGTAGAAAAAAATCATATATTTAAGAATTTTACATGACATACACGGTATAAAAGAAATTTATATTATAAGACATATAATATATAAAAAAACTATGTATAGTACATTTTAAAAATATTACATGTATATATCCTATATTATGTTAACAAGTTCTACATTATGTATTATAAATATTATATATATATATACAAACATTATAATACTTACACTATAGCCTTTATAAAATATATTAATATTAGAGGGGTCATCTATTTGAATGAAAATACATATATATAGTATATATTATAAACTAAATATTAAATCTTTATGTACAACCTAAATACTATGTAACATATATAAGATACACGTATTATACGACATTTAATAGCAAATATTACAAAATAAATAAATAAATAATAAGCAAACATGTTATACTAAGAAAATTAAATATGGGCCGAAATTAAATAAATAAGGTAAAAGGTATACCAAGCCCAAACAAATTAGGCTTCGAACTGCTGGGCTGGGCTGTTGGAGCGGACCGGGTTGCCGGGTCGGATGAATGACCGGTTAGGGTTAGATAATTGGCTAACTAACCGGTTGTAACCGGTTGAGTAAAAAAAAGAAGGGTTATAATCCCCTTTATCCGCTTCTTCAACAGAGTCAAAGAAAAAAGGGGATTAAACAAACCCTAAGATGCCGCCTCCTTCCCCGTTCAGTGCCGGTGCTCCAATAGTTTTTCAGATGCGTAAGGCCGCCGTTGAGCTCGCCTCAGTCTCCTCTCCCTCTTCACCTGTTCAATTTTTCCCAAAATAGCCCTCAACATCGTGAAATTCTTATGGGGTCCGTTATTCTTTCTTGCCGTCGATCTGGGTGTTCCACTGTTGGATCGAGCCGCAACCGGAGTATGTTGCTTCCCACGTCAAGGACTAGCTCCTCACTGTTGGGATCGTCAGTTGGAGCCTCTAATCGGCAAAAAAGTCACCGCCAAATGGTATACTTGTCTCTTCTCCGTTCTTATTTCCTTTTTTTTAATTCAAACTTAAATGCCTAGTACAATAATAATGGTCTGAATATGCATGGTTGATTGCTGGATTCGAAATGAGCAGAGGAAACTTTCAAAGGTTTCTTTTTTGATTTCTTTCTTGAATCTGGAAAAACTTGGAATTACAATCTGATTACATTTTTTTTAATCTCCAATCTTTGTTTACATTTCCAAGCAAACATTAATTGGATGACTGTGACTGATTACACCTATAATTAGGCTACGTTAACCCTTGAATTTTTTTATTGTTTCTACCCATGCTGGTGGTTGGGAGCTGGTGATAATATCCCGAGATTGCCGGCGCTGAAGCCATGTGGCCAGAAGACTAATCGGCAACAGCGCGTGGAAGATGAAGCGATCGTGCGTGAGTTTTACACACGCGTGGAAGGCGGCGTGTCGGTGCGTGGGGCGATTGGTGAATCTGGACGGCCAGTTTCGGTGCCATCTGAATCGTTGGATCAAATCTGATCCAACGGTCAGATTTGAGGTGGCTGCAAGAAAAAGATGATGGATAATTAGATTTTTAGGGTTTTTTTTGCTTATATTGGATATGGGCCAGAAATGGGCTTATAGTGTGTATTTATTTTTTTGGGTTTTAAATATGTAATAGACTTGGACTTTTATAAACATTTGAGCTTATGTTATTTATTTAATCTGTTTATATATATATTTATATATTTTATTTTTAATTAATTAACAACCCACATTATAGTAATCCTAATAATAGTATTTTACAACACATATACATACGCACCATACAAATGTTAATACACACGTACGTACATATAATTATACATACAATATACACTCATAGTTAAGTATTAATGGCGTTGGAATAACAAATACATACATATGCACACTCACATTAAAACAATAGTAAACACACATAATATACTAATAACACATACATATATTACATGCAATTTGGACAAACAACACATATATTTTCATGTTTTAAATATACATTCATAATAAACACACACTTATGATATACACTTTATATGTATACTAACACACATGAGCCCATTTTATAATCACCTAATAGTATAAACATATATAAAAGCTCATTATTGCAAAATAAAGAAAATGTGTTAACCCAGGACAAAATTAGTAATTATAGCTACCCCTCTTTGCTTATACTTGTGGAACAAGAATAAAGCAAAGACCATAAGCACTAATTTTGTCCTACTTCCCTGTCGGATGATTCGTTCTTCCGAAATGGCAGCGAGCAAATTAAGATAACTTGTTTCCCCGAAACGACCGAAAACAAATGGGTAACACTGCTATGCCTATCCTAATCAGTAACGAACAAACCATTTATTGAACGAGTCATTCCTCCGAAGCGGCAGTGAATGAATCCAAATATCTTTCAGATGATTCATTCTTCTGAAGTGGTATTGAATGAATCTGAATGACTTTGCTTTCCCGAAGCGGTCGAAAGCAATCTTAGTGACGCTAGGATGTCTCTCAGAAATGACAGCAGACATAACCCAACGAAGATGTCATATTCCTCCAAAGTGGCAACGAACAAATAGAAGTTCTTCAAATGAGGGTTCTATGAAGGCTTCCGCTCTTTGTGAGCCCGAACGGATAGGCTAACCCTTTCTTCCCCTTTTACGAAAGGTTTTATTATCTCGCCTTTTTCGCTGGGAAGTGGTGCTTTCGAAATACTTTGCTTGGAAATTCTTTCCAAGTTTCCACTTTGATGTCTCTTTCTCTTCTTAAGAGGTCTCCCTTTTATCCTGTGAAAAAAGACGAAGTGCTACGATGATATGAGTTAGCATGCTCCTACCCTAGGAATGTCTAACTAAATATGATGCATGGATAACAATAATTCACTAGGACACTTCTTCTTATCGGTCCCTTGATTTCAACTTTCCTTTGCTTTCTTCATCTCCTTCTTGTGATATCGGTGCCCCATTTGTCGCCCAGGTTCACCCTTTATGCCATTTCTTGATTCCTTTATTCTAAAGTGCCTTTTCAGGTTTTCACTTTTAGACTTGTACTTCTAAAGTGCCCTTTACGAGTTTTTACTTCAGTTTTTTCTCTTTTTTCTCTTTTTTCTCTTTTTTTCTTTTTTTCTTTCTTTTATTTTTTTCTTTTAGGTGCCCTTCTGAGTTTTCGCCTTTAGTTCCCTCAATAATAAGTGAGGTACTCATTGTCTTTCTTTGGTAAATCTCGTCAATTTCACCCCAATGATCTTTTTGCCTTGACCTTGGCAGATTCGCCCTCTATCTTGGAATAACCTACACTCAATAGGTTAACTCATAGTAATACCAAGAAATCTTTTGCTTTTCGTTACCTATGCCAATTCATCTGCGAGATGATTACGAGACGGATAACAGAAATGAGAATAATATTTTATTAATACTTAGAAAAATATTAATAAAATTTTGAAGGTCATGGCAAACATGAAAAAGAAAAGACACAAATAATGTCGACTATATGAACAATGAGAACCCATTGACCACAGTAGACATTTTACTCGCCATCTTGGGTTACAACTTTTAACGACCTAAGGATTGAAGTGTTGCCATTCGATAAAGTCTGTCAGCCATATGCCAAAATTCACGCATATCTGAATCGTTATGTTTGGATTTTCAATTCAGATCACCCTATTGGTTTTAGGACGCCCATTTTAGGGTTTTCGCCCTAAGCCCTCATCCTTCATTCTTTTTTCTTTTTCTTTTTCTTTTCCATTTTTTCATTTTCATTTTTTCTCTTCTTTTTTCAAGCATAATACTTTTTCACAGAGTCTGAGTTTACTAGGTTGCTTAACTTTTTCCCATCCATCTCGGCTAAGATTAATGCTCCTCTGGAGAAGGCATTCTTTACAACATAAGGCCCTTCCCAATTAGACATCCACTTCCATCGGAAGTGATTTTGGTTAAGTAAGATCTTTTTGAGCACCAAATCCCCCTCTTGAAACTCTCTAGGGCGAACCTTTTTGTTATAGGTATGCATTATCCTTTTCAGATACATTTGGCTATGACAGATGGCCTTCAACCTTTTCTCTTCAATGAGGTTCAATTGATTAATTCTGGCTTGTATCCATTCAGCCTCGTCCAACTTCACTTCGTTCAAAATTCGAAGCGACGAAATCTCCACCTCGATGGGTAATACCGCCTCCGTGCCATATACCAAAGAGTATGGCGTTGCCCCGGTGTAGGTCCTTATAGAGGTCCGATAAGCAAATAGGGCAAAAAGTAGTTTTTCATGCCAATCTTTGTAATTTTCTGTGGTTTTTGCTATGATATGCTTTATATTCTTATTCGCTGCTTCCACTGTTTCGTTCATCTTGGGGCGATAAACAGTAGAATTGTGATGTACAATTTTAAACTATTCACACACCTCAGTCATTATTTTGTTGTTCAAGTTGGAAGCATTGTCAGTGATGATCCTTTCGGGCAAGCTATAGCGACATATAATTTCTTTCTTGAGGAACTTGCAAACTGTCGCTCTTGTGATGTTAGCGTACGATGCAGCTTCTACCCATTTGGTGAAGTAATCGATGGCCACTAGAATGAAGCGATGCCCATTAGAAGCTTTCGGGTGTATCTGCCCAATGACGTCTATTCCCCAGGCAGCAAAAGACCAAGGCGAGTTCATGACGTGAAGTGGTACCAGCGGAGAATGTATCTTATCGACGTAGATTTGGAATTTATGACACTTCTTTGCGTAATTGATGCAATCTCCCTCTATTGTTGACTAGAAGTAGCCGTATCTCATGATTTTTCTAGCCATCGAGAAGCCGCTAGCGTGGGTTCCGCATAAACCTCCATGGACTTCAACTGAAATAGTTTCGGCCTCCCAGGCATTGACACACCTCAACAGTATTTGGTCTTTGTGTCTTTTATACAAAACTTCCCCATCAAGGACGTACCCCGATGCCAACCTTCTGATAGTTCTTTTTTCATTATCGTTGGCGTATTTTGGGTAAGTTTGATACTTGATATATTGGAGGATGTCGTAATACCATAGATTGCCATCATTTTCTTCCTCCAAACTATAGCAGTGGGTCGACACCTCAAAAGTTTGCATCTCAACAGGCTTCATCTCGGCTGTCATATTTACTTTAAACACGGCGACCAAGGTGGCTAGAGTGTCAGCCATTTGATTATCCTCCCTCGGCATGTAGGTGAAATTAACTTCTTCAAAATTTTTGACCAAATCTTGGATAATACTTGATCAGCTTCGGATCTCTAGTCTCCCACTCTTTTCAAAGTTGGTAGACTACCAAAGAAGAATCTCTGAAAACTTGGAGCACCTTGATCTTCTTCTCAATGGATGCTTAGAGTCCCATGACACAGGCTTCATACTCGGCTATATTGTTGGTCGAAAAGAATTCCAGTCTACTTGTGAAAGGGTAGTGGTCATCTTCAGGGGAAATTAATACTGTCCCTATTCCATGGCCTAGGGCATTCGATGCCCTGTCGAAATAGAGCCTCCAGCCATCTTTCCCGGTAATAGATTTCCCTTTAATTACACCACAGATCAAATCTTTGTCTAGAAAATGGAAATGCAATGGTTCATAGTCATCCGAGGCGCGACTTGCCAGAAGATCTACCACGACACTTCCTTTTACCGTTTTTTGGTTTACGTAAACAATGTCAAACTCCGACAAGAGGATTTGCCAATGGGCCATCTTTCTGGTCAATGCCGACGCTTTCATAAAAAATTTCAGCGGATCCACCCAGGAAATCAGACAGGTGTATGATACAACATGTATTGTCATAACCGCTTAGTGGCCCATACCAAGGCACAATATAACTTCTGAATTGGCGGGTACTGAGTTTCATAATCCGTGAACTTCTTGCTCAAATAATAGATTGACCTTTCCTTCTTGCCTGAACCATCATGTTGTCCCAATACGCACCCTATGGAGTTTTCAAAGACTGTCAGGTACAGGATCAATGGTCTATTCGGAACTGGTGCTACTAGAATCGGGGGATCAGTTAGGTACTTCTTGATCTTTTCTAGTGCCTCTTGGCAATCTTCATCCCAGACTCCATGGTTATTCTTTCAGAGTAGTCTGAAGATAACTTCTTTTTGTGTTCGCGGTAGAGGAAGATCTTGAATTGCTTTTACCTTATTGGGGTCGATCTCGATGCCCCTCTTACTTACCACAAAGCCCAAAAGCTTCCCTGATGTGACTATGAAGGTGCACTTAGTCGGGTTGAGCTTTAACTGATATATTTCATTACAGATGAATATGACATAGTTGCCCTTTTTACCAAAGATGTCCGTTACTTTCGGGACAAAGTAACATAGTGGTTCTAGGCATTACTTTGATTTATCTCTATTGAGTGCTGGCACGACCTTGAAGGTCCAGTTGTTGAGCTCTTCCCTTGGGAGGCACGGGCAAATTTTGGCTAAAAACTGGTTAGGCTTACTCCCGTCACCGATCATGTTCACATTTATTTCTTATAAAGCTTCACTGATCAGCTCTTCTTGGAGGCGCCTTTCACCCTCCTGGTTTGCCTCTTGGATATCCTCCTCCGAATTTTGGATCTCTCCAGATACGAAAATCCTTCTGAAGTTTGAATAGGTTATGGGAGCCCAGGGAATATCTTCCCCAACCTGGCTTTCTTCTGTTATTGTCTCTTTTTCCACTCTTGTCTATTTTGCAGAAAATTAGGCTTATAGCCAAGTCCAAAGTGGTCCACCTTATGAATCACACAAACAGTACGAAGACGCCCTTGTAGATTCCTCTCTAAACCTTTATTCTTTCTTGCTCCTCTTCCCAGGGTTTCGAACACCATCATTTTAGTGCAGTTTAACTGTTTGGGGTGTAGAACTTTACTTTATTCGGCAACAAAAGTAACATTGATAAGTTCCAAGGCTCTGAAGGCATGCTCAATTGCATCTCCATTAGTAGGGATGTATGGTGTATCCGGAGTCACTGAAGCAATGATGTCCTCTTCTGCATTCACTGTTACTAATTTCCCATCGGTGACAAATTTCAACTTTTGATGGAGTGAAGACGGAACGGCGCCGGCCGAGTGTATCCTAGGCCTTCCTAACAGGCAATTGTAAGATGGTTGGATATCCATAACCACAAAATCGACTACATATTCAGTGGGACCAATGAGCATGGGTACTTCTATTTTCCTGACCACATCTCTTTGAGCCCCGTCAAAAGCTCGTACCGTATTATAACATGGTTTCATATACGAGCTATCGATTAGTAGTTGTTGTAGCGTGGCTAATGGCATGCCATTCAATGCAGAGCCATTATCGATCAATACGCCTGGCAGCACATAACCTTTATAGTGGGTAGTGATGTTCAAGGCCTTGACGGACCCCGTGCCTTCCCCAGGAATTTTGTCATCACTAAAAGTAATGTGATTGACGTCAGTGATGTGATTGATAATCTGATCCAATCTCCCAACAGAAATGTCTTTTGCAACAAAGGTCTCGTTCAAAACCTTCAACAATGCATCACGATACTTTTTAGAATTGAGTAACATGTCGAGTACCGAAATGGGAGCTGGTTATTTTCGGAGTTGATCGACAACATATACTCACTGTGCATCAAAAATTTCAGAAACTCTTGTGCTTGCGTTTCTATGACAGGCACTTTAATCTTTGAAGATGGGTCCTCTCTGAACAACTTTTCGGGTCCCGCTCCAGCTTCATGGGCTTTCTCCTTTGGGTCCCTCAGGTTTTCTGGAATATAGCACCGACCACTTCTTGTTAGATACCCCACGTCGCTTACTTCACTGCTACTTGGTTGAGCAAGTTCTGTTTCCATCGTCTCATTTTCCTTTTGTACACTAGACGATCCTAGAATCGTGACGCTCGCGGCGTAATTTCACGGGATCATCTTGGTGTCTTTAAAAGGAAAAGACTTTCGGGTAGCAATTATGATTTCAGGAGCCACTTTTTGTTCACTTGCGTCGCTCGTCCTGAGGCCGAGGACAAGTGGCATCTTGGCACTGTATCTGGTTTCTTGACTCTCTGATGCACAAATTTCAAACTCTTTTACTCTTTTCTCATTCTCAAAAATCTCTATCTCATTGTCATCTATCATAGCTTGAAGAAAATAACGGAATTCCTCATAATGCCGAATATCATGATCTCCTAACTGATGGTACACACAGTACATGCCATATCCTTCTTTGACCAATACCATCCCCCGAATAATGAGACGCGCCATGCACAGCTGTTGAAAGACCCATCTCAAGAGAGACTGGACTTAGGACACACTCATTTTGGCTCTCTTAGTGCACTCGTTTTCAAGGGCATTTACACCATGTCCTCCATGGTTCGACAACGGATTGTTGATTGTGCTGGGCTCTCTTAGCTGTAACACCCACAATCCGAATCAGATTTTGAACGAACTTTTTGAAAGCTATACAATTCTCAATTGAGTGTCCTGGGACATCAACATGATACTCGCAGTGCTCCTTAGGGTTATACCAAGCCGAGTACGGTAGGTTATAAGGAGTAACATGGTACGGTCGGACCAGATCGACCTTGTATAACTGCGATTAGAGTTCCTTATAGGTAATTGGCAAATGTGTGAAAGACCTATCATCATTTTCCTTCTTAGGTCCCTTATCTTCTTTCTTGTTGAAGTTCTTGGAATTCCCTGCTGGAGTCTGCGGCTGGGAAATGATGAAGTTCTTGGTCTTTTCAAAAGCGTTGGTGTTGTTCACTTCATGATCCTTCTTCTTAAAATGCTTTCGTGAATGATCCCCTCCATTAATCCTTCCGCTCTTGATGGTCGCTTCAATGCGTTCGCCAGTCATGACCATCTCTGGAAAGTTACTAATAGGGTTACCGATCAACCGATCATAAAGGGTCCTTTTTAGCGTATCCATGAACATAGGGGAAATCTCATGCTCATGAAGTGGTGGTTGGACTTGGGCTGCCACATCGCGCCACCTTTGAGCATATTCACGAAGGGTCTCATTGTGCTTCTATTCTATGCCTTGTAACAGCAGTCGGTTAGGAACCATATCGGTTATATGCTTATTCTGATCAGTGAAAGCTTTCGCCAGATCCCTTCATGACTTGATTTGAGCTCCAATCAGTTGGTTGTACCACCTTAGAGCAGTCCCAACTAAGCTGTCCTGAAAACAGTGAATCAAGAGCTTATCGTTGCTGGTGAAACCAACCATCTTCCGGCAAAACATCACTATGTGAGCGGACGAACATGTGCTTCCGTCAAACCTCTCAAAGTTTGGAGCCTTGAACTTGTATGGGATCTCCACATCTGGAGCCAAATTGAGTTCCCTAGCACTTAACCTATATGGGTCATCCTCATCTTCTTTCACACGGAGCTTTTCCTCTAGGTCCTTCCAAGTGTCTTCTAATTGCTTAAGGAACTTCGTTTTCATTTGATTCAGCTTTTCTAATTCATCAAAATTTGGGATACTGTCCCCGATAATCTCAGGATTCCTGAAGGTCACCCCTGGTTGAGCTTGAGCTGCTGCACCGGTATGAGAAGTAGATGCACCTTGTGTAGGATTTGATGAAGGATCGATGAGTAGAGGATTCCTAATGGTTTGGGTGTAAAGGCAATACCCCGAGTTTTGGGCAAGGCTCTCGACGGTTCCCTTGTCTCTCTACTCCTGCCTTAGTTGAGCTTGTAATAGTTGAGATATCTCTCTCATCATGTCTTGCTGGGACTTGAGAATGGTTTCCCTTAATTCCTGTTGGGTTCATTCCATTTGACTACGTAGATCAGCTTTCAGCTTCGCAAAACTGTCCTCTATTTGCTCTGTTCATAAACATGTATAATATGGATGTAGAATGATGGTAATTTTAAAGAACCAAAATGCAATCTTTTTTGTTTCTGAAACAGAAAGCTTTTTAGTCAATTATTTGTTAACAAAACAAATGATGAAATAAATAAATTATGCATGAATGCAATGAGCAACATTGAGTTTGGAAAATATCATCTTTAAACGACTTTCATTAATAGAAACATAGTCTTGGTACAATAACCAATGAGAGCCAACTAAACATATGACTTCAGGGTAGTATCGAGGTTGATGATCTCTCTCAAAATCCAAACAATCCCCTATCCTTCTTCAGAGTCATCGTCAACACAATCATGAAGTTCAGTAGCGTCTTCTGCCAAGAACTGTATCTTCTGGGCGATTCCTTGCATTCGAGCCATCCATTGCGCTAACTCCTGTTCTTGTCTCCAAATGGTGTAGGCAGCGAACTGCAGTTGCTCTAAACTCGGCATCGAGCGTACTTGAATTGCTCCCCTAAAGCTTGCCACATTATCCTTGAGCTATTGAACCTCAGTTTCCAATTTCTCAATGCGAGCCTCTAAATCCTGGTTCTCCATCTTGCTTTCCTTTAACTTGCTAGTCGAACCTTTAAATTGCTCCCCTAAAGCTTGCCACATTATCTTTGGCAACATTTTTTCTCGAGCTGCCTAGAGTGAGATGTGTGCAAGTTCTTCATTTCTTGTGTTAAAGTGAGCACCTGGTCTCTGTTCTCACAATAAATCCTTTTATAATTCTCGGCTCTCGCCTTCTCCTCCCTGAGTCGGAGTTCTATCCCTTCGCTTGATCCACTTTCTACAACTCTTTTGCTTTTGTTTAGCCCTTTGAGTCGCTGAATTTCTTCCTTTTCTAACTTGAACTCGAGTTCCAATTTATCTTTTCTCTTTTGCAAACCTTTAACCACTCCCTCAAACTGTATCTTTTTCAGCTCAAAGTTGAATTTCTCTTGGAGTGCTTTCTCCTCGAGTTTGAGATACCTTTCCTGCTCCTCTTCAAGTTGTTTTCTCATCAACTCAGCTTTGGTAGGAAGTGTGGCCAACCTCTCTTCCATTGACCTTTTTCTATCGGGGTTCAACTGGGGAATGATGTAATTGACGCGGCTGAATCTCCATGCCTCGTACTCGGGGGTGATCATGTGGGTAACACTCATGACTCTGACCCATCTCACGCTGTTTCAGGCTGGAGAAACATCGTACACCTCTACCTTGTAGCCCTTTTCCTTCTCATAATTTATACCAAACTCATTCAAGCCCTTGGTAGCCGGAACAAATTGCTTCGAGTCATACTGTCTCAAAACCATGAGAAGAGCATAAGTAGTGTGCCCTCAAAGTCCAAGTAATGGCACCCAAGAGTGCCACAGATCCCTCCAAACTATATCTTCCTCTTTTAGGTTGCCACGAACGTCTACCCAAACTTCCTCAGATCTTCTGGTGGGCCAATCTTCCTTTCGCAGAAATTCCTCTAAAGGTGAGAAACTGCCATTGTAGAGAGGCTTCGAGAAATTAGCATTTGACCACAAGTGACTGTAGAACCAGACTGTCAACAACTGTGAGCAACCATAGAAACGACCCCCATCGTGCTCCCGACAAAACCTTAGAGATTGGAAAGTTTCAGCTAAGATTACAGGCATAGGATTGGTTCTACCAGTCAAAAGGTCAAACAGGTCCAACACTGTCGGATCAATTAGCCCTCGTGCCCGGGTAAAGAGCACTAACCCATAAATTAACAACGCGAAGAGATCCTACTGAACTCGGCCTACCAGATGTACAAAAACCAGGGTTAGAATCCCATTCCATCTGCGATACTCCTTACCATTCCAAGTAATGAACTGATGCTCGACCCAAGATTCCAACATGTCTGAAAATCTATTGAGCTTGCCCTAGAAGGCCTTGTTCTTACTAGGCTTCGAGTATACCCGAGTTTCGTCAATATTCTCATAGTGTAAAAGGTCTTGATATTCTTCGATCGTAGGAGTTAAGTCGAAGTTACTGATCGTAAAACAACTGTAGGCAGGATTTTGGAACCTCACCAAGGCTTGCAACAGTGCATGATCCACCGGAACATCTAGCAAATATGCAATATCACCATATTCCCTTCTGAAAATGCATTTTGTTTCTAAGTCCCAACTATTCCACACTATCTTCAGCCCATAAGTATCATTGTATTATGTATTCATGAATTTCTCTGCTGCCAACATTGACCTAAACCCGACAGGAATACTGTCTCCCTCATGCAATTGTTCCCCTTCGGACCATATCTATACATTGGAGTTCTTTTCATCATTATTGCAAACTAGGTCTCCCATCAATCTAGCCTTTAACTTTAGACTATTTCCAACTCAATGTGCTCTTTATGATATGACGAATATGCAAAACAAAAGAACAACAATGAAAAGAAAGAAAATAAAAAGTTAGTCGTGAGATAAAAAAACGAAAGTAAGAAAAGATAAACACAAATAGTTTACACAAGGAGAGAAACTTAACCACATGAATTCTAGTTCACTAAGGTTGTCCGCATGGCTCTAATAGGGGTGGGCTTCTTAAATTCGCACACATGCGTTTGGTTCTAATTAAGGGTACTCGAACCTATCTTATTGCCTACTAAGGCAATAAGAACCTAATTCTGGCCTGTTATAATCTTACGAATTAGTTTCAATTCGAGGGAAAGCACGACTTGATGACGTGGATGGCTGCTCACGTGTCAAAAGGCGTGGATTCCGGAAGTGAATTACCGACCCGTGGAGGGCTACTCATGTGGGTATGTGGCGTTTCACTCCCACTTAAGGGAAGAAGCTCGGGTATAGAGCTTAATGATATGATGCAACAGATGTCGGTAACTCCTTAGAAATTAAATGAAGAGTTAATTCGATGACCACCAATTATCAAAGGCCATGCAATCTCGGTCACATTTTCAAGGAAGAATCATCGTAGTTAAAATCAATTAAAATCCCCATAATTTTCATTATTTAAGAGCAATAATTTTTCCTTTGGCCTAACTCTCTTTTGTTTTAAAAACAAAAACGTCCCCAGCGGAGTTGCCAAGCTGTAGCGACCTTTTTTCTTTCCCCTTTTGAAAAAAAGAAAAAAAGAAATTTTGCTGCGTTAAGGGCGTTTGTTTAGAAAATAAGTCGGCTACTAATTATCCCCTAAATTATTAATGAAAATCTTTTGGAAGATTGAGAATTTCTTTTGAAAACTTTAAAATTTCCAAGACGATGAAAACTTGGAGTCGCCACTGGCCACTTGGGTAAGGTAGGCCAGACAACATAAAACCAGAGATTCGTTGCGAAGGGGTCCGGGAGTTGGTTACGTGTGGGGAAGGATTAGCACCCCCATCACGCCCGGAGATCGGTACCAGAAAATTTGTTGCTCTTAAAAGGATGAAAATTATTGAAATTTAAATTGAATTTAATTTGAAGTTCTTAGATAAAAATTAACCTTGATTGCACGGGCCTTATCGAATTGGTGGACTCAAATTAATTAAACATTTAATTAATAAGGTTGACGATATGTCGAACCATAGATTAATCCGACATCGAATAAGCCCAACTGCCGTGTTAATTTATGGTTCGACCTCGTACGTCACCTTTATGCATGATGCAAACATTTAAGTATGATGTGACGATTTTGCTAATTTTTAATCCATTTACCTCGGGGTGGTAAAAATTAATTCAAATATTTGGTCCACATCCTTTAAGCTCGGACTGTTACGACACAAATGTTTGAATTAATAAATACCCCTTTTTGTGATTTAGGTTAATTAGAGATGCAATTTAAGATTAAAGATTATATGGATGTCAATTAATGTATGACAATCAAGGGCATAAATGTAAACATTTAAAAAAGAAAGGCCCAACTTGATATATATAGCTCAATTATGTATTTAGCCCTAAAAGATTAAGAAACCCAATTTATGGCTACTAAATTGTAATTTAATGCTAGGTTAGATTTAAAATTGATTTTCCCCCTAAAGTAATTAAGAAATGTTCATTCAATCAATTTGACATTTACCCCAATAAGCCAAGGATAAATTTAAATTCACTAAATTAATCCGAACACTAATCTAATTAATGCTCTAAAAAAGGCTAATCTGATTAATTCTAAGATCACGGGCGCACGTTACAAATTATTCTGACTATTCCTAACCAAAGCCCAAAAGAAACTAACTAAGCTATACAATCTAAGCCCAAAACACAAGGCTCAAAACTATTAAAACTAAACCCAAGAACCTAAGGCCCAAAACAGTTCATACACATGTTATGAAAATATAATTTGAAATTATAGCCTTCTTTTTTTTTAAAAAAAACTATATATATTTTTCAAGATTTATGAATTCTATAAAAAAAGAAATTACATATATTATAATCTTTTTATTACATAAAACTAGAATTTAAAGAAAAACCTTGTTTATAATAATATTAATATTTTATTTCAAAAAACATATACCATAATAAAGAATATATCATCTATATTTGTAGAAAAAAATCATATATCTAAAAATTTTACATGACATACACGGTATAAAAGAAATTTATATTATAAAACATATATTATATAAAAAAACTATGTATAGTACATTTTAAAAATATTACATGTATATATCCTATATTATGTTAACAAGTTCTACATTATGTATTATAAATATTATATATATATACAAACATTATAATACTTACACTATAGCCTTTATAAAATATATTAATATTAGAGGGGCCATCTATTTGAATGAAAATACATATATATAGTATATATTATAAACTAAATATTAAATCTTTATGTACAACCTAAATACTATGTAACATATATAAGATACACGTATTATACGACATTTAATAGCAAATATTACAATAAATAAATAAATAAACATGTTATACTAAAGGAAATTAAATATGGGCTAAAATTAAATAAATAAGGTAAAGGGTATACCAAGCCCAAACAAACTGGGCTTCGAACTGCTGGGCTGGGCTGTTGGAGCGGACTAGGTTGCAAGGTCGATTTGCCGGGTCAGATGAATGGCCGGTTAGGGTTGGATAACCGGTTGAGTAAAAAAAGAAGGGTTATAATCCCATTTATCCCATTCTTCAACAGAGTCAAAGAAAAATGGGATTAAATAAACCCTAAGCTGTCACCTCCTTCCCCGCTCGGTTTCGGTGCTCTGGTGGTTTTTCGAACGCATAAGGCCGCCATTGAGCTCACCTCAGTCTTCTCTCCCTCTTCACCGATTCATTTTTTCCCAAAATAGCCCTCAACGTTGTGAAATTCTTACGGTGTCCGTTATTCTTTCTCGTCGTCGATTTGGGTGTTCCGCCGTTGGATCGAGCCGCAATCAGAGTATGTTGCTTCCCACATCAAGGACTAGCTCCCCACCGTTGGGATCGTCGATTGGAGCCTCCGATCGCCAAGAAACATCACCGCCGAACGGTATACTTCTCCATTCTTTGTTCTTATTTCCTTTTTTAATTCGAACCTAAATGCATGGTACAATAATAATGGTCTGAATATGCATGGTTGATTGCTTTGATTGATGGATTCGAAATGAGCAGAGGAAACTTTCAAAGGTTTCTTTTTTTTATTTATTTCTCAAATCTGGAAAAACTTGAAATTACAATCTGATTACATCTTTTTATCTCCAATCTTTGTTTACATTTCCAAGCAAACATTAATTGGATGACTGTGGCTGATTACACCTATAATTAGGCTCTGTTAACCCTATAATTTTTTATTATTTCTACCTATGCTGGTGGTTGGGAGCCGGTGATAATATCCAGAGATTGCTGGCGTCGAAGCCACGTGGCCGAGAGACGAATCGACAGCAGTGCGTGGAAGATGAAGCGACCGAACGTGAGTTTCACGTGCGCGTGGAAGGCGATGCGTGGGGCGATTGGTGAATCTGGACGGCTGGGTCCGGTGCCATCTGAACCGATGGAACAAATCTGATCCAACGGTCAGATTTGAGGTGGCTGCAAGAAAAAAATGATGGATAATTAGATTTTTAGGGTTTTTTTGCTTATATTGGGTATGGGTCAGGAATGAGCTTATAATGTGTATTTATTTTTTTCGGTTTTAAATATGTAATGGACTTGGACTTTTATAAACATTTGAGCTTATGTTATTTATTTAATATGTTTATCTATATATATATATATTTATATTTATATATTTTATTTTTTAATTAATTAACAGCCCACATTATTGTAATCCTAATAATAATCTTTTACAACACATATACATACGCACCATACAAACGTTAATACACACGTGCGTACATATAATTATACATACAATATACACTCATAGTTAAGTATTAATGGCGTTGGAATAGCAAATACATACATATGCACACTCACATTAAAACAATAGTAAACACACATAATATACTAATAACACATACATATATTACATGCAATTTGGACAAACAACACATATATTTTCATGTTTTAAATAGACATTCATAATAAACACACACTTATGATATACACTTTATATGCATACTAACACACATAAGCCCATTTTATAATCACCTAATAGTATAAACATATATATAATCCCATTATTGCAAAATAAAGAAAATGTGTTAATCCGGACAAAATTAGTGATTACACAATAGTTATTAAATTTTATTAAATGGCGTGACCTAATGATACAGAATGGGCTACCTAAAAATATATAGAAAATTGAATTTATTTGTCAACATTTTCCTTTCACATTACTCCGTTTATTAGTTTCAAGAGGTAATAAAACATAATGGGCTACCTAAAATTATAATCTTAGTATTTTTGTGTGAATTCATGAGTGTCTTTTTTTCGTCGCTCTCTTGATTTTCAGGGTTTCGTCCTGATTAATTACGATCGACCAACGCCGCACACTTAAGTTTGGTGGATGAGTCTCTTAGCGGTGATTTTCTGTATACACAACGCTGCGAACTCGAAACATGCTTAAGTGATACCAAGATGTTTGAGTAAATGGTTTAATAGTTTTAACAAAGATTAATTCTGTTGAGCTAAGTATAAGGATGAAGTTAAAATCAAATACAATAAGGGGTTAAATTAACAAATTTAAAAAATATAATAATTTATTAAGTATTTAAATTCAAAATTTTAGGACAAGATCTAAAATTTATCACAAAAATATTTGAAGACATGAACCCATTTTCTTTAGCTCTATTTCTGCTTGATTAAATATTAATAAATTCTTATATCTTCACCGGGATCAGATTCTTATTAAACTAAAATTTATTAGATATTTAAGCTTTAACCCTTTGGGCTCAAAGGCAAGCAACCCACGTAAAAACATTTAATAGACCAAAATTTTCGCCGAATTCTTTGGTAAGAAATTTATTGAAAATTTACTATAAAAGTTGACGTATATTTGTCAAATTTAAGGATTATGAATTTAATTTAAATTATAGGGTTTAAAATTTTAAATTTGAAGTTAAATTTTAGAGTGAGGGTTTTAAGATTATAAATTTAAATTTTAAAAAAGGTTTTGTAATTTTATTACTCATATTGTATACCAAAATATAATTTTTTTTAATAAATATATTAAAATATATGTGAAACTTTCGCTAATTATATATTAACTAGCCTAGGATCTTGTTTATAATGTAGCATTTCACCCATATCAGATTAATTATCCTGTGACGGAACCTCATTAGGATTAGTGAAAGCATGGTTCTTACAAAATTATCAAAAATAATAAAAAATTATTGCAAAATTGCTTTTTATTCTTAAAAATATATACAATTCATTAGGATTAGTGACAGAACCTGTTGAAGGGTTATACTTTATGGCAAGGCCCTTTGAAGTGCAGTCACATTTGGCTTGAAAAAAGTTGCTCAAGTTAAAGGATGAATGAATGCTTATGAGGGGTGCCTTGTGTTGTGGCCATCCCCTAACATGGTGTTACAACCGAGTTCCGGGGCCACAACCGAGTCACTTCTACCATGCCCCATTTTCAAGCACATCAATGTTTTAGGAAGAAGAGTCTTTGTTTTCAATTATTTCTTTAGTTAGGAAAAAGTGTCATCGTTTCAAACAATAGAATGTTTACTCGGGTCATTTCTATTATGTTTTTTTCGCATATATGTAGGGGTGGACAGTCGGCAGAGTTTGGGCTGATCCACTGGTAAAGGTATGTATCCTACACACCATCGAGGCGGCCCCTACCGCCCAAGTCGATGGTGTGGGTGAGTTTTCTAATGTAACCGATGTTTCTTTTTTTTCTAATAAAATAAAAACCGTTCTTTTTCCTACGGGGAAGTCGAGGGTCGATGTGTGTGCATCCGCTATGCCCCACGGTTTCGACCATGGCTTGAAGAATGGTTTTGTGGCGCGAGACTAATGTGTTGCTTGCTTATTTTGAGCAGATCAATCGAGAGAAAATGCTGACTTGATCGGGAAGAGTCCTTTTCAAGTGTCGCACGGCTTAGCGACCGAGTGAACTAAAGGCTAAGGCCGTGACGCGTGGTATCAGAGCAAGGTTGTTGCACTCAATTTCGGGTGGTGTTGCCTGTTCATTGCGGTGAAAAGCACAGAGGTGCGTAATCAATAGCACAGAGGTGCTTTTTAATTGTGGCACAGTGGTGCTCAATTTTTTTTATTCAAGCACAGCGGTGCTTCCTTGTTGCTAGTGCACAGCGGTGCCTAGTTTTATTGGGAAAGCACAATGGTGCTTATTCCCTCTTGATGCACAATGGTGCTCTCTTGCTTCTTGTGCACAGTGGTGCCGAGTTTTTTTTTTTGGGAAAGCACGCGGTGGTGCTTACTCCCTCTTGAAGCACAAAGGTGCTGAGTTATTAATAGGCATTGTGGTGCTTATTATTCTCTTCCTGTGCAGGAACTAGTGTGGTGGGAGTCAACCCAAGGATGGTGACTACGCGTAAGCATCGAGGGCCAAGAGCCGTCCCGAGAACGAGGTGCCGGTGCGCGCAGTACTTTGGAGCAACATGGCGCTAGAGTGTCTGCGCACAAGGGGTAGGACCATAGACCCCGATAGGTATGAGGAGCTAGAAGCGCGGTGGCGGCCCCGAGGGCTCATGTGGTGACCAGTGAACGAGTTCGAGCAATTGAAGTTTCTCATCAGGAGTTGGCTCACATGGTGAAACACCTCACTGATGAGACAAAGGAGGCCATGAGTACTCTGAAGTATGAGATAGAGGAGCTTAAGGCTGAAATTAATTTGATTGAAGTGGCTGTGGGAAATTCAGTGACCACGGAAAGGGGCCAGAGGAATTGGGTCCCCGAGCCTCAGCGATATGAGGGGAACAGGGATGCCAAAGAGCTTGAAAATTTCCTATTTGATATTGAACAATACTTTCGGGTTACTCGCACCTCTATAGAAGAAGACAAGGTCTCGATGGCTTCTATGTACTTGTCAGGGGATGCCAAATTGTGGTGGAGGTCCAAGTTCACAAATGGCGTGTGTTCCATTAAAAGTTGGGACGAGTTGAAACAAGAATTAATAGCTACCTTCTTTCCGGAGAATGTGGAGTATAATGCTCGGAAGAAGTTGAGGGATTTGACCCATACTGGGACTATTCGTGATTATGTGAGAGAGTTTACGGCATTGATGCTGGATATTAATGACATGTCGGAGAAAGACAAGATGTTTGCTTTCCTTGAGGGCCTAAAGCCATGGGCTAGAACTGAGATTCAAAGACAACGGGTGCAGGATGTAGTCGCTGCCATGGCCGCTGCCGAGCGGCTTAACGATTACAATGATGGCTCAAACAAACGCAAGGCCCCAACTAGTGGGAGCAATAACCATGCAGGTAATGGGAGTAAGATGGCTAGAGGGGAGAGGCCGATAACTTGGGGAGCCGGGAGAGGACTTCCAAACAAGGAGCCAGTGCAAAATAGGGGGAATGGTGGCTTTACGCCGAGGAATGGGCCAAATAGGCTACCCCTAGCATGCTTCTTGTGTAAGGGGCCTCATCGCGTGGCTGAGTGCCCACATAGGGGTGCATTGAGTGCTTTGGAACTTTCACGGCCTGGGGACACACTCCCTAACCCACCTACAGAGAATAGTGAGACCGATTTGGCCAGGATTGGGTCTATTCATTTTCTGAGTGCATTACAATCGCAATTGGACAACATAAAGAAAGAACCGGGAAAGGGCTTGATGTACGTGGACTTGGTGATAAATGGGAAGGCGACTAGGGCTCTTGTTGACACGGGAGCAACAAATACTTTTATCTCACCTGAGGAAGTCAAGAGATGTGGTTTAACAATTACTAGAGATGTGGGACAGATGAAAGCGATTAGTCTGCTGCACACTAAAATTTGTGGAAGTGTTAAGAGGGTGAAGGCCAAGCTTGGGTCCCGGGAGGAAGCGTGGATCTCACTTTGTTTCCCTATGGACGATTTTGATGTTGTGTTGGGGCTGGATTTTATGACAAAAGCCCGTGCCATCCCGTCCTCGCTGCGAGTTGCCTATTGTTTCTAGGGGATTGCCCGGGGGTGGTACCCGCTACCATTCTACCAAGAAGCGGAAAGATGCTGTCAGCAATACAATTTAAGAAAGGGGTGAAGAAGGGGGAACCTTCTTTTGTCATATTACCTATCCTACATGGGGAGTCAACCCTTGAAGGGGTACCAAATGGGATTTTGAGAGTGTTGGAGGACTATAAAGATGTCATGCCAGATCAGTTGCCAGAAGGGCTCCCTCCTCGAAGGACGGTGGATCATGAGATTGAACTGGTCCCCGGTGCCAAACCTCCTGCGAGATGCCCGTACCGTATGTCCCCTCTGGAATTAGCTGAATTGAGGAAACAACTCGATGAACTGTTAAAAGCTGGGTTTATTCGACCGTCTAAAGCGCCATTTGGGGCGCCCGTGTTGTTCCAGAAGAAACATGATGGGAGCCTGAGATTGTGTGTGGACTATAGAGCCCTGAACAAAGTGACTGTCCGGAACAAGTATCCCATCCTCTTAGTTGCGGACTTGTTCGACCAGCTAAGTGGCGCGAAATATTTTACAAAGCCGGATCTTCGATCGGGGTATCATCAGGTAAGAGTGGCCGAGGGAGATGAACCGAAGACAACTTGTGTTACTCGATATGGGGCATTTGAGTTTCTTGTGATGCCATTTGGGCTAACCAATGCACCTGCAACCTTTTGCACCTTGATGAACCGAGTGTTCCATGATTTTCTGGACAAGTTTGTGGTGATATACTTGGATGATATAATGGTATATAGTTCCTCTTTGACAGATCATGAAAACCATTTGCGGTTAGTGTTGCAGAGACTCAGAGATAATCAGCTATTTGTTAAAAGGGAGAAATGTGCTTTTGCCCAAACTCAAATTAAGTTCCTAGGACACCTCGTTGGGCAGGGACATGTTCGAATGGATGAGGAAAAAGTGAAGGCAATCCAAGAATGTCCGACTCCAAAGAGTGTCAGTGAGCTCAGATCATTCTTGGGATTAGCTAACTATTATAGACGGTTCGTCGAAGGCTACTCTCGGAGGACAGCTATACTTACCAATTTGTTAAAGAAAGGTGAGAAGTGGGCCTGGTCTAAAAAGTGTCAAGATGCTTTTGAGGGACTAAAAACTGTTGTGATGAACGACCCAGTCCTAGTATTACCAGACATTGAGAAACCAATGGAAGTTGAAACTGATGCATCTGACTTTGCCATAGGGGGAGTACTCATGCAGGGTGGTCACCCTGTGGCCTTTGAGAGTCGGAAGTTGAGTGGTGCCGAGACGAGATATGCAACTCAGGAAAAGGAACTTCTAGCTGTGATCCATTGTCTCAGGGCTTGGAGGCATTATTTGTTGGGCTCAAAGTTTGTTGTTAAAACAGACAACACAGCTGCTAGTCATATCCTTACACAACCAAAACTATCGGCAAGGCAAGCAAGATGGCAAGAGCGCTTATCAGAGTTTGATTTTAGTTTTGAGCATAAAGCTGGGAAGAAGAATCAGGTAGCTGATGCGTTGAGTCGAAGGGCGATCTGCAACCCTTAGATTAATTGCTCCTATGTCAGCTAGTAGGGTGACGAATGACATTCGGGAACTCATAATGGAGAATATGGGAAAGGATTCGCAGATGATGGCAATATTGAGGATGGTGGAGAGTGGCCAATCAAAGACCTTTTGGGTAGAGAATGGGATCCTAATGACGAAAGGTCCGCGTATGTATGTCCCGAGAGCAGGATAACTTAGACAGAAACTACTACGCGAATGCCATGACACTCCCTGGGCAGGTCACCAAGGTTGGCGGCGTACTCTGGCCCTGTTGGAACAAGGATATTATTGGCCGCACATGCGACATGATATTATGGACTATACCAAGACTTGCCTTATTTGCCAGCAAGACAAAGTGGATCGACAAAAGACTGCAGGATTGTTGGAGCCATTGTCAGTGCCAGCACGACCTTGGGAGAGCATTTCACTCGACTTCATAGTGAACTTGCCTTGGGTGGGGATCTTGGAGCTGTCATTGTGGTGGTGGTGGATCGGTTCTCAAAATATGCTACATTTATCCCTGCCCCCAAATATTGTTCGACGGAGGAGACAGCTCGATTAGTCTTTAAACATGTTGTAAAGTATTGGGGTGTCCCACAAGATATCGTTAGTGACAGGGATGGTCGGTTCACTGGAAATTTCTGGAGAGAGTTATTCAAGATGTTGGGATCCAAACTGAATTTGTCATCAAGTTATCATCCTAGACAGATGGGCAGACAGAGCGCTTTAATGGGTTGTTAGAAGAGTACTTAAGGCATTTTATCCAGGCCAACCAGAAAAATTAGCCTTCTTTGTTGGATGTGGCACAACTTTGTTTTAATTCACAAAAGAGTTCTGCTACTAATAAAAGCCCCTTTGAAATTGTGACAGGTCAGCAGCCGCGGCTTCCACACACCACTCTAGAGTCATACAAAGGAAAGTGTCCCGAGCTTTTAATTTCTCAAAGGAGTGGCGCCAAAATACCAGAGATTGCTCGGGCTCATCTAGTGAAAGCTGCAAAACATATGAAGAAGTGGGCAGATCGTGGCCGAAAGGACCAGCAGTTCAAAGTTGGCGATCTAGTGCTTGTGAAGCTAATGGCAGAACAGTTGCGGTTCTTACAGAATAGAGATCGGCGATTGGTGCAAAAGTATGAAGGACCAGTACCGATTGTGGCCAAAGTTGGAAATAACTCATACAAGATCAAGCCGCCCTCATGGATGAAAGTTCACCTGTGTTCCATGTGAGCAACTTGAAGCCTTTTCATGCGAGCCCCTCGGATGTTAGCCGAGGGACAGAGTGATCGGGGCCCCATCTGTACCAAACCCCCCATCGAACGTCGAGTTGAGGAGATCCTTGCTGATAGGTTTGTTACCGTGTCCAAGAAGAAGCCTGTTCGTGAGTACCGGTCAAGTGGAAAGGTCTCGGAGCCGAAGAGACAAGTTGGGAGAGAGATCATGACCTAAAGGCGTTCAAGCGAAAAATCGAGGAGTTCTTTGTAGCTCACCAACGAGGGCGTCAACAAGTTAGGTGGGGGAGGATGTTGTGGCCATCCCCAACATGGTGTTACAACCGAGTTAAGGCCACAACCGAGTCACTTCTACCATGCCCCATTTTCAAGCACATCAATGTTTTAGGAAGAAGAGTCTTTGTTTTCAATTATTTCTTTAGTTAGGAAAAAGTGTCATCGTTTCAAACAATAGAATGTTTACTCGGGTCATTTCTATTATATTTTTTTCACATATATATGTAGGGGTGGACAAATCGGCGAGTTTGGGCTGATCCACTTTGGTAAAGGTATGTATCCTACACACCATCGAGGCGGCCCCTACCGCCCAAGTCGATGGTGTGGGTGAGTTTTCTAATGTAACCGATGTTTCTTTTTTTTTTTCTAATAAAATAAAAACCGTTATTTTTTCCTACGGGGAAGCTGGGGGTCAACTGTGTGCATCCGCTATGCCCCACGGTTTCGACCATGGCTTGAAGAATGGTTTTGTGGCGCGAGACTAATGTGTTGCTTGCTTATTTTGAGCAGATCAATCGAGAGAAAAGGTTGACTTGATCGGGAAGAGTCCTTTTCAAGTGCCGCACGGCTTAGCGACCGAGTGAACTAAAGGCTAAGGCCGTGACACCTTGCAGGATGGATATAAGGCTCAAAAGGTTTGAGAGGTTTTACGTCATAAACGTGAGAAAGTTCCATGATCTCGGGCTATTTGGGGTGGTTTATATATCCCTCGACACTCTTTTATTTCTTGGTTGGTAAGGACAGACTGCCAACCAAAGATCGTATGGTGAAGTGGGGGTGTCAAGTTGATCAATTATGTGTTCTTTGTGAATCTGAGATTGAGACTAGGGATTATTTATTCTGTGATTGTTTTTTCTCACAGCAGGTTTGGCAGTTAGTTCTGCAAGCATGTCATGCTGGCTCCTTGATAGGGGATGGGGAGAATGATGATCGATTGGATGTAGAAGCATGGCAAGGAGAAATCGCTACGAGCTGATGTTATTTGAGTAGCTTGGGGAGCTTTCTTGTACCATGTTAGGCAAGAAAGGAACAATAGGTTGCATGGTAAAGGGCCTAGGATTTGCTCTGCAATTATGATGAAGATTAAACCTAATGTCAGTATGTGCTTAAAGGGATGTAGCAAGCTTGTACATTCTTCCTTCTCTTTGATTGTTGTCTGGAATCTGTCTTAGTTTTTTTTTTTTTGAGTTTCTGATGTATAGGCGATAGGTTTTTAAATTCTTTGTACGGTTTATTTAGAGGTTCTTTGGATGGAATGAAAACAAATTATTTATCTAAAAAAATATACAATTCATTATATAACTTCTAAATTTATTATTTTAATAATTTCCTCAATAAATAATATTAAATTCTATTCCACTAATTCTCCTTAATCAAGTAGAACAGAAAATGAATGGAAAAAAGAGCACGTATTCATAAATATTACTCCATAAAGAGATAACGTGTCACCAGTTTTATTATTTATGATTGTACTACGTACCTGAAGAATTTCAACGTGGGGTAAAATTTCGGCGCATGTCTCGATCAAATCTCTGCTAACTGGGGCTGCACTAGAGATAATCTGCTTCAACGACCCCAAATCATACTTATTTTTCATCATCATCCCTTGCTTTACTATAGAAATCATGACCAGCGGCACGACGAACATATGCGTCACCTTGTATTTCTCAAAGGCACTCAACACTTTTTCAAGCCCAAACTTGGCCATCGAAACCAACACATTTCCTCGTCTCAATTGTGCCAACGACAACACCATGCCGAACCCATGAGACATCGGCAAGAAATATAAACAGACATTCCTTCCTTCCATGTACCTGTCTTGATCGGCCGTGAAATTCAACGTCGAAGCGATGAAATTTTTATGTCTCAGCATCACCCCTTTACTTGTTCCGGACGAGTACATCAATGCCGCTACATCGTTTTGCGTCACATTGTTATCTACGGGTTGGAAAACACTTGAATTCGAAACTTGTTCGGCATAGTTTTTTTATGATGTCCGAGTAGTAAGAGCATTTGGGGGAGGTTGATGATTGTGATAAGAAAACCAAGAGAACATTGAATTGGTTAACTTTGTTGTAAAGCTCAGGTATTGTGATGATAAGCTTGGGATTGGAGTCTTTGACTTGTTTGGATATCTCATTGAAAGTAAAAGAAGGGTTGGCAGTGGTGGCAATGGCACCGCTGGAGACGATAGCAAGAAAACAGACGGGGAAACGTATCGAGTTGGGAGAAACGATAAGGATGATGTCTTGTTTAGCGATGTGAAACCGGTGGCGCAAAGCGTAAGCGAGGGACGAAACATGGGCTTTGAGTTGAAGAAAAGTTATGGTTTCGCTCGAATCGGCGTCGATGAGAGCGGTGTGATGAGGGAAGGAGGAAGTGGACTGGAATATGAAGGAGGTGAGTGAGAGATCAAAGCTTGTTGGGAGCTTGATAGGGGGCCTTGGCGAATTGTACGTTTGGGTTTCTGAATTGAATGAGGATTTTGCCATTGATTGGGGTTTGTTGGTGAATGCTTGGGGTTTTCTTTGGGGGTGGATTGAATGAAATTAGACTTGGTTTTGAAAAGTTTAAAGACTCCTTGTATGTATAGTTGGGGACCTTTGGGGTTACTTGAAAATGTAAATAATTGAGGATGAATTATTAAATTTGAATTTTTGTTGTTGTTAGGATTTACCATTCAATAATTCACATTCGTAATCTCAAAATAATAAAAAAAACAATACAACTAATAGGTTGGTTCAAGTGATAAGTAGTTTGATATTATTTATGTAGGTCTTAAGTTGAAGGCTTTGTGAATGCAGAAAATTCACACTGAAAAACTTACCTATTAAAATAATATGTACGACGCAAGTCGATTCAAATTAATCAGGGCGAAATCTTAGAACCGTAAGGACAACCAAAAGAAAAAATAATACACATTGATGTACATCAATAGTCCATCGTGTTGAATTGGCAGTCGTAGTTTTTGGTCTGCTCATTCGGCTGCTTTCAGCATTTGTTGAAGATTTATTGATTTCTACATAAATTGGTGTTTTTCATTTAAAAATTGGATATGGTTGTACGGCTAAATGAGTTGAATTAAGAGTAGGTAAAAATTAGAGAATCAGTCATAATTGGTAGATTAAATCAGTAATAACCGAATTTACTTTAATTAAAATAGGTTATTTCACATGTTATGGTTCATTTGATTCTAAGATTTTTTTTTGCAAAATATATTTTCCTTATTTTTATAACTTTTAAATTTTTTTATTATAATGATATAATTATATGGTAGTGTAGTATCATGATTGACGTGAGAACTAACGGTCAAAATCATTGACATATGATTACGAACCATAATATTAATGATTAGCTCTGTAATAGTGCTAAGAATGCCAAGAATTAGGGTTCAAATGTACTGAATTGTTGTATAAAGGATCACATTGCAAAAAAAAAAAAAAAAATTAACATATCGAAATAGGAAATTAAGTGTGTGTTGGCTGGTAGGATGAACGATGTTTTTGGACAGCGGAAGAAAGTTGCTAAGATGGTGGAGATGAAGAGTCTTTGGTTGCTTCAGAGGTTTTAGGTTAGGTTAGGTTAGGTTAGGTTGAAGAATGAGTGTGTCCCCTTACTCTCTATTGCATGATTTTTTGTAAAAATTTGGACACGTGTCGATAAAGAGTTGTCATAGCATAAATATTAATTAGATGTCTTAGAATGTGATGGCCTAGGTCGATTTATCATCAAGGAGGGCTACGTGAGTTTGACTCTTATTATTGACAAGCTTTTGCCAATGAGCGTTTACATGTTATGTTTGCGGGAAGTCGCAGGTGTGTTCGTATAGTAGAAGTTCGCAGGGGCTAACACTTGCATCTTCAGACAAGGGAAGGTTATAAAGTGACATTCACGAACCTGAGTATTGGGGTGGGGGTTTTAAAGTGGTCGATGTATTTGTGTTTTAGTGTTAATTGAAATTTAAATTTTACATTTTGATTTGAATTTTTAGCGTGAGTGGGTTTATTGTTTTGTATGACTGAGATGTTATATTTGTTATTACATACACGAAGTATTATTACTCCATTACGGCTAAGTGGCTCTTTTAATGTTATTTATCGTCACATGTCCGTTAGACAAAACGATCCGTTTCATTATGAAAAATGAATCGGTTAATTGTATACAATTAATTGTTTGGGAGAAGTTTCATAGGGTTTATAAATAGTGCCACCTTTTATTGTAAATCTTCATTTGAAATTGACTACGTAACTCTTCTAGAATTAAACCATAACTAAATATGAAATCTAAACCCAGGATCTATCATGTCAAATCATCAAGAACAATAAACTGAATGAACTGAATCGCGGAAGCGTACCTGAATTAATCGATAGACTGAAAACTTTGAATCTTGATGTTGAAATCCAAATCTTTGGTATTGATCTTCCAAGAAGATAGGTTTTCTCTTGACGTAAAACTCTCTGACGGGGAAGGAGAGAAAAACAAGTTAACCTATTTCTTGGGGACCACTACCTCTTTATATAGTTGATTATTAAACCAACTATTAAATATTTATAACTCTGCCCCTCATTGAATTATAAATATATCTTACGGTATCTACACTTTTATTTCCATGACATTTTAATACCCATGACACGCCTAACATAATTGGTCACTTAATTTTGTGTCATACTTTAAAATAGCAATATACGTTATACATATGTGCCCACTATTACGGATTTTAATCCAACAATCTCCCACTTGGGCAACATATGTTTCCTGACAAATGTATAACCTTATGAGCTCAAAAATTTGCTATTATATAATAGGTATTCTGTAACAATCTCGTCCATCAACTATATCCATATAGGATCAAAGCAGCCTTTGTCATATCAATCATGACAAGACCCATCAATGGTCACGTATACAAATATAGTCAAATGACATAGATCAATCATGGATGCGTAGCATGGAAAATTACATGAAATGTGAACCAAACATGTCTATTTCCAACTGGTCCTTCTAAACCTTAGTGAGATCAAACTTTCTCAATTCAGAGTGTGCATAAACCAAAAGAACTTTATTTCTGCAGAAAGTAATCTTAAAAGAACTTTAAACTGAAGTAACCGAAATTGTGTCTAAACCAAATGAGCATTTTTCAAAATTACAAACTCCCACTAAAACTGAATATCTTTATATAACATTACACCCACATGAGTAGTGTGCTCATGAAAGACCTAGGGTGATAGTTTCTTAATAAGCGCGCAAATATGGAGTTTGTACCAACATGCTCTATAGACACACAATCACTCTGAATTTTCTTTAACAATTAGGAATTTAATATTTATGTGCTTCAAATTTGAAGTGTTCCTATTGTTCATAGAATAAATGAATGCATATTTATTGTCACAAAATAACCGAAGTGGTCTTTCTATTCAATCTATAATTAGCAGCCCATGTGACAAAATTCTTTTGTATCAATATTCTAATAGAATCAAGTCTCAGAAACTTGATGATCTCTAACTTACCAGAACTTCGATATGTGAGCATGTAATTTTTGTTCTCTAAAGATATTTCATAACCCTATTGGCTGCTATTCAATGGTTCAAACTAGAATTGCTTAAATATCTGTCTAACATTCTAACAATGTACGCAATATCCGAACGCATACATACTTGAGCATAAATTAAATTCTCAATAGATTATGCACTTGGAATCTTTTGTATTTTTTTTTTAATTTCAAGGTTACTTTTAGGGCATTGAGTAAGACTAAATTTGTCTTCTTTAGTAATATGAGTATCACTTGGTTTACTCCCACTGAACTGTAGTATATAGAATTGTGAACCAAATTTATCTCAAAACCAAATGAGATAAACAATATGAAATTTATAATTTCGTTAATGAGAGTCCAACTTAAGCTCATAGATGAATTTCTTTAATTTACATATCATTGATTTTGTTTCATTAGACACAAATCTATGATTGTACCATATAATTTGTTTCTTCAATGTCACCATTGAAAAACACAAGCGTAACATCCATCTTATGTAGCTCAAGATTAAAATAAGCAATAAGCGTCATGATTATCTTAAAAGATTCTTTCAATAAAACTTGAGAGAAAGTCTCCACAAAATCAATGTCTTCTTTTAGAGTATATCCTTTAGATACAAGACATGCCTTATACTTGTCCACATTATCATTTGCATCCCTCTTGGTTTTAAATATCCATTTACAACCAATTAGTTTGCACCTTCACATAATGAGACAAGTTCCGAAACTTTATTGTCTTGCATAAAATTATACTCTTCTTGAGTGACATCAATCCACTTTTGAGAGTCAGAACTTTTATGATTTGATAAAAATGATTGAATCATTTTCTATCATTCCATTATTATCCTTATTTTCTTGAATAAATACAAAGTAATAATCTAGAATAATATTTCTCCTTCCTCTCGTGGATATCTTTAATGACACTTATTTTTTTAAGGTTGTTGAGTTTGTTCTTCTGAAACAATTACCTTATCTTGAATGAGAGTTGTTCAACATTGTTTTACTGAGGTACTTGATTCACTTCTTGATTATGATAGGTGTAAAAACCTAAACATCATTAAAAGTGATAGTATGAATTAAATTATAATTCAACTTACCCTCAATAGCAATGTATCTAACCTTATTTCTCCTCCAAACTCAACATCCTAAAAATGTTATAAACCTCTCCTTAAAATAATCCTTATTGTGGGATCATAAAATTTACAGCCCATGGATCACTCAAAATAACCGAAGTAGTTGCTCACTTTTGAAGTTTAATTTCTTCACATGTGTCCTAACTTATACAAAAGAATCAATACTTTGTAACTTATTGTTGTTTCTTTTGATTAGGACCTTTAGCAACTTTATTCTAATATATTTTTTTATTGCCCTTATTCTTAGAGACACTAACTAAATGAGCACTAACCGAATGAGTACTTTTACACTTATAATGCTTCAACTTTTCTTCCTCTTTAACACAATTAGAAATAAGCTCATTTAAAGTCTATTTCTCCTTTTTGACAGTTGTAACTAATTTTGAATTGGTTAAATCAGTATAGGAAGCGATACCAAAATCATAAGAACAAACAATTGTTAGAAAGTTTGATCTTATGTGCCTTAAATTTTGAAGCAATATTAAACATTTTTCATAATGTACTTCCTCACATTTCCTTGACCTTTATACTTCATAGACATCAAGTAAGTCAAAAGTGATGTCATAGCCTTAACATTTTTTAATAAAATGTTTCTTAAATTTATCAGGGAAACCCTTAGTATGAGTAATATCTTTAGATTTGTGCTCCTAAAGAATTCTAGAATGTTGTACTTTATGATCATTAAAATCATGCAATTTGAACGAACTCACCTCTCAAAATCCCTTTTATGGGTGCTTACCGCCATGAGAGGTGCGAGTTGTTCTTCCTTAGTGCAAGGTCTATGTTCATACAACCAAATACTTTATGTAAGTGTCTTTTTTCTATTCCTTGAAACTAGTTTCACTAAACATGAGTGTAGAATGTATTTAATGATATTATAACAAAGAAAAATAAATTACCTAAATATAGAACAAAATAAGCAAATAAAATAAAAACAAGCCCACATAAATATTCATAAGTAAACAAATAAATTCAAAATAATGGCTAGTTCCCCTCAAGATACCAAGCACAACATTAATATCAAGTCTTTGGACAGTAATATTAACTATAAGCGGTACTCTTGTTGTAGCAATCAAACATTGACAATAAACTATGTCAAACAATAGATTAATCTTTGGACTAACGTATTGCTTACATAAAATACCTTATAATTGTCACACATTTATCGCCATTATTTGTCGTTGTAATTCTTCCAAATATTAACTTTCCTTTGGGCCAATTAATAAAATTTATGAATTACAAAAACCCATAATTATCTTAATATTTTAAATAAACTAATCTACACAAAAGTGGTCACTTTGGTGACATTATGTTTCAATTAATCCATTAAAATATTAGACATTTGAAGCTGAAATATGAATTTAATTGTTTCAAAATATTTATCTTAATTTTATCTTTCAATCAAATTAAAAGATAACCAAAATAATAATAAATTTGAATAAAGGTAAACCTCATATCAATATACCGGACACTCCATTAATATTTCATCTTTGGACAAAATATTAACTTGTAAGTGATATCTTGGTACAAAGAATCAAACATTGATAATAAGAACATGTCAAAATGTAAATCTTCCTTTGGGCCGATTTATTGCTCACATATAAAACTGAATAATTATCACATGTTTATTACCATAATTGCACATGTAATAACGTTAATTATTAACCTTCCTTTGGGCCGATTAATATTAACATAATTTGACTTACATGCACAAAACCTTTTATATTTTAAAATAAATAATTTCCACAAGAGAGGTCACTTTGGTGACTTAATGTTTCAATTAATTTATCTTAAAATATATAACATAAAGTACCGATATCCAAATTTAAAATTATGTAATCAAAAAACTGAAATTTCGATAATAACACTTTAGTTTCCAAAATAACCCAACATAAGATTGTCTGAATAGGGCTATCAGAAATCGAAAAAACCGAAATCTTTGACCGTTTCTCAAAAAAAAAAAAAATTCCTTAAGCATGCATTTACAAAATTAAAGTCGAATTCAAAACAACCAATCTTTAACTAAAAGTCAAAATCAGAAGTATCATATAAATGAATAATTCATATAATGTTCACATAAAACCTTAAAAAAATCCATAATAACCTAATGGTCATAATTAAAATTTTAATCAAACCAATAGGATATGAATTTCATAAGATTAATGGCATGCTTTCTGAAACCAAAACCAAATGTATATATCAATGCCAAACATAAAAATGATAATGATTCAAATGAAACTAATTACATTATGTAACTTGCACAATTAATCCAAACTACAATTTATTCCAAATTTAAATCAAACCTTCTACATCAAATCAAAACCATAACACATAGAAGTACTTTCTAAACCATGTCATGACCATACTTTAATATATATGATGGCAGAAGCATAATAGTTTAGCTTATTAATAACGACAAAATTAGCATGGGACATGAACTAGAAAATTTGACTTTTACCATCAAATAACAGAATTAACAAAATAGTAATTCTCAAATAAGAATTAATCAAAGTGCATATGGATCAAACTGAACATACTAAAAAAAAGGACTTTAACGTAGAATTTTTCCTTACTAAAAAAAAACGACCAAATTTTGCACTAGCAGACTTCACATGGCCCCTTTATTAATTCAATTCAATAGTTCTTTGCTGCATTTGTCTCTATTATTAGAGCAAAATTTTAACTTTAGCTGAATTTGAATTCTTGAAAGACTTAATGCCCCAAAAAAAAATCATAAAATTCATACGGCGACAACAAGATTCAAAAACATTAAATACGAATTGCGTCGTAAAATAATTCCTATACGCACATGTTTATCGATTTATAGAAATTATCGGATTACAGATTGAAAAACTGAATCCATGATAAATAAAATTAAAACCTAAAAAATTTCAACATAAATCAATCTAAATACCAAATCAAATCTGATATCTTAAAAAGAATTCAGAACAAATCAATCCGAAAAATAAATAAATTGGTTCTTAAGGATTCAACATGACAAAGCACTGATGCCACTTGTTAGAATTAAACCATAACTAAATATGAAATCTAAACCCAGGATCTATCATGTCAAATCATCAAGAACAATAAACTGAATGAACTGAATCGCGGAAGCGTACCTGAATTAATCGATAGACTGAAAACTTTGAATCTTGATGTTGAAATCCAAATCTTTGGTATTGATCTTCCAAGAAGATAGGTTTTCTCTTGACGTAAAACTCTCTGACGGGGAAGGAGAGAAAAACAAGTTAACCTATTTCTTGGGGACCACTACCTCTTTATATAGTTGATTATTAAACCAACTATTAAATATTTATAACTCTGCCCCTCATTGAATTATAAATATATCTTACGGTATCTACACTTTTATTTCCATGACATTTTAATACCCATGACACGCCTAACATAATTGGTCACTTAATTTTGTGTCATACTTTAAAATAGCAATATACATTATACATATGTGCCCACTATTACGGATTTTAATCCAACATTCTTTACCCATTTCTATTAATCTATGGCTTCCAAGAGTAGTTTAATCGTGGTAATGAGCGACAAGCATGAATGATGTACCACGGGGAGGGAGATGCACCGACTGTTGGAAGGTAGAGGATTTATTTGGGCAATTTTAACTAAAAAATCCATTATAAATAATTAATTAAAGAAATGACCCCTCATACATTATTTAGAAAAATGACCCACTGCCACGTATGAAGAACTCGCGTTCTGTCTAAAGGGAGTTCCAATCTCGCTTTCAGCAAAAAGTGAGTTCTTATTACGTGACATCGCTTTTTCAGAATAACGAACTTAACAGGACCTCGCTTTCTGCAGAACGCGAGGTCTCCGAGAATTTAAAGAGCCGGCTAAATTTATCGCGGTCTGTTTAATGGAACTCCCTTTCTGCAGAAAGCGAGTTCTTTGTAAATCGGGGTAGCAGAATAGGCATCCATAGGCATGTTCGAGCGATATTTCGGGGCTATTAGTCGTATAATTTTAGTTAACGGCGAGTTTACGTGCGTAGTACTGGAACTTGTCTTGCATTCGACACCAATATGGGCAAGTTCGGTCCGTTGTAAACCGAGTAAAATTCGCGTTGAAAACGGTACCATAGCTTGTTTTTGTGAATGACCGAAAAGTTAAAAGGGCGTGATAATCTTTTCCGTTTATGTATCAGGTTATAAAATAATAAATCTAAAACTATAAGGCAAAATAAATATAAAATCTAAAACTTTGTAAAAAATAAGGCAAAATAAAGTTTTTATTATTATCAAATAATAACTAAAGTTGATAAATAAACATCTCCTCGTCCTAATGACGCCTATGTCCACCCGTTCTGCAGCTGGGTGCACAACTTTCTCGTGGCGGATTCCTCCGATCAGCATGTGCTCCATCGTCGTCGTCCTCATCATTGGCACCATGATCGTCCCCGAAACGCGGACCACCGCTGACACTGGGGACGGTGTAAAACAAACTCTGCGGCGGCATCTGCTCGACAATGTTGTAGTCGAACTGTGCTTGCAATGGCGGAACATCGAACACTGGAGGAACATATGCAAAAGGCGGTGTCAGGTAATATGGTGGAGGCACATGCATAAATGGACGAAAGGCATCCGTCATGAAAAGCTCAGGTGGAGGCCTCGTCTGCTAAAATGTCTGAGGACCACCCATCTGCAAAAACGATGACGAAGCGGAGTGCATGAATGTTGGTCCTGGCACTGGTGTCGAAGGCTCTGCCCTGAACTGATCTGCTGCTCGCGCTGTTCCAAAGGACGAGGCCCCTACAGTGTGTGTTCGACGTGTCTGGCTTTCAGGCCCTATTTTAGTACTGCACTGCGTCGGCTGGTGCTGGGTGGCGTGACGTTGTGCAGGCGGGCAGTTTCGGGGAGACATCACAATTTCTCGCTGCCGCTCATTCGGAGTCAGTATATGAGGCTTCCTATTTTGGTAGTACCAGTGTATATAGTCGAATGTGACGTCCTGGTTCACAATGGATACACAAATGGGCGGCCGCTTGCCATACCTTGTCATCCATTGCCCGACCCAGTCAGCGTGATGATGGCCCTAATAGACTTCCGTCTTCCCTTACCCCGTCAACCGATTTAATTTGTCCAAATTGGGTGGTGGCTCCGAAACCCCTTGGATGTAGCCAAATTGTCGCAGAACTTGGCCGGTAGGATGCCACTCGACAATTTCCTAGTTGATGATTGGCACCAGCAGTAGCCAGACGTGAGAGCCGTCCGTGATGTCCTGTGGAATACAGTCCCTAATCGGAGGAGTAGCGTACGGAGCCCACGGAACTGAGCAAATTTTTTTGAATGTGAGTTATATAATTTTTTGGCCAATTTTTTTTTAAGGAATTAAGAACAAAATATCCGAAATCATGACCTCGTTTTGTATCTTGTCGATCAGCAGTTTGTAGTCTCACTGTGTCTCCGGCAGTCCCTCGTGAGTGAGTGGAAGGCACCACCTGTCATTAATGAAAAAGAATTTAAAAAATTGTAATAGTTTAAAAGCATATTCTTTAAATAAAATAAAATAATTTACATTTAATTAAATTAAATAATTTTAATAGTACCTCTGAATAAGCGAGAATAGGTATGGGGTAGGTTGTCTAAGCCGCGGGCTTAAAAAGGGCATCCGAAACCAAGCCCAAGATTGAAGCAGTAAGAGACATCCTCCGATTGCAGCTCTATCTGGGTCGACGGTTCTGTAAAGCTCCCTAAACAGAAAGGCCAGGACCGCTGCTCCCCAACATTTCTTGCTACATTCTGCAAAATTGCGGAGATGGTACAACCATATCAGGTGGACTTTGTTGCGAGATTTGTCAGGCATCAAATCCCTCCAATAATGCGTAGGATGTGGGCACGAGCGAACCGCTGCGAAAATAATAAGTACCATTATAAAAATATTTTAATTATTAAAAAATAGGAAATGGAAAATATAGTAAAATAAGATAAATATATTTACCCATTTTGCTTCGTCATCCGCATCCGGGGGGAGGATTGTAAAATTCTGCTCCAAAAAAGTTAGAAAGATTTTGCCACCGTCGAACTTGTCTGGAACCATTCCCAGCAGCTCGGCACACAGGTTCGGCCAGTCACTCTCGACAACACCGGTAATAACCGCGCCGTCAGTAGGAAAGCCAAGATGATATGCAACATCTTCCAGTGTAATTGTAGCCTCGCCACATGGAAGATGGAAGGTGTGGGTCTCTGGCCTCCATCACTCTAATAAGGCATTAATGAAGGGATGATTCAACTTCAAACTGCCAACGATAGTAGCGACGTGCCCAAAACCAGCTTCGGCAATAAATGGAACAATATCCTCGTCCGACGCGGTCGTGATACGATTTAGATAGCATGCCAATGCTCGTTCGTAGTTCTTGAAGAAAAATAGTACAAGATAATAATTTAAAAATATATACATATAGGAGGAGATAAATTTTAAAAGAAAGAAATTAATTTAAAGTAAGAAAAGAATATTACCTCATCATTTGCCAGCAGTAGTCAAATACGTGTCGTTCGTCTAGCCTCAATAAAGCCTCCATTGTATAGAAAATATAGGATATGTATAATAGAATAGGAGAAGAATAATGCAGAGGTGTGAGGTTATTGATTATGTAGGGCCCTATTTATAAGAGGCCTCGCACCGGTTGGGAAGTGATTTTATTGGAACTCGCTTTATGTGGAAAGCGAGATACCGGAGAACTCCTGTTACGCAGGAAGCGAGTTCCATTGAAGAGGGCTGTCCTTTGACATTTTAGAGAGCATCTTGAACGGCCATAAAGGGAACCCGCGTTACGCAAAACGTGAGGTCCTTTATTTCTCAAAAATCGTCCATTAATGATTTATTCCTTAAATTATTAGATAAATATGATAAAAAATTTGATTTTAAATTCCTATTTTCATTAAATTGAAATCCTAATTAGTGTTGAATCTTTGAAATCAAATAGTCATAAAGTAAAATGTGGTATTTAAATTTTATAAGAGGTAGGAAAAAAGATGGTGTTTAAATTATATAAATATATAAGTTGTATTATTAATTAATGCCCATATCTAGAAGTTTATTAAAATTTTAAACTCAATTGGTATATAAATTAATTAAATATAGTAGAAGATAAAAATTTGTAGTAATCTGAAAATCTGTTACAACAGTAGCATATAATGAACGGTCAGAAGGGATCTCACGGTATATAAATTAATTAAATCGTAATTGTTAATATTTTAGGAAGTATAATTTAGGAATCATAAATTAGGAAGAAAAATCCTAATTGTTAATATTCTAGGAAGCATAATTTACGAAATTGGACCTCGTTTTCTACAGAACGTGAGGTCCTATTTAACTGGTTTGACTCAATAGTCGCATATAATGAAAGGTTAGAAGGGACCTCGCATTTTGAGGATAGCGAGTTCCTTGGATAACCGCGTTGCGTAGAACGCGAGTTCATGGTTTTTGAAATTAAATTCAATCCGCTTTTCATTCCCTATAAAATACAGGCTCCGATTATATCTACTTCAGCAAAACTTCCAACACTTTCATTCCCTCATGGCCAAGTTTTTCGCAACATTTTATTTTATCGGTACCTATTTCGACTCAACAATCACCAGTAATATGTCACTCCATGATTTTTTGCAGTTGATATCTGAAGAGGTTAGTAAACGTACTAACAAGCAAATTTCATACTTGGAATGTAAAATCCCAACACAGACGGCAACTGAACCGCACTACATTCTGAAGCTTACCAGCGAAACCGACGTACATAACATGTACGAGCAGCTCAATTCAGTTGGAGCTAAATACATCCATTTAAATTTTAAGTTCGATGAGGTGAACGCCGAAGAAGGTAGTACGTCTGCACCCGTAGAAGCTGCTATGTCCGCACTTACAACGAGTAGTGAACAAGCTCCTTGTTCACCGGATGTTGATGCAGCTTCCGACGAGTTGCAGCTTTTTATGTACAGGCACAGACAAAAAAAAAACAACAACTGATCGAAGAACTTAAATTAAGTTCAGACATTTCAACTGACTACGATGATTCCGATTAACCTTCCATTCCTTAAATCATCGTCAAATTTTGTTTTATGAGTTCATCATTTCATCCTTTATTAATGTTCTAAGTATGGGCAACGTTGCTGTTGTCCTCCTTTATTTATGTGAAACATTGTTCGGTATAAATAATGCATGAAATGGACAATACTATCGAAAAAAGTGTGGAAATAAATTCCGGAATGGCCGTGTGGAAAGGCTGGAGGACTTGAAGTATTGTCGGCCAATCTCTATTAAACTGCTAACCTACAACAGTGATGTGGAGTTTATGGTGGCCACCCACTTAGAGTATTCTTTAGGAGGGCCCCTCAAGTTGTATGCGTCATTTTCTGATTCTAATGCTGGTATCGAAATCCCAAGCTAGAGACGAGCGGATTTTAACGTCGACCCTAACGCCAATGTTGATAGCCCCACGACGGGTTTACGAAATGATTTCAACATATTAACTACATACAGTTCATGCAACGATTTGGGTGCATCGTCGTCTTCTGCACCAAGACATTCGTGCATCGTTGACTTGAACCATCCCCCGAACGATGAATTTGATGCACCATCCTCTCAAATTCGAAGACATGCAACGTACAATCTGTATAGTATGGGGGACGTAGCGACATCATCCCACAACTACATGAGGTCGTCCGACCATGAAGCGTTCAACTCCTTCGATGATTTCTCCTATGGATGATACTCAACGTATGTCCCTAGTACATAGTACGTTCAACCATCTATAGGGAGACATTCTTGTGCCAGTGTGCTTGATTTTGATCTTCGTAATACAGTTCGTGAGTGGTCTTGTGAGCGGTCTCGCGATCAACGACAAGTCTGATTGCCTGAAAGGGTAGCAGTAGACCACACAGAACTATACCAGTTCGAGGGGATATTTTTAACGAAGAACTGGTTAGGGAAGTAGGACCCGACAGTGATGAGCAAGGGCCCTTCTATGAAGAACCAGCTGACATGAACATTCTAGTAGGGTCCTTCGAAGATTTAGAAGGCAACGAAAAACACCAGCAGAAAGTAACGTTCCAGTATCGGCAACGCCTGTTTCTTATTACCAGCCACCATCCCACTTCACAACGGTTGATATGGATGCCTTAAACGTTCCAGAATTTTTAGAACCCCCAACAATTGACAGATACAAGCCGATGGTGAATTGGCTATTGAGATGACATTCTTGACAAAAGAACTGGTTGTGGTCGCGATTAAGCACTACAATATTCGCCGGGTAGTTACGACGACTGTGAAGAAAACCCAACCGAATTTCTACATTACGGAGTGCGCCCACAAGAAAGAGGGATGTGAGTGGAAGGTTCGTGTATCATCCTTGAAGATGCTGAACGGGCTGTGGAGAATCACAAAACTGGATGGCCTCATACATGCACCGTGAGCAGTCTAAGTCAAGATCAGAAGAACTTGGATGTGCACGTCCTATGCGATCCCTTCATACCACTGGTTAAAACAAATCCTCGTATGACGGTTGCCACCTGTATCGCCACAGCAAAAAATCAATACGGCTATATTCCTGAATACCTGAAAACATGGTATGCAAGGTGGCAGGCCGTACAAAAAATGTTTGGCCAATGAGAGGAATCTTACAACGAGTTGCAGCTGTGGCTAAAAATGATGCAGAAACATATACCAGAACGGTTGTGAAACTTAAGACGGCTCTGGCATATGAAAATGATCGTGTCCTACCAGGGGTTTGTCAATTCTACCGGCTATTTTGGACATTTCTTCAGTGCATTAATGCATTGCAAGCCAATGGTTCAGATCGATGGTACTTGGTTGTACGAAAAATATACACAGGTCTTACTTCTGGCGATTGCACAAGACGGCAATCGAAAAATCGTTCATGTAGCCTTCACAATAGTCAAAAAAGAGGATATCGAGTCTTGACAGTTCTTCTTTAAGAACCTACGAAGACATGTTCTTTCTCATGTAATGCGGGCAAGGGATGATGGGATATGTGTTATTTTCGACAAATCCAATGCAATCAAGTACGCAATACAGGGTTTAGGCCAGTATTGGCAACCTCCCCATATTTACCACCATTACTGCTTACGATACATTGCAGCCAACTACTTGCAGATTTACAAGAACCAAGATGAACGTGCTATGGTGCTTAGAATGGGTATGTCTTTTACATTCTCTACGTTTACGATATCTTTGCATGTATTGTTCGCCACCAATTAGGTGTTTGTCATTCCATAGGCAACTCGCATTACGTACATGAAGTAGACCAGCTGTTCGAAGAACTAAGAGCCAAGAATGACAAAGGCGCATGCTACCTTGCCAAAATCTTGAGGGAAAAATAGCTTCGATCATATGATGGGGGTAAACGATATGGTCACATGATAACGAACTTGGCTGAGGCGGTCAACTCAGCTCTGAAGAGAGTGCGACATTTGCCTATCTCTTCCGTTGTCAAAGCGACCTACTATTATTTGGCTACCCTATTTGCAACCCTGATAAGACAAGCAACTGATTATATGGCAGGTGGCCACAAAGTGCACCCGGACTTCCTGGAAAAATTGTAAACTTATGTGCGCCATTCAAATGCGATGACTGCAACTCTTTTCTCTCGAGAAGGCCATTTGTTTCGTGTTTCAGAATTTTTGAGGTCGTTGGAAGGCATACAACACAACGCGTACGTGGTAGATCTAAGGAAGAGAACCTGCGACTGCGGAGTCTTCCAAACATTCAAATACCCGTGCGCACATGCCATTGCTGCTTATTCTTCCCAACGAATTCACTATATGCAACTGCTTGATCATGTATACTTACTAGAAACGATATTGAAGGTTTACGAAAAAGAGTTTCCTCACATCGGAAATGAAATTGATTCGTATGCCATTGATGATGAACCGACCATATGCCCAGATCCTGCACTACTACGAAATAAGGGACGTCCACTATCGACACAGATTTACTGTGCAGAGGACATGGTCAAACATAGAGAAAGAATCGGACAAAAGAAACTTTACAGTGCATGTAGAAATCTCGGACACACGATTAACAGGTGTCCTAACCGTTCGGGCCCTTGTATGAACTAAGTGTTTGTTGTATTTGCTCATATTAATTTTAGGGTTTTATTTATTAATATCTTATGATATGATATTTGTTGTTTGCTACTGTTTGTTGTTATTTGTTTTTTTAATTTTAAACCAACTACTCTCCTATATAGAACGTGAGATTCCTGACACGTCAGGAATCCTGGTAGAACTCGTACTTTACAGAACGCGAGATTCCTGACACGTTAGGAATCCTGGTAGAACTCGCTCTTTACAGAACACGAGATCCATACCATGTCAGGAATCCTGGAAGAAATCGCTCTTCACACAACGCGAGATCACTTTTATAAATACCTCCCCAAAGTTGCAATCTGGTAACTTCAGAGAATATTACGCTTCTATTGTAGCTACCAATAACAACAAATCAAATACTCAAAAATACTTTGGCTAAGAGATTTCTCAAGTATTGTGATATGTTGGTATATGTAGTTGCATCATGAGTATGTGCCCAGAGCTCCGAGCATTTGCATCACATTTGAACGAGGTCAGACCTACAAGTTGAACGACAAATCACAATACTCGAGAAGGTAACCGCAGCCAAAGCTCCTACCATTTGCGCTGATGATGGAATCCTGGTGTAAAATACAGCGTAATAAGGTATACCTCAATATCCAGGATTGCCCACATCACGAGTAATGGGAATGTGTAAAAAAAAACATTGGCCAATGACGACCCCTACGCGGTAATATATAAGATGCCCTCTTCGGTCGGGGTTTCATCTTTGATCGGGGTCAGAAAAAAAGTTGTATTCCAACCCATACTTGACAGCTGATAATGCGCAGGGTTACAACTTTTCGCGGGTATGGGATAGAATATGATAGGCGTATTCCAGTACAAACTTTCTACGAATCTAATATAAGTTTATGTTGAAATTTAATACTAGTAACGAGTTACAACTTTCTACGGATGTAATATAAGTTTATGTTGAAATAACATGGTCTCATTGGTTTTAAAAGTTGTCTTTCCGCCTTGTCGTTCTTGCAGAAAACCACGCTTTCGAACCATTTTCAACGCAAATTTTATACCCTTCTCCATGTATCGCACGTTCCAATGTTAGTCTCAAATGGTAGCCAAGTTCCTCCACAACATCTCCAAGGTCAAAAAAGTGTGATAATAAACGTATATTAAAAACCCAATACATAAACGGGAAAAGATTATCACGCCCTTTTAACTTTTTGGTCATTCACAAAAACAAGCTATGGTACCGTTTTCAACGCGAATTTTACCCGGTTTACAACGCATCGAACTTGCCTATATTGGTGTCGAATGCAAGACAAGTTCTAATACTACGCACCTAAACTCGCCGTTAACTGAAATTATACGATTAATAGCCCCAAAATATCACTCGAACATGCCTATGGACGCCTGTTCTACTACCCCGATTTACAAAGAACTCGCTTTCTGCAAAAAGCGAGTTCCACTAAACAGCCCGCGATAAATTCGGTCGGCTGTTCAAATTCTCGGGGACCTCGCGTTCTGCAGAAAGCGAGGTCCTGTTAAGTTCGTTATTCTAAAAAGCGATGCCACGTAATAAGAACTGTCTTTTTGCTGAGAGCAAGATTATTTTTACGGGTTTTTACATAAAATTGCCGTTAATTTGCTACGGTCATTTTCGGTACAGATTTACACTACCTATGGGGCTTCACCGTATTAGGAAAAATTATTAGATGAACCATATTCGCCACGTTATCCGTGGTCCCAACAAATCAGGTTCGTCTATCTCATTTTTTTAAGGTGAATCATCACCTCTTTCTTACATGTAATTAGAGAGTGAATAGTTATTAAGTAGTTATTTTGAGATGAACGGACTTAATTGGTTGGACTACAGATGACGTGGTGAACATTGTTTATCTAATAATTTCTCCCGTATTAGTGATATGAATGACGGGAAAAATCCCTAGTTTTTTTGTGTCGTTTTATTTCGTCGAAGAGGGATTCTACCTGCCACTCCATTTCTTTGTGGAGTGGTTAAATTGCTATGGAATAGCTCCCATGCAATTATCTGGGTCTGGCTGGTGCGTGTTAATGACTTACTTCCTCAACTGCAAGCTTCTTATGGAAGAACCATTTGTGAATATATTTCCACATTCTTAAAACGTCAGTGCTGCTAGCGTTAAAAACACCAAGGGATTTGTAATGATTACACTTCGAAAAAACATGACACCCATCATGAGCAATGTACGCCTGGAGAGGAAAAGATTTATTAAAGTGAAACGAAAATTCGGTCAATTTCCTTTTCCCTTGGTTTTATGCAAGCCCGATAGGAGTAGATGTGGCAGACCTAGCATCGTGTCACCGAGTGAGATAATTCAAATTAAAAAACTACAAGTGGGGCTTCATTCGAGGTATGAAGAAGTGTGCACCATCAGAAATGTTTGTAATGAGAGCATGCTTCCTCAATTTTTCGAATCTGGTTCGTCTACTATTGATGGAATTTTATTTTGCTTTCGCTATGATAACTACTTATTTTAACTTTGACTTGTTCCTATTTTGGAGGAGTCTTTGGTGGACAGCGTTCTCCCAACCATGCGGTGGAGATGGTTTCTCCAGGTAGCCCTACAGATACCGTAGCTAACGTATTTACATAATTGACTGCGAACGTAATTGTGGCATCACTAGCTAATCCTGATAGTTTTCTCTCAACTGCAACTACTACGGGTTCTATCAGCAAACCCACCATTATCAGCTTAGCTAGGGATGTAAAATCAGATGGGTTTCAGGTCAGGTAATGTCAAGTCAGATACGAGTTAGATTAGGTCAATTTAATGGTTCGACTCGAGTTAGGTCTGGGTAGAATCAGATTCGAGCCATTTTCAGGTTGATTCCAAATCAAATTAAATTCGAGTTCAGGTCGGGTTAACTTCAGGTCGAGTAAATCTTAGTTCAGGCCAAAATAGTTTGAGTACGAAACAGTTAATTAACAGGTTAATTTAGGTTCGGATGGACTTTAGGTCGGGCCACGTTTAGGTTGGTCATGTCGTTGATGGATAAAATTCAGGTCGGGTAATATTAGTTTCGGGTGAACTTCAAGTTGAGTCTTACAGTATACAGATTGACTTCGGGCCGGGTAATTGTGAGTCAATTTTGGATTGAAATAAATTTTTAGGGATAAATATGAATTGAAATATCCCTTAAGGATGCTAATGTGTTACAGTTTTTTTAATATATATATATAATTGTGACTAAATTGAATTAAATTAAAACTTAGATTAAGAATAAAATAAAAAATTTTAAACGCATAAGGACTTAAAGGGTAATTAATCTCTAACCTAAAAAATTTGCGGCAAATAATAATTAATTAATTTAAATTTTAAAATGAAATAGGCAAAGTACCATTTTGCCTTGCCATTTGGAATTTGGAAGGAATGGCTCGCCTGTTCTTGTAGGTTAGGGAAACATATTTTAGTCCTTCTAACTTTAAATATTTTTTATTTAAGTTTCAAAATTTTATTTTTAGGTTTTAATTTAATTTAATAAAGTCTCAATTTAGGTTATAATTGAAATTTGAGCTTTAGTTTTAGAATTCTTATAGAGATTTATAATTTATATGGTTTGGACTAAATTATAAAATTATAGGGTTTGGACTAAATTATAAAAATTAGAAATAAATATGAGTCAATTTTAGATAAAAATATAATTTTATGGACTAAAATGAACAAAAATAACACATATGACCCTTAGAAAGATTTATGGGGCTTAATTGAACACTAAACTCCTAAACCCTAAATTTCATCCCTAACAAACTAGTCACATAAACCTATAACTCCTAAAAAAGTATCACCATGTAACACATATGACATAATCGCGTATGCATATAGACTATAGAGCATAAATGCATATACTACAGATTATAGTGATAAACTAATAATAATATCATCACGTACGATATATTATATATGGATTATAGACTATAAATTATATAATTCTTGGAATTAATCTCATACACTAAGCTAAACCCTAAACCTTACAAATTAATCTCATAAACCAATAACCCTAAATTACAACATAAACCCTAGCCCATTAATATTAGGGTAAACTACTCAGATGACCACCAAACTATTTGGGTGTACCTATTTTTACTACCGAACTAGGTAACTCGTCAATCAGACCACCAAACTTTTAAAGTGGTCCTATTTTGACCACCGCCGTTAAAAACTAACGGGGAGAAATATTAAATTGGTCCTATTTTTCATAGCAATGGCTTTAGCTTAGTTGAACATGACAATTTAACTCAAAAGTTCTGGGTTCGATTCTCCTTGAGTGTAAACCTTTCATTCTATCTATTTTCCCTTTAATCACATGGCAACACGTGTCACCTTGTGATTAGAGAGAAATATTAAATAAATTAAAGTTAATAGAAAAATCGTCCATCATCATATTGGAGCCTTAAAATTTTAAATTAAATTAAAATTAGGACCAAATTGATATAATAGGTAAATAACATGAATCAAATGTGTAATTTTACAAATTCTCGTTAACTACCACATCACCCCTCTGTCACCTATCGGCTAGTTTTTTAATGACAATGGTCAAAATAGGACAAATTTAAAAGTTTGGTGGTCTGATTGACGAGTTGCCTAGTCCGATGGTCAAAATAGGTACACCCAAATAGTTTGATGGTCACCTAAGTAGTTTACCCTTGATATTAAGCCCTAAATCCTAAACTATAAACCTTAAGCCATAAAAATTAATCTCATAAACCAATAACCCTAAACTACACAATAAACCCTAAAGCATTAACACTAAGCCATAAAAACCTAGACCATAAACCTTACACCGTAGAAATTAATCTCATAAACCAATAACCCTAAACTAAACATAAGACCTAAACAATTATCACTAAGGCCTAAACACTAAACCACAAACCAAAATTAGGGATCAATTTCACAATTTTACCATAAAATATAACCTAAAACCAAAATTAGGGACCAATTTTACAATTTAAAAGTGGAGAAATTTGAGAGTCTAGTGACCCAATTTCACAAATTTACCATAAAATATAGCATAAAATCGAAATTGGGGACTAATTTGACAATTTGAAAATGGAGAAATTTGAGAGTCCAGTGACCAATTTCACAATTTTACCATAGAAATAAATAGGTGTCAATTTCAGCTAAAAATTAAATCTTAGGAACTAAAACGAACAAAAATATCAGCATATTAAAAATATTAGACTAGATTACAAAAATTAGAAATAAATAGGGGTTAATTTCGGCTAAAAATAAAATTTTAGGAACTAAATATCACGCGGGGAGGGGGATTGCTATATGTAAAATCTAAACCGTGGGAATACTTGTGAATAAATTGAATTAAACTAAAACTTAAAAGTGAATATTAGGACTAAAATATAACATTTTAAACGCATCAAACCTAAAGGGTAATTAATCTCTAACTTAAAAAATGAGCGGTTTATTTCCCTCCAAAATTATGTCTTTTCCCTTTTTTGTACCAATTCTTTTTTTCTTCCTTTTTTAATTAAAATGAAAGGGTGAAATTGGAGGGAAAGAACCCGCGTGATCTTTTAGGTTAGATGCAATTAATTTTTTTAGCCCTTTCAACTTTAAATATTTTTTATTTAAGTCTAAAATTTTTACTTTTAAATTTTAGTTTAATTCAGTTGAGTCTCAATTTAAATTAATTTAATTAAAATTTCACATTTAATTTTAATTTTTTTAATTATGTTTGTAATTCATGCTTCTTTTTTTGAATAAAATGTCAGCTAGCTTTTATTGATAATAAAAGAGAGTAAATAAAACAATTGGGAAAGCCTGGAACTAAAGGTCAGAGAACCTAGATAAAACAAAAAGATGAGCAAACCAAAAGGATGAAAAAGGAAAACCCCGAGTAATTAGGGGAAGCTAGGTCGACGGAACCCTCCAACCATTACGCAAGACAGATAAATAGATGTAAACGAGCAAGGTAGGAGTAGTGAACTAAGAATCGGGAAAGAGCATGAAAAAAGACCAATTCTTAGGAAAGAAAACCAGGGACTCGAGGCATCTATGACGGTTATGTGAATCTTCTATCTTCAGCAGTTAAAGCCTCAATCCGAGCGAATGCTTCTTCAATCTAGACTTGATCGGCAGGGAGAGAGTCGATCATGGGCCAATTCGTGGGCTACCCGATTTCCCTCTCTTTGTATGAAGGACAAACGGTAAGCTAACAAGTTTCTTAAGAGTAAATGAGCATCGTCAATAATTGCCTCAATTTCGAAAAAATCTTCTTTAACCGATCTCAATTTTGTGATTATTGACATGGAATCTCCTTCAATGACCAATTTCCGAAAGTCAAGCTCGGTGGCAAGCAGGATGCCCTTCTTGGATGCCAAAGCTTCTACTACGACACTCGAGGGGACATGGTACACCAATAGACATTGAGCCCCCAATATATATCCCTCTTCATCACGGAGGACTATACCTAGGTTTGCAAGATGTTCATTTTGATTGAAGCTAGCGTCAAAGTTCTGTTTAAAAAAAGGAGGTGGTGGTGACCATCTAGCATTCGGAGAATCTTGCCCTGGCCGCAGCCTACTTGATAGCATACGTAGCTCCACAATGTTACTCCTCACAAAGGTAAACAGCTCATCTTGTCTTTGGATTCTATTCTCAAAAATATATTTGTTTCTAGAAAACCACAAAGCCCAAACTGATAAGAAGATTTCCTCATGTCTAGAAACACCAAAATGTTCTAACAAACTATTAAGCCATAATGGTAGATCATGTGAAGCTGTTGTTACCTCTTCAAAAGTACTGTTTTTAATGTCAATCTTACAATGTTTTTTGCTTTTTTTAGGTACATTTAGTTGCATTAGGTTGTTAGAATCATGCATTTTCATAAGGAGTTTAGTATTCTGTCTATACCAGTGCGAATTTGTGGCTATTTTGCAGGTTTGGCATATGATTAGGCGCAGGAAAGCAACACATTTAGGATTGCCAAGAAGAATGCCAAGTGTTGTTGGCACAGAAGGATCAGACAGTGTCAAACACCTGTTGGCAGAGAAGTGAACTTGATGCCACACGCCAAGAGGCTGTTGAACCTCGAAAAAATAGGATAAGATCAGGCTCCTAAAAGATCGCAAATGGATTAATCTTCAAAAAAATAGCGGATAAGGTGGTGTCAAGTTATGTTGGCAATGACATGCCAAGCTTTGGATGCCAAGGCACATCAGCATGATGATGTCAGCCCTAGCCTGATAAGCTATCACACCGATTGGATAAGACTCTATCTTTTATCCTTTAAGTGTTTGAAATTCAAATAAAGAAGTTATCCTATCCCCTTCCTTGCATGCCTATTTAAACACCAACCGATCAAGCATTTGAGAGGAGATGATTGTGAAGATTTAAAGTGATTGGAGTGAAGTGTTGGAGTGCTCGACGGGTGATCGTCGGCTGCACTGAGAAAGGTGGTTCAACTAGTTGGCCGAGAGCTTGGATTTGGGGGCTGCATCGAGATACCCCTCGTGCCTATTCTCTTGGTTTTAATTTGTTTTACTTTTATTTTATGATGATGTAGTTGAAAACGATTATGGTTTTGTTGGTTAAACCCTCACCATGAACTAATTTCATAGTTGGTGGGGATGTTTGGTTTAAACTTTGATTTTATGCTTTAGTTTCTTTAATGATAAATCTATTTCGGCAAAGTTTTTTATATTTGGCATACTTGAATTTTTCTTAAATAATCTGCCAAGCGAGAGCTGACACTATTGACATATTGCTCCTCAATATCTTAACAGACTTGGGGTGGTAACGATTTAGTTGTTAAATACTAAGGAGAGAAGCTTCGAGAGAAGTCATTCAAGTAGATGAACTTACTTCGAGAGTGATATTTACCCCTTTGGAGTATAGATTGGTTCTTAATCAAATCGGTTTATTTAAAAACATGCACTATAGAGATATAGGAGTTTTTATATGATCGACTTAGGGCAATGACCATCGAGAGAGGCTTTGCTAATTTTCAATCTGCTCGGCAAACAATGCCAAGACAAGTTGACAATAAAGGCTGGCACGACATGAAAAGCGTAGAAACAGGCATTCCTTGCCAACGCTCATCACTCATTAAAAGTCCTTCCTTGCCAACGTTTTACTTCATTTTTCTTTTCTTTTTAGTAATTTCAAAACAATCTTCAAAACAAACATCTTTTCTTCCAAGGCAAGTAACAATCAAACAATCGAATTCCAAGTCAATCTCTGTGGGATCGATACTCAGCTTAACTGTTGTATTACTGTCAGACCGTGTATACTTGCACGCAAAAGACTCATCTTGACACTGTTTTATTACTTTTCCAATACATATCTTTTGCCCCTTTTGCCAGTATTCACGTAGAGAGTCTATAGCTGCAGAAGACAAAAAATTGAGAAAATGAAAGTTTAGACCTGCCCACACCTGTCTAGCATAAGGAAAATCACACAACATATGTAGACCATTTTCTAGACATTGATTGAATCTAGCACACATATGATAGGTAGCCACACGCTTATCACATAGATTAACTCTTTTAGGCAGAAAATTCTTTATAAATTTCTAGCATTGGATGTTTATCTTTAATGGGCATTTTGATTCCCAAAGCTTTTGAAACAAAGCTTTATGGTTGTTGCTAAGGATAGGGAGCGATAGAAGTCTTCGATAACCACTTCTGATTGTCTTCCATTCCCTTAACAAAGAATCAATGAGTTCAGAGACTTTAGATAGCCATGCAACCTTAGCAGTATAAATCAACTTTGGTGTTTGAGCGAGCAGCCAGAAGTAATTTCATATTGAGATGGATGTGCCTTGCCCCATTTGGCACCTTAAACCCATTTCCAAAAGTCCTCGAGCGCTCCAAATGCTCCTATATGTCAAAGAAGGATTTGAGCCTAGTCTAGCGTGCAAAAAATCTGTAGAAGGATAAAACTTGGCTCGAAACAACCTAGCTACAAGAGAGGATGAATTATGAAGAAGCCCCAAACCTTGTTTGGCGAGCAAAGCCACATTAAATTTGGCAAGGTCTTAAAAGCCTAGGCCACCAGAGTCTTTGAGGCTGCGTAACTCTGACCACGTGCAATAGTGGATTCCACGACGCTCTTGAGAGTACTGCCACCAAAATCGAGCTATGATGTGTTCCAATTCGTGGCAAAAGGATTTTGGTTGGAGAAAACATCTCATGGAGTACATTGGTATGGCTTGAAAGATTGATTTTATAAAGACCGCTTTTCCCCCTTAAGAGAGGACTCGTGTACTCCTTGAGGAAATGCAGGAAATAAAACGATCTCGCAAATGCATAAAAGCCTTTTTTTTCTATTTCTCCCAATGATTAGAGGCAAATTAGATATTTTTCAAAATTAATAGGATTATTAACCTCTAGGATTCTTCGAACATCACTACTATTCTCATCTAATACGTTCGAATTGAAGAATACCCCCGATTTTTCTAAGTTGATTAGTAGCCCAGAACAATTTGCATAGATCATCAAGAGCTCATTAATAAGGTCAACGCCTCTAGTCGTTGCTTCTCCAAAAATGAGGCTATCGTCTATGAAGAAAAGGTGTGACACATTAGGAGCTCCCCTTGAAATTCGAACCCCAGTGGAAGAATCAGACACATCCGTTTGCCTTAAAAGAAAGGAGAGGCCTTCACTGCAAATAAGGAATACGTAAGGGCTTAAAGGGTCCCCTTGACGTAGACCACGAGACGAAACAAAATTCTCTCCTGTATACCCATTCACATCCACTGAGTAAGAAACTGTGGAGATGCATCTCATAATAAAAGAGACCCAGACTCTGTCGAAACCCATTTTTAACATCATAACTTCAGTAAAACCCCATTCAACTATACCATAGGCTTTACTCATGTCTAATTTGATGGCTAAATAACCTTTTTTAGTGAGTCACATGTTCCGTATAAAGTGGATTATCTCATAGGATGCCAAAGTGTTGTCCGAAATGAGTCGTCCTGGAACAAATGCGCTTTGCACCTCATCGATATTAGGAGACAAGATTCCCTATAAACGGTTTACAATGCATTTAGAGATAATTTTAAAAAGCACATTGCAGAGAATGGTCGGTCTAAACTTATCCATTGAATCAGCATCGTCAACCTTCAGTATTAGTACAATTCGAGTATGGTTAATGAAGGATATGTGAGTATCACCATGCAGCACCAAGATGCAGAAATGGAAACGTATTGGCCAAGAATATGCTAAAAACATTGATAAAATAATACCCCCAAACCATCGTTCGCTACAGCCTTTAGAGGGTTCATGGATTTAGCTACTTCGAACACTTCATCTTTAGAAAATTCTGAGAGTAATAATTGGTTTGTTTTTGCAGAAATGCAACAATTCACTCCATCAAGAATACGATCTCAATTTTCAATGCTTTGGGAAGAGAACAAAGAGTTAAAATCGTAACACCCTAAATTGGGCCTAGAATTTTTGCTACTAATTCGAATCCCTAAATAGTGAAATAAGTCACAATTGAATAGAATCGAATTAAGGATCAAAGTGTAAAAAAATCAAAGAATTAAAGAACCGAATTAAAAAGAGAACAAAAGACAATTGAATTAGGAATTAATTGGAAGATTGAAAGAACAAAGTGACCGAAATGAAGTGACCAACTTGCAAACTTTAGTAAATAGAAGGAATGCATGCCGAATTCTCAATATCCTACAAATGCCCTTGATTAGCCTTTCGTTAGTGGATAAATTAGGGACATTATAGTCCTTTCATTAAGGGAAAATTTGATAATGATCAGCCATTTCCTTCCTCTTATCACATTTTACTCGAAACCAAGAGAGGAAAGAGAGAAAGAAAAACTTGAAGGAGAAAAGTTGAATCCATACTCTACAACTTTGAATTAGCTTCAATTTAAAGTCTAAATAGCTTAGCGAACAAGGTAATTACTTGATTCTCTTGTAAATTTCATGCTTGAGTTGCTTGAATTGAAATGGAATTATGATTTGAGTATATAGATGCTGGAAATTGTATGAACAAGTAATCGGTTCGTTTGTGAGTGTTGAAATTGAATCTGTTTTGATGACTTGTAGGTTGAAATACATGCTTGAATTAATGTATTACATGCTGGAAATTGGAGAATTAAAAGCATGATCTAGGATAATGCAATTTAAAACTGTTTTACTAGGATGAAATTGTGTAAACATGCTAAATTGAGTTAATTGAACATCATACCCTGTTTAGATCACTTGGATAAGCTTAAATAGACTGACCAAAATATGTATAGACATGTATGAAAACTGGAAATTTATGCTAGGACTTGAATTGAGTGAATACCAATAGGTTAAACATAATCTAGTGCAAGTCTGCCCAGAATACTCTGTTCTGGGCAACAACTTTAAAAATTTACCATAAATGGAATACATGGAATTCAAGACTGAAAATTTAATATATGATACTATGATATGTCTATTTTCACTAGGAGAAAACCGAATTGAATCCTGGATAGTGTGCTGAAAACTGTAAATGGAAACATTTGGACAGTGCAAACTGTCCATAATTGAAATATGCCCTATCTTTAAGCAATAAACTGTATTAAATGGCTAATAATTAAATTGTAAGGCTTAAATGAATGTATAGAGGGATTAAATAAGCTTTCAAACGGTATAAAGTAATTGAAATTTCAACGTAAGAATTGAAAGATATGCCTGTTTAAACATGAAGTGTGTAAGCTGCCAGGCAGCAGCTGTCTAGCTAGTTTGAAACTGTTTTGAGCATAGTTGTATTGTACTGATTTGTAACAAATTGGGATAACTGGATTCTGCCTAGCTTTGGTTACTGAAATGTTGATTGAATTTAATCTATATGAGCATAATCTTACTGCCAGAATTGTGTATAATAAATATTAGTGATATTGCTTTATTCGAATGGTCACATGAGACTTGTCTTAATATGCATCTACTTATATGATGTTTTAGAACCAGCTTTGAACTTGGTGGAGGAAGAAAAAGGGAGTCATCCAAAGGCTAAGAACAAAGGGATAGTTATACAAGACAGTTGCTAGATGCTTGGATTGTATTGTGAGTGTAGTTACATTTAGTGTTGGGACTAGTGTTCTAACCATCAATACATGTTTAAAGTTTCTGTTGATGATTGGTAATATGAAATGAACTTAAATTATAGTTGGTAAATTAGTCAAGGGAAGAAAGGATTAAATGGAAAATTGATAAATGAATTGTGGATGCTAATTGATAACTAGTATAGTATAATTTGAATCTTGATTAGGACACTTTCCTAGTAGAATGACCATTCGAATAGAGTCAATGAGTCCTCGATTGGTGCTTGTTAATGTTTGTTGATGTTCGAATGTGGTATTGTTGGAAATTGTGGAACTATATAATATGAACTTAGGTTCACTTGTCTTAGAGACTTGAAATGGAATTGATCTTGCTATGCTTGTTGCCTAGTCACTTGTAATGTGATTGCTTGAATTAAAATAAGTAATAAGCCCTTGGTTGTTAGTTGGTCTTAGGTAGAATGCCATGCCTTAGAGTCTAGAGCTCGATTGTTTTGGTACGTTAGTGTACCCTACTGATTGGTGTTATAGACACCCTACTGTTAGATACCTTGGGTATCAGATTGATTCGGTACGTTGTGTGCCTTACTGCTTGGTGTTGTAGACACCCTACTGTTAATACGTGACTCGATTACCTAGCCCTAGTAACTACCAAGGCAAACAAATTGATAAAACTCGTAATAAGACATGATACATGGTTATTGAATGATCGAATTGAGACATGTTAATGAGCTACTTGCGAATTGAAATTATATGAGAAAAAATGAGGTAAATGCTATTCTAGTTGGCTTGTTGCTTGAAATACAAGTTATATTGATATGAAACTATTCGAATGAAGGATTTGTAGCTATTGTATCCATTGCGAAATTCCTATTATAAACTTGCTTGTTTATTTGATTGAGCTTGACTTTGGTAATCTAAATAGTGTATTCGAATATTACAATTTGGACTAGTTAAGCCTTGAAATTACTTAACCGAAAGCTTAGCTAAAATAGTTGCCGAAAACGAATAAGATTTCTTGATTAATAAGCTTTAAATAAATTGATAGATTTACGAACTACCTCACTAAGTACTATAAGTACTTATCACTCTCGTTTTCCTTCTTCCCAAACCATAGGTTTTAAAGAGATTAAAGCATCCCGACCTTGAGCTGAGCATATCAAGTAAATATTGAAAGTATGCCTTGTTTTGTTCTGGTTACACTCCTAGTTGGTGGCTTAACTCTATGTCTAGTTGTCCAGGTTTCATGCATATGGCTTATTTTAAAGATATATATGAAATGTTTGTAAATAACTAAACAAATGGTTGACTTATGTGTTTTGGTATGTAAATATTTATATATGGTGATGTGAACTTGAATGGCTTGGTAGCCATCTTTTGATGAATATATATATAAATGTGTGCAAAGATTCTAGTAATAGTTGGCCGAATTGTTATAATAAAGCATTGATATTAGCTTTGTATTCTAATTGAACTTTAAAATAAATTATATTCCTTCTTGCTTAATAGGTAACCCATTCGAATGAGATTTGAGAACTAATTGATCAATCTAAAATGAATTAAAAAGAAATGGGCCATAAGATACATGAAATGTTCGAATGATATAGGAAGATTAAGTTATAAATTGAATTGATCATAAATGTATGTTGACCATAGGATTTTATAGGGACAAACCTTGAGTTTTAGGGCATAGTTTCTTGTTAAGTAAGGAGTAATTCTGAATAGGAAATGACATTTTATAAATGTTTTAAGTTGGTAACTTGACTATAGTGTTCAAGTAGAATTAGGCTAGAGAAGCAATGTATGGTTCTTGAATGTTAAGTAAGTAATTCAAATAGAAGATGATGTGGTTTAAAATGAAATGAATTTAGTAACTTGAATTAATTTTTAATGGTACTTGATCACTAAGTAATTGCAAGAAAAGTTTAAATTGACTCTTAAATTTATGTCATTGTTCGTTAACGAACCTACACACTCTTCGCTCCTAGTCCGGGCAAATAGTGTTACATAAATTGGTATCAGAAGTTAAGGAATAGATCTTAAGATTAAAACGAGTCTGCATGCATTATATAGGATTGAGTCGAGCCACTTGGGAGTTGTATTCTTGATATGCTTGTGTTTTTGCTCATCTAACTCATTCATGTTTACCATATCGTAAAATGTCTGAGACGAGACTCGCCCGGGATGAGGAAAGTCCCTGAGGCTCTTCAAATGAGGGTGGTAGCGTAAGAATGGAACCGAATCCTCCACGACAAACGGAACCTCAAAAAGTTGTTTAGCCTCAAGTTCAACCTGAACCTAGACCTGAAAATCCTAATATTCAATTGGCTCAAAGGGAATGTCTCCTTAGTATGAAGGAGAAGTTTGATCAACTTGTATCAAATCTCAAACGAGATCAATCTGTCGCTCCTCCTGCTGCTACATCGAGCAGAGCCCCTATTAAAAAACTTGCCCAACACCGAGCCTATACCTTTACTGGTACAAATGATGAGAAACCCGAGGATGTCGAGTATTGGCTCGAGAATACTATCAAGGTTGTGACTAAACAATTACAATGCTCGGATGAGCACAAGCTTGAATGTGCCATTGCCTTGTTGGCAGATGAAGCTCTGAGTTGGTGGGAAACCACTACCCTAACTGCTTCAGCTGAAGCTGTAACATGGAAGTTATTTGTTGATGAATTCAAGAAAAAGTATATTAGTGAACAATTTCTGGCCGAGCGCCGAAATCGATTCTTGTATCTCAAGCAAGCTAATCGACCAATTGAACAATATGTAGCTGATTTCTGCAAATACTATAAATACGGCTCGAAATACATCAAAAATGAAAAATACAAGTGCCGTATGTTCATTGATGGCCTAAATGACGAGCTTAGTCCCATATTCACAGCTCTAGGCATCACTAACTTTCAGAACCTTGTCAACCGAGCTATTGCAATCGAGGCTAAAATGAAAGTCGCGGAAAGGAGAAAGAGCGGATACCGAAACGACAAGAAACAGAAGCGTGACGATAAACCTCATTGGCAATCTAAGAAAGCCAAATTTCAGAAAGAAGGCTCTTCGACTTATACTACTGCTTCGAGAAGCAATTTCACACCGAAACCCAGTCGGTAAACAAGCTCGCAGTCCCGGTTGTTTCAGTTAATAGTACGAGAAATTCTGAGAAAATACCCACCTGCAAGTTTTGTCAAAAGCCTTACTGTGGTCAGTGCCGAGTTCAATCCAACTTATGCTTTACGTGCGGTGGTGATGATCATTATATTAAAGGTTGTCCTCGAAAGGTTGAACAAGCTCCAGCTCGGAACTCAGTAAATCCTAATCCAACACCATTCAACTGAAACAAAAGTTCCAAACAAGCTCTATCGGGCAATCAAGAGAGAGGCAAAGACACCTATTCGAATGCCCCTACCCATTAAGAGTCACAAGCCCCTGCTCGTATTTACCACATTCGTGGTAAGAAGGACGAATAATTGCCTAATGTAATTGCAGGTACCGTTGAACTAAACTCGAACTTCGCTTATGCTTTGATTGATTCGGGGTCTACCCATTCCTTTATATGTTCTACCTTGCTTATTAAGTTAAATATGAAACCTGAATTAGTTAAATTGAGCCTTATAGTATCAAATCCTACAGGAAGAAATTTGCCAATCGACTTGATTTGTAGAAATTGCCCAATTGCTATTCAAAACATTCCCTTTCTAATAGACCTTTATGTTTTGCCAAATTGTGACTTTGATTTAGTGTTAGGTTTAGATTGGTTGGGTAAACATCAAGCTTGGGTCGATTGGAAAAATAAAAGATTGTATCTAAGGGGTTTAGGTAAAGAATCCATCTTGCTTATAGATAAAAAGCTACCTCAATCTTTGCTGCTATGGTCTTACAGATGAATATGACTTTGGTTTGCCATCTATACTTATTGTATCTGAATTCATCAATGTTTTTCCTAAGGAACTCACTGGTCTCCCACCGACCCGTGAAGTAGAATTCGGGATTGACGTCCAGCTTGGAACAACTCCCATATCCATCACACCATATCGAATGGCACCTGTTGAATTGAAAGAACTCAAGAAGCAACTCCAAGAGTTACAAGACAAAGGCTTCATTCGACCTAGCTCGTCTCCTTGGGGTGCACCAGTCCTGTTCGTGAAAAAGAAAGATAGGACTATGAGACTCTATATTGACTACATCAAGAGCCGGTATCCTCTACCTAGAATTGAAAATCTCTTCGATCAACTCAAAGATGCTTCGGTATTCTATAAGATCATCCTTCGATAAAGATACTATCAAATGAGGGTAAAGGAAGAAGATGTACCCAAAACGACCTTTCGTACTCGATATGGCCACTATGAATTCCACGTAATGCCATTCAGGTTAATGAATGCTCTAGCTGCTTTCATGGATCTCATGAACCGAGTTTTCAAACCCTATATCGACAAGTTCGTGGTCATCTTCATTGATGACATCCTAGTTTACTCTCGGAATAAGGAAGAATATTTCAGAAACCTTAGAATCGTATTGCAAACTCTTCAAGAACATCAATTGTTCGCAAAGTTCTCTAAATGCAAATTTTGGCTAGATGAAGTCTCTTTCCTTGGCCATGTCATCTCGAAAGAAGGAATTAAGGTAGACTCAAAGAAAATACAATCCATCCTGGATTGGAGACCTTCGAGGAATGTTGGTGAGGTCTGAAGTTTTCTTGGTTTAGCTGGATATTACCGAAGATTTTTCAAGGGTTTTTCTTCAATTGCCGCAAGCTTAACAAAGCTAACCCGAAAGGATACACCTTTTGCTTGGTCGAAAGCCAACAACGAAGCTTTGATCAACTTAAGTAAGCCCTAACTCATGCTCCGGTTCTTATCCAACCAGAATCCCGCAAGGAATACACTGTTTACAGTGATGTATCTCATCTAGGGCTAGGTTGTGTTCTAATGCAAGATGGAAAAGTGGTCGCTTATGCTTTAAGGCAACTCAAACCACATGAATCTAACTATCCTACTCACGATCTAGAGTTAGCAGCTATCGTATTCGCGCTCAAAGTCTGGAGACACTACTTGTACGGGGAGAAATGTAATCTATTTACCGACGAGTCTCAAGTATCTCCTAACTTAGAAAGATTTGAATCTGAGGCAAAGGAGATGGCTCGAATTACTTACAGAATACGATCTAGTTATCGACTATCACCCGGGAAATGCCAACGTGGTTGGTGATGCCCTTAGTCGCTGACCAAACTCGGGTAAACTCCTAAACTTGAATCTTACAACAATCTATTCGAATTATGCCTTTTCTTGAACTACAAGTAATCATTTGAAGGTTTTCTTGCATTGCAAGATACCATTCGAATCAAATCCTTAAAGCTTGCAAATTGATTCATTCAAATTACATCTTTCTTAAATTGCAAGTAGTCTATTCGAATTGCATTTTACTTATCTTGCAAGAAGCTATTCGAACAATGCCTTGGTTTGCAAGAAACCACTTGAAATCATCCCTAATGATTTTATTGATTCTTTCGTTGCCATTTCCGCTATCAATGCTCACTTTCGGTTATCCAAGGGACAAAAATTCCTATATGAACTTCAAGTTCAATCCAGCTTAATCTTGAGAATCAAAGAGCTCCAGCAAACCGATCCCGATCATCAGAAGATCATATCCAAGCTTGCTTCTGAGCCTAATTCTGACTTCTCCATTAAGTCGAATGGGCTTCTCTATTTCAAAGATAGAGTTTGTGCTCCTAACGATGAGGAACTAAAGCTAGAGATGTTGAAAGAAGCACATCAAAGTTCTTTTCGATCCACCCTGGATCGGTTAAAATGTACAAAGATCTTAAGCCCTTGTATTGGTGGCCCGGAATGAAAGCAGCCATCAATGACTGTGTATCGAAATACTTAACTTGTCAAAAGGTCTGTAATACCCCAAAATTTACTAAGTTGTTTAAGGGTCATTTAGTACTAAGATAATAGCTTAAAAGCTAACTTAGTGACTAAAATAACAAAAATGCGAAAGTTGGGATTTCTTTAATTATGGGTTTTGGAAAGGAAATTTCTAAGGTTTAAAGGTCTCATGTGATAGATAGTGAATTGAATAAGGTATTCTTAAATTTTGGTTTAATTCCAAGGAAAATTGGAATGGGAATTGAAGTTTAAAAAGGTAGTGACCAAAATGTAAATTTTGAAAATTTTATGGCTAAAGTATAAACTCTGGAAAAGTTTTGGGACTAAATTGTAATTTCCTAAAAGTTAAGGGTTTTTATTTCATAAATAAACAAATCACCTAAGGGTGTGAATCGAATGCGGAATTATTGGTTCGATCTGATACTTCGATTATTGGGAAAATCACAGTTAAAGTTTAAGTGGAATTCGGATACCCAGATCGAACTGGAAAATTTTGAAATTCTTCCATATGATAGAGAATGGTTATAAAAGTCATTTCCAAGTGTTTAAAATATTTTTAGTTTGATTCAAGTTGAATCCTACAGTTTATTTCTGAGTAAAGGATTATTTATCGGTATATTGGATCGAATGGAAATTTTGGAGACTGATCCAAAAGCTATGGAAAAGTCATAAAATTTTATTTTAAGAATATTTTATTATGGTTTGTTGAATTCTAACTAGATTTAGTTAGATTGTAATGGAATGACAATTTGGAAACAAACTAGTAAATAAAGACTAGTTGGCGGGCAAATTGGTCATTTGGCCCCAATGGTAATTTTGAAATATTTAAAAAATTAAAAGGGCAATTTTGGAAATAGAAAATGGAAAATTAAATCTTGGCCCTTGATTGATGATAAAATCAATCTCAACCATTGGATAAAAGGGTAAAATTGTAATTTCACTATTAAATGAATTAAATATCCATTTAATAGATATATGTGTAAAATAATGGTGAAAAGATGAAGATTTTGGTCATCTTTTACAGAAAGAAACGTGAGGGCTAGGGAAAGAAACATTTTTTCCAAGCTCGATTCAAGCCCCAAAACTCGGTTTTCAGGTAATCTCTTCAACTACAAAGTTGTTGTACTATTCAAGCTCAATCTTTTGATATCAATAATTCATGGAATCCATGTTTGATTGATGAGAATTTACATGAGAAAGAAATTAGGGTTTATGAATCAAATTGGGGCTTTTGAGATTTTATGATTCCATGATTGAATTCAAGTTGAAATCAAGTGAGTATGATGTTAAAAATCACGATATTGAGTTGAGATTTAAGTTTTACATGTTTTGATTATTATGAAGATGATTAGGGTTTATGGATTCAAATTTAATTTAGGTTTTGTAATGTGGAAATAATGATCTAGCAAGCTTGAATTGTTGTTTGGAAGCAAAACCCTAAGTTAAATTGTGTAGGGACCATTTCGGCAACTTGAAAAGTTGAAGGACCAAATTTGAATTTTTATAATTTGGAGTGTATTTGTGTTATTAATGATGTTAGAGATAAGAAAACGAAGTTAGAATGCCTAATTGATGTTGAATTGAATTAGTAACCATTTTGACAATTTGTCAAAGTTAAGTGACCAAATCTAAATTGAAGTTTTGTATGGGGGTTAAATCTGATTTTTAGTTGTAATAATGGAATTAAGGTAGTAATGTTGAATTAAGGACTAAATTGCAAAGTTAAGAAGCTTGAACCCTTATCTTTGCATTTTAGTGACTATTTCGGTAAAGAAGGAAAATTAAGGAGAATTATTGTGAATAATTATTTGATGAAGAAGGCCATAAGATGATGGTTTGTAGCAAGTAATTGGACTAAATAGAAAAGTAGAAAAGTAAGGAGAAATTAGTATAAAAGTTGAAGTTGTTTATGCAAGTTGTGTCGAAAAACTGGTTTAGGAAAGTAACTTTGAAAATTCACCGTAAATTCTGCAAAAATGGTTAGATGGTGAATTTTATACCGATTTAAATATTTGTTCATCTAGTTTCGTGTCCAACAAACGGAAATTGATTTCGAGCTCCGAGTCAAAAGATATGAATTTTTAAGTGACGAAAGGTCAGAAAATAGAACACAAGTCTGTTCCGAATTTCAGCACTGTAACTGACTTTGAAAATTCGCCATAAATCGTACAAGTTGAATTTGAGCTATTAATTTATATGGTTGAAAATCTTATTGAATCTAGTTTCTTTCAGAACAAACGGAATCAAATTCTGAGCTGTATATTATTTTATAGAAATATTTCTTTGGAGGTACTGCAAACCGCCAGAAAATGAGAATTGATACACTTTGTATCTAAGGTTGAATAATAAGCTTGAAAAGGGTTAATGGAAGTTCAAATTGGTCACTAAATACCATAATGAGTTTTTGAACAATACAAGGAAGAAAAGGAAATGTTTGGAGGTTTTGTGTTCAAATAATTATATTGGACAATACGTCTAAGAAATTGTTAGATTGGTATCTAACAAATATTTTACTTATTTGAAATATGAAGTTAAGTTTGAATCAAGGTACAATGAAGGAAAGGATCAAAGAGGACTTAGTGAGGCATACTAATATGTGGCCCAGGTGAGTGCAATGCATACATAATATTGCGCGTAATAAGTGCTACGCAAATGTGCAAGTATACACGTCGCAAGTTATAGTATAAAAGATATCGTCTCCACAGGGATTGGTGCCACTTCAAGAATCTAGTCTCTTGCACTGTAAAAAGTAAAAACACAAGTGAAGGATTATAGAAGTTTTAACTAATAACTAATCTAGAAAGCAATTAAGTAAAAGAAAAGATGAATTCGAATGAGAGAGATAGGCTAGGTTATCGTGAGTTGAGGTGTGATAGCCGATTGGATTGTCTTGGTAAAAGAGTGCACGGGCAACTCGGTTGCCGTGGCAACTTGCACGACGGGTTGCCGTGGCGACTAATTGATGGTTGCTTGGGCGACTAGTTGGGCAACTACTTGGGCGATCGGGCAGCAACTTCAAGGTTCGGCGGAGCGTTCTTCAATGGTTTCTTCTTATCCCTAAGTCGAAACTCTAGCTATTTGTGCATGCCTTGATAATACATCCTGCGTGAATCAAGGGTGAACAACAACCAATCTTGCGCTCCTCTTAGCCGTTGAAATCCTTAACTTATTCCTAAGCCGGATTAATCTTCACCATCATTGGATTGAATAAAGATCATATTCATTCGTTTCTTGAATCTAACTCTCCCGATATTAGATAAATGGATGAAATCACGAGATCTTCTCCCAATTCACTCAAAAACAATAATAATAATCAAGAATGAATAAACCTTGAAATAGAAAAGTGCAAACTCTTATTACCTAAACAAAAACCAATAGTTTCTCACAATCTCAAAACACAATAACCATAGCCAAGTAAATTTAGTTCATGGCTAGGTTCCAAAGAAACACAAGATAATTAATCCCTAGCATGAACCCAATCGAACAAAGATGAAGGAAGAGGCTTGTCGAAATCCTCCTTGCCCTAGATGCTTGCCGAAAATTCCCTTGCTTCCTCTCTCTTGGAGTTGTCGAAATTCCCTCTTGCTCTCTCTCTTCATCTTGTCGAAATTTCCTTGCTATTTATAGGGCTAGGCCAAAGTCCTTCTTTGAGGAGGAGTTTGAGTTGGAATTAAATTATCTTTAAAGAATATAATTCTTTATTATAATTTTATTCCTATTAGAACTTCTCCTATCCTCTTGGAATTTAATTCTTCTTTAATCTCTGCATGGCAATCAAATTCCTTTGGGCTTGGACCTTGCTCCATGTCATCTTGGGCTTGTAAAGTCATGAATTTCGACATCCATATTGCTTTTAGTCTTTGTCGACAAATGCCATGGCAACTGGCTCTCGCTCCTTCATGCACTGCCCTGGCAACTAGCTCGGCATATCCTTCATGCATTGCCCTGGCAACTAGCTCGGCATTGCTTTGGCAAGTGATCCTGCACATACATACACAAAAACACACCAAAGCAGCATCTATTTTCACAAAAATCACCAAGTTATGTAATAAAGCTCAACAATTGAAGGAATCATGGATTAATGCATGAATGGCTAACTATGCAACTATTATGAGCCTAAGTCTAACAATAATATGAGTAAAAAGGGTAAGAAAAATAGTACTTTTGAACACTTATCACACCCCCAAACTCGAACTATTGCTTGTCCTCAAGCAATGCAAACTCATAATTACCTGCCAAGACTTCAAATTTTCACAAACTTAGCTTTGAACTTGATTTCAATTCTCTGAACCGGGGCACAAAGTATGATTGGCTTTATTTTTCGAAAAACTGATGAATTACTCGGAATCAAACTATAATGCTTGTGAGTGTGTGCAGAGTTGTGTGCAAGTTGATTTTTCGGATTCTATGCAAACAATAGGTTTTCAAATTACTTCATTGGGTTCTTTTTAACATGTTTTAACTAGAGCCAATTTCGGGCACCTCTAGTGTTTTATTTTTAGTTTTCTTAAGTTAATTTAATCGACTAGAGCCGGTTTCGCACCTCTAGTTAACCGAAAAAATTTTAACGCCTCCTAGAGCCAGTTTTGGGCACCTCTAGTGATCAATTTTTTTAGCATATGCTAGAGCCAATTTTGGGCACCTCTAGCATTCATCCAATTTTATTCTAATCCCCCAATTAGTTAATTATCAACCTAAGTTTACTAGAACTCCTTAAATCAATCAAACCACAACAAAGTTTCATCAAATTTAGCATCATAGTAAAATTCTAAGTTTTTCATGGTTATCCTAGAATAAAAATTCTATCAATTAAGTGCATTGGTAAAGTCATCATTGAATATTCATCAAATCCCCCAATTCTTGTTCCAATTAAAGGCATGGCAAGCAATTTATGTATCCTAAATGTAATGCTTAAGATTAATGTAACTAAACATGGTAATTACTAATAACAATCCCCCCCAAACTCGAGTGAGGCATTGTCCTCAATGCATGCATAAAAATAACGAAAAATAAAAATAAAATGCATACGAGGACTTACTTCGAGAGTTCGTCATCGTAGATGATTAGTTTCCTTCTAGTTGGCGTCTTGATTTTCTTGCTTGAATGCAATGGTTGTTTTCTTGTTGCCGGGATGTCTTTAGCTTTGGTTGCCGTGGCATCTTCATGGTTGGTTGACGTGGCATCAGCTTGTGCAGGCACGATGTAGGTTGCCGCGGCATCTTCTTCATTGGTTGCCGCGGCATCTTCTTCATTGGTTGCCGGGGCAAGGATCTTGGCAGTAAATTTCCTTAGCATAGTAGTTGTGAGTCTTGTTGTGAAAAAGAAAATAAAGAAAACCTGAAAACTAAAGATAATGAAGAAAAAAATAAAATATCTCCTAAAAATAAAAATAAAAATAAAAAGAAAAAGAAAAAAAAGGAAATACTGAGAGGAGAGCATGCTCATGCATCTCCTAAGTTGACCACTTCCTTGTTACGTTCCACATGGGCACCATTGTAGTGCTTCAATCTTTGTCCATTAACTTTGAATTCATGGTTGTCGAGATGGACTTGATTATCACAAAGACCATGGGAGAATGGTTTGACGACTTCAAATGGTCCCGACCATCTTGATTTCAGCTTTCCCGGAAAAGTTTTAGCCGAGAATTGAATAGGAGAACTAGTTGCCCTGGCGTGAATTGCCGTGGCAATAGTTTCTTGTCGTGCCATCGCTTTGTTTTCTCCTTGTAGATTCGTGCATTGTTATAGGCGAGTGCACGAAATTCTTCTATCTCATTGAGATCCATCAAGCGCTTTTGTCCGGCACTTTCCCAATCCATATTCACGGTCTTGATTGCCCAGTACGCCTTGTGCTCGATTTCCACCGGTAGATGACATGTTTTACCATAAACAAGCCGGAAGGGGACATACCTAATGGTGTTTTGAATGCGTCAAGGCGATATGCCCAAAGTCGTCATCTAGTCTTAATGACCAATCCTTCCTTGAGGGATTTACAACTTTCTCGAGTATTCCCTTCAACTCCCGGTTGGAAATTTCTGCTTGCCCGTTGGTTTGTGGGTGATATGCCGTGGCGATCTTGTGTGATATGCGAGCGTTGCAACATCTTGGCAATTAGTCTATTGTCAAAATGCTTGCCCCGTCGCTGATAATTGCTCTCGGCATCCCAAACCGTAAAATATGTTTTTCTCGCAGGAATCGTTGCGGTCTTGGAATCATCGTTAGGAACTGCAGCTGCCTCTACCCATTTAGACACATAGTCGACGGCGAGTAAGATGTAGAGGTTGCCGAATGACGATGGGAAAGGTCCCATAAAATCGATCCCCATACATCGAACAGTTCTACCTCGATGATGTTCTGGAGTGGCATCTCATGTCGTCTAGAGATATTGCCCGTCCTCCGCAAACGATCACATTGCTTGTAAAAGTCTTGGGCATCTTTGTACAATGTTGGCCAATACAAACCGGATTGCAAGACTTTGGCCATGATACGAGTTCCTCCAAAATGTCCTCCATAGGGTGAAGAATGGCATTGTCGGAGTACATTCTTTGCTCTTCTTCGTGGACACATCGGCGTATAACCTGATCTGCACATTGTTTAAACAAAAGAGGCTCGTCCCAAAAGTAATGCTTAGCATCATGGCGGAACCGCTTCTTCCCTTGGTGAGTAATGCCATACGGAAAAATACCACAAACAAGGAAGTTAACTAAATCTGCGTACGGGGTATTGCCGAGGCATGTCTTTGCCGTAGTGTCGCTCCCAAAATTGCTGAGGCGTGTCGTCAAAGACTGCTGTGGCGTCGAGAGTTGCCGAGGCGTGTGCATCCATGGTTGCCGAGGCGTCATGGGCTGCCGAGGCGTCAAGGGTTTCCGAGGCGATTAGAATTTGTTCATCCGGGAATGCATCATATATCTCTAGATCCGCGTCCTCCTCCCTATTGCGTTCCAAACGTGATAAGTGATCGGCCACTTGATTTTCTGTTCCTTTCCTGTCCTTAATTTCAATATCAAATTCTTGTAAAAGTAATATCCAACGAATCAAATGAGGTTTAGCATCCTTTTTAGCAAATAAGTATTTGATTGCCGAATGGTCCGTATGAACAATTACCTTTGTACCAATTAAATAGGATCGAAACTTGTCAAATGCGAAAACTACAGCTAGTAACTCTTTCTCCGTTGTTGTGTAATTCACTTGAGCATCGTTAAGAGTTTTACTAGCGTAGTATATCACATGGAAGGTCTTACATGTACGTTGGCCTAGGACTGCTCCTACCGCGAAATCACTTGCATCACACATGAGCTCAAAAGGTAGCGTCCAATCTGGTGGAACAACAATGGGTGCCGAGGCAAGCTTTTTCTTTAGGGTTTCAAATGCTTGAGTGCAAGAATCATCAAAATCAAGACTTTATCCTGTTCAAGCAGATTACACAAAGGTTTAGTGATTTTAGAAAAGTTATGAATGAACCTCCTGTAAAAACCTGCATGTCCGAGAAAACTTCGAATTCCTTTAACCGAATTTGGTGGGGGTAATCTCTCGATCACGTCCACCTTGGCTTTGTCTACTTCAATTCCCTTGGATGAAATCTTATGGCCGAGCACTATTCCTTCATCTACCATAAAGTGGCATTTCTCCCAATTGAGGACTAAATCCGTTTCTTCGCATCTTGCCAACACCCTCTCTAAATTGCCGAGACAGCCGTCGGGTCATTACAAAAAACCGAAAAATCATCCATGAAGATCTCAAGGAAGTCTTCGACCATGTCTGAAAAGAGCGCCATCATGCATCTTTGGAAGGTTGCCGGGGCGTTACATAATCCAAACGGCATCCTTCGGAAGGCATAAGTACCGTAGGGGCATGTGAAGGTTGTCTTTTCTTGATCTTCTCAGTGCTATGGAAATCTGATTGTAACCTGAATAACCATCAAGAAAACAAAAAAAAGGGTTTACCCGCAAGACGGTCAAGCATTTGATCAATAAAGGGTAATGGGAAGTGATCTTTCCTAGTGGCTTTGTTTAGCTTTCGATAGTCCATACAAACCCTCCAACCGGTCACACCCTGGTTGGGATAAGTTCATTATTTTCATTGCTTACCACTTTATACCTCCCTTTTTTTTCACACATTGTACGGACTTACCCACGTACTATCGGAGATAGGGTATATAATGCCGCGTCAAAGCCACTTGATGATTTCTTTCATTACAACCCCTTTCATGGCATGATTCAGTCTTCTCTCGGGCCTCAATTGAAGGTTTGTGGTTATCTTCCAACAAGATCTTGTGCATGCACACCGCCAAGGCTAATTCCCTTCAAGTCGACAATTGTCCACCCTATTGCCTTTTTATGTAGCTTCAACATGTTGATCAGCTTCTTTTCCTCTGCTCAGCTGTAACTTAGAGGAAATAATTACAGGTAATGTATTATCGATCCCTAAGTATACATATTTCATTGCTCGCAATTGTTTCAACTCAAGAATTGGTGGATTTTCGATAGAGGGTTTTTCGATCTTACCTTCCTTACCCGAGTAGTCCAAAGGTTCAAAGTATGTACCGGGTCGATTGACTAGCCAATTTACCTCTTCTCGTTGTTCCTCATCGACCGGTTCTTCATACTCCTCAGGTTCCTCTTGATCGGCAATGTAGTTGCCGAGGCAACTAAATTCCTCATCGGTTAAACTCTGCCGTGGCATGAAGTAGTTGGCATTCTTCGGATCATCGGCATGCCTTAGTGTTTGGAACACATTTAGTTTTACCTGCTGGTCATTCACCCTCATTATGAGTTCTCCTTTTCAACATCAATCAAAGTTCTCCCCATGCGCTAGGAATGGTCTTCCGAGAATGATAGGCGCATGCTCATCTGCTTCACAATCTAAAACAATAAAGTCAGTGGAAAAATAAATTTATCAACTTTTACCAAGTATGTCCTCGATTTTTCCCTCTGGATGCACATAGGATCTGTCGGCTAGTCAGTAGCATAACTTTTGTAGGTCTTGCCTTCCCGATTCCTAGTTTCGAAAAACCGATTTAGGCATCAAGTTTATGCTAGCCCCTAGGTCGCATAGTGCTTTCCCGACATAGTGATTTCCAATAGAACAGGGTATTGTGAAACTTCCGGGATCCTTCAACTTGGGCGGCATACGATTGTGCAACATTGCCATGCATCCCTCTGTTGCGGCAATTGTTTCAAACTCTCCTAGCCTTGTTCTCTTGGACACAATGTCTTTAAGAAACTTGGCATAGTTTGGCATTTGTTCAATTGCTTCCACCAATGGCAAGTTGATGTGGACTTGCTTTAGGATATCAAGAAACTTCTTGAATTGGTATTCTTGCTTTTGTCGCTTCAACCTTTGTGGGAATGGTGGTGGAAGTCGGATATCTTCGATCTTTTCATTGGTTTGAAACCTGATTGACGGCATTACAGGGGACATCCGAGTTGCCGATGTGTTACCAATCTGGGTTGCCGCGCGTGCTTATCGCGCAGTTGCCGAGGCGTCATCGGTTGCCGAGGCATGCTTATTGCCGGTTGCCGCAGCAATTCTTGGTTCAGCATCCGAGACTTTGCCGCTAGGTTCGTCTTGCTCTTTTTGTGGAGTTTTGTTTGACGAGCGGGTTTGAACCTCTCTAAGTTGTTGGCCACTTCGGTGGTGATTGCCTTACATTGCTCATGGCGGTTCCTCTTGCGACTTCAGTATCGCTAGGTAAACCTCCTTGTGGTCTAGTGTTCAGATTTTGAGCAAATTGTCCGACTTGATTTTCCAATGATTTGATTGCCGCCTCTTGGTTTTGCAATCTCATCTCGGTCCTCTGTTAATAAAAGCATCAGTTCTTTTTATGAAATTACTATTCTCAGTCATATAAGATTCAGTTTTCATCATAAAAGCATTTAGAGAATTTTCCAAAGAACTAGATGTTGTCGGTTGTTGCTTTGCGGCATCCGCTGCCGTGGCATATTTTGTTGAAATCCCGATGCTTGTGCATTCTGATTGTTCGTTTAGAGCATTGTTGGGATTACTCCATGAAAAATTTGGGTGCTTCTTCCAAGCTGGATTGCATGTATTTGACATCATGTTGTTGCCCGATTGTAATTCCCCACATAGAAGCTAGATTCGGATTCTGCATACATTCGGAAGAATTATGGTTATCGCCACATAACTCACAAAAAGAATCCATTACCTTGACTTCATGTGTGTTGTTTGGTTTTTGCATGTTCGGACCATCTTGGTTAAAGCGGCCAATTGTGCCGAAATTGAATCGATGATCCTAGTTCATGTATTGTGGCTTGCGCCTAACTCCTCCTCTTCTGGTAGATGGGAATTGATAATCATTCTTGGCCAGCCTGTTTAAAATTTGCATTGCTTCTTCCGGTGACTTATCTAGGAGTATGCCGTTTGCCGAGGCGTCTAGCATCATCCTTGTTGGTGTATTCACGGCATTGTAAAACATTGTCACTTGAGTCCACACCGAATCCGTGTAGGGGCATTTGTGTAGAAGTTCTCTATATCGCTCCCAAGCCTCGTACATGGATTCATCATCCGCTGCGAAAAAAAGTAATGTCGTTACGGCTTATCGATTAAATTTGTAGGATTAAATCTAGCAAGGAAATCACGACAAAGATCAGTCCAAGATGCTATGGATCCGGCAGAATGCTATTTAGCCATGCTTTCGTCCTATCCCTCGGTGAATAGGGAATAATCTTAATCGTAAGACATCGGGGTGACTCCGTGTATCTTGAACGAGTTGCAAATCTCGAGGAAAGATTTCAGATGTTGTCGTGCATCTTCGATTCTTGAGCCGCCAAATTGACCTATTGTGTTGATCATATTAAACATTACCGGTTTCAACTCAAAGTGGTCGGCTTCAATTTCGGTGCGACAACTCTGGGTTAAGTCCATCAAGATCTTCTTCAAGATAGTCTCGAATAGTTACATTTTTCGTGCAAGAATCACTCCTCCTCCCGCTCGAACATCTTGATTAATATTGCCGTCTTGATTTGCCATTGCTTCTCTTATCCTTCGTCTAAGTCTTTGTAAGGTTCGTTCGATTTACGGATCAAAGGGATATTACAGTGAAGCCGGTCTCGCCTGTCATATACCAATGCAAAACCAAAGTTTGTTAGCCCTTTGAATTTTAAACAAGAAAAATAAAAAGAAAGTGCAAGAAAGTAAAAACAAAGTCGCTATTGCCAATCCCGACAACGGCGCCAAAAAACTTATTATGCGTAATAAGTGCTACGCAAATGTGCAAGTATACACGCCGCAAGTTATAGTATAAAAGATATCGCTCTCCACGAGGATTGGTGCCACTTCAAGAATCTAGTCTCTTGCACTCGTGTAAAAGTAAAAACACAAGTGAAGGATTATAGAAGTTTTAACTAATAACTAATCTAGAAAGCAATTAAGTAAAAGAAAAGATGAATTCGAATGAGAGAGATAGGCTAGGTTATCGTGAGTTGAGGTGTGATAGCCGATTGGATTGTCTTGGTAAAAGAGTGCACGGGCAACTCAGTTGCCGTGGCAACTTGCACGACGGGGTTGCCGTAGCGACTAATTGATGGTTGCTTGGGCGACTAGTTGGGCAACTACTTGGGCGACTGGGCAGCAGCTTCAAGGTTCGGCGGAGCGTTCTTCAATGGTTTCTTCTTATCCCTAAGTCGAAACTCTAGCTATTTGTGCATGCCTTGATAATACATCCCTGCGTGAATCAATGGTGAACAACAACCAATCTTGCGCTCCTCTTAGCCGTTGAAATCCTTAACTTATTCCTAAGCCGGATTAATCTTCACCATCATTGGATTGAATAAAGATCATATTCATTCGTTTCTTGAATCTAACTCTCCCGATATTAGATAAATGGATGAAATCACGAGATCTTCTCCCAATTCACTCGCAAACAATAATAAGAATCAAGAATGAATAAACCTTGAAATAGAAAAGTGCAAACTCTTATTACCTAAACAAAAACCAATAGTTTCTCACAATCTCAAAACACAATAACCATAGCCAAGTAAATTTAGTTCATGGCTAGGTTCCAAAGAAACACAAGATAATTAATCCCTAGCATGAACCCAATCGAACAAAGATGAAGGAAGAGGCTTGTCGAAATCCTCCTTGCCCTAGATGCTTGCCGAAAATTCCCCTTGCTTCCTCTCTTGGAGTTGTCGAAATTCCCTCTTGCTCTCTCTCTTCATCTTGTCGAAATCTCCTTGCTATTTATAGGGCTAGGCCAAAGTCCTTCTTTGAGGAGGAGTTTGAGTTGGAATTAAATTATCTTTAAAGAATATAATTCTTTATTATAATTTTATTCCTATTAGAACTTCTCCTATCCTCTTGGAATTTAATTCTTCTTTAATCTCTGCATGGCAATCAAATTCCTTTGGGCTTGGACCTTGCTCCATGTCATCTTGGGCTTGTAAAGTCATGAATTTCGACATCCATATTGCTTTTAGTCTTTGTCGACAAATGCCATGGCAACTGGCTCGGCGTCTCCTTCATGCACTGCCCTGGCAACTAGCTCGGCATATCCTTCATGCATTGCCCTGGCAACTAGCTCGGCATTGCTTTGGCAAGTGATCCTGCACATACATACACAAAAACACACCAAAGCAGCATCTATTTCCACAAAAATCACCAAGTTATGTAATCAAGCTCAACAATTGAAGGAATCATGGATTAATGCATGAATGGCTAACTATGCAACTATTATGAGCCTAAGTCTAACAATAATATGAGTAAAAAGGGTAAGAAAAATAGTACTTTTGAACACTTATCACATAACATGATAAATGAATGTTTTATACATCACCGGTAGGACTTGCGACGAGTCTACCTTGTTTATATATTGTCATGATATTTATGTCTTTGATCATATATTTGACATATTTTAAATATGTCAAAGGTTGAAAATAAATGCATTGATCACTAGGTATTGATGATGGTATAATATGAATGTTATTTCGGTTATGAACTGTTAAATGTTGATATATATATATATATATTGATATATGTTGCCATTGATAACTTAAATGATGAATTAAAGTCCAATGTATGATATAGAGGTTCGATGGTATAGTTGGATATCCATAGGGTCATAAACAGTTGTATAAATATTCTAAGCACTTCAGTGCAATATTCATAAATACTCATTGAGGGTATACTCATGCAAGGTTTGGGTATACGGAAACACTTAGGGTGTTAAGCACTACGGTGCAATTTTATTAATACTCAATGAGGGTATACTCATGCAAGGTTTGGGTATACGAAAGCACTTAGGGTGCTAAGCACTATGGTGCAAATAATATATATACTCAAGAAAGGTTGGGTATGGGGGGATGACTCGTGTACGTAGAATCTCTTAATTTGATACCTTGGGCTAAATAAATTGAAAAGAATAAAAAAAGGAACATGAATATAAGCTTGAAAGCTTGCAGATAGAAATGGAAAAAAGGTATTGATAAGCATTGAAAGCTTACAGATGGAAATAGCAATGATATTGGTAAGATCTAATCTTATCACTTTGATATACATATTTATTTATGTTAACGAGCATGTAATAGTAAGGGGATCATATGCATTGTTAATCATTAATATTGATATTATGACTATTGCACTTGAATTTGAATTATTGCCTCACTAAGTAAATACTTAGCGTGTAACTGTTTTACACGTAGGAAATAAGAAATGGTTGGAGTAAGGAGCATATACGGACATCATCAATCGATAACAGGTACATCAGTATCCGTAAGATATCTTTTGATGCTGTTTGATATTTACTAGTTGGCATGTATATTAAAAGGGTATGCTTGCTCTGATAGAATTTGTATTTTATTTGGTATCTGGATGAATTTTAAATCAGGCAGTTTTATTAATTATATCAAGACAAATTAAATTGATAAGTTGCTGCCTAAAAATAAACTCGATTTGAAGATGAAAATATTATTTTTAAACTTTACGCGAATAACTAGATTTGTAAATAAAAACTAAATACATTGTTATATTTTTTAAAGAAACAAAATTTTACCGAATTACAGATGTAGAGGGTTTTACGAATGTTTTGTGATACCTCTGACTCGTATTCAGTGTTGGATACGGTAAAAGGAGTGTTACATTTATTGGTATCAGAGCTATAGGTTTAGCCAATTTTTGGCCTAAATTGAAATGGTTTTATGTTAAGAGGAGTATACATGCCACTGGATATCAATATTACCGATCTGATGTTTTTATGATCTGATTGATGTCGCTCCTTACTAATGTAAATTGGGAGGAATTATAAGAAAAATTTGAGTTAAGAAAGCGTGATGAAATAGTAAATTGGAAGCTTTGGAAGGAATTAAGAGTAGTAACAATAAGGTTAATGATAACCTTTCGGATAAATCGGAACAAGAAAGGGGCACTGGTACAACAAGAAGTGTTTGTGTCGGATTAAGGAACTGAAAAGTTCGGAAACACCTGAATTGCAAGGAAAAACAGATTAAGGTCCAGTGATTGTTGATTTATAGTTTAATAACCTAAGGATTACACTGAACGAATTCCACTGTTTGGATACCGAGAAATTAGAAAGAGCTGTCTTGTTGCTCCGAGATTTAAGCTAGATTAGAAAACCATCTGAATTTGCTTCATAGCTAGGATTGCACATATCATTCCGAGTTTATAACATCAGGACTGATAAAGATTGGGATGATTCGAAAATCATAGAAGGTACATCCCATCTTTTTGGATAAACCTGTATTGATGTTGATGGGTACTAGCTTTACACATTCGTATATAAGTACAAAGTTGTGTGGTGAACGAGATATCCTTTTAGAACCCATTTCAAGTAATATAGCGGTCACGAATTTTTTGGGTTGTAATGTAAGGGCGAGCTGAACATGTGGAATTGCTCGATAAAAGCATAAGAAATAGAGTTCCCGATAAATTTAATGGAATTATATTTTGAGGAGTCTAAGATGATTGTGGGCATGAATTGGTTACCTTCCTATCAAGTCATGATGAATTGTCGTATAAAGTGATTAATATTGAAAAACATGGAAGGCACAAAAATAGTAGTAGTTGACAAAAGGGTAAATCCATTTTCTAATGTAATTTCAGTTTTTTTGTTAAGGAAATTGTTGTTATAAGGTTGTTAAATTTTCTTAGCAAATTTAGTGGATACTCGGACTGTTGAAGTTAAATTGGAAAATAACTCGACTGTCCAAAAATATCCGGATGTATTCCCAGATGGGTTACTCCAAATTTCCTCTAGATTGAGAGGTGAAATTCAAAATAAAGATGTTACCATGCATTGTGCCTAAATTAATGGCCCCGTATAAAATGGCTTCGACCGAACTTTGAGATTTAAAGGTACAATTGCAAGGAATGTTAGGTCGAAGTTTTATAAAGCCAAGTGTTTTATCTTGGGGGCACACCAATGTTAATTGTGAAAGAGAAAGATTGATTTCCATTAGCTCGAGAAGGTAATAGTAAAGAATAAATATCTTCTTCCGAAGACTAATGATCTTTTGATCAATAAAAAAAATCAAGGAAGAAGAAATTCTAAAGACAACTTTTCAGACTCGGTATGAATGCTATGAGTTCGTGATGATACCTACGACATTTATAAGCCTAATGAACCAAGTATTCTAATTTTGCTTGGACCAATTTTTGGTAAAGTTAATTGAGTATATTTTGGTGTATTCGAAAGAAAAAGGAAGAATAAGATGCCCATTTTTGCATTGTTATTCAGACCTTTTGAGAAAAAAAGCTATATGCTAATTTGTTAAAGTGTGAATTTGGTTATCAAAAGCTATTTTATTAGTTATGTGGATTTGGCAGTGGGAATAAGAGTAGACCCCAAGAAAATACAAATTATAGTTGAATGGAAATCTCTGAAGAATGTTTTAGAGGTTTAGAATTTCTTGATGATTGTCTCCTCATTGACCAAGCTTTTGAGGAAAGAAATGCTATTTAGTTGAACATATAAATGCTAAGAAATCTTTGAGACATTAAAGGAGATCTTAATAGAAGCCATGGTACCAGTACAACCAGAATCGGGTAAAGATTATGTGGTGTATAGCGATGCTTCTCATAACGGTTTGAGATGCGTACTTATGCAAGAAGGAAAAGTAATGCTCTATGCTTGAGACAACTTAAGATATATGAGAGGAATTATCTTACTTAGGATTTGGAGCTGGCAATGATTGTATTTGCTTTAAAAAAATATAGCATCATTATTTATACAGTGAACGATGCTATACTTATATAGGTTATAAAAGTTTAAAGTATATGCTTACTAAAGAAGAGTTAAACTTGACGTAAAGAAGTTGGATTGAGCTTTTTAAGAATTATGATATGGTCATTGACTATCATCCAGAAAAAAGCTAATGTGGCAGCTGACGCTCTCAGTCGAAAGCCAATTGTTGTCTTAAGAGCTACGAATGCAAGATTTGCATTAAAAGAATATGGTGTTTTGATTGTCAAGTCAAGAATAAAATTTACCATATTGGATTAAATAAGATATCCTTTAAAGAAAGGATGAGTAATGTTGTCAAGGTTCAAACAAGTGGAAATAAGTAAAACTAAAATCTTGGAAGTTAGGTTTGATAGATATTTGTATTATCAAGGAAGAATTTCTATCTCGGTGATGGAGACTATATGTTGATCTTGAAAGAAAAGATATTTAATATAAGTTAAGGATAAAGTATTCCTTAAAAGTTTCACCTTGGAAGAAGGTGTTATGGTTTAGACAAAGTTAAGTTCAAGATTTATTGGGCTATAAGAAATTGTGAAAAGAGTTAGTCTAATAGTTAAGCTTAATGGCTAGCTTTATCTTTGGAAATGGAAAAAATTCATAATGTATAAATGCTTAGGAAATATTGATTAGACCCCTCACATGTTGTTACTCCAGAGAAAATAGTGATTCAGCCGGATTTAAGCTATGAAAAAGAATTGGTAAAGATCCTAGCACACGGAGTCAAAGAACTAAGAAAAAAATATAATCCCGTTTGTCAAAGTTCTTTGACAAAAATCACAAGGTTAAAGAAACAATTTGAGAGAAATAAGAAGAAATATAAGAAAATTGTTTTCTCACCTTTTGAATCAGGTGCGTGTTGAAAATTCGAGGACGAATTTTCTTAAGGGGGAGAGAATTGTAATACCCCAAAATTTACTAAGTTGATTAAGGGTCATTTAGTACTAAGATAATAGCTTAAAAGATAACTTAGTGACTAAAATGACAAAAATGCAAAAGTTGGGATTTCTTTAATTATGGGTTTTGGAAAGGAAATTTCTAAGGTTTAAAGGTCTCATGTGATAGATAGTGAATTGAATAAGGTATTCTTAAAGTTTGGTTTAATTCCAAGGAAAATTGGAATGGGAATTGAAGTTTAAAAAGGTAGTGACCAAAATGTAAATTTTAAAAAATTTATGGCTAAAGTATAAACTCTGGAAAAGTTTGGGGACTAAATTGTAATTTCCCAAAAGTTAAGGACTTTTATTTTATAAATAAACAGATCACCTAAGGGTGTGAATCGAATGCGGAATTATTTGTTCGATCTGATACTTCGATTATTGGGAAAATCGTAGTTAAAGTTTAAGTGGAATCCGGATACCCAGGTAGAACTGTAAAAATTTGAAATTTTTCCATATGATAGAGAAAGGTTATAAAAGTCATTTCCAAGTGTTGAAAATATTTTTAGTTTGATTCAAGCTGGATCCTACAGTTTATTTCCGAGTAAAGGATTATTTATCGGTATATTGGATCGAATGGAAATTTTGGAGACTGATCCAAAAGCTATGGAAAAGTCATAAAATGTTATTTTAAGAATTGTTATTATGGTTGGTTGAATTCTAACTAGATTTAGTTAGATTGTAATGGAATGGCAATTTAGAAACAAACTAGTAAATAAAGATTAGTTGGAGGGCAAATTGGTCATTTGGCCCCAATGGTAATTTTAAAATATTTAAAAATTTATAAGGGCAATTTTGGAAATAGAAAATAGAAGATTAAATCTTAGCCCTTGATTGATGATAAAATCAATCTCAACCATTGGATAAAAAGGGCAAAATTATAATTTTACTATTAAATGAATTTAATATCCATTTAATAGTTATATGTGTAAAATAATGGTGAAAAGATGAAGATTTTTTTCATGTTTTCCAGCAAAAAAACGTGAGGGCTAGGGAAAGAAAGAGAAATTTTTTTCCAAGCTTAATTCAAGCCCCGAAACTCAGTTTTTAGGTAATCTCTTCAACTACAAAGTTGTTCTACTATTCAAGCTCTATCTTTTGATATCAATAATTCATGGAATCCATGCTTGATTGATTAGAATTTACATGAGAAAGAAATTAGGGTTTATGGATCAAATTGGGGCTTTTGAGATTTTATGATTCCATATTGAATTCAAGTTGAAATCAAGCTAGTATGATGTTAAAATCATGATATTGAATTGAGATTTAAGTTTTACATGTTTTGATTTTTATGAACATGATTAGGGTTTATGGATTCAAGTTTAATTTATGGTTTGTGATGTTGAAATAATGATCTAGTAAGCTTGAATTGTTGTTTGGAAGCAAAACCCTAAGTTAAATTGTGTAGGGAACATTTCGGCAACTTGAAAAGTTGAAGGACCAAATCTGAATTTTTAGAATTTGGAGTGTATTTGTGTTATTAATGATGTTAAAGATAAGAAAATGAAGTTAGAATGCTAAATTGATGTTGAATTGAATTAGTGACCATTTTGACAATTTGTCAAAATTAAGTGACCAAATCTAAATTGAAGTTTTGTATAGGGGTTAAATCTGATTTTTAGTTGTAATAATGGAATTAAGGTAGTAATGTTGAATTGAGGACTAAATTGCAAAGTTAAGAAGCTTGAATCCTTATCTTTGAATTTTAGTGACTATTTCGGTAAAGAAGGAAAATTAAGGAGAATTATTGTGAATAATTATTTGATGAAGAAGGTCATAAGATGATGGTTTACAACAAGTAGTTGGACTAAATAGAAAAGTAGAAAAGTAAGGAGAAGTTAGTATAAAAGTTGAAGTTGTTTATGGAAGTTGTGTAGAAAAACTGGTTTAGGGAAGTAACTTTGAAAATTCACCATAAATTCTACAAAAATGGTTAGATGGTGAGTTTTATACCGATGTAAATATTTGTTCGTCTAGTTTCGTTTCCAACAAACGGAAATTGATTTCGAGCTCCGAGTCAAAAGATATGAATTTTTAAGTGACGAAAGGTCAGAAAACAGAACACAAGTCTGTTCTGAATTTCAGCACTGTAACTGACTTTGAAAATTCTCCATAAATCGTACAAGTTGAATTTGAGCTATTAATTTATATGGTTGAAAATCTTATTGTATCTAGCTTCTTTCAGAACAAACGTAATCGAATTATGAGTTGTATATTAGTTTATAGAAATATTTCTTTAGAGGTACTGCAAACTGCCATAAAATGATAATTGATACACTTTGTATCTAAGGTTGAATACTAAGCTTGAAAAGGGTTAATGGAAGTTCAAATTGGTCACTAAAGACCATAATGAGTTTTTGAACAATACAAGGAAGAAAAGGAAATGTTTGGAGGTTTTTTATTCAAATGATTATATTGGACAATATGTCTAAGATATTGTTAGATTGGGATCTAACAAATATTTTACTTATTTGAATTATGAAGTTAAGTTTGAATCAAGGGAGGTTCGAGGTACAATGAAGGAAAGGATCAAAGAGGACTTAGTGAGGCATACTAATACATGGCCCAGGTGAGTGCAATGCATACATAACATGATACATGGATGTTTTATACATCACCGGTAGGACTTGCGGTGAGTCTACCTGGTTTATATATTGTCATGATATTTATGTCATTGATTATATATTTGACATGTTTTAAATATGTCAAAGGTTGAAAATAAATGCATTGATCACTAGTTATTGATGATGGTATAATATGAATGTTATTTCGGTTATGAACTGTTAAATGCTGATAAATATATATTGATATATGTTGCCATTGATAACTTAAATGATGAAATAAAGCCCAATGTATGATATAGAGGTTCGATGGTATAGTTGGATATCCATAGGGTCATAAACAGCTGTATAAATATTCTAAGCACTTCGGTGCAATATTCATAAATACTCATTGAGGGTATACTCATGCAAGGTTTGGGTATACAGAAACACTTAGGGTGTTAAGCACTACGATGCAATTTTATTAATTCTCATTGAGGGTATACTCATGCAAGGTTTGGGTATACAGAAGCACTTAGGGTGCTAAACACTACGGTGAAAATAATATACATACTCAAGAAAGATTGGGTATGGGGGATGACTTGTGTACATAGAATCACTTAATTCAATACCTTGGGCTAAATAAATTGAAAAGAATAATAATAAAAAGAAACAAGAATATAAGCTTGAAAGCTTGCAGATAGAAATGGAAAAAAGGTATTGGTAAGCATTGAAAGCTTACGGATGGAAATGGAAACGGTATTGCTAAGATCTAATCTTATCACTTTGATATACATATTTATTTATGTTAACGAGCATGTAATAGTAAGGTGATCATATGCATTGTTAATCATTAATATTGATATTATGACTATTGCACTTGAATTTGAATTATTGCCTCACTAGGTAAATACTTAGCGTGTAACTGTTTTACATGTAGGAAAGAAGAAATGGTTGGAGTAAGGAGCATTTACGAACATCATCAATCGATAACAGGTACATCAGTATCAGTAAGATATCTTTTGATACTGTTTGATATTTACTAGTTGGCATGTATATTAAAAGGGTATGCCTGCTCTGATAGAATTTGTATTTTATTTGGTATCTGGATGAATTTTAAATCAGGCAATTTTTAGGTAGTTTTATTAATTATATCAAGACAAATTAAATTGATAAGTTGCTGCCTAAAAATAAACTTGATTTGAAGATGAAAATATTATTTTTAAACTTTACGCAAATAACTAGATTTGTAAATAAAAATTAAATACATTGTAATATTTTTTTAAAGAAACAAAATTTTACCGAATTATAGATGTAGAGGGTTTTACGAGTGTTTTGTGATACCTCTGACTCGTATTCAGTGTTGGATCGGGAAAAGGGGTGTTATAGGGTCAAAACCGAGCATCAAGTCCCCACTGGACTACTTCGACCAATCGAATTCCCTCAATGGAAGTGGGATTGAATAACCATGGACTTCGTTACTGGTCTTCCTTCTACTCCAAGAAAGAACGATTTCGTATGGGTGATCGTTGATAGATTCACAAAATCTACACACCTCATTCCTGTTCGAATGAACATGAGCTTGGATACCTTATCTGAGCTATACAACCGTGAAGTAATTCAATTACACGGTGTACCTACAACTATCATCTCTGATCGAGACCCCAGATTTGCTTCGCGATTTTGTAAGTCATTACAGAAAGCTCTAGGAACCAAGTAAATCTTAGTACAGCCTTCCATCCGCAGTTAGATGGACAATCTGAAAGGGTTATTCAAGTACTACAAGACATGCTTCATGCTCGTGTTATAGAGTTCGGGAAGAACTGGGAGAAATCTCTACGCTTAGTAGAGTTTGCTTACAACAATAGCTATCAAGCATCTATTCAGATGGCACCAATCGAAGCTCTATACAGAAGAAAGTGTAGAACTCCCTTATGCTGGTTTGAATTGGGGGAAAATAAAGTGCTAGGACCTCAATTGCTTCGGGAAACCGAAGAACAAATGAAGATCATCAATGACCGATTGAAGGCAGCCTTCGATAGACAAAAAGCATATGCAGATTTAAAAAGAAGAGACATTCAACATAATGTTGGTGATAAAGTCTTTCTCTAGGTCTCCCATTCGAAGAAAGTTCTTCGATTTGGAAGAAAAGGGAAACTCAGTCCCTGATTCATTGATCCATTCGAAATCACTGAAAGAACTGGACCTGTGGCCTATCGATTAGCTCTTCCCAGAAAATTTGATAGGATTCACAATGTATTCCACATATCTATGATCAGAAGATACATATCCAATCCATCCCATATCCTTGAATCGGAAGAAGTTGAGTTAAATCCTGACTTATCGTATGAAGAAGAACCTATTCAGATTCTCGATCGGGAAGTAAGAAAGCTTAGGAACAAAGTTGTTCCTCTTGTCAAAATTTTATGGAGAAACCACAAGATAGAAGAAGCTACCCAGGAATTTGAAGAAGTCATGAAGAAGCAATATCCTCACCTATTCGATTCAGGTAAATTCGAGGACGAATTTATTTTAAGGGGGAGAATAAATTGTAACACCCTAAATTAGGCCTAGGATTTTTGCTACTAATTCAAATCCCTAAATAGTGAAATAAGTCGCAATTGAATAGAATCGAATTAAGGATCAAAGTGTAAAAAAAATCAAAGAATTAAAGAACCGAATTAAAAAGAGAACAAAAGACAATTGAATTAGGATTAATTGGAAGATTGAAAGAACAAAGTGACCGAAATGAAGTGACCAACTTGCAAACTTTAGTAAATAGAAGGAATGCATGCCAAATTCTCATATCCTACAAATGCCCTTGATTAGCCTTTGGTTAATGGATAAATTAGGGACATTATAGTCCTTTCATTAAGGGAAAATTTGATAATGATCAGCCATTTCCTTCCTCCTATCACATTTTACCCGAAACCAAGAGAGGAAAAAGAAAAAGAAAAACTTGAAGGAGAAAAGCTGAATCCATACTATACAACCTTGAATTAGCTTCAATTTAAGGTCTAAAATAGCTTAGTGAACAAGGTAATTACTTGATTCTCTTGTAAATTTCATGCTTGAGTTGCTTGAATTGAAATGGAATTATGATTTGAGTATATAGATGCTGGAAATTGTACGAACATGTAATCGGTTCGTTTGTGAGTGTTGAAATTGAATATGAATCTGTTTTGATGACTTGTAGGTTGAAACCCATGCTTGAATTAAAGTATTACATGCTGGAAATTGGAGAATTAAAAGCATGATCTAGGATAATGCAATTTGAAACTGTTTTACTAGGATGAAATTGTGTAAACATGCTAAATTGAGTTAATTGAACATCATACCCTGTTTAGATCACTTGGATAAGCTTAAATGGACTGACCAAAATATGTATAGACATGTAAGAAAACTGGAAATTTATGCTAGGACTTGAATTGAGTGAATGCCAATAGGTTAAACATAATCTAGTGCAAGTCTGCCCAGAATACTCTGTTATAGACAACAACTTTAAAAATTTACCATAAATGGAATACATGGAATTCAAGGCTGAAAATTTAATATCCGATACTATGATATGTATATTTTCACTAGGAGAAAACCGAATTGAATTCTGGATAGTGTGCTGAAAACTGTAAATTGAAACATCTGGACAGTGCAAACTATCCAGAATTGAAATCTGCCCTACTTTTGGAATAAACTGTATTAAATGGCTAATAATTAAATTGTAAGGGTTAAATGAATGTATAGAGGATTAAATAAGCTTTCCAATGGTATAAAGTAATTGAAAGATATGCATGTTTAAACATGAAGTGTGTATGCTGCCAGGCAGCAACTGTCTATCTAGTTTGAAACTGTTTTGAGCATAGTTGTATTGTACTGATTTGTAACAAATTGGGATAACTGGATTCTGCCTAGCTTTGGTTACTAAAATGTTGATTGAATTTAATCTATATGAGCATAATCTTACTGCCAGAATTGTGTATAATAAATATTAGTGATATTGCTTTATTCGAATGATCACATAAGACTTGTCTTAATATGCATCTGCCTATATGATGTTTTAGAACCAGCTTTGAACTTGGTGGAGGAAGAAAAAGGGAGTCATCCAAAGACTAAGAACAAAGGGATAGTTATACAAGACAATTGCTAGCTGCTTGGATTGTATTGTGAGTGTAGTTACATTTAGGGTTGGGACTAATGTTCTAACCATCAATACATGTTTAAAGTTTCTGTTGATGATTGGTAATATGAAATGAACTTAAATTATAGTTGGTAAATTAGTTAAGGGAAGAAAGGATTAAATGGAAAATTGATAAATGAATTGTGGATTCTAATTGATAACTAGTATAGTATAATTTGAATCTTGATTAGGACACTTTCCTAGTAGAATGACCATTCGAATAGAGTAAATGAATCCTCCATTGGTGCTTGTTAATGTTTGTTGATGTTCGAATGTGGTATTGTTGGAAATTGTGGAACTATATAATATGAACTTAGGTTCACTTGTCTTAGAGGCTTGAAATGGAATTGATCTTGCTATGCTTGTTGCCTAATCACTTGTAATGTGATTGCTTGAATTAAAAGAAGTAATAAGCCCTTGGTTGCTAGTTGGTCTTAGGTAGAATGGCATGCCTTAGAGTCTAGAGCTCGATTGTTTTGGTACGTTAGTGTACCCTATTGATTGGTGTTGTAGACACCCTACTGTTAGATACCTTGGGTATGAGATTGATTCGGTATGTTGTGTACCCTGCTACTTGGTGTTGTAGACACCCTACTGTTAATACGTGACTCGATTACCTAGCCCTACCAACTACCAAGGTAAACAAATTGATAAAACTCGTAATAAGACATGATACATGGTTATTGAATGATCGAATTGAGATATGTTAATGAGCTACTTGCGAATTGAAATTATATGAGGAAAATGAGGTAAATGTTATTCTAGTTGGCTTGTTGCTTGAAATACAAGTTATATTGATATGAAACTATTCGAATGAAGGATTTGTAGCTATTGTATCCTTTGTGAAATTCCTATTATAAACTTGCTTGTTTATTTGATTGAGCTTGAGTTTGGTAATATAAATAGTGTATTCGAATAGTACAATTTGGACTAGTTAAGCCTTGAAATTACTTAACCGAAAGCTTAGCTAAAATAGTTGCCGAAAACGAATAAGATTTCTTGATTAATAAGCTTTAAATAAATTGACAGATTTAAGAACTACCTCACTAAGTACTATAAGTACTTATCACTCTCGTTTTCCTTCTTCCCAAACCACAAGTTTTAAAGAGATTAAAGTATCCCGACCTTGAGCTGAGCATATCAAGTAAAGGTTAAAAGTATGCCTTGTTTTGCTATGGTTACACTCCTTGTTGGTGGCTTAGCTCTATGTCTAGTGGTCCAGGTTTCATGCTCATGGCTTATTTTAAAAATATATATGAAATGTTTGTAAATAACTAAACAAATGGTCGACTTATGTGTTTTGGTATCTAAATATGTATATATGGTGATGTGAAATTGAAAGGCTTGGTAGCCATCCTTTGATGAATATATATATAAATGTGTGCAAAGATTCTAGTGATAGTTGGCCGAATTGTTATAATAAAGCACTGATATTAGCTTTGTATTCTAATTGAACTTTAAAATAAATTATATTATTTCTTGCTTAATAGGTAACCCATTCGAATGAGATTTGAGAACTAATTGATCAATCTAAAATGAATTAAAAAGAAATGGGCCCTAAGATACATGAAATGTTCGAATGATATAGGAAGATTAAGTTATAAATTGAATTGATCATAAAGGTATGTTGACCATAGGATTCAGTAGGGACAAACCTTGAGTTTTAGGGCATAGTTTCTTGTTAAATAAGGAGTAATTCTGAATAGGAAATGACATTTTATAAATGTTTTAAGTTGGTAACTTGACTATAGTGTTCAAGTAGAATTAGGCTAGAGAAGCAATGTATGGTTTTTGAATGTTAAGTAAGTAATTCAAATAGAAGATGATGTGGTTTAAAATGAAATGAATTTAGTAACTTGAATTAATTTTTAATGGTACTTGATCACTAAGTAATTGCAAGAAACGTTTAAATTGACTCTTAAATTTATATGTCATTGTTCGTTAACGAACCTACACACTCCTCGCTCCTAATCCGAGCGAGGGGTGTTACAAAAATGCTCACAGGAAACATCATTTATCTCAACTTCATTTGGAACCATTGATCCAAAACCGAATAAGAGTCAAAATGTGATTACACTATTTGCTCTAAGTAGCACAACGGTAAAAAAATAGTGCTTCGGTCCCCATAATGTAGCCAGTTAGAGCAGGTCCACTTCTCCCAATAGAATTCCTCTTTATCATATTCTAAATTCAAAGCCAATTTGGTATCCAAGATCTTGCCTAGGACCTCTTCTATAGGGCATAGTGTTACGTGCTGTGATGTAATATAAAAGATACGCAAATAGTGCAAGTATACACTTGAACAAGTAATAAAGTGATGAGTGAGTATCGTCTCCACAGGGATTAGAGGCCAAACTAGCTTAGTCAAAACACCCAAAATTGCAGCTTGAAAATAAATGCGATAGCAAAAAAGAAGCAGGTCAAGAAATGCTGTAGCAATTAACTGTAATGAAAATTGAGCTGAAATAAATATACTTTGAACGTCCTCTCAAGTGTATGAAACTCTCTAATGGGATGAGAAGCTGGCTTGCTAAGGATCTCTATTTCTAAGCATAAAGAATGTCTCGAACTTTCTTGCCTACAACACGCTCGACAGAGCTTACCAAGATGTCTCTACAGTATCTCTAGCAAGAAACCTGATAGGAAGAATGCTTTGGCAATACCTCTCAGCGTAAACTCTAACATACAACTATCCTTTAAGTTCTACTCTTTTTAGCCGTTGGAACTCTATCGTTATCTCTAAGGTGAGTTAGGGTTTTATCTCTCAGCATCAAACCCCATTGTACACGTGGATCTAAGCCCAACTCTCTCGAGTATTAAGCTATCAAACACCTAAGCAAAGGCTAACTCTCGAAAGCTCTTACAAGCTTAAGGCATAAAAGAACAATGGATAAGGCATGCAATGAATAAGAAAGCAACGAAACATTCATTCAAACTTGAAACATAGAAACCAAAACAAGCCCAAGCCACTTAATATCAGTTCATAGCTGGGCAAATATCATCCACAATCATTCATTTAAAACAATCCATCCAAATAATAGGAAATGAAACAACAAAAGCAACAAAAGGAAGGAAAAAACTCTAAAGCCGCCTTGGCCTGCCGTGAACCACTCTAAGCCTGCTGCTTCTCTCAAAGGCCAGTGAGAACACCCCTTGGAGCTTCAACAATGGAGGTCACCACGATGGAGAAGATGAAGAAAGGTAGCCGCCTTTTTCTCTATTTCTTCGCTCACAAAGTCACTTTTCAGCTCCCTCTTTAATGCGGGTGTCCTTTTCTTTATATAGTAGAGGCTCCTAGGGTTTTGTGCCCTTAATTCCAAAGGAATATTCCCTTCACATGTAGAGCTCACAGCTGGCTGATAGGTTCACGTACGAGGCTGCAAAATATCTTCAGTTGTTTGTCCTCTAGCGCGCCCAGAAATGCTATCCAAAATACTATGGCATTTTACCTGTGTTGCTCCTCTTTCCCTACACATCACCACACCAACCAAAACCTTCCCAAGCAGCACCATTTTTGTAAATAAACAAAGAAATAAAACCAACAACACCAAATGCAACTATATGAACTAAATGCATCTATATGTCATGAAATGAGATGAAATGGGCTTGATTTCATACAATAATTTAAGTAAAAAAATGCATGAAATGTTAACCTTTTGCAATGTTAACACACCCCTAACTTAAGCTATTACTTGTCCTCAAGCAATGAACAGAAACAAACAGAAGAATGCTACAACATTAAATCAGCTCAAGACAGGGCTATGGCAAAATTTCAGTCCTCAAAAAATAAAAGCTTCAACATGCTAGATAGTTTTGAGATTTTAAGAACTTCTCCTTAGGTCAAGATTCTTCGAGTGTGTGTGTATGTGACTACATCCTCCCTATGCTTAACAAAGATAAAAGATCATTGGTTAGGTTCTCAAGTTTTCCCTAGCTTTTCTTAATTAATTTAAGCACAAGATACTCCCATATTTAGCTTCATTCTTATTTTTTTTTGTACTGCTACGAGGGGAGTCAGCTCAACACAACTACCTTTCTAGACTTGAAAATGAAGTGGAGCAAACACCCCATTCCCTAGCCTATTGAGTAGAGTAATCTCGTGACTACTTTCATTCACTCATATGTTGTTGCTGCCATTTATTAAAGGGAGTTTTCCAAGCAATGCAACACATAGAGGAGTGTTCCTCTACAGTTATGCCGAAGCATTCATTCGAGATTCAACACAAGAAAAAAGGGAGCTAATTAAGCCTTTATGCTTTCATTTATCATTCAAGTTCATTTTGCATATTTAAACTAAAGCATACAAGAGTTGTTTCACCAAAAATATCTAATAGTTTTAAACATAAAGAGCATGCAATCATCTAGCACTCGCATCATGAAGCACTCACATCATGAAGCATCAAACCTTAAAGGCAGTTCTACCAATCTCAGTAGTCACATGTATTCAATCAATTTACATCCATAAGATTCAACTACTCATCATCGAACATCATCAACTTATTCATAAAACTATTTTTAAACTAGGAAAATGCCATAGCAAACTTCTGTTTATCACCAAATGCTAATGCAGATGACTAACTATGAACACCAACACCCCCAAACTTGAAGGATGTAGTGTCCTCAATGCATGAAAATAGAATGAACTAAGCTAAAATGCAAATGGAAATGCAAGTTACCTCCTACAAATATATTTTGGTGTTTTGGGTTTGACTCCTTGGTGCTTGGTTTTTTTCTTTTTCTTTAGGGATGCGATGGGCTCATTGGTCACATCTTGCTGGTTTGGTTGGTCAGCTAGTTCCTCTTGGGTTGACTAGTTTTCATCATCATCAGCTTCGTTGGGGGTACTCCATACACGAGCCACCATGCGTTTGAGGCGAATCCTTGTCTTTGCTGTAGCATCAGGAGTCGTAGCAGGTGTGGGTGCAGGAGAGTTGTCAACTATCTCTTTTTCCTCACTGTCAATATCGACAGGGTCATCAAGTAGAGGTTCTGGTGGTGGTGAGGTATGCATGTGAGCTTTTTCTTTCTTTTGCCTTACTGTTTGAGAGCTTTGTCTGATGGTTGCAGTAGCTGTCTTTTGCTGAGCTGATGTTGGATTTGGTGAAGGGTCGTAGCTGGGAATAGGTGGTGGTCTTGGAGCAGAAGTTGTTGACGGAGCTGGTTTGTCCTTCTAGGGCATAAACAAAGCATTAGGGAAGGGTGGGAAGTCTACCTCAATGCGCGAGAGCATCTCCTTGAAATAAGAGTTAACGGCATCATCCATTTCTTTGACAAACTTGGAATAAGTTGTCAAACTGCCCTTCATCTCAGCTATCTTCTCTTGCATGCGCTTAGTAGAGGCTACTAGGGCTACGATTCTTGCTGCAGCAATTGTTTTGGCTCCACCTTCCAAAGTTTCTGCTGGCGCATCTTCATCAAATCCCCTTAGCCAATAGATTTGGTGTGGGGTTAGCGCACTTTTCCCTTTCTCTATTTCATTCTCCACTAGATCCTCAAAACATTTTTTTACGGTAAAGCACCATGTGAGATTAGGGAAGATGAGAGGGCTGGACTTTCACTTCAAATAGGAGTAGACTTCATCGACAACAAGTTTGCCTACATTATTAGTCAGTCGTTGAGGATAAAGTGTAACAACAGCAACCTGGTGATGTGCACCATAGCAATATGGGAAGTGGGCATTAAGCGTGTCCTTAGGAAGTGATTCCACACTTTAGCCTCAGGCTTGAGGCGGTCTCTTTCAACGGCTCTGCTCGCCGGATCTAACTCTGTGTTGCCGAAGCATAGATCTTCCAAGACCTCCTTATGTGTCTGAGCATCGATGGCGTCTACAAAGGAAGTATGTTGGTCCATCACATTTTGTAGCCCATAGAATTTGTTGATGGTAGCGGTTGTGAACTTGATTTGGTCCTCTCGCACATAAACGACTGACTTGGTAGGGCTCGTCAGATGGACATAAAATTCATGAACTAGGGACACCGAGATATCACTGAGGTGTTTAAAAAATGTCCCCCAATCATGCTTGGCAATGATATCCATAACTTCTTTGTCAAAGCCTCATTCTCCTTCCAAGGGATCCTTCAAGCCTTGCTCCGGGAAAACTGTTCTTTTATCTGTTGGAACTGTTCTTTTACACCGTCGTCGAAGAATTTTTGAATTTCAACGGTGGGTGAAGCTGGCAAACTGCTAGAAGAATCGATAACATTATTACATAGCACCATGATTTTAAAGTAAGAGAGGGATTTCTGGAATGATAGGGGTTTTGGAAAAGTTTCGAATAGGTTTGGGAAAGGAGATGAGGAAGTTGGGTGTTAAGAAAATAAAAAGGAAGAAGATGAAGTTATTGGGAGTTTAAGTGTAGAGTAACTGCTACACGTAATGGGAGAGATAAGGGTTTTGGTGGCGGTTTTTGAGTTGTGGGGAAGAGAGAGGATGTGAATGCTTTTAATAAAAAGTAAAAAGTAGGGGAGAGAATATTTAAGGGTAATGATGAGCTAGGGTTTGAAAAGTTGTAATGGGGATAAAATCCCTCCCTTTTTACCTTTTTAATGCCGCCCCAAAACGTAGGAAAAATTTTGGCTTTATATCTTCCCTTAAGTTGAAAAGGACAAAAGCAAGCCTTAATATGGAAGCTACACAAGCCTTGTGAGAAACCCTAGCCCACCACCTGCAACCATGGGGGCAGAACTGGAAAAACATATTAAAGAAAACATAAAGGCATGAGACAAAATAAAAGACTAAGGAACAAAGAGTTAAAAACAATAATAAATTTATTTATGAAACATTAAAAACAGAAAATGCTATAGCAAAATAGAAAGAAGAAGGGGGTGCAAACTCTTATGGATCATTGAGAAGCATAGAGGATTTGTCTCCCATGATCAGTGCTCCATTGTAGATCTTCAATATCTGACCATTTACCTTGAAGATGGTGTCATTTTGCAGTTTTTTTAATATCTACAGCACTATGAGGGTAGACCTTGTGCACAATAAAAGGGCATGACCATCGTAATTTCAGCTTGCCTGGGAAGAACTTAAGACGAGAGTTGTAGAGAAAGACTTATTGGCCTTCTAAAAAATGTCGTGGAAAAATATGTTTGTCATGCCACTTTTTAGTCTTCTCCTTATAGAGGCGTGCATTCTCGTAAGCTTGGGTCCTAAGTTCATCTATCTCATTTAACTCCAAAAGCCTTTTTTCTCCAACTAGCTGGGCATCCATATTAAGCCTTTTGATTTCCCAATAGGCCTTATGTTCGAGTTCAACGGGAAGGTGACAAGCCTTGCCATAGACCATCTTGAATAGAGACATCCCCAAGGGTGTCTTGAAGGCTGTTCGATATGCCCACAGTGCTTCATCGAGTCTTGGATACCAATCTTTCCTCTTGTGGTTAACCACCATTTCTAAAATCTACTTTACTTCTCGATTCAAAATTTTAGCTTGGCCATTGGTCTGAGGGTGGTATGCTATAACAATTTTATACTGCATTCCATACCTCTGCAATGCTTTAGCAATGAGCCTATTGCCAAAGTGAATTCCTTCATCACTTATGATGGCTCTTGGGGTTCCAAATCTTGTAAAGATGTTTTTGTGAAGGAACTTCAAAACAGTCTTGGAGTCATTCTCCGGTGTAGCTATTACTTCAACCCATTTTGTCCTATAGTCAATAGCTAATAGGATGTAGAGATCTCCGAAAGATGATGGGAAGGGTCCCATGAAATCAATTCCCCAAATATCAAAGAGTTCTACCTCCAGAATGCATTGCAATGGCATTTCATGACTTCGAGAAATGTTCCATGTCCTATGGAATCTATTGCACGCCTTGCTAAATTTATGTGCATCTTTGAAAAGTATGGGCCAATAGAATCCTGATTGCAGGACCTTTGCAGTAGTCATAGTTCCTCCAAAATAGACTCTACATGAAGATGAATGGCATTAAAATAAAATGTCCTTTTGCTTCTCTTCGGGGACACATCTCCTAATCATTTGGTCAGCACATTGCTTGAACAAATAGAATCCTTTTGCTTCTCTTCGGGGACACATCTAAAATCTGTCAAGTGCTGCCCTACTGTATAGTCACTTGCGTCACACATCAACTCAAATGGCGAGGTCCAATCTGGGGGGCGCTGAGATGAGCTTCTCCTTGAGTTCTTTAAATGCGTTGTAGCATTCTGCATCAAAGATGAAGGGTTGGTTTTTCTTAAGCAAATTACACAATGGCTTGGAGATTTTAGAGAAGTCCTTAATGAACCTCCTATAGAAGCCAGCATGCTCCAAGAAACTCCAAATCCCCTTTACTATGGTAGGTGGTGGGAGCTTCTCGATTACTTAGACCTTGGAATTGTCCACCTCTATCCCCTTTTGCGAGATTTTGTGGCCTAGAACAGTCTCTTCAGTCACCATAAAATGACATTTCTTCCAATTGAGCACTAGGTCTGCTTCTTTGCATCTCTTGAGTACCTTGCCCAAATTTCCCAAACATGATTCAAAAGTATCTCCGGAGACTGAAAAATCATCCATGAAGATCTCCAAAAATTCTTCAACCATATCAGAAAAGATGGCCAGCATGCACTTTTGAAAAGTTGCTAGAGCATTGCAAAGCCCAAAGGGTATCTGTCGAAATGCGTAAGTACGTAAGGGAAAGTGAAGGTTGTCTTCTCTTGATCTTCCAGTGCTATAGCAATCTAGTTGTACCCTGACTATCTGTCAAGGAAACAGTAGAATGATTTGCCCGCCAATCGATCTAGCATTTGATCAATGAATGAGAGGGGAAATTGGTCATTTTTGGTTGCCTTGTTGAGCTTTCGATAGTTCATGCAAATTCTTCACCCCATAATAGTCCTTGTTGTTAAGAATTCATTGTCTTCATTGCTCGCCACAGTCATGCCTCCCTTCTTTGGTACACATTGTACCGGGCTGACCCATGAACTGTTAGATATTGGATAGATAACTCCCGCATCGAGCCATTTGATTATCTCCTTCATCATCACCTTTTTCATGAATGGATTGAGCCTTGTTTGGGGTTCAACAGAATTGCTGTGACAATCATCAAGCAAAATTTTGTGCATACAAATAGTAGGGCTTATACCCTTCAAATCAGCCATAGCCCATCCTAAAACGTTTTTATGTTGAGAAAACATATATATTAAGCTACATGCTTGCCTAGGGGTTAGACTAGAAGAGATTATCACAAGTAAAGTCTTATTACTACCCAAATAAGCATATTTAAGGTGCGAAGGTAATGGCTTCAAGTATAGTGTGGGTATATGCTCAAGTGAGGGTTTATGAGGGACAAACTCATCAAAGTTTAAAGGTTCGAAATAATACCTGGTCTAGCAACGATCAAGCTGGACTACTGCACCTCCGATGGGAATTCTTCAAGCTTTTTCATTGTCCTTCTCATTGAGTTTCACATAGTCATTAATTTCCACAAAATTGCTACAACTTAATTCTGTAGCTTCCTCTTTTGTCATAGCATCTATGTGTTGAATACCTTCGTATTCATCCATATATTTGAGGGTGTTGAAGACATTTATAGTCACCCTCTGGTTAGCCACTTGCATGGTGAACTCACCCTATTCACAGTCGATTAAAATTCGATCGGTTGCTAAGAAAGGTCATCCCAAGATAATGGGTGCTTTGTCATCCACTTCACAATCAAGGATAAGGAAGTCAGCTGGGAAAACAAATTTGCCCACTGTTGCGCGTAATAAGTGCTCCACAATTGTGCAAGTGTACAAGTCGTAAGTTATAGTATAAAAGATATCGTCTCCACAGGGATTGGTGCCACTTCAAGAATCTAATCTCTTGCACTGTAAAAAGTAAAAGAACACAAGTAGAAAATTGTAGGAGTTTTAACTAATAACTAAACTAGAAAGCAATAAAGTAAAAGAAGATGTAATCAAATGAGAGAGAATAGGCCTGATTATCGTGAGTTGAGGTGTGATAGCCGATTGGATCGTCTTGGTAAAATAGTGCAAGGGCAACTCAGTTGCCGTGGCAACTTGCGCAGCGGTGTTGCCTTGGCAACTAATCGACGGTTGACTGGGCAACTAGCTAGGCAACTACTTGGGCGGTTGGGTAGCAACTTCAAGGTTCAGCGGAGCGTTCTTCAATAGTTTCTTCTTATCCCTAAGTCGAAACTCTAGCTATTTATGCATGCCTTGATAATATATCCCTGCGTGAATCAAGGGTGAACAACAATCAATCTTGCGCTCCTCTTAGCCGTTGAAATCCTTAACTTATTCCTAAGTCGGATTAATCTTCACCATCAATAGATTGAATAAAGACCATACTCATTCGTTTCTTGAATCTAACTCTCCCGATATTAGATAAATAGATGAAGTTATGAGATCCTCTCCCAATTCACTCGCAAACAAGAAGAAAAACCAAGAATGAGTAAACCTTGAATTGAAAGTGCAAACTCTTATTACCTAAACAAAATCCAATTGTTTCTCACAACCACAAAACACAATAACCTTAGCCAAATAGATTTAGTTCATGGCTAGGTTCCAAAGAAACACAAGACAAAGAATTCCTAGCATGAACCTAATTGAACAAGAAAGAAAAAGATGAAGAATGGTTGAAGCCTTGTCGAAATCTCTCCTTGCTCTTGTCGAAATCTCCGTCCTCTCTTTGTCGAAATTTCTCTCCTCTCTCCCTCTGGAGTTGACGGCTTGGTCCTCAATTTATAGGGCTTGGTCCACAAAGAATATAATTTTTAATATATTTAAATTCCTTCTAGAACTTCTCCTATCTTCTTGGGATTTAATTTTTTTACCTCTTCATGGAAATCAAACTCCTTTGAGATTTAACTTTGCTCCACGTCATCTTGGGCTTATCTAGTCATAAATTTCGCCTACCATATCATCTTATCCCTTATCGAAAATTTCCCTGGCAACTAGCTCGGCATCTCCTTCATGCATTGCCCTGGAAACTGGTTCCAGCCTTGCTTTGGCAAGTGATTCTGCATACACACACAAAACACACCAAAGCAATATCTTTTTCCACAAAATTAAGCAAAATACGAAATCAAGCAAACATACATGAATGGCTAATAATGCAACTAATATGAGCCTAAGTCTAGCAATAATATGAATAAGAAGGGTAATAAAAATAGTAATTTTGAACACTTAACACACCCCAAACTCGAACTATTGCTTGTCCTCAAGCAATGCAAACTAATAATTACCCGTTAAGACTTCAATTTTCACAAACTTAGCTTTGAACTTGATTTCAATTCTCAGAACCGTGGCACAAAGTATGATTGGCTTTTCATTTTTCAGAAAACTTAGGAGTTACTCAGAATCAAACTATAATGCTTGTGAGTGTGTGCAGAGTTGTGTGCAAGTTGTTTTTTCGGATTCTATGCAAACAAGAGGTTTTCAAATTACTTCATTGGGTTCTTTTAACATGTTTTAACTAGAGCTAGTTTCGGGCACCTCTAGTGTTTTGTTTTTAGTTTTCTTAAGTTAAATTAATTTATTCAACTAGAGCCGATTTCGGGCACCTCTAGCTATCAATTTTTAGCACATACTAGAGCCAACTTCGGGCACCTATAGCAATCAATTTTTAGCACATACTAGAGCCAATTTCGGCCACCTCTAGCATTCATCCAATTTTTATTCTAATCCTCCAACTTTTTAACTATCAACCTATGTTCGCTAGAATTCCTTAAATCAATCAAGTTGCATAGTGTTTCATCAAGTTTAGCATCATAGTATGATTCTAAGTGTTTCCACGTTTATCCTAGAATAAAAAGTTCTATCAATTAAGTATATTGGCAAAGTCATCATCGAATATTCATCAAATCTAGGCAATTCTTGTTCCAACTAAAGGCATGGCAAGCAATTTATGTATCCTAAATGCAATACTTAAGATGAATGCAACTAAACATGGTAACTAACTAATAACAATCCCCCCCAAACTCGAGTGAGGCATTATCCTCAATGCATGCAACAAATAAAAATAAAAATAAAAAAAAAGTAAAATGCAAACGAGGACTTACTCTGAGAGTTCATCGTCGTGGATGATGAGTTTCATTTTGGTTGGTGTCTTGATTCTTTTTCTTGAACGCGGTGGTTGCTTCCTTGTTGCCGATGGTGGAATCGATCCTCATACGGGGTTGTCCTCATCGTCCTCTTCATCAATGTCATTGGCTTTTCGCTTGGGCTTGGAGGATTCGATTGGTGTGGTCTTTGTTGGTGCAATAGAGGACTTTTCTGAATCTGAAAAATCAGACAATGATTCAGTACGAGTTGATTCGGGCATAGGTGTTTTACCTTTGGCTTTTGCACTGGTTGTCGGGGCGTCTTTAGCTTTGGTTGCCACTGCATCTTCAGTGTTAGTTGCCGTGGCAACTGGTTAGGCAGGTGCAGTGTAGGTTGCCGCGACATCATCTGTTGCAGTTGTCGTGGCAAGGATTTCGGCAGGAAAGATTGGGAACAGCACGTGGCTGTCCGGGTACTTTTCCAGGATAAATTGGGTGATGGCATTGTTGTGATCCTTCATGTACCGCATGAACATTAGTTGCCGGTCTTCAATTTGCCTAAGGGGATTCACCAACGGTTGTAAGAGTGTTTCAAGTTTTCCTAGGGTTGCTGGCTGAGTTGCCCGAGCATCAGTTGCTAGGGCATTAGGGGTTGCCGAGGCAGCAGGAGTTGCCGCGGCAATTGAAGGCGTTGGGGATTTTACCGGTGCCTCTCCCATTAGCTTTCGGATTTGTGCTCGATTCCAACCGAACTTTGGTAGGGCCTTTTCATTAGTGGACTCACTTGGGACATGCATCTCCTTGTAAAGATTGGAAATTAAGCACCGGAAGAAAAGAGAACCCTTGTCTTTTGTGCTACATACAAAAATCTCATCACAAATAATTTTTCCAATGTTAATGATGCGATTATGTAAGATAGAATGTATGAGCAAAAGACGAGGTGTATCAACGGTAATATTGTGTGTGGTGGGCATTAAAGAAGTTTTAACAAACTTATTCCATAATTTTGCCTCGGTTTAAGCCGAAGGCGATTTACCATGCCCTTGTATTTACCATCGTTCCAATGAGTTCCCGGTAGAGTGAGTTCTTGAAGCACCTTGTCGAGTTGCTTGGGTGTGAGTTGATCAACAAAGGCTTGATGCTCGTCCTTCTCAACGTAGAGCCCGTAAAAGGTGTTGATGTTTTCAGGGCTTATGAGTATAGCCTTGTCACGAAAAAACATAAGGATTATCTGGGTTAGGTGAGTGAGCATAGAATTGTCTTACCCATGAGATGTTACCCGGTTCTGATTGATGGCAAACGATTTGCCACTTTTGATGTGCAATCCTTTCGAAGATGAATGGTTCAAGGCCGAAATCTTGATGAGAGTTGGATTATTCGAAGCCTTGTTCTTCGCAAATCTTTCGGCTTTCAAACTTGGAGTGAAATCTTTCTTGAACCACCGATGTAGCAAACTTCTTGTATCTTGGTTCTTTGGAGGAACTTGGATGAACCAAAAATTCGATTTTGGATGCCATGGATGATCTTGGTTGTGAGTTTGGTAAAAACAAAGAAAAGAAAGAAAAAGAAACTAAAGAGTTGCAAGGTGAAAAGTAGGAATAGGTTTCTTGGAAGTTAAGGGTGATGGGCTAAATAGAAAAGATACGTAGTAAATATGGTGGGTGGAGGTAATTTTGAGATAAAGAAAACAAGGGTTCCGATTTAAGGGTAGGGGACGGCTAGGGTATTTAGGGAAGGGGAAGGGTTTGGCCGGTTATGTAGGGTTTATTTAGGGTAAATTGGAGGCTTAATATAAGCCTTAGATTCAACCCATTAATTTCCTTGTTGAAGAAGTTTCCTTCTTGAATCAAAATTCCTCTTTATCTTGAACTCTTTTCCTACAATTCAAAAACAAATAAAATAAGGATTAAAATTAAAGATAAACTAATAAAAGAAAATAAATAAAGATGTGTAAAGAAATTCTTAAACTTAAAATTTTAAAAACAATTAGATAAATATGAAAGAAAGATGTAGTTTTAATCTTAAAGAAAATAAATAAATCTATCCTAAAAAGAAAAATAAATGAAAATAATAAATAAAAAAATAGTTCAAAAAAATAAATAAAAAGAAAACGAAAATATCGAAATGAGAGCATGCTCATGCATCTCCTAAGGTGACCACTTCTTTGTTACGTTCCACATGGGCACCGTTGTAGTGCTTCAATCTTTGCCTTTTGACTTTGATTTCATGTTCGTCAGTGATGGACTTGATTATCACGACACCATGAGAGAATGGTTTGACAACTTCGAATGGTCCCGACCATCTTGATTTCAGTTTTCCCGGGAAAAGTTTTAGCCGAGAATTGAATAAGAGAACTAGTTACCCTGGCATGAATTGCCGCAACAATAGTTTCTTGTCATGCCATTGCTTTGTTTTCTCCTTGTAGATTCGTGCATTTTTATAGGCGAGTGCACATAATTCTTCTATCTCGTTGAGGTCCAACAAACGCTTTTGTCCAGCACTTTCCCAATCCATATTCACGGTCTTGATTGCCCAATATGCCTTGTGTTCGATTTCCACCGGTAGATGGCATGTTTTTCCATAAACAAGTCGGAAGGGGGACATACCTAAGGGTGTTTTGAATGCAGTGCGATATGCCCAAAGTGTGTCATCTAGTCTTACTGGCCAATCCTTCCTAGAGGGATTTACAACTTTCTCGAGTATACCCTTCAATTCTCGGTTGGAAATTTTTGCTTGCCCATTAGTTTGTGGGTGATATGCCGTGGCAATTTTGTGTGACACGCCGAAGCGTTGCAACATCTTGGCAATAAGTTTTTTGTCAAAGTGCTTGTCTTCATCACTGATAATTGCTCTCGGCATCCCAAACCGTGTAAATATGTTTTTTTGTAAGAATCGTTGCACGGTCTTATAATCGTTGGTGGGTACTGCAGCTGCCTTAACCCATTCAGACACGTAGTCGATAGCAAGTAGAATGTAGAGGTTGCCGAATGAAGATGAAAAAGGTCCCATAAAATTGATCCCCCATACATCGAACAATTCTACCTCGATGATGTTTTGGAGCGGCATCTCATGTCGTCTAGAGATATTGCCCGTCCTCTAGCAACGATCACATTGCTTGTAAAACTCTTGGGCATCTTTGTAAATTGTTGGCCAATACAAACTGGATTGCAAACTTTGGCCGCAGTACGTGTTCCTCCAAAATGTCCTCTATAGGGTGAAGAATGGCATTGCGGGAGTACATTCTGTTGCTCCTCTTCAGGGATACATCAGCGTATAACCTGATCTGCACATTGTTTAAAAAAAGAGGCTTGTCCCAAAAAGTAATGCTTAGCATCATGGTGGAACCGCTTCTTCCCTTGGTGAGTAAGGTCATAAGGTAAAATACCACAAACAAGGAAGTTAACTAAATCTCTGTACCAGGGTATTGTCGAGGCATGTGTTGCCGTGGCAACTGCTTCCATGCTTGCTGAGGCGTGCGCGTATAGAGTTGTCGCGAAATACGCATCAAGGATTGTCGAGGCATATGCGTCAAGGGTTGCCGAGGCATACACGTCTGGGGTTGCCAAGGCTTGCACATCAGTGGTTGTCGAGGCATATGTGTCTGGAGTTGCCCAGGCGTGCGTGTCAAAGGTTACCGAGGCATGAGCGTCAAGGGTTGCTGAGGCAACTAACAGTTGCTCATCCAGGAATGCATCGCATATCTCTAAATCCGCGTCCCCTCCCTATTTGGTTCTAAGCGTGATAAGTGATCGGCCACTTGATTTTCTGTTCCTTTATTGTCCTTAATTTCAAGGTCAAACTCTTGTAAAAGCAATATCCAATGAATCAAACGAGGTTTGGCATCCTTTTTAGCAAATAGATACTTAATTACCGAATGGTCCGTATGGACAATTACCTTTGTACCAATCAAATAGGATCGGAACTTGTCAAATGCGAAAACCACGGCTAGTAACTCTTTCTCCGTTGTTGAGTAATTCACTTTAGCACTATTAAGAGTTTTACTAGCGTAGTATATCACATGAAAGGTCTTACCTGTGCGTTGACCTAGGACTGCTCCTACCGCGAAATCACTTGCATCACACATGAGCTCAAAAGGTAGCATCCAATTGGGTGGAATGACAATGGGTGCTGAGGCAAGCTTTTCCTTTAGGGTTTCGAATGCTTGGGCGCAAGAATCATCAAAATTGAAGACTTTATTCTGTTCAAGCAAATTGCACAAGGGTTTAGTAATTTTAGAAAAATTATGAATGAACCTCTTGTAAAAACCTGCATGTCCAAGAAAGCTTCGGATTCCTTTAACCAAACTTGGTGGGGGTAATCTCTCGATAACGTCCACCTTGGCTTTGTCTACTTCAATTCCCTTGGATGAAATCTTGTGGCCGAGCACTATTCCTTTATCTACCATAAAATGACACTTCTCCCAATTAAGGACTAAATCGGTTTGTTCATATCTTGCCAACACCTTATCTAAATTGCCGAGGAAACTGTTGAAGTCATTACCAAAAATGAAAAAATCATCCATGAAGATCTCAAGGAAGTCTTCGACCATGTCTGAAAAGAGTGCCATCATGCATCTTTGGAAGGTCGCTGGGGCATTACACAATCCGAATGGCATCATTCAGAAAACATAAGTATCGTGTGGGCATGTGAAGGTTGTATTTTCTTGATCTTCTTGTGCTATGGCAATTTGATTGTAACCTGAATAACCATCAAGAAAACAATAAAAGGGTTTACCTGCAAGACGGTCAAGCATTTGATCAATAAAGGGTAATGGGAAGTGATCTTTCCTAGTGGCTTTGTTTAGCTTTCGATAATCCATACAAACCCTCCAACCGATCACAGTCCTGGATGGAATGAGTTCATTGTTTTCATTACTTACCACTGTTATACCTCCTTTTTTCGGTACACATTGTACCAGACTTACCCATGTACTATCCGAGATAGGGTATATAATGCCAGCGCCAAGCCACTTGATGATTTCTTTCATTACAACCCCTATAATGGCATGATTCAGTCTCCTCTGGGCCTCAATCGAATGTTTGTGATAATCTTCCAACAAAATCTTGTGCATGCACACTGCCGGGCTAATTCCCTTCAAGTCGGCAATTGTCCACCCTATTGCCTTCTTGTGTAGTATCAATATTTTGATCAGCTTCTTTTCTTGCTCAGGCTGTAACTTAGAGGAAATAATTACAGGCAATGTATTATTGGTTCCCAAGTAAGCATATTTTAGTTTCCCTGGCAATTGTTTCAACTCAAGAATCGGTGGTTGTTTAATGGAGGGCTTTTCGAGTTTACCTTCCTTACCTGAGTAATCCAGTGGTTCAAAGTATGTACCTGGTCGATTGACTAACCAATTTGCCTCTTCTTATTGTTCCTCATTGATCGGTTCTTCATATTCCTCAGGTTCCTCTTGATCGGCAATGTAGTTGACGAGGCAACTAAATTCCTCCTTGAATTCAAACTCTATCGTGGCATGAAGAAGTTGGCATTCTTCTGGATCATTGGCATGCCTTAGTGTTTGGAACACATTTAGTTTAACTTGCTGGTCATTCACCCTCGTTATGAGTTCTCCCTTTTCAACATCGATCAAGGTTCTCCCTATTGCTAGGAAGGGTCTCCCAAGAATAATAGGTGCATGTTCATCTACTTCACAATCCAAAAAAATAAAGTCAGCGGGAAAAATAAATTTATCAACTTTTACCAGTATATCTTTGATTTTTCCCTCTAGATGCACATATGATCTGTCGGCTAGCTGTAGCATAACTGTTGTAGGTCTTACCTTCCCGTTTCCTAGTTTCTAAAAAACCGATTTAGGCATCAAGAGTATGCTTGCTCCAACGTCACATAATGCTTTCCCGACATAGTGGTTTCCAATGGAACAAGGTATTGTGAAACTTCCGGGATCCTTCAACTTGGGTGGCATGCGATTGTGCAACATGGCCATGCATCCCTCTATTGCGGCAACTGTTTCAAACTCTCCTAGCCTTGTTCTCTTGGACACAATGTCTTTAAGAAACTTGGCATAGTTCGCCATTTGTTCAATCGCCTCAACCAACGACAAGTTGATGTGGACTTGTTTTAGGATATCAAGGAACTTCTTGAATTGATATTCTTGCTTTTGTCGCTTCAACCTCTGTGGGAATGGTGGTGGAAGTCAGATATCGTCGATCCTTTCATTGGTCTGGAACCTGATTGACGGCATTGCCGAGGCAACTGGAGTTGCCGATAAAATATTAGAAATGTAAAAAAAACTGATATCAACATTTTAGTGTAGACAAATTAGTTAGTTTCTCTAACCTTTTCAAATTTGTAAGATGTGGCAAAAAGATAAAATATTTGACATCGATTTAAAGATATTATTATTATTTCGTCGCATTTGGGCTAGTTTGATAAAATAAAATAAAATGCCAAGGCAAGGCCAAAACAATACAATAAAGTTTAAAGGCTAAGAATAAACTAATAAAGTTAGAACATTTTAAAGATAGTCTCGAATAGTTCTGTTTCGTGCAAGAATCACTCCTCCTACTGGAACATCCTGATTCATATTGCCGTCTTGATTAGCCATTGCTACTCTTAACCTTCGTCTGAGTCTTTGCAACGTTCGTTCGATTTCTGGATCAAAGGGATATTCTGGTGTAATCGGTCTCGCCCTGGTCATATACCAACGCAAAACCAGAGTTTGTTAACCATTTGAATCTTAAACAAGAAAAATAAAAAGTGCAAGAAAATAAAAACAAAGTTGCTATTGCCAATCCCCGGTAACGGAGCCAAAAACTTGTTGCGCGTAATAAGTGCTCCTCAATTGTGCAAGTGTACACGTCGCAAGTTATAGTATATAAGATATTGTCTCCACAGGGATTTGTGCCACTTCAAGAATCTAATCTCTTGCACTGTAAAAAGTAAAAGAACACAAGTAGAAAATTGTAGGAGTTTTAACTAACAACTAAACCAGAAAGCAATAAAGTAAAAGCAGATGTAATCAAATGAGAGAGAATAGGCCAGGTTATCGTGAGTTGAGGTGTGATAGCCGATTGGATCGTCTTGGTAAAAGAGTGCAAGGGCAACTCAGTTGTCGTGGCAACTTGCGCAGCGGGGTTGCCTTGGCAACTAATCGATGGTTGCCTAGGCAACTAGCTGGGCAACTACTTGGGCGGCTGGGCAGCAACTTCAAGGTTCGGCGGAGCATTCTTTAATGGTTTCTTCTTATCCCTAAGTCGAAACTCTAGCTATTTGTGCATGCCTTGATAATACATCCATGCGTGAATCAAGGGTGAACAACAACCAATCTTGCGCTCCTCTTAGCCGTTGAAATCCTTAACTTATTCCTAAGCCGGATTAATATTCACCATCAATAGATTGAATAAAGACCATACTCATTCGTTTCTTGAATCTAACTCTCCCGATATTAGATAAATAGATGAAGTTACGAGATCCTCTCCCAATTCACTCGCAAACAAGAAGAAAAACCAAGAATGAGTAAACCTTGAATTGAAAGTGCAAACTCTTATTACCTAAACAAAATCCAATTGTTTCTCACAACCAAAGAACACAATAACCTTATCCAAATAGATTTAATTCATGGCTAGGTTCCAAAGAAACATAAGACAAAGAATTCCTAGAATAAACCTAATTGAACAAGAAAGAAAAAGATGAAGAATGGTTGAAGCCTTGTTGAAATCTCTCCTTGCTCTTGTCAAAATCTCCCTCCTCTCTTTGTCGAAATTTCTCTTCTCTCTCCCTCTGGAGTTGATGGCTTAGTCCTTAATTTATAGGGCTAGGTCAAAGTCTTTTTTTGAGGAGGAAGTTAAGTTGGAATTAAATATCATTAAAGAATATAATTCTTTATTATATTTAAATTCCTTCTAGAACTTCTCCTATTTTCTTGGGATTTAATTTCTCTTTAACCTCTTCATAGAAATCAAACTCTTTTGGGATTTAACTTTGCTCCACGTCTTCTTGGGCTTATCTAGTCATAAATTTCGACTACCATATCATCTTATCCCTTATTGAAAATTGCCCTGGCAACTAGCTCGGCATCTCCTTCATGCATTGCCCTAGAAACTGGTTCCAGCCTTGCTTTGGCAAGTGATTCTGCACACACACAAAACACACCAAAGCAGTATCTTTTCCCACAAAATTAAGCAAAATATGAAATCAAGCTTGTCCACCAAGGAACAATGCAAACATGCATGAATGGTTAATAATGCAACTAATATGAGCCTAAGTCTAGCAATAATATGAATAAGAAGGGTAATAAAAATAGTACTTTTGAACACTTAACACCCACCTTAACCACAACGTCTTCTATCTTTCCTTTTGGTCAGACATGGGATCTATCCGCCAGTTGCAAAATCACTATGGTGGGTCTTGCATCTCCCTTTCCAAGCTTCATAAAGACTGACTTGGGCATTATATTGACACTGGACCTAAGGTCGCATAGAGCTTTCCCACGTAATTGTTTCCTAAGGAACATGGAATGATAAAGCTTCCCGGATCACTCTTTTTAGGTGGCAAATTGCTTAGCACCTAATAACATTCTTTTGATGTAGCAACATTCTCGTACTTCTCAACCTTCTTTTTCTTGGTGACAACATCCTTGAGAAACTTAGCATATGTGGGCATTTGGTCAAAGACCTCCAGAAATGGGACATTTATATGCAGCTGGTCAAGAATATCTACAAATTTTTTGAATTGAAGGTCACCTTTTTGCTTCTTCAACCGTTGAGGGAAGGGTGGTGGGGGTCTGACTTCTTCCTCCACTGGTGGGGATCTTTCTTTTTCTATAGAAAAATTTTGTTCTCTATCAGCAAGTTCGTTTATCGGTCCATCGTTCTCTTTCCCTTCTTCAGCTGACTCTTCTTGCAAAGCTGATTCCTTAGCCACAGATTTAGGATTGGGGTCTTCCACTTTCTTTCCCCCAAACTTATCTTCTTTGTTAAGTTGGGTGCCACTCCTTAAAATGAGTGCACTACACTGCTCCTTGCCATGATTTTTAGTGACTTCAGTATCACTAGGCAAACTTCCTTAAGGCCGAGTATACAGAGCTTGTGCAATATGTCCCATTTGGGTTTCCAAAGCCTTCAAGGAAGAGCTATAGCTTTGAAGAAATGCACCCTGGATCTTTATAGACGCTTGTAGTGACCTATTTTTCTTCCTTAAAACAAATATAAGAGTTTCATAAGTTCGGCACTACGGGTTATCCCCAAAATCATTTCTTTGAAATCTTGGATTAAAGGGATTTCTTTAGAAAAATCTTATCCCTTTGAAAAATGATTGAAAATTTGGAGTCACCACTGGCCACTTGGGTAAGGTGGGCCGGACACCACAAAAAACTAGAGATTCATTATGAAAGGGTCCGGGAGTTGGTTACGTGTGGGGGAAGGATTAGCACCCCCATCACGCTTAGAATTCGGTACCAGAACATTTGTTGCTTTCAAGTTGATGGATTTTGTTCGAATTTGAATTGAATTTAACTCGGCGTACTTAATCAAAAGTTTGACCTTAATTACGCTGCTTTATCAAGTTGGTGGGTTTGAATTAATTGGACATTTAATTAATAAGGTTGACGATACACCAGACTATAGACTAAACCGACATCGTATAAGCCCGACTACTGTGTTAGTTTATGGTTCGAATCTCGTATATCACCTTTATGCATGATGCAAGTGGTTAAGATATGATGTAATGATTTTCTCAAGTTTTAATTTTACCTTGAGTCGGTAAGAATTAATCCAAATATTTGGTCAACATCCTTTGAGCTCACACTGTTATGACACAAATATCGGAAATAATGGATACCTCATTTTTCATGATTTAAATTCATTAACATGTAAACTAAATGGGCCATATGATGACAAATAAAATGGATGACAAGTAAAGGCTTAAAGATGAACACATAAAAGCCCACCTAAGACCCTAACCTAAAAGGCACAAGTTATGGAAGATCCAGTTACTGATCTAGTCATTAATTAGGTGATTCTAGTATTAACCATAAATTAATTAACCTTAATAAGGCTAGAAAACTCTAAGAAATTATGAGTTATCTTGTGATATGATAATTAATTTGATTGATTTTAAACTAGTATTCCAATAAGCCAATAATACTATTTAAATAAATCAAATTAATTACTCATAGCTTTTAATTAAAATATCAATCTAATTTCCATGTCAATTTTATCTTAAAGGTACTTAAGAAATATTCAACCGATTTAATGAATTTGAAATTTATCCAAATAAGCCATGGGTAAACTCAAATTCACTAAATTAGTTTGAATCTTAATCTAGCTAAGGCTCTAAAAACTAATCCTAGATTAATCTAATTAATTTAATGATCGAGTCCCTATGAGATGCCCACATGATTTTAAACTAATTAAATTAACTTCTCTAATTCTAACCTAAGACTAACTTAAAGCCCAAAGCCCACCTAAGCTAAGCCCATTCTAAAAACATATATAAATATATAGATATTTACTATAACTATGTATTATATACTATAAAAATATATAGATTATATAGATTAAAAACTATGTATTATATATTATTTAAGAAAACTATATATTATATAGGTTATAAGAAAAAACATATATTAGATAAGACATATATCACATGCATTATATAGAAACTATATACTAAGTATATATTGTAAAAACTATATATTATACACTATATAAAAACTATATGATATATTATAAAGAACATATATATTATATAAAGATCATAGGTTATACAAAAAAACTATATATTACCATAAACCACATTAAACACAGAAAAACTTACAACGTAATCAACAAATTAACTGGGCACTAAGCAAAATAAAATTGAACATTATAGGAAATAAATATGCTTAAACAATCAGGGGCAAATAGGGGGGTTCAACACTGGATTTAGGACTAAAGTACAAAGAAAACAAGAATTGAGGGTTGAATTTAAAGAAAAACTGGGGGATGAGATTGCAAACTGATTCAACACGATAGGGATCGGGTAAGAAATAAAAAAACGCGAAATGGCAAAAGTTGTAATTAAAGGAGGCAGAGGGATTTATAGCGTGATTATGAAACGTGAAAGCCCTTCAAGCATAAATAAGCCGGGGCGGAGGGATTTAAAACGATAATATACCATTTTTAAAACAGCCCGAATATAAAACACAATTTTTAAAACAAAAAACCTTTTTATCTTAAAATCTCTCCCACCCCTCTTTTTTCTCTCTGAAGTAGGGATGAACATTGCCGTGTGTTCATCCCCAAACCTAGTTTTCAGCCATATTTCCAGAAACCGACGACTTCTTCGTCGTACACTGCCACGTCGACTGCCGCTTGCCCGCAGCCAACGAATCCAAAAACCTAGAAAGCAAACGCTTTTCGTGATCCAAACCCAAATCTACCATCAGTTTTCTTAAAACTCGATCCATTTCCCTTTAAAAAACCTAAAAACTAAAAGTGAAACTAGGGTTTCCACCCCTTTTTACTATACCAATTCACCTCGTTCATCCCCGGAGGAAATCATAGAGCTTATCATTGGCAGAGACAAAGGAGCGAGGAAGCCAGAACGCCGAAGAGGTAAAATCAAAACCCTAACCCTATTTATGCATGCAATACTTCGAAATAAAGAATGAGGATGTACCTCAGAAGGCTGTGTTTGTATTGCTTGTTCTCTAAAATTTTCTTCTTGAAAAATGCTTAGGGTTTACAATTGTTTGGCCCTTTTTATATAGCAGAATTACAATCACTTATTATTACATGGAAAATTGAATGAATAATGCTATCGGTTGCTGTTAATTCTCTGAAATTTTGTTTGTATTCATCTGAAATCTTTGAAAAAATGTTGGGATATGCCACTCCTATTCTGACATTCTTTCCTTTGTTTGAATGTGATGAGAGAGGAGGGTACCAGTCAGGTGTGGATCACACGCGCGAGTGTTGATCCTGGCCATCCGATGTGGCATTGATCGACGGTTGAGGGGCCGCAGTGTAGGATTAAAGTACGGCCTAAGGTTTCTTCTTTGATGAGGCCATCTGGACCATCTGATCAGCCCTTGATCCGATGTGGAGGAGTTGCGGCGCAGGATGAAGAAAAGAGGCTCCTAGGGTTTCCTTTGTTGTGGGATGATTTGGGCCGTTAGATCACACCTTGGTCTAACGGCTATCAAGCGGCGGTGTGGAAATGTGCTTACACTCTTTTTTGGCTTTTCGGTTTAGTTTAATAATAATAATAGTATAATACTATTATTAATTACACTAATACCAAAATGCAATAATAATGATAATAAATATGTCATGATAGTAACAAAACAATAATTATAAAATAACATAAGGGAAATAATATACTATACCAATAATATTTAGGGGTTTTCAAATGGATGATAACATAATAAATATGATAAAATATAGCATGATAATAAAATAGCAACAACTCTCTCTATATATGAATAATACTAGTAGACTATTAATACTTAATACTAGTAGTTTCTTTTTTATATGTTTGGTCTTGATTAAGATATAGATAGAGCCCATAACACTATATTTAGGTAGTAGTAACACACATATAAGCCCATTATTGTAAGTACAAAAAGAGCACCCCGAAAAAAAATTAGTTATTACAAATGCCCCTCTTTGGTTATACTTGTGGAACAAGAATAAAGCAAAGACCATAAGCACTAATTTTGTCCTACTTTCTTGTCGGACAATTTGCACTTAGGAATGTCAACGAGCAAATCCAAATAAATTGTTTTCTCATAGTGTCGAAAACAACTGGGTAGCGCTGGCATGTCCTTCTGAAGCGGCAATGAACAAACCAGTTAGCGAACGACTCATTCCTCCGATGCGACAGTGAATGAATCCAAATAACTTGTTTTCCCAAAACGGTAGAAAACCATTCAGATACCGCCGACATGCCCCTCTAAAATGCCAGTAGCCGATCTAACTAACCTTTAAATGACTTATCCTTCCGAAACGGCAGTGAATGAATCTAAATAACTTTGCTTTCCCGAAATGGCAGAAAGCAAACAGGGTGGTGCTGGCATGTCCTTCCAAAACGGTGGTAGACGAGCCAACTAACCTTCAAATGACCCATTCTTTTGAAATGGTAGTGAATGAATCCAAATAACTTTGCTTTCCTGAAACGGCAGAAAGCAAACAGGGTGGTGCTGGCATGTCCTTCCAAAATGGCAGCAGATGAGCCAACTAACCTTTAAACGACTTATTCTTCTGAAATGGAAATGAATGAATCCAAATAATTTTGCTTTCCTGAAATAGCAGAAAACAAAACGGAGAAAGACAACATGTTCCTAGTTAACAAAACAAATAACCACGAATGGTAGATGAACTTGTTTCCCGAAGAGGTAGAAACAAGACCCAACCGAGATGACATGTTCCTCCAAAGTGGTAGTGAAAAGATAGATGCATTCCTCCGAAGTGGTAGTGAACAAACCAGATAGCAATCCTTCAAACGAAGGTTCTATTCTTTTTGGGCATGGATGGATGAGCTTTCTAAGTTTACTGTCTAAAAATTCTTGGGCTATGGGCATTTTCCTCTCTTGCTCTGAAATTATGATGTGGCGAGCTTGAAGTCCTTCGCCTAAAGTCCTGGAGCTACAGGTCTTTCGATTTTGAAAATGGGGGATCCAGACTTTAAGAAAACACCCTAAATGAGGGACTAAAATTAAGAATTTTGAGGAAAACATCCTTTAATGAGCTTGAATTGAGAAATTTTGAATTTTGAGAAAAACATCCTTTGGGAAGGATTGAATTGAGAAATTTGGAATTTTGAGAAAAACATCCTTTAGGAAGGATAGAATTGAGAAATTTGGAATTTTGAAAAAAAATGCCTTGGGAAGGATAAAATTGAGAAATTTGAAATTTTAAGAAAAACATCATTTGGGAAGGATAGAATTGAGAAATTGAATTTTAAGGAAAATATCCTTTTGGTAGGATTGAGAAATTTGAATTTTAAGGAAAAATCCTTAAGGAGGAATTAAAATTGAGATTGAAAGACTTTTAGAAATTTTGATTATGCAAGTCAAAGGACTCTTGATTCTCATGAGATCTAATCCTCTTCTCGTAGAGTCGTAGGTCTATCCTTTTATCAATCTTCAAAAGCTTGTTTAAAGTAAACAAAATGCTATGATGGTATGAGTTAGCATGTCTTTAACATAGGGATGTCTAGCTATCAATGATGCATGAGCATGTTTCATGATGCAAAGATGCATGAATTTAGGTTATCTTCGTTTTCTAGAGCCAGTGGTCGTCATCTTCGGACTACCACCACTCATCAACCTCATGTCCTGACAAATCTTGCCCCCAAACTTGTGTTGCTCATTCTTCGAGGCGAGTGACCTTGGTCGCAATCAAAATCTTTAACCTAGTTCTTTCAAGCCTTACGTCTTCTTTTATTTGTTTCGGTTCGAACTCTTTCATGCAAAAGCCCTAGTTGCCCCACAGATAAAGAGGCCCCATCATGGCAAACTAACCTCATAAGTCCTCCATCATCCCTTATCTTTGGGATTTACTGATGCATTTATCTTTGAAGTAATACAGAGAAATATCTTTATTTAAAATGTATCAATTTGTTGGTCGTCATTCTAATGAAGAATGCCTTTTTAGATTAACATGCAGAACCTTAAAATCAAGACCTTAATTGAAAGAAAAAAACAAAATAGGATGCCCCGAATATCAAAGGTAAGAGCGTCTTAGATTCGATCTTCTGGTGATCATTTCAAGTATATCTTGAGTCTACGAAGACCTTGAATGTTGTGGCGATATTTGAAGTTGTGGAACTCCTCCCAAATTGCTCAATTCATCCTCATGATTATGGTATTTGCTTGATCCGTTCGATTACTATTCTTTCTAGTTCTCATCATGTTTCTCCATTCATAAGTATGTTTAAACTTCTGACTTTTGTTTAGCCCATGGAGCGTGGAACATGTCACTCTAAGAATTCTAAGTGCAAGTATGTGCTTCTAATTATAATCAAGATCATATAAGTGTCCTCAAGGATCCATCTCTGACGCTAGGGTATTGAACCGGTGAAGTGTAGCTCCTTATTAGATTTGTTCTCCTCCCATAACTTCATTAGGATGCCCTGGGACTTATTTAATTTGTTCATTCATTTCCTTTTTCCTAGGGGAATTCAACTCATCACTGTCCTTTGTCTCGGGAATAATGATGGAGCATACAACAATACCCCGAGTTACTCAGCATGGTCACGATTTGAAAACTTACTCATATAGCCAAGGCTTTTGGCTCGATTAGAGTAAGTGGAGCAAAACATCCTTATTTAGCATTTATGCTATAGCGGAGTACCCCTTTAATTTTAATTACTTTATGTTTTATTTTGAAACACTTTTTTTTCCTTTTTAGGCACATTCAAGCCATTCTATTGGGCTTTCTTAGGAGATTGTCTTATCATCGAACATCATTGAAGGAATAGTAATCTTGCTTCTCGCGTTTTACCAACCAAAGCGGACGAAGAGGGAATCACACTTTGTCATTATTACAACTTTTGATTAGAGTCAATGCCACATCATGCACGTGATATCCGCGGACCTACGAGGGTAAGAAGGGATATACATATATATGATTTTAAGGTCATTGTATGTTAAGCAAAATGCATTTTCATTAGAAAGAAAATCCGCAAACATGACAAGCGCCCTTACAAAAAGATCATTGCTATCTTCGGGCAAATGATAGCAACGCTGGTTCCGTGCATTACTTCCAAAGAAAATGCAACATGCTAGAAAACTTAAACAAACAAACTCTTACAGAAGACTGGGCATCAACACTTCCCAAAAGTTGCGCTTATCATTCTTCCTTTTCAAAACTTCAAAAAGTCATTCTCGATCAGAGCCTGAACCTTATTCTTCAATACCCCACAATTCTCCGTGGTGTGCCATGTACTTCCCACATGGTAGTCACACACGACATCAACGTCATAACCTTTGGGATAGGAAGGATCCTTCGGTTTAGACTGAACCAGAGTTAGAAGCTTCTTCTTGATAAGCACTGGGAGCAGATCGATGTGTGATATAGGAACCAGATAAAGAACCCTTGGGGGCTTTGCAGACCATGATGATTGATTACAGGAGCGGCCATGAGGCTGATTTTTTGGGCGAGAACCCACCATATGAACCTGAGAGTCATGCTCCTTGTGGGTGGTTGTGTTGTAAGGGTCCATTATTTTCCCCTTTCTAATGGCACCTTCAATGCACTCTCCCGTTATAACCATAGCTGCAAAGCTGCTGATGGGGTTCCTGATTAAATAATCATACAAGACTCATCTTAGAGTGTCTAAAAACATAGGAATAATTTCATTTTCTTGAATTGGGGGCTGGACCTGAGCCGCCACGTCTTGCCAACGCTGGGCATACTCACAAAAGTTCTTGTTGTGCTTTTTTTCCAAACTTTGAAGCAAGAGCCGATTAGGGACCATGTTAGTTATGTGCTTATATTGAACCATGAAAGCTTGGGCCAAATCTTTCCAAGACTTGATTTGGGCACGAGTCAACTGATTGTACTGCCTCATAGCGGGCCCTGCTAGGCTATCTTGAAAGCAGTGAATTAAAAGCTTCTCATTGGTGATGAACCTAGCCATCTTACACAAAACATGATTATATGTGCAGTGGGGCAAGTTCTCCCATCAAACTTTTCGAATTCCGAGGTCTTGAACTTGTAAGGGATTACCACATCCGAGACCAAACTGAGCTCTCTAGCATTCGGTCCATAAGAACCTTCTTCATCTTCCATTATCCAAAATTTAACCTCGAGATCCTTCTGGGTGTCCTCCAATTGCTTTGAGAATTCAGCCTTCACTTGGTTCAACTTTTCCAACTCATCGAAATCCAGAATACTACCATTGACATCATCGATGTTTCCAAAGGTCATGCCTGGCCTGATGAGCAGAAGATGCCCCTTGGGGAGGGTTGGATGAGGGATTGATAACAAGAGGGTCCTCAAAGATTGAGGCCTCCAAACGGTCTCCCGAGACTTGGGTTGGGTTTTCAACAGCACCTTTTCCTCTTAGGCATGATTACGCCAACTCAGAGATATCTTTCATCATATCTTGTTACGACTTGATGATGATGTCCCTTAACTCTTGTTGGGTTTGCTCCAACTGACCTCTTAAATCGGCCTCTAGCTTAGCAAAACTTTCCTCCGTTCTCTTCTTTTGGTGTCGGGTAAAATGCGGATGCAGAATCTTTGATGGCTAAGAACTACCAAGAACCCGCCATGGTTAATTTCATTTGTTTTATGAATGAATGCATGCAATATGTTGTATGCACAACAGAGATAGATGATTAAAGGTAATCAATTAAAAATGTACAATTGAAATGCAAATAAGCATTGATTCGATGAACATTCTCATTTAACAACTTTTCATAACGAAGATCAAGTCCTGTTACAATGAGTAAAGAACATAACCACCACATAGGACACAACTAAAACCTGGGTTCCTTCTCTGCCAATGACTGGGTTGGCCTTTGCTCATCTTATGATCAATCTTAAACTTCGAGATTCTTTAGTTCGTCATTATGAACTCTTTCTCCCATTATGAAAGTCTTAAATTTTAAACTGTTCTCGAATCAATACTTCATTATAAAATGTCATGAATATACAAAACAGAACAAGACAATATAATAAATGGTTTAGCAACAGATAAATGAATATAGAATATAAAGTAAACAAAAACAAAGCAGATTCCTAATAACATGGATTCTAATTTGATATGGTTACCCGCATGGCTCTAATCGGGGTGGGCTTCATAAATCCCACACATGTGTTTGGTTCTAGGCAAGGGTTCCCGAACCTGTCTTATTACCTACTAAGGCAACAAGATCTCCAATTCTGGTCCATTACAAGCTTGCGAATTGGTTTTAGTTTGAGGGAAAGCACGACCTAGTGACGTGGAGGGCTGTGCACGTGTCAAAAGGTATGGATTCCAAAAGTGAATTACCTACCCGTGGAGGGCTACTCACGTGGGTATATGGTGTTTCACTCCCACTTAAGGGATGAAACTCAGGTATAGAGCCTGATGATATGGTGCAACACATGTCAGTGATTTCTTAGAAATTCAATGAAAAATTAATTCAAAGTCCACCAATTATCAAAGCCCGTACAATCGTAATCACATTTTCAATAAAGGATCAAACTCACTAGAATCAGTTAAAATTCCAACAATTTTCCATCATTATAAACAACAAATATTTTCTTGGCCAAACTATCTTTTGTTTTATAAAAACAAATTTGGGTCCCCAGCGGAGTCGCCATGTTGTAGCGACTTGTTTTTCTTCCTTAAAACAAATATAAGAGTTTCATAAGCTCGGCTCTACGAGTTATCCCCAAAATCATTTCTTTGAAATCTTGAATTAAAGGGATTTCTTTTGAAAACTCTTATCCCTTTGAAAAACGATTGAAAACTTGGAGTCGCCACTGGCCACTTGGGTAAGGTGGGCCAGACACCATAGAAAACTAGAGATTCATTATAAAAGGGTTTGGGAGTTGGTTACGCGTGGGGAAGGATTAGCACCCCCATCATGCCCGAAAATAGGTACCAGAACATTTGTTGCTTTAAATTGATGGATTTTTTTGGAATTTGAATTGAATTTAACTCGGCATACTTAATCAAAATTTTGAACTTAATTACACGAGCTTTATCAAGTTGGTGGGTTCGAATTAATTGAAAATTTAATTAATATGGTTGATGATACACTGGACCATGACTAAACCGACATCGTATAAGTCTGATTGTCGTGTTAGTTTATGGTTCGAATCTCGTACATCACCTTTATGCAAGATGTAATGATTAAGTTATGATGTAATGATTTTGTCAAGTTTTAATTTTACCTTGAGTCGGTAAGAATTAATCCAAATATTTGTTCAACATCCTTTAAGCTCAGACTGTTACGACACAAATATCGGAACTAATAGATACCTCATTTTTCATGATTTAAATTCATTAACATGTAAATTAAATGGGCCATATGATGACAAATGAAACGGATGACAAGTAAAGGCTTAAAGATGAACACACAAAAGTCCACCTAAGGCCCTAACCTAAAAGGCACAAGTTATGGAAGATCCAATTTAGTGATCTAGTTATTAATTAGGTGATTCTAGTATTAACCCTAAGAAGGCTAGAAAACCCTAAGAAATTATGAGTTGTCTTGTGATATGATAATTAATTCGATTGATTTTAAACTAGTATTCCAGTAAGCCAAGAATACTATTTATATAAATCAAATTAATTACTCATAGCTTTTAATTAAAATATCAATCTAATTTCTATGTAAATTTTATCTTAAAGGTACTTAAGAAATATTCAATTGATTTAATGAATTTGACATTTATCCAAATAACCCAAGGGTAAACTCAAATTCACTAAATTAGTTCGAATCTAAATCTAACTAAGGCTCTAAAAACTAATCCTAGATTAATCTAATTAATTTAAAGATTGTGTCCCTATGAGACGTGCACATGATTTTAAACTAATTAACTTCTCTAATTCTAACCTAAGACTAACTTAAAGCCCAAAGCCCACCTAAGCTAAGCCCATTCTAAAAACATATATATATATATATATATATATTTACTATAACTACATATTATATACTATAAATATATATATATAGATTAAAAACTATGTATTATATATTATTTAAGAAAACTATATATTATATAGGTTATGAGAAAAAAACATATATTAGATAAGACATATATCACATGAATTATATAGAAACTATATACTAATTATATATTGTAAAAACTATATATTATACACTATATAGAAACTATATGATATATTATAAAAACATATATATTATATAAATAACATAGGTTATACAAAAAAACTTACAACGTACTCAACAAATTAACCGAACACTAAGCAAAATAAAACTGAACATTATAGGAAATAAATATGCATGAACAACCAGGGGCAAATAGGGGGGTTCAACACTGGATTTAGGACTAAAGTGCAAAGAAAACAAGATTTAAGGGTTGAATTTAAAGAAAAACGGGGGGACGAGATTGAAACTGATTCAACACGATAGGGATTGGGTAACTAATAAAAAACGCGGAGGCTAAAGGTGTAATTAAAGGAGGCAGAGTGATTTATAGTGTGATTATAAAACGCGGAAGCCTTTTAGGCGTAAATAAGCCGGGGTGGAGGGATTTAAAACGATAATATACCACTTTTAAAACGACACGAATATAAAAGACAATTTTTAAAACAAAAAAAACTTTTCAACTAAAAATCTCTCCCACCCCCTCTCTTTTCTCTCTAAAGCAAGGATGAACACTGCCGTTTGTTCATCCCCAAACTCAGATTCCAACCATATTTCCAAAAACTGGCGACTTCTCTGTCGTACGCCGCCACGTCGGCCGCCGCTCACCGGCTGCCGGTGAACCCAAAAACGTAGAAAGCAAACACTTTTTGTGATCCAAACCCAAATCCACCATCAGTTTTCTTAAAACTCGATCCATTTCCCTTTAAAAAACCTAAAAACTAAAACTCAAACTAGGGTTTCCACCCCTTTTTACTATACCGATTCACCCTGTTCATCCCCGGAGGAAATCAGAGGGCTTATTACTGGCAGAGACAAAGGAGCGAGGAAGCCAAAAGGCCGAAGAGGTAAAATCAAAACTCTAACCCTATTTATGCATGCAATACTTCAAAATAAAGGAGGATATACCTCAGAAGCCTATGTTTGTATTTCTTGTTCTCTAAAATTTTCCCCTTAAAAAATGCATAGGATTTACAACTATTTGGCCCTTTTATATAGTCGAATTACAATCCCTTATTATTACATGGAAAATTGAATGAATAATGCTATTGGTTGCTATTAATTCTCTAAAATTTTGTTTGTATTCATCTGAAATCTTTGAAAAATAATGTTGGGATATGCCGTTCCTATTTTGACATTATTTCCTTTGTTTGCATGTGACGAGAGAAGAGGGGACCAGTCAGGTATGGATCGCACGCGCGAGTATTGATCCTGACCATTCGATGTAGCATTGATCGATGGTTGAGGGGCTGCGGTGCAGGATTAAAGTATGGCCTAGGGTTTCTTCTTTGATGAGGCCATCTGTATCGTTTGATCAACCCTTGATTCGATGGTGGAGGGGTTTACGGTATGGGATGAAGAGAAGAGGCTCCTAGGGATTCCTTTTGTAACACCCTCTACCCTGGGTTAGTAGCAAACCGGCTCGGGAGCGTTACCAAGCAAGAACATTACAAGCAAGAACAAGAATAAGGCAATAATTGATTAACTCATCCCTATTAAATGAGTTACTTAACTAGCAATCAACCAAGCATACTTAACTTATCAAGCAAGCCATCTCATGTTTTGTTTACAAGTCATTATAGGGCATTCGAATAGGCCACTAAAATGTTTCCTTTCATGCTTACATTATAGGTTACTACTTTCATGATTCATTTTGCATTTTCAATCCATGATATCATACAACATTCAAATGGTAAGACAAGCAAGCATGGTTCATCTCATTCTACCTTCAATTCAAGCAAGACATGAAGCATTTCATGTAACTTTAATTAGACATGTTGTGTCCAAGCAAGCTAGCATTGCCATTTCTTACCATTGGCAGCCACAAGATTAAGTATACATAAACATTCATGCTATTCATTCAATCATTCTCATGTTCATTAAACAAGGCATTCGATTATCACAAGTAGATTAGATTGTGAACTTTTTAGCCAATTTGATACATATATGCGCATCAAAATACTTATATTCACAAGGAAAGTTGGTTTATTGCGTGTCACAAACTTAACAACTAAGTTCATAACGTAGAAGGCCTATACAAGGACAATATATACAATTACTCAACTTTCAAAATGCATGATCAAGATAAACTATATACATTCTAGTGCCACCAATCTAGGAGCATTCAAAAATAAGTATGAAACCATACTTTAACTCTGCTTGTGTGTTGCTTCGAGCTCAAGGAAATAGGCTTCAGAATCAAGAAACGATCGAATCCTTTATCCTGTTGGTTGGGAAGGATGAAAACAAGAGTGATAAGTACAAAATATGTACTTAGTGAGGTAGTAACTAGTTCTAACCATCTATCATGTTATTTAGCCATTTATTAAATCTACCTAACTAAAGTTTATAAACATTTCAAGTCAATCAAGAATCACAATCACCAAGCATGTATATCATTCGATAAATCTAGCAAGCAATAGGCATGAATTATATCTTATTAGAGTAACAAGGCAAGCAATACCAAGAAATATGTTATTTAATCATTCGAATGGTATACATTTACCAAGTAAATCAAGTTGACATACCAAATATCGAACATTGCATGGTTTACATGTCAAACAACAATGCATCTCATATCAAGTCTCAAGCAATTCTTGCTTCCATGACAAGTAACATAAAATTCATGGTTTTCATGTCAGGTAACATTCATTATATAACTTTCAAGACAAGTAACATGTATTATAGGATTGTTATTTCATTTGTTATTATTTAAACAACCCCCTTTCATTTGTTATCATTTAAACAACCCCCTTGGTACTTAGTTTGTATAAGTAATTGAGTCTCTAACCAATTGTCGCCACAAGATGCATCGTAGTACTGGTTAACCCTCCTACTGTCACCAAAAACCACATATGTACCCTCCGTCTATCGCCAAATATGGGCCTTAGCCCTGGACCGTAGTCCACCCTAACACAATGAGCTCTAGACTCTAAGGCATGCCCTTCTACCTAATCCAGCTAGCTACCAAGGTTGTTCGATTTTAGCCATTTATACAAGTATTTCAAGTTCAAGATCATGTCAAGTATTCAGCAAGTTCATTATATACTAGGCCCTTAGGCCAATTGAGCCATAGCTCACATATCATGTAATTCTCATGTGTTCATTTCATCAATTTGGGATAACATTTCAAGCAATTTCTTTAAGCACTCGATCACATTCCATATCACACATACAAGTACCAATGTTACCACTTAAACATGCTTAGAAATTGAATTATACATGAATTCAAGGATGTGATCAAATTTCATGCATTACTTTAATCATACTTCCCTTATTAGGCTAAGTCCATATTAGGTCCATTTAAACATTACAAGAATATAGACATGCATACATTGGTTAGGACCTAGTCCTAACCCTAGAAATAACTACACTCACAATACTCCCCAAGCTAGCTAGTCTTGGATCCACACTCCTTTGTTCTTAGCATTAGGGTGTTCCACCCTTTTCTCTTCCACCAAGTTCACTCATGGTTCTTCCTCAATGTAAATTTTAACTCAATTTAGTCCTACCGTGGCCTAGTCTCTTAAGAACTCCATGGATTTTATCAAGCTTTCTCTCTTCTCTCTCTTTTCTTTACATTCGGTGAAGGGGATATAATGAAGAGAATCATGGAATTTGTTTGTTGAAAATTCCATTATGGATTATCAATCCAACGTGTGAGGCATAACCTCATGCCACATGTAAAGGTTTCTTTGTTTAATAAGTTTATCATGCAATGTTCAAGTTTTGCCTAATATTCAAGATGGCCCTTTTAATTTGGCACTCTAACTTGTTGGCTATAACATTTTACTCATTTAGTTATTTGTTAGCTAATGTTCTTTCTTCTTTAATTTGATTAGCACATAATTCAATTAATCTATATCTTTGATAGTGGTAACCTTCCTAGGCCAAGTTTAGGGTGTTACAATTCTCCTCCCCTTAAAATAAATCTGCCCTCGAATTTACCTGAATCGAATAGGTGAGGATATTGCTTCCTCATGATTTCTTCAGATTACCAAGTTGCCTCTTCAATCTTGTGATTTCTCCACAAGACCTTGACAAGAGGAACAGTTTTGTTCCTGAGCTTTCTAACTTCACGATCAAGAATCTAGATTGGTTATTCTTTGTAAGACAAGTCAGGATTCAATTCTACCTCTTCAGGCTCAAGGATATGGGATGGATCAGATCTATACTTTCTGAGCATAGATACGAGAAAGACATTTTGAATCTTGTCAATTTCACTGGGAAGAGCCAATCGATAAGCCAATGGACCAATCATTTCCATGATTTCGAATGGTCCAATGAATTAGGGACTAAGTTTCCTTTTTCTTCCAAACCAAAAGACTTTCTTCCAATGGGAGACTTTGAGGAAGACTTTGTCTCCAACATTGTATTGGATGTCTCTCATTTTCATGTCTGCATATGCTTTCTGCCTATCAAAGGTTGCTTTTAATCGATCATGAATGATCTTCACTTGTTCTTCGGTTTCTCTGAGCAATTGAGGTCCCAATACTTTGTTTTCTCCCAGTTCAGACCAGTACAAGGGAGTTCAACATTTCTTTCCGTATAAAGCTTCGAAGGGAGCCATCTATATAGATGCCCGGTAGCTATTGTTGTAAGCAAACTCTACTAGGGGTAGAGATTTCTCCCAGTTCTTTCCGAAGTCTATAACACAAGCACGTAGCATGTCTTCAAGCACTTGGATGATTCTTTCAAATTGTCCATCTAATTGAGGATGAAAGGCTAAACTAAGGTGCACTTTAGCTCCTAGTGCCTTCTGCAAGGAATTCCAAAATCGAGAAGCAAATCTGGGGTCTCAATCGGAGATTATAGCTGTAGGTACACTGTGTAATCGAATCACTTCACAGATGTATAGCTCAGCTAAGGTTTCCAAGCTCATGTTCATTCGAACAGGGATGAAGTGAGTAGACTTTGTGAATCTATCAACAATCACCCATACAACATCATTCTTTCTTGGAGTGGAAGGAATACCAGTAATGAAATCCATTGTAATCCGATCCTATTTCCACTAGGGGAATTCAATTGGTTGGAGCAATCCAGTAGGGACTTGATGCTCGGCTTTGACTCTTTGACAAGTTAGTCACTTTGAAACAAAGTTTGTGATAGCCGATTTCATGCCTGGCCACCAATATAGTGGCTTAAGGTCCTTGTACATCTTAACCGATCCTGGGTGAATCGAGAAAGAGCTTTGGTGAGCTTCTTGTAGCATCTCTTGTTTTTGTTCCTCGTTGTTAGGAACACACACTCTATCTTTGAAATAGATGAGTCCATTCGACTTGAGGGAAAAGTCAAAGTTAGACTCAGAGTCTAGCTTGGATATGATCTTCTGAAGATCTGGATCAGTTTGCTGGAGTTCTTTGATTCTCGAGATCAAGCTAGATTGAACTTGTAGTTCAGACAAGAATTTTCGTCCTTTGAATAAATGGAAATGATCATTGATAGCCAAGAAAGCTACAAACGAATAGACAAGATCATTAAGAGAGATTTTTTGAATGGTTACTTGTATGACAAGAAAGGTTTAATTCGAATGGATTAGTCTAGGATTTATATTTTGAGGAGTTACCCGAGTATGGTTTGGGACTAAGGGCATCAGCAACCACATTTTCTTTCCCCGGATGGTAGACGATAAATAAATCGTAGTCTTTAAGTAACTCTAGCCATCTCCTTTGTCTCAAATTCAAGTCTTTCTGATTTAGGAGGTATTTGAGACTCTTGTGGTCTGTGAACAAGTTGCATTTCTCCCCGTACAAGTACTGTCTCCAGACTTTGAGTGCAAACATGATAGCTGCCAATTCTAGATCATGTGTAGGGTAGTTTGACTCGTGTGGTTTTAGTTGCCTTGAAGCGTAAGCTACCACTTTTCCATCTTGCTTTAGGACACATACTAGACCCAAATGAAATGCATCACTGTAAATAGTGTACTTTTTGCCCGATACTGGTTGGATGAGAACCAGAGCATGAGTCAGGGCTTGTTTAAGCTGATCAAAGCTTCGTTGTTGGTTCTCTGACCATACAAATGGTGTGTCTTTACGGGTTAGCTTAGTCAAGCTTGCGATAATGGATGAGAATCCCTTAACAAAACGTCGATAATACCTGGCTAAACCGAGAAAGCTTCTGAATTCCCTAACATTCCTCAGAGGTCTCTAATCCAGGATGGATTGAATTTTGCTCGGGTCTACTTTAATCCCTTCTACCGAGACTACGTGGCCAAGGAACGAGATTTCTGATAGCCAAAATTCACTCTTAGAGAACTTTGTGAACAATTGACGTTCTTGGAGAGTTTGCAATACAATTCGAAGGTGTTTAGAATGTTCTTCCTTATTCCAAGAATACATCATAATGTCATCAATGAAAATGACCACAAACTTGTCAAGATAGGGCTTCAATACACGGTTCATAAGGTCCATGAAAGCAGCCGGAGCATTCGTTAACCCGAATGGCATTACAAGGGATTCAAAATGGCCATATCGAGTACGAAAGGTTGTTTTGGGTCCATCTTCTTCTTTTACCCTCATTTGATTGTATCCCGATCGAAGATTGATCTTTGAAAACACCGAAGAATCCTTGAGTTTATCAAAGAGATCTTCTATCCTTGGGAGAGGATATCGATTCTTGATAATAAGCTTGTTCAATTATCTGTAGTCAATACAGAGTCTTATAGTCCCGTCTTTCTTCTTCATGAACAAGACTGGAGCACCTCAGAGAGACGAGCTAGGCCGAATAAATCCTTTGTCTTGTAGCTCTTAGAGTTGCTTCTTGAGCTCTTTCAATTCAACAGGTTCCATTCGATAGGGTGTGATGGACACCGAAGTTGTTCTAGGTTAGACATCGATCCCAAACTCTACTTCTCTGGTTGGGTGATAACATAATAAATATGATAAAATATAGCATGATAATAAAATAGCAACATCTCTCTCTATATATGCATAATACTAGTAAACTATTAATACTTAATACTAGTAGTTTCTTTTTTTATATGTTTGTTTTAATTAAGATATAGATAAAGCCCATGACACTATATTTAGGTAGTAGTAACACACATATAAGCCCATTATTGTAAGTACAAAAAGAGTACACCCCGGACAAAATTAGTGATTACAATGTTGCATGGTCTTGGAATAAAGCCTTCGTGGTTGACATAAAATCTTGAAGAGTAACTTCCAAGGAACTGTTGTTCGATAAAGAGACGGAACCTTTGTTGTCATTTTGCCATGGCATACTCTGCTGAAAACCTTGGGAGTCAGTTTGATTGTGGTGCCTACTTAAGCTACCAGCATTATGGTTTCCTTGATTTCCCCAAGCAGGATTAGGATGCTGACACCACCCTGGATTATAAGTGTTTGAGTAGGGGTTGTGATTACTCTTATTAAAGTTTCCCACATAGTTGGTAGACTTGTGATTTTCATGACACTCGCACACATGATGGGTTCCATCGTACTGAACACAAGTAGTGACCACTTTTTCTTCCTTCACCTCACTCGGGTGTTGGAGATTCTTTAGCATGGTGGTGATGGCCGACAATTGGGCTGAAACTGATTCGTTGTTGTTGAGCTCAGGCGTCCCATGAGTTCTCCTTCCTGTACTAAGTCTCAAAGTAGGAAATTGATAGTCATTGTTTGCGATCCTATCAAGGATATCAAATGCATCTTGAGGTGACTTGTCCAACAATGTGTCTTTTGCTGAAGCATCCAACATCATCCTTGTGGGAGTGTTAAGTGTTCAAAAGTACTATTTTTATAACCGTTTTTACTGATATTATTGTTAGACTTAGGCTCATTTTAGTTGCATTATTAGGCATCCATGTATGCTTTCATGATTTCTTTCACCGTCATGCTTGATTTCATAATTTAGTTGATTTTGTGGAAAAAAGTACTGCTGGTGTGTGTTTTTGTGTGTGCAGGATCTAATAGCCCAAGCAAGTAGGAGCTTGCAGTGGCAACTAAAGAAGGAAACTGAATGATCTGCCAAGGCAATCGAATTTGCTTTCCAAATGCCAAACTGAAGGGTCTGCCAAGGCAATCGAAGTTGTTTTCTAAATGCCATGCTGATCAGATTACTGAGGCATGTCGGGACAAATACACCTCATTAGGGATAAGAACGAAAAGCAAGAGATAAATCCCAAATATTTGGATTTCCATGCAGCATTTAATGAAGATTTAAATTCAGATTTATGAGGAGTTCTTGGAGATCAAAGGGAGATTAAATTCAAAGATTTTTAGGAGAAGTTTTTGGAGGAATTAATATATAATAAAAAGATCTATTTCTTTTATTCTATTTAATTCCAACTTAACTTCCTCCTCAAGAAAGAACTTGACGTAGCCAAATCTTATAAATAGAGGACCTAGCCACCTACTTCAAGGGATATGTTCGATTGGAGAGAATTCAACAAAGAGGGCTGCTCAACATCTTATTTTTCCTTCTTTGTTTTTATTCGATTCATGTTTAGGGATTTTATTCTTGAGTTTGTTTTATGCCCAGCCATGAACTAAACTTATTTGGCTTGGGTTATTGTGTTTTTATGGTTGTGAAAATGATTGGATTTGTTTAGGTATTGAGTTTGCAATTTTACTTCAAGGTTTGTTCATTCTTGGTTATTAAATTTTGCGAGTGAATTGGGAGAGGATCTCATGAATTCATCCATTTATCTATTATCGGGAGAGTTAGATTCAAGAAACAAATGAGCATGGTCTTTATTCAATCAATCGATGGTGAAGATTAATTCGACTTAAGGATAAGTTGCGAATTTCAACGGCTAAAAGGAGCGCAAGATAGGTTGTTGTCCACTCTTGGTTCACGCAGGGATGTATTATCAAGGCATGCACAATTAATAGCGTTTCAAGTTAGGGATAAAGAGAAACCATTGAAGAACGCTTTGCTGAACTTTGAAGGTTGTCTCCCAATTGCCCAAGCAATCGCTCCATTCCCAGCTACCCAGGCAATTGCAGAATTGCCCAGGTTGCCGCAGAATTGCCCAGGTTGTCGTAGAATTGCCCCAACAATCCGACTGGATTCAACTGTTGAAGCAATTGAGCTACTCTATCACTCAATTACCATGACGGTCCATTCAATTATCACGCCACGACTCACGATAACCCAGCTTTCTCTCTCTTATTCAATTACATCTTCTTTTTATTTAATTGCTCTTTTGTTTTACTTATTGATTAGAACTCCTACAATCACCTACTTGTGTTTTTACTTTCAGTGCGAGAAGTTAGATTCTTGAAGTAGCACCAATCCATGTGGAGACGATATCTATACTACACTATAACTTGCAATGTTACACTTACACCAATTGCGAAGCACTTAATACGCGCAACAAGTTTGTGGTACCGTTGTCGGGGATTGGCAATAGCGACTTTGTTTTTAATTTCTTGCACCTTTTCTTTTTATTTTAGTTTATTTCGGTTTCAAGGGACTTACAACTTTGGTTTTGCATCTGTGTATGACCAGGGCGAGACCAACAACACAAGACTACATATTTGAACCCAAGATAGAACGAGTTCTTCATAGAAGAAGACGAGAACAACGAGCAGTAATGGCAGAACAACATGATAACCAAGTCGGCAATCTAAATGACAATGGTAACCAGAATACCGTAGTAAGAGGAGGAGGAGATCCAGTCGTACAACCTGTTCATAATAAACCTATCTGAGACTACTTAGAGGAAGATCTCAGCGGTCTCAATCCAGAAGTTTTCGCACCCGAGATAGAAGCTGCCCACTTTGAATTAAAACCTATGATGTTTAACATGATCAACACAATTGGTCAATTTGGCAGCTCGGCAACTGAAGTTGCTAGACAACATCTCAAATCATTTTTGGAGATTTGCAATTCATTCAAGCTACAAGGAGTCCATGAAGATATCTTAAGGCTGAAATTGTTTCCCTATTCACTGAGGGATAGGGTAAAAATGTGGCTGAATAGTATTCCATCCGGATCTATAGGATCTTGGATGGATTTATGTCGTGATTTCATTGCTAGATTTAGTTATACAAATATGACTGATAAGTTGCGTAATGGTATTACTTCTTTTCGGCAAGCAGACGATGAATCCATGTACGAGGCTTGGGAGCGATACATAGAGCTTTTACACAAATGCCTTATGCACGGATTCCCATTGCGGATGCAAGTGATAATGTTCTACAACTCAGTGAACACGCTTACAAGGATAATACTAGATGACTCGGTAAATGGCATACTCCTTGACAAGTCACCTGAGGAAACGATAGAGATCCTGAACTGTCTTGCCAAGAACGATTATCAGTTCCCAACCACCCAAAGGGGAATAGTCAGACGCAAAGCCACGATAAATGAGCTTGATTCATCAGGCTCTATTTATGCACAATTGGCCGCTTTAACTAATATGGTTAAGAACATGCAGCGACCTGTCAACACACAGGAGATTAAGGTAGTAAATTCAATTTGTGATTTATGTAACGGTAACCACGATTCTTCTGAGTGTCCACAGAACCTAAAATCTAGTTTTTTCGTTGGAAACTACAACTAAAATAGCAATGTGATGTCAACCAATGAAAGGATTGAGGATATCCGACTTCCACCAACATTCCCACAGAGGTTGAAACGACAAAAGCAAGAATACAAGTTCAAGAAGTTCCTTGACATCTTGAAGCAAGTCCATATCAACTTGCTACTGGTTGAAGCAATAGAACAAATGCTGAACTACGCCAAGTTTCTAAAAGACATAGTCTCCAAGAGAACTAGGCTAGGCGAATTTGAAACAGTTGCTATGACAGAATGATGTGTGGCCATGCTACATAATCGCATGCCACCCAAGCTTGAAGATCCCGGCAGTTTCACAATACCATGTTCAATCAGAAACCACTATGTCAGGAAAGCATTGTGTGATCTTAGAGCAAGCATAAATTTGATGCACAAATTAGTTTTCCAGAAACTGGGAATCGGGAAGGCAAGGCCTACAACAGTTATGCTATAGCTTGCTGACAGATCCTATGTGCATCTAGAGGGAAAAATTGAGGATATACTAGTAAGGGTTGATAAATTTATTTTCCCCCTGATTTTATTGTTCTGGATTGTGAAGCAGATGAGTTCGCACCCATTATTCTTGGGAGACCGTTTCTAGCAACGGGAAGGACCTTATCAATGTTGAGAAAGAAGAACTCACCATGAGGGTGAACAACCAGCAAGTGAAGCTTAACGTTTTCCAAACCCTCAAGCATGACGACGATCCAAAAGAGTGCCAAGTCATCTAGGCCACAACTGAATTCAATTTTGACATGGAGAAAGATTGCCTTAACAATGATATTGCCGAACTTAAAGAACTTGAAGAGCCAGACGATGAAGAGCATGATGAAGCCAATTGGATAGAAAGTCGTCCAGGTAAGTATTTTGAACCATTGGACTACTCAGGCAAGGAAGGTAAGACCGAAAAACCTTCTATTGAGCAACCTCCTATTCTTGAATTGAAACCATTGCCAGGGCAATTGAAATATGCTTATTTTTGGAATCGATAACACCTTGCCTGTAATTATCTCTTCTAAGTTGCAGCCTAAACAAGAACATAGGTTGATCGACATGTTGACATTGCACAAAAAAGTAATAGGATGGATAATTGTCGACTTGAAGGGAATTAGCCCGGTAGTGTGTATGTACAAAATTCTATTGGAGGATGATCGTAAACCAACAATTGAGGCACAAAGAAGGCTTAACCTTGCTATAAAGGAAGTCGTGAGGAAGGAAATCATCAAATGGCTTGATTCTGGTATCATATGCCCTATCTCTGATAGTACATGGGTAAGCTTGGTGCAATGTGTACTGAAAAAGAGAGGTATAATTGTGGTAAGCAATGAGAGCAATGAACTAATCCCAACTAGGACCGTGACCGGTTTGAGGGTTTGTATGGATTACCACAAGTTAAATAAAGCTACTAGGAAATATCACTTTCCTTTACCATTTATTGACCAAATGCTTGACCGACTTGCAGGTAAATCTTTTTATTATTTTCTTGATGGCTACTCAGGTTATAACCAAATCGCCATAGCACCGGATGATCAGGAAAAGACTACTTTCACATGCTTGTATGGTACCTATGCTTTCCGAAGGATGCCATTTGGATTATGCAATGCTGTGGCAACTTTCTAGAGATGTATGATGGCAATTTTCTCTGACATGGTGGAAGATTTCCTAGAAATCTTCATGGACGATTTTTTAGTATTCAGAGACAACTTCAACAATTGCCTCGGTAATTTGGAGAAAGTGATGACAAGATGTGAAGAATCCGATCTAGTGCTCAATTGGGAGAAATGCCACTTTATGGTAGATGAAGGTATAGTGCTCGGTCACAAGATCTCCTCCAAGGGAATTGAAGTTGACAAAGCCAAGGTGGATGTGATTGAGAAATTGCCGCCACCAACTTCAGTCAAAGGAATCTGAAGCTTCCTCGGACATTCAGGTTTTTACTAGAGGTTTATTTATATTTTTTCCACAATCTCTAAACCTTTGTGTAACTTGCTTGAACATGACAAAGACTTTAATTTTGATGACTCATGCATCCAAGCAGTTGAAACCTTAAAGAAGTAACTTACTTCGGCACCTATTGTCGTTCCGCCTGACTGGACCTTACCTTTCGAACTCATGTGTGACGCAAGTGATTTCGCGGTAGAATCCGTTTTAGGGCAGCGCACAGGTAAGACTTTTCATGTGATTTACTACGCTGGTAAAACTCTAAATGGTGCACAATCAAATTACACCACGACAGAGAAAGAACTACTAGCGGTAGTTTTCGCATTTGATAAGTTTTGTTCCTACTTGATTGGGACCAAGGTAATTGTTCATATTGACCACTCAGCAATTAAGTACCTTTTCGATAAGAAAGATGCCAAACCTCATTTGATTCATTGGGTTTTACTTTTACAAGAGTTTGACATCGAATTAAGGACAGTAAACGAACGGAAAACCAAGTTGCCGATCATTTATCAAGGTTGGAAATTGGCAATGAAGATCCAGACTCTTTGGGGATCCATGACACATTCCCAGATAAGCAATTGTTAGTTGCAGCAGCAATTCCCTGGTATGTCGATTTGGTTAATTTCCTAGTTAGTGGTATTTACCTTATAACCTTACTCACCAAGGAAAGAAGCGGTTCTGACATGATGCTAACCATTATTAGATGAGCCTCTTTTATTTAAACAATGTGCAGATTAGGTGATAAGACGATGAGTTCCTGAGGAGGAGCAGGATAATGTACTTCAACAATGCCATTTTTCACCCTATGAAGGTCATTTTCGAGTAACTCGTACCGCGACCAAAGTTCTACAATCTGGCTTGTATTGGCCCGCTCTTTACAAAGATGCTCAAGAATTCTACAAGAGATGTGATCGATGTCAGAGAACAGAGAATATTTCACGTCAACACAAAATGGCACTGCATAATATCCTTGAGGTTGAGTTGTTTGACGTGTGGGGGATCGATTTAATGGGACCCTTCCCATCCTCATTCGGCAATGTATACATCCTACTTTCCATGGACTATGTGTCTAAATGGGTAGAGGCAGCTACAGTTCCTAGCAATGATTCAAAGACCGTGCAGAAATTCTTGTAGAAAAACATATTCACACGATTCAGGACACCAAGGGTAATTATCAGCGATGGAGGCACACACTTCGACAATAGGCTGATTGCCAAGATTGTGGAGCGATTTGGAGTGACGCACAAAATTGGCATAGCATATCATCCACAGACAAACGGGCAAGCCAAAATTTCCAATCGTGAATTGAAGGTTATCCTTGAAAAAGTTGTCAATCCTTCTCGAAAGGATTGGTCAGCAAGAATTGATAAAACACTATGGGCCTATCAAACAGCATTCAAAATGCCTTTAGGCACGTCACCTTACAGACTTGTCTACGGCAAGACTTGCCACCTTCCTGTAGAGATCGAACACAAAGCTTACTGGGCGATCAAAACTGTCAACATGGATTGGGAGAATGCTGGGAAAAAGCGACTATTGGACCTTAACGAAATTGAAGAATTTCGTGCCTTAGCTTACGACAACGCAAGAATCTACAAGGAAAAAATGAAGCATTGGCATGATAAGAACCTATTGCCTCGACAATTTTTGCATGGGCAATTAGTACTTCTCTTCAATTATCAGTTAAAACTCTTTCTGGGAAAATTGAAATCGAGATGGTCTGGGCCTTTTGAATTCGTCAAACCTTTCTCTCATGTTGTTGTGATAATCAAGTCCACCATTGACGGATATGAGTTCAAAGTTAACAGGCAAAGATTAAAGCACTATGCCGACAATCATGTTAAGCTCGACAAAGAAGTAGTTATTTTAGGAGAAGCATGATCATGCTCTCCTTTAGTATTTTTGTTTTATATTTATAGACTTATTTTATTTTTAGGATAAAAGTATGCTTTTAGTTTATTTTTTATTCTTTTTATCTTTATCTTTCCACGTATTCTTTTACTTTCTTTGTTTTTGATTCTACAACCACAATCACCATGGCCAAGAACATCAAGACAATTCCTCACCGGCTAAGGAACGAGAAGTGCCAAAGAAAGCCCCATCAGTGAAACTTGCCCGGGCAATCAAAATTGCCTCGGCAATTCCAGATGCCTCGGCAACTACTGCACATGCTAAAGCAGACCGATGAAGAAAGTGAAGCACGCGATGAAAGTCAAGAGGCAACACACACAATCAACCATCACGAATCGGAAAAACAAATCAAGCAATTGGCACGAAGGAAACGCATCATTCAAGGTGACGACCTTTCCGACTAACTCATTTTCATTTTATTTTAATTTTTGCATGCATTAAGGACAATGTTTCTCTCGAGTTTGGAGGGGTATTTGTTTCTAGTTAGTTTCATGATTAGTTGCATTCATCTTTAGTAATAGAATATAGGTTGCATATGTTACTTGTCATGCCTTTGATTGGATTTAATTGCTTGAACTTGTTGAATATCTGATGATAAATTTTTGCCACTGCACTTAATTGAAAGAACCTTTAAATTTTAGGATTGCATGAAAAGAACTTATAACTTTACTATGATGCTAAGTATTATGAACTCGGTTGTGGCTTGTTGATTGAAAGAAACTTGGTGAACTTAGGTTGCTTAAAATTTGGGTAAATTTAAAATTTAAATTTAATTGCTTGCTTTACCAGAGGTGCCCAAAATTGGCTCTAGTAAAAAGAAAAATAAATACCCCGGTAATTAAATTGATAAAAGCCTATTGTTCACATAGAATCTTGAAAATCAACTTGTGCACAACTACGCACACACATTGTCACGAGCATTATAGTTTGGTTCAGGGAAATTTTTGTGCTATCCGAAAAATTTAAAAGGTGATCATACTTTGTGCCACGGTTTTGAGGTTTGAAGGCCAATTTAAAGCGTGTCTTTGATAATTGAAGTCTTGGCAGGTAATTATTAGATTTGCATTGCTTGAGGACAAGCAATAGTTCGAGTTTGGGGGTGTGTTAAGTGTTCAAAAGTACTATTTTATAACTCTTTTTACTCATATTATTGTTAGACTTAGGCTCATTTTAGTTGCATTATTAGGCATCCATGCATGCTTTCATGATTTCCTTCACTGTCATGCTTGATTTCATAATTTAGTTGATTTTGTGGAAAAAGGAACTGCTGGTGTGTGTTTTTGTGTGTGCAGGATCTAATTGCCCAAGCAAGTAGGAGATTGCAGTGGCAACTAAGGAAGGAAACTAAAGGATCTGCCAAGGCAATCGAAGTTGCTTTCCAAATGCCAAACTGAAGGGTCTGCTAAGGCAATCAAAGTTGTTTTCTAAATGCCATGCTGAGCAGATTGCTGAGGCATGTCAGGACAAATCCACCTCATTAGGGATAAGCATGAAAAGCAAGAGATAAATCCCAAAGATTTGGATTTCCATGCAGTATTTAATGAACATTTAAATTCAAATTTATGAGGAGTTCTTGGAAATCAAAAGGGAGATTAAATTCCAAGAGTTTTAGGAGAAGTTTTTGGAGAAATTAATATATAATAAAAGAGATCTATTTCTTTTATTCTATTTAATTCCAACTTAACTTCCTCCTCAAGAAAGACCTTGACCTAGCCAACTCCTATACATAGAAGACCTAGTCGCCTACTTCAAGGGATATGTTTGATTGGAGAGAATTCGACAAAGGGGGCTACTCGACATCTTCTTATTTTTCCTTCTTTGTTTTTATTCGATTCATGTTTAGGGATTTTATTCTTGAGTTTATTTTGTGCCCAGCCATGAACTAAACTTATCTGGCTTGGATTATTGTGTTTTTATGGTTGTGAAAACGATTGGATTTTTGTAGGTATTGAGTTTGCAATTTTACTTCAAGGTTTGTTCATTCTTGGTTCTTAAATTTTGCGAGTGAATTGGGAGAGGATCTCGTGAATTCATCCATTTATCTAATATCAGGAAAGTTAGAATCAAGAAACAAATGAGCATGGTCTTTATTCAATTAATCGGTGGTGAAGACTAATTCGACTTAGGGATAAGTTGCGAATTTCAACGGCTAAAAGGAGCACAAGATAGGTTGTTGTCCACCCTTGGTTCACGCAAGGATGTATTATCAAGGCATGAACAATTAACAATATTTTGAGTTAGGGATAAAGAGAAACCATTGAAGAACGCTTCACTGAAGTTTGGAGGTTGTCGCCCAATTGCCCAAGCAATCGCTCCATTCCTAGCTACCCAGGCAATTGCAAAATTGCCCATGTTGTCGCAGAATTGCCCCAGCAGTCAAACTGTATTCAATTGTTGAAGCAATTGAGCTACTCTAGCACTCAATTACCACGACCGTCAATTCAATTATCACGCCACGACTCATGATAACCCGAACTACTCTCTCTTATTCGATTACATCTTCTTTTTATTTAATTGCTCTTTTGTTTTTCTTGTTGATTAGAACTCCTACAATCACCTACTTGTGTTTTTACTTTCAGTGCGAGAAGTTAGATTCTCGAAGTAGCACCAATCCCTGTGGAGACGATATTTATACTATAATATAACTTGCAACGTGTACACTTGCACCAATTGCGAAGCACTTAATACGCGTAACAGGGAGCATTGACACCATTGTAGAACATGACGACTTGCGTCCAGTCTTGAAATCCATGATTTGTACACTTGCGGAGCAGTCCCTTATATCTATCCCAACACTTGTACATTGACTCGTCATCAGCTTGACGAAAGGAGGCTATGTCATTCGTCAACTGAGTGTTCATGTTAGGTGGATTATACCGTAGCAAAAAAATTGCACAGATCTGACCATGATTCCATAGAACCGGCTGGTACTCCACTCAACCAAGCTCTTGCTCATTCACACAAAGAATAAAGAAATAGCTTGAGCTTCAATACATCTTCATGCACACCATGTTGTCAGAAAGAATCACATACATCCAAAAATGCTCGAATGTGTTGTCTTGCATCTTCATGAGGCAATCCACCAAACTACCCAATGGAATTCAACATACTGAACATTACGGGCTTGAGTTCAAAATGAGCTGCTTGAATCTCGGGAGCTACAATTCTAGGATTGAGATCATCCAAGATAGGATTCAAGTGGTCTCTAATAGCTCAAGGTCGAAGTATCGCTCTAGGATTTGCTACAGCAATAAGGTTATCCAGATCCTCAACTAGTTTGTTTCCTTGATTGCCTCCTCTATACATGGTTTTTAAGGATTCTTGTATGCGTCTTCTTTGGCAAAACAAGTGCTCGATTTTAGGTACTATAGGTGTTAAGGGTTCTTCGGCACAACACCTGAAAAAAAATAAACAAAAACATCAAATAAAACTAAACAAAAAGAAGAAATAAATTGGTGCAAAGACTAAACTCTAAATAACCAATTGCCAATCCCTAGCAACGGCGCCAAAAACTTGTTGCGTGTTGTGATGTACTATAAAAGATACGCAAATAGTGAAAGTATACACATCGAACAAGTAATAAAGTGATGAGTGAGTACCGTCTCCATAGGGATTGGAGGCCAAACTAGCTTAGTCGAAACACCCAAAATTGCAGCTTGAAAATAAATGCAATAGCAAAAAGGAAGCAGGTCAAGAAATACTGTAGCAATTAACTGTAATGAAAACTAAGCTGAAATAAATATACTTCGAATGTCCTCTCAAGTGTATGAAACTCTCTAATGGGATGACAGACTGTGCTTGCTAAGGATCTGTATGTCTAATCCTAAAGAATGTCTCGAACTATCTTGCCCACAACACACTCGGTAGAGCTTCCCAAGATGTCTCTACACTATCTCTAGCAAGAAACCTGATAGGAAGAATGCTATGGCAATACCTCTCATAGTAAACCCTAACATACAACTATCTTTTAAGTTATACTCTTTTTAGCCATTGAAACTATATCCTTATCTCTAACGTGAGCTAGGGTTTTACCTCTCAGCATCAAACCCCATTGTCCACGTGGATCTAAGCCCAACTCTATCGAATATTAAGCTATCAAACACCTAAGAAAAGGCTAACTCTCAAAAGCTCTTACAAGCTTAAGGCATAAACGAACAATAGACAAAGCATGCAAGGAACAAGAAAGCAACGAAACATTCATTCAAACTTGAAACATAAAAACCAAAACAAACCCAAGCCACTTAAAATCAATTCATGGCTAGGCAAATATCATCCACAATCATTCGTTTAAAACAACCCATCCAAATAATAGGAAATGGAACAACAAAAGCAACGAAAGGAAGGGAAAAACTCCAAAGCCGTCTAGGACTGTTGTGAACCACTCTAAGCCTGCTGCTTCTCTCAAAGGCCAGCGAGAACACCCCTTGGAGCTTCAACAATGGAGGACACCATGATAGAGAAGATGAAGAAAGGCAGACACATTTTTCTCTCTTTCTTCGCTCACAAAGTCACTTTTTGGCTCCCTGTTTAATGTGGGTGTCCTTTTCTTTATATAGTGGAGGCTCCTATAGTTTTGTGCCCTTAATTCTAAGAGAATATTCCCTTCACATGTGGAGCTCACAGTTGGCTAATAGGTTCACGTGTGGGGCTGTGAAATATCTTCAGTTCTTTGTCATGTACTACACCCAAAAATGTTATGCAAAATGCTATGGCATTTTCCCTACCTTGCTCATTTTTTCCCTGCACATCACCACACCAACCAAAACCTACCCAAGCAGCACCATTTTTCCAAATAAACAAAGAAATCAAAACCAACATCACCAAATGCAACTATATGAACTAAATGCATCTATGCCATGAAATGAGATGAAATGGGCTTGATTTCATACAATAACTTAAGTAAAAAGGCATGAAATGTTAACCTTTTGCAAGGCTAACACTTAGAGTATTCAAATGATCAAGTTTTTCTATTAAATCTTTCATTGAAAATATCTTTAATCTTTTTTATTTTATTGAACCATTCATCCAAACCGCTACAAGTGTGTAACATCCTAAAATCCAGTTTAGTCAAAATTAGGTTTCGGCGATCAAAAACCCTACTTCGGAACTGTCCAAATACTGTGTTGACCTTGACCATGAGGTCAATTGCATTGATATTGGACTCTAATTGAGTCAAATTATTGTTTAAGGACCTTATTGAATGTATTGAAAATCTGTTTAGTGACTAAATTATAGAAATTGAAAGTTTATAGGGTTAAAGTTTAGTATCAAGAGTTGAGGGACTAACCTTGTGATTAGCCCCTCCTCAATTATAATCCTACATACGTGGGTGATCAGGAAGCAATTCCTTCAAATGAAGGAAATCTTGTTAATAAAAGAATATATAGTAGGATTAATGGACTTACCTGATTAAAATAGAAAGCAAGCACCTCTCCATCTCTCTCTTCATCTTCCTCCAAGCAAGAACCTCCATTGGAATCAATGACAATGAGATCGAAGATCTTTCACCATCATCAATGAAAGCTAGGGACGAAGAAATTGCTATCTGAGAGTCGTAGGAACATCAAATTATTAAGGTAAGTGTAGTCAGAGTCCCGGGATTAGGATAGATGCCTCCCCGATCTCATTGTCATTGATTATAGCATGGCTAACATATTTGTCAAGGAATATTGCCTTGAACCACTTAGTGGATTCTATTGGTAAGCTAAGGTAAGTTATTGCATTGAATATCGATCATTAATATTGCTATAGTCATGGCTATCGAGCATCGTTATCGATTTCACCATTGTTATTTTCATTGAAATATGGAACATTGAACATTGGAAATAGAGCATAGTTATTTCCAATGTTATCGTTATTGTCGTTGTCATTATCATTGAGCAATGATATCAACATAGTTATTGTTATTGAAATTGAAACATTGTAAGTGAAACATGGATCATTGCTATTGTCATTGGAATCATTGGACATTGTCATTCCTATTGGTATTGTTATTGAATATTGATATTGACTCATTGCTCATTGATAAGAACATTGAATATTGCTATTCTTACCGAACACCGATCATTGATATTGTCACCAGACCTTGGATTCGAAAGGACTTTGGATACAATTGGTATGCCATAGAATTCATGAGCTCAATGTACGGGTGGACTAAGGTCCTTGAGCTACGACCTATATTGATTTCGCGAGGCAGAGAGATGTGTTGTGTTATTGGTCGTATTGGCGAGGCAGAAGGACTAGACCATTCATTGATTTGGCGAGGCGTAGGAATTCGCGTATCCACTATTTTGAATCGATCCAAGGGTTAATATTGAAATATGGACTTATTGCTATTGAACATGATCATTACATTGCTACTATTGATTCAACGCATTGTTATTGTTGAGATATGTTTTGAAATGCATTTCATTGATAAAGTGTTTACTTGTGACTACCTCACTAGGCAAAGTATGCCTAGTGCATTTCATTCTATCCATTTCAGGTTAAAGAATTCACCGTTGGGGATCAGAGAATCGACGTTGTTGACAAGTCACTACAAGCCCAAGTAATGTGTTTTGTCTTTATGAACTCCTAGAATGTTGGCAAAGTAGTTGAACTAGTCATAAATGACTCTTTTGATATATGTGCATTATGCATGGAATGTAAAAGTGTATAAAGGTCTAAATGGCCTTTTGGTATAGCTTTAAAATAACTAAATATGCATATTTGGCACTAAAAGGTAAAAACCTAGTAAACGGATAGCCCTAAAATTTGACACGCTGATAGATTATAGCTTAATAAACTTACTGGTAAAATTTCATTGCATTTGGACCTCGTCCAACAGGTAAATTCGATTAAAAACTAGATAAAATTTGGCATCACAGTGCATGCAGTACTATACGGGTCCCCTTGTTTCAGTATGGTAGTGCAAATTTGGCCATTCAAAGTGAAGGCTCACCGAGGTGTATCGATACGGCTTTAAGGCGTTTCGGTATGACTTTGGCAGTGAGTAAGAATTAATGGCATCGATACGAGTACAGGGTGTATCAAAATGGGTCTTGGTCAAATTCAACGTTAGTCAACCCGTATCGATACTGGTCAAGCTATATCGATACGAGTTCTTGAGTTACTGGAATTGGGCTATCATCTTTGCATGCCGTATCGATATGGTCCTAGACCGTATCGAAACAAAATTGGACAATTTCATTTGGAGTTTAAATCTATGTATACCCATACCGATACAACATGAAGTGTTTTGGTACGGTGTCTGTTAAATCGGTTAAGGGCTGTTGAACACAGCTTTGCATTGTTTACAGAATGGTCACTAAATCTTGGCAAGTCTAATTGGATGGGTAAACAACATCATATTAATATGGGAATCTTTAGACTCGCTACTATTGTATTGAATTTTATTATGGTACAGTTAATAGCATTAAAAGACCTCTAAATTACCAAATTTACAATTTAGTCCCTAAAACTCGTAGAGGTTAAGAATCAATCCTAATCAATCAATTATCATTTCCTATTGAATCAATTGGGCTAATGTTCTTGTTTAATAAGGTTCAAAAAGCATTATATAGACAGAGTGACAATCATTGATTGAAATTATCACACCGAATCACCGTATCACTCACTAGTAGCACACTCTAACCCAGTTTCTGACCAGGCCAGGAAGGAGGTGTTATATTTGTGGTATCATAGCTAGAGTTTAGTCGATTCCATGACTAAACTGAAGTCTATTGTATTGTTATTGTGTTACTTTACCACCTAGGAGTTGTATATTGTGTATATTGTGACTTGTTGATTAATCTGATCTCTTTATGTTATAGATATGTCTGGGACTAATGAAGCCCATATGAACGAGCCTGCCATCGACTCCTCGAAACACAATGAGGAAGTAAGGGGGAGACCCTCTAAACCCACCTAATCCCCCACCCCTAGAATGTCGAGTCGGTATTGTCTGATGTGCAGGCTGAATGCTACTAGAATATGGCTGAGATGTTTAAGCAAATTATGACATCTATGAGAGCCGAGACGATGGTGCAACCTACCCCACCAGTTACCCAATATGCCCGAGCCCCTATTGACAAGCTGGCATTACTCTGGGCATACACTTTCACTGGTCAAGATGATGATAATCCTGAGATTGCCAAGTATTAGTTAGACAACACATTGAGAATTCTAAACAAGCAATTGCAGTGTTCTAATGAGCACACGATGGAGTGCACCCTTGCATTGCTAGCTGACGAAGCACTTCAGTGTTGGGAGACCACTATCCTTACCGTTCCTGAAGAGACTATCACTTGTGAGTTCTTCCTTCAAGAATTCTGAAAGAAGTATGTTAGTGAGTACTACCTCGCGGAGAGAATCAACTTCTTTCTCTACCTCAAGCAAGGTGGGTGACTGGTCGAGCAGTACATCAGTGATTTCTGTAAGTATTATCGATATGGTTCTGAATACATCAAGAAGGAGGAAGAGAAGTGTCGCATGTTCAATATTGGGCTTAGTGATGAACTTCGCTCGGTGTTCACTGCGTTGAGCATCACTAATTTCCAAGACTTGATGAACCAAGTCAAAGCCACTAAAACATCGTTCAAAGACCAAAGGACCAGTGGGTCGGCAAATTTGAAAAGAAGGTTAGAGATGATTCTCGACCTCCTAGATAGAACAAAAAGGGAAAGTATCAAGGCCCTAAGCAGCATGTCTATCCCCAGCCTCTTGTTTTGGGAACATTGAGAAGCCTCAGACTATGACTCAGTCTTTTTCCAAGCCAGCCTCGGTTGAGAGCATTGGAGGCTTTAATAGAGGTTCACAACACCCTATTTGTAACTATTGTTATAAGGCATCCAGCTGGTCCTTGCCATAAATATACTAGAGCTTGTTTCTTTTGTGGCTAACAAGGCCACTTTATCTATAATTGTCCACTGAATACAACCAAGTCTAGTGCTACACCTGCTAATGTTGCCACCCCTACTCAGTCCTTTCGAGGTAAGGGGTCAAGGTAAGGTTCATCGGAAGCTGTGGGGAGACCTAGCGGCTTTGGGAAGGTATCAAGCAAGTAAGAATCAAAGGCACCTACCCAAATGTATCATGTGAGGAGTAGGCAAGAAGGGGATGAACCTGATGTCATTGCGGGTACCATTGAATTGTATTCTTATCCTTTATATGCATTGGTTGATCCTGTTTTTACCCACTCTTTTATAAGCACCGTGTTGGTTAAGAGGCATAAATTATTGTCTAGACCTATAGCACCGAGGATTTCTGTAACAAATCCTTTGGGTGATTGTGTCACCATAACTCTTATATACAAGAATTTCCCCTTAGTGATTCAATGGATTCCTTTTGTGGCAAATCTATTGGCCCTACCGATCCATGAGTTTGATGTTATACTGGGTCTAGATTGGCTTAGTGAGCATCAAGCATGGGTATATTGTGGCAAGAGGAAGTTATATCTTCGAGGTCTTGTCAAGGAGAGTATCGTGTTAATGAGTTCAAAAAACCCTTCGTTGCAAGCTTTGACATTGGAAGCCAAGGATGAACTCCGTTTTATGGAGGTTGGTACCGTATGTGAGTTTCCTGATGTCTTTCCTGATGAACTTCTGGGATTGCCTCCAACCTGTGAAGTCGAATTTGGTATTGAAGTGCAACCTGGTACTGCCCTAATTTCTATTACACCTTACCGCATGACAGTTGTTGATCTCAATGAGCTAAAGGCCCAAATTCAAGACCTTTTAAGTAAAAGTTTTATTCAACTGAGTTCCTCTCCTTGGGGAGCACTAGTTCTCTTTGTTAAAAAGAATGGTGGTTCTATGAGATTGTGTATCGACTATTGACAGTTGAACAAGGTGACAATCACGAATAACTATCCTTTGCCAAGGATGCCTCTGTGTTTTCCAAAATTGATTTAAGATCTAGGTATTATCAGATGAGAGTTAAAGAATGTGATGTACCCAAGACAGCTTTTCGAATGAGATACAGACACTACGAATTCTTGGTGATGCCTTTTGGGCTAACCAATGCACTACCAGCCTTTATGGATTTAATGAATCGGGTTTTCAGACCCTACCTTGATAAATTCGTGGTGGTGTTCATTGATGACATTCTGATCTACTCTAAGAACCCTGTCGAGCATTGAGATCACCTTCGTATTGTGCTTTAAACCCTTTGAGAAAAGCAATTATATCCCAAGTTCTCTAAATGAGAGTTTTGGCTTACCGAAGTTGACTTCCCTGGGCATAATGTATCTGCTTCGGGCATCTAGGTGGATCCAAAGAAAATCCAAGTCATTGTTGATTGGCACCCACCGAAGAACATTGGTGTGGTGAGAAGTTTTCTTGGTCTCGCTGGTTATTATAGAAGATTCGTCAAAGGATTTTCTATGATAGCAGCTCCTTTTAATAAGTTGTTGAGAAAGGATGCTCCATTCGTTTGGTATGTGGATCAACAAAGAAGCTTTGATCAATTGAAGCAAGTGTTAACCCATGCATCAGTCCTAACCCAACCTAAGTCTGGAAAGGACTACACCGTTTACAGTGATGCTTCGCATCTCAGGTTAGGATGTGTATTGATGCAAGAAGGAAAAGTCATTGCCTATGCTTCGAGGTAACTAAAACCACATGAGATGAATTATCCTACTCATGACCTGAAGTTGGCTGCAGTTGTCTTTACATTGAAAATTTGGAGACACTATCTCTATGGAGAAAAGTGTTATCCCTTGACCGATCATAAAAGCCTTAAGTATCTATTGACTCAAAAGGAGTTAAATCTTTGGCAACGGAGATGTTGTAGTTGATGCACTCAGCCGCAAACCTCTGCTTGCCCCCCAAGCTATCAATGCTCGCTTCCATCTTTAAAAGCATTGTTGTCTCGTAACTGAACTCCAAGTTCAGTCTACCATTGTATCGAGAATTTAAGCATTGCAAAAACAAGATCCTGAACTTCAAGTTATCATTGCCAAGCTGCAAGACAACCCCGACTTCGAAATCAATTCTAAAGAAATTTTATGTTTTCTTGATCGGGTATGTGTACCCAATAATGAATCTTCTCGTACTGCTATCCTTAAGGAAGCTCATTCGAGCTCTTTCTTTTTCCACCCGGGGTCGGTAAAGATGTACAAGGACCTCTGGGAACTATATTGGTGGTCAGGCATGAAGAAAGCCATAGCTGACTTCATGTCTAAATGTCTCACGTGCCAACGTGTCAAGGCTGAGCATTATGTTCCCACCGGCTTGTTGCAACCCATCGATCTACCGCAATGGAAGTGGGAGAAGATCACTATGGATTTTGTTAGTGGTCTACCTTTGACTCCCGCTAAACATGATGCCATTTGGGTCATTGTAGACCGTCTCACCAAGTCAGCTCATTTCTTGCCAGTTTAGATGGACTATGGTCTTCCTAAGCTAGCTGACTTGTACATCAAGGAAGTTATACGACTCTATGGAATTCCTCAGCCTATCATTTCTAATCGAGATCCACAATTTGCATCTCAATTCTAAAATTCATTGCTAGGAGCCTTGGGCACTAGAGTCAATCTTAGTACTGCTTTTCACCCTCAGTCTGACGGCCAGTCAAAAAGGGTAATCCAAATCTTGGAAGATATGCTTTGAGCATGCATCATTGATTTTGGAAGCTCTTGGGAGAAATCCCTACCTCTTATCGAGTTTGCCTACAATAACAGTTATCAAGATTCCATTAAGATGGCACCGTATGAAGCATTGTATGGCAGATGATGCAGAACTCTATTGTGTTGGTCTGAACTCGGTGAAGGCAAGGTGTTGGGCCTTAACTTACTTCAAGAAACCAAGGAACAGGTTACCACCATCCATGATCGATTAAAAGCTATCTTTGACTAACATAAGCCCTGTGCCGATCTTAGGCGAAGGGATATACAATATGAAGTTGGCAAAAAAGTATTCCTTAAAGCCTCATCGTGAAAGAAAATTCTGAGATTTGTCAAAAAGGGGAAGTTGAGTCCCCAATTTGTCGAACCTTTCGAGGTTATTGAGAAAATTAGCCCAGTGGCTTATCGCTTATTGTTGCCCTTAGAACTCAGTAAGATCCATGGTGTGTTTCACGTATCAATGTTTTGGAAGTATCGTTCTGACCCTTCGCACATCATTAAACCTGAATTAATGGAAATTAAATCAAACTTGTCCTATGTGGAAAAACCAATTTAGATTCTTGCTGGGGGAAGTCAAGAGACTTCGTAACAAGACTATCCTTTTAGTTAAAGTGCTCTAGAGGAGCCATTCCGTGGAAGAAGCAACCTGGGAACCAGAGGAGCTGATAGAAAAGCAATATCCCCATCTCTTCGATTCAGGTAAAATTCGAGGACAAATTTTTCTTAAGGGGGGAAGAGTTGTAACATCCCAAATCTGGTCTAGTCAAAATTGGATTCCGACGATCAGAAATCCTACTCCGGAACTATCCAAATACTGTGTTGACCTTGACCATGAGGTCAATTGCATTGATATTGGACTTTAATTGAGTCAAGTTATTATTTAAGGACCTTATTGAATGTATTGAAAATCTATTTAGTGACTAAATTATAAAAATTGAAAGTTTGAGGGGGTTAACGTTTAGTGTATTGAGAGTTGAAGGACTAACCTTGTGATTAGCCCCTCCTCAATTATAATCCCACATACGTGGGTGATTAGGAAGCAATTCCTTTAATAGAAGGAAAGCTTTTTGATAAAAGAATAGATAGGAGGATTTGTGGACTTACCTTATTGAAATAGAAAGCAAGCATCTCTCTCTTCATCTTCCTCCAAGCAAGCACCTCCATTGTTGAGGTTAGAGAAGCTTGAGTTTTCTTTGATTCATCGATATCGAATCATTGTTATTGATCGGCTCAAGAATTGAATAGAGATCTTCCACCATCACCAATGAAAGCTAGGGACAAGGGAATTGCTATCCAAGAGTCGTAGAAGCATCGATTATTGAGGTGAGTGTAGTCGGAGTCCCGAGATTAGGCTAGGTGCCTCCCCAGTCTCATTATCATTGATTATAGCATGGCTAACATTTTTGTCAAGGAATATTGCATTGAACCACTTATTGGATTCTATTGGTAAGCTAAGGTAAGTTATTGCATTGAATATCGATCATTGATATTGCTATAGTCATGGCTATCGAGCATCGTTATCGATTTCGCCATTGTTATTTTCGTTGAAATATAAAAGCATTGAACATTGGACATAGAGCATAGTTATTGCCATTGTTATCGTCATTTTCGTTGTCATTGAGCATTGATATCGACATAGTTATTGTTATTGAAACATTGTAAGTGAAACATGGATCATTGCTATTGTCATTGGAATCATTGGACATTGTCATTCCCATTGGTATTGTTATTGAATATTGATATTGACTCATTTCTCATTGATAGAACATTGAATATTACTATTCTTACCGAACACCGATCATTGATATTGTCACCGGACCTTGGATTAGAAAGGAGTTTGGATACAATTGGCATGCCATAAAATTCATGAGCTCAGTGTACGGGTGGACTACGGTCCTTGGGCTACGGCCTATATTGATTTGGCGAGGCAGATGGATGTATTGTGTTATTGGTCATAATGACGAGGTTGAGGTACTAGACCATTCATTAATTTGGCGAAGTGTAGGAATTTGCGTATCCACTATTTCGAATCGATCCAAGGGTTAATATTGAAATATGGACTTATTGCTATTGGACATGATCATTACATTGCTACTATTGATTCATTGCATTGTTATTGTTGAGATATGTTTTGAAATGCATTTCATTGATAAAGTGTTTACTTATGACTACCTTACTAGGCAAAGTATGCCTAATGCATTTCTTTCCATCCATTTCAGGTTAAAGAATTCATCGTTGGGGATTAGAGAATCGACGTTGTTGACAAGTCACTACAAGCCCAAGTAATGTGTTTTGCCTTTATGAACTCTTAGAATGGTGGTGAAGTAGTTGAACTAGTCATTTATGACTCTTTTGATATGTGTGTATTATGCATGGAATGTAAAAGTGTCTAAGGCTCTAAATGGCCTTTTGGTATAGCTTTAAAATAACTAAATATGCATATTTGGCACTAAAAGGTGAAAACCTAGTAAACGAATAGCCCTAAAATTTGACATGCTGATAGATTATAGCTTAATAAACTTGCTGGTAAAATTTCATTGCATTTGGACCTCGTCCAATAGGCAAATTCGATTAAAAACCAGATAAAATTTGGCATCACAGTGCAGGCCGTACCGATATGGTCCACTTGTTTCGGTACGGTAGTGCATATTTGGCCATTCAAAGTGAAGGCTAACGTAGGCGTATTGATATGGCTTTAAGCCATTTCGGTACCACTTTGGGCAGTGAGGTCTGGAGAATTAATGACACCGTTAGAGTACAGGGTGTATCGAAACAGGTCTTGGTCAAAGTCAATGTTAGTCAACCCACATCTATACCGGTCAAGCTGTATCGATACGAGTTCTTGGGTTGCTGGGAATTTTGCTATCATCATGTCGTATCAATATGGTCCTAGACCGTATTGAAGCGAAATTGGACAGTTTTATCTGGAGTTTAACTTCATGCATATCCATACCGATACAACATGAAGTGTTTTGGTACGGTGTCTGTTAAATCGGTTAGGGGCTGTTGAACACAGCTTTGCATTGTTTACAGAATGGTCACTGAATCTTGGCAAGTCTAATTGGATGGATAAGTAACATCAAATTAATATGAGAATCTGTAGACTCACTGATATTGTATTGAATTTCATTATGGTGCAGTTAATTGCATTAAAAGACCTCTAATTTACCAGATTTATAGTTTAGTCCTAAAACTCGTAGAGGTTAAGCATCAGTTCTAATCAATCAGTTATTGTTTCCTATTGATTAAATTGGGCTAATGTTCTTGTTTAATAAGGTTCAAAAAGCATTACGTAGATGGAGTGGCAATTATTGATTGAAATTATCACACCGAATCACCGTATCACTCGCCGATAGCACGCTCTGACCGGGTTTTCGACCAGGCTGGGAAGGGGTGTTACAAAGTAGCTTTTAGGGGTTCAAGAAAAGTACATTCCAAATCTTTCCACAATCTTTTAACTTCATCTTCAAACGATTCTTCCGACAGCCATGAAGACTCAAAACAGAAAAGACAATTCCTTTTTTCAGTTGGTCGAAACAACCCTGTATTAAAAAGCAAAGGGCAATGATCGGAGAAAGAATGAGGAAGGTGTTGGAGATGAAACTAAGATCCCACCATTCAACATTAGCTACCCCTCTGTCCAGTTTTTCTCTAATATTTTTTGCCAAAGTATATCCCTTTTTCCCAAGTGAACTAGTGGCCTGAGTAGCCCAAAACATATAGGGAACAGTTTTCTAACACTTCCCGAAAAGCCTCCATCTGTCTAACATTTCACACCAGTCCCCCCTTTTTCTCGGAGGCTAGGACAATTTCATTAAAATCCTCAATCACAAGACAGGGTAAGCCCGGGGTATCATTCAAAGATCGCAGAAGATTCCAAGACTCAGCGCAACGTTGCTTTTCAAGTGCCCCGTAGAAACCAGTGCAACGCCATTTGTTTTCAAGTGAATCATCTTCAATTATCACATCAATATGCCTCTCTGAGAAAGATTGAAGAGAGACAACACAAGAATCCTTCCATCCAAAAGAAAGACCTCTACTACGCCCATTAGAACTAACATTTATGCCATTCAAGAAATTACAACGGCTACGAATTCTTGCCATTTTAGAACTACGTAGCTTTGTTTCAATGAGAAAAATACTACAGAATTTTTGTCTCACAAATTTTGTTGAAGACGACCGACTGTTCGGGACTTCCCAAACCCAGACATTCCAACTTATGAGTTTCATGATGAGCGGCAGACCTGGTCAAACAGGTCAGCCGATGATAATGATTTGTCACTAGTGGAAACCTCATTCAAAGCAACTCTCGATGCTGGAATCTGGGAACGCTGTCTTTTGGTACCTTCACCAAGGTCTATTGGGCTCTTCTCATCCATAATAATCATTTGGGTATCCGAAAATTTTGTTAGACTATAAAAACTTGGGCCCACAATTGAATCTAATTTTGTAGAGTGCCAGCTAGGCCAAGATTCTCGACCTTGATTAATTCTCGTTGACTTTCTAGAATTGGTAAGTGCACCATGATTGGCGGGATCTCGATTAATGACACGATAAGGACATCCATTATTTTCATAAGCAGAATTCTACATTAAATGCGAGTCAACAACCTCCGCCTCCCTATGTGGAGGTGCTTGTAACGAGGCATCTCATTCCTGAACAAGAACTGTTGTATCATGTGTAAAACATAGTGGACAAAAATTTTCTCCGTGGCCTAGTTTGCCATATAAAAAACAAAATAAAGTCAGTTTTTCATACTCAAATCTGACATAATGTTCCATACCATTTAATAACATAATCTTCCTCTTTTTCAGAGGTAATCTGATGTCCAAACGAACTCGAACTCGAACCCGCATGATTCTTTTTTATCCCAAAGATAATGTGGAAGAGTCGTACTCAATAAACGAGCCAATCAAGTTTTCCAAGGACCGAGCAAGCCTTTCAGAGACAAAGCCATGAGGAACCTCATGAATTAAGATCCAGAAATCCAAATGATTCAAAGGCACAGTGGTAGGATCTTTACCCTCCTTCAAACGATGAAGCACCAAAAGGTGCGAATTGAAATTCTATGGTCCATCGTTTTCTATTCTATCTGCGTCCACTGGATGAAAAAAAAAAACTAAACAGAAACCCCCTCCTAGATCTGATGTTGCTATTCCTAAATAAGGATGCCAAACGTTGCTTGCATGGAAACAAAGTGAATAACACTAGTTGTTAAGAAAGATCCCACAAAATAGAAATCATATGAGGGCACTGCAACAACCTCTTCATGATCAACTTGAAGAAACTCATCTTCACCACTAGCAATCGAAAGATTTGCTAGGTCGTTATCAACCGTTGCCATAGTGAAACAAACTTGAAAAAATAAGAGGGAAAGATTGAAAAAAAAAGAGAAGCTTGCCACATCATCATCATTATCATCATCATCATTATTATAACATACAAACTTTGATTTAATATAATTATACACAAAATTTTGATTTGAATGTAAACATGTAATTGTATACATAAAAGTTAAAACTTTAATTTAGTTTAATTGTACACATGAAGTTTTGATTTAAATATTTAATCAAATTCAAATGCATAAATTAGCAAGTTGAATCATAATTAATCTCATAAATCAATAACCCTAAACTAAACCATAAATCATTAATACTAAACCATAAACCTTAAGGAATTAGAATTAATCTCATAAGCCAATAACTCTAAACTAAACCATAAACCATTCATACTAAAATCCTAAACCTTAAGGAATCAAAATTAATCTAGTAAACAAATAACCATAAACTAAACATTAAACCATAAACCAGGAATCATAATTAATCTCATAAACCAATAACACTAAACTAAACCATAAACCATAAATCTTAAGGAACCATAATTAATCTCATAAACCAATAACCTTAATAAACCATAAACTGTTAACACTAAACCCTAAAAATAAACCTTATAGAATTAAAATTAATCTTATAAACCAATAACCATAAACCTAAACATTATAACATCATAAAATACAAAATTATAACCCTAAAAGCTTAAATTATAAACCTTAAATTCTAAACACTAAACCCACAAAATAACCCATTTTAATAAATGTTAGTAGTTTTAGTATTTATAAATTTAATAAATACCACAAATAATAATAACTTTAAATTATTAACTCGTTTATTTAAATTGTTTTTGTTAAGTGATTTATTTTTTGAATATTAATTTTATTATATTATACATTAGATTATATAAAACGATTTTAAAATATTGATAAGTACAGACGATTGTTATAATATTCAAATGGATTAATAATTTGAATATAATTTAACTTAAAATTTTAATATATAAAAATTTACACATGATTTTACTTCAGATAATATTGAATTTTAGAAAGCAAACTTAATAATCTAATGATCATAATTAACTTATTATTCTAATGATCTTAATTAAACTTATTATTCTAACAATCGTAATTAATCATGTGCCTTAAATGATGAAGAATTATTTTAAATATATTTGTCAATCAAAATTTATTAATTTAATTAAACTTTTGAATATATTTTTTGATTGCAATTTTACAAAATTTAGAAAGTAAACTTATTAATCTAATTATTATGATTGATCATGTGTGGTGAAGAATTATTTTGTCACATTATAAGATCACATAGGGGAGGATTTAAGTGGAGTTTAGTGAGGTCAATTGACCATTTGGTTCTAGAAAATTGATGTAAAAATAGAAAATTTTGAAGGTATAGGGGAAAATTAAATATATTTGAACCCACTTGACCCCACTTAATTCGTTTAACTTTAATTTTTTTGAACTCACTTAATACGAAGTCTAGATTCGCCACTGAGATCATGTGCAAATATTAAACTTCATCAATTACAAGTTAGGTAAATACGAAGTCGGGTCAATATCAGACGGTTCAATAACAAGTCAGATCATTTACAGGTCAGGTCAAGAATAGGTTGAGTCAATTACAGGTTGAGTAGATAACAAGTCGGGTAAAATAAGATCTCGAATCGTTTCAAGTCGGGTTATATCAGTTATTTATCAGGTTAATCTCGAGTTTAGGTTCATATCATGTCGGGTTCGGTTACCACATTATCAGGTTCAATTCGGGTTCAAGTTGGGTTCATATCTAAAATAACCAGGTCTAACTCAGGTTCAAGTCAACATCAGTTCAGACACGAATCGATTTAGGGTCATCCCTACCTCGGGTCAAAAATAATTTAGACTCAAATCGGTTTCAGTCAATTTTTCAAGCCGGGTCAGTTTTTACATCTCTAAGCACAGGTGCGAACCTCATTTCGACTATTGCGGATCCTACTCCTTTTCCCATTGTGAGTCTTACTCCCAATACCACTACAGGTCCAAGCATTCATGTTCTTGTAGGAGTGGTAAATCAAATTTTGTTTGAGCAAATGAGACGGCTAACATCCACTAAGCCTCCACTTCCAAGATAAACAGAAGGAAAAGAGGCGTAAAATATGTGCTGAAAGAGTTAAATTTACTTCTGCATGCCTTCCAATTTGCATCTCCACCTGTACTTCTTCTTTGCGTATGTTGTTGGATTTATCTCTCTTTAACTCACATCACACTATTTATCTGAGTTTTATTCTAGACTTAAATTTGTTCATTTCTTTTTATAAATATATGGATCGTACTCACATAATAGAGCTCACAACCGAACATTCCACGGATATCTCCAACCTTCACAATGAGCATAAAAATAAAATTTCAACATTGTCATTGGAGCATTCAACCAAAGTTGAGGGCTTGAAAGAAGAAATCAAGTGTTTGAAGGGTGAGATGGAGCAAGTGAAAGCTGCTCATGGAAGAGAGATAGTTTTGAAGGTTGAAGAGGCTGCTAGAAAAGCCTCACATGGAACCTTCATTTTATAGAAAGGGTTTTAAAGCAAGGGCAGGATCCTTGCTTTCCAAGTGCCACATGGTCCATTTGATATCTCGTGCGTGAATTTCAATTCGATGTACGAGCATGCAATGAACTTTGACATAAAGAATTCATGCACGTCCTTTTGGACTACTTTTGTCTTGGAGAAAAAAATATGTTGTGATTCCTTCGATGTCTGAGTCTGGTACTGCTGTAGGAAGGGGTAAGGATGCTGAATGTTGGTTGAATGTTAACAACATCATTAATTCTGTTAGAGCGGATACCAAATTCTGTTATTAACTTATTTTTGACTAAATTACAGATTTTAAAGACTTATTTTGACCAAAAAATACTTTAATTTTTTTTATTTTTTATATAAACCTTCTATTAATAAAAAAACATAATGAAAACTATTAAATAATAACTTAGGTTGAAGTAGTCAAATAAAAAAAATCATGTTACATAAATAAAAAGTAATGAAAAGTAACGTGTTAATGTCAAAAAGAATATAATCTAATTATCAGAATTAATTCGTATATAAAATTATTTAATTTCACCGTCACAATTAACATAACCTACTTAATTGATTAAAAGAATTGAAAATGTATTAGGCTTAGACAAAAAACAATTTATTAAATTTACAATTACAAATTAAATATCTGACATGGTCAAAATGAAGAAAACTTTTTAGGCTTAAATACATCTTATCTTTAAAAATACATTGAAATAGTTTTAAGAAAATTGAAGGGAAAATACAAAAACTCTTTATTTTGAAATGATTATGGTACAATTAGCAGGTAGCTAATTACATTAGCAGATAATTGATTGCATTAGTTGATTTGACTAACAAATTGTATTGGCTGATTGTATAAAAGTGTTTAGTAAAATTAACTGATAGTTGATAGTTGTTTGATTATTTAAACAAGCAAAATGACATATAAGGACGTTATTATATTTAATACTTGTTTGAATAATTTATTAGTTATTTATATATTTTTATCTATTTATGTTAATTAAATTATGAAAATTATTTTTAATATTATTACTAAGTATATATGAAAGATGTGTATATTAATTTCTTATTTGTAACTTATCATTTTAATATAATTTTAATAATTATTAAATTTAGATATATATATTATTTTTTATTTATAAAATTATTATTTTTATATAATATTAATAATTATTAAATTTAGATGTATATATTAAGGATCGTTGTTAGCCACTAGAGTATAAGCGTTTGTTGCCAAGGGAGGTTGTAGCCTTTCGTGTATTTATACCTTTGAGGATTATGGAATAAAATCATGAACACTCTTTTTTCCTTTTAATGGTCGGATTCACTTTGCTTGATTTCGGCTATGAAAGGAATTTTTATCGTGGTCTAATTTTTGTTTTATTTTTTTATTTATAAAATTATTTTTGAATATAATTTTATTAATTATTAAATTTAGATCTATATATTAATTTTTATTTATGAAATTATATTTTAATTTTATTAGTTATTCAAATGTATGTTATTTAGAGATTTTTTTTTTGTAATTGACGAGGATAAAAGAGTTTACAATTTTTTTATTTAAATTTCTAACTCAAATAGTTCCAAAAAAGAGTTTTTATCAAATCAAGAGGTTTACTCCAACTCGCTATTAAATTCTTTTATTTACGAAATAACTAAATTAGTGAATTTGACCGGTCCTAGTTCAAACCTGTAATTTTAACTCAAAAACTATTTAACAACCAAGGCATATATATATATTTAGGAAATTTGGAGAGAAAAGAATCAGGAGAGGTGTTGCTCCTGCTCCCTTATCTAGGATCTAACCTAGTTGGCAAATTAATCCTGAACTGAATACAATTAGGAATGGGTATTTTATCCAACCCGGTCGTGTTCTGACTTATCTGATCGGGTCAGATTTTTTAATAAAAAATTAGGTTTGAGTTGAGTGGGGTCAGTTTTTATTAAGTGTGAAGTCGGGTTAGGTCAAGTTTAGGGTGAAAAATATCCAACCTGGGACTAAAAATGTAATTTCCCCTTAAATTTTTTAGGGATATTTATAATAATACTCCCTCTTTATATATATTTTATAATTAGGTCCTTAAAGTTGAATTTGTATTAATAATTTAGTCCTTAAATTTATTATTATTTATAATTAAGTCCCCTAAAATTATTTTTTTTACAATTAGATCCCTAAAATTGATTTTTTTCTTTAGGTCGGGTCGGATTTAGAGTATTTATTTTTGGGTTGGATTTAAAGCATTTCTTTTTGGATCAGGTTTTTTAAAGAATAAGGTCGGGTCGGGTTCGATTTTAGTGTACTTATTTTTTAGTCGGGTTCGGTTGGGCCATAAACTCGACTCGACCCGTGTCCATCCTTGAACACAATACAAAATTCCTCGGGATTGTCTATTTGACTTGTTTCGATAGCTTATTAGATTTTACAAAGAAAAGGTTAAGAATCATTGTATTGTAAATAAAATAAATAAATTTAGATTGTTTTATTATAGATATTTTTAAATAGTTTTAATGTGATTACAAGATAATATTTTTGTTCATATTTTTTTTAAATCTTGCAGATAAAGTTGCTCGAACAAGAATCTCCTAAGATTAACATCCTCTTTTATTCTTTCATTATAAATTTTACTAGTCTCTAATTCAATAATTAAATAATGAACTAAATTGAAAACTTTTTGCAAAAGAGTGGGTGTGTTGTGAAATTGGGTTTCTTTCTGCTTCTTATAGGATTACCTTGTAAGGCAATTCCAATGAGTAAGTTCAATTGTTAGCCTAGTCATTGTAACTTGTAAGGCACCAAAGTCTAATTGTGAGAGGTATAATGTCCAAATTAGAAAAACCGATTTTGAAAAGAAAAACCTAGGTAATTCCAAAGTGCCACGTGGTATCGTCAAGTCATCACCCCATGCCATGTAGACATGTCACATCAGCCTCAGGTGTTAACCATTAGTTGACCAACGGTTTTCATCCAACAAAAGTGAAATTTGAAAGAAAATAAAACGTTAGGTGATTGTTTGCACAAAAAAAGAATAGGAGCTAAAGTAACTAAAAGATCAAACGTTAGGGGTTACTTTTGACCTTTTGCCTAAATTAATATAAGGGTCTTACAAAAAATTATTATCTTACTAATTTATCGAAATTATTAATTTAGACATTAAGCCTAAGTCGGGACTAGAAAAAATATTATTTTAGAGAAATTATTAATTTATTAAGTATCAATTTATAGAGGTTCTATTGTATGTTAAAGGAAATTCCATTTTAGTCATTATTGCCTCGGCCTCCCATGCTTGATTATTCTGTATAATTTTTTTGGGTAGTTTATGTTCATATTATGATTTATGTTTGAGATTCGCTATTCTCCCTTAATAATATTTTCTTTAAAATTTGAACACAAATTCTCTCTTTTTGAATACAATATGTTTTACTATTGCAACCCGCACTCGTTAGTAGATTACTCTGTATAATTAACAATATGATCCAATTAACTGAACAAAATCAAGAATTCAATGTAAGATTATTTACCTGGTGTAACGGTGGGTCCTCGAGTCCATATTTCTCCAATCTGATTTGGTGGAAGGGGTTTCATTGTGCTTACACTAACAATTTTAGACTGTATAAGAGGCATTAGTGTTCCTATCCGACTATTTTCGGTAATTTTTTATGTCTAAATTTAAAATTTAGAGTTTAAAATTAGAATTTATAATTAAAGTTTAAAAAATTTAAGATAAAATATACTTTTAAGGCGTAAGGCGGCGGAGAGTTAGGGTGTATTTTTTATTCTTAATCGAGGCCTTCCTTTGGATTTCCAATGAAATTTTCCCGCAAGCTTGTCATACCGCACCCTGCATCATGCATTTATCGGGTAAATATTTGAAGACTTAAAATATTAAACAGGGTAAATTATTCAACGACCACTAAACTAATTGAGGATACCTATTTTGATCATTGAACTATTAAAATTATCAATCAGACCACCAAACTTTGTAAGATTACACATTTGGTCAATGTTATTTACTTATTATATCAATTTGATCATAATTTTAATTTAATTAAATAAAATTAGTGTCAATCAAATAATAACATGTGTCGTCACCCAATTGAATAAATTTAATCAATTTTTAATTTATATTTAATATATTTTCCCTACGTGACCACTGATTAAAGGAAAATTAACAAATTTGAAATAATGGCTCTAGGGAGATTTGAACTTGAGACATGTGAATTTTAAATCAAAAAACACCTTTACCACTACACCAAGCTTCTCTCAATGACATAAATTGCACGATTTAATATACATATATGTATATATGTTATAATACAGTAAATGTTAGGGAAAAAAGAAGTAAACATGGTTGAAAGGGGATTCGAACCTAGATCACTTGGGATGTGTATAATCATACAAACATTCGATTGAATTTAAATCTGAAAATTATTAAATCTTCAATTTTAAAAAATATTCGATTTAAAAGAAAAGAAATTCGATTTAAAATATTCGAATATTTTTTCTTTTTATATTTAAATTAAATCAAATATTTATTAAAATATAAATATTTAGTTTAAAAAATATTTTATTTAAAAGAAAAGAAATTTGATTTAAAAATATTCAAATATTTTAAATTAAATTTTTAAAGTATTTAAATTAAATCGAATATTTAAATTATTTTAAATTCAATTTAAAATATTCAAATATTTTTGAAATCAATTTTCTTTTATTTTAAATAAAATATTTTTTAAATCAAATATTTAATATTTCAATAAATATTCGATTTAATTTAAATATGAAAAAGAAAAAAATATTTGAATATTTAAAATCAAATTTCTTTTCTTTTAAATCGAATATTTTTTAAAATCGAATATTTAATAATTTTCACATTTAAATTAAATCGAATATTTGTATGATTATACACATCTCAAGTGATCAAGGTTCGAATCCCCTTTCAATCATGTTTACTTCTTTTTTCCCTAACATTTACTGCATTATAACATAAATATGTATATATATATATATATATATTAAATGGTGCAATTCATCTCATTGAGAGAGGCTTGGTGTAGTGGTAAAAGTGTGGGTTTAAAACCCACATGTCCTAGGCTCGAATCTCCCTAAATCCTTTCTTTCAAATTTGTTAATTTTCCTTTAACTGTGTGATGACACGTGTCATCATCTGATTGGTTGATTGATTTTATTTTATTAAAATAAAGTTATGATCAAATTGATTTAATAACTAAATAACATGGACTAAATGCGAGATTTTACAAATTTTCGTTAACTGCCACGTCACCCCTCCGTTAGTTTTTTAACGACGGTGGTCAAAATAGGCCAATTTAATAAGTTTGGTGGTCTAATTGACGATTTCAATAGTTCGGTGGTCAAAATAGGTATCCCCAATTAGTTCGGTGGTCACTGGGGTAGTTTACCCTATTAAATATTGGTAAATTTTTATACTAGAAAACTTAAAGTAGTCATTAACGTTTGACTTTTTGATTATTTTAGCTTTATTCTTTTTTTAGTGTAAACAACTATCTAACGTATCATTTTCATTCAAATTTCACTATTGTTGAATGGAGACCGTTAGACTAACGGTCAACGCCTAAGGTTGACTTGGCATGTCTGCATGGCATGGGGAGATGACATGGCAATGACATGTGGCACTTTTTTGAGGTGACATTTTAAAAAATTAAATAAATAAATAATTTTTAAAGAAAATGTTTTTAACCAATCGGATGATGCCACATCGCACTTTGCTGACGTGACATCATTCGATTAGTAAAAAATATTTTCTTTAAAAAATAATTATTATATATATATATTAGAAAATAAAATATCTTGAAATTTTCAAATATTTCTATAACAGTCCCCAAATCCTTAAACCCCCAAATACAGCCACTCCCATCGGTGTTGGGCGTTGCTGGCGATGGAATGAAGCGTCATCCCTTCGTCGAACGACTCACACACCGTTCATCGTTCGTTCTGCCGCCGTTTATCATAAATCGTTCAAATGAACTATTCGACGATTTCGCCTTTGTCTGGCGTTTCACACGGTGTCGGTTGATTTTCGACGACGAGATGGTGAGGTAAATGATCGTGATGGTTCGACGACCTATGTGGTGCGTGGCAATCGGCGGCAGAATCGACTCAAATCGAGATTTGGGTTTAGGGGATTTAGAGGTTTCTAAATTTGGAGCTATTTTGTGAAATCTAGAAAATTTGAGGTTATTTTTTAAAAAATATTTTTTAAAAATATACATTTTTAACCAATCAGGTGATGCCACGTCAGCAAAGTTCCACGTGGCATCATCTTATTGGTTAAAAAATATATAAAAAATTATTTTTTAATTTTTTTAAAAATGTGATACCACGACAGCAAAGTGCCACGTGGCATCGCCATGTCATCTCCCATGCCATTCAGACATGCCACATCAGCCTCAAACAGTCAACGCCTGTTGACTGACAGTTTCCATCCACTGAGAGTGAAAGTTGAATGAAAATCAAACGTTAGATGCTTGTTACACAAAAAAATGGTGAATTGACCAAATGAAAAATGTTAGGGCTATTTTTGACCTTCTATCTTTATTAAACCAAAATTTATTAGATAGGGTCGATACCTTTGGGCTCAAAGGCAAGCAATCCATGTGAAAACATTTAATAGACCCAAATTTTTTCTGAATACTTTGGTAAGGAATTTATTGAAAATTTACTAGTAAAGTTCACATATACTTGTCAAATTTAAGATTATGAATTTAATTTAAGTTTAGAATTTAAATTTAAGTAGTAAGGTTTAAAATTTAAAATTTAGAGTTAGATTTAAAGTTCGAAGTTATAGTTTAAAGTTTGAAATTTAAATTTCATAAAAGTATTGTGTAATTTTTTTATTCATATTGTACACCAAAACAAAACTTCTTTTAAATAATTATATTAAAATATATTTGAAACTTCCACCAATTATATATTAACTAACCTAGGTGTAACACCCCCTACCCCGGGCTAGTAGCAAACCGGCTCGGGAGCGTTACCAAGTAAGGACAAGGCAACACAAGCAAGGCAAGGCAAGAATAAACAAGAACAAGACATGAATTGATAACTCATCCCTATTAGATGAGTTACTTAACTAGCAAGCAACCAAGCATACTTACATTTTGATTTCAAGATATTATAGGTTACTACTTAAACAATTTCATTAACTACATCTTATATCATTAACAATTTAAATGACCTAAGTGTGTAAAGATTATTCCATTTCATTTCAATGATCCTTAGATTGATTCATATACTAATTTCACACCTAAATTTACTAAGCATGATCATGTTAACATACAATTGCATGAAACTAGTCTCCCAACATATAGACCATTCAGCCCTTACCATAAAAATACACAATACCCTTACAACAAGGCATGTAACTAGTTTCCATTCAAGCCATACACTAATCTTATCCATTCCACAATCATCATACTAACACAAAACAACACCTTCATCAAGGTATATTCATACAAGACCATAACATTCTACAAGGCATTCGATTGGTGAGTCAAGTAGCATGGTTCATCTCATTCTATTTTCAATTCAATCAAGACATGAAGCATTTCATGCTATTCATTCAATCATATACATGTACACTAAGCAAGGCATTCGAATGCTCCAAGGTAAACTAGATCAAACACTTAGTCATTCCAATACAAATTCATTTATGCGCAGCAAATCCTTTCCATTACATGAAATTTAAGTTCAATACATTTTTCATATTGTCATCCAAGATCATGACATTGTAGACCCATACAAGAACAATATATACAAGCTTCAAGAATTCCAAAATGCATGATCAAGATGAACTATATACATTCTAGTGCCACCATTCTAGGAGATACACAAAACAAGTATGAAACCATACTTTAACTTTACTTGTGTGACTTGCTTCTAGCTCAAGAAATTAGGCTTCAAGATCAAGCAACACTCGAATCCTTTATCCTGTAGTTGGGAAGAATGAAAACGAGAGTGATAAGTACAAGAATGTATTTAGTGAGGTAGTAACTAATTCTAACTATTTGTTTTATCAAGTTTTATGTCATTTAATCAAGTGTAATCCTAGCTAAGGATTTCAAGCATTGGAAGCTCCTAACTAAGGATTACAAGCATTCAGCTAGTATAAGATACAATTAACAATGAATCAAATTTCATGCTTTCATATCAAGAATCAAGCAAATCATGCTTACATGACAAGTAACATACAATTCATGGCTTTCATGTCAAATAACATACAAATCATGGCTTTCATGTCAAGTAACATTCATTATATAACTTTCAAGACAAGTATCATGTAATATAGGATTGTTGTTTCATTTGTTATCATTTAAACAACCTCCTTGGTACTTAGTTTGTATAGGTAATCGAGTCTCCAACCATCTGTCGCCACAAGATGCACCGTAGTGCTGGTCAACCCTCCTACTGTTGCCAAAGACCACATACGTACCCTTCGTCTGTCGCCAAATAGGGGCCTTAGCCTTGGACCATAGTCCACCCCGACACAATGAGCTCTAGACTCTAAGGCATACCCTTCTACCTAATCCAACTAGCTACCAAGGTTGTTCGATTATTGCCATTTATACAAGTATTTCAAGTTCAAGATCATGTCAAGAAAGTTTATTTCATACTAGGCCCTTAGGCCAATTGAGCCATAGCTCACATATCATGTAATTCTCATGTTTCATTTCATAAAGTAGGATAACATTACAAGCAAGTTCTTTAAGCATTTGATCACATGCCACATGACATATACAAGCATCCATGTTACCACTTAATCATGCTTAAACATTCAAATTAACATGTATTCAAAGATGTGATCAAGTTTCATGCATTACTTTAATCATTCTTCCCTTATTAGGTCAAGTCCATATTAGGTCCATTTACACATTACGAGAATATAGACATGCAAGCACTGGTTAGGACCTAGTCCTAACCCTAAAGATAACTACACTCACAATACTCCAAGCTTAGCTAGTTTTGGATCCACACTCCTTTATTCTTGGCTTTAGGATGTTTCACTCTTTCCTCATCGACCAAGTTCACTCTAGGTTCTATCACATTACACAAGTATATACATGTCAAAACAAGTTCACATAATCATTCAATCAAGGCAATGTTACAAGTACATAACATATACAAATCTGGCAACATGTTCATATATTTTCTTTACTACACATAGCTACACTTGACTATACTCCAATTCACGTAAAACATGGCAGTAACCAATGCCCCAAAACTGTTTACAATACAGTTTCCAAAACTGCCACAAAATAGTGTACAATTACCTAAACTGATGTTACTAGGCAACATGTAGTCTATTCACTTAAACATGCATAACTTTCATTTCGTACGTCGGAATTTCAATTGGTTTACACCGTTGGAAAGCTAACGTAATTGTATTTCTAACCGTATAGATCTTGCATTTTAGTTCTTTGCCAATTAATACAGTTTTTAACTTAAAGACAGAGTAACTTACAACACTGGACAATTTGCACTGTCCTTAGTGTTTCTTCTCTACAATTCATTCTACAATCCAGAATTCAGTTCTATTTTCTCCTAATGAATTTAGACATGTCAAGGTACTATCCATAAAATTTTCGGCCTTAAATTATTTTTATACAATTTATGGTGATTTTTCAAAGTTTACTGCCCAAAATAGAGCATTATGGGTAGATTACACTAGGTTGAGTTTCTAGTTTCATAACTCATTTTAACAAGGTTCTAACATGGAAATTCAACTTATTTTCATGTTCTTACATGTCTATGTCAGTCTAATTCACCTAGCAATGTGTTTAAAACAGGGCATTATCATGTTAAATTCAATTTGATCTATTTGATCAACATTATACATCCAATTCATCATTTAGGCAGTCCATTACCTAGTTTTAACTAATCCAGTTAGGTGCATTCATTTTCCAGCAACTTATCTATTCTATTCAATCTCAATTCATCTACCAACATGATCAAAACAAGGTTTTACATTCGATTAGCACGCTTAAACATTTTTCACTAGTAAAACAGTCCCAATTCAATACTATTTTTAACCATATACATTCTCTTTATCAAATTGGCTACTAGCATTCACAATTTCAAGTTCAATTAGAATCTAACATGATCCTAACATACATAACAATAATCCAAATCACTCTAGGCTACAAGAACATCATCATTTCAAGATTCAAACATCCTATAACATGTAAGAGTCAAGCATTATACTTTCTCCAAGCTAAATTTGATCAAGGCTAAATCAATAAGCTTGAATTGAAGGTGATGTATGAAGCTTTTCTCTCCCCTTTCTCTCTCAACAATTTCGGCTATGGTGATAATTTTGGGAGGAAGATGACAATATTTTTGTTCATTATTCCCCTTTAGCCGTAAGTCATCCTCTCAATTGGCACATATTCTCATCAATTGAGAACATGTGTCAAAGGCCTTTATTTTTCATTCAATTTGCATGCAAACTTTATAGTTTTGAATGTTCACAACTTCATCCTTTCATTTAAGCCTTCTAGTTTTAATTTCAATTCAATTCGGTTCTAATTTCACTTATTTGATCTTAAGGATGGCTAATGTTCTTTCTTCTTTAATTTGATTAACACATACATTCAATTAGCCAATAGCTTAGATTGTGGTAACTTTCCTAGGCCAATTTTAGGGTGTTACACTAGGATCATGTTTATAATGTAGCATTTCACCCGTATCATATGAACTATCCAGTGACGGAACCCATTAGGATTAGTGAAGTATGGTTCTTACAAAATTATCAAAAATTTTAAAAATATATATGGTAAAATTGTTTTTTTATGCTTAAAGAAAATATGATTCATTATTTAACTTCTAAACTTAAAATTTTTTAAAAGTTTTTTTCGATAAATAATATTGAATTCCATTCCATCAACTATCCTTAATCAAGCAAAACAGGAGATGAATGGGAAAAGGGGCACGTATTTTACTATCTCAACACAGTATGCCAAACAAATTATGTCATAAATCTTATGAAGGAGAAATTATTAGATAGATTTGATTCACTACGTCATCTTCTATAGTCTAAGCCAATAAGATCCATCTATATCAAAGTAACTTTTAAATAACTACACACTCTATCTATACATGTAGAAAAAAGTGTAAAATCTATATTTGATTTTGATATAAAAAATAGTTTAAGGACTAATTTGTAAAATTGAATAATTTTTTTAAGTATTCAAAAAGCCTCACAAAATGACAAGGAATTGAACTTAAAATGTTTCTAAGTCAAAAAATTAAACCCCAAAAATATTGTCTAAGTGTTTTGATACTCAAATACCCAAAATCGCTCAGACATATCGATACGCCCTTAGGTGTTTCGATACGACTTTTAACTACTAGAATTTTAATTGCAAAATCGTATCGATTCGGTTAATCCCGTTTCGATACGGCCTTCAACCTGGGAATTTTGTTTAAGCAATAAGTATCGGTACAGCTTCACCTGTACCGATACGGGGTGTTAAGATCTTCAAAATCTTTGTATTTAAAATATGACCGTTTCCTTGTCAGTTATTGGAATCACCAAACTTCAATTTTTTGTTACACCGTATCGATTCGCCCCCTAGGCATACCGATAAAAATTTTCTTAGACTTTTACCTTAGATTCTAGTAAGCAAAAACCGTACTGATATGACTATATTGTTTCGATACGGGCAGGCTTTTACACTATGCTCATTTTGATATGCCCCTCAAGCGTATCGATACCCCTTTGTACAACGACTATTTCTTCTTATGACAGGTACCGATACAACACCTTGTGTACCGATATGGTAGGTTACCAAACAACATTTATTGCGGGAAGAAAGTAGCCCAATGGCTCTGTTGATGATCCCAACTACCCAAACGATTAGAAATCAATGAGGGATATAAAATCAAGTCTCCAAAGCTTCAACAACAACAACAAGTCAACAAGTCTAAAGCATTCAAGCACGCCAACATCATAAGAGCAATAATTTGCAATTTCCTCAAGAAAGAAATTATATGTCGCTATAGTCTGCCTAAAAAAATCATCACCGACAATGCTTCCAACTTGAATAACAAAATGATGACTGAGGTGTGTGAACAGTTTAAAATTGTACATCATAATTCTACTGTTTATCGCCCCAAGATGAACGGAGCAGTAGAAGCGACGAACAAGAATATAAAGAAGATCATAGAAAATACCACAGAAAATTACAAGGATTGGCATGAAAAGCTACCTTTTGCCATATTTGCTTATCGAACCTCTGTGAAGACCTCCACGGGGCAACGCCATACTCTTTAGTATATGGCACGGAAGTGGTATTACCCATCGAGGTAGAGATTATTTCACTTCAAATCTTGAATGAGGTAAAATTGGATGAGGCCGAATAGATGCAAGCCATGATTTATCAGTTGAACCTCATTGAAGAAAAAAGGTTGAAGGCTATCTATCATAGTCAAATGTATCAGAAAAGGATGATGCGAGCCTATAACAAAAAAGTTCGCCCTAGAGAGTTTCAAGAGGGGGATATGGTGCTTAAAAAGATCTTACTTAACCAAAAAGACATCCGAGGGAAGTGGATGCCTAATTGGGAAGGGTCTTATGTTGAAAAAAGGCTTTCTCAGGAGGAGCATTAATCCTAGAAGATATGGATGGGAAAGAGTTGAGCAATCCTATAAACTCAGACTCTGTAAAAAGATATTAGGCCTATGGAAGAAAGAAAAAAGAAAAAAAAGAAGAAGAAGAAGAAGAAAGAAAAGGAAGAAAAAAAGAAAAAAATAAAGAATAAAAGAAGAATAAAAAAAAGAGGGTCTAGGGCGAAAACCCGAAGATTGGCGCCTTAAGACCAAAGGATATATGAATCGAAAATCTAGATAGGATGATTCAGATATATTGGAATTTTGGCATTCGATCGACAGGCTATGTTGAAGGACTATGCTTCGATCCTTAGGTCATCAAGAATTGAAACAAAAAATGGCGAGTGAAGGGTCTACTGCAGTTAATGGGTCTTCATTGTTCATACAGTCGATAGTATCTATATTTTTTCTCATGTTTTCCATGACTTTCAAATTATGTTAATATTTCTCTAAATATTAATAAAATATTATGCTCACTTCCGTTGTCCGTCTCATAATCATCTCGCAGATGAATTGGCATAGATTATGGAAAAGCAAAGGATTTCTTGGCATTACTATGATTTAACCTATTAAGTGTAGGCTATTCCAAGATAGAAGGCAAATCTGCCAAGGTTAAGACAAAAGGACATCTAGGGCAAAATTGACGAGATTCACCAAAGAAATACAATGAGTACCTTACATGTTGAAATCAAAGGAGCTAAAGGCGAAAATCCGGAAGGGTGCCCAAAAGAAAGAAAAAAATAAAGAAAAAGAAAAAGAAAAAAAGAAAGAAAAACTCTGAAGTGAAAACCCGTAAAGGGTTCTTTAGGGAAAGACAAGTCTAAAGTAAAAACCTAAAAATGCGCTTTAGAGCAGGAGGTTTAAGAGTTCAAGAGAGAATGGGAATAAAGGGTGAACCCGAGTGAGAGATGGAGCACCTCCGAGAAGAGGAAAGCAAGAGAATATCAAAATCAAGGGACCAAGAAGAGAAAGTGTTCGAGTGAATTATTGTCATTCATGCATCATACATAGTTAGACATCACTAGGTTAGGAGCATGCTAAATCATATCATCATAGAATTTCATCTCTTTTCATATGTATTTGAAAGATAAATGGGGTACCTCCTAAGAAGAGAAACAAATGTCAAAGTGGAAACTTGAAAGGAATTTTCAAGTAAAGTATTTCAAACACACTACTTTCCGGTGAAAGAGATAAGATGATAGAACCTTTCATAAAGGGGAAGAAGAAAATTAGCCTATTCGTTCAGGCTCACGAAGAGCGAAAACCTTCATGGAACCCTCATTTGAAGAATTGTTATATGTTCAATACTACTTCAGAGGAACGCATCTTCACGATTTTGTTTCTGCCGCTTCAGGAAACAAATTCATCTATCATTCAAGGACATTTGATTTGTTCACTGCCACTTCGGAGAAACATGTTGTCTTCGCCTGGTTTGCTTTCTGCCGCTTAGGGAAAGTAAAGTTGTTTTGATTCATTCAACGACATTTCAGAAGAAAGAGTTGTTTGAAGTTTAGTTGTCTTGTTTGCTACCGTTTCGGAAGGACATCCCAGCACCACTTGTTTGCTTTCTGCCAATTCGAGAAAGCAAGTTATTTGATTTGTTCGCTACCACTCCAAAGGAATGAATCTTTTAATAACTGGTCTGTTTGTTGCCGTTTAGGAATGACATGCAAGTGCTACCTAGTATTTTCGCCCATTCAGGAAAACAAGTTATTTGGATTTGCTCGCAGTCATTCCAGAAGAGCAAATCGTCCTACAAGGAAGTAGGACAAAATTAGTGCTTATAGTCTTTGCTTTATTCTTGTTCCACAAGTATAAGCAAAGAAGGGCAGCTGTAATCACTAATTTTGTCCAGGTCGACCCGTTTTTTTTTGTAATGGGCTTATATATACACTATTATGTGACGATGCTAAGTGGTTGTACTATGTGTATATGGGTATTATGCATATGTGTGTTATTATATGTTAGATGTGTGTTATTAGTATGTGTATTTATTGTGTATTTAGGTATAAATGCATGTTTATATGAACGTGGAATAAGAGTACATGTAAAGCATATGAGTATGTTATATATTGCATATAATGTATGATTGTATGTATATTGTATGTATGTGTTATTAACATGTATGTGTGTGTTTACTATTGTTTTAATATCATCAATTTTTAAATGTGAATGTAAGAAGGTATTGCATGTGTATGTAGCAACTAGTATGTATTAATGTTTATGTATGTGTAACATGTATACATGTATGTATATTATAAGTAGTATTATTATTGTTATCTAAAATTAAAAAACAAAAAAAAGATTATGGTTAAAATAATTGAAACCCATTTATATTTAAGGTCCAAGTCCATTACAATAAAAAGCCCAAAACAAAAAAATATTATTACATGGCCCGATAGGCTCTAAACCAAAAAACCCTAATCTGATCCATTATCTCTTTGTTGGTGCGCAGCCAAAGGTGAGTCATTGGATCAAATCCGATCTAACGGTCTAGATGCAACCGAGAGTGGCTGCTCATCTTCCCCACGCACGCGTGTGATGCACGCCCAACCGTTCAGCTTCTTCACGTGCCCACGCGTCTGCACCGTTTCATCTCCCCTAGTCGCATGGCCACATCGCCGAAAATACCGCTACCACCGTACGTCGACCACCAACTCTTCCAACAACCGATCAGTCAGAAAACATAAAAAATAGAGAGCGTCAATGCTACAATCATCCACAATGATTTCTTTTAAGTTTTGCTTAAGAATCTAAACAATAGAATAGATAGAGGTAATAAGTAATCTAAGGAATATAAAGTAATGTAACCACAATCACTTGTAACCCCAAGTTTCAAACGGGGAGACATTCGGAATCAATACAAACAACAAAAGAAAGGCCTTTCAAGGTATCCATTCTTCTCTTTTTTTAGTTCAAAACACAACATGCATAAATAAAAAAACAAAAAGTTTAGAGTTTACCCTCGCTAATTCACCTCTCTTTCGTGTTGTTTTGGTTTTCGTCGGGCCGTTGCTCCGCCGTTAATAAGCCCCGGCCTCCTCGAGGCCAAACGTGATGAAGCGGCATGAGTATATGGCGGCGGAAACCCTATTTCTAGCCTCGGTTTTGGGTTTTTAATAGGAAAAGGGGACGATTTTTAAAAAACTAAGTTTGAGCCGAGACTTGGCGTGAAAAACATGGTGTTTTGGTAGATTTTAGGGTTCGTCGACTGCCGGCGAGCGACGGCCAACACAGCGGCTACCAGTCGGAATCTGGGTAATACCCAAAATTCCAGAGGGTTTAGGGGCGTTATAAAAAATGGCTAAAAGAGGGCTAATTTTTGGCTAAAAGGGGTTTATAGAGTTATAACAATTTAAAAGAGGGATAATTGCCACATAAATCTCTTCGCCCTAAAATAATCACGCCTGTGGTCCTTTTGCATGGTCCAATTACAATTTTAGTCCCTTCGCCCCATTTTAATTATAGGTCAAGCCATTCCGCCTTTGTAAATTACACCCAGGGTCCCTAAAACTTTTTTATTGTTTTTAATTTTGTCCCTCTTTAATCAGATTAAAGGTTTTTTATTTTGGCTCCCGGTTTTCAATTTATTCAATTTAGTCCTCATTTATCATGCATTTGTTTATTTATTTCTTGTTTAATTTCAATCTCTATATGTTTTATTTGTTCGTATTTAGATGCTCGATTAGATGTATAAATATTTAGTGGTTTGAGGTATATACGTTACATATTAGTTCGTAATACATGTTGTATATAATATATGGTTTCAATGTAATTGTATACATTATAATATATTAACATATATGTAGTATAGTTTATATAACGTATGATATATATATGATAGGGTTTTAATATATATATATATATATACACATAAAATAAGGTCCTTTATAATACATATATATAATAAGGTTTCTTATAATATACATAATATATGGTTTTAAATGTATATATAATATGTATATTATATAATATACGGTTTTAATGTATATATTATATGTTATATATATATGTAATATATAGCTTAGATATAGATATAGATATAGTTATATTTAAAAAAATATGTATGGTATTTTCTTACAATGTACATAATATATGTTTTATATATAATACATATTTTATGTATTTTTTACATATAACATATACTTTTTTTCTTCTCTTTGAAAAAATATATAACATAGTTTTTTTTTAAAATAATATATATAATATATAATCTTGTCATAACGATATATATAATATAAGGATATTTTGTAACATATAAATATACCAAAGTTTTTATAATACAAGGTTTCTTAATATATGCATATATACATATATATATATACATATATATATACATATAATACAAGGTTTCAAATGTATAGAATATAAGACTTATAATATGTATAATACATAATTTTTAATACATATATAATAGTTTTGAATCTATAATGTATATTTTTATAGTGGGCAATATATGATTATAATATTTGTTATATTTATGTATGTTTTTTTAGAATAGGCTTAGCTTAAGGGAGCTTTGGGCTTGTTAGGTTAGTTTTAGGATAGAATTAGGTAAATTAATTTAATTAGTTTAGGATCGTGTGCTCGTCTCATAGGGGCACAATCCTTAAATTAATTACATTTATTTAGGATTAGTTCTTTTAGATCCCTAGTTTGACTAAGGTTCGAATTAATTTAGTGAATTTAAATTTACCCTTGGCTCATTGGAGTAAATGTTAAATTTATTAAGTTGATTGAACATTTCTTAATTACTTATGGGTAAAATTAACTTCAAGCTTAGATCAACAGTAAATTTTAAATTAATTATCATAATTTGTTAGAGTTTATAGTCTTTTAGGGCTAATTAAATTAGAATTAAATATTAAAATCATTTAGTTAATAAGTAGATCACTAATTGGGCTCTCCATAACTTGAGCTTATTTAGGTTAGGATTTCGGGTGGGCTTTGCGTGTAATTTTAAACCTTTTCTATGACATCTATCTTTAATAGTCATTCATATAACCTTTAATTTTAATTTCATTCTTAATTAATCTAAATTATAAAAAGAAGGTATTTATTAATTCCAATATTTGTGTCGTAACAGTCTGAGCTTAAAGGATGTTGACTAAATATTCGGATTAATCCTTACCATCCCGAGGTAAATGGATTAAGAATTGACAAAATCATCACATCATACTTAAATGCTTCCATCATGCATAAAGGTAACGTACGGAAGTCGAACCATAAATTAACATGGCAGTCGGGCTTATTCGATGTCGGTTTAATTTATGGTCTGATATATCATCAGCCTTATTAATTAAATGTCCAATTAATTTGAACCCACCAATTCGATAAAGCCCGTGCAGATAAGTTTAATTTTCACTTAAGAAATCCGAATTGAATTCAATGTAAATTTCAATGATTTTCATCCTTTTAAAAGCAACAAATATTTTGGTACCGATTTCCGAGCGTGATGGGGATGCTAATCCTTCCCCACGCGTAACCAACTCCCGGACCCTTTCACAAGGAATCTCTGGTTTCTTATGGTGTCTGGCCTACCTTACCCAAGTGGTCGGTGGCGACTCTAAATTTTCATTGTTTTTAAAAAAATTAAGGTTTTCCCAAAGAAGTCCTTTTTCTTTTAAAAAATTTTCATTAATGATTTAAGAGGATAATTCGTAGCGACGAATTTATGTACGATCCACACGATTGTCCTTTAAAAAAGGTTGCTATATGTGCTTTTTGAGCTTTCCATTTTTTTTTTAAAAAAAAAAAGAGAACCACCGTCGTCAGACGGCAGCCGGCGCCAGGGGAAGGCGGCCGGCGTGGTGGTTCCATTCCTAGTGTTCTTCATTCTTGAAGAACACCAAGAACATTTGAGAGATTTTGATAAAGGGTGATTTTGATCTATTTTGGTTGAAAAATGAAATAAAATGGTGTTTATGAAATAGGTTTTATACCCAAAACAAAATGGGTTGATTCCCCTCATTAAATTCCCCTTCCCATTTACTTTTATTCCGCGAGTAACCCAGTTTCTAAACATTTCAATTCAGTCACTGATTACATCTAGAAGCCTAATCACGGGTTTTAGTTTTTTATTTTCAATTTTTTACCCTTTTTAAATCTATTTTTTCCTCAATTATTTAATCATCTTTGTTTTTTTTTTAATCAAGTTTTAATTTGCACTCTCTTTTCTAAAAGAACTCCAACTTAAAAATTAAATGTTGACCAAATTCAGGAAGGATACACTCTTTTTATTTAAAATCAAGTTTTAGTTACCTTGTTCTTTTTTGTCTTTTAATTAAAAATTTTCTTTACATTTAAAAACAATAAAATACGCTTTATCACACTTAAACCCTAATAGATAAAATTTATTTTGATAATTCTTTAGGTTAATAATCACTAACTTAGATTTAATAAAAGGTTTCAAACGCATTTAATTGCTTTTGTGGTAGTTTGTTAAAAAGTGAAATATAATTAATGCGGTGTCTTACCAATCGGAGATGACGGGTTAGCGCCAGGAGTGTTGGCGGTGATTGGAGTTCATTCTCCAGATGGTAAGACCGTTAAAATAGATTTACCTTCATAAATGGACGAATAAATCAAATTTTTCGTGAACATGCAAATTCTGACATTAAAGCATTTTGTAATCGGCTAGGTACCCATTTTTGGGCGCTATGGGATACTAACCCTTCCCCAAGCGTAACCGACTCCCGAACTCGTTTTTGGTGTTTTTCGCAGACCAAAACTGTTATTTTAATAAAATAAAATGTTTTATTAAAATGACTCATTTTTAAGTGATCCAATCACACCTTTTAAAAGATTGATGGCGTCTCTGTTTTTGTTGTTTTTAAAACATCGAGCCACTCAAAAGAGGGTTGCGACAGGGTTTTCTATAATTAGAGCTAAAAGATATTGGTCGAGACAGGTTATGGGTCATATTTATAATGGGTTGGAATTAATGGGTTATTGGGTCATTTGGTTGTAATTTGGACTGAAATAATAATGGACTGATTTGGGTTTTAATTAGATCTGTATTTTAGTTTTGGATTTAGTTTAAGGTTTGGGTATAGACAAAAATGGGTGATTGCACCAAGAATATCGCAAATAAAATAATAGTTGTAAAATAGGAGACAATAACAAAGCTCCCCGATTAAGGTCAAAAAAACTCGAAAATAGTCTTTTTAGCCCCTAGAAGAGAGCTACCTTCATATAAAGGGCATATCAATATAGGCAACATTCACAGTCACGTGTTACAACCGCCTGACACACCACTACTACCAATTACACCGACAGCACCATTGCGATCACCAACGGGGAAGGATGTGTTCGGATTAGAGCTAGGAGGAACCACAACATCCTTGTATTGTGCAGCAAAGTTTTCCCACAACGGCCCAAACGGATTCCTCACATCGAAGTCAGCAGCCACCTCGCAAAGGGCATTAAAATCCGCAACACTAACATCTAGCGGGTCGTGCGCTAGTTGGAAGCTGAGGATGGCAGCATCACGAGCCTTGCTCATTCCTTTGATCATAAAGGCAGAGGTCGTGTCCGCAGCTGCTTTAACTTTATCAGCTACATCGACGTCTTATGTTGCCTTTAGCATAATAATTTGATTCTTATGAGATTCTTCTAACTCAATCAACCTCCTTGTAGACTTCACAAAGCTCTCATTCACTGCATTTTTTGACTGCTCTAGCTCCTCTTTCAAACAATGAATTTCAGCCTTCATGCTTTGCTCAGTAGCTTCCAACAACTTTTTCTAAATCCTGGAAGTGCGATCGAAGTCAGCTTTCATGTCGGCAATCTCCTTCGTATGCTATCTGTGTAATTTCTCCATACACAACTGAATATTCGCCTCATAATTCTCTCATAACTGTTCTAAGCATTCAGCATCACTTTCTGCCTTTAATCTAACCTGCTCATTTTCTTCTAGAAGGGCAGCATAACCTTCTACTTTCGCCCGAAGCTGCTTGTTTTCTTTAACAAGAGCCTTCGCGTTCATCTCCATGTTATACTAAATGTAGCCCAACTCTTGAATAAGACAACAACCACCTTCGATGGTCCTCTGAATACTTTTACACATCCTTGAAGTGCCAACGTTATTGGAGTACAACACGAATAGCCTTCTAGAGGCAGACTCGGGGTGAAACCAACCTTCCATTTCTGGAAACTACCTCTAAGGAAAAACACCTTGCACAGAGTCAAAGGCTTGCCACCCTCACCAGAAGAAACAATTGATGGCGACGAAACCAAATGAGTCATTGCAACTTCCGCCAAATCCACCACATCAATAGGCGCCAATGCAGAGGGAACGTTCTTTGCAGAACAATGCACAACAATAGAGTTCGTGATAGATAACTCTACTTAGGGATCAACAGACATAATTTATTAACACAATCAAACAACAGCAACACTAAATCAAATACACCAACAAGCTAATCAACAGACATGGGGATGAACGAAAAGTAGACAAAATACTATCTAGACTAGCAGAAACAGTGGCTCCGGTAACATTATTCGCAATAGGACGAAGGGAACTACGGTGCTCACTCATAGTGGGGAGCGCATCAAGGTCAAATCTCGCCACATCTATCACCCTCATCGTTCGACACGACCCTCTTTCCTGATTATTTGTCCTCGACAGCTAAGAGGCCCTTCTTAGAGTCGTAAGTTTTCATCCATCTCGCTACACTCTCTCGTGATACTTCCACAATATCCACTAAAACCCTTATAGGCCCGCTCTGCAAAATAGAAAGGTTTCCCACACAAGAAACAAAGGCAGTCACACCTACAAAGGACGTCGTCCTTGGTGTTAAGGCCAGTGCGCGAGGTGAGCTGATCTCTTTGGCATTCAAAGCCCCAGATGACATCAACTCTGCTAAGCCAGGACACCCCAAATGTTCGCTACTTGACACAGAAGCTGACATACCTAAAATCGCAGCTAAATCCCCCAATTCATCATCCACACCCTGTAAAGAAAAGCCAACTACCTCTGCAAAAGAAACACACATTACCACTACCATCTTACAACACACAGTGAAAGTTTACTTCTCACAAAAAAATCGAAGCAATACCTCTATCCATGCTCCTCTTCACTCTACGTTCCAAACGGATGCATCTCTCTTCATCCCCAGAATTAGCTAGGGTAGGAGAGCTCGAAACTACCTGCTTCTTTCCCCCGCTACCACGACCAGAGCCAGAGGGGCTAGCTCTAGCGTAACCCCGCAATGCCGTAGGAGAGACTTCTCCGTTAACCCCATCTGAAAGATCATCCTCATCACAATACTTCCAAAGTCGACTGTGAACCCCGACATGCTCAGAAAAAAAATTCCTCAGCTCATTTTCAACACCCAAAAGCACCCTCGCCACTCGCTCGCCAACCCCTTCACTAAACGGCTAAGCTTCTGTATGAATGGGCACACCCGCCAAAGATCCCTCGGGACAAATATACAAATCCACTTTATCCCAACCATTGGGACTCTTTCCTTCTAAACAATGCACCCAGATATTCCTAAGAGTGCATATGTCTTTGTAGTGCAAAGGAGGATCGTTCTCCAACCTCTTGAGAAGTCTCAACTCATCATGAGATATTTCCTGCACATCAGGAGGCGCAACCCTATCATGTGATGATCAACGTCAAACAACGGGAACGAAAAACTACCAAAAACACACTCTACTTTAATGTACTTCGCCCTATCTAGGTAGAGATTCGCAACATAATTTCTCATCACAAGTGCCCTTCCTGTACGATGACCAATGCTTACGAAACCACTCGCATTCTTATTATGACCAACCATTACGTTATAGCAATAAAGGAAAACGTTAATAGAGGCCTCATCACCACGGATTTTTCAATTTAAAAAATAGGTCATCAGAATCCACCAAATAGCGCCACTTAGTTGACCCGGCCCCACATCATACCAGTTCAACCAATCAACAAAAAAAGAAATGCAACGGTAGATGAAACTCAACCTCGAAAACATAAAGAGAAACCAAACACCATGATTTTCCTTCGTCAGAACAAGCACTTAGGCGATATGACCCCTATGGCACACTAAACCTATAACTAAAATTGTTCACAGCAATAAGCCCTCGACACTTTAATGTTTTTGACATCTCATTCTCATATCTACTACAAAGAACTTCATCACTCTCCACTACAGTTGAATTAGCCATCAAAGTAAAAAAAACAAAATATATTTTTTCTTCTTCTCCAAAAGTAAGCAAAGTGCGGCCAACGAGATAATCAAAATAAAAAAAATTTAAAACAATAAAAACAATGATAAAGCCTATTTATAGCCAAGAGTCGTGCCACTTTTAACACGCCTCGCTAGTAAAGAGGTTTATTGTGTGATGTTTCAAATATAGCGATTCATCCTCTAAGAAAAATCGATCGATTTGTCACGAGCTTTTATCATGTGGCCCTATATAAATTAAACCCTTTGAAAGCATTTGCACGGCGATATACCCTCAGAATCCTACAGGTTCGCCAATGTCACTTTATAACCTTCCCTCGCCTGGGAGAAATTGTTAGTACAGCTGAATACTCACCGCCACATGTCAAGACCTGACGACTCCTGGCGTATGAACAAGACTGCAGACAACTTAGCACAAAGGATATCCGATAACACACACATCAACGGTGCAAACCACTACACGCAGTATCATCTTCAAACTGGGTGATACCCTTCAGAATCCGTAGCAAACAGACAAGACTGCCCGCAATATCGCACCTCATCCAGCAGTCATACGCTTACAGTGTGCCCGCTGCGAATAACGAGGGGAACCTAAAACGTCAAGTCATAGCCAATCTAATCACTACGCCACGACATCCCTATCGCGACACTTGTCCGAGTAGTATAAAACTGGACAAGCAACAAAAGAGAGCCAAGATCATCCACACTAACACCAGAACCATCCAAGAAACGAGAACAACACATTGACTCCAACCTAGAACAACCACCTCGACCTCCATCGGACCACCGCCCTCAACCCTTGTTCATTTTGACAATCAACAAAGTTTAATTCTCTTCGAATTGATAAAACCTAAACTTGAATTAATGTCGTAAACCGACCCAATAATTCAAATTGAATCAAATAATTCAAAATTAAAATTATCAATTTTCCTAGTCAAATCATATTTTTCTCACTCTTATCCACGTACAATATAAAAAGAAAAAAATTATACACAAGTTGTGTAAAACACGAGCTTATTAAATTTAGGGTTTAGAAGCAAATTCCCCCTCCCCTTCCCTGAGGTAGATGTTGTTCAAAAAAAGTTTTAGAGTCTTATGTTTTGAAATTTAGATTTAAGATTTTAAAGAAATGTTTGTATAAGATTTTGTAGGCTTAATGCATTCCCCCCCCCCTAAACTTTATCTATTTTCTCAACTTGCCCCCTAAAGTATTTTTTGACCACTTTTGCCCCCCCAAACTTTACGTCGTTACCCATTTTACCCTAAAAGGCTAACACCGTTAAAAAAATCTATCTTGACCAATCAAAATGCGCCATCTCATTTTTTATTTATTTTTAAACTTTAAATTAAAATGAATATATTTAAAATATTTATTAGTTTAAGTATATTTCCCAAAATACTTACAACACCCCATCATCATCTTCATCATCTTCATCACCTTCATTTGCAGGGAAACGTTCAAGGCCTTCCACCTACATTAATTCTCTCCTTTTGGTAAGCTTTGTACCATCCCAGAACTGTAAAAGAAATGAAAATTGGGGAAGAAGATGATGGAGGAATGAAGATAGGTGTTTGAGTATTTTTAGAAATGTAATTAAATTAATAAACATTTTAATATGCTTATTTTATTCTAAAATTTAAAAATAAATAAGAAAAATGATGTGGCGCGTTTTGATTGGTCAAGACAGATTTTTTTAACGGTATTAACTTTTTTAAGATAAAATATATAATGTTAAAAAGGTTAGAGGACAAAAATGGTCAAAAAATATTTTAAAAGACAAACTAATAAAACAAATAAAATTTAGAAAAAATGCATTAAGCCTATTTTATATACAACTTATATATTAAAATAAAATTAATAAAAATAAAAAATGATATTTGTCCAATTGGGATATGTGTTAATGACGTGTAATAAAGGGAACCAAAGTAGGGTCAGTGAGCGCTGTTTCCGCACGAAGTATAGCTTAAGCCCTACGACATTGGAAAACTTTCACCGTATACAAGAATGAATAAATGATCCAATGAGATGACATTTTGCGACTTGCATAATGTTAATTATTTCCCTTTGAATTCTTCAATCGACGAAATTGTTTTTCCAAAACAAAAGTTATGGCCCGTGAACTACTTGGTAAAATTGAATTTGTTTAAAGATTGATTTATTTGTTTAAATTGGAAGATCTTCCAAATTTTAAAAGGTTTAAATAAAATTATTATATATGAACATGGGTTTGAGTGATAAATTAAATTATCAAATTTAAAAATAATATATTTTAAATATTAAAAATAATATGTCATGATTTAAATAGATTTAGGTTAATTATTTATAAATCTGGGTAGGAATGAAAATTGGGCGGGAAATATCTGAAAATCATGGAGATCCGAACCGACGGGATGTAGAATAACCGAAATTTTTATTCATGGGGACGGGGACGGGAGAAGTTTTATCACCGAAGCTCAAATGAGAATGGGGACGGGGATTGCTATATTCGAAACGTGGGAATAGCTGAATCGCAACCGTATAAATAATCGTGAGATCCCAAAAAAATATCCGCAAGAATCTCTAACAAGAATTTTTTAAAAATATACTTATTTATCTCTATACCCCTAATATATATCTTAATAAAAAAATTTAACTATATTATTATCGCTTTAACTTTCTCTTAAACCTAGCCACACTCAAGTTTCTCAACATGTTTCTATCTTAGTTTTTAGATATAAGCTAAAATCATCGTGTAAATCTTCCCCAACACAACATTCTTTCAATCTTCATCATCTAGTAACTGCTTCCAATCGAATTGTTCAAACTTTTTATATTTTAAACTGAATTGACTAGTTATTTTGGTTAGTAAAATAGTAATTTTGTTTAAGTTTTGTAGGAAGAGATTCTCCGAAAACCGTAGAAATCTGCACGGGGAGAATATTGGGACGAAAAAATTCTCGAAACATATAATAAAAATTCTCTAAAACCATGACCGGGGATGTTAAAGACGGAGTAGGGAGTGTTAAACCATCTTCGCCCCACCCGATTTCTGCCCCTAAATCTGGGTATGCTAATATCGTATATAAAGGTGGTTTAATCGCTAATAGATCTAGCTCAACAAAAAACCTTGAGGCGAAAATATTATTTTTCTTCGTACTGGAAAGTTGTAGTTTGGGTAAAAGGGAAATGAATTAAAAATGCTGATAATTCAATTGATCGATTGATTGTTATTATTAGTTAGTGTTTGATATTTTTTTATTAAATAAAGAGTTGAGCATATTTGACCATTAAGCTAATTAATGAATTTTAATGTTTATATTTTTCGAATAAATAAAGAGATAATTACATTTTCAAGGTAAATGTTGATATTCGAATTCTTAAAAAAAAGAGACAACATAAACACCATTAGCCACTCAGCCAATTAATAAATCACTCGATGCTTATATTTTTTTAATAAACAATTAGAGCTTATAATTTAATCAGGATTAACCCGTCAATATTTAATTTTGGTCCATGAATACTAAAAGGGAAAATATTATATGCATTGACGGTGAAAATTTTGTTTTTCATGAACGCCTAGTTTTTGGGATTTATAAGTTAAGGATTAGGGTTTTAGTGTTTTTAGTTAGGTATTAAGGTTTGAGAATATGTTATATAGTTTAAAGCTTAGAGTTTAGGCTTTAGAATTTAAAAGTTAGAAGTTAAAATTTAAGAGCCCTAAAAAAATACATGTCAATTTCAAAAAGCCCGATTGTAAATGAATCTACAACATGTGCATCAAATAACTACCCATACTAAAATGGTATGTTTTTAAAATGTTTTTTTTAAAACAATTTCTACTTTAGAGGGAGGGGAAGCGGAATTTCGCTCTTTAATGGATCTTAATCTACAATCTAAGAGACGGAGAGTGTGTCAACTGAAAGTTTTAACCACTTATTCTAGGATTAGTTAATATCATCTTAATAAATTCAAATTTAATAATAGGAGATGTCAGATTTTATCAAAAGTCAAAGAGTTACACAACTATCTAGCAGAAAACAAAAATATCATCTTAATAAATTCAAATTTAATAATATTAAGTATTTCATTCAACTTGATCCGGTTAAAAAATAAATTTGAATTAAATTTGAGAAATAAGATTCATCATTTCAACTAACTCGATATTTCTCATCTAATTCGATTAGATACTCATAGTTAATACTAAAACATGATATGGGTCATCTTTAATTATTTGATTATTTTGGTTGAATTTTGAATTATATTTCCTCTCAAGATGTACAATATTTTTTTATTCGAGTCAAGATATTTACCTTCGATAGTAATAACTAAACTTTTCGTTATGGGTATTCTTACTAAGAGATAAATGGCTGACTATGAAAATATGTTTAATGTATATTTATAATTTACGCGTTAACAATATATAATACGATAAAATCGCTTGTATTTATATTATATTTTTATTTTTTAAAAACTTAAGTGTATTTCTAAGAAAAACTTTTGATTACATGTGAAATCACTTAAATTATTCATTGTCAAGTGCATTCAAAATAAGAAGCAAAATTAAATTGACACAAGAGGCTAAGAAAGAAAAATGATAATCCTAGTTAATTGCCGGTAGTGGGCACTTTTTAATGGTTGAACTGTTTGTTTCTTCCAATAATTGTGAACTTTATGTTAGTCGTTGGAAAAAGGTAGCTGCCTTTGTCGTCCATGGAAGATTTCAAAGATACTCTTCCATTTTTGGTTGTTTCTCACTATTTGTCTTCTACTTTAATAAAAATAAATGTTCATGATTAAAAATAGGGTACTTGAAATTGAAAGATTCAAACTTGAATGTGGAAAGCATTAAGAACGATAATCATATGTAGCCTGCATATGCATGCTTATTATGTTCAGACAATTTGGAGGGAAAAAAAAGTAGGGTTCCATCAAACTCCATCTTTTCATCTGTCGACAAAGATGGAAACGTGTGATTCTTACCCACAAAAAAGGTTATGATAGGATTCGTTAGATTATGTCTTGTATATTTGCTTGATTGATAATTAAAAAATTATTTATAATTATTATTTTTCTTCTCTCCTACTATATCATGATAAAGAATGGGTTCTTTAATTGACATTATTTTTTAGAAGTGCGGTGAAAAAGTATTTTGCAGTTGAAAAGTATTTTTAGATTATTTGATTTAAAATGAGAGTGTTTAATATTGATGTAAAAAATATTTTTAAATATATAAAATATCTATTTTATATATTATTTTTGGTGATATAAACGAAGATAAATAAACAAATTTTTTAAAAGTGCTTTTGAAAAAGTTAAAAACAGCTTTTGAAACATTTTTCCAACAAAACTAAAAAAAGAATTTATTTGTAAAAGCTAATTGCTCTGCGTTGTTTTCGACCTGAAAAGTATTTTTGAAAAACATTGCAGAAGAAGACCTAATTCGATATGTTTTTCATGATTTTGGCACTATTTAGTTTTAGAATCTTTTAGTTGATTCATATTGATTTCTATTCATTCCCATGAAGAGACCAAGTCAATTTTATCCAATATACATTTTATGGTACTATAGATCCTGTAAATTCATCATCAGTTGTTTTTTTTTTTTGGGGGTACCAAAAGGTACACAATTGCTAAAAGTGGGGCTCAACATTGTTGAGGGTATTTGCTTGAGCATGCTTTAGTAAAGATCTCTTCCATCATCTTCCTTGTTAGCATTGCAAAGACAACGAAAACCAGATCCTAAACTGTGGTGTAAGGATGTTGAAATCTCAATGTTTGCAAAATCCAATGTGGTTTTAAAAGGATGAAGTTTAGTGCGTGTCTGACATGTTTTATCTTTGCAATTGATCTATTGTTTAGGGTTAATGAATGGGTACTGGAAATTGGTTGCCGGTAAACTTATATGGTTTATAATATGGGGTTTTGTTACTTTTTATGTTTACTTTTTCTGTAATTTAATTTGTTGTCCCGTGTGGATTATTTGAGTTTTTTTAACTTTCTAATTGAATAAAATTTATCTTTCTAGTGGAAAATTAGGGAATTTAATTTAATGAATGTGAGGACATTGCTATAAAATTCTATGACAGTGCTTTAGAGCTAATGAAATTCATGTATCTTTGGTTGTTATGTTTCTAGTATGTTCATCAATGTTGGTTTATTGGATTTAAGTTAGTTTAGAAAACCTATAACATATGTTTGGCTTACCACATCATATATGGTTCTAACTAATGAAAACTACTCACTCTATTTTTTTTTTCTCCCATCATTTTTTCAACAGGTGAATCTTCAACTATTTTTTTACATGTCTTTTAAAAAATATTTTTTTTTAATTTATTATATAATTAAGTTTATGACATGGAAAAAATAGTGAATTGAGTAGTTTTTATTAGTGGGACTGTCGTTGATGTGGTAAGTCATGCTCATTATATAATTTCTCGTTAGTTTTGTGACCTAAATTCAATTAGATTTTGATTTAAAGTCGTAAATCTAGTTTGAGTACGTAGATTTCTTCTACTTTACATCAGTTCAAAGTAGGAAACTTAATTTGAGTAGATTTTCTTGTTACACAAGTTTCTTTTGTAATCAAGTTATTTACCCTATAAATTATGTAATGTGTTTTAGGGCTTTAAGATAGCGGATTAGGAGCGTCACAAATAGATTTAGCTACACAAACGATCTCCTTTATTCTTTCACATTACAGTGATTTTCTCATCTTGTGCCCGTGGTTTTTTCAAAAAAGATTTTCACCGTAAAATCTTGGTCTCTTTTTTATTGCGTGATCATTATAGTTATTGTTATCATATAACAAATTGGTATCAAAGAGTTGCACAAACTATCTCTTTTATTCTTTCTACATTACAATGATTTTCTTATCTTGTGCCCGTGGTTTTTCCAAAAAAAGGTTTTCAACATAAAATCTTGGTCTCTTTTTTATTGCGTGGTCATTATAGTTATTGTTATCATATAACAAATTGGTATCAAAGAGTTTCAAGTTTGATTCGATCACGATAATGACATCTGTAAGGTATGAAATTACATTGTTGGATCGTAACATTAGGTTCTCGTTGTGGTAGGTCAAGATGCTAGCAGCTCTCGCTCAGATAAATTTGGAAGATGTCATATTAGGGTTTAATGATCATATGACATAATCTTGGACTCTCGAGGAGAAACAACATAAGAATCAAAAGGTTGTATCTCATGTGTTACAAGACGTATAGAAGGAAACATCGGCTGTTGCGTTATGATTAAAGTTAGAAGAACTATACATGAAGAAAACCATAACTAACAAGTTGCATATGAAGCAACGATTTTATTCTCATCATTTGGAGGAAGGTATGTCTTTAGAAGATCATTTAACCATTTTAAACATTTTTTCTCAAATTTGGAGAATATAGAGGTTAAGTATGATAAAGAAGGTTTAGTGTTAATTTTTCTTTGTTCGTTGGCTCTTTCTTATTCTACCTTTAGGGATACAATCTTGTAAAATTATGTTACTTTCACTCTTGATAAAGTATATAATTTCATGTACTCGTATAACAAAATGAAATATCTTAAATTAAAATCATATTAAATGTATTTAGGGATCAATTATTAAACTTGCCATCAAAAAGATACACGAAACCAGCTAGATACTAATTTTGGTGTTGTGGTGTGCTAACTCTTTTTCATGCATAATTGACTCTCAAACTCGATTTGATTTTTCTCTAATTTATTTTAAAATAATTTTTTAAAAGTTGATTACTAAAGTTTATATGGGAACAGTGTATAGTTGTTCAAAATCATTCTTATCAACTTATAATGGCAAAGGCATTCTTTTGATCATCCAACCATATTTTCTCTTAGAACACTCAACACGCAATTTAGAGGTGGCAAGCAGGTCGTTCTGCTCGAGTTCAGTTTTGACTACATTAGATTTCAGGTCAGATCTGATCTGGTTCAGTTTTAATCCAGGTCTATAGTGATTCGGGTCGAGTAGGTCACATCGGTTTGATTACTTTTTTGATCGATTGATATCGGGTCAGGTCAAGATCGGTTTAATAGGAGATCGATATGTTTCAGTCTAGTTTTCGGGCCAAATTAGTTTTGAACACCCATATAAGGCTTTATAAAGTTAGTATATTTGACTTTTTGGTGAGTTATGCGACTGTTCACATCAAATCTTTCTTTATTTCTTTTAATATCTTTTCTTTATTTCAGGTTACTTTCAATTTGGATGGAATCAATTCGAGTCCATTCGGTTCGCTTGAAAATCGTATTAGGTCCATATAGGTTCAACTAAAATACGGGTCGATTTCGGTTTGTTTCGAGTTTCGAATCAAGTTTGTATCGTCATGTTTATATCAATATCGAGTAAAATCGGTTCGAGTTTCGGTTCAGTTTGTCACCTCTAACACAATTAAACCAATATACAAAGCATCGTATTCATGAAGAGAGGCTAGAGTTAGAATAAAGAAGATAAGGGATTTTCAACCTCTTTTACAAAAATGGGGCAATTACTTCTTAAGCCCCTCTTTTTATTGCTTAATAATAAAGACACCATATAGCCCACCCAAGCCCAAAACACATCTATTATTGGTTCAAAATTGGCCCAAAGATTCTCATTATCTTAGTAAACCACTGATTCATTCAAGGTGTGAGTCATTAACTCAAAAATCTGAATTGCTACACCAATAATTGTTTGCATGGTCAATCATCTTAAAGCTCTAGTACAAGATGGATAATATAATAATTAAAGGAGCCTGAAATTTGATGCTCACTCACTAACAAACATCCAAAAGCAAATAATGAATCACATATAATAAATTAATAGTTAAATCCAAAAATCTCCACTAGATAGATCAAATTTCATGGATGGATAGGTGCCTTCTGACATTTTTTTACACACCACTATAAACAAACATTCCTAGAAACTCTTCCCCCACATATCTTTAAAACCCCAATTGATTTTTTTTAATCGTGAAATAAACAGTGCCTATTAGCTGACAAACAAAACCCAATAAACCTAAGCCTAATTGGCATAAAAGAATATGGAGAAAAAGGTCAATGGATTCATCTTTTCAATAGTATATATATTTTGCTTTTCTGTTTTCTCATGGGGGAGGGAAATAAAATATATACAGCTAAACCCATTAGCCAATACAATTTGATGAACCCTAAAGGCATCATTATCTTGATCAGATCATATGATTTTGGAGCTCATTATTCACACATAAATAATTATATGTGAAACATTGAATTTTTTGCTTTGATCATGGTGCTATAAGCTTAGCTAGTTGGATTTATTTATTATTTTCTCTCACTTTCAAAAATCAAAAATCAATCCAAATCAACTGGGTAATCAATAATTGAAACCTTCCACACATGTTTCTTGCAGCTGATTGTCAACCAAATTAAAACTTAAAAAAAATTAACTCCTTGTTTGCTAACTAGGAGATGTTAAATGTGATAAAACATCAATAGGTTGGTTTAAGGGGTAAACAATTTGATATTACTTAAATAGGTCTCGAGTTCGAGGCCTTTTGTATGCAGAAAATCTCTGTTAGACTGTTAGAGATTTACCCATCAAAATTATGTGTACGACGTGGGTCGATCCGTATTAATCAGGAGATAGACCTGAAGAATTTTTTTGTTATGCGTACGAGAGGGCCAAAAAATGCGATGGAACAATTTTTTAGCTTTTCTTGTTATGTAATTGAAATCGTTTTGATTTCTTTTGGCAAGTAGAATTGAAACTCATGGAAATGCTAGAGCAAGGTAAATTGCATCGGTTAAGCATGAAGGCTATTGGATTTCCATTTTTTATACATTATAATTATCTCATATTACAATAATATATTTGAACAAATCCACATATAATTAAATTTAAATGTAGGATTTCTGTAATCGAGTCTTAACTTGGTTAGTATCGCTAGTATCGTAACATATACAAATACGTTAATTCAAACTATTTAAAGATATTTAAACAAGAATATTAAAAACTCCTTATTGAGACTGGAGAGATGGAAAACAAAGTCTTTAACTGAGAGGGGCAAATCAGCTGCATGTAGAAGTCAAGCATTGCTGGACCCAAATTGGAGAAAAACAATAATTAATTTGTTTTAATCTTCAATCATTCAAAAACATGGACGAAATTTACATATTAATTTAATTAGGTATACATGTATAATTAACATTTTTTTAAAAAGGCTTTGATTAGGATTAACATCAAGTCACTTTTAGAACTTCAGGCAAATTTATAAAATTTTAAAGGGACGAAAATAGATTTTCAATAGAAAATACATATAAATTTTTTTAAAAAAAAATAAAAAATACATAAATTTTAAATTTTTAGGGGACGACTGTCCCCTCTAGGTCCATCCATGATCTTAAGGGATAAAATCCATTGGGATTCACTAGCTTCAAAGTTAATAAATGAAAGCTCATTAAACATGAACCATTTTATATAAGTGTTTGCTTAGTTTCCAAGTTACTGATCCTTGAAAAGATGATGGCTTCTCTCTAGTTTCCATGAAATTTAATGTTTTATTTCTAAGAATTGCAGTCGAATCTATGGCTACTAGCAAATTACATCATTTTCCAAGAGAAAAAAAATCTAAATCTCTGAACCCCTTACCCTTCAAATCCATCTGGTTTTACACACAGTCAAAGTCAGATCAATAGTACATAACTTTTTCATCTGCCTTGTTTTCATAAAAAACAAATCTGTTACAACTACTGGTAGTACTAATTATCTGCTTAATTTCCTCAATCCCATAATCCAGTGGTGTTTCAGTTTCACCCCACAATCCATGATCACCATTTGATGCCATGATCAGCTTCTGGCTTTCATCATCAGCAACTTCACTGTAGAAATTATTATAACTTTGCATCCCTATTTGTTGATGATGATCACCATTGCTATACTTGTGGTTGCTGATTTGAATATTGCTGCAACTCCCATCAGAAGAGCTGCAACTAGCTTCACCTCCAAGCATCTGGACACCACTATCATGCAGCTGATAATGCTGGACTGGACCTAAAATTGATGCCGCAGAAAGACATGAAGCAGTGGTGTTTGAGAAGCTTGAGGAATATGAGGCTTCAAAGCATGAAAAAGATGTAGCTGGTGTGTGGTAGGTGTTGTTGCTGCAATTGTAGAGTAATGTTGATGATGGTGAATGGTGAATCTGATGAGGTTTCCTTTGAGACTGGGGAACCCGGCCAAATAGTTTCTTCTTAAGCTTTGTGTTCCAGTAGTTCTTGATATCATTATCAGTCCTGCCTGGCAACTGAGCTGCTATAATTGACCACCTGTTGCAGCAGCTCATGGTGTGAGTGCATGGGCAAAATCAAAGGAAATTTAGCTAAAAGTAGACATTAGTACCTGCTGCCAATGCTTGCAAAGAGAGTGCAGATGATCCTATCTTCATCATCAGAGAAGTCACCATGTTTGATATTAGGCCGGAGATAGTTAAGCCATCTTAATCTGCAACTTTTCCCACATCTCCTGAGACCTAAATACAAAAGAGCAAACACATTCAACATCACTAACAAAAACTACTGGCTGATATAAAACATAGGATCAAGCTTCTATGTTGCTCCAAAGTTCAAACACACCAGCTTTTTGAGGAAGAGAAATCCAGTTTCCTCCGGTTCCATTTTTCTCTATGTAGTCCTTCAGCTTTGCATCTTCTTCAGGTGACCAAGGTCCTTTCTTCACATTAGCCTTGTCACAACAAGGAGCCCTTCCCATGGTCGTTTGATTGTTCTTTTCGGAGCTTCTTTGGACTGTTAACACGCAAGAAACTTTGGTTCAGAACTATGGTGGTGAAAGATGATGGTGGGTATATCTTCTTCTTTTTTCTTGCGGAGAGAAAGACTTTTGCTAGAACTTGGGTTTGAGGGGGAGATTAATATAGAACGATATAGAAAACAGAAGTCAAAAGGCAGGCCTTGTAATTTCAATCATCTCGTGTTATTGATTTGATGAGAGAAGCTTCCATCATAAATTACTCGCGGCAAATCTCAGACCGTCCCTCTTTCTTTCTTTACTCGAAAGAATCCAAAGTCCGCTGGATTTTATTCAGATTATAAAATGGGTGAATATATAAATACTATACTGCCTCCCTACACCATAAATCTGAAGAAAAAAAAAACTGAATTGAGCACACTAGTGATAGACGGAGAGATTGATGATCGGTCGCCCTTTAGAAATTTAAAATTTATATGTAATTTAAATTTTTTTATATTTTTATTAAAAATCTATTTTTTGCCTCTTAAAATTTTATAGGTTCACTAATCTTGCGTCCGTCCTTAGGTCACTCCATATTAAGTCTCTATAAAATACGATTATAATTAATTTACCAATAAATCGGATGTTAATAGTTAAACAAAAAATAATTTAAATAATCAAATCATTATAAAGTACTATCTGATTAAAATTGAAATATATTTGAACAAAATTTTTACTAACGAGACTTTAAGTTTGGAATAAATATGAGAGGAAACTCATAACACATAATAATTATGCATGGTTTTGAAATATTTATATTAGAATATTTATATTAAATAAAAAAGTTAAAAATTAAATATCATAAAATAATAACATAAAACATACCATTTATGATATATAATATATATGTATAATAAAAGTTTGAGTTTGGAAGATTTTTAAATTAAAATATATATATTTTTGTGATATTTTTTAATTTAATAATAATATAAAACCTACAATTTATAATATATAATATATATGTATAATAAAACCTACTCCTCACTACTATCACCCCTCACCTTAGCTATTAAAATAGCTAATACATTTCAATTATATTCAATGACATGGATAATATTACTTTATTTCTATTCAAAAAAATATTACTTTATTTTGATTAAAAAATAAGCATATTATTTAATAAATTTAAAATTAAACAAGTAAAATAACCTACAATACATATGAAATTAAAAATTATAACTTATTAATATTATTAGTAGTGGTAGGCTTAGTCGTAGGGCTGCCATTATCAGTTGTTAAATGTGGCCACCCCCTATTAATTTCCATCCATATATTACATGATTTTTCATGGACTAATTTAATATATGTGCAGCTTTCAAATTCATTTTATATTGTTAATGAGATTGGACCTCTCTATGAATAAATAAATTATCATAATATATATTACATATTTTTCATGCACTAATTTAATATATGTGCACCTTTCAAATTCATTTTATATTGTTAACGAGATTGGACCTCTCTGTAAATAAATAAATTATCGTACTATAAACATATATTTTATTCATAAAATCATCAAATACGATTTGTAGATTTGAAAACAAAATGGTACAAAGCTAAATTTGAAGATCACGTTTGGTTTAGATATAAACTAAACTTTAAAAGTATTAAAAATTCCAAGGCCAAAAGGAAGATATATAGTTTATGTGTGTTTTTCAATTCGTTTGTTAATTTTTTATTTAAAAAAAAAAAGAAAAAGAAAATAATGAATTTGGTCAAACACAAATTTGACTGTGTAGGGGATAGTGAAATAAAACCTTGCAGGACATAATTATGAAGGTCGTAAAGTTTCCTTAGTCTTGGACTAGTCTAAAGTTAAATTCATGGCCACAAAAATGAAATGGGGGACATTGTTGTAATTTTTTAAAGATGGTTATTGAAACTAGTCTAATAATCAATCCTTCGAATTTTGTTGGTTCATATTAGAGTAGATGTTGGCCACAAGTTTTTTTGAATAAAAGTCGCTAGTTTTATTAAAAACAGAAATATTCAAAATTACAATAAGAGTTTACAATTAGCATCGTAAATTAAATACATAATTTGAACATTTTTCTATAACATTGACTCAAGAAACTAGCTAATTTAAATCATACGATGAGCATACATGAAAAAGGTTAAAAACTCAACTAAAAGGCTCGAACAAAAAATAGATACGAACAAATATGATTACATTGACAAACGAACCGCAAAAGGAGATTAAGTTATTGAAAAACTATCGAAAACTGCAAATCAGAGCCGAGTATCGTGGAAAATTATCCACGAATGCAAATCGCGTATCAAAATTTAATCTAAAGGTCTAAAGAAGGGAAGATCAGTAAGATTACAAATAAGCGGCATCTGAATCAGTTGTAGCGTCGTCAAATTCACCCATAAAAAAACATAAAATAAAAAAACAGTCGAGCAAACAAAAGAAAAAACAAAAAACGTGTGAGAAAGTAAAGATAAACGTGCCATAAAAGTATGGATAATCGTGTCATAAAGTGATATTTTATGGTTAATAATCAAAATATGAAGGAATTAAATATGAAGTGATATTTTACGGTTAATAATCAAAATTTTAAAAAATCATAAGAAAGTAATTACCAGACCTGTGATTTGCCCCATTTTCAATACATTGGGCCAAACTTCACAATTTTCAAACAACCATTAATGCTTTCATAGTTCGTCACTTGTGAACCAATTTATTTACTTATTTATTTTGTTCCAAGCTTGTAAAACAATTTAATACTAAACCCTTGATTTGATTTTCATGAACCGTGACTGACGTTATTGTTGCGGGTAATATACCCGTAAATGAGACGAGGCAGATCACAAATTATTCGAGTCTAACTAAGTCAAAGTTCGGTTAATACTCGACTCGATTGTAATCGATTTGAGCTTGAACTTGGCTTGAGGTCTTAATGAGCCGAGCCGAATTATTTAATACCCGACTCGAAAAGCTCGCGAACTACTCATAATATAATATATTATATTTTAATTTTTAAAATTAAAGTGAACTAAAATGTAGGTTAGGTGGTTGTGGTTGTTATGTTATGTTAGTTTAATTTTTGGTTAACTTTTTGTACATTTTCATGTGTACTATTTTCCTCGACTAAGATTAGAAAAGTTTTTAATGAGGCATGTGAAAATATTTTTTTATGATTCAATCTATAATGAAATAATAATAATAATATTGTTATTATTACAAATAGGATTGTAAATGAAATGAGACAGATCGCGAGCTACTTGAGTCTGACTCGGTCAAAGCACGGTCAACACTTAACTCGTTCGGACTTAACTCGAGCTTGATTTCGGCTCGAAATCCTAATGAGCCGAGTCGAGCTCACAGCATATTCAGGTTTGATTTATGCTCGAACTCGACTCAAATTCTTAACAAGTTGAACCTTAGCCGGTACTATTGTGTCTCAAATATATGATTCAACATATCAAAATTAAGGAAAATTTACCTTTTTATACCCCACATATGCTCGCATTATTATTTTGGTACTCAACTAATTTTTTGGTAAAATGGTACTTAACATTACGTTTTGTTTCTATTTTGGTACACGCTATTAAAAAATTAACAACATGCTGACTAAAAAAGAGAATCACACATGACGTGTTGACTAGAAGAAAGAAAATTAACTCATGACATGTTGACTATGAGAGAGAAAATCACACGTGACAAACTGTCACGTCATTTTCTCTCCTAATCAGCATGCCACGAGTAATTTTTTATGATTTTATTCAATGTGACATTCATGTCATTTTCTCTCTCCTAGTTAGTATGTCCTTAAAATTTTAATAAATGAAGTACCAATTTAAAAATAAAACGTAACGTTAAGTACTATTTTGCTAAAATATATTTGAAGTACCAAAACAATAACACAGACATATGTGAGGTGTTAAATAGGTAGTTTTCTCCGAAATTAATAATTAAGGTCCGCTTAAAGAATAATTAAATTTTGAGGTAGGGGTGTGCAAAACTCGACTCAAAAAATCAAAATTTTCAACCTGGCTCGACTCAAAATTTAATAAACTCGACTGGACTAAAAAAATTCAAATAAAGTTTGAGATGTAAAATGAAAATTCGAATAACTCGAAATTTTTAATAATTAGTTAATTAATTTTTAAGTTCAAATCGAGTCCCTAAATATTTCCTGATATATACCGATATAAAAAATTATGAAAAATATATATGCATATATTATATGATTATAGAAAGTCATTTAAATTAGGATCAAACCGTACTATAACATGATAACAAATTACGATTAAATTTGTATAGGAACTCGAAAACTCGACTCGAATTTCATAAACTCGATTCGAACGAAAAAAAATTCAAATAAAGTGAGTTGTAAAATATGATGTGTCAACTCGAATAACTTAAATTTTTTACTCAACTTGACTCGATCGAACGCTCACCCCTAGTTTGAGCTTTTATATTTTAAATAGATGTTACGTTGTCTCCATCTTGTATGAGTTGAAATATCGGCATTTATCTTGAGAATATAATATTTCTCTGCTTAATCAAGAAAAAAACCTTCAAAGGTAGGATTGAATTGTTAAAATGTGACATTTAAAATTTAGAATGTGAGATTTAAGATTTAGATATTATAATTTTATGATTAAAATTTTAAAACACGTTATAAAATTTAAATAATATTTAAACAAGTAAGATTTAAGTTTCACTACGCATTTTAATATATGTATCGTAGAATGTCCTTTTCAAAATCTAACATCCTTTTCAACGATCTTAAAGAGCGATTCCGCTGAATTTTCTACTGCCACGATTTTAATTAGCGATAAGAATTCAGATAATACTCTTACTTTTACCAGAAAATTATAGGCTTTTTTTTAAGGAATATATATGGTTTGATATTTATTTTCTCAAACATTATATAAGATTTAAGTTGTCATTTTTTATAGATTTGATATTTATTTTCTCTAACATTATACATTTAGTATCTGAATTTGTTTTTTATAAATGTAGTACATGTGTTTTTCTTTAAACTAATTAAACATTTTGCAATTTTATTTGTCAAATAGAACAAATTTAGTAGTTGTATTTGTCAAACATTACACATAATAATTCATACTTAACAATTCAAAAGTAATTAATTAATTTTAATTATTTAACTTATTTTAAATTATAACAAGGTATAATGTCAAAAATAACCTTTAAAGTTTAATTGAATAATCATTTTCTCTTTAATTCCTTTTTGACCTACTTTAGCCCTCAATGTTTTAATTTTGATCAAAATGGTCTGTTTTGAATAAAAATGATCAGTTAACAATCAATACTTATTGTTAACGTGATATCATATCATATCAAAAAAATAAAAATAATGTCTCCATCTTATTTGTCAAATAAAAAATGAGGCAAATAACATTGGTTAAATGCTTAATCGCTAGATTAAATTAGGGGTGTTCACAAATATCTAACCCGAAATATCAAACCCTTTTAACGAGGTAAAAGAATTAGAATTATTTCTTTCTTAAAAATTTTCTAGGTCAAATACCCAGCACGCTAAATTTCACGGGTTAATGAGTCGGGTCTATACCGTAATTTTTTGATTGAACGGGTACCTCGCATAGATTCCTTTTTTTTATTTTTTTTAGATTATTAATAAGGCTTTCTTTAGCTAAAACTTAAAAATTAAAATATCTTCGTCCTCAAATATTTTACCATCTTTTGATGATTATTAATAAGGCTTTCTTTAGCTAAAACTTAAAAATTAAAATATCTTCGTCCTCAAATATTTTACCCTCTTTTGATGCATATATTATAGGCATAATGTCAAAAAATAGCTCTAACATTTTACTGGTAGTCACTTTAGCTCATATTCTTTTATTGAAGAACTTTAACCCTCAACATTTCATTTTATGTCAAAATAATTCCTCCATGAATGAAAACTTTTAGTCAACTAACAATAAATAACTTGAAATGGCACATCAATAGAAAATTTTATATTTTATATAATTTTATAAAATTATTTTTTGACTGATGTGTCCTTATGTCAAGTTAGCACTTTTGTCTATATGAGACTGCTATGTCAGCGTGCACTATTATGTAGGTTTGCCACGTCATTTCAAGACATTTATAGTTAGTTGACTAACAATTTTCATCCATGAAGGGCTATTTTAGCCTAAAGTGAAACGTTGAGGGTTCAAAAAAATACGGACTAAAGTGACTACCTAGTCAAATATTAGGGGCTTTTCTGACATTATGCTTGTATTATATGTCATTACTCTTTAGGTTAATTTTAAATGAAAAGTAGATGTACGAAGAAAACAACATATAATAACCTAATTAGGGATGACCATTTGACCCAGACCCAACAGGTTTCGACCCAACCCGATTTTATAGGGTCAGGGTTTTTTAAAAAAATAGGATTGGGCCTGGTTTTTTGAGGATGAAGTCAGGCCGAGTTTGGGTTTATGGTGATAAATACCTGACCCGAAATATTTAGGTATAATTACTCTAAAATTCGGGTTCAGGTAGAACATTACTTTTTTAGAAGGATTCGGGTAGAACATCATAAAATATCAGGCCATACTAAATTTGGATGGAGGTGTTAAATTTTTAGGTCGGGTGCAGATCGACCAAAAACCTGATCCAACCCGACCCATGACTATCCCTTAACCTAATCGTGCTAATATAAAATTTTCTTTTAATTGATCCATTGAAAGTTGTAGACATGTGGATAAGTATTATATTAATTCTTTTAATTGAACTCTTGCATATATCATATGTTATTATTTTCTCTTTTAATGGATAGTGTTATAACGCTGAAATGTAAATGATTAATAACGTAACATTTTGAAATAACATTTTCTAGCATATATGTAATGTATATTTACAGTTAACAACTCATTGAATGGTGATGTATTGTGCTATAATTTTGAAACCAAATAAAATTTGTCTTCTTGAATTACTCTAAATCATATATTTTGGAGAAAAAATATACAAATTTGATCTTAGTACTATGTGACTCGAAATTACGAGTATTTGATTAAGTCGAGTACTTGATATTCATGGACCAAGTCACGAACCGTTATTTTTAATACCCAAAACTTTGAGTACCCCATTTTGAACCTCCCTAAATCAAACTAAATAGTTGTTATATAATTGGAAATAATAATATTTAGGTTAAGTCTTGGTTAAAATTAATTACATTTATTTTATATAAATATATTAATTATATCATAAATTATAAAGTACTATAAAATATATTTATAATATCAATTAAATATATCAGTTTATAAAAAAATATTATTACTTTTATAATTAAAATATATTAATTTTATAAAAAATATATTTATACTTTTATACTTCAAATATAATAATTTTATAAGGAAAAAACTTTGATACACAGGCCGTGTAAACTTTAGTTTACACATGCCTTTTAGTTTTAGGGGTTAGGGTTTTAGTTTAGGGTTTAAGGTTTAGGGGTTTAGGTTGTAGGGTTTAGAATTTAAGGTTAGTGTTTAGAATTTAGTGTATAGAGTTTAAGATTTAGGGTTTAGTTTTTTAAGGTTAGAGTTAGGAATTTAGTATTCGGGTTTTTATAGTGTAAATACACAAGCTTGTGTAAAATTAATTTTACACAGCTTGTGTATCAAAGTTTTACCCATTTTATAACTACATAAATATAAAAAATATGTTCAATTGTGGTTGAAACTAATTGAATTTATAATATGAAATTATTAATTATGATTCAAAAAATATTAATTATGCCATAAATTATTAAATATATTAAAATTTTATATAGAAATAAAATTCGTGTATTAAACTTGTCATTACAATGGTGTTAATCATGTTAACTCAATTATAGTTCTTGTTAAAAATGAAAAATATATTATTTATAATAACATTTTATATTAAGTACAATAAGACTTGTGTTAATTAAGGTTATATTTTGATACACAAGTTATGTAAAAAAATTACACAACCCTTTTATATTTAAGCTATAAAATTTAAAACTTAAATCTCTAGCCCTAAATTCTAACCATAAACCTTAAATTTTACCCCCTACAACCTAAACCTTACACCATAACCTAAATCTCTAAACCCTAAAATTAAAAGGCTTATTTAGTTTACACAAGCTTGTGTATCAAAGTATTTTCCAATAATTAAGTATAGGGTAATGTTCACCAAAGGTCCCTTTTGTTTATAATGTGTTTTAGTTTGGTCACTCAAATTAAAAACAGATTATTCTTGTCACTTATGTTTCCGATTGTTATCGTTTTGGTCACCCGAGCGTTAGTCTCCGTTAACCTTGTGAATACAATGATGTGGCACGTTAATAAAAAAGATTAATTTTAAAATTGACCCTCAAACTTTTAAAACTTTATTTTTTAACCATCTTCCCAAAAAATCCTCATTTCTCTAAAAAATCTCTAACCCTAACCCTTCCCTCTAAAAAACTTTGTTTTTCTTTTCCTGATATTTTCCCAGATCTATAGGGATGTTGAGCATGCAAAATGCAGCATCTGCTTGAATATGGAAACAGGGGTGGGTATGAACTACGAACCAGTTGATGATAGGGACGGAAGCATTTCATTACTCCCTTGAGAAATCTATGCATTTTTTGTGATTTTCATTTTCAATTCAAAACTTGAATGGGATTTCTTCTCAATTCATGAAAGTATAAAAAAATCCCTGTTTTCATCGGAATGGTGAACTGATGCAGAACGGACGCAGCATCTTTTTGAGTGGGTGAAATAGGAATAAATAGCATGAACAATCCTAATTCTGTTTCTTGTTCTAAGAGGTTAGGGTTTGGGTTAGAGAATTTTTTTGTGATAAAATGAGGTTTTTTGTGAAGATGGTGAAAAAATAAAATTTTAAAAGTTTGAGGGTCAAATTTAAAATTAACCTTTTTATTAACGTGTCACGTCTTCGTATTAACGGAGGTTAACGGAAACTGACGCTAGAGTGACCAAAATGATAACAATTGAAAACATAAGTGATCAGAATAATCTTTTTTCAATTTAAGTGACTAAAATAGAAAATGCCCTAAACAAAAAGGACCTCCGGTGAAGATTACCCTTAATTATAATACATTTATTAGATCCTCGTCAACAAAATATATAACACCCAAAAATCCACTAATTACTCTACTGGTCAAAGATACTCATTGTTTTATTTTGTATAAATTCGAATCGTGACATAAAAATGTAATATCTTTCTATTTATTCAAATATATATATATATATATATATCATCCCATGCTAATGTACTACATTCTACCTAAAATATTTGATGCAACAAAATTTGTATACTAAACTAAACTCAGTAATGAACTCAAAGAATGGTCCAAATAATAAAGGGTGGCGTATTTTATCTAAATAATTAGGGTTCGAATAGCTTAATTTGTAAATTCGAGTGAGTTTATTCATATTTAAGATTAAATACGAATATTACTTTATACTCGAATAGAATTATTAAAAAATTAAACCTAGTCTTTAATTGCCCATTATTCCTCAATTCTTCTAAAGTTTAAAAGTAATGCTTAATTGTAAAATCATCCCCGAAGTATGTTCTCTGTTCACTCTTACCTTCAATTATTTTTGGTTAATTTTCAACCTAAAATTTTCCATCGTTACCATTTCCATCCACCCCTTTTTTTTTATCTAAGATGATGATGTGGCGCTCAGAGAGAGCCACATGACACATTTTGATAGTTTCACATGGCAAAATCGTAAATTTTCAATATATGTATAAACTAAATATTTTTAAAATTAATCTGAATTTTTAAAATATATTTGATAAATTTTCAATTTTAAAACCAGAAAATCCAAAAAATTAAAAAATATAAAAAAAATTCCAAATATTTTTCATATAATATTTTTTAGACAATTTTTGGATTTTTTACATCGTTTTACATTTTTGGATTTTTTTCCATGTGACATTATATGGTAGTTTCACGTGACCTTATACGAGTGTACTACATTGTCATTGTACAAGTAGATGGAAAGTAGAAATGATAACGTCAAATGGACAATTCTTAACGAAACAATACTTTAAGTACCTAAAATCAATATAATACATACTTCAAGGACTATTGACGTATAAATCTCTAATTGAATGTTTAGCTGAATTTATCAAAAATTCAAGTTACTAATTAAAGTAAGATTTGACTTAACAGTGCACCTGAACTTCTTTGAAGTTAAAAATCACTCTCTTTTAAGTTCTCTTAAAGCACAATTTATGTTATTTTGTGCTTATTTTTATATACACGTATAAGGAAAGGATTCGCTTAAACCTTTAAAATTATAAACTTTACAGTTTTTTCCCCATTAATCTAATTAAATCTACTGCTAGATTAAAATACGATATTAATTTAAAAGAAGTATTCGATCTATATATCTTTTCTTTTGTAGCTTTTAGTAACTTTGATATTAAATTTACGTGCATAACAAGTGCAATTGTACTGATAAGTTCAAATGTATAAAACTTGATTTTATACTAATGTAAGTGACTCCTTCCTATATGTATATGGGATAGGATCCACTTACACAATGTAAGTCTTTAAGTTTTACACGTTTTTTGGATCGTTGGATGGATGAAATGGATAGTTGAGATTAACAGTAAGATATGTGAAGATTATCATTTGAAAAAAAAAATAAGGAGTTAATCTCAACCATCCATTTCATCCATCTAACGATCCAAAATATGTATAAAACTATGAGTTTTACGTTCTGTGTAAGTGGATCCTACCCATGTATATATTAAAGAGGGAAAATATTCAATTTTAGTGGTAGATGGAATGGCTTGGAACTTCCACAAGTATAATGATAGCTTGGCTTATTTTCAAAGGAAAATGCAATTTGGGTTTGCATTTTACAGCTAAAACTCTAAGACTCGAGGTAAGCTTACCATAATTGACCAAAGAGTAATGTATGCATGTAACAACTAGGGAGGGTAATAATAATAGAATTCATCCTCCTTTTTTTGTGCTTTTTTATATGTCTTACAAATAATTTTATGCCACTGCACTATTAATAAAATAAAAAATAATCAATAAAATAATAAAAAATAATTATTAATACACGTGACATAAAATTATTAGAAGTACATATAAAAAGACACAAAAAAATAAAATTTGATCGGGTAATAACACATTGTCCTTCAAATCCAGCCAAATTCAAACAAAAGACTGTGGATTTAAATAGGAAATGCATAACAAATTTTTAATCTTGCTTTAAATTAAAAAAATATAATGCATGTACATCGAATAATAATCCTTTGAATAATTGATGTAACTTTTAAACTGATTAAGGTCCGATTTGTGCCTAAAAAAACAAGAAGATTTTGATGTTGGAGCCTGACCCGTCCATTCATCCAAATATAGGTTTAGGCACCAAAAGTTTATTCAAACCTTGTCTTCTTTCTATTTGATTATGACACTTGAAAGTTGAAACCATGTGGTAATTGAATTTGATAAGCAACCTCATTTAGTCTCCATACAATGTATTACATGTATTTGTTATTTCAACATACACAGCGACGGAGCTATATGGTACTTTGTGGATGTGGTCCCCAAAATTTTTACTAAAAAATACAATATTTTTTAACTATTTAGACCCTCTAATTTTCAAATCTTATAATCTTTGCCTCTTTCATTTTTAATGTTAATTATACTTTATCCCCTTATCTTAATTTTTGTTTCCGTCTCTAAATATACACTATTTTACTTATGACGAAGTTTTATAACTCAAATATATATATATATATATAATCACTACTAAAATTCTAAATTTTATAATCATCGGATTACAATAGGTATATTCACTACTAACTCTTTCAACTTAGTTTGTTTTATTCACAATATCAATATTCGAGCTCTGGTGATGTTTAAATGACCTAACATTTCATCCCATTAAAAATGTGACAGTTTTTTTTTAATTTATATATATAATTAATTTCATATATTTATTTTTGACCATCTTCCATATAATTTCATATAAGTTATTAAAAATGTGTTTGGTTCCTCAACGTTACGTAGGAAATTTTGACTTTTGTCTCTTTAAGTTGATTCCATTTTTCTCCTTAATAAACTGATTTCAGTGACTTCATAAGCATGGATTTCTATGCTCTAAGTTCAACAATTTGTTGATCTGTCTTTCCAACCTGGTTTACAATAATAACAAGGAAATTGAAAAATGTCATCTCCCCCAAAAAAGAATGAGTTTTCTAGAAGAAAGATCATTTTCATGAAAGCAAAGAAATAAGATCTTATTTTATTTTGATACAAGACAAATGTTACAAATCTTTATATGCTTTAGATGACATTCCTTAAAACTGATCGAACAAACAAATTAAATTAAATCTCGATTTATTTTCATTTCGGTTAGTTTCAATTATTTTGTGAATATAAAAAGCCTAAACTGTGAAAGCTCAACTGGTTCTTTGAGCTATGATTGTAGGTTTCAAAGTACCAATAAATTTACAAGACTTTTTAGGTCAAGGAAATGGCCTGGATATGTACCAAATGCACATTGGCTTTCATGGCACCTTAGCTTATGGATTAGCATTGTGGCTCAACTAATCCTTCAATGTTGAAAGTGCAGTGAAGTACCCAACTTTTTGTAGGAGTTTAGTCAGATTAAAGAAACACAACCAAACCTATTGCTAATAGGGAAAAACTTGTAAAAAAAGCTCATTGAAAATCAGTTTATCTTTGAGTATTTGTGGATAGTTTTTGCAATGTAATATGGTTTTGATTTGGAGCAGATTTAATTGTGGCTGTGATCACTCATAGATTCTTTGTGCCCAACGAAATTCATAACAGTATTTTAAAGTTTAATTTCCCTTTAATCTATCATTATGTTTACCGTAATTGATTGTGATAACATTTGTTATATTTACGATCATAATAGATATGATAAAGTATATAAATTACAACTTAAAGCCTACACCTGCGTATCAATGAATATAAGGTTGTTATAATGTATGTGACCCGAATCCCTTTGAAATAAATGTTTATTTCAATAACACAACAAGTGATCCTAGTAGAAGAAAGGACGATGTCCATTCTATGGGATTTAGGTTTAAATCGCTTTGTCTTCAAGGTGTGTATGCGTTGTGAAAGGCTAAAAATATGTATAAACAAATACTACCTTGTAATCACCTTAAGACTATTAAAAAAATGTTTATTTCAAGATATATTGTTGGGCTCGAATCGATCAGCCGAATTTACCAAGAGGGTTGAAATTGCTTCCCGAATAAATTGGCTAAAATAAAAAAATAGTGGACAATATTGCACGATGATTGTAGACTAGTTCGACTACTCAAACGAGTTTACATCCACTACCTTAGCACACCACTAAAGATTTCCCAATACACTACTATGAATTCTTCCTTTTTACATGACAAAGGATAACCTTTACAACCCTATCTTTTTAATGGCTAAGATAAAACCACTCTAGTTTTTCCTTAGGCTAAACTAGAACATCTCCCTTTTACAAGGTAAATTTGTGTAAACAATAAAACCTTAACACACTCACTCTGTGAAGTTTTATTGCTTACAAGATTGAAGCTCACAAGAGTGCAAAGAATAAAAACAATGAAAAACACTCTCTATGTAACACTCTCGAACCAGATGTCACATTTGGGCTTCAAGCCCAAACCAAAACCATAAAATTTCACAAATTGAGTTTAGCCCAAACAAGGTAATTTCCAAAACATTTAGATCAAATAGCTGAAAACATAGATAAACAATTTAAATCGTTACAAGGGAGTTCCACTTTAATTTAAAATATTTAAACATTCGACTTGATTTATACAATTTTAAAAATGAGAATTACAGACTCAACCACGTAAGGTCTTATGAATACGCAACTCACTAAACCCAAGTACCCTACTCTAGAAATCATCACATGATAGAATCTCGAACTGATAGTGCTCCTTGATCCCACGATCCGACAATCAACCTACGTACGAAAACGATATATGCTCACATATAATATAGAAAATGAAATGTCGTGTTCCCCTTGCTTTTTTATTTAATTTTCCTTATATATAGTATAGTATACATATATATAATATATGCTCATAAATAATATAGTTATTTTTTTGATAAAATAATATATAGTTATTATACCTTAACATATGTAGTTGTATATATATTATATAGCTTAAGTATAGTAAGTATATATATATATATATACTTTTTTATGTTTATCTCATGTCTTATATTTTATGTTATTTATTTATATTATTATTTGTTCATATTTATGTTATTGTTGGTTATCACGACTCACCTACGATCTTACGGTGACCCGCAACGGAGATGATCCGTATTATTCATGGCACATTTGTTTAACTAACATCCAGCTTATTAACATCTAACTTTTAATTTCCACTTTTACTTTCTCGCATTTATTTATTTCGCTCGTTTTTTATATTTTATTTTATTCACCTTTATTTACTTATTTCTTTGTTCTTGCCTTGTCTTTTTGTTAGCTTTTTGTGCCATGTATTTAAATTGTCATTCATTTAATCTTTTTTAAATTTTTTATTTACCTTGATGCTTAATTAATTTCAACTACACAAAGGAGGTATTTTTTTAAGTCAACTATTTGGGTTGTAATATCTTGACTTAATTGATATCGACCGAATATTTGAATTAATTTATATTTTCTAAAGGTAAATTTAAAATGAATAAAATTTGACGAGTCATAACATCATTGTTAACTGTTTGCGTCATGCATAAAAGTGATGTACTCGATTTGAACTATAAATTAACACGACAATTGGCCTTATTCGATATTAGTTTAATATATGGTTCGAATGTATAGCCACCCTATTTAATTAAATGACTAATTAATTCAAGCCCATTAAATGTTAAAAGCCCACTTTATTAAAAAAATTGTGTTCGATTAAGAACATTTAATTAAATTCAATTTAAATTTCAATAATTTCCATCGACAAAAGCAACATATGAGTTGGTACCAATTTCGGGCGTGATAGGGGTGCTAATCCTTCCTCACACGTAACCAACTCTTGAACCTATTTTTAAATGAATCTCTAGTTTTACGGTGTTCGGTCTACCTTACCCAAAGTGATCGGTGGCGACTCTAAGTCTTTATTTTCAAAATATGATTTAAAAAAATCCCAAAATGAATTTTTTTTCAAAAGCGAAGGGACACTTCGTATCGAATTTCAAATTAGTCATTACAAACTCGATGTTAGACTCCTAACTGATGGCCAGTCAACCACTTATTACTATCTCAAACACACGACTCTACACTGTCTCCCAAAACACGCGGCAAAAGCTTGATACAAACAGTCGCTCACAAAATTTACCATATTTTGACCACTGTACCATATAAGAATAATCTCTTGCCTTGACATGTTTTTCTCTAAAACACCCATAGCAAGATCTCAAAGTCCATTAGAAATTATCGGACCTAAATCCAATCATAACACTGTGTCCTTTTAATTAGAATCAGATGCTACTTCCCTCGGCTTCTAAAACAAATCAATCCTTAACTCGAAGCTTAACTAATAAACACGTAGGTACCGATATTGACCGATCAATACCAACACCAGATAAATCGCGTATCAATATCACATGAAACTAGCATCGGTACTCCCATACACGACTATCACGTGCGATCATTGATCGCCCCACATGGGCAGCATGATACTTTAACCTAAACTAACTTCGTACAATCTATCACTTATCAAGTTCACTTCACTTAGGTGGTGATCGAGCACACACGATCAACAGCTCTTAATTACTTCAACTCACGTCGTTGTCCAAATCTCAAATTCCTTAAAAATCAAGTACCCAAAATTTCATACTATTGAGGTGAACACAACATTCCCTCTAGCACAAAAATACAACCTTGACAAAACAACAAAATATCCTCAAAGGTCTCAAGATCTTACTCAACTTTTATCGAGCCAGCACCACTAACACAACAAAACATTCTCACGCAGCTCAGATCTCCACCAATGATCCTCGGCTTACCTCAAAGAAACTGTGATACAAATCAAAAGCATTTACGAAGTCTCAATTCCTTGCTTCCTTAACTGATTACACAATAACTAACATTTCCCACACATAAGTCATTAAGGTAATTATCTTGCCAACGCTCATCTTTCCATATTCCTTATACATTCACACGTGTCACACAAAGCATCAAACTTATATTCGAGAGACAATATAGTGGCCCCCACCCTATCATCGTTGAAACACCTCAAACATCACTACAGACATCAAGCGTTACCACAACACACTTTAAAGAGAGAAATTATTATTTCAAAACTACAAGTGTTTAACACTTTAACCACAACCATCTTATTCTTGACACAATATGGGAAAACACGCGAGTACTTCGCAATCGATTAAATGAGTCATCCACCTTAGGAGACATGTAACATTCCTTCATTGTTACTTAACAAGCTATCAACGGTTTAAACATCACCTCAATGAACCAACTTCTTGCTAGCGAACAAGTTCAGTTCTTCCTTGGGCAAAACACTTAGACAAAAGAAACCTCGTTCAGGTTGCACATTCCCAACTGAACCTCTAACTTTCTCAATTAGGTCGGTGTCCTCTAACAAGGGCGATTGGCATCGACGTCCTACTCGGCCTTACCTCAACATCCATTCACGTTCTTGACATGGAGGAAGTCCTAACAACTCCTCCCAAAAGAATAAACAAACACTCTGACAGATTGAAAGCTCTTGAGCGTTGAACTACACACATTGTCATCTACCAAATGGTCAAAACATACCCCACAACCCCAATTTTCCATTCTCTAAACAAACACTATGAAAATCACAGTAGAAGGTCAATAGTTCATCATTATCATTACCAAAGGTTGGGTTCCCTTGAGGTCTCGAAGCCTTGAGCCTACTCTCGTCATTACTGGCTAGCATTGCCCTTGATTAACAAAAACAATGTCTGAGATGCAACAACTCTCAAGAAGGTAGCTCCATCAAACATGTAGAACATCTAACTTTGGTCACATTCTAGCAATCTAGTAGATCATGAATCTATTATCTCCAAGAAATGCCCTTGAGAAGGGCGATGATATTCCCAAGTATCAACGAGACTTCTTTTAAGCGGACAAAAGGTCCTCCAACTAGCATGCATCTACTAATTGATTTTGAGAGCGGATTATCCATACATGCAACACAATTGTTATCCACGTATAACAATGAAGATTCCTTGCTACAAACTCTCTTAACGTATCTTCAGGCTTTGGAACATCTACAACATGCAGCGAAGACATCATTCAAGTGGCGATAGGATGACACATCCTCGACTCAGACATCATTCAACTAACTCACAAATCAATAATTCAGGGTGACCTCGCATCTGAAATTTCTCCCATAAACGACTCAACATTTAACTCGGCCATGATCATAATCATCTTGAAGTCGCAACTTTGGACGCGCCATCAGGATTCTAGTCTTAAAGAGTATGAACTTAATTTAAGGGGTTGTATTCACAAGACAACTTACTAAAACACATATACCACCCCCGAAGTTTCCTAGAAACGGCTAAACCTAGGCTCTGATACCGGTGTTGTAACATCCTCGACCCAGATGTCATATTTGGGCCTTAAGCCTAAACCAAAACCATAAAATTTCTCAAACTGAGTTTAGCCCAAACAAGGCAATTTCCAAAACATTTAGATCAAATAACTGAAAATATAGATAAACAATTTAAATCGTTACAAGAAAGCTCCACTTTAATTTAAAATATTTAAACATTCGACTTGATTTATACAATTTTAAAAATAAGAAATACAAACTTAATTACGTAAAATTCTATGAATACGCAACCCACTAAACCCAAGTATTGTACTCTATAAATTATCACATGATGGAATCTCGAACTGATAGTGCTCCTCGATCCCACGATCTAACAATCAACCAACGTACGAAAATAACGATTCTGACCGCTGACCTTACAATGCTCAGTGGTACACATTTACTCTACTATACTTCATGTCAATCATAAACATAAGTACGTAAGCTAGTGCGAGCAATAAGAATAGATAAATAAACACGTGGCTCTACCACTAGTCGCCTAAACACATACTCTCAACATAGCAAAACATCATACATGGCCCACAAGGCCCAACCATACTCAAGATCACAACATATCATTTGAGCAAAAGCACGCAAAGTCATAACTACAAACCTAAAGTGAGGTTCGGTGCCACACAACTTTGGGAACATACACTTTGAGTGAGGCCCGGTGCCACACAGCTTTGGGAAGGTACACTCTTTTGGCGAGACCGGTGCCACACAACTTCAGGAACATACACCCATACTCATAATCTCTCGTCAAACATCTTTGAATGAGACCTAGTGCCACACAGCTTCATGAACGTACATTTGACATCTCTAACCATGATGTTGCAACACTTTCTCATTGAGTATTTGGATTCTATCAATCAAAGGTAACACAACCAATAAATTGTCCAAACAACACACAACATGGACACGATTACCATACAGCACACAACATTTACATGATTACTAAACTCTATGGTTTCTATCAATTACCAAGCCACCCATTTTGATTTACCAACTTGTTAATATATTATGAAAGTATACATTAATCATCCTCATTAATTATCTTTATTAACTCATATTATATCATTATCATCCCACGTCAATTTTCATCTTTTATTAGCATTCTAAACATTTTGCCCAGTGGGCATCGATACTCAAAAATGAGTATCGATACGATACCCCAGGTACTGGTACTCATACACGTATCGATATAGATATTGCTTACTGGAAATCCTAGACTTCCACAATTACTGATACGGGTTGCCCGTATCGATACGACCCCAATCGTGTATAAGTACAGCCAAATATCGTACCGATACCCTATACACGGGTTTGCACTATTTCCTTGAATTACGATTTTACAACACTTTATTCGATCCCTAAAGTTTATGAAAGTTGTTATGGTTTGTTTACTAACACATTCAATTATCATTAATTTCTGACTTCATAGTCATTTAATCATGTATTTATCCCTAAAGTATAATTTCCAAACTACTTATATATCTCGTACATACAAGTCTCATAATATCGATTTCAACACATGATTATCTATCATTATCCTATTTTGCAACCACTAACAAGCAAAGCAATTGCACTTATGATGCTCATGAAGCATTTCGGAGTTTGAGGTGTACTAAATTTAAGCCAAAACGATAAATCCTCGACTAAGCTCTTCCGACCGTCTCTTTAAATCCAATATTCAAGTCCACAAATTCCTTAGATAAAATAAATACGACTACATAAGTCATTTCACATTACCTAACTATTTTAAAGGATAGAACACGTAAAAACAGGTTACTGAGTTTAAATTTGGCAAAACAAACTACGTCAACGAACATCGAGAAACCCCCAGGTAAGGTCTATCAAAAAAAGTCAACTCTAGTAAAAAAGTCAATGGTCAACGACGGCTCGACTCGGTCAACGGATCAGCTTGTTGGACCGGCTCGGTCCGAATCACAGACCGGCTGGCTCAAACGGCTTAGCTCAAGTTGGTTATAGTTGCCCACTGCAGCTGTGCCTCACCCACGCACAAAGGCGGCCTGTGGGGGCGTGTGATGCCTGCTCTAATGGTCAGACGATGGTGGCAAGATCCAGCCTCCCTGTCCCGGCGCTAGTGAACATAGTGGTGCCCTCTAATTTACTGTTTGGCCATTGAAATTTCCTCATTTCAAGCAACCCAAACTTGCTTCCTCTCACCCTCGGCGAACGGCGACTCTGACGATGATGCCCCGACCATCGGCGAACTTGTCTTAGTGAAGGGAGCTCAATGGTGCCGAAAGTGTCGTACATGGAGGCCCGAGCGGCGATTGATCGGAGTTCATAGCCTCCCTTCACTCCCTCCCCTACTTCTATCTCTCCAAAATATCTTATCGAATCATATCCTCTTTTTCACTATCCACAACCATTTTAAATTTTAAAAATCCTTTCTCTTAACTTGGATAAAACCATTTAACAAATACCCATCTTCCTCTTATTTTTCTTTGCTACAAGGCTCATATCCAATTTTCTTAATTGGACTCCCAACATAAAGGCCCAATACATGCGTTCAAAACCCGATTTGCTAACCTGAAATTCGAGTCGTTACACTCTATACAATATTTACAAGAGAAATAAACAAATAAAGACTTAAAAACTATTTCTTTGATTATGAAGCTTGGATATTGTCTCTCTTCATCTTCAAGTGTCTCAAGTCTTCTTATATAGTGTGGAATGAGCTATTAGCCGTTTATGGCTGTTTGGAGCCGTTGGAGGGGTTTCTCCTTCATAAAAAGCAGTTTTGTCCAGTGGGTAACGGTACTCGAAAGTGGGTATTGATATACCCTTAAAATATAACTGTTAAAAGCTTAAATTTAAATTTTTGGCAGCTCAGTATCGATAAATGAATGATGCGTTGTATCGGTACGTGAACAATGGTGTCGGTACATGACAATGCGTACATGTACACTCTATTCATGAACAGTGTCAAATAGTGTTGTTCATGTTATAAAAGCTTTAAAACTATTTTTGAACACTTTAAAAAAATTTAATCAACTCAAAAATATTTAAAATTATAAAACAATTAATAACCCATATTTTTGAGGTTTTAAAACTTTGAAACATATTTTTCAAGCTTGTTGGACTTTGAATTATTTTTGAAATATTGTTAAGTCCAAATACATTTTTCTCTTAAATTATTATATCAAAATCTTTATCTCAACATATATGATTATAGGGTTTACTATGTGACTTGAGAAAGAGGAGAAATGTTTATGGAGAGAGAGAGAGAGAGATCATTAATAGTAAAGCAAAACAAGAATTGGGCCGTTGGCCTGGTTAAAAAAAAAACAGAAATGACGATTTGAGATAGGAAAGCATGGAGCCCAGGATCCACATAGCAATACCCCATCTCTCATCAACCCCATATAAAGACAAAAACAAGAATTTCTCTATTCGTAAAAAAATCAAGACTTAAGAGTACTTGAAGTACTTGAATTTTTAAGGGAATCAAGTTTCTTATTTTTTTTTACCCAATTAAGTCAATAAGTTAAATTAATTAATTTATCAATTTTTTGATATATTTTTTAAAGATATTAATATTTGTGACACACTATTGTTCTTTTATCTGACATTTACAAAAATTGTTAGAAAACTATTTTATAGTTTTTTTAGAATTCTTATAAATTTTAAAAAAAATACATATTTTTAGAAAATACCAAGCGGCAACACTGTAACATGATACATTGCACTAATTGATCCAAAAAACTGTAAAATTTAAAAGTCAACGTTAATTAAAGGGGAGAATTAATAAATTTTTTAAGTAAAAGGACCTAACAATCCGTAAAAAATTATGGATTTAATTGATTTTTTTTCAAAAATTAAGGCTTAAGATATCCTTAAGCCAAAAATCAAATAAGAGTAAAGATAAGGCCGAAGTTGGTCTAAGTACGTGTTTTTCTTAAGGGATACAAGTATATGTTAGCAAGGAAGAACCGAGGGGCTGGAGGGGGCGGTCGTCTCCTGAAAATTTGAAATTCGTATATTATTTAAAAATTTTCAAGAAATTTTCTTTGTATTTTTCATGAAAATTTATTTTTACCCTCTTAAAATTTTATAAGTTCACCCATAACATAAAATTATGTTAGGCTTTTTTATCAAAGGGATCGTTACTCTATTGACAAAAAGAATTAAATAAAAGTAGCGATTTATTTACGTTATGGTTTTACCTATATTCATATTATGATTTTCTCAAATTAATATTTTAAAATATGACCATTATATTTATCAATTTGATATATATAATATCTATCAAGAATTTTGTTTTCATCAATATATATTTAACGGTTAAATTTTTTATATCAAATAAACTTTTGGACATTTAATTTACTCAAAATTTTTACAAAAATGAATTATGTAAATAGAGAAATTGTTGAATTGTCTTATTGTTAAAATATTAATCGAACAAAGAATAATAGGATAGTGTAAAACTATACTAGTATAAATGGATCCTCCCCACCAAGTAATACTAACATAGTTAACATTAAATGGCATAAACTTAATTTTTATTTGCAATTGAACTCCAAACAAAAAAAAAGTTAAATGGGTATTTTTGGCTCTGAGTTTGATACAAAAAATCAATTCAACCCATCATTGAAAAGCGCACCCAATTAGGCCATCCAGTTCACAAATTGTATCAATTTGACCTTTGACCGACGATGACTGTTACAGTGCTGACATGACAGTTAATGGTGCTGGCATGGCGGTCCATAATGCTTATGTTCCAATCAACGATGATGTGGCAGTACACGTGTGACATGTCAGAGGGACTGAATTAATTATTTTAACCGAATTCGAGAACATAATTTATAACGACCCAATTTCTGGGTTAGTGAATCGGGTCATGGACCCGGGTTATAGGCCTTTATTTTGGAAGTCTAAGTTAAGAATTTTAACTTGGGCCTTTAGTGGTAAAAGGAGAAAAAGACATGTGGTTATTTATTATTGTTTTTATCCATTAGTTTGGTGGGTGGTGTTTAAATTTTAAATAGATGTGTGTGGGAGAGAAAGTGGAGATGATTTGATGGAGGAGTGAAAATAGGAAAGTGGGAGAAAAAGAAATGGTAGAGCTTCTAACCCATCTTCGTTACCAACCGGTCATTCGTGGCCAACACTACCACCACCATCAGCTCTGGCTCACCGAGAAGAGTCTAGTGTCCTGTCACTGTAGCCGCTGCCGTTCGCCGAGGTAAGAGAAAAGAAGAAGCGGCCTAGCTTGGAACTCCATGGTCTGTCGTCTTTCTTCTAAAATCAACTCCACCACGTGACTCACTAGCCAGAGAAAAGCAGATCTAGAGCTCGCGCCACTGTCCGACCACTGGAGGATGCCCCACGTACCCCCATGTGCTGCCAACAAGGGTGGGCATAGATCTGCCCAAATAGGTGTACCATGTTGCGGTGCACCGCGCCACACTGAAGCATGCTCACTGGGTGCCCGTGCACTCACCCACACTAGAGCATGCCCCGCGGTGCACTGAGGCTACAATGCACCTACGCGCACTGAATCACGTACCTAAGGTACACCAAGCCTCACATGCACCTATGTCGCACCAGATCACCAGAGCTATAACGACCTAAATATCAGGTTAGTAAATCAGGTCTTGGACCAAACCATTGGGCCTAGTGGAAAAGAAAAAAGAAAGAAGAAAATGATGATGGGTTTTATTAAATTATTTTATATAATGTTGGGAGATGGGTTTTGAATTTTAAAAGGTGTTGGGGTTGTTGGAAAGGGAGCAAAAAATTTAAGAAAGAGAAAGAAAGGGAAAATGGGGTTTAGAGAGAGGATGTGGCTGTTTTGCCACTGTGCACACCGCCACTCACCTCATTACCGGCACCATCAACTTTGCCTGAAGGAGACGAGGCCAACGATGGTCCCCGAGCCATCGTTCGCTAGGGTGAAGGAAAAGACGGTGCGACTTAGCTTAAAACACCATGTTCTGTCGTCTTTCAGTGGAAATCGTCACCATAGTCGGGAATGGATATTAAATGTTTATGAAGTCGGTAATTAATATTAATTGAATGGATGCGTTAGTGAACAAACGCTACTGACTTTCATAAGCTTTAGGGCTCGAATAAAGTGTGGTAAGATCGTAATTCAAGAAAATAGCGTGAACCCATGAATAGGGTATCGATACAAGCTTTCGTCGTATCGGTACGGGTTGACTCGTACTGGTACTTGTGGAAACCTAAGATTTCCAATAAGTAGTTTCTTTAGCGGTACGCGTGTGGGTACTGATACCCGAGGATACCGTATCGAAACTCGCGTTCGAGTGCTGGTACCTGATACGTTAAATAATCAATAAATGTAAATTAATGGTGGAAATTGATGTGTATATTAATAATTGAATTATGCCTTGATAAATGAGATTAATTATATACTTCTCCATAATGAATTAAAAATTCAGTAATATAAAATAAATGATGTGTTGATGATTAGCAACAATAAAGGATCCTTGGAATCGCGTTGCTTGTGTGTCTGGTAGGCATTTGATTGGTTGAATCACCGTTGGTTGGTGGGATCCGGATACCCAAAGAAAGAGTGTTGCAACACCATGGTTATATATGTCGAATGTACGTTCTCGACGCTGTGTGACATTGGGCCTCATTCGACGGTACTCAAGGAGAGATGCTAAGTATGTGTGTACGTTCCCGAGGTTGTGTGACACTGGGCCTTACTCAGAGTGTACGTTCTCGAGGCTGTGTGACACCGAGCCTCACTACAGTTTTATAGTTTTGACGTTGTTTGCTTTAGCTTGGATGACCTAGTGTGATTCCGAGTATGGTTGGGCCTTGTGGGCCATGTATGATGATTTCTATGTTGAGAGCATGTATTTAGGCGACTAATGGTAGCGCCACGTGTTTATTTATCTATTCATCATTTTTTCTTGTACTAGCTTGCATGCTTATATTTATGATTAACATGAATTATAGTAGAGTAGATGTGTACCACTGAGCTTTGTAAGCTCAGTGCTCAGAATCGTTATTTTCGTACGTAGGTTAATCGTCGAATTGTGGGTTCGAGGATCACTATCAATACATGATTCTAGCATGTGATGATCTCTAGAGTACAATACTTGTGTTTAGTGGGTTATGTATTCATAGGACCTTACGTGGTCGAGTCTATAATTCTTACTTTTGAAATTATATTAATCAAGTCAAATGTTTAAATATTTTAAATTAAAGTGGAACTACTTTGTAATGATTTAAATTGTTTATATATGCTTTAAACTTTTTGGATCTAAATATTTTGGAAATACCTCGTTTGGGCTAAACCCAGTTTGAGAGATTTTATGGTTTTTGGTTTGGGCTTGAGGCTTAATTATGACATCCAGATCATGGGTGTTATAATCACTTTTGACCAGCCGTTAACCAGCCGTTGAATTTTTCTGGGGACCCTACCTTTGGGTTTCTTGACGTTTTAAGTCAGTTGGCGCATTCTGTTTACCAAATTCAAACCGGTAAGTTGTTTTTACGAGTTTGACCTTGTGGATTAGTTAGTCAATACAGTTAATTAATAATTGTGGTATTCGTATATTTATGAGAGTTGTTTGGGCTTGAATACTGGATCAAGATGAGCTTTTGAGGAGCTCGAGTAAGGATTTATCAATAATCGCTTAAGGTTAGTACACCTCGAACTCCTATTGTTTCATGAGCATCATAAATGTGATTGATTTGCGTGTTAGTATCTGCAAAATAGGTAGACGGTGAATAAGCATAAGTTGAGACCGATATTATGAGACTCGATATTTATGAGATGCATGATGATGTTGTGAATATGTTCAGACTTGTGGAGGCTTTAGAGACTGAGCAGTGTCATTTGAGATGCTCGTATAATTACTTGATGATTGTTTGATTTATAATCTTGATGTCTTGTATACTTGTTCGAATAGTTTAATGTATTAGATGGAAATTGTGTAAGGGGTGAATAATGGTAATATTTGAATAAATGATTATGAAGCCGATAGTTAATATTAATTGAATGAATGCGTTAGTAAATAAACTCTAATGACTTTCATAAGCTTTAAGGATCGAATAAGCATTGTAATATTGTAATTCGAGGAAATTGTATGAACCCGTAAATAGGGTATCGATACGAGCTTTGGTTATTGTTGCGCGTAATAAGTGCTATGCAATTGTGCAAGTATACACGTTGCAAGTTATAGTATAAAAGATATCGTCTCCGCAAGGATTGGTGCCACTTCAAGAATCTAGTCTCTTGCATTGTAAAAACACAAATAAAGGATTATAGGAGTTTTAACTAATAACTAATCTAGAAAGCAATAAAGTAAAAGAATAGATGAGATCAAATGAGAGAGAGATAGGCCAGGTTATCGTGAGTTGAGGTGTGATAGCCGATTGGATCGTCTTGGTAAAAGAGTGCATGGGCAACTCAGTTGCCGTGGCAACTTGCACAACGGGGTTGCCTTGGCAACTAATCGATGGTTGCCTGGGCAACTAGTTGGGTAACTACTTGGGCGACTGGGCAGCAACCTTCAAGGTTCGGCAGAGCGTTCTTCAATGGTTTCTTCTTATCCCTAAGTCGAAACTCTAGCTACTTGTGCATGCCTTGATAATACATCCCTGCGTGAATCAAGGGTGAACAACAACCAATCTTGCGTTCCTCTTAGCCGTTGAAATCCTTTACTTATTCCTAAGCCGGATTAATCTTCACCATCAATAGATTGAATAAAGATCATATTCATTCGTTTCTTGAATCTAACTCTCCCAATATTAGATAAATGGATGAAGTTACGAGATCTTCTCCCAATTCACTCGCAAACAAGAATAAGAACCAAGAATGAATAAACCTTGAATAGAAAAGTGCAAACTCTTATTACCTAAACAAAAACCAATAGTTTCTCACAACCACAAAACACAATAACCATAGCCAAATAGATTTAGTTCATGGCTAGGTTCCAAAGAAACACGAGATAATTAATCCTTAGCATGAACCCAATCGAACAAGAAAGAAAATGATGAAGAATGAGGCTTGTCAAAATCCTCCTTGCCCTAGATGCTTGTCAAAAATTCTCTCCTCTTGCCCTTCTTGGAGTTGTCGAAATTCCCCTCTCTTGCTCTCTCTCTATGGATTGTCGAAATCTCCCTCTTATTTATAGGGCTAGGCCAAAGTCCTTCTTTGAGGATGAAGTTAAGTTGGAATTAAATTATCTTTAAAGAATATAATTCTTTATTATAATTATATTCCTACTAGAACTTCTCCTATCTTCTTGGAATTTAATTCTTCTTTAATCTCTGCATGGAAATCAAATTCCTTTGGGTTTGGGCTTTGCTCCACGTCATCTTGGGCTTATCTAGTCATCAATTTCGACTACCATATCACCTTTGCTCTTGTTGACAATTGACATGGCAACTGGCTCGGCGCCTCCTTCATGTATTGCCCTGGCAACTAGCTCGGCATATCCTTCATGCATTGCCCTGGCAACTAGCTCTAGCCTTGCTTTGGCAAGTGATCCTGCATATACACACAAAACACACCAAAGCAGCATCTTTTCCCACAAAAACTACCAAGTTATGTAATCAAGCTCAACGATGGAAGGAAACATGGATGAATGCATGAATGGCTAATTATGCAACTAATATGAGCCTAAGTCTAACAATAATATGAGTAAAAGGGGTAAGAAAAATAGTACTTTTGAACACTTATCACACCCCCAAACTCGAACTATTGCTTGTCCTCAAGCAATGCAAACTAACAATTACCTGCCAAGACTTCAACTTTCACAAACTTAGCTTTGAACTTGATTTCAATTCTCTGAACCGGGGCACAAAGTATGATTGGCTTTTTATTTTTCGAAAAACTTAGGAGTTACTCGGAATCAAACTATAATGCTTGTGAGTGTGTGCGGAGTTGTGTGCAAGTTGATTTTTCAGATTCTATACAAACAATAGGTTTTCAAATTACTTCATTGGGTTCTTTTTAACATGTTTTAACTAGAGCCAGTTTTGGGCACCTCTAGTGTTTTGTTTTTAGTTTTCTTAAGTTAATTTATTCGACTAGAGCCGGTTTCGGGCACCTCTAGTGATTAATTTTTTTAGCACATGCTAGAGCCAATTTCGGACACCTCTAGCATTCATCCAATTTTTATTCTAATCCCTCAATTTGTTAATTATCAACTTAAGTTCACTAGAATTCCTTAAATCAATCAAACCACAACAGTGTTTCATCAAAATTAGCATCATAGTAAAATTCTAAGTTTTTCCATGGTTATCCTAGAATAAAAATTCTATCAATTAAGTGCATTGGCAAAGTCATCATCGGATATTCATCAAATCTAAGCAATTATTGTTCCAATTAAAGGCATGGCAAGCAATTTATGTATCCTAAGTGTAATACTTAAGATGAATGTAACTAAACATGGTAACTACTAATAACAATCCCCCCTAAACTCGAGTGAGGCATTGTCCTCAATGCATGCATTAAAAAATAAAAATAACAAAAAATAAAATGCATACGAGGACTTACTCCGAGAGTTCGTCATCGTAGATGATTAGTTTCCTTTTGGTCGGTGTCTTGATTCTCTTACTTGAACGCGATGGTTGTTTTCTTGTTGCCGGTGGTAGAATCGATCCTCGTACGGGGTTGTCCTCATCGTTCTCTTCATCAATGTCATTGGCTTTTCGCTTGGAGGATTCAATTGGTGCGGTCTTTGTTGGTGCAATGGAGGACTCGTCTGAATCTAAAAAATCAGAAAATGATTCCGTAGGAGTTGATTCGGGCATAGGTGTTTTATCTTTGGCTTTTACAGTGGTTGCCGGGACGTCTTTAGCTTTGGTTGCCGTGGCATCTTCAGGGTTGGTTGCCGTGGCATCAGCTTGTGCTGGCATGATGTAGGTGCCGGGGCAAGGATCTCGGCAGGAAATTTCCTTAGTATAGTGTTTGTGAGTCTTGTTGTGGAAAAGAAAACAAAGAAAACCTGAAAACTAAAGATAATAAAAAAATATCTCCTAAAAAATGAAAATAAACAGAAAAAGAAAATATTTAAAGGAGAGCATGCTCATGCATCTCCTAAGTTGACCACTTCTTTGTTACGTTCCACATGGGCACCATTATAGTGCTTCAATCTTTGTCCATTAACTTTGAATTCATGGTTGTCAGAGATGGACTTGATTATCACAGCACCATGAGAGAATGGTTTGACGACTTCGAACGGTCACGACCATCTTGATTTCAGCTTTCCCGGGAAAAGTTTTAGCCGAGAATTGAATAAGAGAACTAGTTGCCCTGGTATGAATTGTCGCGGCAATAGTTTCTTGTCATGTCATCGCTTTATTTTCTCCTTGTAGATTCGTGCATTGTTATAGGCGAGTGCACGGAATTCTTCTATCTCATTGAGGTCCAACAAATGCTTTTGTCTGGCACTTTCCCAATCCATATTCACGGTCTTGATTGCCCAATATGCCTTGTGTTCGATTTCCACCGGTAGATGGCATGTTTTGCCATAGACAAGTCGGAAGGGGGACATACCTAAGGGTGTTTTGAATGCAGTGCGATATGCCCAAAGTGTGTCATCTAGTCTTAATGACCAATCCTTCCTAGAGGGATTTACAACTTTCTCGAGTATACCCTTCAATTCTCGGTTGGAAATTTCTGCTTGCCTGTTGGTTTGTGGGTGATATGCCGTGGCAATCTTGTGTGATATGCTGAAGCGTTGCAACATCTTGGCAATTAGTTTGTTGTCAAAATGCTTGCCTCCGTCACTGATAATTGCTCTCGGCATCCCAAACCGTGTAAATATGTTTTTCTGCAAGAATCCTTGCACGGTCTTGGAATCGTTGTTGGGAACTGCAGCCGCCTCAACCCATTTAGACACGTAGTCAACAGCAAGTAGAATGTAGAGGTTGCCGAATGAAGATGGGAAAGGTCCCATAAAATAGATCCCCCATACATCGAACAATTCCACCTCGATGATGTTCTGGAGCGACATCTCATGTCGTCTAGAGATATTGCTCGTCCTCTGGCAACGATCACATTGCTTGTAAAAGTCTTGGGCATCTTTGTACAATGTTGGCCAATACAAATCGGATTGCAAAACTTTGGCCGCGGTACGAGTTCCTCCAAAATGTCCTCCATAGGGTGAAGAATGGCATTACCGGAGTACATTTTGTTGCTCTTCTTCAGGGACACATCGGCGTATAACCTGATCTGCACATTGTTTAAACAAAAGAAGCTAGTCCCAAAAGTAATGCTTAGCATCATGGCGGAACCGCTTCTTCCCTTGGTGAGTAATGCCATAAGATAAAATACCACAAACAAGGAAATTAACTAAATCCGCGTTCCAGGGTATTACCGAGGCATGTGCTACCGTGGCGACTACTCCCAAAATTGCCGAGGGGTGCGTGTCAAGGGCTGCTGCAGCGTCGAGAGTTGCCGAGGCGTGTGCATCCATGGATGTCGAGGCGTCGAGGGTTGCCGAGGCATGCGCGTCGGGGGTTGCCGAGGCATGCGCGTACATGGTTGCCGAGGCAACTAAAAGTTGTTCATCCGGGAATGCATCGCATATCTCTAGATCCGCGTCCTCATCCCTATTACGTTCCAAACGTGATAAGTGATCGGCCACTTGATTTTTTGTTCCTTTCTGTCCTTAATTTCAATATCAAATTCTTGTAAAAGTAATATCCAACGAATCAAATGAGGTTTAGCATCCTTTTTAGCAAATAGGTATTTGATTGCTGAATGGTCCGTATGACAATTACCTTTGTACCAATCAAATAGGATCGGAACTTGTCAAATGCGAAAACTACAGCTAGTAACTCTTTCTCCGTTGTTGTGTAATTCACTTGAGCACTATTAAGAGTTTTACTAGCGTAGTATATCACATGGAAGGTCTTACCTGTGCGTTGGCCAAGGACTGCTCCTACCGCGAAATCACTTGCATTACTCATGAGCTCAAAAGGTAGCGTCCAATCTGGTGGAACGACAATGGGTGTCGAGCAAGCTTTTTCTTTAGGGTTTCGAATGCTTGGGTGCAATAATCATCAAAATCGAAGATTTTATCCTGTTCAAGCAAATTGTACAAGGGTTTAGTGATGTTAGAAAAATTATGAATGAACTCCTGTAAAAACATGCATGTCCAAGAAAACTTCGAATTCCTTTAACCGAACTTGGTGGGGGTAATCTCTCGATCACGTCCACCTTGGCTTTGTCTACTTCAATTCCCTTGGATGAAATCTTGTGGCCAAGCACTATTCCTTCATCTACCATAAAATGGCATTTCTCCCAATTGATGACTAAATCAGTTTCTTCACATCTTGCCAACACCATCTCTAAATTGTCGAGACAACTGTCGAAGTCATTACCAAAAACAGAAAAATCATCCATGAAGATCTCAAGGAAGTCTTCGACCATGTTTGAAAAGAGTGTCATCATGCATCTTTGGAAGGTTGCCGGGGCGTTACACAATCCGAACGCCATCCTTCGGAAGGCATAAGTACCATATGGGCATGTGAAGGTTGTCTTTTCTTGATCTTCTGGTGCTATGACAATTTGATTGTAACCTGAATAACCATCAAGAAAACAATAAAAAGGTTTACCTGTAAGACGGTCAAGCATTTGATCAGTAAAGGGTAATGGGAAGTGATCTTTCCTAGTGGCTTTGTTTAGCTTTCGATAATCCATACAAACCCTCCAACTGGTCACAGTCCTGGTTGGAATGAGTTCATTGTTTTCATTACTTACCACCGTTATACCTCCCTTTTTCGGTACACATTGTACCGAACTTACCCATGTACTATCAGGGATAGGGTATATAATGTCGGCGTCAAGCCACTTGATGATTTCTTTCATTACAACCCCTTTTATGGCATGATTCAGTCTCCTCTGGGCCTCAATTGAAGGTTTGTGATCATCTTCCAACAAAATCTTGTGCATGCACACTGTCGGGCTAATTCCATTCAAGTCGGCAATTGTCCACCCTATTGCCTTTTTGTGTAGCTTCAACATCTTGATCAGCTTATTTTCCTGCTCAGGCTGTAACTTAGAAGAAATAATTACAGGCAATGTATTATCTGTTCCTAAGTATGCATATTTTAGTTGCTCTGGCAATTGTTTCAACTCAAGAATCGGTGGTTGTTCAATAGAGGGTTTTTTGAGTTTACCTTCCTTACCTGAGTAATCCAGTGGTTCAAAGTATGTACCTGGTCGATTGACTAGCCAATTTGCCTCTTCTTGTTGTTCGTCATCGACCGGTTCTTCATATTCCTCAGGTTCCTCTTGATTGGCAATGTAGTTGCCGAGGCAACTAAATTCCTCGTCGAAGTTAAACTCTGCCGTGGCATGAAGAAGTTGGCATTCTTCTGGATCATCGGCATGCCTTAGTGTTTGGAACGCATTTAGTTTAACTTGCTGGTCATTCACCCTCATTGTGAGTTCTCCCTTTTCAACATCGATCAAGGTTCTCCCTATTGCTAGGAATGGTCTCCCGAGAATGATGGGTGCATGCTCATCTGCTTCACAATCCAAAACAATAAAGTCAGCGGGAAAAATAAATTTATCAACTTTTACCATCATGATGGGTGCATGCTCATCTGCAGCATAACTGTTGTAGGTCTTGCCTTCCCGATTCCTAGTTTTTAGAAAACCGATTTAGGCATCAAGTTTATGCTAGCCCCAAGGTCGCATAATGCTTTCCCGATATAGTAATTTCCAATAGAACAGTGTATTGTGAAACTTCCGGGATCCTTCAACTTAGGTGGCATACGATTGTGCAACATTGCCATGCATCCCTCTGTTGCGGCAACTGTTTCAAACTCTCCTAGCCTTGTTCTTTTGGACACAATGTCTTTAAGAAACTTGGCATAGTTTGGCATTTGTTCAATTGCTTCCACCAATGGCAAGTTGATGTGGACTTACTTTAGGATATCAAGAAACTTCTTGAATTGATATTCTTACTTTTGTCGCTTCAACCTTTGTGGGAATGGTGGTGGAAGTCGGATATCTTCGATCCTTTCATTGGTTTGGAACCTGATTGATGGCATTGCCGGGACAACTGGAGTTGCCGAGGCATTATCAACTGGGGTTGCCGAGGCATGTTTATCGCAAGTTCCGAGGTATCTTTATCGTCGGTTACCGAGGCATGCTTATTGTCGGTTGCTGCGGCAATTCCTGGTTCAGCATCTGAGGCTTTGCAGCTAGGTTCTTCTTTATCTTTTTGTGGAGTTTTGTTTGATGAGCGGGTTTGAGCCTCTCTAAGTTGTTGGCCACTTCTAGTGGTGATTGCCTTACATTGCTCATGGCCAGTTCCTCTTGCGACTTCAGTATCGCTAGGTAAACCTCCTTGCGGTCTAGTATTCAGATTTTGAGCAAACTGTCCGACTTGATTTTCCAATGATTTGATTGTCGCCTCTTGGTTTTGCAATCTCATCTCGGTCCTGTTAATAAAAGCATCAGTTCTTTTTATGAAATTACTATTCTCAGCCATATAAGATTCAGTTTCATCATAAAAGCATTTAGAGAATTTTCCAAAGAACTAGATGTTGTCGGTTGTTGCTGCGGCAACTGTTGCATTGGCATATTCTGCTGGAATCCCGATGCTTGTGCATTCTGATTGTTCTGGTTTAGAGCATTTTTGGGATTACTCCATGAAAAATTTGGGTGCTTCTTCCAAGCTGGATTGTATGTATTGGACATCACATTGTTGTTCCGATTGTAATTCCCCACATAGAAGCTGGATTCCGGATTCTGCATACATTCAGAAGAATTATGGTTATCACCACATAACTCACAAAAAGAATCCATTACCTTGACCTCATGTGTGTTGTTTGGTTTTTGCATGTTCTGGACCATCTTGGTTAAAGTGGCCAATTGTGCCGAAATTGAATATGATGATCCTAGTTCATGTATTGTGGCTTGGCGTCTAACTCCTCTTCTTCTAGTAGATGGGAATTGATAATCATTCTTGGCCAGCCTATTTAGAATTTGCATTGCTTCCTCCGGCGACTTATCTAGGAGTATGCCGTTTACCGAGGCATCTAGCATCATCCTTGTTGGTGTATTCACGGCGTTGTAAACCATTGTTACTTGAGTCCACACTGGGAATCCGTATAGGGGGTATTTGTGTAGAAGTTCTCTATATCGCTCCCAAGCCTCGTACATGGATTCATCATCTGTCTGCCGAAAAGAAGTAATATCGTTACGAAGCTTATCCGTCAAATTTGTAGGATTAAATCTAACAAGGAAATCATGACAAAGATTGGTCCAAGATGCTATTGATCCGGGATGAATGCTATTCAACATGCTTTCGCCCTATCCCTCAGTGAATAGGGGAATAATCTTAATCGTAAGACATCGGGGGTGACTCCGTGTATTTTGAACGAGTTGCAAATCTCGAGGAAAGATTTCATATGTTGTCGTGCATCTTCAGTTGCTGAGCCGCCAAATTGACCAATTGTGTTGATCATATTAAACATTACCGGTTTCAACTCAAAGTGGTCGGCTTCAATTTCAGGTGCGACAACTCCTGGGTTAAGTCCATCAAGATCTTCTTCAAGATAGTCTCGAATAGTTCTGTTTCGTGCAAGAATCACTCCTCCTGCTGCTCGAACATCTTGATTCATATTGCCTTTTTGATTTGCCATTGCTTCTCTTATCCTTCGTCTAAGTCTTTGTAAGGTTCGTTCGATTTCTGGATCAAAGGGATATTCTGGTGAAGTCGGTCTCGCCCTGGTCATATACCAATGCAAAACAAAAGTTTGTTAGCCCTTTGAATTTTAAACAAGAAAAATAAAAAGAAAGTGCAAGAAAATAAAAACAAAGTCGCTATTGCCAATCCCCGGCAACGGCGCCAAAAACTTGTTGCGCGTAATAAGTGCTACGCAAATGTGCAAGTATACACGTCGCAAGTTATAGTATAAAAGATATCGTCTCCAAAGGGATTGGTGCCACTTCAAGGATCTAGTCTCTTGCACTGTAAAAAGTAAAAACACAAGTAAAGGATTATAGGAGTTTAACTAATGACTAATCTAGAAAACAATAAATTAAAAGAAAAGATGAATTCAAATGAGAGAGAGATAGGCCAGGTTATCGTGAGTTGAGGTGTGATAGCCGATTGGATCGTCTTGGTAAAAGAGTGCACGGGCAACTCAGTTGCCGTGGCAACTTGCATAACGGGGTTGCCTTGGCAACTAATCGATGGTTGCCTGGGCAACTACTTGGGCGTCTAGGCAGCAACCTTCAAGGTTCGGTAGAGCGTTCTTCAATGGTTTCTTCTTATCCCTAAGTCGAAACTCTAGCTACTTGTGTGTGCCTTGATAATACATCCCTGCGTGAATCAAGGGTGAACAACAACCAATCTTGCGCTCCTCTTAACCGTTGAAATCCTTTACTTATTCCTAAGCCGGATTAATCTTCACCATCAATAGATTGAATAAAGATCATATTCATTCGTTTCTTGAATCTAACTCTCCCGATATTAGATAAATGGATGAAGTTACGAGATCCTCTCCCAATTCACTCGCAAACAAGAATAAGAACCAAGAATGAATAAACCTTGAATAGAAAAGTGCAAACTCTTATTACCTAAACAAAAACCAATAGTTTCTCACAACCACAAAACACAATAACCATAGCCAAATAGATTTAGTTCATGGCTAGGTTCCAAAGAAACACAAGATAATTAATCCCTAGCATGAACCCAATCGAACAAGAAAGAAAAGGATGAAGAAGAAGGCTTGTCGAAATCCTCCTTGCCCTAGATGCTTGTCGAAAATTCTCTCATCTTGTCAAAATTCCCCTCTCTTGCTCTCTCTATGGATTGTCGAAATCTCCCTCTTATTTATAGGGCTAGGCCAAAGTCCTTCTTTGAGGAAGAAATTAAGTTGGAATTAAATTATTTTTAAAGAATATAATTCTTTATTATAATTATATTCCTACTAGATCTTCTCCTATCTTCTTGGAATTTAATTCTTCTTTAATCTCTGCATGGAAATCAAATTCCTTTGGGTTTGGGCTTTGCTCCACGTCATCTTGGGCTTGTCTAGTCATCAATTTTGACTACCATATCACATTTGCTCTTGTCAACAATTGCCATGGCAACTGGCTCGGCGTCTCCTTCATGTATTGCCCTGGCAACTAGCTTGGCATATCCTTCATGCATTGCCCTGGCAACTAGCTCTAGCCTTGCTTTGGCAAGTGATCTTGCATATACACACAAAACACACCAAAACAGCATCTTTTCCCACAAAAACTACCAAGTTATGTAATCAAGCTCAACGATGGAAGGAAACATGGATTAATGCATGAATGGCTAATTATGCAACTAATATGAGCCTAAGTCTAACAATAATATGAGTAAAAAGGGTAAGAAAAATAGTACTTTTGAACACTTATCAGTTATACCGGTACACGTATGTGGGTCATATCAGTACGGGTCGACCCGTATCGGTACTTGTAGAAATTAAAGATTTCTAATAAACAATTTCAGTATCGGTACTCACACGAGTACTGATACTTGAAGGTACTGTATCGATACTCGTGTATGAGTATCGGTACCTGATACGATAAATAATCTATAAATGGAATTTAAGGATGGAAAGTGTTGTGAATATTAATGATTGAATTATGCCTTGAATCAATGTGATAACATGGGTTAATAGAAACAATAAATGAGATTAGTTATATACTTCTCGATAATGTAAAATAAACGATGTGATGATATTTAGCAACAATATGAGGATCCTTGGGATCGCGTTTCTTGCATGCCAGGTAGGCATTTAATTGGTTGATTCTTCTTGATTGATGGGATCCGGATACCTAGAAAAAGAGTATTGCAACACCATGGTTAGAGATATCAAATAGAGGTTATCGATGCTATGTGACATGGGCCTCATTCGAATATACTCGATGGGGGATTCCAAGTATGGGTGTATGTTCTAATGCTAGGTGACCCGGCCTTACCCAGAATGTTAATGCTCGATGGTGGATTCCGAGCAAGGGTGTATGTTCCGATACTATGTGACCCGGCCTCACCCAGGGTGTATGTTTTGATGCTTTGTGACTCGATCTCACCCGAAGTGTATGTTTCGATGCTTCGTAACACAACCTCACTCCAGAGTTATTGTTGTTAATATGTGTCTTTGCCTAGATGATCTGATGAGATCTCGAGTATGGTTGGGCCATAAGAACCATGATAAGAGCATGCTTATATTTATGCGACTAGTAGTAATGCCACGCGTTTATTTATCTCTCCTTATTGCTCGTACTAGCTTGCATGCTTATGTTTATGATTAGCATGGAGTATGATAGAATATATGTGTACCATTGAGCTTTGTAAGTTCAGCGCTCGAAACCCTTGTTTCCACGCGTAGGTTGACTGTCGGATCGTGGGATCGAGGAACACTATTAGTACGAGATCTCAATATGTGGTGTTCTCTAGAGTACGATACTTGTGCTTAGTGAGCTATGTTTTCATAGGACCTTATGTGATATAGTTTGTAATTCTTATTTTTAAAATTGTATTAATCAAATTGAATGTTAAAATGTTTTGAATTTAAATTAGAGCTTCTTTGTAACATTTTGATTATTTATCTATATTTTACTGTGTTGGTTTTAAACGTTTTTTAGAAATACCTTTTGGGCTAAATCGAAGCAATAAATTTTATAGTTTTGGGTTGGGCTTGAAACCCAAGAGTGACATCCGGGTCGAGGGTATTACATAATTAATTTCTTATTGCCGAGTTCAGGGGCACAACTAATTGTAATTGAAAGTTTAATAACTTACTTAATGTTTAAGCTAAAAAATAAAAATATATTAAAAATTTAAAAATAAAAACAATATAATAAATTTTAAAAATTAAGTAAAAAACATAAAATTAAAAATATGAAAACTTATAAATATAAAAAATCAAAATTTAAAAATATTTATAAACCACCGGAAAGATATTTTATTGTTTCTAGTTATGATAAGCGTACTAATATTTCTTAAACATATTTTTAATGAAATTAACATTGTATTAGGGTAGTGATAAATCCAAAATTTACCTTCATTTTTCTACATCGAAAATTAACGAACATCAATTTGATGTAGAAAAGCAAATGAAAATATGAATTTTATTCTTACTCTAATATAAGGTTGATTCTACTTAAAATTTGTTCAACGAATAGTAATACTCATATTCACGAAGTCGAAGACTTTTTTGATGAAAGTGTCCAATTTTTAATACTTTATTTTTTATTTTTTTATCATTTTATAATTTTTAATATATTTTAATTTTTATATTAATTTTTATTTTCAATATTTTTTAATATATTATTTTATTAAGTTTTTAGATTTTTATAGAAAAAATTGAAGAATATTTTAATTTTATGTGAGATTTCTCACTTTACTTATTTTTTAAATTATTAGGGACCCAAAGGATATTTACATAAAATTGTTAATCGACTTTTCATATATTCTATTTGTAAAAGTTCAACTCGAAAAACAAAATTATTTATCATATTTTATTCAAAAACTAAATAATTTGATTAAATTAACTTGAAATATAAACAAATTATTTATCCAGCTTTAATTTTTTTAAAAAAATTAGTACTTTCCTAAATTTTTATTTTTTAACTTAAATATTAAATAAGTTATCAAACTTTCAATTAAAATCAATTATGCCCCTGAACTCGGCCATTGAATTCGGTTAGAAAAATAAATTCACCCCATCCACCACATCATCATCCCACGGTGTACTGCCACATCATCATCGTTGATTAGCACATTAGCATCATGGACCGCCACGTCACCAATGTAAAGGTCAACGTTGGTCAAAAGGTTAATTTGATACAATTTGCGAATTGGAGTATCTAATTGGGTGTTTTTTTCGGCGAGAGGCTGAATTGATTTTTTAGGTTGAATTCAAGGGAAAAATATACTTTTTAGCAAAAATAAAACATTTACGCTAAGCATTTATTGATAGTTTTTAAAATGGTGAACGACAGCATTGTAAAAAAATGATTTTATTTTACGAATACAAAGATTAAATGAATCTATCTAATAGTAGAGTGGTTAAGGGGATGATAAATAGATAAGAATTAGAGATCCACTAATTAATTTAGTAGTTTTATATGTTTATATGCTTCACTATAGGTTTAAATTTTGACATTTGCTTTGATAATATTATTGTAACACTATTTAATAAAAATAAATAAGAATTACTTCAATTAACGAAAAATATTTTAACATATATTGTTTTTTTTAATATATTATTCTTTGAAGTTACATTTAACAAATAATTTAATTATATAATAATTTATTTTTCAAAAAACATCAAATATATTTATCATTAAAATTTAACCCTTAATTTTTCAATATTTAATTTTTGAATCTTAAATTTTCTGTTTATCCAAACCTCACTTAATTTAAACCCATCCGTACAAGCAGCGGGAAATGCCAATTACTTCCACCGTGCCAGTCCTCTACGCATACGTTTCATGTTCCCATTTCAAATCATCTGGATCCTCAATTTTCCTCATCAAAATCTGGTCATAAAATCAACAGTTGATACTGTCTATGAAACTGTGATGGGAAGCAGGAGATTATATCTTACGAGGCGATAAATCAAAAGGCCGGGAAAAGCACAAAACAAAAGCCAGGCAGCGAAGAGAGCGGGGAATCGAGAAAATCAGAGCGAATCAAACGACTGGTTATTCGGCTCTATAAATACAATCTCATTTTCCCTGCATTTCTATTCCTCTTCCACTTTATCGTTTTTATCTCATTTTCTCCTCTTTCAGATCTCAAAAAAGGTCTTGTTTTCTTTCTCTTTATTTTTTATTTTCTAAATTCTCCAAGATTTTTTATATCTGAATTTGTTCTACATTTTGTTTTTAGATTTGTCATCGATATAGTTATTTTTTTTATCTGATTTGGCTTATGTTTAAAGATATTGACTTAATATATGAATGTTGTAGTTTTGGAATGCGGATGGTAATATGTTTTTAGTTCGATCAATTGCTTGATTTCCGATTTCTTTGGTGATACCTTTGGTTTTTCTGGGAAAAGTATGATTTCAATGCAAAAGCAAATTGTTTGTTTGTGATTTTTTTTTTTATTGTGATAGAAAAGTGCATGATTTAAATTTTATTGAAATTACAGTAACTTTTAATTCTTTAGATGTGAATTTAAACATCTCTGAAGGCCCGACTGTCCGTTTGGCTATCCTCAAATGGGTATTAGACAAGGAATTTAGCAATTCCATTAGTGAATTGTTATTTTTGGTAATTAAAAAAGTTCAAAAATGTAATATAAAAGTCATGTTGTGTATTTTTTTTTTCTTTTACAGATCCACTAATTGGTTTGAGTGGCTAAGGATGTTCCCATTGCCTCATCTTATATGAATTCGAATCTTGGCATTTGCCTTGTGATTGTAAATATCTGTCATAGTCCCATACATATGTCAATAAAATTTTCTTTTAGAGATTTTTAATTACTATGACTTTGTTTTGCATCACTTTTGTTGTTTGTCAACATGATTTTTCATCGTAGTTAAGTCAATCTAATGCATTATGATGTGAAGTGCAGATAATGGATACCTTCTTATTTACTTCCGAATCTGTCAACGAAGGTCACCCAGACAAGATCTGTGACCAGGTTTCAGATGCTATCCTTGATGCCTGCTTGGAACAAGACCCGGAAAGCAAAGTGGCTTGTGAGACTTGCACCAAGACTAACATGGTTATGGTCTTCGGCGAGATCACGACCAAAGCCAAAATTAACTATGAGAAAATTGTCCGGGATACTTGTAGAGGTATAGGGTTCACATCAGCTGATGTTGGCCTTGATGCTGACAACTGCAAAGTTCTAGTTAGCATTGAGCAGCAGAGCCCTGATATTGCTCAAGGAGTACATGGCCACCTCTCCAAGAAACCGGAGGAAATTGGGGCTGGCGATCAGGGTCACATGTTCGGTTATGCCACGGACGAAACCCTTGAGTTAATGCCTCTAACCCATGTGCTTGCAACTAATCTTGGTGCCAGGCTCACTGAAGTGAGAAAGAACAAGACATGTCCATGATTGAGGCCTGATGGTAAGACCCAAGTGACTGTTGAGTATAGAAATGATGGTGGAGCCATGGTCCCCATTCGTGTTCATACGGTTCTTATTTCAACCCAACATGATGAGACTGTCACCAATGAGAAGATTGCAGCGGACTAGAAAGAGCATGTCATTAAGCCTGTTATTCCAGCAAAGTATCTAGATGACAAAACCATTTTCCACCTCAACCCATCCGGTAGGTTTGTTATTGGTGGACCACACGGAGATGCAGGACTCACTGGCCGAAAGATTATCATTGATACCTATGGGGGCTGGGGTGCTCATGGTGGTGGTGCATTCTCAGGGAAGGATCCTACCAAGGTGGATCGCAGCGGTGCATACATTGTTAGGCAAGCAGCAAAGAGCGTGGTGGCCTCAGGCCTTGCACGTCGCTGCATCGTGCAACTATCCTATGCAATCGGTGTGCCAGAGCCGTTGTCAGTTTTCGTAGACTCATACAAGACAGGCAAGATCCCTGATAAGGATATTTTGGCATTAATTAAGGAAGCTTTCGACTTCAGGCCGGGAATGATCTCCATCAATCTTGACTTGAAGAGAGGAGGAAAGTTTAGGTACCAAAAGACTGCTGCTTATGGACATTTCGACCGTGATGATCCTGATTTCACTGGGGAGATCGTTAAGCCTCTTAAGCCGAAGGCCTAAGTTACCACCGTAGCCATAACATCATGTGGTAGGTATCTGTCAATTTGTTCCATTTTACACTCTTTACTTTTGATTTCCTTGGTTCCATCAACCATTTCTCTGGTTTGTCATGGATTTTTATTTTCATTCGATTCAAATTTTGTTCTACTATTCGAATATTGTTGAGGTACAAATACTGCCGTTAGCGCTAGTATAGTTTACCTCCTGGGTAATGAATGATTTGAAATTGCTATGTATTCCCAAATATTAGTGTTTAAGTTTTAAAGTAATATAGTGAGGATTTAAGTTTTAATTTATAAACTCTAAACTCTAAATTATATTTACAATCACTAAATTTTAAACTACTAAACATAAATCCCTAAATCTTACACCTTAAACTAAGTCTATAAACCCTAAAATTAAGGCACTTGTAAAAACTAAAAGTTTCCGCCAGTGTATCAAATAACTATCCTTAAAGTTTTATCTATATTTATATGGATTTATATTTAATACATTGGCGGTAAAAACTAAAAGTTTTCACAAGCGTTTTAATTTTAGGATTTAGGGACTTAGCTTAAGGTGTAGGGTTTTTGGTATAAGAGTTTATAATTTAGGGTTTAGGGTTATAATTTAGGATTTAGAGGTTAGGGTAATATGGTGAGTATTTAAGTTTTAATCTATAAACTCTTAAATTATAACCATAAATTTTAACCATTACCCTTAAATTCTAAACCCCTAAACTATACACCTTAAACTAAGTTCTTAAACCTTAAAATTAAGACCATTGTGAAAACTTTTTTCCACTATCAATTAATTACCCTATTTATATATGCTTTTAAAAAAGTTCCAGTGTCGGGGGTGCATGTACATCGAATACGCTGGATTCGGTGAAAAAATTAGGATCAACTATTTTTTTGATACTCCACCTACTCGCGTATTTCTGTTTTGGTGACTCAAATTGAATCCATAAGGAGTTCAATGCTTAGCCACCAAATTAAGCATGACACAAGGGAAGTTGAGCTTAACCACTGAGCTAAATTAGAGATTTATCTAATTCTCACCGAAATTAATAATTAAATTAAACTTTATCATCACCCAAATTAATTCAATAATTATTTATTATTTTTATAAAATTTATTAAAACATTCTAAAATTAAATTTGTAATATATATTATGATAGGATTTTAAATTATTTAGATTTAGATTTAATATTTTAATTTTTATATCGAATAATACAATATTATAAAATAAATAAATAAATTGCTATTTAATTTCTTTTTGAAATTTATATTATATTCTAAATAAATATTATAAATTTGACATATTGTTGAATTTAAAAATAATTAAATTTATTTTAAAAATAATTAAATAGATTTAAATTTATTAGTTTGAAAAAACAATTAAATAGCTATTTGTTTATTTTACAATACTGTATTAGATGATAAAAATTAAAATAAAAAATCTAAATCTAAATAAATATTTTTAATTAATTTAAAATTTATATTCTATCCTAAATAAATATTATAAATTTGATTTTTAAATATTTTAATATTAGTTTTATAAAAATAAATAAATAATTATTTAATTAGTTTTGGTGATGAAAAAGTTTGTCAAATAATTAGTCTCGATTCTATTTTGACTATTAAACTATAAATTATCAATAAAATCACTAAACTATTAAAATGCTTTCAACGACTAACCGCTAAGTTTTTGACGGAATCGCTAAAGTGCCATTTAAGTAAATTTGTATAAATTACACATAATCCTTGTAACTTACGCTTTCAATTAACTTGGTTTGAACAGGAATTTAATTAATAAACTTTATATTCTAATCAAATGATAACATGTATCACCATTCGATTGAAGAAATTTTATCTTAATTTTAATTAATTAATTAATTTATTAAATTTAACCATTCAATTAGAAAAGTGACATGTTTTCAAATATCTCCGGCTATTTTACCCAAATATAAACCATTTTAAAAATTATTTTCCAGATTGACCCAAATTAATTTGTCCAATAAGATGAAATATGCATGGTTCATGTCAAAGATGTGTTACACAATAACAAAGAAAGCCAAGGAACAGCAACGCAAACATGTGTGGGTCTTGTCTTCAATTTCTTAGTAAGATTATATTTAAGCACTCTGAAAAACTAATATTTATTCAATGTAGGATTTAGTCTTCCGCATAATGAGTCACGTGGCAAAAATTCCCACTCTTTAACACCATAAAGATTCTAATAGAACCCAACATAGTAACATCACTCAACCAATTTCAACACTGAAAATCATCATAGCCTATTGAGTTTTGCTTCATTTTGGTCAATCTGCAGAAAAAAGCAGTGCAACCCCCACCCCACCCCAAAGTTTCTAGTCACAGAGGCCTTCCTCATGCCAGGTGTCAACTAAAAAATCCACCATCTCCTGCATTTTCACAATGCAAATGGCCACATAAATGTTGGCCCAAGACTGAAAGTTGAAGGAAGATGTTGTAGTTCTAGGACACACTTACAGCTAATGGAATTGGCTGTTGAAACTGTTCAGTCGAGCAAAACAAATCCTCGTAAGTTGTGGTCCAGCTGCAAAAAGGAGATTCCGAGGTCAAATAATGAGAACTACTAAAAGTCTATACCACATATATTTTACATGCATAAGGTTATTATACTCCATGAGGGACCTTAATATTCCTGCATGAAATGACTCAAATTCTGACACTGGTTTCCTCATAACTTTTGGCACATGACGTCTGTGATAGTGTTAGCTAAGCTCTATTTCTTCTTCCCAAAATATATGTCTAATAAGATGTGCATAGCCACCGTTTTTATACTCTAGTATCTTCCTTTCTTTCCAAATGTGGGATTAATGCCCTAACCTCTAAGGCGTGACAATAGCATGCAATTGCACTATAGGGGGATCTTTGGCATCATACAGTTTTTTTTATTGTTTTCCTAAAAATATCTGAAAGTATATTAACTAGTTTACACATTTGAGTGGTGCAACCAACTTCATGCATCCTTTTTGATCATAAACAAGGGGAAGGGGCACGTCCAAGAGGTGCCTTAAAGTAGCATTGGAAAAGTATCCATAGCTTGGTTTCTAGAATTCACTAACCATCTTACAGTTTAGAGTTCAAAAGCTAGTTTTTTAATAAGAGTAATTAGTGAATAGTTAATATCAATAATTCTGATAAAAAAAATATCAATAATAGTACTCCTTAATTTCAAGTAGAGATTCCAACAAAACAGTGAGAAAAGATAACAAAGAGAATGTCCAAAAGTTGACATAAAACAGCATGATAAAGTAGATTATGCACTATAAAGATGCCGAGCTTTAACAAAGTTCAATTTCTTTACTCTTACTGTTTCACAGGCATAAAAGCTAGGTAACTTTTGAGAGCTTAATTGAACGATAAATCACCAATGGTCCTCAATATTTGAGCAGGAAGACTGTAAAAGAGCATGGGGGGGGAACTCCAGGCATATACCTCATTATTGGTTCCCGGGGCATTCTTTTTGATTTTTGAGACTGATCCCCGACCCACTGTCTTCTAACCTCATGCCAAGTTATTTCAGCTGCACAGTAAGATTCTTCACATTATTTCCAGAACAACTCTGTTCGAAATTGCTTTCAATAAAGAAGTAGATCACATTAAGTTTGTAAAAATAGAATAAAAATATGGATTTCGGCAATTCTTATATTTGGAGTTCAATAAAAGCATTAATTTTCGGAAGAAAAGTCCCCATAATCAATAACCACACAATGCAAATTAGTGTAAACACCTTTATTGAGGAACCTCATTCACCCCCACAACCATAAGTACAGATAGTATGCAACACTGTAGCCATTTTACACCAATACCATTTGTTTGCTAAATCTTCAGCTACTTGATTCTCTAATTAACCAGACCACATTAAAACAAAGACAAGAATGGATTCATTTTATATCAGCTAGCAACTTGGCAGTATGATATCAATACATAAATTTTATGGTTCTTGAAAAATCAATTAAGGAAATCACATTAAGGCATGAAACTTGACTATGCTTGCTGTTAAACTACTTTCTTCTTGTCTGGTAAGATCTTCAAAATAACAGTTCTATCGAAGAGTTACATGGAAGGCAGGTTTCATCATAATAAGAGGCTCCATGAGAGAAAATTGAAGCCTTTAAAGCTTTAATAGCAACTTACCATGGTTAATGAAAACCTCCTTCTCGGGGGATTGACATTTTTTAGCATCATTCGAACACATTGAAGGCTGATTTTCGCAGGAATGGTGATTACTACCATTGGCTTCCATGTGCTTCAGGTTGAGCAACCATTGCCTTCTAAACTACCAGCATTGATCACATTGAGGACGAGAAATTCAGAAAGTCTCTGCATAAGAAACAATCTAGCGTTTCATAAGAGAAAAACCAATTGCTTCAGTATTTTGTTGCCAGGAAAAAGGGCTAATCATGCTGAAAACAATAGTCTGTAACAATCTCTAATCTCTAACCAGAGACTAATATTTATGGCCATAGCAATTACATCATATTTTTCTACCCTAACATACAAAACTCTTTAGACAGGGCTATATCCACAGTGCAACAGCTGCATCAAAAAACTGAAAAGAGGAGAAGAAACAAACACCTCAATTGATCAAACAGTTACTAATGGATGATCACCAGGGCCACCGAGAACCTAATTAAACTTTCTGCCCTAACCACCTTAACTGTAAGTAACTTTTGAGGAAATCACCACAGTGAAGAAAGATGTCTAGACTAGAGCAACGAGACATACCGATAAAGAAAGACAGCCGAAAGGGCTTTTCATTATACCCACTTTTGTGTCTATTTCAATTCTCAAATAACAGTTTTCCATCCAAATAAAACAGTTACATGAACAATTCAACAGAACCAACTACAGCCAAAGAGAAATAAATTTAGCACAATACAAAGAGGATATTGATGACAAACCATACCCACAAATACCCGGAGTTTAAACGAGCGTGGAAATTGATATAAAGATCAAAAAACACAAAAAAAATTAAGCCAAAAAGCTAAAACCAGATCAAAATGTCAATGTTTTGAAGACAAGAAATAGAATAGAGAATATTGATGAAGAAAAAGAAGACGATTTTTACCTTGAAAAGTGGTTTTCAATTTGGAACAGTGTTGCGCGTTAAAGAAGAAGAAGAGTCTGGTGGATTCGCCCTTTCTTTCTCTTATCATTGAGTTGGTATAACAAACAAAGGCTAAAATTTTGATTATAAAATTTTAAATTTATAATCTTAACCTTAAAAAACTAAACCTCACACTCTAAATCATAAACCCTACATTTTAAAAATTAACTTTAAATTTTAAACCCTACAACTTAAATCCCTAAACCTTAAACGCTAAACTAAAACCCCAACTTTCAAAATTAAAAGACACGTGTAAACTAAAGTTTATACAACATATGTATCAAAATTTTTTCATTAAGAAAAGATATTTGGTTCGGAGAATGGAGAATTTTAGTGATGAAACAAAGGAGGACAAAAATGGTTATAAATTAGGATTCGTTACAAATCGGGAAGATCTGGGATCTGGTGCTCACATGGGATCAAATCCAACTGAACTTGGCATTATGTTGTTGGGCATAGGAGAGAAATGTATCACCCAACATAAATTCTAATTGTTTTTATACAACTCCTTAATTGTAGGATTTATGAATTTTTTGTGGGGTTTAGGGATTTAAATGTAGTTTTGAATTTAAGGATGTTAATATAATTTTAGGTTTAGGATTAAAATTTTAGGTTTATAGGTTAAAACCTAAGTCTCTAATTATATTACCCTAAAACTTAAACTTAAACTTTAAACCTTAAATTCTTACTCTAAACCCTAAATTCTATTCATAAACCTTAAATTCCAAACTCGCATACTAACCTCCTAAATTTTAAACCTTAAACTAAAATACTAAACTCTAAAATTAAGATGCGCGTAAAAATACCCTTGTGTATAAAATAATAATCTATTATTTTTTACATTTCTCATGATTTTTGTTTATGTTTTAGTTTCTAAATAAAAATATAACATGGCAAAATTTGATTGGATTACGTGACATGTTTAACGAAAAACGTGTAAGGAACACTGACACTGATGAGATGAAAGTTGAAAGGTCAACAAATCAAAAAAATTAATAATAAGACCAAAGTGAAAATTGTCTTAAAGTAGAGGGATTAAAGTATGTATTAGGTCCCCTACAAATATCAACAAAATATATTTTTTTCTTTAAACTGTTACGCCAGTTTTATCAAAAGAGTCAAAAATTAAAAAATATAATGAGAGTTTACGATTGAGGTAAACAAATTTGATTTAGTTATATTCTTAATAACACAAAAATTAATGTTTATAAATTATAAGCATGACAATACAAAAAAGGGTAAAAATCATAACTCAAAGGTTCGAAATAAAATAGATACAAACATCACTAAAGCTCGACAATGAAAAATAAAAACCAACAACAAGCAACATTAAAAAATACATAGTAGAATAATAAGATACGTTAACAACACGGTTATTACCACAACTCAATCGCGAACAAGAACGATAACTATGAGCTCATATCCAAATCTAATTCGAGGGGTCCAAAACAGGGGGATTAACGGGATAATTAAAATAGCGCCATCTTGATCAGTTATGGCGACGTCAAATCCAACCCTGATAGAAAATTAAATACAAAAAAGAAACGACCGATTAAGAGAAGAAAAGCATGCCAAAAACAAAGGATGTGTACCACAAGGTAGAGAAAACCGTGTCACAAAGACATAGTTGTTGAATTTAAAAACTAAAAAAATAAAGAACGAAACAAAGAAATAAAAAAGATTACTGACGGTCAGTAACCAGTATTAAGACTGGTACCGCTGCTGGCCATGAAAAATTGAAAAAAAAAAGGTTGGACAGGAAGAGGGGAAAAAGGATGTGGGATTGTGATTGCAAGATTTTATTTGTTTATTAATCTAAACTTTTTAATAATGCACACACATTATGTAGATGAGCTAATCAAATATAAATTATCTAGAATTAACAACATTTCTTTTACTACTAATACTACTTGATGAGATCATTAATAAAAATACTTAAAATAATATTGATTATGCTTAATTTGTTATATTATTTGTAATTATATATGTATATATATACTCAAGATATTACAATGATACTTTCACCAATATATGAATATAAAAAACTTCTAACATAAAGAAACAAGTACAAAACCAGAAATCAAACTTAGTGAGAGAAAGTATAAATAGTCATAAAAATAATAATAATAAAGTTTAAATAAACTAAAATTTGAGGTCAAAATAGATAATTATCTATATATACTTTTAATACAAAAATTTGGAGGGGGCGGTTGTTCCCCTGAGCTATACAATAGTTCTGTCTCTATATGGAGTATATATTTAAAATGTTATAAATATTGAATTCAACGAGACACTTTAATAGAAATAAAGATGGTATTCATTTTAAAATATTTGAGTTCGGGTATATATGTCTTTTAAAAGAGTTAAGAAAAAGTATGAATAAATACTATTATATAATTATACCATTATATTTTTTGATTAAATAAATAGATTATATTTTTATTAGAATTAAAACTCATACAAATTAGGGCAATTATACAAATATATTAAAGAAATCAAAAAAATATTATAAAAAATTAAATATTTTCAATAACATTTAGGATAGACATCCGTTTTTTTACCTTTTTGTAGGCTTGTTGGTAGAACTATCCATTTTACGGGGCATTAGTTTATGGATTATTATACCATACACATACACGATAAATTTTTTTTCTACAAACATCTTATTTTAGGGTTTAAGGTTTTAGAGTAGAATTTAAAATTTAATGTTTATTGTTAAAATTTAGGGTCTAAGGTTAGGGTTTAGGTAGGTCCAATCCTGAGATTTTGGAGGCCGAGGTGAACTGAAAAATTAGGCCCCTAACAATAAGTCTTGGAAAAAAATAAATTTTAAGAATAAGCCCCTAATAACAAATATTTAAAAAATGAATTTTAAGAGTAGACCCTAAACAAAAATTGAAATTTTTTAATTTTAAGAGTATGCTCTTAATAACAAATGTTGAGAAAAAATGAGTCTCTAATAACAAGCATTGAAAAATTAGACCCTAAATAACAAGTATTGAAAAAAATGGAGCCCAATTAACAAGTATTGAAAAAACTAAATTTTAAGAGTAGGTACCTAAGAACAAATATCAGGAAAAATTAGGCATCAAATAGCATGTATTGAAAAAAAATGGACCCTTAATAACAAATATTGAAAAAAATGAATTTTAGGATAGCCAATAATAACAAAATATTGGGAAAATTGAGCCTCTAATAACAAGTTTTGAAAAAATTGGACCTCAAATAACAAGCATTGAAAAAAATAAATTTGAAGAGTATGTCCCTAATAACAAATATTAAGAAAAAATGGACCTCAAATAATAAATATTGAAAAAAATTGGACCTATAATAACAAATATTGAAAAAAAGAATTTTAAGAGTAAGCTCATAATAACAAATGTTGAGAAAAATTGAGTCTCTAATAACAAGTATTGACAATATTTGAGCCCAAATAACAAGAATTGAGAAAAATTAGACCCCTAAAAATAACTATTAGAAAAAAATTAAACTATAACTATTCAAGTAGTAAAAATTGAAAGAAAAAAGCCTTTATCTAATATTGTAATTAAATTATTATTTCATTTACTTGTTGCTTATACCTGAAAGTTGAGGCCTCTATATAATCTTATAACCAAATTTTGAAGCCTTTTCTATTATAATTATAACCAAATTTTGAGTTTTAACCTATAAACCCTAAACTTAAAATTATATCAACAATTACTAAATTTAAAACTACTACACTCAAACTTTTAAATCTTAAACCCTAAACAAAATACATACACTATTTATTTACACAAACATTTGTACATAAAATAATGACCCTTAATTTACATGTTTAAATCAAAGGGTGGTGAGTGAAGTTGGTACACTGGCTGTACACGTCTTCCATCTACCGGTAATTAATTTCGTTTTCGTTTGTCGGTGACAACACAATTTGTTTTCTTTTGCATACAGTAAGTGGGGCTGGGTATATCATTCTAGTCTAGATTTCCAATGCCCATACATTTCACATTTAATAATAAACACACTCATCAATCCCCATTCCTCGATTACTCAGTTTTCATGATATTTGCTCAAGGCACTTGGTAGAGAGGGAAGTCCAACTTCTCCTAGTATCCTTCGATTTATGAGTAAAAAATAGTATGAACAGTATAAATGCGGAGTATTATTATTAGAATTTATGAATAAAAACCTGCTGAGGCAAGTTGGTACTCTAAATGTACATGTTTTTCTATCTACTACTATATTTGGTGTTTCGGAGACAACACAATATTTAGCAAGCAGAAACTGGGACACTATCCTATATTTTGCAAACCCCAATATCCCCATAGATTCCATGTTCTGTAACAAACAGACAGATCCGTGATCACTCTTCATTCTTCAATGGCTTAGTTTTCATAATATTTGCCTTGAAATTGCAGATATGGGAAGTATTACTTCTGCAACTCCAACATGAACCAACTTTCATTCTATAATTATAAAATTTAATTAACATCTTTTTGCCTCCATATTTGTACCTAGGCATCTCAATGGAATCGGTAGACGTGGATATTGGCTTATCTATTCCCGTCCACGTTGAAAGTTTCTTGTTTTATCTCGGATTTTGTTCTCATTTCGAATGTTAAAAAAATTCTAATATCACCCGTTTTTCGGAAAAAAAAAGTTACATATTCTGTTTTGTTCGTTGTTGTACAAGAAAAAAGTTATATATAGAAAACGAACCGATACGAAACCCTTGAAGTGGGTTCAATTTTGACCTCTGTACGTTTATGTACGTATCTAGTTCATGGCATAACGCATCTTTAACCTATACCTCAAGCCTGCAGAGGAGGGGATCCTTTCACTAGGGCGAAACTATGGCCATTTAAAGACACTCGTACCCTAAAAGATAATTGTAGTCAAGGGACCGAGTGAGCCCTAGCTCATTATATAGACTAACTATTATTTTAGTCCAACTTGTCTCTTGGAAGCTACTTTTTTTTTAAAGTTGCCGAAAGGGAACATATTTGTGTCGGCTAAGGCCTTTCTTGAGGACAAGCTTCACAAAGGTCATATCATAAACCTTTCAAATCTTTTATAATTTATCTTGCCTAATCTCTTATTTCTGAACTATTCTCAAAGATTTCAGCTAAAGAATAGTCACCCATTATTAGTTAAATAATACAAATGTTTTGTATTTTATTATTATTTTAAATATTAATATGACTCTTCATGCCAAGTCTGAATCTGTATTTTTTCATATTTGGATTTAAATTCGAGTCTTATCACGCGTAAAATATTATGCATGATTTTCATTCTTTTTTTTTTGGTTTAAATCTCTTTATTTACGGACCTTGTCAAAAATTTATTCTAATATACAAATATTATGCGTGAAATTTATTCACGCGTAAAATTTTATTTACGGACCTTGTCAAAATCAAGTCAATCTCAAGAATAAATAAGAATTGCTCATATTCCCTTCTTTTTATTTCTCTATAAAAAATGGAGCTTTCAAATGAAAATATGTATTATACTTTTTTCTTGAAAAGGATATATTTCATTTAATCTCAATTATTGCTTGATTCGGCCCTTCCCTATATAATGTGCAAATATGACTATCTTCTTTTTTGCATTATTCATCAATGTTCAACATGCTATATTTTATACAATATAATGCAATTAACTAAGATTTGGTCCATACTTGTATATTTTTTTTATACTTTTAAGTCATAGAAATTAAATCTTTTAGGTATGAAGTATGTGAAGCCTATAGCAATATGTTGCTCCTCTTCAATGTTATCAATTCACAGAGCACCTTGATATATATTTATTGGGTTTTCATATCTTCGGATGCTCTAAGCCTCTCTGACCACTCTTGCCCAATAATTGGTTGTCCTTATATTGCATCTCTTTTATTATACATTTCTTTTTTTACGTATATTATGAAACTTCTAGGCCATAGACAAAAGGCTTAATAAACAAATAAATGTTTAAATTATACCTCTTTTTTAACTTTAGGTGTTTAAGTATTTTTTGGTAAAAATATGTGTCTAACATTTTATTAAAATCATTTTAAGTGTCTAAAGTTTCAATCTGTTACCGTTTTAAGGTTGTGATGTTAAAAAAAATTATCACACAATCAGATTTAGACACATGGTATTTATTTTTATTTTTTTTAATTAAAAACAGAAAAAAATAATTTTAAAAAATTCTCAAGATTTTCAAGATTTTCCAAAATAATCTCAAATCTATAACCCAAAACTCAAAATCCACAAAATGTCGTTGTTGTCATCGTTATAGCTTCGCCTGATTCCACCGTCGAACACCGCCTCCCATTTCTTCCAACCACCCATCGTCGGTAATCGACGGTAGGTTTGTTAATCGGATGTCGTTCAATTTGAACTTGTCATGTTCGTTGTTCGATGTCTGATTGACACGTCTACCGTCGATTATCGACGATGGGTGGTTGGGGGAAATGAACGGCGATGACAATGATGGGGTTCAGTGAGGCTATCTATTAAAAAGTTGCGTTAATCCAAGAATAAATAATAAGATAAAATATTATTATTTATTATTTAAATGAACAATACAAAAAAATAAGGATGATATTTTAAACCAAACTGATTTGGAAAGATAAACTAAATGAAACATGTTGAGGCCTGCGCGAATGCAGTTTCCTTAAGACAGATTCGCTCGCTCCTATAGTGCTTGAGAAACGCCGAACATCTATCTCCCAAGATACAACAACATAATGAGCACAACAATAGCTCGTCTGCAATGATCAATGAACCGTAACCTCGTCTTCTCCTATCACTAAAAAACTACTTTTAAATTCACAAAGTAAAATAATATAAAATTCTCTTTGTTTTTCAGTTGTGTAAAACCTATAAGGTTTACTCCCTATTTATATGAGTGTTATGAGGGTATAAGTGGAAATTTTGACCTAATGGAGCATTTAATATTGAGAATCAATTGATTATTCTATAGAGCAATTTCCAAAATTACCTATCTAAATTAAAGGTAACTTTCAATATTTACCCTTTTAATTCCAAGATAAAATTTGACAAATATATGTTCTTATTTGAGGAAAAATTCATTTGGGTCAAAATATCTGCAAGCCCACGAAGGACCAGGCCGGTTCTGACATTTGCGTTACCCACATCGTGCATATCTACGCATTTATGAACCAAAAATTGGTTCCACATTTTTCCTCAACAACGTTTAAATCAATTTCTCATTCAAATCTTCAAAATTATCATTTTTTCCAACAATCCCCACATGAATGAAATTGATTTAATCAAAACATTTTGACTCGATGTGGTGATAGATTCTATGATCGATAGCTGCATAGGATATGTAGGTGTTCACCCTTGAACCTTCCATTGTGAAAGTATATTTACTTTACTAGCTGACCAGTAGACGTGAATTCCTTGAACTGTCTTCCGTTTGTGTAAACGATGATATACCTCACACAACTACCTCTCTAACGAGGTTTTTAGTTCTCATGGTTATGTTCATATGGCCGTGAACATCTCCCAGGTTTTGCAAGAGTTTGAAAGAACTATGACCCAATAGTCTCCTTAAAGCAGCCCCACTTCACTCTTACATAGGTGACTTATGTTGCTCGGCTCACAGACTCACACAATGGTCATTAAAAGATTTTGCTTAGCCTATCCCATTTTTGTCACTGTTTACATCATAGGAATGGACTTGGGAGAAGAACCCCCACAGTGACTGCACAAGGTCTATACAAGTAGGTTGTCCATTTGAACCTAGATTTTGGGATCTCCAGTCAACTAGGTAGGGTTTTCCTTCACATATCGCCTTAATTTTTCCTAGGCTTTAGTTCCATTCCTTTTGATATTTTCTCAACTTGATCTCAATTTAATCCTATAGTTAGCGGATCCACAACGTTATCCTTTGATTTTCATATCAATAGAGATAACTCCATTTGAGATTAGTTGTTGTTGCGCGTAATAAGTGCTACGCAATTGTGCAAGTATACACGTCGCAAGTTATAGTATAAAAGATATCGTCTCCATAGGGATTGGTGCTACTTCAAGGATCTAGTCTCTTGCACTGTAAAAGTAAAAACACAAATAAAGGATTATAAAAGTTTAACTAATCTAGAAAGCAAATAAAGTAAAAGAAAAGATGAATTCAAATGAGAGAGATAGGCTAGGTTATCGTGAGTTGAGGTGTGATAGCCGATTGGATCGTTTTGGTAAAAGAGTGCACGGGCAACTCAGTTGTCGTGGCAACTTGCACAACGGGGTTGCCTTGGCAACTAATTGATGGTTGCCTGGGCGACTAGTTGGGCAACTACTTGGGCGTCTGGGCAGCAACTTCAAGGTTCGGCGGAGCGTTCTTCAATGGTTTCTTCTTATCCCTAAGTCGAAACTCTAGCTACTTGTGCATGCCTTGATAATACATCCCTGCGTGAATCAAGGGTGAACAAAAACCAATCTTGCGCTCCTCTTAGCCGTTGAAATCCTTAACTTATTCCTAAGCCGGATTAATCTTCACCATCATTGGATTGAATAAAGATCATATTCATTCGTTTCTTGAATCTAACTCTCCCGATATTAGATAAATGGATGAAATCACGAGATCCTCTCCCAATTCACTCAAAAACAATAATAAGAACCAAGAATGAATAAACCTTGAAATAGAAAAGTGCAAACTCTTATTACCTAAACAAAAACCAATAGTTTCTCACAACCACAAAACACAATAACCATAGCCAAGTAGATTTAGTTCATGGCTAGGTTCCAAAGAAACACAAGATAATTAATCCCTAGCATGGACCCAATCGAACAAGGAAGAAAGGCTGAAGCTTGTCGAAAATTCCCCTTTGCTTCCTCTCTTGGTCTTGTCGAAATTCCCTCTTGCTCTCTCTTTGCATCTTGTCGAAATCTCCTTGATATTTATAGGGCTAGGCCAAAGTCCTTCTTTGAGGAGGAGTTTGAGTTGGAATTAAATTATCTTTAAAGAATATAATTCTTTATTATAATTTTATTCCTATTAGAACTTCTCATATCTTCTTGGAATTTAATTCTTCTTTAATCTCTGCATGGCAATCAAATTCCTTTGGGCTTGGGCCTTGCTCCATGTCATCTTGGGCTTGTAAAGTCATGAATTTCGACATCCATATTACTTTTTGTCTTTGTCGACAAATGCCATGGCAACTGGCTCGGCGTCTCCTTCATGCATTGCCCTGGCAACTAGCTCGGCATATCCTTCATGCATTGCCCTGGCAACTAGCTCGGCATTGCTTTGGCAAGTGATCCTACACATACACACACAAAAACACACCAAAGCAGCATCTATTTCCACAAAAATCACCAAGTTATGTAATCAAGCTCAACGATTGAAGGAAACATGGATTAATGCATGAATGGATAACTATGCAACTAATACGAGCCTAAGTCTAACAATAATATGAGTAAAAAGGGTAAGAAAAATAGTACTTTTGAACACTTATCACACCCCCAAACTCGAACTATTTCTTGTCCTCAAGCAATGCAAACTCATAATTACCTGCCAAGACTTCAAATTTTCACAAACTTAGCTTTGAACTTGATTTCAATTCTCTGAACCGGGGCACAAAGTATGATTGGCTTTTTATTTTTTGGAAAACTGAGGAGTTACTCGGAATCAAACTATAATGCTTGTGAGTGTGTGCGGAGTTGTGTGCAAGTTGATTTTTTGGATTCTATGCAAACAATAGGTTTTCAAATTACTTCATTGGGTTCTTTTTAACATGTTTTAACTAGAGCCAATTTCGGGCACCTCTAGTGTTTTATTTTTAGTTTTCTTAAGTTAATTTAATCGACTAGAGCCGGTTTTGGGCACTTCTAGTTAAAAAAAATTTTAACGCCTCCTAGACAGTTTCAGGCACCTCTAGTGATTAATTTTTTAGCATATGCTAGAGCCAATTTCGGGCACCTCTAGCCTTCATCCAATTTTTATTCTAATCCCCCAATTAGTTAATTATCAACCTAAGTTTACTAGAACTCCTTAAATCAATCAAAGCACAACAGTGTTTCATCAAATTTAGCATCATAGTAAAATTCTAAGTTTTTCCATGGTTATCCTAGAATAAAAATTCTATCAATTAAGTGCATTGGCAAAGTCATCATTGAATATTCATCAAATCTAAGCAATTCTTGTTCTAATTAAAGGCATGGCAAGCAGTTTATGTATCCTAAATGTAATGCTTAAGATTAATGTAACTAAACATGGTAATTACTAATAACAATCCCCCCCAAACTCGAGTGAGGCATTGTCCTCAATGCATGCATAAAAATAATGAAAAATAAAAATAAAAATGCATACGAGGACTTACTCCGAGAGTTCGTCATCGTAGATGATTAGTTTCCTTCTAGTTGGCGTCTTGATTTTCTTGCTTGAACGCGATGGTTGTTTTCTTGTTGCCGGTGGTGGAATCGATCCTCGTACGGGGTTGTCCTCATCATCCTCTTCATCAATGTCAATGGCTTTTCGTTTGGAGGATTCAATTGGTGCGGTCTTTATTGGTTCAATGGAGGACTCGTCCAAATCTGAAAAATTAGAAAATGATTCCGTAGGAGTTGATTCGGGCATAGGTGCTTTACCTTTGGCTTTTGCAGTGGTTGCCGGGACATCGTCAGGGTTAGTTGCCGTGGCGTCAGCTTCCTTGGTTGCCGTGGCAAGGATATCGGCGGGAAAGATTGGGAACGGCACGCGATTGTCCAGGTACTTTTCTAGGATGACTTGGGTGATGGCATTGTTGTGCTCCTTCATGTACCGCATGAACATTAGTTGCCGATCTTCAATTTGCCTTAGGCGGCTTGTCAATGGGTTCAAAAGTGCTTCAAAGTGTCCCGAGATTAATGGCCGAGTTGCCCTGGCATTAAGTGATTGGGCATTAGGGATTGCCGCGGCGACAGGAGTTGTCGTGGCAATTGGAGGCCTTGAAGAATCTTCCGGTGCCTCTCCCATTAGCTTCCGAATTAGTGCTTGATTCCAACCAGACTTAGGTAGGGCCTTTTCATCGGTAGACTCACTCGGGACATGCATCTCCTTGCAAAGATTAGAAATTAAGCAAGGGAAGAAAAGATAACCCTTATCTTTTGAGCTGCATACAAAAATCTCATCATAAATAATTTTTCCAATGTTAATGATGCGATTATGCAAAATAGAATGTATGAGCAAAAGACGTGGTATATCAACGGTAGTATTGTGTGTGGAGGGCATTAAAGAAGTTTTAACAAACTTATTCCATAGTTTTGCCTCGGGTTTAAGCCAAAGGCGATTTACCGTGCCCTTGTATTTACCGTCGTTCCAATGAGTTCCCGGTTGAGTGAGTTCTTGAAGCACCTTGTCGAGTTGCTTGGGATTGATTTGGTCAACGAAAGCTTGATGCTCGTCCTTCTCAATGTAAAGTCCGTAAAAGGTGTTGATGCTTTCGGGACTTATAAGTATGGCCTTGTCACGAACAAAAACATAAGGATTATCCGGGTTAGGTGAGTGAGCATAGAATTCTCTTACCCATGAGATGTTACCCGGTTCCGGTTGATGGCAAAAGATTTGCCACTTTTGATGTGCAATCCTCTTGAAGATGAATGGTTCAAGGCCGAAATCTTGATGAGAGTTAAAGTATTCAAAGCCTTGTTCTTCATGAATCTTCCGGCTTTCAAACTTGGATTGAAATCTTTCTTGAACCGCCGGTGTAGCAAACTTCTTGTATCTTGGTTCTTTGGAGGAACTTGGATGAACTAAAAGTTTAATCTTGGATGCCATGTATGATCTTGGTTGTGAGTAAAAACAAAGAAAATAAAAGAAAAGAAACTAAAAAGTTGCAAGATATAAAGTAGGAATAGGTTAAGGGTGATAGGTTTTATAGAAAAGATAGGTGGTTGGGATTGGGGGAAATCGGAAAAAAAAGGGTTTAGGGTTTGGTAGGGATTTTCGACAAAGGGGTTTTGGTTAGGATGAATTGGAGGCTTTATATAAGCCTTAGATTCAGCCTATTAGTTTCCTTGTTGAAGATGTTTTCCTACTTGGTTTAGAATTCCTTCTTTCTCTTGAACTTCCTTTCCTACAATTCAAAAACAAATCAAATAAGGATTAAAATTAAAGATAAACTAATAAAGAAAATAAATAAAGATGTGTAATAGGATTCTTAGACTTGAATAAAAAAATCTATCCTATAACTACTAATAATCGGCAAAATAATAAAATAAAATAAAAAATCGAAAAAATGAAAAATAAATAAAATAATAAAATAATCGACTAAAAAAACAAAAAAAAATAAAAATAAAAATAAAAATATCAAAAGGGAGAGCATGCTCATGCATCTCCTAAATTGACCACTTCCTTGTTACGTTCCACATGGGCACTATTGTAGTGCTTCAATCTTTGTCCATTAACTTTGAATTCATGGTTGTCAGAGATGGACTTGATTATCACGGCACCATGAGAGAATGGTTTGACGACTTCGAATGGTCCCGACCATCTTGATTTCAGCTTTCCCGGGAAAAGTTTTAGCCGAGAATTGAATAGGAGAACTAGTTGCCCTGGCGTGAATTGTCGTGGCAATAGTTTCTTGTCATGTCATCGCTTTGTTTTCTCCTTGTAGATTCGTGCATTGTTATAGGCGAGTGCACGAAATTCTTCTATCTCATTGAGATCCATCAAGCGCTTTTGTCCGGCACTTCCCCAATCCATATTCACGGTCTTGATTGCCAGTACGCCTTGTGCTCGATTTCCACCGGTAGATGACATGTTTTACCATAGACAAGCCGGAAGGGGACATACCTAATGGTATTTTGAATGCGGTCGCGATATGCCCAAAGTGCGTCATCTAGTCTTAATGACCAATCCTTCCTTGAGGGATTTACAACTTTCTCGAGTATTCCCTTCAACTCCCGGTTGGAAATTTCTGCTTGTCCTTTGGTTTGTGGGTGATATGCCGTGGCGATCTTGTGTGATATGCCGAAGCGTTGCAACATCTTGGCAATTAGTCTGTTGTCAAAATGCTTGCCCTCGTCGCTGATAATTGCTCTCGGCATCCCAAACCGTGTAAATATGTTTTTCTGCAGGAATCGTTGCACGGTCTTGGAATCGTCGTTGGGAACTGCAGCTGCTTCTACCCATTTAGACACATAGTCGACGGTGAGTAAGATGTAGAGGTTGCCGAATGAAGATGGGAAAGGTCCCAACAAATCGATCCCCCATACATCGAACAGTTCCACCTCGATGATGTTCTGGAGTGGCATCTCATGTCGTCTAGAGATATTGCCCGTCCTCTGGCAACGATCACATTGCTTGTAAAAGTCTTGGGCATCTTTGTACAATGTTGGCCAATACAAACCGGATTGCAAGACTTTGGCCGCGGTACGAGTTCCTCCAAAATGTCCTCCATAGGGTGAAGCATGGCATTGCCGGAGTACATTCTGTTGCTCTTCTTCAGGGACACATCGGCGTATAACCTGATCTGCACATTGTTTAAACAAAAGTGGCTCGTCCCAAAAGTAATGCTTAGCATCATGGCTGAACCGCTTCTTCCCTTGGTGAGTAATGCCATACGGAAAAATACCACAAACAAAGAAGTTAACTAAATCTGCGTACTAGGGTATTGCCGAGGCATGTGCTGCCGTAGTGTCTGCTCCTAGAATTACCGAGGCGTGCGCGTCAAAGACTGTTGCGGCGTCGAGAGTTGCCGAGGCGTTGAGGGTTGTCGAGGCAATTAGAATTTGTTCATCCGGGAATGCATCGCATATCTCTAGATCCGCGTCCTCCTCCCTATTGCGTTCCAAACGTGATAAGTGATCGGCCACTTGATTTTCTGTTCCTTTCTTGTCCTTAATTTCAATATCAAATTCTTGTAAAAGTAATATCCAACGAATCAAACGAGGTTTAGCATCCTTTTTAGCAAATAAGTATTTGATTGCCGAATGGTCCGTATGAACAATTACCTTTGTATCAATTAAATAGGATCGGAACTTGTCAAATGCGAAAACTACAGCTAGTAACTCTTTCTCCGTTGTTGTGTAATTCACTTGAGCACCATTAAGAGTTTTACTAGCGTAGTATATCACATGGAAGGTCTTACATGTGCGTTGGCCTAGGACTGCTCCTACCGCGAAATCACTTGCATCACACATAAGCTCAAACGGTAGTGTCCAATCTGGTGGAACGACAATGGGTGCCGAGGCAAGCTTTTTCTTTAGGGTTTTGAATGCTTGAGTGCAAGAATCATCAAAATCGAAGACTTTATCCTGTTCAAGCAGATTACACAAAGGTTTAGTGATTTTAGAAAAATTATGAATGAACCTCCCGTGTAAAAACCTGCATGTCCGAGAAAACTTCAATTCCTTTAACCGAATTTGGTGGGGTAATCTCTCGATTACGTCCACCTTGGCTTTGTCTACTTCAATTCCTTGGATGAAATCTTGTGGCGAGCACTATTCCTTCATCTACCATAAAGTGGCATTTCTCCCAATTGAGGACTAAATCCGTTTCTTCGCATCTTGCCAACACCCTCTAAAATTGCCGAGACACAAAATCGGGTCATTACCAAAAACCGAAAAATCATCCATGAAGATCTCAAGGAAGTCTTCGACCATGTCTGAAAAGAGCGCCATCATGCATCTTTGGAAGGTTGCGGGCGTTACAATAATCCGAACGGCATCCTTCGGAAGGCATAAGTACCGTATGGGCATGTGAAGGTTGTCTTTTCTTGATCTTCCGGTGCTATGGCAATCTGATTGTAACCTGAATAACCATCAAGAAAACAATAAAAGGGTTTACCCGCAAGACGGTCAAGCATTTGATCAATAAAGGGTAATGGGAAGTGATCTTTCCTAGTGGCTTTGTTTAGCTTTCGATAGTCCATACAAACCCTCCAACCGGTCACACCTGGTTGGGATAAGTTCATTATTTTCATTGCTTACCACCGTTATACCTCCCTTTTTTCGGTACACATTGTACCAGACTTACCCACGTTATCGAGAGATAGGGTATATAATGCCTAGCGTCAAGCCACTTGATGATTTCTTTCATTACAACCCCTTTCATGGCATGATTCAGTCTCCTCTGGGCCTCAATTGAAGGTTTGTGATCATCTTCCAACAAGATCTTGTGCATGCACACCTCCGGGCTAATTCCCTTCAAGTCGGCAATTGTCCACCCTATTGCCTTTTTATGTAGCTTCAACATGTTGATCAGCTTCTTTTCTCGCTCAGTTGTAACTTAGAGGAAATAATTACAGGTAATGTATTATCGATCCCTAAGTATACATATTTCAGTTGCTTTGGCAATTGTTTCAACTCAAGAATTGGTGGATTTTCGATAGAGGGTTTTTTTCGCTAGCCCCAAGGTCGCATAATGCTTTCTCGACATAGTGATTTCCAATGGAACAGGGTATTGTGAAACTTCCGGGATCCTTCAACTTGGGTGGCATACGATTGTGCAACATTGCCATACATCCCTCTGTCGCGGCCACTGTTTCAAACTCTCCTAGCCTTGTTCTCTTGGACACAATGTCTTTAAGAAACTTGGCATAGTTTGGCATTTGTTCAATTGCTTCCACCAATGGCAAGTTGATGTGGACTTGTTTTAGGATATCAAGAAACTTCTTGAATTGATATTCTTGCTTTTGTCACTTCAACCTTTGTGGGAATGGTAGTGGAAGTCGGATATCTTCGATCCTTTCATTGGTTTGAAATCTGATTGACGGCATTACCGGGACATCTGGAGTTGCTGATGCGTTATCAACTGGGGTTGCCGAGGTATGCTTATCACAAGAAGCCGAGGCGTCATCGGTTGCCGAGGCATGTTTATTGCCGGTTGCCGCAGTAATTCCTGGTTCAGCATCTGAGGCTTTGCCGCTAGGTTCGTCTTGATCTTTTTGTGGAGTTTTGTTTGACGAGCGGGTTTGAACCTCTCTAAGTTGTTGGCCACTTCTGGTGGTGATTGCCTTACATTGTTCATGGCCAGTTCCTCTTGCGACTTCAATATCGCTAGGTAAACCTCCTTGTGGTCTAGTGTTCAGATTTTGAGCAAACTGTCCGACTTGATTTTCCAATAATTTGATTGCCGCCTCTTGGTTTTGCAATCTCATCTCGGTCCTGTTAATAAAAGCATCAGTTCTTTTTATGAAATTACTATTCTCAGCCATATAAGATTCAGTTTTCATCATAAAAGCATTTAGAGAATTTTCCAAAGAACTAGATGTCGCTCGGTTGTTGTTGTGGCATCCGCTTGTCGTGGCATATTCTCACTGAATCCGATGCTTGTGCATTCTGATTGTTTTGGTTTAGAGCATTGTTGGGATTACTCCATGAAAAATTAGGTGCTTCTTCCAAGCTGGATTGTATGTATTTGACATCATGTTGTTGTCTCGATTGTAATTACCCACATAGAAGCTAGATTCCGTTCTCGCATACATTCGGAAGAATTATGGTTATCGCCACATAACTCACAAAAAGAATCCATTACCTTGACTTCATGTGTGTTGTTTGGTTTTTGCATGTTCGGACCATCTTGGTTAAAGCGCCAATTGTGCCGAAATTGAATCGATGATCCTAGTTCATGTATTGTGGCTTGGCGCCTAACCCTCCTCTTCTAGTAGCCGGGAATTGATAATCATTCTTGGCCAGCCTGTTTAAAATTTGCATTGCTTCTTCCGGTGACTTATCTAGGAGTATGCCGTTTGCCGAGGCATCTAGCATCATCCTTGTTGGTGTATTCACGGCGTTGTAAAACATTGTTACTTGAGTCCACACCGAATCCGTATAAAAGGGCATTTGTGTAGAAGTTCTCTAAATCGCTCCCAAGCCTCGTACATGGATTCATCATCCGCTCACGAAAAAGAAGTAATGTCGTTCTGGCTTATCACCAAATTTGTAGGATTAAATCTAGCAAGGAAATCACGACAAAGATCAGTCAAGATGCTATGGATCCGGCAGAATGCTATTCAGCCATGCTTTCGCCTATCTCTCGGTGAATAGGGAATAATCTTAATCGTAGGACATCGGGGTGACTCCGTGTATCTTGAACGAGTTGCAAATCTCGAGGAAAGATTTCAGATGTTGTCGTGCATCTTCGCTCTTTGAGCCGCCAAATTGACCAATTGTGTTGATCATATTAAACATTACCGGTTTCAACTCAAAGTGGTCGGCTTCAATTTCAGGTGCGACAACTCATGGGTTAAGTCCATCAAGATCTTCTTCAAGATAGTCTCGAATAGTTCTGTTTCGTGCAGAATCACTCCTCCTCCCGCCGAACATCTTGATTCATATTGCCGTCTTGATTTGCCATTGCTTCTCTTATCCTTCGCCTAAGTCTTTGTAAGGTTCGTTCGATTTACGGATCAAAGGGATATTCTCGTGAAGTCGGTCTCGCCTCGTCATATACCAATGCAAAACCAAAGTTTGTTAGCCCTTTGAATTTTAAACAAGAAAAATAAAAAGAAAGTGCAAGAAAGTAAAAACAAAGTCGCTATTGCCAATCCCCGGCAACGGCGCCAAAAACTTGTTGCGCGTAATAAGTGCTACGCAATTGTGCAAGTATACACGTCGCAAGTTATAGTATAAAATATATCGTCTCCATAGGGATTAGTGCTACTTCAAGGATCTAGTCTCTTGCACTGTAAAAGTAAAAACACAAATAAAGGATTATAAAAGTTTAACTAATCTAGAAAGCAAATAAAGTAAAAGAAAAGATGAATTCAAATGAGAGAGATAGGCTAGGTTATCGTGAGTTGAGGTGTGATAGCCGATTGGATCGTTTTGGTAAAAGAGTGCACGGGCAACTCAGTTGCCGTGGCAACTCAGTTGCCGTGGCAACTTGCACAACGGGGTTGCCTTGGCAACTAATTGATGGTTGCCTGGGCGACTAGTTGGGCAATTACTTGGGCGTCTGGGCAGCAACTTCAAGGTTCGACGGAGCGTTCTTCAATGGTTTCTTCTTATCCCTAAGTCGAAACTCTAGCTACTTGTGCATGCCTTGATAATACATCCCTGCGTGAATCAAGGGTGAACAACAACCAATCTTGCGCTCCTCTTAGCCGTTGAAATCCTTAACTTATTCCTAAGCTGGATTAATCTTCACCATCATTGGATTGAATAAAGATCATATTCATTCGTTTCTTGAATCTAACTCTCCCGATATTAGATAAATGGATGAAATCACGAGATCCTCTCCCAATTCACTCGCAAACAATAATAAGAACCAAGAATGAATAAACCTTGAAATAGAAAAGTGCAAACTCTTATTACCTAAACAAAAACCAATAGTTTCTCACAACCACAAAACACAATAACCATAGCCAAGTAGATTTAGTTCATGGCTAGGTTCCAAAGAAACACAAGATAATTAATCCCTAGCATGGACCCAATCGAACAAGGAAGAAAGGCTGAAGCTTGTCGAAAATTCCCCTTTGCTTCCTCTCTTGGTCTTGTCGAAATTCCCTCTTGCTCTCTCTATGCATCTTGTCGAAATCTCCTTGATATTTATAGGGCTAGGCCAAAGTCCTTCTTTGAGGAGGAGGTTGAGTTGGAATTAAATTATCTTTAAAGAATGTAATTCTTTATTATAATTTTATTCCTATTAGAACTTCTCCTATATTCTTGGAATTTAATTATTCTTTAATCTCTGCATGGCAATCAAATTCCTTTGGGCTTGGGCCTTGCTCCATGTCATCTTGGGCTTGTAAAGTCATGAATTTCGACATCCATATTACTTTTTGTCTTTGTCGACAAATGCCATGGCAACTGGCTCGGCGTCTCCTTCATGCATTGCCCTGGCAACTAGCTCGGCATATCCTTCATGCATTGCCCTGGCAACTAGCTCGGCATTGCTTTGGCAAGTGATCCTGCACATACACACACAAAAACACACCAAAGCAGCATCTATTTCCACAAAAATCACCAAGTTATGTAATCAAGCTCAACGATTGAAGGAAACATGGATTAATGCATGAATGGCTAACTATGCAACTAATATGAGCCTAAGTCTAACAATAATATGAGTAAAAAGGGTAAGAAAATAGTACTTTTGAACACTTATCAGTTGTCTAATGGTGTTATGTCGACGACGCATATGTCTCGACTTACCATAATACACAAAGCTATGTGTTTTACCAACTTATGCTTTGGCCATCACAATGTATGTATATTGTGGGCACATGCTTTTATCATTCAGGAATATCCTCTAAGAAATTCTGAAGCTATTCGACTTCTTCTATAGACTTCTCTTGAACTATAAACTCAGATTCCATTATGGATCTAGTTATAACCACTTGTCTTGAAGATTTCCTTCCACTTGTGCCATTGATATCTTAAATATCGATATCCAACTAGCATCGGAGTATCTTCTAAACAGTAGGATCTATGTAATAATTGAGTATATCTAAGATATCTCAATACCATCACAATTATTTTCCAGTGATTTCTACTTGGATTGTTTGTGAATCTGCTTAAACTACTCACAGTGAAAGCACTTATCTTGCATATTCCATTTGAGCAAATGTTGGCTAGTCTTTATTAGAGTTCTGGCTATACCAGAATTATCCTTGCCAACTTTCTCTTGTCCACGTAGTCTGACTGTGTTAATATGAGACCTTCAAGTGACCGTTTGATCTGGATGCCCAAAATCGTATCGTCTAGTCTCATATCTTTCATGTTAAATCTTGAATTTAACATGTCATTGGTACGTTTTTACCATTTTCATTGTTACGTCCAACAATGAGTATGTCATCAACATACATACATGGAATAATATATCCAATATCGGTAATTATGATATATACACATTTGTCACACTCATTAATCTCGAAGTCGTTTATCATCATGACGCAACCGAACTTCTTATGTCATTGCTTTGGTGATGAGATTGTTAGCTTTGCAAGACACCCCCACGTTTTAAAGTATTTTTATGAAGGGTTTATTCCCTTCCATAACTCATACGGTGTCTTATCTCTTTAATTTTGGGTACCTTATTTATAAAAGGTAATTAACTGAAAAAACAGTTTCCCCCACATGTTGGTCACATTTTTGAAGTTTTAGTTCTTTTCAGAAGTCATCTTCAAAATTATAGTACCAACATTACTCATATAGAGCTTCTCATCTTATAGCAATTGGAGTATTTCCCATGAAATTTGCTTCTTGAACACATTGTCTAATCCACGGTTTGTTTTTATGAAGTTTTTTATGACTTCCACTACCTTTGTCATGGTAATATTTGTCTTAGCAATATTTACCTTTGCAACATTTGAAGGTGGTAACAACATTTATCTTATCCTATCTAAATAATAGGAGGATAATCCTTCAGATCTTTAACCAAGTTTATCATGATCAAATATACAACATCTATTGTTGCCTCGTTCTTAATAGAAATAACAATAATGAACAGTGCACCATATAGGTAACTTATGAAAGAAAGGTTGTGTACTAGGCACGCTTAAATACCAAGTCTTTCAAAGAACCAATCCTAAACATGTACATTCATATTGTTTTTCAATCATCCGTTTATGAGTTCTATTCTTGAATTCATACCAAGCATGAGTGATCAATTAAAACACTGACTTTGATTCACAACAGTTTGGAATCTTCCATTTATAGTCTAACGACCCTCACAATTCTTTAGCCATTTTTAAACACTGTGCACTTCATAGCATGCATCAGAATAGGCTTTAAGAATTTAATTTTGACATAGAGACCAAGTTCTTCTATGCTTTGATTCGAGACCTCAGTCGGAATCAGTGCTATGAATTTGGTAACCAATGTTACTTCTCGAAATAAATTCAGCGATTTGTTTCCAAAATAGAATCATACTTGATTCTTTAAGAAATAGTAATTTTAAGTTATTTCTCTTTTCAAAATAAATTCACCAATTTATTTTAAGATTGAATCATTCTAGATTCCCACAAAATTAAATCCAACGATTTATTTCCCTTAACAAGTTAGAATCAACGCATGATTCTAGCATAGAAATAAATTTAATAATTTATTTCTTTTTACAAAATTGAATCATACTTGATTCCCAATAAATTCAATGATTTATTTTCCATACCAAATAGAATCATACAAGATTCTTACGGAAATAAATTCAATAATTTATTTTCCTTGCAATGTTAGAATCATATAAGATTCTCTTGAAAATAAATTCAGCGATTTATCTTCCTTAACAAGTTAAAATCAACACAAGATTCTAACAGAGAAATAAATTCAGTGATTTATTTCCCTTATATCTCCCGTTAAACGTTGGGATTAGTATCACTAAAACTCAAAACAGAGATACCAAGATAACTCGATCAAAAGGAAATAATCTTTTGATTTAATTTTGTTAATTCTTATTTGGAAGATCAAGTAAACCCGTTTTAAAATGACGAGAATTAATTCTTGTAACGAATTGTTTACGAGATCTTTGTTTTAAAACAAATCACCATCTCACTTGAGTATCCTATTCGTCACTATAAAATTTCTCAAAAGGAAATTATTAGTACGAATGAAAAATTCATTCCATATTTAATATTCAATATTAAACAGCCAGAACTATAGGTAATAGCCCATGAATATTACTATAATAATATTACCAAAATATTATAAGAATTTAAGGATTTACCTTAAATATATTCCAAGTTTGGAACTTGACAAGTCAAGGATTTGCCACCATGATCCAACTCTTAATTAAAGAGTATTTTCCTTGTATGAAAATATTAAATTAACTATCACAAGGAAACAAGCACGTTAGGAAACAACTCACATAAAAAAGGCACAAAACATAAAACAATCGAATATTCCATCATAATTTACGATTACCATATTTCATAATAAAGAATCACATTGATTCTTCAATTAAGCAATCACACGTATGAAGGAAAAAGAGATGCCAATTACCAAACTTGGAAAAGCATAGCAAGCCTCACGGTCACGTATGGCCATTACGAAACTCTGGTGATTATAGATGATTCCTTTATAATCTATCTCACATGTGTTTCCTTTCGAATTAGAAATTTTTCGTGTTTCAAAGGCATATTACAAGTACTGGTCGTGATTTGAACCATTGTCCGCACATACAATAGTTTGTTCGTCTTAGATTAAAATTCGAAGAATCTGCCTTAAGATTGTTAGAAAAGTCGCGTTAATCCAAGAATAAATAATAAGATAAAATATTATTATTTATTATTTAAATGAACAGTACAAAAATTAAGGACGATATATTTAAACTAAACCGATTGGAAAAGATAAACCAAATGAAACATGTTGAAGCTTGCGGAACGCAGTTTTCTTAAGACAGATTCGTCCACTCCTATAGTGCTTGAGAAACGCCAGACGTCTATCTCCTAGGATACAACAACTTAATGAGCACAACAGTAGCACGTCTGCAGTGATCAACGAACCGTAACCTCGCCTTCTCCTATCACCAAAAAACTACTTTTAAATTCACAGAGTAAAATAATAAAAAATTCTCTTTGTTTTTCAGTTATGTAAAATTTAGAAGGTTTACTCCCTATTTATAGGAGTGTCATGAGGGTATAAGTGGAAATTTTGACCTAATGGAGCATTTAATTTTGAGAATCAATTGATTCTTCTATAGAGCAATTTCCAAAATTACTTATCTGAATTAAAGGTAACTTTCAATATTTACCCTTTTAATTCCAAGATAAAATTTGACAAATATATACTCTTATATGAGGAAAAATTCATTTGGGTCAAAATATCTGCAAGCCCATGAAAGACCAGATCGGTTCAGACATTTGCGTTACCCACGCCGTGCATGTTTGCACATTTACGAACCAACAATTGGTTCCACATTTTTCTTCAACAACGTTTGAATCAATTTCTCATTCAAAGCACCAAAATTATCGAATTTTTTCCAACACTATCAACGACGACACCAATAGTAATTTTGGAGATTTTGGGTTAGGGATTTGAAATTATTTTAGGTTATTTTTTTAAAAATATTTATTTTCAGTTTTTTAAACAAAAACATGCAACGTGTCATAATTTGATTGCAATTATAGATTTTCTTTAACGGTCGCTAACAGCCGACGCTTAAAATTAACAAAATGAAACGTTAGACATTTTTATCAAAAAAATGTATAGATACTTAAAATTAAAAAATATAATTTCGACACTTATTTATATATTACGACAGCATTTTCTAAATTAAACAGTAGATTACATCAATACCAAATCTGAGCCATTTTATAAAATGGGTCGAATTATACATATAATAATAATTATATGAATCATACCTTTCTCTCTCTCTCTCTATTAATGTAATTAGACCTGAATTTTATATATATTTTTCATCAGTACTTTTAACAATTTATGTGTATGTAATTTGAATGTATAATTTTTATATATAACAGGTTTATTTTACGGTCTATATTTGAAGTATGTGAATGTTATTATCAATGTTGTCTTTAAATTTCGAACCTAAATTTTCTTATTGGGAATATAATGTCATATCATTACTTATATATATATAGTGGTAGAGTCAGGATTTTCATATAGTAGGGTCAGAGTAGACTTTGAAGTATGAGAATTCTCATACTATTATAATATAAATATTGTTAACCACATACCCAAACAAATTAAGTAAGATAAATTGACCCTCTAAACTACATGTGGCTCCCCTATATATATGCAACAGTAATTTTGTTATAGTTAAAGCTTTTAAGCAAATTTATTTCTTTTCTTTTCTTTTTACTTTTTCGAATGGTAGGTTTTGTAGGAAAAGTGCTATACTATAGAAGTCCTAATCAAATGAAACCTAAATGAGTAATATACAAGTAATAGAAAAAGGGTGAAAAAGAAAGCCAATGGAATCTAGAATTGTCCTAAAATGAAATAAACAAATAAGATTTGACATTTTAAATCATTTACAGCTGGGAGAGACTAAATTTTATTTATAATTCGAGACCAAGTAATTAAATTAATGATTAAAGATATTTATACAATCTCACATTATATAGTTTAAATTTTTATATCACAATGTAAAAATATAATATTTTTTATTTAATTAAAAATATATTTACGAGAAAAATTTCCATAATTGAACGTCAGCATCCTATATTTGTCAGGAGATTAAATCTCCATCCTAATCTTGTTACATTTTCCCCTTGCTCTCTTTGTTCAATTTTCCATTTGATCAAAATAAGATTAAATTAAATTTATTTTTTAAAATTAGTTGTACTTAATTTATTGGCTGATTAATTAGGATCGAAAACTGCAGATGCCTATTATAGGACGACCCTCATAATCCAATTACTCCATTTGCAATGGCAGGATTCAAACCTCTAACATTGCTTAAGGAATCTAGTACCTCATCCCACTAGACGAATTGGTTGTTGGCAGGGACAAAGCTAGGATCAAGCATCGAGAGGTGCAAGAGTCTATTAAGCTTTTAAATTTTAAAAATTGAGAGAGAAAAATACTTTATTTGACTAATATTTAAACTAAAAAAAGACCTAAAAATAATTATACCAAAAAAAGGGGCAACAAGACCTCCTAACATATTAATGGTTCCGTCCCTAATTGTTGGTAAAAAGACCACAATATTATGGTTGAATTTTTCCCCCTCAAAATATGGTCTATGACATATTATTTTCAGAACTATGGTTGTTTATTGTTCAAGTCAGAAGTCGGAGGGAAAGCAATCAGACTTTGAACAGTAATATGTTGAGAAAATAATAAACAAATGAACCTATGAGGAAGAGCAATCCGACTTTGAACAGTGCTCAAAATTTTTTAATATTTTCTGGTAAAACATTATTCAAAGACGGAGAAAATCACTTCGATTTCTAATTTCTACAGTAAACAACATTAGTTTAGGAAATAATTTGGTGGGAACCATATTTTGAGAGAGAAAAATTAAACCACAATATTGTGTTTTTTCCCTAATTGTTGGTATTAATCTAATTAATTATATATATTGAAATTATTAGAACTGGAATCCAACAATCATGATCACGTCTAATCCATGCATTGTTTTGTTTCCCCCTCCCGTTTTATTTATTACCAACAAAATAGTTGTTGTGTCGTGTGATTTTGTCAAAATTTTCGGCCACGATGGAAATTAGAATTTTGAGAAGCCACGTGTTAATGTAAGAATTAGGCGCTTTTCTTATCAACTTCAAGGAATAGTGTTACAACAACCTAAATTTACTATTAGAACCGGTATAATTGAAACGTTAAAAATACGAAATTTAAAATATTATTTATAAAGTTAAAATGTTGAACCGCGGTAAGTTTTAAAATTCATAGATAAGTTTTGAAACTTGTTGTGAAAAAATATTTGAGTAACATTTCAGATTACAGCTTAAAAGTATAACATTCTAGGTTGGTGAAAAGTTTCAAAATTTATAGACAAGTTTAAGAACTTGTCGTTAAAAAATATTTTAGGTAACATTTCGGTTAGTGTGAGTAATATTTTAGGTTCATAAGAATAAAAATTATCTGCCCCTTTTTGTGCCTCTTTCTATGTTCTGCATTAAAAGACCAGGTTTATAGCTTAGTATTAAGATTTAGGTTTAGGGTTAGAGTGTGATTTTTAGTGTCTAGGGTTAGAACTTAAAATTTATTTTTGTAGTGTTGGGGCATAGAAAGGCACACTGAAAAAAAGGTAGAGGACTTTTGTCCATTTTTAACATTTCGATTGTGTCATTTTTAGCCTTAAAATTAAGACGTGCACCCAAGACTCAACTCTCGAGATGACAACAAATACAAACATTTAGATAGGGATGGCAAAATTATTTGACCCGATGTGCCCCGACCCAACCCGATTGGGATTTTCTTCTTGAATTTTGGGGATCAGGGCAGACGAGTATTGAAAAGTATTGAGTCGAGGCGGGCGGGTTCAGGTATGAGATGAAAATTCTCCGCCCCACCCTGATATATTTTTAATTATATATATTTAACATATTTATGAAAATATCTGTAACACACCAGACCCGAATGTTACAAATTGGGCCTCAAGTCCAAACCAAAACCATAAAATTTGCAACTAGATTTAGTTCAAACTACAGTCAATCATAAAAATCCATTAAATTTGAATATTTCGGAATAGATAAAACGATTTAAAACATTACATGGAAGCTCCATTTAAAAAAAATACATAATTAAAGCATTCGACTCTCAAGTTAAAATACCAAAATAAGAGTTACAATACAATGCATAAGGTCCTACGAATACATAGCCCAAATATCTAAGTACTGTACTCGGACACAGGTCGATGCTAAAGTCCTACCCCGATGGTGCTCTCATGATGCATGTCAACCTACGAACAGAAACAACAATTCCGAACGCTAAGCTAACAAAGCTCAGTGGATACACTACCACTCAACCATGTTTCATGCAAATCATAAATATGAGCAAGTAGTTAAAGAATGACATCATGGCATAAAACAACAACATTGACACTACCTCTAGTCACCTAAACACATAGCAAAACAGTAAAAGATATTAACCATTTACAAATCACATAGTACACCATACCAACAAACCTAGAGTGAGGCCCGGTGCCACACAGATTCGGGAACGTACACCTATGCTCGGAATCTCTCATCGAGCATCTTCAAATGAAATTCAGTGCTACACAGCTTTGGGAATATACAATCGGAAATCAATAACCACGGTGTCGCAACACACTCATACTCTCGTTAGGTATCCGGATCTCACCAAATCAAAGTACTCAACCATACAAATGCCCTTACGTGGCACTCAATAGTTATTCAATACAATAAGGACCCTTATTGCGTCAACACAAACAAGTCACCCAAGGTTTTAATAAGTTATTACTCATTAAGCTCGTATATGGGGTTTAAATCTCAACTTCTTAGTTTTACTATTTATTTTTACCACTTTAGAAGCCCAATGGGCCTTAGTCCTTGAATTATAGGTCCCTTGAACTCAAAATGTATTTTTTGGGTAGATTGCCCAACGAGTACTGATACTTACTTAGGATTACCGACAAAATCCAGTGGGTACCAATACCCACTTACGCGTATCGATACTCGAATTGCCTATTGGAGGGGTTTAACTAAACCTCGTATCGATACACGGGGGAGGTGTACTGATACCCAGGGTGTACTAATACACTCCCAAACGTACTGATACCCATTTTGGCTACTGAAATTTGATGGAACAAGGGTACCGATACCCTTTTAGGCGTACCGATACGCCTTTACAAATTGGCTTAAATTCATCCGTTTTAACACGGGGTACTGATACGCGTTCAACCCGTATCGGTACTCAAACCCCAAACTTGTTTTTTAGAGTTCAAGAATCGTCCCCTAAGCCCCCAAACCTCAAAGGCAAGACCCCAAATCGAACCTACAAGTTATGAGAGGTAGTTTAAATGGTTTCCTACCATTTTAAGCCACATTAACACCAAATTTAAGATTTACCATTAATGAAGACTCAAGCATTTCAAACAACCAATTATCAATCTAGCAACAAGGCAATCACATTGATGATTTCCATGAATACAAGGGAATTAGTGGTGTACTAACTTTGATCCTACAATTGAGAAAAAAGCTCATAGCCCGAGCTTTAAGCTTTCCTCTTCCCTTGTTCCTTGGAGGAGTTTCTAACTTCTTTCACTATAAGAAAATGTTGTAAATCACATTACAACACTGTTTGAACTTAAGATTTGCTAGAGGAAGAATTCTTCAACAAGAAATGGAGTTAAATCCCTAATGATAAGTGGTTAATTTGGGTAGTATTTTATCTTTAATTTTGTCCTTAATGATTAGTTCATGTTGCTGATTTAAACTTTTTTTGTGTGTTTTCTGTGCAGGACTACAATTTTGGAAATTGCACTAAAAGACAGAGTTTTGTAGTTTTTTTGTTCTGGAATCAAGGATGGACTAATGGGCATGAGTTTGGGCATGAAGTCTGACGTGGCATCCAGTCAGCAGCTTTTAGAAGATCCAGTCAGCGGCTTCCAAAAGGTGATGTCAATAACAGTGGATAAGCAGATTAGCTGCGTTTTGAATTTCAAACTTGGATTTATCTTTTGTTTTTATAATTTAAATTTGAATATTTTTAGGATTTATCTTTTATCTTTTTAGGTTATTTTTAGGGTTTTATAATACTATAAATACTCTTTTGGGGTAAGCTAGAAAAGCATCTTTCATTCTTAGTTTTGTTTTTACTTTTGAAGTTTTATAAAATTATTTCTTTTCTTTAGTTCTTGCTTTAAGTTTATATTTATTTTTATTTTATAATGCTAAGTATGATTTTTACCATAATCATACTTAGCTAAATTTTTCTATTATCCAAAGGCTTAGAGCGAAGCTTCAATTCACCTTGTCATAATTAAAAAGCACTCAACATCTACGTATTACATTCTCGATTTTCTGGAAACTTAGATCGGCAATCGACCTTTCTATTAAATATCTTTATGTTTTCATTTCAAAAAGTTAGAGTTGACTTGAATGTTGTTCAGATTTATAGTTGGGAGGAAGGATCGACTTGTAGCAAATTTGACTTATTATGAACACACTTAGCGACGAATTCGCTAAGGGAAATTGAGATCGGATTCGATTCTCATCGAGACAACATAGTGCGAGTCGGGTTTTTCCAAATTTTAAAATTGTTTTATTCTAATGACGATAGTCATGGTTAGTCCAACCAGAAAACTAAAATTCAAAAATTGATTTTGGATTATCGGTTTACCGAGAGAAAAACAAGTTACAAGGGCTGGGCCTTGTAGACTATAATCATCATGTATCTAGAGTAAAATCCTTTTTTGATGATCAGTTTGAATTGAAGCTAAGCAAAGCTTGAGGCTAATTTATTTAATTAATTTTCTTCTAAAAAATATTTACTTCTGTCATTTTCTCCAAATTCGTTTTTATTATTTTACCTTTAGTTTCTACTCTATCAAAACCCCCATTATTTTTATTTTCTCACTAAAGTCATAATCAAAACCTCTCTACATCAGAAGCTCCATAGTCCACGTGGATCAACCATTCTTCTCTCTATACTACATTATTTTTATATTAATTTTAGATTAAGGAATATCTATTTGACAATATAAGATGCTTGTCAAATTGGCGCCGCTGTCGGGGACTTCGGCAAAGTTACTGATATATTTTGTTTTGATTTATGACCCAGAAGAATTCGGGCGAACTAGCAAATTTTAACCCGTAGATCGAAGTACTAGCCCGAAGATTACACGTACAGACACTATAGGAAAGGAAACGAAGACTGTGACAACAACAATTCCAACGAGACCTAGAAACATCCTCAGAATCTGAAACACACTTTGAGTACAACAATGCAGAACAAATTTCGATGGCAGAAGAAGATCAAACTATTCACGAACTTGTCACAGAACCGGACGATCAACAACCTTTGTGCATTACATTTCTGAATGGTGAAACACCATTCACACTCAAGACGAGCCTGATACATCATTTACCGACTTATCATGGTTTTGCCTAATGAAAGTCCGTACAAACACCTTAAGGAATTCCACATGGTTTGTTTGAGCACAAAACCACATGGAGTATTTGAAGACCAAATCAAACTTCGTGTTTTTCCTTTTTCTTTAGCTAAATATAGCCAAAGATTGGTTATTTGATTTACCTTCTAACTCGGTTACCACATAGACTGACATGACTCGACTTTTTCTTAACAGGTTTTTCCCTGCAACCAAGGTGAGCGAACTAAGGTGAAGCATCTTGAGTATCCAACAAAAAGACACTAAGTCATTATATGACAACTGGGAACGGTTCAAGAAATTATGCGCAAATTGTCCACAACATGGACTGACGAAACAAACACTTCTTCAATACTTCTATGAAGGCTTAACCCCTATGGAAATGAAGATGATCGATGCAGCAAGTGGAGGGGCACTTGTGAACATGACCCCAACATCGACAAGAACTCTAATTTCTACTATGGCCGTTAACTCTCAACAATTTTGCCCTTACAGTGAACCTTCTCGATGAGTTCACGAGGTAAGTACAATTTCTTTAGAGAATAAAATTGATAAGTTGGCTGACATAGTTCAATCCTTTGTTGTAGGAAAAATAATTAAAGCTAGACTTTGCGGGATATGCACAAAGTCAGACCACCTTACGGATTGCTGTCCAATATTACAAGAAGATACTGTCGTACAAGTAAATTCAGTGGGAAATTTTCTGGGACTTCACTAAAAACCATACAACCCTCATGCCAAAACCTATAATCCAGAGTGGAGGGACAATCCAAACTTCAACTATGGACCAAATCAAGCTTATCAACCACCTGCACCACAACAATATCAACCGCAAAAACTGTTGTTTGAGTCGATTGTTGAAAGGTTAGCGCTATCCCAAGAAAAATTTCAACTAAAGACCGAAGCACACTTTCAATAAATTGACAAATAGATGAGTCAACCGACGTTAGCAGTGAATCGTTTAGAATCCAGAGTGAAGTTGTAGTCACAAACTGAGGCGAACCCACGAGAAAATGTTAGTGCAATCACCCTTCAGAGTAGCACTGTTGTAACACCGCCAGTCTCTAAAGATGTTGCGGAACCCCAGAAAGGAGATGTTGACGCATAAACCTAGAAGAAGAAGGAAGCTGAGTCACAGACTCCTCCAATGCCATCTCCCTATGCTACTCCACCTCTCTTCCCTTCAAGGTTGGTAAAACGTGATAAACAAGCTGAGGAAAAGGAGATACTTGATGTTTTTCGAAATGTGGAGATAAACATATATCTTCTTAAAGTAATCCAAAAAGTACCGAGATATGCCAAGTTCCTAAAAAATCTATGCACAAATAAAAGACGACTTACCAGAATTGAGAAGGTGAATTTGGGGGAACACGTCTCAGCTATTTTCCAACAAAAGCTTTCATCAAAGTTAAAGGACTAAGGTATGTTTGCTATTCCTTGTAAAATCGAAAAGATTGGGATAAACGTGCAATGTGTGATTTAGTATCTTCTATAAGTGTTATGCCTATTTCTTTGTACAACTTACTCTCTGCTGAGCCTTTGAAGGATACGAAAGTGACGATACACTGGTTGAACGGTCCGTGATATACCCGGAAAGACTCTTTGAGAACGTCTTAGTAAAGGTAAACGAAATTATTTTTTGGTGGATTTTTATGACATCGACATGGAAAATGACCGATCAAATACCTCTTCAGAAGTCATTCTCAACCGTCCCTTCCTTAGTACGACAAATACAAAAATAGACGTAAGAAACAGAATTTTCACAATAGAGTTCGACGGTGAGGTTGTTAAGTTTGACGTTTATAAAGTGACGAAACATCTAGATTCTATGGCAAACGTTAGCTTCGTTGGTATTTATGAGCCTTTAGTTGATAAATTTATGGAAACTAACTTATCTGATGATTTGTGCAGGGAATTAGAAGGCTACGACAAAGAAATTAGGGAGTTGGAAAATATTTTTTCTGTTCATTCTGACTTGCGCCTAACTCATTCGAAAACTAAAATGTTTCATTCCCTTTTGCAGGCACCAAATTTGGAGTTAAAATTGCCGCCAGATAAATTGAAGAATAAATGAGATATTTTGTCAGAAAAGTGAAGAAACTCCACAATTGTAAACTTTCTCATAGGGAAGTTCTCTGTTAGACAAAACACATGAATTGAAGGAAGTATTTCTTGCGGAGCCTGTAGTCTAAATCGGGTCATTGAGCTAACGACGTTAAACAAAAGCGCTCTAATGGGAGGTAACCCATTTTTTTATTTATGTTGATTTTAATTATTTTTCCTTTTCATGTTAATTTATTTATTTTTCTTTATATTTTTAGATGTCCCAAAGAAATTTGATCGAACTGTAAGGTACGGCCACATTGTTTCTTTCGCGTGAGCAGTAAGTGGCAGGCGAAGAATGAAACAATTTTATTTCAAAATGATCGTGTGCAGCAAAAAAGTAAAACAAACCTCTGCACCGTTTCATAGAAAAAGGTTGCATGTTAGCATAACCCTCGCCACTATTTTCCCTCCCGCGCATGTTAGCAAAACCCTCACCCACGTGCACTTTTTAATTCCCTACCCCATCATTTTCTTTTACTCTATGACCCGTCGCACATCCCCTAGCCATCTTCTATTTTTTATCTTTTTCCTTCCCTTACGATACCAACCTTCAACCCAGCCCCTCCAGTTGAGAATTTCAACAACGACTCTGAGTCACCACTCAACCCAAGCAACACCAACACTACTGCATTCATTGACAATGGTCGACAACCTCTTCGCTACGCAAATCTACTACAGCAAACACCCATGCAGCGAATTCCGAACGTCTCGTTTGAAGCACCAGGAAATCCAGAACAAAATCGACGATAGTCACGGGGAGTATCTCTATCATTTCTCTTATACTTCAATTTTTGTATTACTTCAATTTTTGTATTAGGACAATACACCTTAAGTGAGGGGTAGAGAGTTGAATCGAATTTTCCCTTGAATATTTATATGCTTGAAATTCAGTATGCTTTGGTTGAATATATTGAATTTTCTGTCAAATATCCTTACTCTTGTTGAATGTTTTTGAATGCTATGCGAGTTTTTGTACACACTTTTGTTTGAGCTATGATACATGATAATGGATGGCATGATTAGAGTTTTTCTTGAAAATTTTCTGATATCCCATGAGTTTATTAGTTGAAATGCACTTGACTTAATGCATGATACATATTTCAGTAAGATTTTGAGCCTAAAAAAGCAATTCACTATATTTTTGCTCAATTCCTTATTTGATTGAGTGTGCCGTACATAGAATTGATATTCTAGAACCTGTATTTGAATGCATGTTGAGACTACAAATTGAACTTGATGCTTTAACATGATAGGGGCACTTAGGATTTACCCACTTTTCTACCTTAAAAATTGTCTATCCATTTGTTTCCCTTAGTTAGCCATTTATGTGCCTTTGTCCCTTTCTTTGTTTGCCACCGTTCAAACCCAAGACCTTTTGACATTTTGATTTTTGCTACCCTTGTCAAGATAGGAGATCGAGTTGTTCCAAGTTCCACGAGTGAAGAAAAAGAAAAGGAGAAAAAAGGGGGAAACAATAGCAAAGGAAAATAGAAAAAAGAAGAAAAAAAGAGAAAAAATTAAAAAAGGAAATAAAGTTGTTATTTGAAGTTAGTTACATTTCTTTAGTTTGGTTACATTTCTTTATTAGTTTTATCTATTTCGTGGACTTGATCTAATTATTGTGCATCTCTTGTCTTGATTATAAGCCTATGTTTCAACCTTTATCCCTACCTTCACCTAAGTCCCCTTACAACCCTTTTAAGACCCTTTGATTATTGTATCTTGTTCATATATAGTGGTGGAGACTTTATTTTCTTCCTGGCCTATGGTAATATGATGTTTGGTACTGGCTTTGAGAGTTTTTCATACCTGAAATACCTAGAGCGAATTGAGTGAAATCTTGTGAGGATGTTGAGTTTGGTTGCATTGAGGTTGATAAATTAATGGAATGTCATTATTTTACCTAACTTTATCCTATTTATGCTTATTCCATTTAATTCATATTTTGATTTTGATAAACATTATGGACTTAACTCGGTTGGCTTTCTGAGATATGAGGTGAGGCGATGGATGAGGAATGGAATTTTTAATATGCTTGATTAAAGCATGCTTGAGGACAAGAATTGAATAAGTGAGGGGAATTTGATAAGTGGTTAATTTGGGTGCTATTTTATCTTTAATTTTGTCCTTAATGATTAGTTCATGTTGTTGATTTGAACGTTTTTTGTGTGTTTTCTGTGCAGGACTACAATTCTGGAAATTATACTAAAAGGCAGAGTTCTACAGTTTTTTGTTCTAGAATCAAGGTTGGGCTAGTGGGCATGAGTCTGCACATGAAGTCTGACGTGGCGTCCAGTCAGAAGCTTCTAGAAGATCCAGTCAGCAGTTTCTAGAAGGTGATGTCAGCAACAGCGAATAAGCAGATCAGCTGCGTTTTGAATTTCAAACTTGGATTTATCTTTTGTTTTTAGGATTTAAATTTGAATATTTTTAGGATTTATTTTTTATCCTTTTAGGTTATTTTTAGGGTTTCATAATACTATAAATACCCCTTTGGGGTAAGCTAGAAAAGTATCTCTCATTCTTAGTTTTGTTTTTACTTTTGAAGTTTTATAAAATTCTTTCTTTTTTCCAGTTATTGCTTTATGTTTTTATTTGTTTTTCTTTTATAATGCTAAGTATGATTTTTACCATAATCATGCTTAGCTAAATTTTTCTATTAGCCAAAGTCTTAGAGCAAAGCTTCAATTCACCTTGTGAGAATTACAAAGCACTCAACATCTTCGTATTACATTCTCGATTTTCTGGAAACTTAGATCGGCAATCGGCCTTTCTATTAAAAATCTTTACGTTTTCATTTCAAAAAGTTAGAGTTGCCTTGAATGTTGTTCAGATTTATAGTTGGGAGGAAGGACCGGCTTGTAGAAAATTCGACTTCTTATGAACACACTTAGTGACGGATTCGCTAAGGGAAATTGAGATTGGATTCGGTTTTCATCGAGACAACATAGTGCGAGTCAGGTTTTTCCAAATTTTAAAACTATTTTATTCTAACGACGATAGCCGTGGTTAGTCTAACCAGAAAGCTGAAATTTAAAAATTGATTTTGGATTATCGGTTTACCGGAGAGAAAAACAAGTTACAAGGGTTGGGCCTTGTAGAATGTAACTGGCATATATCCGGAGTAAAATCCTTTTCGATGATCAGTTTGAATTGAAGCTAAGAAAAGCTTGAGGCTAATATATTTAATTAATTTTCTTCTAAAAAATATTCACTTCTGTCATTTTCTCCATATTTGTTTTTATTATTTTACCTTTAGTTTCTACTCTATCAAAACCCCCATTATTTTTATTTTCTCACTAAAGTCAAATCAAAACCTCTCTACATCAGAAGCTCCATAGTCCTTGTGGATCGACCCTTCTTCTCTCTATACTACATTATTTTTATATTCATTTGAGATTAAGGAATATTTATTTGACAATATACGACGCTTGTCACCTAAATCTCGTTCTTCCCCTTCAACGTCCACCAAAACCCAACTTTTCATCCACCACCATCTTTGATGAAACTTACCTTGAATTGTAGATCCTTGGGTGCTGATTTCAACACTCTTAACCTAAAATTTGGAAATCTAACTCAATGGGGCAAAGATTTGATATTTACCCTTGGGTCTACAAGGAAGAATGAAGGATAGAGAGATAGGGTGAGGTTGGAGACAACACGAGATCACTCTCCCAACCTTTTCTTCAAAACAATTAAGAAAATCAACCTTCATCCTTTTAAAATATGATGAAATTACTCTTTCGCCCCTCTCTTATCCACCCATTCACTTATTAACCCAATGCCTTAAGTCCAACAACCAAAGGAAGCCCAAAAGATATCCATTCAGCCTCTAACAAGCCCAACATTGTGGCCCAACATACGAGGCCCTCGACTCAAGTGAAACCGACCCTTGGATTCTAAAATCTAGGTCGTTACAATATATCACTATATATAAACACTTTTAGGGGTGTTAAGCTATTTTTTAGTTTGTGTTTATCGTAAATTTTTGTTAGATGTTGTTCGAGTTTTAACATATATGATTCTGACGGTCAATGGTTCAAGTTTATTCTTTTAAATATGTATTCTTTTCATGTGGGTAATTTAATTGGGTTTTATTTTTTTATATAGGTCTAAAGTCTCTTGAAACCTATTTTTTGTGATTGTGATGGTGGTTTGGTCGGATCTAACATTTATCGTCGACGAAGATTAATGTTTTTTTTTAATTTTTGGGTCGAGTCAGGTTTATGAGGTGATATATTGGGGATGATAAATTAATATTTATATCTGGGACGGGGCGGGATCGGATTTATAGGTTTATAAATCGAGACAGGTTTGGGGCAGGAGCGAAGACAAAAATTTATTCAAGGGGTGTCATTTTTTCAATGATATTTAAGAAGGGTTAATTATTTATAAAGGGTTGTCGTTTTATTTATAAAGAGGGTTTCATTTTATTTATAAAGTGGTGTCATTTATATATATTTTTTAATTTTTTATATACAAATTATATAAAAAAAATTCAAAAAAATTTTGGTGTCAGCAGACACTCTAGTTGGCTTCGCCCATGGTTTAGGGAGGGTTTTTGACACCTCATTCTATTAGTTGGCTCCGGCCATAGTTCAGGGCGGCCAAAAACCCGCCTCGCCCCTTGCCATCCCTACATTTAGACATCACAACATAGACATTATTTCTTACATTATCCTCTAAATTATACCTCTGGATAAATAATATGCCTATAGAGGAGGTGACTTCGTTGTAAAGTCATTTAACACAAATGTTGCAGGAGAGTGAAGAGTATTTCGTTGAATTTGTAGAGATACTCCGACACACATTTTATCAAATAAAATCTAGGGAAAACTACATAAATAATACCTCACTTATTCTCGCGTTACTATTTTGGTACTCTAACTATTATTTTTGGCAAAATGATACATACCATTACATTTTTGTTCTATTTTAGTACCTGACCGTTAAAAATTAACAGAGATGTTGACGTGGCTGGGTATAATTACTCTTTTAGTCCAAAACACTTATATATTTTATCAATTTAGTCCAAAATCTATCCATTTAAAACAACATTTTCGTTTTGGGGTAAAATTGCAAATTACCCACTTTTTTTTTCTTCTTTTTACCCTCAATGACTGAATTGGAATTAGGGTTTCAAAACCCTAATTATACGACGGTGATAGTGAATTGGCAGGGGAAGACTTGCGGCAGCGTGATGACGACAGCTGGACAGTGCGTATACTCTCACAAAAGTAACCAAGCACTTTAAAATGATAATGGTAACAAGGTCTCGGCTTACCCATTGCTCAACATGGAGGAGCGAATGGCGGTGCAACTATAACGAAGGAAGTCGAATAAGGTTGATATTGTTACTAGCGAGCCGCGTACAACGAAGGAAGTTATGACCATAGTTTTGCTCGCAACGAGACGAGGAACAAAGTGATAAAGATCGTGTAACTCACAAAGCAAATCGACAGTGAGAGACTCTAATGGCTCACCAACGGTTTAGCTACCGTTTCTCTCAACGGAAGCCATTGACTTTGATGGAAAAAGAAAATTGGGTATTTGTAATTTTATCCTTAAAATTAAGATGATATTTTAAATGGATGGATTCTGGACTAAATTGATAAAATATATAAGTGTTTTGGACTAAAATTGTGATTATACCAAGCTTTGTCATCGTTTCCGTTATTTTTAACGGTCGGGTACCAAAACAAAACAAAACATAATGTTAGGTACCATTTTACCAAAAAGAATAGTTGAGGTACCAAAACAATAACGTGGGAATAAGTGGGGTACTATTTATGCAGTTTTCCCTAAAATCTACTTGTAAATTTGACAAAAGATCAAATATCAAGTGAGTGACCTTGGGACAAATGATGATTTCAGTCTTCCTAAGATATGTCCACTCACATTAATCAGTCGATACATGTCATCACTAGAATACATGCAACGAGAGGTATAAATTAAAAAGAGAGAACTAAGAACCAACGTAGGTTGGTCCAAGTCGTAAACAATTTGATATCGTTTAAACAAGTTTCGAGTTCGAGTTTTGTTTATGCAAAAAAATCTTGCTGGAAGACTCGCCCACCAAAACCATGTGTGGGATGTGGGCCGGTCTAAATTAATACAAAAGCCCTAAGGAACCGAGAGTGCAACCAAAAAAAGAGATTATTGAGAGTATATATATAATAAGGCTTAAAGGTATCATAAGCCCTTAAACTTTTGAAAAAACAATCAATTGAGCCCCTAAACTTTTTTCACCCAATTAAGCTCTTATACTCTAAAATTTCATTAATTAACCACTTTGACCAACGTTGACTGTTAAAATTAATAATTTTTTGACTAGTTGGTGCAATGTGTCGTGTTACAGTGTTATCACTTGACATTTCTAGAATATTTCTATTTTATTTAAAAAAATTCTTTAAAAGTTTTAAAAAAAATTTAAAAACTTATATTATAAAAATAATTTTCTAAAAAACTGTAAATTTCACATGATAGAACTGTAGTTAGTCACGTGATAGTAGTATCTCAAGAAAAAACGTCAAAAATTGATGGTTAAAATCGGTCAAAAGACTTAATTGATTAAATTTATTAGTTCTAAGACTTAATTACGCGTAAAAAAATCATAGGCTTAATTATTATTTTTTTTCAAAAGTTCAGTGCTTAAATCACCCTTAAGCCAGATGACCAACACCTTTTCAACCTTAAGAACATCTAATATTCTTAGGATTTTCATACCACTGTATACAACGATTCTTAGTCCAATCAAATTAATTCTAAAGTACTTAACCAAAAACCTAAAAATTTACAAAAATAATTATATCTCGAATAATATTTTGCGCTATGTACTCGGTGGCTATATTTGAGATTCAGTAATTGATTGAGTGATCAATGGTATTCATGTTGTATCATTCTGTATGAGTTTGAATCTTGACATTAACCTTGAAAATATAATTATCGCGTGACATTTCTAGAACTTTTTTACTTTATTTAAAAAATTCTTTCATAGTTATAAAAAGTCTAAAAAATTATGAAAATTAGGCATAAAGCCAAAAAAAATGGCTCCAACATTTGATTGAATAGTCACTTTGGCCCCTATTCTTTTTTGGAACAATTCAACCCTCAATGTTTCATTTTGGGTCAAAATGGCTCCTCCACGGATGAAAACTGTTAGTTAACTGACAATAAATGGCTTGAAATGACAAGACAAACCTATATAACAGTGCACGCTGACATGACAATATCATATAGACAAATACGTTGACTTGAAAAAACGTTGCACCAGTCAAAAAATAATTTTATAAAATTATATAAAAAAATAAAACAATTTTTTCTACTGATTTATTATTCTGACTTGTTCTAACAATTTTCATCCATAGAGGGGGTCATTTTGACCCAAAATGGAACGTTGAGGTTGAATTGCTCCAAAAAAAATAATAGGGGCCAAAGTGACTATTAAGTCAAACGTTGGGGGTATTTCTTGACTTTATGTCTAAAATATATAAAAAAATAATTTTCTAAAAACTGTAAATCTCACATGATAGAACTGTAGTTAGTCACACGACAGTAATATCTCAAGAAAAAAGAGTCAAAATTGATGGTCAAAATCGGTCAAATGGCTTAATTGATTAAATTTATTGGTTCGAAGACTTAATTAGGTGCAAAAAATCAAAAATTCGATTATTTTTTTTCAAAAGTTCAAGGCTTAAAGCACCCTTAAAAAAAAAAAAAAAAAAAAACTGACCAAACACCTTTTCAACCTTAAGAACCTCTAATATTCTTATGATTTTCAGACCACCTTATACAACGATTCTTAGTCTAATCAAATTAGATTTAAATTACTTAACCCAAAACCTCAAAACCTAAAGATTTACTAAAATAATTATCTCCAATAAAATCTAATAAAATCCCTAATTAATCTAAACTCAAAATTCTGTCTATTTTATTTATATTTTGCGATATGTACTCGGTAGCTATATTTTGAGATTCTTTAATTGATTAAGTGATCAATGATGTTTATATTTTCTCGTCTTGTATAAGTTTGAATCTTAGCATTAGCCTTGAAAATATAATTACCTCTCTACTTAATAAAATTTTTGTCTTTATTTACCTTCATATGAAAATGAAACTGAAGAAGTGACCCCATCCTAGTAAAAAGAGTATGATGTTTTTATTAGGAAATTCGAGTTTGAATAATTTGATACCAAATAATGTGAATGCATAAGCTTAAATCAAATAATCCCTTTGATAAAGATCTAGATAAAAGAAAATAAGGATTTGAATTTTTATTTCCCAATGACTCAATGAAAAATGACACAAAATTAAAAGACAAACGTGCGTTTAAATTTAAAAACACCTAGACCTATAAGAATCTAATCTCTTTAGCAACCTAGACGATGGAGAAGAACATCAAATACTCACTCCGAAATAAAAATAAGATGAAAATCTTGAACAAAATGAAAATTCTCACAGATAATTTTTAAAGAAATAAATGTATTAAATCCTAAAGATTACAAAGAAAAAAATTGATTTAATCGGAAAGACTAACTATATAAATAATAAAATAGAATATTATCTTAAAAAGAGATAAACATGTTATCTTAATTAAAATAGATAATAATATTATCCTGATTGAAAGAGATAAAAGAAATATTATCTTAATTAAAAAAATAAAATAGAATTTAAATAAATGTAGAAAATTATCTAAAAGACCTATAGATCCTATCTGAAAAGTCGTGTAAGCTAAAATAGCTTCAATTTCTTGTCCATAATGACTAGTTTCACCCCTCCTGTATCATGTTTGTAACGTATGTATGAGTATTATTGAGGGCTAAAATTGAAAAAAAAAATACTATAATAAAACCTCTATAAAATAATTCCCTTGGGACCTGAAAATTATTATTTTATTGAGATTAGTTTATCGACAAATGAATATTTTATTAATTTAGAGAATATTTCATACTTTATGCATGAAGGTTTTTTTAATCAAAATCTAATATGCATGTAGATGCAATGAATCAAAGTTAATCTTGTAGGTGTATGTATCGAAATTAATTGGTTTATGTAACAAAAAAGAGTTAATTAATTGGTTCATGTAACCAAAAAAAGAGAGTTAATGGTTTCAAAATCCAATACATATATGTTCATTGGATATATTAAAAAATTTATTAAAAATTTTATTATAAATTGACACATGTACGTATTAAAATATTACAATTCATATAATATTTTCTTTCGTAAATTTTCATTTGAAAGGTGTATAAAAAGTCTACATTGACACATGAGATGAAAAAAATATTATGGGAGTACAAAAATGAGCATCACTCTTCAAATCAAAAATATTTTATTTGATTACATGTAAATAAGCAGTTAACTATAGGTGTGTATTTTAGCAAAGAATACAATTGAAAAAAGAGAATTGAGTTTTATGTTGTGTATATAAATTTTTCAATATATTTAATGAATTGTTATTTTATATTTTCATTGGGCCCTTGAGTTTTTTTTTTTTTGAAAATTAGTATCATATGCATTTAGCGAGGTTATTATTTTATCCTCTTAACTCAAGTCGAGATCAAAAAAATTATCATTTAATTGATATTATTAATTTATCAAATATTTATTTATCTAGATTTTACTGTATCATGAAACTATATTAAGAATGCTAAAAAATTGAAAAATGTGCATACAGTGTATGGGTACGTTGGAATGTACTTTGAGATTTTGATTTTCCTCGTCATTTTTTATTAAATAGAGAAATAATTACATTTTTAATGCTAATGTCAGGATTTAAATTTATAAAACATATGAAAACATAAGCATTCTTAACTACTCAATCAATTAATGGATCTCTTTGCCCATTAAACTTTAATCACTAAGACAAGTTTATTTCATATAATAAATAGTTCTAGTAAATATTTTTCGGTACAGTATATAGATAGATTTTATGATGTTCGAATCACTAGATGCGGAAGGTTTTTTATTGTTTGATTATTTTTCAAAAAAATCTATTTTTTTAGAAAAAAAAATGTTTTTATATTAAAATATTACAAATACAATATTATTATTTCAAATACTAATAGTTTACTAATATAATTTATTAATAAAATATTATATTATTATTTAATATATAAAATATTTTTTTATATATTATGATTATATTTATATTGATATAATTGTTCTATTAAAAAATTGATCCGAAATATATATGATTTTATTTACGAATAAAATCATACAAAATTAGTCGGGTGCCTCCTTAAAAATCTCTCTAACCTAAGTGGGAGGAAAAGAGTTAGCTTTCATTATATAAAAAGAAGCACCATAATTCAAAGGCCGCAACACTACCAAAACAACAAAGCCCCAACTCCACCCATGTGAGCAACATAACCAGCACCATTGCCCATGCGAAAACTCCCCAGGCAGCATGAAAACCAGCAAGAACTGACACCCCTCGTCCAGCCAACGTGCAATGTTTACGCCTAAACCACAATGTTCGAACAACCCTTCACTTAGCCAATATATTCGCCATTCCATTCCCTCCCGTAATACATTGATGAAGCATACACATGCCAACTTAGTACACGCAGAATCAATAATCCGAAAACACTTCCACAAGTGCCATGGCCGCTTTTCTATATGTAATATCCAAGAAACCGTGACCGTCGAATAAGATTCTATAATAAATGCATGTCCCTCCCGCTATTGCAAGCTCACCAACAACTCCAAAGCATATTTAGTTGCTTGTAATTCAGCCTTGTTAGAGTCCATCACACCCAACAGACCGGAGAAGACAGACAAAATACATCCAGTTGAATCACGCAACACCCTCCACAACCCGCCAAACCAGGCTTGCCTCGCGTAGAACCATCAACATTGAATTTCAGCATTCCAACTGAAGGCGGATGCCAACAAATACCCGTACGCTTTCCCAAAGCACCCACATGATGATAACACCTACGCGGACAATCCCACCAAACGGCTTCAACAATTGAGTCCGAACCTTTCAACGCTTTTACCCAATGCTAAGAGCTCATCTTAATCATGAAAAACAAATCATCCATCTAAATCCTAGATTTATTAAAAACTAAATCATTTCAAGCCAACCATGCAGACCACCTCACCGATGTGCAACCCGCTATCTTCCAATCTCGAGCAATCCCTGTGAAGAAACTAGCACCTTGTACTAAAAATTTCGCAAGAGTGCTCGGCAACACCACTTCAATTCCCTACCAGTCAAAGAACCAATACCATATTTTCCGAATCACCTCACATGAGAACAAGATATGATCGCACTCATCCTTGCCGACACCACACCAACGACAAGAATCATTCAGACTTGGTAATACCACCCCTCGCTCCAACAACGTGCTAATCGTCGACAATCGGTTCAAAGATAGGAACCATAAAAAATATTGCACCTTCAGTGGAACTCCCAAATTCCAAATATAAAACGCCTTAGATCCATCATCCGATAATCCAAACGAAGTTAACAATATAATATGCTAACCATAAAACAACCTTTCGCATCCGGCTTCCAGACAAATCGATCTAACATGCTTGGAATCAACTCACATTGAGTCACCAAAGCTAACATCTCCTCGAGTTGTCCCTACTCAAATTGCCTTAACTCGCGACCAAAACACACTGCCCATCGATCATGTGCAAGTACCCCCTCCCTTGCGTATTCCGAAACCATGGCGAGCTTCGACACCGCCGCCCGAAATAGCCTAGGATACAAAACTCTCAAAGATTCTTCCAAGAACTTCTTTCGAGCACCATTTATCGTGCCAGAACAACACTCTAGCACTCGATTTGACTACCCAAGAAAAGCAATGTACACCCATAAAATGTTGTACGTTATCGTTTTCTTGTACTTCTACAATTTGACGCCACATCACCATCTTTTTGCCCATCAAAATAAAATTCCATTGTAATGCACGTGTCTCATATTTAGCCTCAATTAAAGATCGCCAAAGAGAGTCTTTATCCGTAGCAAAAGGCCACGCCCATTCGCTAGTAAAGCCAAATTCCAAGTCCACATGTTAACCACCCCAATCCCCCAAGATGTCTCGATCAACAAACCTGATTTCATCAAACTCGACTCAGTTTTCGTTTTTCATCCTTCTCACCCCATAAGAAAGACTTTCTAATACAATCAATTTTGCAAATTACACCATTTAGAATGGATAAAACTACCATATAATAAGTCGGAAGTGCCGATTACATTGAATTCACTAAAACTATCATAGCTGCCAATGATAACGAACCGCGTTTTCAACCCACCAACTTGAATCTGAATTTTTGAATCAACGGTTCCCACACAGCCAACGATCTAGGATTCACCCTGATCAGCATCCCTAAGTAATTAAACGATAATGTCCAGCACCCCAATTCTCGTGCCATACTGTTGGGCTCGAATTCCTCGACTAATTTTGCTTGCCAAGTAGTAGAAAAGATGTATTTTGGGTGATTGGTGGTGGAAGCAAAGATAAGAAAAATAGACACAAGAATTTAGAGTGGTTCGGCTTTCTAACCAAAGCATACATCAACTACCTTAGCTTCCCCACCAAAGATTTCAACAATTCACTAAGAATTCTTCCTCTTTTAACAGACTTAGGAGGTAACCTTTACAACCTAGACTTATACACCAAGTCTAGCATCCAAAGCTTACAACCCAAGCTTTGGAAACCCTCTCTAACAAGAGAAAAATAAAGCAAACGGAAATCTCTCTTTTAGGTAGATGTTTGCACTCTAAAGCTCTCACCCAAACATAATACATTTGAGCATACATTGACAATTTAGCTCAACAAGTGTAGTCTATTCAAATATATGAATTTAAAGCACAAAAGACTTAATTACAATCATAGACATGTTGGCATTTTTATCATTAGTTGTTCCTGGTTCTTCAAGAGTCACTTTATACTCCCAATTGAGTTCCTAGCCGTTGGAGATCGTTGGGATTTGATTAGAGCCATTGGTGGCTTTATTTCCCGTAGTAAATGCAGTTCTAGAGCAACTGGTATCGATACGTGGGTAGTAGTATCGGTACCGGTTCTTCAGAAACTAGCCGTTGAGCTTGATGCAACCTTCCCATATTGATACACCTTGGTGTGTATCGGTGCCTAGGATCGGTACGCCACAGTCCGTTTCGGTACTAAGGATCAGTACGAAGGATTGGTATGCTGTAGGGAACTAGCCGTTAGGGTTTATAAAAATAGCCGTTGGGGATTTAAAAAGTAGGGATCGGTACACCTTTACGCGTATCGATATGACCCTCTCCGTTTCAATACGCCTAAACCTGTACCGGGACAGGTTTTTGCTACTGGATTTTGCCTTTAGTTGAAACCTTAAAAGGTATCGATATAGTGTTGTACCGTATCGTATGAGGCTGAGAATCTGGCTAGTTTGGCCATATAAAATCCTTTAAAACATGTCAAAAGCCTTAGAAACATTTCAAACATATTTTCAAGTTGTTTGGACTTTAATATAAGTTTGCAAAATATTCAAGCAAGTCCAAAAATATTTTTTTAAAATTATTATATCAAAACAAATATCCTAACAATCTCCTCCTTTTTGATATAATAAAACCAACTTGAAAAATTATTTTTGTGATTCTCCCCCTTAGTAAAATAAGTTTTGAATAAGAGAAAATAGATTCCAAAGAGTTAAAATCTCCCCATTATTCATTTGAAAATTCAATTTTTTAAACTATTTCTCCCCCTTTTTGTTATATCAAAAATAAATTTTGTAACTTGAAGTTCAATAACAATGGAGGTTTAAAAAATGACAATTTTGACAAAAATAAGAGTTATGTTTAAAAATTGGCTCCCCTTACTCAAGCATCAAACAAGATATTAGTCCAATAATTCATGAATAACTAGTTGAATTAAAATAAATAAATCAAGATAAACAAATAAAATTCAACTAAATTTTACCACTTGAACCAAAGGTAAGATGTTAAACCTTTTTCTTCAAGTGTTCTTCCTTGTGTGCATAGAGCTTTAAGAATTCATATCATTTGTTGAGCTAGCTTCATCACACCTAAAACAAGACAATCAAGTAATTTTTGGTCTTCAAATTGCTTTGGATCTATAGGCATTAGTAGCACAAACTTTAGTCCCCTTAGGAATCCATTTTACAATTTCATCCTTTTTATGTGAAGTAAGTAGTCCTTTTGGGACCCAAATACTTCTAAAACATTTTCCTTTAAAGAATTTAAGGGCATTAGATTGTCTTTGATAAAAGTTTGATTTTCCAAAATTGTTTTTCTTTTCAAGTTCTTTGGAAATCAAAGCTTTTTCTTTCTTAAGACCATCCAAATCATTTTGATGGTTTTTTCATATTTTGAAGCAAATTTTGTAAATTTAAAACTTTTTACTCAAAATCCTTAAATTTTGCTTCAAACTCCAAATTAGTTTTAGAAAGCATTTCATTTTCTATTTTCAATTTTGAAACTAATTTCTTGTTTTTAGAAAATAAAGCCTTGAATTCAAAAACCAATTCATCATAGGCTTCTTGCAACTTATCAAAAGTATAAGAATTTGAATTGGATGAGTTAGACGTTACCTTTCCCTTTTGGAGGGCCATAAAGCATATGTGGGCTACTTCATCTTCATCGATGGAGTCTTCATCACTCCATGTTGCCACATATGATTTCTTTGAAGATGATCCATTTTTGTTGAAATGAGGGCAATCGTATTTGGTGTGCCTCGTCTTCTTGCACTCATGGCTCTTGTGGGGATCCTCAATCTTCGTCTTTGATTCATGCTTGGATTCTTCCATTTTGTTCTTCATGAATCTAGTGAACTTCTTGAAGAGTACACCATCTCTTCACTTTCACTTTCCTCCCCACTTGAATCTTCTTGATGCTTGTGGAGGATTGAAGAGCAACAACGTTTAGATCTTCTATTCTTTGCTCTTTGATCTTCTTTTCATTCTCTTTTCTCAAGACATCAACTCATGGGTAAGAGGAGACCCAATTAGCTCATCAAGCTTGAGCTCCTTTAAGTTTTTGGCTTCAATGATAGTTGTCTTCTTACTCTCTCATGATTCGGAAAGTGGATATATCAACTTCTGAACAAGTTTGTCTTCCGAAATCTCTTCTCCAAGACCTTTAAGTTGGTTTAAGATTGTGGAGAAACGGTCAAACATACTCTTGATATATTTATCCGGGTCTATCTTGAAATTTTCATATTCGATGTTGAGTAGACCAATCTTTGTCTCCTTCACATTGTCCGTTCCTTCGTATGTGACTTCAAGCTTGTATCATACCTCTTTGGCACTCTCACAAGAAGACACCTTTGCATATTCTTCTGGCCCCAAAACACAAAATAGAATGTGCAAGGCCTTAAAATTTAGCTTTATCTTCTTCTGATCATTCGCACTTCATTCCATCCTGTTTTGTTGTGGCACGAACGGCCCATTGAGAACTATATCCCAAAGATGATAGTCCTTTGCTCTCAAGAAGAACATCATCATATTCTTCCAATAGACATAATGTTGACTGTTGAAGAATGGTGGCTTGTCAATGGATTGCACCATAGAAACCAGTTGGTAGATAGTTGATCAAGCTTGTCGGAATCACCTTAATATGATGTTAATCCTTCACGATTGAGCCTCGCTCTGATACCAATTGTGGGCTCAAATTCCTCAACCGATTTTGCTTGTTAAGTAATGGAGAAGATGTATTTTGGATGATTGGTGGTGGAAGCAAAGATAAGAAAAATAGACACAAGAATTTAGAGTGGTTCAACTTTCTAACCAAAGCATACATCCATTACCTTAGCTTACCCACTAAGGATTTCAACAATTCACGAAGAATTCTTCCCATTTTAACAGGCTTAGGGGTGACCTTTACAACCTATACTTATACACCAAGCCTAGCATCTGAAGCTTACAACACAAGCTTTGGGAACCCTCTCTAACAAGAGAAAAATAAAGCAAACTGAAATCCCTCTTTTAGGTAGATGTTTGCACTCTAAAGCTCTCACCTAAACCTAATACACTTGAGCATACATTGATAATTTAGTTCAACAAGTGTAGTCTATTCAAACATATGAATTTAAAGCACAAAAGACTTAATTACAATCATAGACATGTTGGCATTTTTATCATTAGTTGTTGCTGGTACTTCAAGGGTCATTTTATACTCTCAATTGAGTTCCTAGTCGTTGGAGATCCATGCGGGTAGCCGTATCGGTACCGGTTCTTTAGAAACTAGCTGTTGAGCTTGATGCAGCCTTCCCATATCGATACTCCTTGGCGTGTATCAGTACCTGGGATCGGTACACCACAATCCGTTTCGGTACTGGGGATCGATACACTGCAGGGAACTAGCTGTTGGGGTTTATGAAAATAGCCGTTGAGGATTTGAAAAGCAAGAATCGGTACGCCTTTAAGTGTTTCGATACGACCTCTCCATTTTAGTACGTCTAAACCTGTACCGGTACGGGTTTTTGCTACTGGAATTTTCTTGTAGCTAAAATCCTAAAAGGTATTGATACGGTGTTGTACTATATCTGTACGGGTTGAGAAAATGGCTAGTTTGGCTATATAAAATCCTTTAAAAACATGCCAAAAGCCTTATAAATATTTTCAAACATATTTTCAAGTTGTTTGGACTTTAATACAAATTTACAAAATATTCAAACAAGTCTAAAAATATTTTTAAATTATTATATCAAAATAAATATCCTAAAGCATACCTGTCGCAATCTACCCATCTATTTCAATAGCTATTAAAACCGATTTTGAGAAGTTAATGTGCAGTTTTGTTGCATGTTGAAACCATGTCAAAAGCCTCTTCAAATTTCTTGTCATCTCCACTTTCTCCGGTAAGAAAATAACCGTATCTTCTGCGAACTGCAAATGCGACAATTTAAAATTCGAAGCCATTTCCACTCCTTCAATCAAACCCGTTCGTTCCGCATTCAGAATAAATTTGTGCAAAGCTTCCACGATAACGACAAACAACAATGGTAAAAGCGGATCGCCTTGCCTAAGTCCTTCAATCAAATCCGTTCGTTCCGCATTCAGAATAAATTTGTGCAAAGCTTCCACGATAGCTCCATTTACCAAAACAGCTAGCCTTGCCGAGCTCATGCAATTGTACTAATATAAAGTATTTTTCAAAAAAATATTAAAAATACTTGTTAAAATTTAAAATAATTAGTAATATGAAATATATTATTAAATGATAATTTTATTAAAAATAATAATAAATAGTAATAATTATATTAGTAATTTATTATTTAATAAGAATACTACATATCATTAAAATAAAAAATATAAATATTTATATTTAATAATATTGGAAAATATTATATTTGATATCAATATTTTTAAAATTTTAAAAAACTATTGTTAATAGAATAATATTTAATTGGATTCAAACTAATTTTCAATATAAATGAAAATTACTCTTCTGAAGAGAAAAAGTCAATTTACTAAAAAAACTCATTTCATCTTCCAGACTTCCACTGCAAGTTATTTTCTATGAAAAAACATAAAAAATACATAAAATATTTTATGAAAATTTCAATGAAATAAACACACCCTAAGACGACTATAAAAACTAAAAAGCAATGTCATTGTCAATAAATTTAAGAAAATAAAGCAGAGGATTTGATGTGTTTTTCATTGACCAAGATGTATAATAACATGAAGACTTGCTGGAAAAAGACAACACTACAAGAAAGGATGAGCAGTAGCCATCTCATTTTTATTCATTTTATTGAAATAAAGTTTCTGGTTTTTTATTTTTACAAGTATACTTAGCCGAAAGCTTTGTAGTATGAAGAAGCCAATCCGAATATTTCAGAAATAATTGCATCCGAGACGATCAATTAATAGCATGTTTAATCAAAATCTAACACAAGACCCCAGAAAAGATAGCTGATGTCCCACCCCCATTTAACTACTTTCGGATGTTAATATATATATATGGATAAGATCCAGTTACACAGTATAATAATTTTTAATTTTTACATATTTTTTGAATCGTTGAATGAGTGAAATGAATGACTGAGATTAATAGTGGGTTATGTGAAGATTATCACTTTGAGAAAAAAAAGTAAAAGTTAATTTCAACCATCTATTTCACTCATTCAACTATCTACAAAACGTGTAAAATTATGAGCAGGGTGGAACCTCTATAGAGCTTGAGGGGGCCATGCCCCAAATTTTAGGAAATTCGAATTTTACCCTTAAATGTTTTAAAATTTTTAATTCGACCCCCTCAAGATTTTAAAAAATTGCTTCAAAAGTTTAAATATTTTTAATTAAATTATCTCTTAAAATTTTAAATAAATCTCTCAAAATTATTAAAAATTTTAGTTAAACCCTCAATATTTTAAAAAAAATTCGTTTAAGCCTCCAATTTTTTTAAAAAAATTATTTTGGCCCCCTCAAACTCTTACTTTAAGTTCCGCCATTGATTATGAGTTTTACATTCTTTGTAAGTGGATTATATCCTATATTATATATATACACACAAACACCATTACCCTTCAAATATTGGTTCACAAACTTGACTTGAAATCAAAAGGTGTCCCACACCAGAAAACCCCACTTTCGGCTAAGGAATGGTTAAAACACACACACAAAGCCATTTGAGTATATGTGGGTTTCAATGAGAAAAGAAAAATAGCACAGGAATGATCCTGTTGGAGATGGGGGGAAAAACGAAAACACATTTAAGACACACCCATCCACCCTTTCCGCATCTCATCTTCTTTTCTTAGCTTGTTTCCAACCATGTAAAGCCAAGCAAATCTGTATATACTTTGTAATTGTTACACCATACACTATCCTGTCTAGAACAACACTAATTTGAGCCTGTTTTGTTTTGTGTGATTAAGCCTTTGATTCTTCATCACCGTCCTCCCTGTCCCAATGGGACCCCACTACTTGTTTTTTTAATTGAACAAAACTGTACTGCTATTGCCATACTCTTCCTTCATTTACACCTTGTCCCGTTGCTTTCTCTCTCTCACAAGTCACAAATCACACACCACCATTTATACACTCCCAATCATTCCACCTTTCCCCCCTGCAACTTTCTTTCTTTCTTTCATTCTTCTCCATGGCTATCTTCCTCTCATTTCTTCTCATTCTATTGTTTCCTTCAGCCAATGCTGACTGGCCACCTTCTCCTGGTTACTGGCCAAGCTCTAAGTTTAGGCCTATGAGCTTTTACAAAGGGTTTCGAAACCTTTGGGGTCCTGGTCATCAAAGTGTAGACCAAAATGCATTAACAATCTGGCTTGATAGAACTTCAGGTCCTTCCTTTATAACATTTGCCGCCTTATATCAATCTGGTATTTGTTTCCTTGATTGCTTTGTGTTTGGTTTTTCAGGGAGTGGATTCAAGTCAGTTAAGCCTTTTCGTTCTGGTTACTTTGGCGCCTCTATAAAAGTGCAACCTGGTTATACTGCAGGGGTCATAACAGCTTTCTATGTGAGAAACTGAAGTAACTTGTGCAATTTCTAGCTTCAAATTCTTTCTTAATTGCAGTTTCTAATTAGAAATCGAATGAATGGCAGCTATCGAACAACGAAGCTCATCCAGGGTTCCATGATGAAGTGGACATAGAGTTCCTTGGAACTACATTTGGGAAGCCTTACACTTTACAGACAAATGTGTATATCAGAGGGAGTGGTGATGGGAAAATCATTGGCAGGGAAATGAAGCTTCATCTCTGGTTTGATCCTACCAAAGACTTCCACCACTATGCCATTCTTTGGAGTCCTAGAGAGATCATGTAAGTATGTTCATTTGCAATGAAGTATGCACATTTTCTTTTTGAATAAAATGTATTCGATTTATCGATTCGTCTGATATTTGTATCAGATTCTTAGTAGATGATGTGCCCATAAGAAGGTATCCGAGGAAGAGAGATGCAACATTTCCTTTAAGGCCAATGTGGTTGTATGGTTCAATATGGGATGCCTCATCATGGGCAACTGAAGATGGAAAATACAAAGCTGATTACAGATACCAACCATTTGTTGCAAGGTACACCAACTTCAAAGCAGGCGGTTGCAGCGCCTATGCGCCGACTTGGTGCCGGCCTGTCTCTGCCTCGCCTTTCCGATCTGGGGGGTTAACAATGCAGCAACGTAGAGCAATGAAATGGGTTCAAAGACACCATATGGTCTATAACTATTGCAGGGACCCCAAAAGGAACCATGCCTTAACCCCAGAGTGCTGGACCAAGTGAAAGAACTTAATAACAGTTCAATCCAAAAAAAAATTATTTATTATTCCTCCATGTGAAAGAATTTTTCTATCTGTCCACTTGTTTTCTTGGTGTAAAGAGATGGATCCCACTTTGCCAACAATAGTAATGCAAGGCTCCAGAAGAGAAAAAGATGAAAAATAATTTGTATCTTTGTTTTGGTTGCTCTAATACAAATGGTGGAAAATACTGAAAAAAGAAATGGGAGAATGGGATGATGAAGCCATGGATATGGGGTCATGGGGGTATTGAGTGTGTTGTTTCAGTAATCATTTCTTAATAAAAGCAGAATTTATCTGCATATTTTTGTTGTTATTTTTTCTTTTTCATATCAAAAGAAATTTGATCTTCGATACTTGATGATCATCATTCAAAAGGGTGCAAATGCCAAGAATCACTCAACGAGTCTTGTGGTATCCAAGAAGTTGATGAAAGAAAAGTTTTTCCCCAGAAAACAAATAGTAGCAGTGTTCATGCAGTGAACCCGAAGCAAGTCAAATCTCATTTGGACTTTTTGTTCATTAACCTCACTGTTTCTTTTCTCCACTTCATTGGGTCGGAAAACTAGTGAGATTGTTTCTGAAAACTGCAACTCCCTGCGCCATAGTCTGCCTTGTTATTACAGCAGCTTCGATGCCGATAAGGATTATGATTATGGATCATTGTTGTCATTCTTTGTTTATTCATTTTAAGTTTCACCCCTCAGTCCCGTCAACCATTATTACTACTCAAGATACCAACAAACTCGTCTCTCATAAAACTGAACCCAAAGCTAAAATACACAAAACCTCTAACTACTCCAATCTACAATATCCATTCGTTTGATCAAAACACAGAATCATGATACATTGCTTGCTTCCTCATTCTCCACCTCTCACCGTTGGTATTTGAAACAAGATGTTCCATCGCTAAGAAATAAAAGGGAATACAAAACAAGGGGGGTTTCGCAAAAAATAAAGAAAATTTTGGGATCATTAAATAATTTTTAAAAGACGGATTTCCAGTCATAACACTGTTAAGTATTCAACGGTAGAATAACCATAATAGGAATAAATAAAAAGTTCAGTGAATAAATTGAAAAAAAATTAAAGGCAAGTAACCAAAATAAGAGTAAGAAAAAAGTTGACTGCTGAAATTTGTAATTTACCAATCTATTATGCAGCTGAAAGGCAGCTCAGTTGTTTTCGATCAAGCTCGACGGAGATTGAAGGGAAAAGAATCCTAATGAGTTAGTCGTTTTAAATATAATTTTCAACTCACTGTCTAATCAAGAAAGGTGGGTGAGAAGCAACCTAGCAAAGAATCTAAAACAGGCAGGCGTGAAGCATTAGCTAGCTAACACTTAAATAATAGCAAAGAATTCATTGTCCAAGTTTAAGACAAGATGGGAGTGGTGAATGAAATTTAGAGATGCTTTGGACAACAATAATTCAAAGATCCCATCCCACGATGGCTAAATGGTTAAGAATTACTTTACAACTCTTATTACAATTGTAGGCCTATAAGAATGGGAACAGTGTCTTTTTACAGAATCCAAAAATATGCGATCAAGCAAGCAAAAGTCCAAATCTGCTTTTTCTCTGCCTGGCTCTTTCGTAATTATTTTTATTTCATTATGATTTTCTCTTTTTCTTTTGGAAGTCTACTACTGTTTCCTCCAAGAATCCAACGTCTCTTTACATGCTGGAATTTCAATCTTAGAACTCTCATTTTAGTATCAACACAAGGTCTGCACTCCATATGAAAGCTTTTAGATTCTACTACCAAGGATAAAATGAACAAGATCAGACATCGCTTAGTCTTAGGCAGGATACATTTAACTAAATCATCTAAATAGATTGCAAACCATACCTATAATACAAAATACAGGCTAGTGGAGCTCACAAAAAACAATGCTCCATTATCATCATCCTGAAAGAAATAAAATAGAAAAAGCTACTTAAAAACTTACCTTAAACCCCTCCCTATTATTCAGGGAACAAGTAAGCCATGCCAGTCGATCGCCTCTGAGGACATTCAGAAACCTGCTATCATCTTCAAGGCACTCGTACAATATCAACAAAAGTTATTGCAACCTTCATTGCAAAAAAGACAGCTCTAAATCTAGGTATATATATATATATATATTGACGATCATCGTCGTTAGAAAAGGAATTCTTTTGGACAGATTCCCAGTTAGAATCCGTATCTATTTTAGAGCATGATTACTGTAAAGCAGCAAAATACCCTCACTTACACAACCTAACAAACCTCCATCGCAGGCATGTGCATACTTTACATCATAAATAGGCTGTGTTGGTGATTTAAGGCACTGAAGAACAGTAAAAGATGGCAACTCTTGCAAGAGAAATTCACGGGTAAGTTCATTTCCTGATACAAACAAACACCCATGATTCTCTATGTTCATAACTGCAGATCTTGGCAATCGAACATCATTGACATTGGCACATGTAACCGCCAACTTCTGATAGCAGTTGCTCCCGACTCTCTTCAAATGGACATGGGAACCTTGAACTCCTTGCCCAAGAGCAGGAGTTAGTAAGGGTTGAGAAGATGCCATCTCTATAGAATTGTCAATTCTTGGGCGAAATGAAGCAACTATGTCATCACTGCTAGGACAATAGGCAAGAGAGATGCAAGCTCCTTGATTGCCAGCATCCGAAACCAAAAATGGCCTTCAAAAGAGTCAACCAAAAGTTTCTTAGACAGCCTTATAAATTATAGTCAACTAACAAAAGAAGTTATCCAACTTGAGCCCCATACATTGTTAAACACAAGGAACTAACAATTTGTTGACGTTATGGATAATTTACACAAGAAGCATAAATTACATTTCTTATCAAATGACACAACTCACCTTTGCTCAGATCCACCAAAGTTCCACTGACAAATGCCAGCAGATGATGCTGACAGAACAGTTGTAACACCTGAAGGAAGGGTTGGATTATGTGTAGAGTATATTGTATGAATTGGGTTGCTTGTCAACCCGTTAACAAATTCCAGAGGCCCGGCAGTTTGGCGCATATCAAACACCCCAAGAGAGCCATTCTGCATAAAACTTTAAAAGATTAGTTCAATCAACCCAGATTCATCTGGACAAGAAATCAAGCTGACTGTTGAAACCTGCAGCCCAGCATATATTTGATGTGAACTGTTGAGATCCCATGAACACGACCATGCAGGAGCCTGAAAGTCAAATGTCAGTACTACAAAAATCTCCATTAGGGGGAAGGATATAAAAGTAGCAGAAAATTCTCAACCTAACTAGTAAAAAAATTTATAGCTGATGAAATTTTACCGGTAGATCATATGCAAGGGTAACTTGGTTAATTTTTGTGCTGCAACAACATTAATGATCAAGTCAACTAAGGGAAATACTAGGAATAATTCAGATGACTTTTCAATATGAGAATGTCCTACCTAAGAACTGATAATTTCTTTCCTAGGGAAGCAAAAAGTGCCAAGCTACTACCAGAGGGGCAAATGTGCAGATCCCTTACAGCTTTTGTGCCAAAAGGCAATGGAATGTCCTCTCTCATATATGGAGCTACCAAGCTCATCTGCAAACCCATGTTTAGAAACGATATAAGAGTATTCTTTGCACAAACTGCAGGTAGTGATAATATAGTCCCATTCCATGTTGAAGCTCAGAAACTTTACTTTGGTAAGAACATGTGTTCCACCCAACCCTTGCAATCTCCGTGCCATTAATATAATTTTGCTTGAAGCATCTATATCAAATAGCCGTGCACCATGCACACCAAGCTCCTTCTGCAAGATAAAAAAAATAGTCAAGGAACAGACAATCAAAGAAATTGAAATATTTTAAAAATTAATCAAATTGCAATTGGGTTATGAAAGAATCAACTGTGCACAAAGCAAGGTGCCAAGTATTACGAAAAAGAGTGCATGTCATAATCACAACAAACAATACTACAAAGAAACATTTTAAGAGAACAAGCAGACTTTAGATTTGTATTTCCACAAAACACCATCTTATTTCAGATAAATGTTTCTACTATCAAATTCCTTAACAAAAGTGAGTGTGAAAGAGATGTTGCAAATGAGAATTAGAAACAGTTAAATGAAGCAGATTTTGATTGAGAACTTTGAGGAGAGCATGGACAATTCAAAAACAGCAACATCCAAGTAATGTTAAATGCAGTGCAAGTTTTCACGAAACCATGAAAATGAACTGTTAGCAACTTCAAGAAAACTTCAATTGGCAATTTATACATAAGCCAATGTCACACACATTTAAGTGAGTTTCCAAAAGAAAAAAGGAGGCAAAAACGGAAAGAGTAACACCTGAAATATGAAAGGTCCTTGCCCATTAAACTCTGAGCCTAGGTTTTGACCTATAGGAAAGGATGAGTAGTCAAACAGAATTAGTATGCATATGCACTAGCCTTTAAGAAAATGGAAAAAGCACTAATCCTTGTATGTGACGCATAGAAGTTTCTATTGAAGATGATTTAATAATCACATTGTCAAGGATTAGAAGATAAGATCATTAACCCTATGAGAATATGTCTCTTCCTCAAAAGAATGGCAGAAAAAGGATTACCAAGAGATGGTACTTGATAGCCTCCCATTAAAGGTGGATGTCCCGATGTCCTACTCCGCACATCTAACAAGTGTTCCAAATAATTTGTTTTCTGCAAAGTCAAAAAGTTCAAGATAACAAAATACTATTATTATTTTAAGAAACACGTCAGTCAACGTGAAAAAAGAAATGATTTATATGTCAGCACTCAAATATGGTTCAGGCCTTCCAAATTTTTATATCTAATAGGAAACAAGATCTGAAAATCAATTAATTAATAAGGTTAGAGATTTCAAAATCTATAGTATACCAATAATATTTCCTCAAACTCTTAACCATGCACAACATTTGTTGCCATAAGAAAACATTCATATAACTGACAACAGTAGATGCTGTAAACGTGAGATTGCACTGCTTACATAACGAATGAAGCAGGCTCAAACTTAAGCACCTAAACACTACTGTACTGCATAAAACAGAACATGGAAAGTACTGGAAAAGTGGAGAACTCAACAAGCAATAAATGAACTGCAACAAAACTGCAACAAGTGAGATATTTAATGGGGAAAACTAACATTCATTAAACAAATTCAATAGGACATGGTATTTTTACGAAAATGTATAAAGAAACAACCAAAATTAAAAACATTTATGATCAGCATACCTCTTTAAACTGGTGAAGTTGTTGCTGCAACAGAGCTTCTCTCTGTTTCCATTCAGCTTCTTTTTTTCGCCATTCAGCTTCGTTTTTAATCAAAACAGCAGTCTACAAATTTCTTTTTCAGAATATCAGAAAGACTCGCAGAGTGGATTACCACAAAATATTACCAAGCTGAATTTTTTTATTGTTTTTTTTACTAAACTTTCTTACCTTCTTTTCAAGAGAGACGCACTTAGATTCAAGAGATTGAATCCTCTGCATAAAATAAGGATACACCATTAACATTACACCTCTTAAATGTTCCTTCAAAAAATTATCAATCCTTTAGAATTTTAGTATAACCTTTTGTGATTCTCCATCAATAGCAACAATCCTTGATGCAAACAATTTCCTTACATCCTTTAATGTGCATTTCCTGTTACATTGAGGGCACTTAAGAAAACAAGAATGTCAGATAAATATACGAGCAGTCTGTAGAGAGTTGAAAATTGTAACATGGTTTGATGATGAAGAAAAACCTTTTTGGTAGTTCGACCTTGTTGCAACCATTTCCGGATGCACGAAAAACCAAATATATGCCCACAAGGAAGACAACTACAGCCAAACAGTTAGAGAATTAATAAGCATATCGAGTGAGCCAGATTTTCATATTGCGAAAAAGAAACACCTATCTATTAGTAGAATGCAACACATTCTTCGATTATATAAACTAAAATGCAATACACGTTCAACTGCAATATTTCTCATCCAAAAGACTTTCAGAGTTTTTGTTTTTATTTTTTATTATATAAAATAATACTAATAAACTAAGGAACTCATAATTTGGCGCCAATCAGGGGAAACCGAAACGAATTTCAAATAAAAACCCTAGAATTCAAAGACAAATCGTAAAATGTACAGACCAGACATGATGGTCGCCGGATGTAGCCCAAGCTTCCATACAAATGGTGCAAAACAACCCATCGATGTCGCCACGATTCCATTCGTTGCCTTGAGAATTTTCCCCAACCTCTCCCGCACTCGAACAAAACCTACCTTCTCCTCCTTCCTCGCCTTCTTTTTCGGGCAAAACCCTAGGCGACTCCATCACCGGAATAAACCCTTCTTCTTCTTCTTCTTCTTCTTCGGATTCGGAATTTTGTTCTTCGGTTTCTCCGGAATCTTCTTCTGATTCTGGTTCAGTTTCTTCTTCAGATTCTGAACCGACTGCAATGTATACGATAGGGTTTGGCATGGGATTTTGGATTTTGTTGAAGGATTAAAGAAAGATTGGGTTTTTTCTTTTCTTTTTTACCGTTTCTTACTTCTTAGGGAGGTTTTTGGAGGGAGAAATAACAAGGTAAAAAAATAATAATAAAGAATTATATTGAGTCAGCCGGTTTTTGATGGAAAAATATTTAACTTTTTAAAAAGAGTAAACTATAAAGTTTAGTCACTTAACTTTTAATATTCTTAAGGGTAAAGTGGTAGACTACATTAGATGGTCATTGGAGCTTTAGGATGCTTCTATTTTAGTCACTTGCAATAAAATTACTGAACTTTTATTTTGCTTTCAAAATGGTCACTGCCATTATTTGTCGTTAGAAACAATGGCGTGGCATGTTAAACTTTTTTCTTCAGTTGTGCTCCATTTTTCCTCTCTATTTCTCCTTCTCACACCGTATCTTATGAAGCCTCAAAATCTGGGTTTCTCTTTCTTAGCCGAAAACCAGGAGTAAAACTCCAATGTTGCAACTTTGTTGGCTTCTTAACTTGCAAGACAAGTTATATTTGTTTCACCCATTCAATATGGATTTCACTACAAGACAAGGTATCTTTAGAAATAGAATAAGCATAAAGATTCATAAAAATAAAAATAAAAAAACAACTTTGTTGGCTTCTCAAACCCTTGAATAACGGCCAACTTGTTTCAAGACAAGAAAACTGTTATGCTTTGCCTCGGAAAATTCCAAAAACTGCAAAACACAAAAGTACAGATGAAGATGATGAAGAAACAAAGGAAGAAGAGATCGAGGAAGGCAAGGAAAAGAGTAAAATGTTTGTTGTTCAGAAAGGTTTAGAGGATATGATTGAGGAGGAGAAAAAATAGAGAGACAAAGAGAAAGAGGGAAACATAATTGAGGATGACCGCAAAGACCATTTTGAAAGTAAAATGAAACTTCAGTGATTTTATTACAAAATTTAAAAGTTTGATGACCAAAATAAAAGTACCTTAAAAGTTCAATGGCCATTTATGTAGTTTACTCTATTTTTAATTTTATCACTTAATTTTTTAATTTTGTTCGTTTTGATTGCTCGATTGTTAAGTGTTTAATTAGACTTGGCAAATTTGACTCGAGAACCGAACCAATTTACTCGAAATCGACATGAACGTGATGACTCAAATTTTATCCAAAACCCGAAATAAACTAACTGGACCAAAATTGAACTGAATTTCGGTTGAACCGAAAATGGACCCGAATCGATTTTCAACCGAACCGAATAGACCCGAACTGAAATAACCTGAAACAAAGAAAATATATAAAAATAAATAAATAAAGATGAGATGTGAACTGTCGAACAACTCACAAAAAAGCCAAATATATAGGCTATATAAATATAGGGTGAAAAAATCTAACTCGGCCTGAAAACCTAACTAAAACTGATCTATCTCCTATTAACCTGATATTGACCCAATCCGAAATCAATCGACCCGAAATCCCAACCCGATACTCGAACCAAAATTACCATAGACCCGAACTAAAACTGAACCAGACCCGAACCGAACTTAAACTAAATATAGTCAGACCCGAAATGACCCGAATCGAAACCGAATGACCCGTTTTGCCACCTTTATGTTTAACGACATAACCAAAAGTGCATTTTGGGCTTTTTATTTATGAAATTAACCTAAACTTTTGACCTCCTTCTTCATCATGATCGACATTATTTTTTATCGTTGTTGACCATCGTTTGCAACGTAATTGATAATAAAATGTTCACCTCTATTTCTTTTTTTCCTTTTCTTTTTAGTTTATTTTTTAATTAACAAAACTTAAATCAAAGTTGACATTATTTTAGTCTAAGATAAAATCTTTCTCGTTTGATCATCGTGAAATCAATATACATTGTTTTTTTTTTCTTTTTTGACCTCCCAATATTCGAATTTAGAAGAAAATACTTTGATATCATTGAATCAAAGGGAAGGGAAAAATTTTGGGTTTAAGAGAAAAATTTTAGTTTTTTTTTGCATAAATTCACCAAAAAATTAAATGACGTTAAAGATTTAAAAATCGAGTAACCCAAAAAAACTATTAAAAAATTAGTGATAGAATTAAAAATTTTAAAAATATGTGATCAAAATAGAAAGACATTGAAAAATAGATGATTAATATAGTTTAACCTTTTAAAATTCTAACAAAAAGTGTAAAATTTTTATTTTCCGGCTAAATAAATAGTAAATAACTTTTTTGGATGAAAAATAAACGGTAAGCATTTTTTATAATTTTCGAACGATCAATTTAATTATTTTTTATATTATAATATTATAACTCAAACATTTAATTTTATTTAAAAATTTAATATATCATTCTCTATTAGGAAATATTATTAGATGAACTCGGCTCACTAAGTCATCTGTAGTTCGGCTAATAAGCTCCATCAATCTCATTTTTTTAGGATAAAGTACACATAGTCACTAAATTATATCTAAACATACAAAATGGTCATCAAACTTTTAAAATGTTATATAATGGCTATTAAACTTTAGTTTTTGTTACAAAATAGTCACTGAGCCGTTAACTGTCATTAATTAGGTGACGTGACAGTTATATAAATTTAAATAATGTAACAATTAATCCTCCATATTGGCACGTTTAATCAATTTATTCTCAATTTAACCCTCGTTATTGATGTCTAAATTGGTTGAATGTGTAAATATTGAGAATTAAATATGTTGTTATACAAATTTTCGTAACTGCCATGTCTCTCAATGAACGGCTCAATGATTATTTTATAATAAAAATTAAAATTTAATGACCATTATATAATTTTTGAAAGTTTAATGACCATTTTGTATTTTTAGGGATAGTTTAGTGACTATTTGTATACTTTACTCTTTTTTCTAAGGTAAATATCTATCTCTTTTCTATGCGTTTATAGGTGGGTAATTATTTGAAAGTTAAAATAAAATAGATAAACTTTATTAGTTGATACCACGAAGAGCGTACTAAGCCGGGTCCATCAAATAATTTTTCATCTACTAGATATTTTATAAAATTTTTAGTATTAAATTTTCAATACGAAAGCCGACAAAATCATAATAAATTTCTATATTACAAAAATAAGAAAATAAAATCACAACAAATTAATGATAAATAAATAAAGTGAGCATTTGTTAATAAATAAATAAATAAATAAAGTGAGCCTAACAAAGCCTAGTAAATCAAACCCAACGACCAAATCACATGGTTAAAAAATAATATGAGATTCTTCACTTCCAAATAAATCTAAAAACCCAAACTTTGGTTCTGTTCCGGACAAGAACGAAGAGATTGGAAGAGACCCAGCAAAGATACTGGCAAAGCGAATGGCTCAAACCATCTCCTACATAACTGGCTCTCAACTCCTTCCCCTTAAACGCCTTCCGAATATCGCCATCATAGATGTCAGGTTCACTTCTTTTTTTTCTCCTTTTCTCGGTTAATTTCCCTGTTTCTACGTAGATTTCTAGTTTTGTTTGGTTATTTGGGAAGCTATTTAATCAGGGTTTGTTTGTTTTTGTGGGAATTTGTTAAGTTAGGGATGATGAAAGGAGTTATGATGGGCATATAGCTGGGTCTTTGCACTATGCCAGTGGCAGTTTCAACGATAAGATCTCCAATCTTATTCAAGATGTCAAAGGCAAAGATACTCTTGTTTTTCATTGTGCTTTAAGCCAGGTACTTTCTTCTTCACCGTCTTCTGTGTTTTTACCTTTTTGATCTGTCTATTTGATTGGATATATTGTTTTAGATGGAAGAGAGAGAGAGAGAGAGAGAGAGAGAGAGAGATTAGAAATTTTCTTTGATGGATTAAGATTTATATTTTATAGCTTTGAGGGCCAATATTTTTTGTTAATTTTGTTGATTATGGTTTGGTATTTCAAGTATTTCTGGATTATAATTCGAAAGCTAGCTTAGTTTACAAGCGTTTAACATCACAAAGATGTGCTTTGGGATGATTGCAAGGGTGGTTTAATGGCCTATGCTTTTGCTTTTTATGGCACAGAGTGTTTGATTATGCCTTTGGTAGATTAGGAAATTCGGATTGGCTTATTGAGATAGATGTTTATTGCAAATGCAAATTCCCGGTCCTGATGGCCGATTCTATAGCTTGGACTTACATCTTGTCTTACAAGTCCACATTTAGGATTGCTTACTGTAGTGGTTACCTTACCTCCTTCAGGATGCCAGTGTCGAGTCTAGATTGATGTTTTAGGCTTGAATCGAGATATCCATCATTCCTTCTTTCTGGAAATATGTCTTTCTATTGAGCAAAGTCTCATAGGTGAATATGAGGTTCGTCTGTGCGGACCATAAAAGTGATGTATGAATCAAGGTAGAATTGAAATATCCATTCAAGGCTCAAGCTTCAGTCCCCGCAAGGACATATTTGGTTCGGTGCATTCCTCCTCATGGTTCCTCTGGAAAAGAATTTTGCTCTCTGGATTCTGGACTGCGGTTTTTGCTTATCCATGGATTTTCTTTTCATTATTTCAATTTTTGTGTCTTTCAGAACTGCTGCTTTGGTTTATCCTACAATTAAGTAGCCGGAAGACACAGCTAAACACAATTAACTCAAGCAGCTCTCATAGTTTGTAATAAGTCTCATCGTGATTTCATTGACTGTGTTTTTCTTTTTGTATTCTTCCTCCTGCTCGTGTACAGTTGATCACTCATAGAAGACTATCTGCAATTTCTTTTGAATTTAGGTGCATGCTTTTGATCCCATTGCTTTGATTCATCATATATTCGTATGACAGCATAAATATTGCAAACTTATACAACTGGTCTGCAATCTGCATGATAAATTCAGATTTATTATCGTATTCTTGCATAATAATGGTTCCTTTCGATGAGCTAGATCGGTTCAAACGCAGAATATGATGTTGATACTTTTGCAGGTTCGTGGCCCAACTTGTGCACGGAGCTTAGCCTATCATCTAGAGGAGTTGAAGGAAGATACTGGAATCAAGAACATTTTGGTTTTGGAACGCGGTTTCAACGGCTGGGAAGCTTCTGGCCGACTTGTTTGTCGCTGCACTGACATCCCTTGCAAAGGCGAGGGTGCATAGCCAGCCATCAATTAGAATCCATTATGTCTGATATGGAAGCAAAATCATATGTCTCTACTTGATAACAGTTATAGTCCCTCTTCTTAATGGAGATATAATGTTACTGATTTGGTTTCTACCAAACTTGTTTTCACTTTTAACACTTTGTGCCGAGTTGGTTAATGTCGAGAGATTCTAGAGTGAAACCTCTAAATTGAGGCTAATTTAAGGCTGGCCGGCTCTTTAGGTTATAGGTTTGTACATAAATCCTTACGAGCTATGTACATAAATGGTTACAGAAATTATAAGAAATTATGTATATACATAAAACATTATGATGTAAGAATTTATGTACATACATAACATATACATAGTTGCTTACAAGAAAACCTAATTCTTTACACTCTTGATAAGGATTTCAATAGGTACCTAGATTCTTAAGCTTTATACGTAACTTATTACAACTATTGTAATGAAAGAAGTAGGTACCGAATTCTTTACACTTGGACACCAAAGCCAAAAGTAGCTCAACTAGATGTAAGAATTTATGTACATACATAGTTTTTTACAAAAAAATCTAATTCCCTACACTCTTGGTAAGGATTTCAGTAGGTACCTAAATTCTTAAGCTTTATACGTAACTTGTTACAACTTTTGTAAGGAAAGAAGTAGGTATCGAATTCTTTACACTTGGACACCAAAGCCAAAAGTAGCTTAACTAAGTGTAAGAATTTATGTACATACATAGTTGCTTACAAGAAAACCTAATTCCTTACACTATTGATAAGGATTTCAGTAGGTACTTAAATTCTTAAGCTTTATACGCAACTTTTTACAACTATTGTAATGAAAGAAGTAGCTATCGAATTCTTTACACTTGGACACCAAAGCCAAAAGTAACTCAACTAAGTGTAAGAATTTATGTACATACATAGTTTCTTACAAAAAAACCTAATTCCTTACACTCTTGGTAAGGATTTCAGTTGGTACCTAAATTCTTAAGCTTTATACGTAACTTATTACAACTATTGTAAGGAAAGAAGTAGGTACAAAATTCTTTACACTTGGACACCAAAGCCAAAAGTAGCTCAACTAAGTGTAAGAATTTATGTACATACATAGTTTCTTACAAGAAAACCTAATTCCTTACACTCTTGATAAGGATTTCAGTAGGTACCTAAATTCTTAAGCTTTATACGTAACTTATTACAACTTTTGTAAAGAAAGAAGTAGGTACCAAATTCTTTACACTTGGACACCAAAGCCAAAAGTAGCTCAACTAAGTGTAAGAATTTATGTACATACATAGTTGCTTACAAGAGAACCTAATCCCTTACATTCTTGGTAAGGATTTCAGTAGGTACTTAAATTCTTAAGCTTTATACGCAACTTATTACAACAATTGTAATGAAAGAAGTATGTACCGAATTCTTTACACTTGGACACCGAAGCCAAAAGTAGCTCAACTAAGTATAAGAATCTATGTACATACATAGTTGCTTACAAGAGAGCCTAATTCCTTACACTCTTGGTAAGGATTTCAGTAGGTACCTAAATTCTTAAGCTTTATACGTAACTTATTACAACTATTGTAATGAAAGAAGTAGGTACCAAATTCTTTACACTTGGACACCAAAGCCAAAAGTAGCTCAACTAAGTGTAAGAATTTATGTACATACATAGTTTCTTACAAGAAAACCTAATTCCTTACAATATTGGTAAGGATTTCAGTAGATACCTAAATTCTTAAGCTTTATACGTAACTTATTACAACTATTGTAATGAAAGAAGTAGGTACCGAATTCTTTACACTTGGACACCAAAGCCAAAGTAGCTCAACTAAGTGTAAGAATTTATGTACATACATAGTTTCTTATAAAAAAAACCTAATCCCTTACACTCTTGGTAAGGATTTTAGTAGGTACCTAAATTCTTAAGCTTTATACGTAACTTATTACAACTATTGTAATGAAAGAAGTAGGTACCGAATTCTTTACACTTGGACACCAAAGCCAAAAGTAGCTCAACTAAGTGTAAGAATTTATGTACACACATAGTTTCTTACAAAAAAAACTAATTCCTTACACTATTGGTAAGGATTTCAGTAGGTACCTAAATTTTTAAGCTTTATATGTAACTTATTACAACTTTTGTAAGGAAAGAAGTAGGTACCGAATTCTTTACACTTGGACACCAAAGCCAAAAGTAGCTCAACTAAGTGTAAAAATTTATGTACATATATAGTTGCTTACAAGAAAACCTAATCCCTTACACTCTTGGTAAGGATTTCAGTAGGTACCTAAACTCTTAAGCTTTATACGTAACTTTTTACAACTATTGTAACGAAAGAAGTAGGTACCGAATTCGTTACACTTGGACACCAAAAGCAAAAATTGCTCACCAATTCTGTATATGTGATATCAAAAACACTTACGTTGGTTTCGAAACCAGTTTGGCAGTGTTGAGAAGTTTGATATTTTGGGCTTAAGGTACCGAATTCTTTACACTTGAACACCAAAGGCAAAAGTAGCTTAAATAAGTGTAAGAATTTATGTACATACATAGTTGCTTACAAGAAAACCTAATTCCTTACACTCTTGGTAAGAATTTCAGTAGGTACCTAAATTCTTAAGCTTTATACGTGACTTATTACAACTTTTGTAATGAAAGAAGTAGGTACCGAATTCTTTATACTTGAACACCAAAGCCAAAAGAAGCTCAACTAAGTGTAAGAATATATGTACATACATAGTTGCTTACAAGAAAACCTAATTCCTTACACTCTTGGTAAGGATTTCAGTAGATACCTAAATTCTTAAGCTTTATACGTAACGTTTTACAACTTTTGTAATGAAAAAAGTAGGTACCGAATTTTTTACACTTGAACACCAAAGCTAAAAGTAGCTTAACTAAGTGTAAGAATTTATGTACATACATAGTTGCTTATAAGAAAACCTAATTCCTTACACTCTTGATAAGGATTTCAGTAGGTACCTAAATTCTTAAGCTTTATACGTAACTTATTACAAATTTTGTAATGAAAGAAGTAGGTACCGAATTCTTTACACTTGAACTCCAAAGCCAAAAGTAGCTTAACTAAGTGTAAGAATTTATGTACATACATAGTTGCTTACAAGAAAACCTAATTCCTTATACTCTTGGTAAGGATTTCAGTAGGTACCTAAATTCTTAGGCTTTATATGTAACTTATTACAAATTTTGTAATGAAAGAAGTAGGTACCAAATTCTTTACACTTGAACACCAAAGGCAAAATTAGCTTAACTAAGTGTAAGAATTTATGTACATACATAGTTGCTTACAAGAAAACCTAATTCCTTACACTCTTGGTAATGATTTCAGTAGGTACCTAAATTCTTAAGCTTTATACGTAACTTGTTACAAGTTTTGTAATGAAAAAAGTAGGTATCGAATTTTTTACCCTATTACTAAGGTTACCTTTCACCGGGTATACCTTTTTTATTTTTTTAATCCAATGGATCAAAATGATTCACTTAGATCTAAGGGTCAAAAAAAAAACAAAGCCTTATATTAGCTTTAAATTAACTAATTTTCTTTTAAACAAATCCGTTAATGTCCCTTTCTCTTTGTGGGACAATTTGCCTAATTTACCATGAATAAAAATGGTTACTAATATTAAGATACAAATTCATTTGTTGAAGTTATGAGTTACATTATTAGTATATTATATGTTAATTTAGGGATGTCAATGAGGCAGATTTTGCAGGTATTCGCCCCAATTTGTATTCAATTGGACAGGGATGGTTACAAATTTCGTGAGTTGTGGGGCAGGGATGAAGATAAAAATTAGATTCGTCGTGGGTGGTAGGGAAGGCGTAAATATGTCTTTGTACCCGCCCCATCCCCACCCGTCTCGCATCATCCCCAATCACCTCGTATCATCCTCACCTGCCCCAATAGATCTTATAAAATATTATTATAAATACAATACCGGTTTGGATCATTGTCAAATTTAAGATAATTTATATTGACTTTTTTTGGATATTAATGAAAAATTCAATATATATATATAATTGAGTTTGAAATTGATCATATCAAATTTATAAATATTTTTTAATATATCAATTTGAATGAGAGTCAAATTTAAAATAATTTACATTGACTTATCTTGAAATATTTGTGAATATATATATATATATAACATTTATTGTGTTTATTGGTTTATTTTTTATTGTTGTCTGTCGTTATGCCTTTTTTAAGGTTTTTTTTTCTTCTCTTCAGTTCTCACTATATATATGTTATGCTTCTACTTTTTTAATTTTATTTTTCTAATAGTATATATTATTTAGATTCTATCGGTATTTGTTCTTATTTTAAGGTTGTTTTTTAATTGTTATGTTTTTTTAGTCCTTCCTGTAATGTTTATTTGTTAAGCAATTGAAATATTATTTTACATATTATTTGTGCTATTTTCGATCCTTTACAATATACTTTAGTATCTTTTTATTCTAAACCTTTTTGTTGTGCAATTTTAATTTCGTATATTATTATTTTTAAAAAAGTTGTGACAATTAGAATAATTTCACTATGTGGTGGGAGTTTGAATGACGGGTATTTTATACTTTTTCATAACAAATTTGATTTATATTTTTAACTAATAGTTATAAAAATATTATATAAAAGGGTTATGGGGCGTGTAAAGAGGGAATTAGGTGGGTCTCGGGACCCACGCAGTTAGTGGGACGGAGATGATTTTAGTCTTGCGGGTTGTGGGGCAGAGATAGTTTTAGATTTTGTATTCGCAACGGGTCGTGAGGGCGGGAATAGAGATGAAAATTCTTAACATAAATGAATGTGAGAAGAGTACTCTTTGCACCCTCCCCGCCCAATTGACATCCATATATGTTATCTTATTTAAACGCAAAATGTCCAAGGAACCAATTACATGTTTTGCCCATTTAGGTTGGGGTTTGGATAATTAAAAGTTTTATGAATTAGGCATGATTCACTACAAATCCATATTTTCATTTATTATAAAATATATAAATATTAATATAAAAAATTATATCTTCAAGAGGAAAAAGTTTGAAAACCCCAGCCGCATAAGCTTTCGTCTTCTCCCTTTGTTTTTCTTCGCTTACCAGTGGCGGCATTAATCTTAATGCTTGTTGTTGACCACTGAAATTTGTCGCCGCTTTTAATCTTTTACTTTTTATTGTTGTCTTTTGTTTTTTTAGCTTGAATAAATAACTCTAATTTTTGACATGCTTTACTCTACATGTTGGTGCGTTTTTCTTGTGTTTTGGCATGCTTTTTTTCTTTATCGACCATTTAGTTATTCTTTTATTTGATTTTCTAAGAGAATTGAATTTGACTTCCTCACGACTAATCAAGATGATGCTCTTTTGGTTATTCGGTTGATCTTCAAGGTTTGGACCCTCGAAGTGGATTTGGATACACACTCACAATCACCATGTTTGTTCGTGAATGAGTTGCGGTAATGATCCTGCTGCCAACGTGCCATATGCATTTTTATTTTTATGTTATTTGTTGATGGTTTTACCTTTCATCTTTGACTTTTGGTGATTTTGTATGTATCTTTTGTTTCGAGTTTTGGGTTGAGTTTTCTTTTCCTTGTATGGTCATGTTATGGTATCGAGACACTAATTTGTTATAGAATAGTGTTTTTGTTCACTATAATGTTAACTTTCATTGAAATTTTGATTATATTTTGTTCAATAAAACTAACTTATTCCAATTCAAATATATATATATATATATGAATTTAAATAGGATTATTATTTCATACACGGTGTAGACACTATATTTTGTCCAGGTTAAATTAAATGCTCGAAATAAAATAAATTCACATTACCCTTTTTTTAAATACCCAAAAACCATGCCTTATACCCTAAGCCCAAAATTTTATGGCACATTATATATAATTTTATATAGTAAAAATATATACAAAAAATAATAAAAATCTCAACTCCTTACTCACCAAGGCTTGGTTCTCATTGGATGAATCAATGCCTCATTCCCATTGGTTAAAAAAACTACTTTGTGGCCAAGGTCTTGATTTTTATTGGTTCTCATTTTTAAGAGGATAAACCAAAAATACCCTTCATCATATATATATATATATATATACATTTCTACATAAAAAAGAGGAACCACTAACCTATTTCTTTGGGTATCATTCGGCAGCCATCAAACCCCCTTGTCGTCTACTTCATTTTAGAGACCCCACTGCCGTTTGCTTTTTTTTTTTCTTTTTTAGACTATTCGATTCTCTTATCCAATATAATTTTCCCTAATCGAAATCATTTTCTACCATTATTAAACCCTTGAATTGAACTTCTCAACCCCAACAACAACATGTGGAATTTGGTTGATCGAGCATAAATATTTGGGTTTTGGGTACATTCTTCCATTTTCTTTTTATTTATGTATAATCCTTTTTTTTATAGTTCAATGAAAATGTGGATGATTTTATTTGTAACCTTTGTTGTTTATTTTAGTCTCTTTTTTATGTGTTTTATTTATTTATTTTTTTTGTTTGTGATATGTATGTCATTTTACTTGTTGAATGTTGTTTAATTTATTATCAGCTTGTATGTTTACTTTATTATCATGATTTCATATTATCCCTTTTATAATATATTTTCTTGTATATGGTATATAATATATAATTAAAATATATTTTCTTAAAAGTATACATGTGGTCTTTCATTTGGGTTTAGTTCAGAAGTTTAGGCCTTTTTATGTTTTGGGCTTAATGGTTTGGGCCTTCTTGTATTTAGGGCCTACTTAGTTTAGAAGGATTTTGGGTTTGATAGATTAATTCTAGATTAGAATTAGGTAAAATTAATTTGATTAGTTTAAAATCGTGTACTCGTCTCATAGGGGCACGATCTTTAAATTAATTAGATTAATTTAGGCTTAGCTTAGAGCCTTAGATAGATTAAGGTTCAAATTAGTTTAGTGAATTTAAATTTACCCTTGGCTTATTGAGATAAATGTTAAGTTCATTAAACTAGTTGGACATTTCTTAATTACTTTTAAGATAAAATTAACATGAAGATTAAATTGACATTTAAATTAAAACCACGATTAATTAATTCGATTTACTTTAAATAGTATTCTTGGCTTATTGGAATACTCGTTTAAGATCGATCGAGTTAATTGTCATGTTACAAGATAAATCATAATTTATTAGGGTTCTCTAGCCTTTTTAGGATTAACTAATTTAGGGTTAACATTAGATTCACCTAGTTTTTAAATTAGATCACTAATTAAATTTTTATAATATGGGCCTTTTAGGTTAGGGATTTAGGGACCTCCATGTGTTTAATTTTTAAGCCTTTTTGTGACATCTATCTTTTATTTGTTATCATTTGGCCCATTTGATTTACATGTTAATTAATTTAAATCATAAAACGGAAGTATTCATTAATTCCGATATTTGTGTCGCAACAGTCTGAGCTTAAAGGATGTTGACCAAATATTTGAATTAATCCTTACCGACTCAAGGTAAAATTAAAACTTAACCAAATCATTACATCATATTTTAAAATGCTTGCATCATGCATAAAGGTGACGTACGAGATACGAACCATAAATTAACACGGCAGTCGGGCTTATTCGACGTCGGTTTAATCTATGGTCCGATGTATCGTCAGCCTTAGTAATTAAATGTCCAATTAATTTGAATTCACCAATTTGATAAAGCCCGTCCAATTAAGGTAACTAAATTAAATTCCTTTCAAATTCTGACAATTTTCTTCGATTAAAAGCAACAAATATTTTGGTACTGATTCCCGGACGTCATGAGGGTGCTAATCCTTCCCCACACGTAACCAACTCCCGAGACCTTTCAAAATGAATCGCTGGTTTTGTGGTGTCTGGCCTACCTTATCCAAGTGGCCGGTGGCGACCCCAAGTTTTCAGTCATTTTTTTAAAGAAAAATAATTTTCAAAATAAATCCCTTTAAGCCAAGATTACAAAGAGATGATTTTGGGGATAACCCGTAGCACCGAACTTATAATCTTTCAGTTTTTTTTTCAAAAAACGTCGCTACAGCATGATGACTTCGTTGGGGATCCTACTTTGTTTTTATAAAAACAAAAAGAGAGTTATGCCAAGAAAATATTTGTTGTTTTTAATGATGGAAAATTGTTGAAATTTTAATAGATTCTAGTAAGGTTGACCATTTTCTTGAAAATGTGACTACAATTGTACGGGCTTTGATAATTGGTGGTCTTCGAATTACTTTTTCATTTAATTTCTAAGGAATCACCGACATATGTTGCATCATGATCATCAAGCTTTATACCCGAGCTTCATCCCTTAAGTGGGAGTGAAACGCCACATACCCACGTGAGTAGCCCTTAACGGGTCGGTATTCACTTCTAGAATCCACGCCTTTTGACACGTGAGCAGCCCTCCACGTCACTAGGTCGTGCTTTCCCTCGAACCGAAACCAATTCGTAAGCTTGTAATGGGCTAGAATTGGGGTTCTTGTTGCCTTAGTAGGTGATAAGATAGGTTCAGGTACCCCAATTAGAACCAAACTCATGTGTGAGAATCTAAGAAACCCGCCCCATTAGAGCCATGGGGATAACCTTAGCGAACTAGAATTTATGCGATTAGCGCTCTTGCTTTACATGCTTGCCTTATGCTTAATTTTCTTGTGCTTACTCTTTATTGCTTTCAAGTTATTATTCCTCATTTGACTAACAACCTTATGTTTGTTGTCTATTCTTTTCCTGTTACCTATTGTTTTGCATATCATGAAGAGCACATTGAGTCAGAAATAGTCTACAATTAAAGACTAGATTAATGAGAGGTTTGCCTCGAAACAATGATGAAAAGAATCACGACGTACATATATGGTCAGAAAGGGAGCATTTACATGACGAGGGCAATATTTCAGCCAGAGGTTCAAGTCAACAGTGTCAGCCAAAACCTTTATGAACACAAAAGTTAATGATGTGTCCGAGTGGAAGTTAGTGTGGAATAATTGGGATTGCGAGGCAAAAAGTGCTTTCAAAGATGAGTACAGTGACATATTATATTCACTTGATGTTCCGATCGACCAACCGCCACTTCAAGCAGTGGTAGAGTTTTAGAACTACCGCCTATGGTTGTTTCACGATTAACGACTTTGATTTGACCCTGATAATTGAGGAGTCTCAAACCCTTGCAAGAAGATCAGTGAGAACCGTATCTACTCAAAGAATAAAGCTTTCTAGGGCAAACTTGAATGTTTCCCGGGCACTTTACCGTCTTGGGTCGACAATTAAGTCTCAACTTAGAACGAGAAAGAATATTTCGGGTAGGAAGGAATTCTGGCCTTATCTTCAGCACCCCCGAGGGTCGAGTTCAGCGGGACCTTTTTCAAAGAACAAGTCAAGTGTACCAAATACCGAAATTGGAGCGATTATAATTTGTCGCCTACACCGCTTGGGGGCAAGAACAAGAAGGGATTGTTTGGATCTTGGAGAAAATCGTCGACCTAGATACCAGCTTAAGGACCACATATGTACTGGGTTCCATTTGATCATGGTAACAAACCAATGTTCCCATTAACGCAAGTCGTTTAACAAGGATATTTGCCAAACTGAGTGTTGCTCTTTGCATTCATTCATATGTCCATAGTAGCATTATTTTGTGTTGCATTTATTGTTGTTTTCTTGTCTTGTTCAATTCTCTTTGTGCATATTCATAGCATTCTTCGCATGAAATGTTGATTTGAGAACAGTTCAAATTTAAGACCTTTATAAAGGGAAAAAGAGTCTTTAATAACAAATTAAAGAATCTCAAAGTTTACGATCACAAGATGAACAAGGCCAGCCCAGTTATTGGCAGAGAAGGAACTCAAGTTTCAGTTGTACCCTACGTGGAAGCTCTTATTCTTTACTCGTTGTAACGAGACTTGATATTCGTTGTGAAAAGTTTCTTAATGAGAATGTTCGTCAAATCAATGCTTCTTTACATTTCAACTGTACCTTTTTATTTGATTACCTTTAATCATCTATTCCTGTGGTGCATACGACACATCACACACATTCATTCATGTTTTTATAGTAGCATTATTTTGTAACGCGTTATTATTTTTGACCAAGTTATTTTCATTCATCTTCTCATAATAGCATTATTTTGTGACGTATTGTTATTTTTGTTCAAATAATACATTTTTGAACATTCACATACATCACTAATCGGGGAAAAACATTCGCCTCAGAAAGTATGAGTAAGGAGGGAATGACTTTTGACCAGTTCGACTCTAAAACTATGAATGATCTAGCAACTATTGTAGCTAGACTCGAACAACTTCATGAACAATTGGTTTGGAATCAAAGGGAGACAATATCATATGTGAAGAAGTTCCAATAGGATACAAGGGGGCGAATCGATAAACTGATGGGTATGGTGGCCACCATGACCAAAGAAGAGGGTGTGAAAGAAGACTCTTTTGAGCAAGAGGAGAAAAAGAGCAGGGATTGCGAATTCATAGCGGAATGGGTTCTGTCTAACGAAGACCAAACTATCATCAACCAATATGAGGTAGCATGCACTGCTTCAGAGTGCCCTACCAAATTAGTGTCGGATAAGACCGAGAACTCTCTCTCAGAAATCTTGTCATCGCAGTGAACAAAAACGAATGAGTTAGAGTCATAGAATGAGAAATGTGCGATATGCAATAAGAGGACGAGGATGTCAACTACACTATCTTCTGAATTTTCGTTTCTGCAATCACATGATCACCCTTTGATGTCTGTGATTCCAAGACCTCATCAGCTGTCGGTTAGCCAAGTCTCCAAGGCTCAAGAAAAGAAGGAAGAATCGAAGGACGTCCAGTTCACTCCCAGTCCTTTCACTTACCGAGATTTGTATTCCAACCTACTATACGCTCGATTGGTGGCACCTTGATTTGTTAAAGCCCTGTCACCTCTATATCCGAGTTGGTTCAGTGAGAAAGATCATTGCGATTACCATACCGAAACTCAGGGGTATTCCCTCGAGAGGTGTGTAAGTTTTAAACGTAAAATTTAACATCTCCTAGATATTGGGGTATTAGAGTTTGAGATGATAAGTCCAGGTCTGAAGATTAATTTTCCAGACATGGCCGGTACTATAAAATTATGAGAATGTCAGGTAGCTGTGATGGAAGGGCTGGATAAGACGAAGTTGCCGACGTCGACAAAATTTGAAAATGTCAGCGGCCATCGCAATCACAACCATTTTGTTGAATACTTGGTCCTAAACCAGCTTAAAAGGTCTAAAATAGTTCTAAAAGAGTCCACAAAAGCAACAGGCAGTGATAATAGTGATGTCTTCAAAGGAGGAGAGTCTTGCTTAAGAAAAAAATGGAAAATGAAAGCTAAAATGCACGATGCAAGAGAAAGTGACAAGAGGACAAAGACGATATCTCCAATGACAAATTTGGAGTTGTTACCTCTGTTAGTGCAAAACAAACTCTTGAGGCCACCTCATTCGAAACGATATGCTTATTTCAATACCAATGTCTTTGGTGTCAGGGTTCCGTGTGAATATCATCACGGAGACTTCAGCCATACAACGGAAGAGTACGAGTTTCTGAAGGGCAAGATCTATGGACTTGTTAAGAATATAGTGCTTTCCTTTGAGAATGGAAAACCAAAGTTTAGATAAAGAGGCCAAGTTTTTGGAAAGTTCGAGCCATCGGGAGGATTGACCTACGTTGCAAGGGTTAGGGGTTTCTAGGGCATTCTATCCATATTTTTAGGTTTTTGTTTTACCTGCTTTTATGTGTGTTAATTTTGCTTTTGTTTACCCGAAGATAGTAGTAGTGATCTTTTGTAAATACTCATGTTATGTTTGCTCTTGTTATTTCTATGAAAGGATGCTATTTTCTTAAATATGTATATGTATATATCCTTTCTTCCCCTTGTAGACCCCCAGATATCACGTACATGATGTGGCATTGATTCTAATGAAAGATATCAATTGAATCTTGTGATAATGATGAAGCATGATTTCCTTCAGTCTTCTCTGGTCGGTAAAGCGCGAGAAGCAAGATTACTACTCCTTTGATGATGTTCGATGATAAGAAAATCTCTTAGGAGAGCCCAAATAGAGTTGCTTGAATGTGCCTCAAAAGGAAAATATTGTGTTTCAAAACAAAACAAAAATTAATTAAATGGGTACTCCGCTATAACAAAAAGGCTAAGTAAGGATGCTTTGCTCCACTTACTCTAATTAGGTTAAAAACCTTAGGTATATGAGTAAGTTTTCATATCATGACTATGATGAGTAACTCAGGGTATTGTTGTATGCTCCATCATTATTCTTGAGACAAAGGACTGTGATGAGTTAAATTCCCCTAAGAAAAAAGGAAATGAATGAATAGGTTGAATAACTCCCGGAGCATTCTAATGTAGCTGTAGAGGGAGAACAAATCAAATAAGGAGCTATTATTCACCTGTTCAATACCCTAGCGTCAGAGATTAATCCTTGAGGACACTGACACCATATTGATTAAAATCAGGGACATACACTTACATTTAGAGTTCTTAGAATGATATTTTCTGCACTCTATGGGCTGAATAAAAGTCGGAAAGCTCAAACTTTTTTAAATAGAGAGAGATGGTGAGAACTAGAATGAGTAGTTTTCGAACTGATTAAGCAAGTACCATAATCATAAGGATGAACCGAGCAATCTAGGAGAAATTTCATAAATATTGCCACAACCTTCAAAGGCAAACTGTAGATCATTGGGGGATTAAATCCAAGACGCTCTTGCATTTGATATCCGGGGTATTCTATTCTTTTTTATTAATTTTGATTTTCTATATTAGCCTAAAAAGGGGCATCATTTTTTGAAATGATGGTTAGCAAACCAATGTATAGACAAAAGGATAGAGAGAAAAATGAAGGAAATAAAAAGAAGAAGAGAGAGAAATAGAAGAATAAGGTATCTCCGTTCTTTTTAGAATGGAGTTGAGGATGCAATGTCAAGTGTGTACATGATCGACCTAATATAAACCTATCATTGCTTTTGAAGGGAATAATAGCAGGCCTTCATATTACATGATTCAAGAACCCGAAATAAGTATCTATTGCAAGGCTTTAGCTGGTTCAGAAAGGTCAAGGTTGAATTCTCTTGAGAATTGGGAGACTCATGTGACATGTCTTTAGTCTAGTATTGAGAAGAAAGAATGACCATACCAATAGGTCAAGGGTAAGTAACCGTTGAACCCGAGGAAGAGATGAAGTACTGCTAAGATTAGGAAAAAATGGGCATCGATTTAACCGTCCTAAGTTGGTCTGAAGATAACCAAAGCATACAAGGTGACAGTTTATCAAGCGAGCGGGGTATACTTACATCCGCTTACAGCAAAATGAGTTATGAAAGATGAAACAAATTCGGTAAAAATGGGGTTGACGATCACGAAGTTGGTCCTGTATGAATTATAGTGTATCACACGCTTAATGACTATCCAAGTTAATCAGCCATCTTTCAGTCTTGGAATCCCGCTTTCTATTAACGGGAAGGACCCAACGTCTACAGTTGAGGAGTATTCTGCTTTGCTTAGTTAGAAGAGTGTTAACAAGGGTTGGGTTTCCATAAAGCCGTCAAAGTCCCATGATTATCCTTTGAAGCTTAGAACTTTAGCCAAAATGAGTAAAGATTGGGGCAAAGCTTTAACTCAGAATCGTGGAGATATCACCACCTTGTCATAGGAATACATCTGCACACCTGAAGAAGGTCATGAAAATGGATCTGTTCATAGTGGGGATAAATTGATCAATCATATTCCTTAAAGAATCTTGGGTGGTATTAATGGTGGTACCTTGAACTTGTTCAAGCATTTGAATAAGAAGGTTTTCTGGAACAGCTTCAGATCAAGAGCCTAATTGGTTGGCATAACATAATTTGTCAGTGACTACGAAAAGAGCAATTGCAAGACCACGTACGCCAGATCGCTCGAAGATTTGAGAATAAGGAGAACTTGAAAATCTGTGGGGCATGGGTCCACCTCAAGGTTGAAATTGTAGAAGGATCATCATAAAGACCCCCTAAAGAGGCAAGAGTTAAGCCTGTGGGTAATGTTACTTCGACCAATGAAAGTCAGTACCTTCCTTCAAGAGGAAACAAAGGAGAAAGGTTTAGTAAAGAAGAATGAAGATCAAACCTTGAGGAAGTGAAAGGTTGAAAGATTTTTAGGGGATGAGTTTACCCCAATGACGATAGTAAAGAGGACTCACCATGAACAGTCAATAAAGAGAAAATAACAAAGCTCAAGTTGAGTAGGCCAGTGTTCCGAAGATGTACCTTAGGAGGTCACGGATTTCAGTCAGAATGGTATGGGCCAGCCACATCCTTTTAAGATAAGACAAAAATAAAGACTTGGCAAAGACAGGAGGCCCATGTGAGATTAAGGGTGATCGGCCAAAAATCAAGATCTTTCCAATAGTTCTAAAAATATCATCATTCATATATCATAATTAGCTAGACATCCCTAGGTTAGGAACATGTTAACTCATATCATCAAATCATTTTGATTATTTTTGACAAATACAAAGATTAAAAGAGATTTTGACCTAAAACTTCCCGGTTGGAGAAGTAGACATCAATGAAGATGACTAGTCCCTAAATCCATGATAAGAAGACTTCGCCAACATTTGCGAAGGTTGAAGAAATTTGGAATGAAAAGCACAACTCCAGGCTTCGAATTTTGGTAAGAGATCAAAGAATTTCATAGTAAAGAGAGCAGCTTTTAAGCTTCATAATCCAGTATGCTTTCCCGTCAAGACTTTCGGGCCTTGAGAAAACTATCCGAAAATGATGCCAAAGCACCAATGCAATAGAAATTGGGGCATAGAGAAACCCGTAGTTTGAAGAATCAGCTAAAGAAGAGCGAGAAGTTTCAAAATAACTTGCGATCTTAAGGCAAAAATCAAGCTAGCGCTCGCTTCAAGACATGAAAGGAATTTGCCAAAGCTAAGACAGGAGGACATCGGATGCAAAATGGATAAAATTTATCGAGAAAGGAGAATGAAGGTCTCTCACGAAGAAACCTAAAGGGACTAGAGGCAAAAACCCGTAGGGGTACCTAGAAAAAAAAAGAAGAAGAATGAGAAAAAAGAAAGAAGAAGAAAAAAAGAGAAAGAAAAAGAAAAACTAAGAAAAAGAAAAAGAAGAAAAGAAGAAAAAGAAAGAGAGAAAGAAAAAGAAAAAAGAAAAGAAAAGAAGAAAATAGAGTAAAAAAAGAAAAAGAAAAAAAAAGAAAAAAGAAAAAAGTAGGAGAAAGAGAAAAAGAATGATAGAAAAGAAAAAAGAAAGAAATAGAAAAGGGAAACAAAAAGGAAAAAAGAGAGCAAAAGAAAAAAGAAAAAGAAAGAAAAAAGAAAAGAGAGAAATAGAAGAAAAAAAGAAAGGAGAAAAAAGGAAAAAAGAAAAAAGAAAAGAAAAAAGAAAAAAGAAAAAAGAAAAAAATAAGAAAAATCTCTATAGAGAAAACCTGTAAAGGCGCTTTAGAGCAAGAGATTCAAAAAGTCAAGAAAAAGAAAGGACATAAAGGACTACCGAGCGGAGGAGGCAAATACTCATAGCTCGAGGTTTTTAGAGCAGAGGAGGCAGATACTCAAAACTCAAGGATTTCAGGGGAGGAATTTTAAACTCACCGTATTAGAACTACCGAGCGGAAAAGGAAGATACTCATAGTTCGGAGTTTTTAGAGCGAATGGGGCATACACTCAAAGCTTAAGGATTTTAGGCGAAGGATTTCAAACTCGCCATATTAGAACTACTGAGTGGAGGAAGCGGATACTCATAGCTTGGAGTTTTTAGAGCGAAGGAAGCAAATACTCATAGCTCAGTGTTTCGGAGCAAAAGGGACAGATACCTGTAGCTCAAAGTTTTTTTGGAGCGAAAGGGGTAGATACTCGTAGCTCAAAGTTTTGTGGGGCAAAGGAGGTAGATACCCATACCTCTAAGTTGTAGGGAGAGGAAGGGTGAACAGTTCTATATAGGAGGAACTTGAAGCTCGGAATCTCCTAACAGGGAAGTATGACAAAATTAGTGCTTATGGTCTTTGCTTTATTTTTGTTCCACAAGTATAAGCAAAGAGGGGCAACTGTAGACACTAAATTTTGTCCGAGTTAAATTAAATGCTCAAAAAAATAAATTCACATTACCTTTCTTTTTAAATACCCAAAAACCTTGCCTTATACCCTAAGCCCAAAATTTTATGGCCCATTATATATAATTTTATATAGTAAAAATATATACAAAAAAATAATAAAAATCCCAACTCCTTACTCACCAAGGCTTGGTTCTCATTGGATGAATCAATTCCTCAGTTTCATTGGTTAAAAAGACTACTTGGTGACCAAGGTCTTGATTTTTATTGGTTCTCATTTTTAAGGGGATAAACCAAAAATACCCTTCATTATATATATATATATATATATATATATATATTTTCTACCCTAAAAAAAGAGGAACCACTAACCTATTTCTTTGGGTATTATTCGACAGCCATCAAACCCCCATTTGCCGTCTTCTTCATTTTAAAGACCCCCACTGCCGTTTGCTTTTTTTTTTTCCTTTTTTAGACCATTCGATTCTTTTATCCACTATAATTTTCCCTAATCGAAATCATTTTCTACCATTATTAAACCCTTGAATCGAACTTCTCAACCCCAACAACATGTGGAATTTGGTAGATCGAGCATATATATTTGGGGTTTTGGGTACATTATTCCTTTTTCTTTTTCTTTATGTACAATCTTTTTTTATAGTTCAATGAAAATGTGGATGATTTTATTGGTAACCTTTGTTGTTTATTTTAGTCTTTTTTATGTGTTTTATTTTATTTTTTGCTTGTGATATGTATGTTATTTTACTTGTTGAATGTTGTTTAATTTATTATTAGCTTTTATGTATACTTTATTATCATGATTTCATATTATCCTTTTTATAATATATTTTTCATGTATATGGTATATAATATATAATTAAAGTATATTTTCTTAAAAGTATACATGTGGTCTTTCATTTGGGTTTAGTTTAGAAGTTTAGGCCTTTTTATGTTTTGGGCTTAATGGTTTGGGCCTTCTTGTGTTTAGGGCTTGCTTAGTTTAGAAGGGCTTTGGGTTTGATAGATTAATTCTAGATTAGAATTAGGTAAAATTAATTTGATTAGTTTAAAATCGTGTGCTCGTCTCATAGGGGCACAATCTTTAAATTAATTAGATTAATTTAGGCTTAGTTTAGAGCCTTAGATAGATTAAGGTTCAAATTAATTTAGCGAATTTAAATTTACCCTAGGCTTATTGGGATAAATGTTAAGTTTATTAAACTAGTTGGACATTTCTTAATTACTTTTAAGATAAAATTAACATGGAGATTAAATTGACATTTAAATTAAAACCATGATTAATTAATTCGATTTACTTTAACTAGTATTCTTGGCTTATTGGAATACTAGTTTAAGATCGATCGAGTTAATTGTCATGTTACAAGATAAATCATAATTTATTAGGGTTCTCTAGTCTTTTGAGGATTAATTAATTTAGGGTTAATATTAGATTCACCTAGTTTTTAAATTAGATCACTAATTAATTTTTCATAATATGATCCTTTTAAGTTAGGGCTTTAGGGGGCCTCTGTGTGTTTAATTTTTAAGCCTTTTTGTGATATCCATCTTTTATTTGTTATCATTTGGCCCATTTGATTTACATGTTAATTAATTTAAATCATAAAAAGGGAGGTATTCATTAATTCCGATATTTGTGTAGCAACAGTCCGATCTTAAAGGATGTTGACCAAATATTTGAATTAATCCTTACTGACTCAAGGTAAAATTAAAACTTAACCAAATCATTACATCATATTTTAAAATGCTTGCATCATGCATAAAGGTGACGTGCATGATTCGAACCATAAATTAACACGACAGTCGAGCTTATTCGATGTCGGTTTAATCTATGGTCCGATGTATCGTCAACCTTATTAATTAAATGTCTAATTAATTTGAATTCACCAGTTTGATAAAGTCCATTCAATTAAGGTTAATTTCCAATTAAGGTCATTAAATTAAATTCCTTTCAAATTCTGACAATTTCCTTCGATTAAAAGCAACAAATATTTTGGTACCGATTTTCGGGCGTGATGGGGGAGCTAATCCTTTCCCACACGTAACCAACTCCCGAGCCCTTTCAAAATGAATCTCTGATTTTTTGGTGTCCGACCTACCTTACCCAAGTGGTCGGTAGCGACCCAAAGTTTTCAATCGTTTTTTAAAGAAAAAGAATTTTCAAAAGAAATCCCTTTAAGCCAAGATTACAAAGAGATGATTTTTGAGATAGCCTGTAGCGCCGAACTTATAATCTTTCAGGGTTTTTTTTCAAAAAACATCGTTACACACGGGTCATGGGAAAACAAATACTCCACAAGCATGCCTAATTTTACTTTAGAAACTAAAAACTAATCCCTAAATTCTAAACCATAATACTTAATCTCTAAACCCTAAATTTTAATCATAAATTCTAAATCTTAAAACTTAAATTATAAACCCTAAATCATAAATTACACCTCTAAATCATAAATTAAACATGATTATGAAAAACAAAATTTTCACACCAATGCATGCAAAATACTTTCTCTAAATAATAGATTGAGTTTTAAAGATTATTCGAACTTAACTAAAACATAAGCGTAAAGAAAAAGAAGTCAAATTTTTTTAAGTTATGGATTTAATCTTTATACTTTAATTTGGTCGTTTTTAGTTTATTTTTTTAGACTTTTAAATTTTAAGTTAAATTTTATTATCGAGTCCTATAATATATGTAAATTGTAGACTTAATCTTTATTCTTCAATTTGACTCTTTCAAGTTCTCTTAATTTAGTCATATCATCTATGCATTATTTTGAATCAATGTTAAAATTTCAAAAATCAAAAAGTATTGGACTAAATTAACGAAATCTAGGCCATGTTTAGTAAATAACGGTTTGAGCTAAAATTAGAGGTTTGAGTTAAAATTAGAGGTTTGACCGATCAAATCCGTTAATTTGGATGTTTGGTGAATAACAGATTGAAATAGCGAATTGAGGTGAAACCTAATTTTGAAAAAGCTACTAATAGGAGCCTTTTGAAATTAGAGGTTTTGACATAAGAGTTATAAATGCCCTTTTACCTTTGACAATTATCAAAAATCTCCAAATAACCTAAAATTAACATTGCTTATTTTAATTATTCACCCTTATGTATTTACATCCTGACATTTGTAAACTAATGCTTTTTATTTTTTCTTATTTTTCTCAAACATTTATATTTGTATTTAAATTTAATAATTAATTAAATTGTATTAAAAATAATTATATAAATAATAAAATAAATATATAGATCCTTCAAATATGCTTAGTAATATTAAAAAAATATTTTTCATAATCTAATTAATATTAACAAGTACAAAATATTGATAACTAATAAACCATTCAAACAAGTATCGAATATAGTCATATCTTTATTTGCCATTTTGCTTGTTTAAATAATCAAACAGCTATAAGCTATCAGTTAATTTTACCAAACACTTTTATACAATCAACTAATACAATCTGCTGGTCAAATTAACTAATGCAATCAGCCATAAGCTATCAACTAATATAATTCGCTGCCAACTATCAACTATCTGCTACTTGCCAAACATAGTTATAATGTTAATAATTAAATCCACAACTTATAAATTATATAGAGGTTAATGATGAAATATTGAAATTTGAAAAAAAACACTTGAACAATCTGACCGAAAAATAAAATAAAATGGTTAAATAAAGTGTGTTTTTGTTAATATTTCAAAATTGCTGTCTTTACCGAAATCAATTGGCTTATTATACTAATTAGTATTTGAAGTTGATAATTTTTCTCGAATTGATTCTCAAACACTTTTGTTTTATATTAATATTTAAATTTGTAAAATATATTAATATTATCGAGTGTCACATGTCGCATATAATTGATTGTTGAGGCGTCATGTTAAAACCAATTAATAATTAGATTTTTTTTAAATTAAGGTACTAATTTGGAAAAAAAATATCGGTACCAATTTAAAAAATCGTTAACATTAGATAGCAATTTGTATAACAAGCAAAATCAATCCCCCTACCAACAAAATGCCCACTTTCTGTTTCGGATCCGGTAGCCATTCTCTGGTTCGGATCTAACTACCTAACAAACCCGCCCGTTTCATAAGTCGGTTGAAACTCCTATAACAAGACTGGAGCAGAAGATCAAAAACTCGATCTCAATTTCGAGGAGCAGAAGATCAAAAACTTACGAAAGATGGTGAATTTTAAAAATTCCATTTCAAATTCATTTCTTTTTTCCCTTTAATTCTTCGATCGAAGTTGTAAATCCGTTTATTATTTTTTTTTCAGGTTTGTATAGCTTGCTTGTTGCCGCTCTTCCTCGTACCGATCGTTAATATTTTGCCTCTCCTCTTCGATTTAATCATGGTAAATTTATTTAATCTTTAAATCCTCTCCTCGTCGATTTCATCGCGGAAAATTTATTCAATCTTCAACTAACCTCTGTTTTGATCAATTCCTTTCCTTTTTCTTCGCGGGGTTTTAGGGCAAAATTTACAGGCTTCTTGGATGGGAATACCGGAAACCGGAGAGAGCACCTCCGGCATGTCCGTATAAGCCGGCTGTGAAAACGGAAAACTCTATCAAAGTGAGTGATTACTAATTTCCAGCGTGCATTAATTTGTGTTTGTTTTTTTAAATGAATAATTAGTCCTAACTCCTAAGTTTGCTGTAGGGTTGTTTTTGGTTCATTATCTTTGCTGATTTATTATAATAACTGGAGGAAATACTGGTCGTTTGTGTAGTTAGTGCTTGATTTAGGTTTTGCTTATGCGCAAATGGAAGATTCCAATTATAACATGCCATGTTAGCCTGACTCTTCATTTGTTCTAAGGTACTATGTTGGATACATACTCAGACATATGATTGGAAAAACTCAGAAAAAAAATGAAGCATACCCACATCCCAACAACTCTCTCCCAAGTGAGGGCTACTTGATTGTGTAAAAGATGTATGTTAGTGTTAGAATCTTAAAATACATTTGGGTTTTAGATAGTGAAAAATAAAGTAATGGAAGGAAAATGATGTGCATAAGTATAAACACTACACTTTCTGTTGTAAAAAAGAAGCCTAAGTGATTCCAAATATTTCCAACAAGGAAACTAATGGACATAGAATCTGGCCATGACTGGAGCAATATCCTTTGGTGTTATAACTTTTAATTCAAACAAGAGCTGCCTAAAAGAGTGGTCAATCCATCAATCTATTTTAGAAAAAGTTAGATGAAATGGAGCTTATATGTTTGGGGCAATTAATTTCTCCCCTTAAATGGGTAGAGTGGAAAAGCGATGAGAGTGTAAAGAGCTTGTAGCTTTTAGTGGAAAGGAGAGAAGAGACAAGTTAATTAATAATTTTGTTATTAATAGAATAAAAAAGTTAAGGCACAATCTGATGTAGTCCATTAAAAGTTGTAGTTTAGACATTTCATCTGAGATTTTTCTAAATTAGATTCATGCATTGACCACTTATTTTTTACGAGAGTAAACAATCTCTATCTCTCATGCCATATCAATTGGTTCCAGGCAATAATTTACTTCTTGGGACTAAACTTTTTGAATAATTATTATCACTTGAGTTTTTGTTCTCCTTTATCTACTTTGGTTCCAATTTTGTATTACTAGTATAAGAAACACTTAACATAAGTAGTGAGCTATCAGGCATATAAGATTCCATAAGCAGGTTAAACTTGTGAAAGTTTTCTGGTCCTTACTGCAGGAGAAATTATTTGAATCAAAATGAGCATGTAACCTTGGTTCACATTGTATATTTATGTTTTATGCAAGGGAAAGTGATGCCAGTATGAACTGTTCTTAGTTTCATGGAGTTGGTTTTGCCTTATTCTCTTATAGAATATGCTTTATTTGTAGCAATTAGCAATTTAGCTTTCTTATTATGTAGGTCTGCTTCCAAGCTTTTATGTTGCGTGCAAAAGATCCAGCAACTGCCAACTATAAAATGCTGTATATTATATAAGTTGCTTAAAAACTTAAAATAATTATGTTTGATTTCTGTTGATGGTTGTTGCTTTTACTCGTGTTACTGCTGTCTTGGCTCAGGCTTCTCCAAATTACTCTACTCATTAAGGTGTTCAGATAAATTTTACATTCTTTGATTTGGCAAAGATTTTACGGTATTTTGTCAGGTTGGGCCAGAAACTGAACCTGTTGCACAGGAGTCTAGTTCGAAACCGGGGGAAGTGACAGATTCCAAGCAGGAGTGATAATGAAGTTTGGATTGCGTTCCATGGGACAAAAATCAGACAAATATGATAGTCTTTTCGAATGGAGACTGCTTAAGTTTGTTGATTTGTAGAGGCATAAGTGCCGGTCTGCCTTTTCATCTATCATAAACATAGTAAAGCCAAGCATGGGGAGCTGAAACTCGATTTGTTTTTCATTATGGAATGTATTGATGATTATCTAAGATTTTAGTGAAACATGAATTTGGAAGTTATGGAATATGCTATTGATGTGAAATGCATTGCGGTTAATAGGTCAGTCCAATTTCAGAAAATCAATGTGTTGCATGGTACATTAGCCCAGAAGTCCAAATTCTAGCATCATAGCCTGGTAAGCTTTCCACCATTTCCTGTTATAATTCATTTTACATAATTAATTATTTTAATGTATAATTTATAAAATTCTTGAAGATATGAATAAATGCGTGGAAGATTATCACTAATACAATAAATTGTATAACACAAATTGACAATTCCAATTCAAATATGTGTTCCTTTCATTTTCGATTTATTGTAAAGGAAAGATGTATTTTAAGCAAGTGGATGGATATCCCACCGTTTTGAACCAAATCTTTGGTCACAAATTAATATTATTTTGAACAATTGTTGGTTCCCTTTCAAACTTACAATTGCTGGATTATTATACTATACATTTGATGGATTATTATTCTATACAATTGCTGGGTTATTATTATTCTATACATCAGTCATGAAAAAAAATTTAAGGTTTAAGAATTTAATTTCAAGTTTAGGGTTTATAATTTATGGGTTATGATTAGAATTTAAGATATAAGATTAGAACTTAGGGTTTATAGGTTAAAATCTAAATTCTTTAATCATATTATCCTAAAAACCTAAACTCAATAGTGAAGCCAAGATTTCCATATAGTGAGGTCAGAGTAGGGTATGAGATATGATTTTTTTTGAACATGGAGTATGAGATATGATGAATTCTGATACTACTACAATAAGTATTGTTGATCATATACTCAATTAATTAAGTGAGGTCAATTCTAATATTTCTTATAAAAAAATTCTAACATTTTGTACTTTGTAACGAATTTGGAAAAAAAATTAATAGAGCCAATTACACCCTATACATCTATCCATGCCTAAATTATAACATCCAAACTTTAAATTTTAACTTTAAACTCTTAAACTAAACAACTGACATCTGCATTTTAAATTAAATTCCTAAACTCACGTTTGCGAAAATTTTCTACCGCCGTTTATTAAATATAAATCAGACTTGTATTACTTCCACTTGTTCAATGGGTGTTATAGGAGAGGTCTTTCCACTACTGGAAATTCAGAAGCCAAAATCAACTTTGGTTGGCTGACTACACATGCTAAAGAAGAGAACATTCATCATCAACGCAACTGAGGAAGGCGAAGCAGCGAAACACACACTAACAAAGCACCACAACTCATAAAAAGCAAAGCCAAGAATGAACCAAAAACCTTCCACTGTATTTTTCAAGCTTTGAAGAAGAAGAAAACAAGAGGAAGAAAGATATGGGTATTCTACACGACGAAGTAGTTATCATAAGGCAGTCAGAGAAAGGAGACCCCAGTGTTGTTACTGTTAACTGCCCTGATAAAACTGGTTTAGGCTGTGAATAATTGCATTGTTGGAAGTATTGATGGGCACTCTATATAATTTATAATAATTCACAAAATATTATTAATACAAAATACAAGTACAAATATTTTCAACACTACACTAGTTGCTGTTAGTTTACAAACACTTATCTCATAGCTTTGCTAAGCTTAAGTTTAACTCTCTCGGTTTTTTTTTTCACCTCACGATACACTCGTACAACTACATATTACCCATATTTATAGTATCATAAACTGCCTAAGGAGAGTTTTAGTTGCCGCCAAATTTATTTCCTTAATTGTCAAGGATTCCAACTACTGCCACATTTCATTTGCTCCCACATCTCTTTGACTTCAAACATTATTGCCATTCTTTCAATGTGCCACCAAGCTCATTTAGCTACTGCCATGTTTTGTGAGATTCTAAAATGTTGCCACGTCAACTTGATTTCTGCTACCATTCTTGCTTAATTTCTAAGAACTTTTGATTACCTTGGACATAAGAATTCAAATCAAGTTTGAATTCTAACACTCCCCCTCAAACTTGATTTCTCATACCAAGTTTTTCTTTAAGTTGTTGGAATATGTCTACTTTCAACGGCTTCGTAAAAATGTTTGCCCATTGATCTTCAATTCTGCAATAGACTAATTCCACGTTTTTGTTCTTCACTTGCTCTCGTATGAAGTGATACTTTGTATCGATATGCTTACTTTAGCTATGGGAGACGAGATTCTCTGCAAGAGATATAATGGACTTGTTATCAACATATATTATAGTTGGTCCTTTTTGTGCAAAATTTAGCTCGTCCAAAATATTTTTCAACCAAATTGCTTGACAAGTGCACGCTGCAGTGGCTATGTATTCTGCTTCACATGTTGAGAGAGCTACCGTTTGTTGTTTTTTTATGACCATGAAAATGCTGCAGAGCCGATATGAAATAGGTATCCAGAAGTACTCTTTCGATCATCTATGTCTCCCCCGTAATCACTATTGAAGTAACCAATTAACTTTGACTTTTGTGAATGCGCGTAGAACAAACCATGATCCAACGTACCTTTGACATATCTCAAAATTCTCTTTGCTGCAATCCAATGATCTTGTTTTGGCTTCTCCATGAATCCGCTTACCAATCCTACATCGTATGTTATGTCTGGTCGTGTGATAGTTAAATACTATAAACTTCCAACGATGCTTTTGAACAACGTTGGATTCACCGGCTCTCTTGTTGAATCAACACTTAATTTCATGTCCGTTTCAGCTGGAGTGGCTATTGACTTGCAATCTTTCATTATGAATTTGTATAAGATTTTCATTGCGTATTTTTTTTAAGATAAGAAAATTCCACCTTCCATTTGCTTCACTTCGATTCCAAGAAAATATGACATCTCACCGATATCTATCATTTCAAATTCTTTAGTCATATTTTTCTTGAAATCGTGAAACATACCTGGGTTATTTCCGATGAAGATCATGTCGTCCACATATAAGCACACGATCATAATATCACCATCTTTATTTTTCTTTGTATATAAGGTATGTTCGTACGGACTCTTCATGAACCCATTCTTTTGAAAATATTCATCTATTCTTGTGTTCCATGCTCTTGGTTATTGCTTCAATCCATATAAGGCTTTCTTCAAACAATAGACCTTACCTTCATGTCCTTGTTTAATGTATCTGGGTGGTTGCTCGATATAAACTTCTTCTTCTAGGTAGCCATTTAGAAATGCCAACTTCACATCCATCTGATATATCTTCCATTTGTTTTGTGTTGTACCTGCTGTGAGAAGTCTGATAGTGTCGATCCTTGCTACTGGAGCGAATACTTCTTCATAGTCTATTCCTTGTCTTTGCTTGTAGCCTTTGGTAACTAGACTTGCTTTGTATTTCTCAACTTGTCATTCTTTATTGGTCTTCGTCTTGTACACCCACTTGACTCCAATTGGATTATGTCCTTCTGGTAGGTTTGTGAGCTCCCACGTATCATTTCTTTCTATCGATGCAATTTCTTCATCCATAGCATTCTTCCACTTGACATCTTCGATTGCTTCTTCATATGTTATTGGATCACTGCTTGCAAGTAAACAAAAAAACGAAATATTTTGAGTTTCGTAATCCTTATACATTTCTAGCTTTCTTCTTTCCCTCGTAGATCTTCGAACTTCGGTCGGTTGTACTTCAGGATTTTCTGTTACAATGTTATTGCTTGATGAAGATGGTTCATTCAAATTTTGTTGGGGGACCTTGATCATCACCTTGTTCATCTTGGTCGATGAATTCATCATCGTCTTTATCTTCGTTAAAAAATAGTCCTTCAACTTTCTTTTCTTCTGTGCTCCATCTCCAGTGTCCTGCTTCATCGAACTCAACATCTCTTGAGATTATCAACTTCTTGGTTAAAGGATTATAGAGTCTGTAAGACTTACTTCGTTCATCATAGTCGATGAAGATGCACTTTTCGCCTTTGTCATCGAGCTTCTTTCTTATTTGCTCAGGTACGTGGGCATATGCGATGCATCCAAAAATTTTGAGGTGGCCAATTCCTGATTTTTTACCGCTCCATGCTTCGTTCGGCGTCATGTTCCACACACTCTTTGTTGGACAACGATTTAACAGGTAAATTGCACATCGAACTACTTCGGCCCAGAAATTTCTTGGTAGATGCTTACTTTTTACCATGCTCATTGCCATGTCGAGAATGGTGCGATTCTTTCTTTCTGCAACTCCATTTTGTTGAGGCATGTATCTAACCGTCAGCTGATAAATGATACCATTCTCCTTGCAAAAATCTTCAAATAACTTTACTGTATACTCGCATTCTCTATCATATCTGAGTATCTTTAGGTATTGGCTGCTTTGCTTTTTCCACCATTGCTTTGAATTCTTTGAATTTATCCAATGCTTCTGACTTTTGTTTTAAAACATATACCCAACACTTTCTGCTATAATCATCAATAAAGGTTAGGTAATACCTATTTCCTCCAAGTGATGGTATGTCGAAAGGACCGATTATGTCAGTGTGGATTATCTCCAATGGTCTTCTTGCTCTCCAAAATTTGCCAACTTTGAAGCTTTGTCTATGTTGTTTTCTTTTGATGCAGGCCTCGCACAGTTGATTTGGAAGTTTGATTTCTGGCAATCCAGTCACCATCTTTGCTTTTGACAATAACTTCAAGCCAGAAAATCCAAGATGCCCATACCTCAAGTGCCACAGCCACAGCCACGAATTGTCCTTTATTGCAGTCTTCATGTACTTCTTCTGACTCGATGTCAATAGTGAAGAGACGATTCTATGTCACGTTGACTTGGGTAACCAATTCTCCATTTTTATTCTTGATTGAAAGTGAGCGATTCTTCATCTGCACTTCATATCCTTTTTTTTAAGAGCTGGCCAAGCTGATGATGTTGCATTTCATAGCTGGTACATAATAAACATCTGATATGTATTTCTTTTCTCCATTTTTCTGCGTAATCATAACTTTGCCTTTTTCTTTGACCTCTATGTGCGAGTCGTCGCTAAAGGTTATTTGTCCACGGATTATTTCGTCAAGCTCCATGAACAATTCTTTTCTACCAGACATATGATTGGTGGCACAATTATCCAGATACCAAATATTTTTCTTAGATTCTTCATTTCCTTTAGTGAGGAATACATAAAATTTATCATTTTTCTTTTTTTTTTCAGCTCCTGCTGCATAGCTTCTTTCTTCTTGATTTGGAGCTGATCTACACTCGTAACTATAATGACCATATTTGTTGCAATTTTAGTATTGTACTTGAAATTTATCTCTTTGTTGATATCTGCCTCTATATCCTCGTCCATGATTGTATCTTCAGCGATATCCACCATAGTTTTCTCTGCTTTGTGTGTATCTGCTGCTCATTTTGCCTTCGTTGACGTGAATTTGAACTCGAACTCAAACTTGGCTCGAATACCAGTTATTGAAAGCGTTGGTGGACACTCGATATAATTTATAATAATTCACAAAATATTATTAATACGAACCACAAGTACAAATATTTTCAACACTACACTAACTGCTGCTAATTTACAAACACTTATTTCAAAGCTTTGCTAAGCTTGAGTTTAACTCTCTTGGTTTTTTTTCACCTCACAATACACTCGTACAACTACGTATTACCCATATTTATAGTATCATAAACCGCCTAAGGAGAGTTTTAGTTGCCGCCAAATTCATTTCCTTAATTGCCAAGGATTCCAGCTACTGCCACATTTCATTTGCTCCCACATCTCTTTGACTTCAAATATTGCTGCCATTCTTTCAATGTGCCACCAAGCTCATTTAGCTACTGCCATGTTTATCACGTCAACTTGATTTGCTGTCACCATTCTTGCTTAATTTCTAAGAACTTTTGATTACCTTGAACATAAGAATTCAAATCAAGTTTGAATTCTAACATGCATGTCTTTGTTTATAGCTATAAAGTATCAACCTTTTTGTTTTTATCTTTCCAATCTTCATTTTTGGCTGTTTTGAAGCCAACCCAAATTTTAATCAACTTGATTATGTGGAACAAGCTATGAACTACTCCAGGCCTTGGTTTAACTTTGAATTTTGTTTTTTCAACTTTTCATTTTCAGGGTTTTTTAACATAGTTTAGATGGTCTATATAAAATTTTGAATTTAGTTTTTTGGTTTGTGTTACGGATGGGAAATGGTGCTACATAGTGTTTTGGGTGGTTTGTAAATCCACAACAAGTTGGGATTCTCCGAGATGGGAATTGGTGAAGAAAAGACTAGTTGAGGCTTGCCCTTCTTGTTCTTCAGCTTTTGGCTTTCTTTATTACCGTTCTGAATTGCATCCACCTAAGCCTCCTGATGTCTTTCTCCTCAAACTTTGCTGTTATGATAGGAAAGGCCTTTTACATGGTACACTTTTTCTTTTGTGAACATCTTAGGTTTCTGTAGTTTCAATTCCTATGAATATGGAAATATTTACATAATATTGAATCCAAGTTGACTTTCTTTTCCTGTTAGTTCAGCTACCATATAGAGGGCATGAAGAAATAGTTTTCTGCTTTTGCTTTCCCACTTATTACATTTCTTCATGATAGGACCATTCTTTTGAAGAATTTGAGCACTAACATTTGATCCAAGCTATATCAGTGAATGAATTTTAGGTTCTTTTTTTGTTGTTGGCAGATGTGACACAAGTTCTGTGTAGTCTCGAACTTAATATTAAGAAAGTGAAGGTATCAACCGTTCCGGTGGCACAGTAATGGATCTCTTCTTTGTTACCGATACCAGGTTGTGTCTTTGATTATTGATATGATCTCTCCAAATCAGATTCTTTCTTTATGTTTCATGTAAAAGAGGTTTAACATCCATTTGCATATATTTTTCTTAATTTTCGAAATGTTAAGTTTTGCCCGCACGGTAATGTATCCTTTGCCCCTCCACGCCCATGCAGTCCGGGAAAATTATGGATTTGTCATTGAAATTTCCCGTCTTACCAGCTTCGGCTTGTTATGAGGCTAATCTTATGCTTTTGAGACGACATCATAACAAGCGATAAAAGAATTGTAACTAATGGTAGGGTTCAATTTGCAATACCACAATGTAGAATCCAGAAAATACAACTCCTGCAGCACCAGCTTTCAGGTTCCAAATTAGCATGGCACCACGCAGGAGCATCATCTCGGAAAGGGCCGGAACGTGGAGAGCTGAGGGTACAAGCCTAACAATTTGTTCAAAGGGTTCATAATTAGATTACCGGAAACTTGTGAAGTAAAATTAAATTAATTCCGGTGTGAGAAAATTTTTGATATACATGTTAGTGTAACTTTAGACTACACAAGTCTGTTCATACATATTTTTAACCCTTCAACAACGCATACAATCTTTTTTTGAATAGTCTAAAAGTGATTACAAGACAATAAACATCATCCGCTTTTTTACTGAAACACTTGTTGAGTTCATTAGAATATGTTATTTCCTAGTTTTGAGATCACAAAACATCAATCTTTCTATTTATTTTAAAGGGAAATTGTCACGATGCATCAATTGGCAAGGTACCACCAATTCCTATACATGAGTTTTTTTTTTTAGTCATGATACCATTTAATATACAACATAAATCCTCTGTTATTTTTTGGTGCTTTTATGTATTTTATTTTGAATTCGAATATGATACGATATATTGATCAGAGGACAATATCAACTTATGGGTATGATGTTGAACCATTTTATGTTTCAAATTATATAAACCAATTTAGATTTATGCAATCGCCATAATATTGTTTGCACGTAGTAAATTATATAAACCAATCTTTTCTTTGTTAAACATGTTCGTTTAAATAAAAGGCTTTTTGAAAAGCAGAATGTAAGCCGGCATTAAAAAGTAAACTCTGATGAAATAAAAACATCAGCTTCTCATTCTTTTTCTCCTTTTGCTTGTGATTCAATTTGATAGAGATGAGGGCTGACTTTGTGAATTGTGTATGTTATGGCCTGCTTATTCAATTCAATTAATTACACATTAGCAAGCAGCAAGTGCATCATTAATTTAATCCAATATTTTAGATTCTTCAGAGTAATTTTATTGAAACAACAACAATCTGACTTGTCTTGATAGCGTCTTAATGGATACATAGTTTTCAATAGCATTGACCCCAAGATGAAACAACATTTTGATTTTCATACAACATAAAACTTCAACCATGTCCCGCCAATCAGTATGAAACAAACAATCCACGACAAATTTAGTTCCATGTCTTTAAATTTGGACTGTGATTTCAAGCTGCCAAAGCTCTCGTGTAGACAAACTGCTTAAAACCGAAGCAAGAAAATGGTCTTAACTGGGAATACCGGCAGCGGCGGCTCGAAGGGGATGAAAAGCTTTGTGTCTTATGTACTTTCCAGTAGATTGTTCATGGTTTTCGCGACGCTGATTATAATGTCCGTCAATGGTTCAGGTTACATGTTTGGTCTATATTCTAATGACATTAAATCAACGTTAGGGTATGACCAAACAACTTTGAATTTGATCAGTTTCTTCAAGGACTTGGGTGGTAATCTAGGAATCGTGGCGGGGCTCGTTTACGAAGTGGTGCCACCATGGGTGGTTCTTGCCATGGGTTCAGCAATGAATTTCTTTGGCTATTTCATGATATGGTTATCGGTCACAGGCCGCTTAGCCAAGCCTCGAGTATGGCAGATGTGTTTGTATATGTGGGTAGCTGCAAATTCACAGTCATTTCCGAACACCGGTGCATTAGTCACATGTGTTAAGAACTTCCCTGGAAACAGAGGCAGTGTCTTAGGCCTTTTGAAGGGGTTCATCGGTTTAAGTGGCGCGATTATGACTCAATACTATCATGCATTTTACATGGATGATACAAAGGCTCTAATCTTGATTCTTGCTTGGCTTCCAACCTTTGTTCCCTTGATTTTTCTTCCGACTATTCGGATTATGAAAGTTGTCCGGTCGGCGAAAGAGCTCGATATCTTTTACAGATTCCTGTATATAGCTCTTGGACTTGCTGGTTTTATCATGGTGGTGATTATTTTGCAAAACAAGGTCAAGTTTACCAGGATTGAGTATATAGGAAGTGCCTTTGTTGTTCTACTTTTATTACTTCTCCCACTTGTTATTGTAATAAAGGAAGAATTTAGCGTTTGGACCAACAAAGACCAAGCTTCAAATAATCACTTTCAGTTGAATGTTGTGACTGAAAATCCTCCGGCAGCACCATCGAGGCCATTGGTAGCGAGAATCAATCCATTTGCTTGTATTAAAACGATCTTTAGTCCACCGGAGAGAGGTGAAGACTACGGCCTTCTCCAGGCAATTTTCAACATTGACATGCTAATTCTCTTCATTGCAACAGCTTGTGGCACTGGAGGGGCATTAACAGTTATCGACAATCTGGGACAACTCGGCAAATCATTGGGTTATCCTACTCATAGCCTATCCACCTTTATATCCCTGGTGAGCATATGGAATTTCCTTGGACGAGTCTCGGCAGGTTATTTATCCGAAATCGTGTTGACGAAATACAACTTCCCTCGTCCCCTAATGCTCACTTTAGTGATCCTCTTGTCTTGTGTCGGTCATCTTTTGATTGCCTTTGCAGTCCCCAATTCTCTTTACTTTGCTTCAGTGATGACAGGGTTTTGCCTTGGAGCACAACTGCCATTGCTGTGTGCAATTATATCCGAATTGTTTGGTCTTAAACACTACTCCACAATGTACAATGTTGGATCAGTTTCGAGTCCTGTTGGATCCTACATTTTCAATGTGAGAATAGCCGGTCGTTTATACGACAAAGAAGCTTTGAAGCAAATGGAATCTTTGGGACTTAAAAGGAGACCAGGACAGGACCTGACCTGCAATGGGACAACATGTTACAGATTGGCTTTCATAATCATCACTGCAGCTACCTTTTTTGGGAGCATTGTTTCATTGATTATGGTTTTTCGGACACGAGCATTTTACAGGGGTAATATCTACAAGAAATTCAAAGGCGGCGATGTTCCAACAGGAAATGGTGCTGTTCCATTAAGAGAAATGGCAGTTCCAGAAGAGATGCAGGATAATAAAGGAGTGAATTCTATGTAAGCATATACTTGAATTACTTGAGCCAAAAATTAGAAATCCAATCCCACTGTAAATCTTGGTTTGATGTGAATGAATTACTCGAGTTTAATATACATCTATCTGGTCTGATTTGAACTCTGCAGTCTTCATGTCATAGCAAACTGCTAATGGAATCTGCAGAAAACAGAAACTATCAATGACCAAAAGTGGTGATTGTAGTAAAATAGGAACATTATATGCTTTCATTGGCTAACTTTAAAGTTTACAGATGTATATTTAGGATTACTATTTGCAGACAGTAAGGGTTTTTAAAATCGGTCAAATGGGTATTTAAAGGCCCAATAAATTCATAATACAAATTTAAAAAGTGAAAGAGATAATAAAAATAGTAACAATATGCTAGTGATATTAGACTTATTAGGCCTTTGAGCAATTTCAGTCAAACTTTTTGAAGGCAGTGATTAATAACCAGTACCGATAAATGGTCACATGTGCATTTGGTTTCAAACTTTTTGAAGGCAATGATTAATTATGAGGGGGCCAAGTTGCTAGCATTTAATGTTTGGTACTCCATTTATTGGTGTTGGAGAGACTAAGGGTGATTTTTCTTATGTTTTTTACATCCAATCAAACTTCTTATAATGTTGGATTGGCCTTGAATATTGGTGCTTTTGCCATTAGTAAAATACTACAGAGCTTTGGGGTTGTTGAGTACTGATTTTAGCATAGGAAAAAATGTTAACTGCACATATTGTCACTAAAATATTCTTTAAAAAAAAAAAGAAAAAGAGATTTGAACTCCAACATAACATAAAACTTTTTCAGTTGCAATTAAACTAAATATATTGTCAGCTTAGAATTGAATGCAGTAGGTGGTGTAGTGGGTAAGGGCTAAGCGTAGGATACTTTTCTAGAAATATCTGGGTTTGAATGGGCAAAAGTTTCATGCTTATTGACAAAGCATTTTGATTTCCACCTCTTCTCCGGTATATATTGTTCTTCCAATTTTGGGTAGGTCGGTTCATAAAGCAAGTTCAAACTTCAAAGTAAACACCAGCATTACTCTATTTAAAGAGTAGTGACAATGAACACTGCGTCTGTCCCTGTTTAAGGCGAAAGTGGAAATCATAAGCAGCTTGATCCTCTGCATCTGTTCTGATAAGACTGGTATAATCTTGATTGAATTTGTAGCCAGGGCCCGGGTGGGGCTAGAAATGAAATCATAGTTTTAAGGATTCAAAGTGTGGACAAATCTCCCTGTCCCTGTCGTTTTCCAGTGAAAAGAGAGGGTGTTAGTTCAATGTTTGGGAGATGACGCAGCTAATGATCTCATAAACTCAACTGTTGGATTAAATGCACATCCAACCCTGCACAGCTGGGTTTAAGACGCAGCTCCATCACTCAATTTCCTTCATAAAAGCAGAGCTGGAAAAAATGTACAACCCTGGTCCAGATGGAGTTGTAATGAAAAAAAAGTTGGTTTAATAGTCAAATAAATGCTCAAATTATACATTTTTTTAGATAAGTGCTCAAACTATCTTTTGAGCCGAATAAATGCCTAACGTTTCATTCCGTTACCCATTTAAGATTTTTCTATCAACGGTCGTTAAAAAAGGTTTCGCCACCCAACCAGAACATTACACATGGCATGTTTTTTTATATTTTAAATTTCTAAATTTCTTTAAAACCCCCAAAATTTTAATTTCTTTCAATCAAACCCCCAAATCACATCTCCCTCACCGTCTGGCATCCCCTACAAGTCGATGGTTCACCGTTCACCGTCCAAGCATCGTGTACCTCACCGTTCAACATTTGCCATCCTTTACCCGTCGATGGGAACCCAATCGGCTTCTTTTTCTTTATTGTTGGGTGTTCATCGACGGTGCAATCGGCGGTGCCTTCGTTGATTTTTGACGACGAGATGATGGAATTTTCAATAGAGGAGTTCGGTGAAGATAAGGGTGGCCGGTGGTGGTTGAATCGGTCATCGGAGTGGAGGAACTTAAGGATTTAGGGTTAGGATTTTTGAGATATTTTCAAAGGGTTTTTGACATGTTTTAAATGTTTTTAAATAGCCAAAGTGTCAAAAATTGGTCATGAGTTCCGATACGATTTGACTCGTATCGATACTTAGAGGACTCTGTATCGATACACCTTTAAGTGTACCGATACGCCCTTTTATCCCCGTGGTTTGCAAAATTCCAATAGCCAATCTCTGTACCAATACTGGCCTAGCCATATCGATACGAGTAGGTGCGTACCGATACGCTATACAAGCGTACCGATACCATTGTGCTTTAAATGCTCAAATGACTAGTTTTTTTTGAAGAACATGTACCGATATGAGTCATCGCATACCGATAACAAGGAGTCTAGAACTACATTTATTGCGGGAAATAAAGGCTCCAACGGCTCCATACAACCCCCAATGGCTAGTAACGATCATGAAGTTGTTAGAGGGTTTAAAAGACACCTCCAAGCATATATGGAAGATCAAGAAACAACAAACCAACATTCAATGTATAGAAAAAGTATTTTAGTGCTTTAAATTGTCATTTTTTTGTAGAACACACTTGTGAGCTTAATTGTCATACATGCTCAAGTGTTAGGTTTTGTGTGAGTTCTTAGATTGCAAACAATTAGCCTTATGAGGTTTATCTTAGTTTGCTTATTTCTTTTTTCTTGTAAAAAGAGGGTTTGCTCAAAGCTTTGGGGTAGAAGCTTTTAGTGTGTAAAGGTTTCCTCTTGAGCCTAGAAAACAGAAGAAATTCTTAGTGAATTTGGGAAAATCCTTAGTGGGAAGCTAAGGTAGTGGATGTAGAGCTTGGTTAGAAGCTCGAACCACTATAAATCTTCGTGTCCAATTTGAATTTCCATTGCTTCCACCACTATCACTCAAAATCCAATTCACCCCCTCTTGGCTATCTCGGTTGATCGATTGAGCCTCCCAACAATTGGTATCAGAGTGTAATAACCCATTTCATCTGGGTTACCAAACTAAACCGACCCAAACTTTAAACTCATAACCTAAACCCGAACCCAAACCCGTTTACAACCCATGACCCGACCCGAAAACCAAAACCCTAAAAAACCTAACCCTAAATAACCTCCCTTACCGTAGCCGCCGTAGCCTCCATCGTTCATCATTGCCGCCGACCACCAGTCACCAAAAACCAAAAAAACAAACCCAAGCCTTAATCCTAAACCTTAACTTACAAACCCTAAAAATAAATCAATAACCTAACCCTAAACAACCCTTTGCCACTTGACTCACCAAATCCCTGCAACACCCATACCCGGCCGTATTCTGCCAAAGCCATAAAATCTGGCCATCTCTCCATCAAGATATGTAGATTAAAAAATAAAGGGGAGTTGTTATGGTATTGGGGATAAAAACCGAGCCAAGTATGAATGTAAAGGGGGGCTGATATTCGAAAAAAAAAAGAAAAAAAAGGGGGATCTAGAGAGAAAATAGATCGGAAAAGAGGGAAGTTTTTAGGGAGAAAAAGAGAGTTTTTTTAGATCGAAAAAGGGTAGCAAATGTAAACCGAAAGAATTTCAATAAAATCCAAAAAAAATTCGAAGCAAAATCATTCTTCTTTTCGAAACAACGTTTTATCTTTGTTTGAAATCCTAAATCGTAACTCTTGTTAGAATCTCAAATCGAATATAAAAAGGGTTTCTTAGTTTAAATTTTTTTTCTTAAAATCCCGATTTGAATCGAAACAAAGTGGAAGGTTCGAAAGGCTTACAGGTTCTGAGGTTGCTGCTGTCATTCCCTATTCACCGTGAGGCTGAACCGCCGATGACCGGCGTCACAAATGAGAGGAGCGGCGCCGTCAGCATTAAGGCATGGTTTGAGAGGAGAGAAAACATAGGTTAGGGTTTGTTTTTTATTAAACTGATTTCAAAAACAAAAATAATAAAAAACCTTTATTTTAAACTACTTCCCCAAAACGACACCATTTTGGTGTCTGACCCGCGCGGTGACCCATAACTCGGGAAGGATCCGCGCAATTTCAACGGTCAAATTACAATGTCAGTCTCTGCTTTCTTTTCCCGTTTTCACTTCTGTCCGGGGTATAATCACGCTTTTGGTCTCTGTAATTTGTTTTTTCTTTTTTCCTCGTCCTTTTTCGTGCTATTTTAGCTTTTAATTTCCATTTCATTTTAATTCAGTCACTATATTTTGTTATTTGTTTTTTCTTATCCTACGTGTGAAACATTCACACGCTAAGTATAACTTAGTGAGGTATTAAAAATAATCATAAAATAAGTATCTAAATAAATGAAAACATGGTTAAGCAAAAATCTTATCAAATCTTTCATATACTTATAAACAATCACATATAAGAAATGGTGAATTTCATATACATTTACTTTATAATTAGCCCAAGAATTTGTATAAAGAGAAACTAAAGTATGCAAGGTCGGTACTCCTTGAGTACTAGTCACCGAAGTGACGATAACATATAGACACATAAAGTGCTGGAAACATATAGACACATAAGTGCCGAAAACATATAGATCTGAAGATCGGTGTATATCTATACTGAAGTCCTTGACTGCTAGACCTCTAATGGCATGCCACTATACTGTAACTCTCTATCATAAACTTGGGCAAATAATTTCATATAATTAACTTGTAAATTATCATTTGATAAATGATTCATATATCACCATTATTCAATAATAACTTATCAAAATAAAACATAGTAGGGAAATCATACCCTAACATGTACTAACCTTTTTTCTTTTGCCTGCGAATCATCATATAACTTATAGAAAAACCATGTTATCATTTTAATAAAATCAAATAAATATAATATATAAAATTTTACTAAAATACATTTCAAAACATATAAATGCACTCACCTGGGTCATTTATTATCTTGTCTCACTAAGCTTACTCATTAATCTTTTCATTTCCTTGAATAGTTGTACCTTCCCCAGTATTTCTTGCAACTGTAGAAATCAATCGAATATACTTATTACTATACACTTACTTAATTCGAGTCTAACATTGCCAAATAAAATATTAATGTTTGCCATATATCTTATTTTGGGTCCTTAATGACCATTTTGAATATTTGGCAATTATTCATGCCTTAATTTTCAATTCTTTCATTTTAATCCCTTACTTTCTCATTCTTGCCAAAATGGAACTTTTTCATCAATTCAAACTAATTTGATCATAATTTCAGCAGTTTGCAGATCAGTCTCCATTCTAAATAAAATTTCCAAAACCATACCCTTATTTCTTCAAATAGCCGAATAGGTCCCTAAACTTTTTCAAATATTCAATTTGGTCCCAAAATGCTAAAATAAGCTTCTAATATCACAATTCCACTATTTTCATCACCAAAATAATTTTCTTACAATTTAGTCCCTAATTTCTTTGAATTGCCGAAAAGAACCTTCACTTTTTAAATTTTACAATTTGGTCCTAAATTGTCAATTCAAGCCCAAAGCATCATTTTCTACTCATTTCCATCATCAAATACATTTCTCATCACAAATTCATCATTTTCCCCATTAAACTAAAATTCAAGAATAGTCCTCCTATTTTCCATCATCTTCGAAATGGCTTCCAAATATGAATTTTTCATTCTACCACCAAAATCAAGCTTTTTGAATCACAAATACTTCAGTTTCATCATTAATTTCCAAATCCCTAACAAAACCCTAAATTTCAAGATTAGGGTTTATAACTTCCAACATGAAATTAACTTGATTTCAAGCTTGTTTTCATCACAACTAGGCTTAATTCACCATCTACTACTTGAATTCCATAAAATTTCCATGAAACCCGAATTTCTCTCTCTTCAAACTCTAATCCAAAACTTCATAATCCCATGAAATTTTAACATCAAAATGTAGAGAATGAAGAGTAGATCACTTTACCTCAAAGAACCTTGCTTGAATTCTTGATCAAAAGCCTTGAAATTGGCTAGGAAATTTTTTTCCTATTTTCCCTTCTTTTTTCCTTGCTCTCGAAATGCATGAGGAGAAAGATGAACAATTTGTTCATCTTTGATAGAAAAATGCCACATGTTTTCTTAAAAAATGAATTTTAAATTCATTTTTCACTCTTTCCAAAATTACCTCTCTAACTAAATAAAAATTACATCTAGTTCAAATTTATGCCATCCCATTACATTTGAACTAGGTTGGTTCCAATCCAACCGGCCATCATCATTAAATAATCATAAAATATCATTTATGATTTTTGTTCGATCCAATTTCCTGATTTTCACCTTTTACGATTTTCCTCTATCGAACTATCAACTCTAATCCGAGAATCACATATTTCCCTAATTCCATGAATAAATTCATATTTTCATATAAAATCCTCCATTTTAATAAAGTCAAACTTAGAAATTTGACTCGATCCAAAAATACCGATAATTACCTGAAATCTTTATCGGGTAACATCTTTCTTGAAAATCCTTCATTAAGCATTTATACGAATCTTTCCCACTTCTTCTGAGTCCTTTTTACAAATCAAAATACTGTTATGTGACACTTCCCAAAAGGTCACCCAAAACTTTTCTCTAATCTGAGCACGCTTAACAAATTTATTCGATCAAAATTTTATATTTTCTACTGCATCCTAACCTCCAAAACTATTACCAAAATCCTTATTCTGATCGAATTTATCCTCATACTGAATAAAAATCATCTTTTGGAAAATTTACACTTGGGTCCCTAAACTTTTACCAACTTTTCATTTTGGTCACTATCTTTTATCTTTTGTCATTTTAGCCACTAAGTTAGCCTTATGCCAAAATCTTAGTACTAAATGACCCTTATATAACTTAGTAAAATTTTTGGGGTATTACATCCAATGCTAAACCTCTTAATAAAATGCTCAGGGAAATTGAATCATTCTTATAGCCTTCCGCTAACAAGTATTCATTGAGTCGATTATACAATATGCGCCCAATTTGTTTAATCTATAAATAGATAAGTTCAATTTGATTGAATACTGTTCTCGAGAACTTAAATTAACTGCTTCTGCAGTCTAAATCCTTCTAGAAGTTTCATGTAAATATTATTATCAAGAGGCTCATACAAATAGGATGTGACAACATCCATTAGGCAGAATCTAAGTCATTTCATTTATTGCCAGTCTGATCAAAATCTAAAAGTAGTTGAATCCACCAATGAGGAATATGTTTCCTCATAATTGATTTCATGTCTTTGTGAGAATCCTTGTGCAACCAAACGAGCTTATATCTCGTGATTTTTCTTTTTTATTTCTCTTTCTCACAAAAACCCATTTATATCTCACAAATATTTCTCTCTTGAAAGGGATTTTAGTTTCGCCTCAATTGACTCTTTCTATTTTGGCCAATCATTTCTTTGTTTACATGTCCAATTGACAATGGTTCATGATCCATATCAAAATCTCTAGTGCTATATTGCATGCAAATGTATTATCAACGTCGATTTGATTTTGACTCCACTTGTTACCAGACATGACATAATCTACTGAGATTTCTTTATTATCAGCTACCTGAGTCATGTCAATGTCTTTGTTGGAGAACTTTTAATCTCTTATAGAGATTTTCATAATACGTTGATTCCTTGATCAGACCGTCATAAAATATAGCTCCTTTTATTTTTCAAGGATTTTTATCTTTGGAACCTTCTTGTCTACCACGCTATAGGCGTAAGTTAGACTCATTAGCAAATAGAGTTTGTCCTTCCGGGGCATCAAATTTAATCGGAGCATTCATAGCTGGTATATGTGACTTAGTCACTCTTTTTGGGTCAGCAAAACCATCTAGTAATTGATTTGCTAAGTTTTGTACATGAATTATCATTTGAACTTCGAGTTCACATTGACATTGTTGAGTACGTAGATCAAAATAAGATAATGATAATTCATTCCAATATATTTTTCCCAGCTGTGTATTTTCTCCCCATAATGTTGGGAAAACAGACTCATTAAAATGACCGTCGATAAATCGAGTTGTAAACAAATTCCCCATATAAAGCTCGAGATATTTAATTATCAAAGGGGATTCAAATATATTTCCAACCTCCTTTGAGGACTCATCCTTGTGCGTTGTGGTGGAGCAATTAGAACACATACCGCACACCCAAAAATTCTAAGATGGGAATTATTTGGTTCCTAAGCAAAAACCATATGTAATGGGGAGAACTTATGATAATTTGTTGGCTTGATGCGAATTAGTGATGCTGCATGTAAAATGACATGTTACTAGCATTATCAAGACGAATTGTCTTTACAAGGTAATCTGAAAAATGTGCTCGTAATTTTATCAACTGAGAAAGTAACCTTGCAAACGTCAAGTTGCAGGTTGATAACAAGGTTACATATGATCATCTAGTCGATGCATCGACTAAAACCATAAAATATCTTGATGACCTATCAGAAGGGTGTATGGGCCCACATATATCACCCTGTATCCGTTCCAAAAAATTAATAGATTCATAATCTATCTTAACTGGTGATGGTTGAATAATCAATTTGCCTTGAGAGCAAGCATCACATGAAAAACATTACTTTGAAGAATCTATCAGTTCTTCAATGAATAACCACATGAAGTATCAATAGCTTTTCGCATCATAATTGAACCGGGATGGCCTAACCGGTCATGCCAAATAATAAAGTTATTAGTAAAGTTTTGGTTTACAATAACATGAGCTTCAATTTTTACTAATTCTTGTGTAGTACAATTCGAATGACAATGCATGTAATTTTGTCAAGATTTTCTTATTGCCTTGGTTTATTATACTCGTAATATGGAGATAGTCAGCATCTCTTTGACTAATAGTCACAATATGATATTCATTTCTGTGAATATCTTTAAAATTCAATAAGTTTCTTTGCCATTTTGGCGAGTATAACGCATTGTGAATATGGAATAGAGTTCCATTTGGCAATAACATATTTACTCTTCCGGATCCTTCTATTATATTAGTACTTCCGGATATAGTGCTCGCATTATTCCCTTTTCATTTTAAATGGGAAAATATGTATAATTATGCACTTTTCAATATGTGCTTTGTTCCATTCACTTCGGGGAATGAAAAATATGTGCTTTGTACCATTCACTTCAGGGAATGAAAAATATTAAGTATAACACATATCAAATCAATTATCTATCAAAGATAATGTCACAAGAACTTATTACTCTTTCGGAGCATTGATATTTTAGTACTTTGAGATATAGTAATTACATTTTCCCCCTTGCATTTAAATGGAAAAATAGTTCTTATGCTTAAGTATAGTATAAGTACTTGCACTGTCTGCTAAGCATAAATCGCCACAATTCATTGCATATTTTATTCTGGAAGTAATCATATCTCTTCAAAGGATAATAAATAAATATTTAAAATATTTAAATGTATGTATGTATAATATAATAAATAATATGTAAATCATATTAACATAAAGAAAAATAAAGTAAAAGATCAATTATTTCCTTTAGAGGTTATAAGGAAACAAAATAAATGGCGAATTATTCCCTTCAATGGTTATAAGGAAATCAACAACATCCAATTGAGTTGGACCAACAACGCCACAATTATTTTTGCATTTTCGTAAACAAAATTTGTTTATATTTTATTTTCTTTATCATTCATGATTGTGGATAAAGGTCCTTAATACTTCGGCGTTTGACAAGTACGAGATCAATGGTCTGTACCATCGCATTGATAACATAAAAATTTTAATATGATCTCTATCATTCTTGTCATCCTTATAATCTCACTTCTGGTGTGTATAAGTATTCTTAAAATGACCATAATGTCTGTCTATAGCCTTGACGATGACCACAACGACTAATGTGGCATTTATTATAGAATCTCACATTCACTTCAGGAAATGGAGTGGAGCCAGTGGGACTTTAAAACATTTTTCACGATATTGTGTCTGAGGACAACATTATTTGTGTGAAAAAGTGGAGTATGTTTTAGTAATATCTTGACCACATAACTTCAATTGTGAAGTAATTCGAAACATAGCAGAGTTATACTCGCTTACTGATTTAAAATCTTACAATCTTAGATGCAGCCAACCATATTGAGCTTTAGGTAGAATCAAAATTTTCTGATGGTCAAATCGTTCCTTTAGATTATTCCAAGGAACAAGAGGATCTTTAAACGTTAAATATTCAGATTTCAACCCCTCATAGAGGTGACGACGAAGAAGTATATGGTCCTGGCCTTATTTTGAGCAGATTATTCCAAAGATTTAATCCTTGTACGTGGCATTGTTAAACCAGTTCACAAGGTCCTTTAGAAACCTTCTTTGAGACCAATAGCCTTGCAGAACTGAATGTCCAACCAATATATTTGGATTAAACCAACAGAACAGAGAGCATAAATAACCATAATTTATAACAGTCTTCTCGTAGATCATAAATCACTATAATTTATTATACTTTAAAATTGTAATTTAAAGAATAAAAATAAAAATAGAGTTTACCGATATTGATTTTCCTCTCGAGGACAATGAAGTTATAAATGACCAAGATAGCTCTTCATAATCTCTTTATGTTATATCTCTTTCCAAGCCATCATGTAAAACTCAAAATATAGTTAAAAATACCAGCTTTAATCAATAAAATAACATAAATATAATCATTATAAGAATAATTGTCATTCTTAAACAAATAAACAACTATAAGGATGTATAAGTAAGAATAATTAATTGATACGATTACTAACCTCCCGTGACGTAAATAAATATAATCACTATAATGATTTTATATTTTTTAATGTATAAACAACTCATTCCCTCTAATGCTCAATGAATTCTTTCGTATTGAAGTAAGTAAGTAAGTAAGTAAGTAATAATAATAATAATAATAATAATAATAATAACAAAAACAATTTCTTATTATTACTGAGAGAAATCAAGTCATGACGAATAAAATTAAGGTTTAATGATATTAGAATGTGCTAACCTTAATATAAGAATGATTAAACAATCGCTATATCAAAATATATGGTAGATGTAGTCACCAATATTTAATTGAAATTCTTTTGGAGGATCACCAATATATGGTGGAATAATTTTGTATGTATTCTTATCATATGATAATAATAATAATAAGTGATATTTCAAGAAGCATACCATAATATCGATTAAATACAAACCAAACACAGTCGGGTCATCTCTGTCAAACCGTCTTTTGATTTGTGATGAGTCACAAACTCATCTCTGCCCAATGCTCAAAATCCAAATACAATCAAACATGCTTCCATGCCTTTCAAAAATAAAAAAGAACAAGTTAAAATATATAAAGAGAAAGACAATCAATAACTAAACATAAAGGGGAAAACTTATCTTTGGTTCATCATATAATCGAATTCTTTCCAGTAACTTCTTTTGGATTCGAACAATGAAGACCTCAATTGATTAGAGTCTTGTGCTGATAACATGTTGTGAATAAAGTAAAGAACATGAACAAAATAGATTAACAAGAACAAGATGAGAGACAAAGAGAGAGACTTGTACTATATTCTCAAAGTAAGGTTGTGTACAATACTTTCTCCAAACTCTATGTTTATAGGCATAAGATGAAAACCTTAATTTTAATGGGTATTAAGCCCTAATAATAAAATACATTAAAGTCTCATTTAATATATAAATGTCCACCATAAATAAAGATATTCATAACAAATACTTATTTACCGTGAAACAAAAAAGTTTTCCTCGTCCACTTATATCCCTTCCACTTTAAATTTCCATGCCAAAATTCCGCACCTTTAAAAACTTTTTGTAATAAATGAAACCTTAATTAATAGCATTTTATTTTTTTAATCTTTTGATACGGATCCATATTAATGATACTGCATTTTATATACTTTTTTCATTTTTATTTATATTTACAACTTATTGTTCATCTTTCAATATTATATATTTCATGAAAATACATTTTTATACGATTATTATTTCATACACCGACGGTAAAATTTTATTTTTTACAAACGGGTTAGTTTATGGATTGGAGTTTTTACTTTGGGTGTAGATATTAGGGATTTATATTGTATGATATAGAATTTATGGTTCAGTGTTAGAATTTAAGGTTTAGGATTTAGTAATTAGGGTTAGATATTTTAATTTTGGATTTTTAGTGTCTTTGGTTAGATCTTAAAGTTTGTGAATAAATTTTAAAGTTAAATGTTTAGATATTAGTGTTAAAACTTAGGGGTTTGGGTTTAAGGCCCCTAAAAGAGATATGTGACAGTTTTAGAAATTGACTTGTGAAAAGAAAATTTTACTAAAAATGCATCAAATAATTTCTCAATATATAATATCAAAATTTTCTGAATAATATATATATATATATATTTAAACCCTAAACCCTAAAATTAGCGGTATGTTCTAAACTTATTACACTCCTTTCCCCTGTGCTTGAAACTATTTAAAACAATTAAAGCTTGACTTTTAACAAAGCTTTACCATTATTTAGAGGGAATCAATCCAGACTCAAAATAAATACCTCTCAAACCTAATTTTGCCAAAAAAATAGCAAGTTTGCTCTTTAAGATCTTGTCTCATGCTCTAGCTATCCAAACGAAAAAATAGTATATCGCTATAACAACAGAGTCGCCATCGGTCTCTTTTATTATATTAGGCGAGCCGAAAACCTAAAAATAAACCAGAGATTACAAAATCTCGAGGGTTCGGGGGCACGGTTACGTGTAGGGAAAAATTAGCACCCCATCACGTCCGTAAAAAGGCCGCCTACTTGATCACAAATATTTTTCTTATAATTCGTATGCGTGCATGCAAGTATTAATGTAAAAATCCACAAAGTTCTAAAATTGGCCTGAATTCGCTCACAGCTGAGGAAACCCAAAATCAATTTATAGCAAGGGGATTAAGGCATTAATCCCAAAAAATCCGAAAATACAGTTTCGCATAGGAGTTTCAACCATTTCCACAACTGCTAGGGGAAGAGTGAATCAACCCTAATTGAAAATGTACTTCGCTTTCATGATGCAATAAAACCATTGTTTTAAATGATGTTTTATTAACCTTTATTAATTTCCTAACCCTAAAACATGAACTATTAAGTGTTTTAAGAAACTAATCCCAAAAGGGCTCTACTTGACGGATTTTTAATTATAATTATATTAAATTTACTAATGGAAATTACCAAGTTAATTTAGAGAGTACATTATTTAGAAGATCCTAAACTGAAGGGATTTATTGCTATACATTATTAAAATTTACAGCTAAATTGAAGTTACACTACATATTAACACGTGTTTAAATAACTTAACCCTAAAGTATATATTTTAAAGAATGTATAAATTTTAAATCACAAGAAAACTAAATTATTAAATGATATGTAGTCCCTTTATCCTACATTTTTTTCCGGGTATTTGATGGCTTACAAAACAAATAATTAAGCAATATGTTAGATATAAATAAGAAGGCCAAAAAGATTAAATTGCATGAAAGTAAAAATTAAAGAACTGAATTAAAATAAAAAGGATCAAAGTGAAGAAATTGCAAACAGTGAGGCTGATGTAGGAGACGGGTGAAAGAAGGGCGCAGGTTGAGCTATGGTGCGGGTCAGATTCGGGTCAATCCGTGGGCTGAGTATAAAATAAAAAATTAGAAACAAACCATATCTATTTTCCCTTTAGCCGAATGGATCAAACTGGTTCCCCCAAATCCTCTAAAAAAATCAAAGATATTCTTCATGGACTGAAGAACACCGTGCACACCCAGATTTCAGTGGTAGCCCGTCGTGCTCCTCTGCGTCGACCGCCGTGGCCTTTAGCTGGCAGCAATTCTCCGGTAGCATTTTCCCTCAGTTCGGCTCCTAACTCCAATGGTAGTGGCAGTTTGACCTTCCGGTAGCGGCTTCCCCCTCAGCGAATGGTAACAACCCTCACCCTTCTTTATTCGATTCAAAAAAGGTAAAATAAAAGAAATAACACCAAAATTTCGGTATAGTAATACCTCAAAAAGACTTGCTTGAATGCTTGTTATTGCTTCTGTAAAATTGTGTGTTTACAAAGGATGAATCAGTGGCTTTTATAGCCATTACAATGAGTATAAACAAGGAATTAAAAGCCCTAGCATCTAGATTTGATTTTGTCGATTTGCTTCAATTCTTGCCGGATGTTGTTTGATCCGATTTGATCTGATTTCTTCTGATATTTGTTTGATTTGCATCCAATTTCTTTCTTTTTTGTTTAGACACGAATGCTAATCCCTTTCTTTTGCTTGTATGTCACGATCGGGAGAAAAAGAAGCTTAGAGATAATAAACAGTGTGGCACGACGGTATTCAGTGTCCGACAGTAGTTGCAACGGCGGCCATGGAAGCTGAAGGGGCTGGAAGGCTGGGCGCGCGGAGGGCACGCACGAATGATGATCCGCGTGAGGCCTTCATGCCTGATTTGGATCGTCATATCTTCCCTGATCGAACGGTGCTGGGTCGTGCCGTGCGATAACCAAAAGGGGCTAGGGTTTTCTGGTTCTAATCTGGACTATTGGATCGAATTCAATCCAACGTTGATGGGGGGTGGTGGCATATGAAGGAAACCTTAGGTTCTAGGGTTTATATTATGGGTTAGCCTCGGGCCAAATTGGGCCATGTAAATGAATATTGTATTTAAATGGACTGGTTTTTTTATTTTTTGTGTTTGCACATGTTTTCTTTTGGATTTTGGGTCTAATATATATATACAAATACAAAAACTAAATAAAAAGGGGGCAGATAAAATAGGTGTCAATAGCTACCTTCTTTGCTCATTTTGGTCAAACGGGAATAGGGCAAAGAATAAAAGACACTGATTTTATCTGGCCAGGTTGGGCAATGCGTTCCTCCCAAGCGGCAGCAAACATTTCTTCAAATTACCCATTCTTCCGAAGTGGCGCTGAATGAATCAAATGATATTTATTCTAATGACGCAACTCGTTCCTCCGGAGTGGCACAAACAAATTAGGTAACACTGGCTTGTCCATCCAAAGTGGCAGTGGACGAACCATATAATTCTTCAAATGACCCATTCTTCTGAAGTGCCAGCGAACGAATCAAACGACAACCCGTTTCTCTGGAGCGACAGAAATAAATTGGGTAATGCTGACTTGTCCCTCCAAAGCGGTAGTGGACGAACCATATAATTCTCTAAATGACCCATTCTTCTGAAGCGGCGCTGAATGAATCAAATGACATTTCTTCTAATGATGCAACTCGTTTCTCCAAAGTGACAGAAATAAATTGGGTAAAACTGGCGTGTCATTTCAAAGCGGCAATGGACAAAGTAATTCTTCAAATGACCTATTCCTCCGAAGCGGCAGTGAACAAATCAAATGACCTTTTTCAGATGGCATGGAGCACTGAGTTGAAACTGACCATGCCTTTGCACCTCTTTGCTTCATAGAAAACATTTGATCTTTGCATACTTGCTCACTCATTCTAGTAATCTTGTACTTTTGATGAGTAGAGTAGTCTTTTGTCTCTTGAATTTCTTGTATGAGAATCTTTGCAACAAAGCTTATTTCCACCCTGAATGTCTTGGAATGGTATTTAATGTTCAAAGAGTTGTGCCTTAGTTTGGTGCCATCATCTGCACAAAATTTCATGCTCATGCAAATTATATGATCAGAGTCAGAATAATGAACTGCATCATAGTTCCTGTGCTTTTAAATCATATTCAAAGTAATGCTCAAAAATTTCTTACGTTGCAAATCCATTGATTCTCACTTCAATATGCAAAAGGGGTATAAAAGAAAAGTTCTGGATGTAGATTTTATTGATCATGGCAGACAAGAAAGTAATCACAAAAGAAAAAGGGCAAAGTATCCAAATATTAAAGGCCTAAGCATTCCGAGTCAATCCTTCGATAATTTTTCCAGATGCAACCCCTGTTGAGAAGGCTCCAAAGGTCATGAAAATGCCGAGCGAACTGTCAATCTTTTAAGATGGCCATCCTAGCTTCAAATATTCAAGTCGCCCTTTGTGGGTTTTCAACTTGAATCCACTCTTGGTCTCAAGACGCCTTTTATGGGTTTTCATCTTGGACCCCCCTTTTATTTTCTTTTTCCTTTTTTAGATCTAAAGCGCCCTTTACGGGTTTTCAATTTTGGATCTTATTTTTTCTTCTTTTTTAAGCATAATAATGTTTGACCGAATCTGAGTTCACGGGGTTTTGCAGCTCATCCCCATCCATCTCGGCTAAAATTAGAGCTCCTCCAGAAAAGACCTTAGTTACCACATAGGGTCCTTCCTAGTTGGGCGTCCACTTCCCACGAGAATCCATTTGAATTGTCAACTTCATTTTTAGTACCAAGTCTCCTTCTTGAAATTCTCTCGAGCGAACCTTTTTTGTCATGAGTTCACATCATTCTTTTTTGGTACATCTGGCCATGTCATATCGCCTTCAATATCTTTTCTTCAATAAGATCCAGCTGATCATAACGTGCCTGAATCCATTCGGCCTCATCTAATTCTGCTTTTATTAAGACGCAGAGTGACAGAATCTCAACTTCAATTGATAGCACGGTCTCCATGCCATATAACAAGGAAAATGGTATTGCCCCCGTAGATGTCCGCATAATAGTCTGGTAGGCATATAAGGCAAATGGCAACTTCTCATGCCAGTCCTTGTAAGTGTCCATCATTTTGGAGAATATCTTCTTGATATTCTTGTTGGCAGCCTCTACTGCCCCATTTATCTTTGGGCGATAGGTTACTGAATTGTGATGCTTGATCTGGAATTGCTCACAAACTGCGGTTATCATTTTGTTGTTCAAATTTTAAGCATTGTTAGTGATAATACTCTCAGGTAACCCATAACGACAAATAATATCTTTCTTGAGGAATTTGGAAACCGTTGATCTAGTGACATTTGCATAAGATGCCGATTTGACCCATTTGGTGAAATAATCAATGGCCACCAAGATAAATCTATGTCCGTTGGAAGCTTTTGGATAAATATGCCCAATAACGTCCATGCCCTATCTTGAAAAGGGCCAAGGAGCAGTTATTACATGAAGAGGCTATGGCGGCGCATGTATTTTATCGGAGTAGATTTGACATTTGTGACATTTCCGTGCATAGTTGATGTAGTCTCCCTCTATGGTGGACCAATAATAGCCAAGCCGCATGATTCGCCTAGACATGGTAAACCTGCTAGGATGGGTTGCACAAACCCCTTCGTGTATTTCTTCTAGGATTAACTAGGCCTTTTTAGTCTTCATGCATCTTAGTAGAACTTGGTCTCAGCTCTTTTTGTATAGGGTTTCTTCGTCAAGAACATACCCTACAACAAATCTTCAAATTGTTCTCTTGTCATTTTTGGTTTCTTGAGGCAAATATTCTTGCATCTTAATGTACTATAAAATGTCGTGATACCATGGGAGACCATCCTCCTCCTCTTCTACATTGTAACAATGCACGTGCAAGCCCAAAATCTGTATCTATATGGGCATCATTCTAGCACCCTCACTTTCCTTGAATGTTGCTAATAATGTGGCCAGAGTATCTGCCATTTGGTTTTCTTTCCTCGGGAGGTGATTGAAAGTAACTTCTTCGAACTCTTTAATCAATTCAAGGACCAACTTCTGATAGTCAATCAATTTTGAATCCTTTGTTTCCCATTCTCCGCGAGTTTGATAGATGACTAAAGTTAAGTCTCTGAAGACTTTTAGAACCTTGATCTTTTTCTCTATGGCTGCTCACAATCCTATAATACAAGCTTCATATTCTGCCATATTATTGGTGCAGAAAAATTTCAAGCGGCTAGTAAAAGGGATAATGATCACCTTTTGGAGAAACCAAGACTGCCCTTAATGCCGTGGCCCAAGGCATTATAGGCCCTATCAAAATTGAGGACCCACGAATTTGCTACGCCATCTTCTTCAGCCATAATGCACATTAAGTCTTCGTCAAGAAAATCAAATTCCAAGGCTTCATAATTATCGGAGGCACGACTTACCAAAAAGTCTGCTATAACACTTCTTTTATCGCCTTTTGGCTGACATATTGGATGTCAAATTCTGTTAGCAACATTTGCCAGCGAGCCACCCTTCTTGACAAGGCTGGTGCTTCCATCATGAATTTTAACGGGTCGAGTTTGAATATTAACCATATGGTGTGGTACAAAAGGTATTGCCTGAGCCTTTTGGATGCCCAAACCAAAGCGCAACACATCTTCTCAATTTGTGGGTACCTAGATTCGTAATTTGTGAATTTCTTGCTCAAGTAATAAACCGCCCTTTCTTTTCGGCCGATCTCATCATGTTGCCCCAACACGCAACCCATTGAGTTCTCTTGTATGGTCAGATACAGGATTATAGGCCTTCCTGAAACATGTGGCACTAACACCAGTGTATTTGACAACTGTTTTTTAATTTGCTCAAAGGCTACTTGGCATTCTTCATTCCATTCTCCAGGGTTGTTCTTTCTGAGCAGTCTGAACACTGGGCTAATTTTTCTGTCAATTGGGAGATGAACTTGGCAATATAATTAAGCCTGCCTAGGAAACCCAAACTTCTTTTTTGCATTTAAGGAGGATGAAGCTGTTTAAGTGCCTTTACCTTATCAGGGTCAACTTGAATTCCTTTCCTGCTTACAATGAAGCCTAAGAGCTTTCTTGAAGTCACCCCAAATGTGCATTTAGTGGGGTTGAGCTTCAATTGAAACTTTCTCAACCTTTTGTAGAGCTTCTCTAGATTCATGATGTGTTCCCCTTCTGTTGAGGATTTGGCGATCATATCGACCACATATACCTCAATTTCCTGATGAATCATATCGACCACATATACCTTGTAGCAAAAGGTTCCCCATTGTGTCACGAACGTAGCCTTTTCCATGTCTTCGAGGCACATCTTGATTTGGTTGTAGCCAGAGAAACCATCCATAAATGAGAATAGGGAATGACTAACTGTGTTATCTACCAAGGTGTCAATGTGTGGAAGTGGAAAATTGTCGTTTGGGCTTGGCCGATTAAGGTCTTTATAATCAATACACATGCGAACTTTCTCGTCCTTCTTTGGGACTAGAAAAATGTTAGCCACCCACTCGGGATATCGGTCCTCTTGCAGGAACCCAACGTCAAATTTCTTCTTCACCTCATCTCTTATTTGTAAGAGCATGTTAGCCTTCATTCTCTGCAGCTTTTGTTGCACGGGTCGACATTCCGGCCTTATAGGCAAGCGATAAACCACAATGTTTGTATCTAGACTAGGCATATATTGGTATAACCAGGAGGATACATCCTTGTATTTATGTAAAAGTTCGACTAATCTCTGACGTGTCTTTGTGGTAATGGTAGTGCCAATCTTCACTTCACGCCTTTCTTCTTCAGTTATGAGGTTTACAATTTCTAACCGCTCCTTGTAGGGAACAATTTGTTTTTGTTTGGTCTTCATCAGTCGAAGTAAATCTTCTGGGACATCACCTTCGCCTTCATCATCAAGATCGTAGAAACCCTCTGGACACATAGGCTACTCGAAATTAACTCGCGATTTGGACTCAAGTTACTTATGTCGTTGATATCCAAAGACCTGTAAAGAAAAGGAATGTAAATATATCGATGCTTGCAAAAAGGAAAATGAAATGCTCGGTCTTGTTTTTTTGTTTTGGTGTTTAAATGCTTGCCACACAATATTTATTGAAGGAAAATGCATTTTATTGAATGAGAACCAAATGGTTTTAGAAAATTCCCTTACATAAATATCCCTTACTGTTTTCGGGCCAAAATAGAGGGTTAGTTTTGAGAATTACTCTGAAAGAGATTTAAAAACTACAAGAAGTTCTTCTGCAATCCAATTATTAAGCTCATCACATGGGCGGATCATATACAGATATCCACCCTATTCACCCTCTTCCAACACCGTGTTGATGCTCAAATTGCCAAACATTTCGGCAATCTTATTCTCTTCCTCCCCATCCTAGGTCATACTGGGGTTCACAAATCCGCCTGAAGTAAAAGTGAAATTAAGGGGTGGAAACGTCATTGGGTCCCATGCAACCTCCTCCCTTTTGAGTCTGCTATTTCTTCTCTCTTAATTTTTTATTATGTGGCCCTTCTTTATGCCGCGTTGGGCTTGAATCCTAGCCCAAAATTTTCTTTCTTTTTAGCGTTGGTCACTGGGTATAACCTACCTTGGTAACGCTTTTCAAATCCCTTTCATGCCTCGGCACCTTTGCCCAAAGTTTCCTTCACCTGTATCTTTGCGCATTTGGACAGGCTTGGCCTTCGTATCTTCCTTCCCTTAGAAATAAAGGTCACGCTTACTAGCTCTAATGACCTGAAAGAACATTCTAATGCCTTAAAATCAATATCAATGTAGGGTGCATCAGTCGTCACTGAGGCAATAATATCCTCTTCGGCGTCGATAGTCACAAGTTGTTCGTTAACCATGATTTTCAACTTTTGGTGCAGCGTAGAAGGGACCACACCGACTGAATTAATCCACAGACACCCCAGAAGGCAACTTTAGGTAGGTCAAATATTTATTACCACAAAATTGACCTAGAAGGTGGATGGTCCAATCTATAGATGGACCTCTACCTTTCCTAGCACATCTCTTGGCGTTCCTTCAAAAGCTTAGACCATGTCCATGTAAGCATTTTATGTGGGACTCATCTATCGGCAGTTTCTTTAATGTGGTCATGGGTAAGACATTTAGGGCCGAACCATTGTCTATAAGGACTTCTGGCAATATGTACCCTTTGTAGTGGGTAGTGATATGAAGAGCCTTGTACGAACCTCTTCCTCCTTTTGGAATTTCCTTATCATTGAAGGAAATAAAGTTATTGATAGTAATGTTGCCAACCAGCCTATCCAGCTTGTCAGTGGTTATTTCTTTAAGCACAAACGTTTGGTTGAAGATCTTGAGCAGCGTATCACGGTGTCCTTCTGAGCTTAGCAATAGTGATAACATGGATATACGTGCTAGAAGCTTGTGTAGTTGCTCCACCACACTATACTCGCTGTGTTTGAAGATCTTAAGAAATTCTCGAGCCTCGGACTCCTTTACGGGTTCGAGTAATTCTGCTGGACATTCTTCATAGAAATCTTTCCCTGGCTCTTTGTGTAAAGTGCTCTTCCTTTGAGTTGCATCTCGATCTTCTCCGGTAGGTGGTACATAACATTTTCCACTTCTTTTGAAATGGCTAACTTCGTTGATTGCTTCTTCTTTGGTCTCAACCTCGGCCTGCTTTGGGCTTTTTGGAGTCACCGTGGTACATGCTGTTGCGTGTTTTGAGTGTTTCGCAATTGGTGCAAGTATACACATCGCAAGTAATAGTATAGTAAAGATATTGTCTCCATAAGTATTGGTGAAACTCTGATTTTTAACTTCTTGCACTGAAAAGATAAATGAATAGTGATGATAGGTGTTTGGAAATAACAAGTAAAATAAATACGCAAGTAAATAAACGAGGAATATGATTGAATAAAGGAGTAGGCAAGGTTATTGTGAGTAGTGGTGCGATGGCTGAATGGATTGTCGTGGCAATGCAATTGATTGCTACGACAACTCAATATACCGCGGCAACTGGGACTGGTTTGATTGTCATAGCAACTGGGTTCCTTCCTTTAAAGTTCGGTGAAGCATTTTTCAATGTCTTCTTGTTATCCTTAACTGAAGAAATGGTGAATTGTACATGCCTTGGTGATACATCCTTGCGTTAACCTTGGGTGAACAACAACCGATCTACGCTCCTCTTAGCCGTTGAAATCCAACTTTTATTCCAAATGTGGATTAACCTTCATCGACAATTTGTTGAATGAAGATCATGCTCATTTGTTTCTTGAATCTAACTCTCCCGAGTCTAGATAAATGGATAACTCTCGAGATTCTTTCCCAATTCACTCTAAATCAAAAGTGAGAACCAAGAATGAAAAAACTTTGAATTTAATTGCAATCAAAAACCTAAACCATCCAAACGTTTTTCACAACCACAAAAACCCAATATTCCATGCTAATTTAAATCAGTTCATGGTTGGGTTTAAAAGAAATACAAAAGAATAATTCCCCAACATGAATCGCATAAAAAATGAAGAAGAAGATAGAGTTGTGCGATCAACCCTTTTCTCTCTCTCTCTTTCTCGCCGAACCCCTAAAGCTGCGATTTGATATTCTATTTGTAGGAGAGTTTGTGATCAAATTTGTTGTTGATGAGGATAGGGATAAGCTTGAATTAATTTGAATAATAGATAATTAATCTCTTTTATCTTAATTTCTAAGAAAACTCTTCAAAATTTGAGCATTTATACCTATCCCATTCTGCGTGTAAATCCAAATCTGGGGATTTATCCCTTGCTTTTCGTATTTATCTTGAAATTGAGCGGACTTATCCAGTTTTATCTAGATATGCCTTAGCAATCACCTTTGGCAACTCCTTCAACATTCTCTTTAATTGCCACTGCATTCTCTTTAGTGTTCTCCTTGATTGCCACAACAATTCCTACTTTTCACGGCAATCCTGTCCTGCACAAAATAACGCACGCCAATAGCGAATTTTCCACAAAAGCCAACCAAAATGCAATACCAAGCTCAATAACGAAGGAAACTAGGAAATCATGCATGAATGCCTAACAATACAACTAAAATGAGCCTAAGTCTAACAATAATATGAGTAAAAAATGTAGAAAATAAGGTACTTTTACACACTTAACATACCCCCAAACTCGAACTATTCCTTGTCCTCAAGCAATCCGTATCTTGACCTGCTTGTCTTCTTCTTCAACTACAGCATTCACCCTCACACCCTGATGGTTTGGAAGGGGCTTTCCTTTTTCTTCTACGGCCTAAAAGGACAACATACCTATTTTTGCAAATTTTCCACTACCTTCATAAAGGGTATGTAGTTCTCGATCGTGTGCCACATGATCCTGGCATGATATTCACAGCGGGCATATGTGCCATATCACTGGGGGTATGGCGATGACATCGGGGTGAGGTATTGTGGCACTACAAGTCAAGACTCGACCAACTAAGGAAATAACTCTGCATAAGTTATCGATATAGAGGCAAAGCTGGGCTTATTTTCTTGGCTTCTTACCTCAGATTTTGGTGAGTTTTTAACTGTCAGACTCGTATTCATCGTGTTTGGTTTATTGATCAATATGCTTTTGAAGAAGTTCAGCTTATATGTTGAAGTCATGTTCACTTCACTTTCCCTCTTCTTGTAAAGCTTTTTTGACTCACCTCCGTCAAGCTTTCTACTTTTTATGGCTGTTAGAATCAGTTCACCATTCATTAGCATATTCGTGAAGCTTTTAGTCGCGTGATTTATCATTCGGTCGTAGAAGTGCTCCTTTAGTATTTCTATGAACATGAGCATGATTTCATTCTCTAACAACAGAGGCTGGACCTGGGTAGCCACGTCTCGCCATCTTTGGGCATATTGGCAGAAGCTCTCGTTGGTTCTTTGTTCTATCCCCTGTAAAGCCAACTGATTTGGGACCATATCTGTCACATATTTATACTAATCGACGAAGGCGCTTGATAGGTCCATTCATGTTTTTATGTTAGCCCGACTTAATTGCATATACCAACGAGCAGTCGACCACCCAAACAAGCTGTCCTGGAAACAGTGTATGAGAAGCTTCTCGTTGTCAAGATAGTACAATATTTTCCTGTAATACATCGTCAAATATGCTGAAAGGCATGTAGTTCCCTCATACTTCTCAAAATTTGGCGTCTTAAACTTGGGGGGAATAACTAGGTCAGTTACCGAACTAAGGTCCCTAGCATGTAGACCACGATGAATACTAACCTCTTCTAGGGCATTGACAATTCCCTCAAGCTTTTCGCAGCGGTCTTCTAGTTTCTTATCTGCACGACTCTTGCTAGCCATATCAAAATCTTAATCATCACCTTGACTTGCCCCAGACTCTACCAGAGCATTAGTCGAGGTTCCTAGAATATGGATTTGAACCTTCCCTCTAAGGGCCTCGCGATTTACCTCTGATGGAGGTATCGCTGCTCTCGCATCTTTGAGGGCCTTGATAGCTTCGAGGTTCTTGCCAATCATGGTTGCTATCTGTAGCACTGTGTTTTCTTGGGCATTGGTAATTTAATTCTTCAAGTCTCCTTCAATCTTTTCCAACTTATCTTGGGCACCTTTCAAGCTAGCCTCCATTGCGGTCATTATGTTTTCCATATCCATCTTTTGGGTTTGGGAGCGAGTTTCGTACATATGCGTAATTTTTTCAACTGCGATTGAACTTCTTATAGCTAATTGTTTATTTATTTATTTTAATGCAAAGTGAAATAAATGCATTGATGCAAATGCAAATGATGCAAAAGACTAGTGGTATTCTGAAATAAAAGTGCACTTCATAGATCATAGAGTTTTGATTACACATTATTCTAAAATGAAAAGTTAAAATAGTCTTCTATTCTGCCTCCTTGAGACCCTTCGGTGTTGGCGGCTCAACTCCACCCACTGGCACTGCCTCTCTTTGAATACGTCCGAAAAATTGGCTGACCGTTGGTATTGCTCAACCGCTTCATCCAGGAAGTCAAACAAATGGTTCACATCCTCCCTAGTTGGGAGGAATCTCAATCTCAGATCTCTGGCATGATTCTTCATACACGATCCTTTGAGACTACCTTCTGGATTTGACGCCTTAGATGATCAATATAAACTAATGACCTAAGCACACAACATCCACAGCCCACTTTGTGTCGGCCCACTAGATCTTTTCGTAGTCCCAATCATCAATAAGAGTATGGATATAGTCTTTATGCACTTGCAGTTGCTTCTTCAAATCCTCCAAACTGTAACGGAGCAGTTCAGCCTCGACTCCTTTTGCCTCTTCCTCCTTTAGTTTCTCTTGAAGCTCTTGATTCTGATCATGCTATTTTCTAAGGCTATGTCGTGCATCTGAATATTACCCTTCCAATTATTGTTTTTCCTCAACCAGTCGGTTTGCCTTCTCTTTTTGTTTTTGGGCCTCACGTTGCCAGTCTTTTAGCTCATTCTTCATTTCCTCTAGCTGTGCCTTTTCTTCATTCGAGGTCTTGGAACCACTTACTCGTGCCCCTCGAGCCTTCAAGTGGTTGTTTTTTGTGTCAGTTCCTGTACGTCTTTTAGGCGAAGCTCTTGGTTTGGCAGCAGGGTTTTCACCTTCTTTTAGTAACCTTCCCTCTGAATTTGTTTCGCAAGGAGCTTGCCTTCAAGTTTGGTTAATTTGCCCAACAGCTTTTCATTTTTCTTCTTGAAGTATTGTTTGTAAATTTCTAGCTCGTTTAGCAGGATGCCAGGGTGAGGATTATCTGACAAGCTTACCAAGATCGGACCACCTATGTTGTCGATCCTTTATTTTCTCCAACTGGTATACTCGGGCACAACACCAACAAATAGAGCCACCTTCATCCGAAATGTTTGCTTCCACTCTCTAGCCAACTTCATGACTCATTTTGTGGAATTATCTTCTATATAAGAGAATTCTTCCTCACGTAGCCCATATATAACATGAATAAACCGTTGAGAGCCATATTAGCGTTGTACGAGAAAAGGGGCATAACTGGTAGCTCCCTATAAGCCTATAAAAGGAACCAGTCCATCTTTCTGCATTTGTATAGGATTAGTACTGGATACATCCACGGGGCTCTCTATGTAATATTAGCATCAGTGAGGTTTCTAAAGAAGGTCACCCACTATTCTCGCTTTCCATTTTGCAGCCACTACTTCATGGTAACCTCTTTGATTAGGACCAGATCTCTGGATGTTGGATGTCTTCTTATATTCTCATTGTCCCAGAAGTGGCTCCGCAACCATAAATAAAGAAGTTGTGAGCATCCGATGAAACGCCCCATTCCTTGAGTTCGACAAAAGTTCAGGGACCTGAAGGTTTCTACCAAAATAGTTGGGACAAGATTCACATTTTTCTGGGCCAGCAAGTCCACCAGGGTTATCTCAATGTGCCCCAGAACCTTAGGGAAGATCACCAACCCATAGATAGCCAAAGCGAGCAGATCAAGGGCCCTTCCGTGCTTTACATCCTTTATGATCTGGGCATAGATGAATTCTTACGTGAAACAAGGGCTTTTGTTCTTTTCAACAACATGGGTATCCACTTTTTTGACATTTAGACCAGCAAGCTTGGCAAACTTCTTCTGATAACCAGAGTTATTCTCCTTTTAGTATATTTTATCCGATTTCTCTAGCTCCAGCCGCAACAAGACCATGTATTCCTCAATGGTAGGAGTCATGTTTTCTTGACTAAAGATGAAGCAATGATAGGTAGAATCCCAGAATTTAACAGCTGCTAGTATAATGGGCTCGTTTACCTCTACCCCAAGCAAAAGGGCTATATCTCCATACTTCTTGGTGAATACGGCTCAATCTTGGGCTTCTAGGCTCTCCTAAATGGTGATCAATCCCTACGGATGATTATAAGGAAATTCCATGTGCACTTGTTTCGGTAGATCTATGGTGGTTCCCTTTCGTACATTATCTCCATGTTGGCGCTGAAGCTTTAAGGACTCACTTCGGACGTCAGTATTCAAATGAGGGATTCTAGAGCTGGATAATGCAACCCGAACACTCATGATCTCTAACTGACTTATGTTTCGGAATACCAACTGGATGCAATGCGATGTGCGCTCTATAGAATTCAGAAAAGTGTCAGTACGTGTAAATAATGAAACAAAATACAAGGGTGAGAAACAGAAAGTAAAACAATAAACAATAATATAGAAAATAAAACCTATGGCTTCACATGGCTTAATGGGGTGGGCTTTCTAAAACATACATTCATGCGAGTTTGGATCTAAAAAAGGTTCTCGAGCCATCCCAATCCCCTACTCCAAGGTGGATAAGATGTTTGATTCTAGCCCATCACATGTTTACGAATCAGACACGGCTCGATGAGATGCATTTCTGTTATGCCCGTGCAGATGGTTACTCAAGCATAAGTACTCTGGACCCTGGAAGACTTTCACTAGCCCATGCGGAGGGTTACTCACGAAGGAATAATTATTTTCTTCCACTTAAGTTTGATAAAGCCCGGGTAGAAGGCTTATGTTATGATACGATGACAATTTAAAACACCAAAAATGCACACACAAAAATGCAACGGAATACAATAGAAAATAACTCGTGATCAAGTAAAAGTTGTGCCCTCTTAAAACATCCCCAGCAGAGTCGCCAAGTTGTAACAACAGAGTCGCCACCAGTTCTTTTTATTATATTAGGTGGACCGAAAACCTAAAAACAAACCAGAGATTACGAAATCTCGAGGTTCGGGGGCACGATTACGTGTAGGGAAGGATTAGCACTCCCATCACGCCTGTAAAAACGACACTTACTTGATCATTAATATTTTCCTTATAATTTGTATGTGTGCATACAAGGATTAATGTAGAAATCCACAAAGTTCTAAAATTGGCCCGAATTTGCTCACGGTTAAGAAAATCCGAATCAATTTAGATGCAAAGGGATTGAGGCATTAATCCCAAAAAATCCGAAAATACAGTTTTGCATAAGAGTTTCAACCATTCCCACAACGGCTAAGGAAAAATTGAATCAACCCTAATTAAAAATGTACTTTGCTTTCATGAAGCAATAAAACCCTTGTTTTAAATGATGTTTTATTAGCCTTTATTAATTTCCTACCCTGAAATGTAAATTATTAAGTGTTTTAAGAAACTAATCCTAAAAGGGCTCCACTTGACGGATTTTTAATTATAGTTATATTAAGTTTACTAATGGGAATTACCAAGTTAATTTAGAGAGTATATTATTTAGAAGATCCTAAACTTAAGGGACTTATTATTATACATTATTGAAATTTACAGCTAAATTAAAGTTACCCTATATATTTACATGCGGTTAAATAACTTAACCCTAAAGTATATATTTTAAAGAATGTATAAATTTTAAATCACAAGAAAACCAAATTATTAAATGGTATGCAGTCCCTTTATCCTACATTTTTACAGGTATTTGATGGCTTACAAAACAAATAATTAAGCAACATGTTAGATATAAATAAGAAGGCCAAAAGGATTAAATTGCATGAAAGTAAAAATTAAAGAACTGAATTAAAACAAAAAGGACCAAAGTGAAAAAGTTGCAAACAGTGAGGCCGAAATAGGAGATGGGCAAAAGAAGGGCGCGGGTTGAGCTATGGTACGGGTCGGATCCGGGTCAATCCGTGGGCCGAGTATAAAGTACAAAATTAGAAACAAACCATATCTATTTCCCCTTTGTTCGAATGGCTCAAACATGGTTCCCCCAAATCCTCTGAAAAAATCAAAGGTGTTCTTCATGGACTGAAGAACACCATCGTGTATACTCAGATTTCAGCGGCAGCCCGTCGTGCTCCTCCACGTCGGCTGTCGTGGCCTTCGGCGTTCAGCAATTCTCCGGCAGCGTTCCCCCTTGGTTTCAGCTCCTGACTCCAATGGCAGTGGCAGTTCGGCCTTCCGGCGGTGGTTTTCTCCTCAGCAAACGGTAAGAACCCGCACTCTTCTTTCTTCAATTCGAACAAAAAGTAAAATAAAAGAAATAACACTGGAATTTCGGTATAGTAATACCTCAAAAAAACTTGCTTGAATGCTTGTTATTGCTTCTGTAAAATTGTGTGTTTACAAAGGATGAATCAGTGGCTTTTATAGGCATTACAATGAGTTTAAACAAGAAATTAAAAGCCCTAACATCTAGATTTGATTTTGCCATTTTGCTTCGATTCTTGCCGGATGTTGTTTGATCTGATTTCTTCCCATATTTTTTTGATTCGCATCCAATTTCTTTCTTTCTTTTATTTAGACACGAATGCTAATCCCTTCTTTTTGCTTGCATGTCACGATTGGGAGAAAAAGAAGCTTGGAGATGATAAACGGTGAGGCGCGATTGCATCTGGTGACAGGCAGCAATTGCAACGATGGCCATGGAAGCAGGAGGGGCTAGAAGGCTGGGCGCGTGGAAGGCATGCACGAATGATGATCTACGTGAAGCCTCCATGGGCGATTTGAACTGTCAGATCTTTCCTGATCGAACGGTGCTAGGACGTGTGGCGCGATAACCAAAAGGGACTAAGGTTTTCTGATTTCAATCTGGATCGTTGGATCGGGGTGGCGGCATATGAAGGGAACCTTAGGTTCTATCGTTTTAATTATGGGTTAGCCTTAGGCCAAATTGGGCCATGTAAATGAATATTGTATTTAAATGGACTGACTTTTTTATTTTTTGAGTTTGCACATATTTTCTTTTTAATTTTGGATCTAATATATATACAAATAAAAAAACCAAATAAAAGGGGGCCGAACGGTCACGACCATTGAAGAAAATCTCATCGATTTAAAATCAAGTTTCGAAGACTCTTGTAACCATTATCAAACAACCTAAAAAAAATTAAAGTTTGATGATCAAGTATTGACGACTCTCGAAATGGACCGCATCCATCTAAGGTAAGTCTAGAAAAAACTTTTTATCAAAGCATGCGGAAGAAAATGGTTAAAGAATTTATCAAAAAATTTATAACTTTCGAGTTTAATTATAAAACTATTTTATTTATCTCCAATTTTCTTGTAAGTCGGATATTCCAACAAAATTTATGTTTACAATATGATGTAGTAATCTAAATATTTTTTTTAAAAAAATAGGACTCTAAAGTTAGTAAGTTGTACTGAGAAGAGTTTATTGAATTAAAGTCGAATAGAACCATTAATAGAATTTCAGGTTACAATATTGGTCCTTAACTTGAAAGAAAGAAAGAATGAAATAAAATTCTAATTCTCTCGTATCTCTCCACGACCACGAGGCATGAAAATTGCGTGTACAATTTTTTTTGAACAATTAAAATATATATATTATTTAAAGGAAAAAACTTCATAGGCCGTGTAAACTAAAGTTTACACGTGCCTTCTAGTTTTAAGGTTTAGGGTTTTAGTTTAAGGTTTAGGGGTTTAGGTTGTAGGGTTTAGAATTTAAGGTTAGTGTTTAGAATTTATGGTGGGTTTAGTTTTTTAGGCTTAAGGTTAAGAATTTAGGATTTGGGTTTTTTATAGTGTAAATACACATGCTGGTGTAAAATTAATTTTACACAGGCTGTGTATCAAAGTTTTACCCTTATTTAAATAATAACTAATATTATCAACAACTGCAAAGTACATTGGTAAGGCACATTACATTCTCAAGGTGAGGACACGAGTTTAAACTTTGAAGACGATATTATTGGGAGGGGCAGTCTCGCACCCCGAACATGAATCATAAAATGAACTTGCATATTACTAAAAAAACAATGCATGTAAATAAACTGAACGAACACGAACAAATAAAACAATTAATAACTATTCATTTAAAAATCAAATCCCTATTCGATATATTTTATACATAAAACTTTAACAATAAACTATTGTCAATGCTAGATATTTTTTACCAACAAATGTTGGGTATAATGGCAAGACACATTATTTTTTTAAAAGAGATAATCTGAATTTGAACCTTAAAAAAAATATTATTAGGAGAAAAAGTCATGAATCCTTAAAAAATATATAGTAAACAATTTTTTTCATACTCTCTTATAAGATTCAAACCCTAAATTATTAAAATTGTGTGTACAACATTTATACTTTACTTATAATAATTTGTTAAATAATTTTTAAAAATATATTTTTATACACTTTATCCTATTTTAATTCCGTCGTTGTCAATCTCACCCATGCGAGCAGCAGAGCAAGAGGTGAGGATTTTGAATTCCTTGGATATGCATAAAAATATGTGTAGCCTGTCGTTTTCCGATTCAATTAATTGCAGCTCACCATGTCTTCTTATTCTTATATATTTCTATTGAATTCTGAAATTTCTTTTATTCAAAACCTTCACGAACTCATTAAATGAGGTATAAATTACTTGCCTTCCTAATCTTCTTTTACTGATACCTACTTTGCTAAAAGATGGCGGCGGAGCATTTCAGTGGCGGCGGTTGTGGGTGGCGAGATATGAAGAACTTCGGGCTGAAACTGATTCTGGGACGGTGGTTCATGGTGTTTGCTTCACTGCTCATCATGTCCGTCTCCGGTGCTACATATATTTTCGGTCTATATTCCAATGTTATCAAAACATCTCTGGGATATGATCAAACAACTCTCAATCTTTTAAGCTTTTCCAAGGATTTGGGAGGCAACGTCGGGATCATATCAGGGCTCATCAACGAGGTGACGCCGCCGTGGGTGATTCTTTTGATCGGCTCCGTCATGAATTTCTTCGGCTATTTCATGATATGGCTCGCCGTCACCGGCCGCACCGCCAAGCCCCAGGTGTGGCAGATGTGTGTTTACATTTGCTTGGGTGCCAATTCCCAGGCTTTTGCCAATACAGGAGCTCTCGTCACTTGTGTCAAGAACTTCCCAGAAAGCAGGGGAAGTGTTTTAGGCCTTTTGAAATCTTATGTCGGTTTAAGTGGTGCAATAATGACTCAGTTGTACCATGCTTTCTACGGCGACGACGACTCCTCGGCTCTTATCTTGCTAATCGCTTGGCTTCCGGCTGCGGTTTCCTTTGTGTTCCTCCGGACGATTCGAATCATAAATATTCTCCGGCGGCAAACGGACGAGCTAAGAGTTTTCTACAACGTTTTCTTCATTTCTCTTGGCCTTGCTGGTTTCCTTATGGTTTTGATTATCATACAAAACAGGTTAAATTTGAACAGGGTTGAGTATGTAGGAAGTGCTTCGATTGTTACTATATTGCTGTTTTTCCCACTTGCTGTCGTTATTAGAGAGGACTTCAAGATTTGGAAAACGAACAAACAATCTTCCACTGATGCTTCTCAGGTGAAAGTAGTAGTGACGGAAACTCCACCGCCCCAAGGCGTTGAATTACCGAGACCCGCGGAGAAACACGTCGGCTGTTTCGAAAACATTTTCAAGCCACCAGACAGGGGTGAAGACTACACGATACTGCAAGCGCTTTTCAGCATCGACATGTTGATTATCTTCACGGCCACCACATGTGGTGTCGGCGGAACATTGACGGCGATCGACAACCTGGGACAGATCGGCAACTCGTTAGGGTACCCGAGTCGTAGTATAACCACCTTCGTTTCGCTGGTGAGCATATGGAATTACCTCGGACGAGCAGTCGCAGGCTTCGCTTCAGAGTACTTGTTGACGAAATACAAGATGCCGAGGCCATTTCTGTTCACCTCCGTCATCCTCTTCTCGTGCGTCGGGCATGTTCTAATCGCCTTTGCTGTCCCCAACTCTCTTTACTTCGCGTCGATCATCATCGGATTCTGCTTCGGAGCACAATGGCCATTAATGTACGCAATAATCTCAGAAATCTTCGGCCTTAAATACTACTCCACATTGTACAACTTTGGTTCGGTGGCGAGTCCGGTCGGTTCTTACATTCTGAACGTTAGAGTTGCCGGACATTTATACGATGTAGAAGCCAAGAAACAAATGAAAGCTTTGGGTCGTACGAGGCAACCGGGGAAGGACCTGAGTTGCAGCGGAGTGCATTGTTACAGAAAGGCTTTCCTTATAATCATAGCCACCACATTGTTTGGATTCGTTGCTTCTTGTGTATTGGTTGTTCGGACCAGAAAGTTTTACAAAAGTGACATTTACAAGAAATTCAGGGAAGAAGCTCAGGACGCTGAAACAGAGATGGGTTCATGTTCCACTTCAAATCAAGTTGAACCCATGATTGCTACGGTTGCTCCAACCACTGCCACAAGTACCTCAGCCAACTAGTATTAGTTAATAGTTATGTCGGCCTGTATTATTGTTTCTCCTTTTTTATATCATTGGGAAAGCATACCGTTGCGAGATCCAAGGATTAAGCTTGAACTTGTAACAACTCATCATGAGGAGTAATTAACTTTGGCCACATGAATGGTTTATAAACATGACATTTTATGATATTTAAATTTCAGTTTATGTATTAGTATATTTAATTTCTTAACAACATTTTGAAAGCATGTAACAACAGCTGACCAGCTGTGAAACAAAACAAAGAGTACAAAGCTAGGGCTAGAATTTTGGTTAAGATAACTCGGATGCTAATTGGAGTCCGGAGATATAGTGGATTGGGAATTGGTTAAGTTTAGGTACTGAAATATGATTAAATTTCCTTTTTTTTACTATTAAAATTTTAAAATTAACAAAATGATCATTATTATTATTTTTTGGACAATAATAAATAGTCACCGAAATATGAACAATTTTTTTTCACTACTAAATTTTTTTTTAATATATAAATCGGTCACTTAATTGTTACCAACAGTTATGAAAGGCTGATGTGGCAGGTTTGGACGGATGAGTTAGCACCGTTTGGCCATACTGGATCATACTTGACCGACCCTTTGACTAAAAAAACATTTAAAAAGAATCTCAAGTTTAGAACCATAATTTTAAAGAAAAAACATCAATAGAAGAAGATGATGAACAAGAAAATAAAAGAAACAAATACTAAAGAATCAGATGCAGTAGAACCGATCAACATAAAAGCTTAAAGACAAGTTGTTAGAGTTTTTATTCGTGAATGGACCTAGAGAGAAGTTGGAGGGGCGATCGTCCCCTTAGAAGTTTAAAATTTATATATAATTTAAAAAAAAATAAAAAAAATTATATTTTTCACTAAAAATTTATTTTCATTCCTTATAAAATTTTACCAATTCGCCCTTATAAAATTTTATAAATTTATCACTTAATATAAAATTCTGTATCCATCTATGTCAACATTGATATTGTACTATCGTTGGCGGAAATAATCCTTAAGCCGAACTCCGCCCACAAAGTATAACAAGTTTTGTAATTCAAGCTATTACCAAGGACACGTGGAGTGTACTCTTAGACAAGTTTATTTAGTTTTTTTTTTTAAATAATAATATTAGCTACTTTTATTCAATAAATAAAGATAGAATACAACAAAAAAAATGCACATTCCGGTGAACGAAGAGTTTTTTTTAACGATTGTGAACGAAGAGTCTATAAAATCTTAATGAGCCTCTTGATAGTAGTCCCTTTTTTCACCTAAAAAAGAGTATGAAATTTAAAGTGGGCTAATTAAATCAATCAATTATTTCTTAAAATCATAAAATAACAAAATTTAATATCTGAACAATGAAAATAGGACTATACAAAAAAATAATTAAAAATCAATCAAACATCTCTAAAAAATATAAGTATTTTCGATTATATTTTTATTTTAAAAAGAAAATAAATGAAGGGATTGAAAATGTAAAATATGTACAAATTCTAGGACTGTATATTTTTGTAAACTTTTATGTTCCCAGTTTAAAATTTTGATTTGTTAAGTAAAATAAATGTAACGACCCAAGTTTCAGATTTCTCAAATCAGGCCTTAGATTGAGTCTTATGTTTGAAAGCGCAAATCAAGAATATTTGAATTTAAGCTTGTGGTAAAAAGGAAGATTGTGTGTGTTTATTTATAGTTTAATAAATAAATAATTAGATGGTAATTTAAATAAAAATGTGTCTGATGGGATGAGGGAAAGAGAAAAAGGGGAGAAGATATTTTTGAGAGGGGGAAAAGGGAGAAAAGTAAGGGGAGTTTCCAACCTCGATCTACGACCGTCAGAGCCTCTGTAGATTACAACCACTGACACCATTAGCTCTAGCTCGACGATATGAGTCAGTCGATGGTCCTCTCATCGTCGTCGGAGTCGTTGTTCATTGGAGTGAGGAAGGAGAAGTTTCGGATGAGCTGATTCGACAAGTTTCGACCGTCACCGTCCCAAATCGAGGCCACCAACGTGCTCACCGGTCAGAGAACTGGGGAATTAGAGCTCGCCGTTGTCGTCCGACCACCGGAGGACAGCCCACGTGTCACCCTTACGAGTGGGCGTGCGTCTACCTAGGCGAGTGCACCATGATCCAGTACACTGCGCCGTACTGGATCTCGTACTCAGGTGCACCTGGTCCCTACTGCATTGGATCACTGCCTACAGGTGCACCTTAGCTGTTGTGTACCTGCGCCGCACCGGATCATTGGACCTTTGACCAGTCTTCGAACGGTCGTTGACTTTTTCGGGGACCCTACCTTAGGGTTTCTCGACGTTTCAGATCTATTGGCACAATCTATTTTGCCAAATTTGAACCCAGTAAGCTGCTTTTACGCTTTTAACCATTCTAATTCATTAAAGTATGTGATTAAGTGGTATTTATGGTATTAATTGATATACAAATATTATTCGGGATCGAATATCAGATCAAGTGGAATATTCAAGAAGCTCGTATGAGAATTTTAGCGACATCGGCTTGAGGTTAGTACACCTTGAATTCTTATTGCTCGATGAGCATTATAAATGTGATTGCCTTGATTGTTAGTGTTAGCAAAATAGGTAGACGATGATTAAGCATGTTGTGAGATCGGTATCATTAGACTTGATATATCCATGAGATGCATAATGATGTTACAAAAAATGATAAGACTCGTAGAGGCTTTAGAGACCGTGTAGGGTCGTTTAAGATGCTCATATGATTATTTGATGATTTTACGACTGATTGAAATAATTGTGATGCCTTATACGCTTGTTCAAATTGATTGATGAGAATTGATGTTATGCTTAAGGGTTAAATACTAGATTTAATGATTATGAAGCGAGTAATTATATTAATTGATTGCATGCATTAGTAAACAAACCCTAATAACTTTTATAAGCTTTATGGATCGAATGAGCATTGTAATATCGTAATTTGAGGAAATTGTACAAACTTGTAAATAGGGTATCGGTACGAGCTTTGGTTGTACCGGTACGCGATTGAGGACTGTATCAGTACGGGTCAACCCATACAGGTACTTATGGAAATCTAGGATTTCCAGTAAGCACTTTCTATATCGGTACGCGTGTGAATATCGACATCCGATGGTACCATATTGATACTCGTGTTCGAGTAACGGTACTCGATATGCTAAACAATCAATAAATGTAAATTAAAAATGGAAACTGATGTGAATATTATAGTTGAATTATGTATTGATAAATGAGATAGCATAGATTAATTGAGACAATAAATGAGATTAATTATACTTGTCCATAATGTATTAACAACTTGGTAATGTAAAATAAATTAGGTGATGACGGTTAGCGACGATAGAGAGATCCTTGGGATCACGTTGCTTGTATGCCGAGTAGTCATTTGATTGGTTGAGTATTTTGATTGATGGGATCTAGATACCCAATGAAAGAGTGTTGCAACACCATGGCTAGAAATACCGAATGAAGGTTACCGATGCTATGTGACCCATGCCTCATTCGAAGATACTCGGTGAGGGATTCTGAGTATGAGTGTATGTTTTGATGCTAAGTGACCCGGCCTCGCCTAGAGTGTCGATGCTCGAGGAGAGATTCTGAGCAATGGTGTATGTTCTGATGCTATATGACCCAGCCTCACCCGGAGTTTATGTTCCGATTCTACGTGACCCGACCTCACTCTAGAGTTGTTGTTGTTGTTGTTGAAATGTTCTTTCACCTAGATGATCTATTGAGACCTCAGACTTGGTTGGGAGTTGTGTGCCATATATGATATTTTGCTAGGATTGAGAGCATGTGTCTAGGTAACTAGTGGTAGCGTCACGTGTTTATTTTTCTCTCTTTATTGCTCGTACTAGCTCGCATGCTTATGTTTATGATTAGCATGAAGTATAGTAGAGTAGATGTGTACCACTAAGCTTTATAAGCTTAACGTTCGAATCGTGTTTCTGTGCGTAGGTTGATCGTTGGATCGTGGGATCGAGGAGCACTATCAGCATGAGATTCCAACATGTGGTGATCTCTAAAGTATGGTACTTATGTTTAGTGGTGTAGACTCTCTAGAAGAAGTATGTTATGAATGCTGGCAAAGAGAGGCAAAATGCATGTATTAGTAAATCAGTGCCAAGAGTCTTTTGCGTGCAAGTATACACGGTCTACAAGTAATACAGCAGTTAAGCTGAGTACCGATTCCACAGAGATTAATTTGGAATTCGATTGTTTGATTGTTACTTACCTTGGAAGAAAAGATGTTTGTTTTGGAAATACTTTAATAAGAAAATAAATAAAAGTGAAGTAAAAACATTGGCAAGGAAGGTTTTTTAATGAGTGATGAGCGTTGGCAGGGAACGCATGGTTTCTGCGCTTTTCATACCGTGCAAGCCTTTAATGTCAACCTGTCTTGGCATTGTTTGCCGAGTAGATTCAAAATTAGCAAAGCCTCTCTCGCTGGTCATTGCCCTAAGTCGATCATATAAAAACCCCTATATCTCTATAGTGCATATTTTTAAATAAACCAATTTGTAGGGGTGTTCAAACGGTCGGTTCGGTTAACCGACCAAACCGAACTTTCAAAATTTCATTAACTGATTTTTTTCCTATTAAACGTTAATCGAACTGAAATGTTTTCAAAAAATTTTAACCGAACCAAAAAAATTTTGGTTAATTCGGTCGGTTAATTCGGTTAACCGAAATTTGTTATAAACTTTTGGGTAAATTACACAAATGGTCACTAAACTATGTTAAAATAATCTTTCTAGCCACTAAACTTTCAAAAGTTATAAAACAACCATTAAACTTATCGAATTATTACAAAATGATCATTGATTTATTGCACATTATAAGTTATTGATAAATATTGAAAATTTTAATGATTATTTTTTAATAATTTAATAAATTTATTGATCATTTTGTGCTAATTTGATAAATTTAATAACTATTTTATAATTTTTAAAAGTATAATAACCAATTTTGAACTGAATTAACCGATAACCGAAGTTTGAAAAAAAATCGTTAACGTTAAGAAAACGAACCTAAAATTAACCGACCAATTAACCAAAACAAATTTCGGTTCGATCGGTTAATTCGGTTAACCAAAATTTTAAACACCCCTACCGATTTGATTAAGAACCAATCTATACTCCTAAGGGGTAGATATCACTCCCGATGTAAGCTCATCTACTTGAACGACTCCTCTCGAAACTTCTCTCCTTAGTATTCAACAACTCAATCGTTGCCACCCCAAGTCTATTAAGATATTGAGGAGCAATAGGCCAACAGTTCCAGCTCTAGCTTGACAAAGTATTTATGAAATATTCAAGTATGCTGAATAGAAAACTTTGCCGAAACAGATTAATTATTAAACAAACCAAGGCATAAAATCAACGTTTAAACCAAACATCCCCCACCAACTATGAAATTAGTTCATTTTCAAATACATCACCATTAAAACGAAATCAAAAACACTTAAATAAGAGAATGGGTGAGAGGAGTCTCTCGATGCAGCCCTCAGATCCAAGCTCTCGGCCAACTGGTTGAACCACCTTCCTTGATGCAGCCGACTGTCACTCGTCGAGCACTCCAAAACCTCACTCTGATCACTCTAAGCCTTCACGACCCGTCCCCAAAATGCTTGATTGGTTGGTATTTAAATAGGCATGCAAGGGAAGGTATTAGGATAGCTTTTTCATTTGAATTTCAAATGCTCCAAGGATAAGAGATAGAGTCTTATCTGATCGATGTGATAGCTTATCAGGCTAGAGCTGACGTCATCATGTCGATGTTGCCTTGGCACACAAGCTTGGCATGACTTTTCCAACATAGCTTCGCTTCACCTTATCCATTGTTTTTCGGAGATTAATCCATTTGTGATCTTTTAGGAGCTTGATCTTATCCTATTTTTCGGGGTTCAATAGCCTCTTGGCATGGCATCAAGTTCACTTCTCTGCCAACAAGTACTTGGCACTATCTGGTCCTTCTATGCCAACAACACTTGGCATTCTCCTTGGCAATCCTAACTGTGTTGCTCTCCTGCACCTAATCCTACTCCAAACTTGCAAAATAGCCACAAAAAGCCTTCACTCTGGCATAGGCAGAATACTAAACTCCTTATGCAAATGCATGATTATAACATCCTAATGCAACCAAATGTACCTAAAAACAAGCAAAAGCATTGTAACATTGGCATTAAAAATAGTACTTTTGGAGAGGTAACACACCCCCAAACCTAACTCATTGTTTGTCCTTAAGTAATGCAAACAAATAAAAACTATGAAAAAGTTACCTCGACAAAATTTTGGTTGGAATACCAACAGATGCTGGCAAGCAGAATTTGGCTCTATTTTGTCCTTAGTATCTCAGTGCAATAATGCCAAGCAGGTAATAATTCAAGTGCAATAATATAACTCTAGTCTAAGTTCATAAAGAGTGCATGATGTGTAGGTAATATGCATCCAATATCCTTTCACTCAGCCAATTTTACTACCTAAACTCAGATCATTTTTCATCATTTTTCTTTCTTTTTCTTTCTTGTTGAGGGTTTTGTTGGCATTAGTTTAAGCTTACTTTGTGACACTGTTTAGCATGAGTGATAAGAGGGAGCATACCACGAATCCCCACCTTAATCCATACATCACTAGGCTTTCTCTTCAACTCATACCCTAGGGTTTTGGACTTTAGAACTAAGAGGGAGCAAACCACGAAGCCCCAAGTAACTTATTATCCCTAGGTAGATGAGAGTTCTAATTTTTTATTGCCTTGGCAGAACATTGCTGCCTTATTAGTTTCTTTTTACCCTGGCATCATTTTTCAAATTTTCTTTTTTTTTTCAATTTGAGCATAGTTTCAAATAGTCTAAGTTTGCTAGAGAACTATGTACATATCACATGTTAAGTGTAAATTCAATTCCCTAAAGTAGAGATCAATTGCCAAGCTAACCTGGCATACTACTCTGCTGGCATGACATGACAACTAAAGACTAAATTTTCCTCATAGGGCAAACATCTAGATCAAATTAAACTTGCCTAACAAATGTTAACATTCTTCAAAATTAATCTGAGGCAAAATTTTCTTTTTCTTTTTTTAACGGTTTGGTATGCAACTATCCTATATGATCTAAATGGAATGGCAACAGAAATTAAACATGAAATGCATGTCATAAATGGGAGAAAATGCACACCCTCAAACCCAAGATGTGCATTGTCCTCAATGCATGAAACAACACATATATACAAAAAATAGTAAAATAAAATGCATGATCATGTGAATGCAATGTAATAGAATGCAAAGGAGTTTAAGAAGAAGATTACTCCCCTCGGAGACTTCTTCTCGTATGACTCAAGTCTTTTTTTCACAAATGTCCCACAATTAGGGGCCATTCTTTTTCTTCCTTTCATGCTTGGCTTTGTGGCAGTGGAGGCTCCAACATCCTCATTTTTCTTGGCAGGGTCGGCTGGTGGTGTAACAGGCTTAGCTTTGGGTATTTTGATAGGGATTTCTTCCGATTCAGATGAGAAATCGGTGCTGGCATATTCAACTCGCACTGGGGACATAGGAATTGTGGCATTAGATCCTAAACTGGCTGGCATAACTAGACTGTTAGACTGGCTGGACTTGTTGGCATAGCGTCTTCATTGGCAAATGGCTCGGTAGGGAAAACTAGAAATGTTAGCACAACTTTAGGGGATAGTTTTTCAAGCACCTCCCTGATAATAGCATCCCTCTCCTTTGTGTAGTGCCTCATCTTAACATTAAGGCCTTTGGCTGCCTCTAGCTTTTGGAGAATAATCTCTTGGAGATGGTAAACTTGGGATAGGACTACCAACGAACTGGTTGGCATGGTATCTGGCACACTACCCGGCTCTGCCTTTGGCCTTGGCGTGGTAGTTTTGGCCTTTCCCTTACCCTTTTCCTTTGGCTCAACATCCGTGAGATTTTTCCATATGGCAACCGTGATTGTCATTCCCTTTATAATCTAGCCTCGATCTTTATCAAGACTAGGCACATTAAGACGCATGAAAATGTTAGAAATAAGCAAAGTGAAAAACAAACTGCCTTTACCTCTCGCAATACACTTATAAGTTTCCTCGATGATAATCTTGCCAATCTTTATCTTGTGTCCTTTGTCGATGGAGTGCAACAAAATCAGCCTTTCTTCTGAGACGGTTTCATTGTGAGACGTAGACAACATATTTGCCTTGATGAAGTGATTCTAGCCTCTCATTTGTGGCTTCAACACAACCTCTTCACTGTTCGGTAGCCCGTTAACGAAACTGTCCAAACTGTGCCAGGCTCATATAAGTTTGCCAACAGTTTATTGTGTTTGGCAGCGGTCATGGATCCAGCATAGTTAAAGTTCTCATCCCCTATATCATTCAAAGAAAATAGTGAGTTAACATACCCTTCATCGAAACGCACACATTTACCTCTAATCATCAAGAATGGAGAATCCTTTGTCACATGATATGCATAAAATTCTTGCACAATGGTGGTGTAGATCTCCCCTTTTTGTTAACAGAATGAACTCCACTTGTGCATGTCGACTATGGCCATTAACTCCAGTGGGAATCCCATGGTGGTGTCGATTTGGAAGTTGAAGTTCTTCTCGTACAAAAATGATCTTGATGAAAAGCTTGTTTCAAACTTCTTGCAAATTTCTTCATTGAAGAATCGTTTGAAGGGAGTAGATGAATATGTCATGGAGATGAAGAAACAGTTGAATCGATGTGATGGGAAGAAGGAGAAAAGACAAGTGGGTTCTTGACCCTTGCTTGATAAAGATGGAGAATGAGAAAAGTGTTTTTCTTGAGAAGTCAGCTAGGGTAAAGAAAATAAAAAGATGGAGTGTTTAGAAGGGTTTAATGATGGTAGCCGATTAAATAGGGTAATAATGATGTAATTTCAAGAGTTTAATTGGAAAAGATTTTAAAGTGATAAGGGTTAAGTGATAAGGATTGGGTAAGAATTTGAAGTGATAGGATAATTATGGTGAATTTAATTCTTACCTAATTTGGAAGGCTAGGGGTTAATCTCAAGAAATTTACTTTCTCATCCAATCAAACTAAGGTTTTCTCTTTCTTCTTCATCACATAAACTGATGCATGCCAAGCTACATTGGCGTTGTACATGGCATCATCCTTGGCAATGTCCCTGGCATCAATACTGCACACACTCAAAAAAAAATTCAACACACCAATGGAATAAAACTGAAAAACAACAAAAAGAAAAACAAAACCTGAATCCTAAAACAAGCAAAAACAATTATCCTAATATTTACAAAGAGTTTAGACATGATGATGTTTCATGTTAACTCTGCCAAGAGGATCACCTCCTTGGCATTGTTTCGATTACCTTCCATGTAATGCTTTAGACGTTAGCCATTCACCTTGAAAATGTCCCCCCGTCTTCAAGTTCCTAATGTCCACAGCTCCATGGGTGTATGGTTTAAAAACTTCATAAGGACTCGTCCATCTTGATTTGAGTTTACTTGGAAACAATTTAAGTCATGAATTAAACAATAAAACATGTTGGCATATTTCGAATCGTCTTGGCATTATCCTACTATCATGCCAACGTTTTTCCTTCTCCTTGTAGATCCGAGCATTTTCATAGGCTTGTGTCCTGAATTCCTCCAACTCATTAAGGTCAAGCAACCTCTTTTCTCCAGCAACTCTCCATGCCATATCAAGTGTTTTGATAGCCCAAAAGGCTTTATGTTCAAGCTCTATTGGCAGGTGGCATGGTTTTTCGAAAATGAGTCTAAATGGTAAAGTTCCTAAAGGAGTTTCAAACGCAGTTCTATAAGCCCACAAGGATTCATCCAGTCTCAAGGACCAGTTTTTCCTTGATGGATTTATAGTTTTCTCTAAAATGTTCTTAATCTCCTTGTTTGATATCTCAGCTTGCCCGTTTGTCTGTGGATGATATGCTATGGCAATTCTTTGTTGTATTCCATACTTGCACAAAGCTTTAGATATTAGATTGCATTAAAAATAGGTGCCTTCATCATGAATAATCTCTCTAAGAGCGCCAATCTGGTAAAAATATGTTTGTGCAATAACTTGGCAACGGCCTTGGCATAATTTGTGGGCAGGGCAACAACCTCTACCCACTTAGATATATACTCAACAGCGACAATAACATATACATTACCGAATGATAGAGGAAAAGGACCCATAAAGTCTACCCCCACACATCAAATAAATCCACAGGCATAATATTTTGAAGTGGTAGTTGGTGTCGATCGGAGATGTTTCCTGTTCGTTGGCATCGGTCACATGCCTTGGCATACTCATGGGCATCCTTATACAGAGTCAGCCAACATAATCCAGATTGTAGTACCTTGGCAGCAGTCTTCATTCCAACAAAGTGACCTTCATATGGTGCAGCATGGCACAAATGCAATATGTTATGTTGTTCATCCTTGGGCACACACCGACAGATCACTTGGTCGGTACATTGTTTGAACAATATTGGCTCATCCCAATTGTATTGCCTAACTTCTTGCAGGAATCTTTTCTTGGCATTGTATGCCAAGTCTGGTGGAAGAATGTTGCTCACCAGGTAGTTGACAATGTCAATGTACCATAGCATAGCATTAACTGCAAGCAAGTATTCATCAAGAAATTCATCTCTAATAACTTTAGTCTTACCATCTTCAATGTGATGCTCTAAATGTGAAAGGTGGTCAGCTACTAAGTTTTCGCTGCTTTTCATGTCCCTGATCTCTAGGTCAAATTCTTGAAGTAAGAGCGTCCATCAGATTAATCTGGGCTTGGCATCCTTCTTTACCAAAAGATACTTTAATGTTAAATGATCTGTATAAACCACAACCTTGTTACCAATTAAATAAGATCTAAATTTATCAAGAGCAAAATTATTTCTCGGTTGTAGAGTAATTAAGTTGTGCTTCATTAAAGGTTCTGCTGGCATAGTAGATGGCATTAAAAACCTTGCCATGCCGTTGTCCCAAAACTGCTCCAACAGCATAGTCACTGGCATCGGACATGAGCTCAAAAGGCTCATTCCAATTCAGTGCTATAACTATAGGTGCATTAATCAATTTCTCTTTACGTTCCTAAAATACTTTCAAACAAAAATCGTTAAATGCAAAAGTGGCATTATGTTCCAACAACAAGCATAAAGGTTTAGCAATTTTTGGAAAATCTTTAATAAACCGCTGATAAAAACCGAGGTTACCTAAAAAACTCCTTATACCTTTAACACTTGTTGGAGGCGGCAATTGCTTGATTACCTCCATTTTGACTTGATCAACTTCTATTCCTCTCTTAGTTACCTTGTGACCGAGAACAATATCCTCTTTCACCATGAAGTGGCATTTCTCCTAGTTTAACACTAGGTTTGTCTTGATACATCTCTTTAAGACTCGCTCTAAACTATGAATGCATTCCTCAAATGTTTTACCAAACACTGAGAAATCAGCCATGAATACTTCTATGTAGTGCTCGATCATATCAGAAAAAATAGACATCATACAACATTGAAATGTTACCGGCGCATTACATTGGCCGAACAACATCCTTCTAAAAGCAAACGTCCCATAAGGGCTTGTGAATGTGGTCTTCTCTTGATCATTAGGGGCGATGGCAATCTGATTATAACCCGAATAGCTATCTAAGAAACAATAGAAAGCTTTACCTGCCAATCTGTATAACATCTGGTTGATGAAAGGCAATAGGAAATAGTCCTTCTTTGTAGCCTTATCCAGCCTTCTATAATCCATGCACACTCTCCATCCGGTGATGGTCCTGGAGGGAATCAATTTAGCTTCACTGTTTTGTACCACGGTCATGCCACCTTTCTTTGGCACACATTGTACCAGGCTAACTCATGAGCTATCAGAAATAGGATAAACGATCCTGACATCAAACTATTTTATGATCTCTTTTTTACTACTTATTTCATGCTCGAGTTTAGCCTTCTTTGGCCTTCAATGGTCCTACCATGGTACTCCTCCAAAATGATCTTGTGCATGCAAATGGTTGGGCCAATACCTCAGATATCTAACAAGGTCCAACCCATCGCTTGCTTATAATTACTTAATATTTCCAGCAATCTCTCCTCCCAGTCATTAGTGAGACCAGTGGCAATGATCACTAGCAGAGTTGAGTGTTTACCGAAATAATCATACTTCAAGTGATTTGGCAGTGGCTTAAGCTCCAATTCTGGTGGTTCCTCATTTGATGGTTTAGGTTCTTTTATCTCTCTGTCGTCCAACTGTAGTGGCTCAAAATAACTTACATATTCAGCCTCTATGGCCGATTCCTCAGGTTCCTCAAACATTTCAGCCACGTCATCAAGCATGCTGGCATTAAATTCTGTATCCTGGCATAATTGTGTTATGTCCACAGTATAAATGGACTCCATCATCTCCTCGACTTGACATTCATCAGGTTTATCTGCACATTTCAAAGCTTGAAACACATTAAAAATAATATGTTGGTCATTCATACGCTTTGTTAGTTCCCCTTTATGAACATCAATAAGAGCCCTACCTATGGCAAGGAATGGCTTGCCTAAAATAATCGGAACATTAAGATCGTATTTATAATCCAAAATGATAAAATCAGCTGGAAAGATAAATTTGTCTACCTTCATCAACACATCCCCAATCTTACCCTTGGGATGCGTCTAGGCAGTCTACCAGCTGGAGTGTCACGGTGGTAGGTCTTGCTTCTATGCTAAGCTTCTTGAAAACTGACATTGGCATCAAGTTGATGCTGGCTCCCAAGTCACACAATGCCTTGCCTATAAAATTGTTTCCAATTGTACAGGGAATAGTGAAACTTCTCAAATCTTTTAGCTTTGGTGGCAATCGGTTTAGAATCATGGCACTACATCCCTCAATGAGAGCAATAATTTCAAAATCACCCAACTTTCTCTTTTTGGATAGAATACCTTCATGAATTTTACATAGTTGGGCATTTTCTCAAGGGCTTCTACCAATGGAATGTTAATTTGCAACTGCTTAAGAACCTCCAAGAAACACTTAAATTTTTGGTCATGTCTGTGCTTTTGAAGTCTTACTGGAAATAGTGACGGTGGATAAACATATGCTGGTGCTCTCGGCTTTGCCGAGGCAGTGCTGGCATCTATTTTTGCATCAGTATGTTGTTTAGTCTCAATCTACTTGTCATCAATGTTGGCATCATGTTTGGCATCCTTATTGGCATCGGCTCTGGCATTGGTACTGGCATTACCACTGGCATCATCTGTTTTAACTTCCTCTTTCTCTACTTCTCTGGGCTTGTCTGTCAGCACTGGTTTTTCACTTTGACAGTTAACTGGCTGTTTGACAGTCATCTCTTCCTCGCACTGCTTACCATTTCAAAGAGTTATGGACTTGCATTGCTCATTTTCTTTGTGTCTAGCATCTTCAGTGTCACTTAGCAAGGCTCCTTGCGGTCGATATTTTAGTGCATTAGCAAGTTGTCCAATTTGAATTTCCAAGTTTCTCACCGTTGCTGCCAAACTCTGGACTGTGACATCATTTTTTCCATGTAATCGTTGGGAGGACTTCATTGGTTGAATCTCTGCCCTTTCTGGTAATTGTTTTGAGCTCTCTGTGGTGTAGCATTTTGATAAAATGCTGACATGACATTGCCATTGAATACTGGCATGACATTGTTATTTTTCCTCTAGGCATTCCGGCGTTGTACAGAGTACTGGTTACCTCATTGATTTCCCCAAGCTAAGTTAGGGTGTTGTCTCCAACCTGCATTATAAGTTTTGGAGTTATGATTATAGTAACGATTAATATTGCCAACAAAGTTTACCGATTCAGGGTTGGCAGGGCATTCTTCCACATAATGGTTTTCTCCATAAATTGTATAGAATGGATATAATGTTTTAACTTCTTGGGGCTCTTTGTTATTTTGCAACGTTTTCACCATGCTGATGAGGTTGGAAATCTCTCCATGGATGGATGTTAGTTCATCAACTTGAAATTTCCCACTGGTTTTGGTTCCGATCCTAAGTCTGGAAACAGGATATTCAAAATCGTTAATCAAAATCCTTTCTAGAATGTCAACAGCCTCTGAATACCTATTTTCAAGCAATGATCCAGCTACTGAAGCATCAACAACAGTCCTCGTTTATACATTCAATCCTTTATAGAATGTTTAAATTTGGGTCTAATTCGGGAATCCGTGCATATGACACATTCTCAATAGATCTTTAAATCTCTCCCAGACATAATATAGAGTTTCATCCTCAGTTTGCTTGAATGTAATAATCTCACCCCATAGCTTGGCAGTGAGTGTTGGCGGCTGAAATTGTGTCAAGAACTTCTAGCATACGTCTGCCTATGAAGTGATTGAACCAGGTGGCAAAGAATTGAGCCAAGCGTTGGCTCTATCTTGCAAGGAAAAAGTGAAGAACCTCAACTTCATAGTGTCTCTAGATACTCCAGTTTGTTGAAATAATTGGAAGATCTCCATGAACTACTTTAGATGTTGCCTCGGATCTCTAGTAAGTGCTCCATCAAATTGGCCTACATTCAAAAGAGTTTGAATTATTACCGGTTTAAGTTCAAAATTTGGTTTATTTACCTCTATGCCAACGATTCCTAGCATTAAATTGTCAATGGTTGGTGCTAAATGTTCTCTAATAGGTCTTTCTTCATCGACAAATGGGACAACAGGTGGTGGTGGCATCTCATTGTTACATGGATTGCCTTCATTGTTCACCACACTATTCCCTCGGTTACCATGATTATTCATCTTTCAAAATCTTCTCTTTAACCTCTTTGAGGTTCTCTCAATTTTTGGATTGTATGGACACTCGTCGACCACATGGTGGCTTCTGGTCATACACCGAGTAAAAAAAGTAAAGTAAAAGAAAAACAAGTAAAAACTTAAAAACAATCAACTTCTGGTCATAGACTCTCTAGAAGAAGCGTTTTATGAATGCTGGCAAAAGGGGAAAATGTATGTATTAGTAAATCAGAGCCAAGAGTCTTTTGTGTGCAAATATACATGGTCTACAAGTAATACAGCAGTTAAGTTGAGTATCGATCCAACAAACATTGACTTGGAATTCGATTGTTTGATTGTTACTTGCCTTGGAAGAAAAGATGTTTGTTTTGAAAGTTTGTTCTGGAAATACTTTAATAAGAAAAGAAATAAAAGTGAAGTAAAAACGTTGGCAAGGAACGCCTGGTTTCTACGCTTTTCATGTTGTGCCAACCTTTAATGTCAACCTGTCTTGGCCTTGTTTGCCGAGCAGATTCAAAATTAGCAAAGTCTCTCTCGATGGCCATTGCCCTAAGTCGATCATATAAAAGCCCCTATATCTCTATAGTACATGTTTTTAAATAAACTGTTTTGATTAAGAACCAATCTATACTCCTAAGGGGTAGATATCACTCCCGAAGTAAGTTCATCTACTTGAACGACTTCTCTCAAAACTTCTCTCCTTAGTATTCAACAACTCAATCGTTTCCACCCCAAGTCTGTTAAGATATTGAGGAGCAATAGGCCAACAGTGCCAGCTCTTGCTTGGCAAAGTATTTAGTAAATATTCAAGTATGCCAAATAGAAAAACTTTGCTAAAATAGATTTATTATTAAAGAAACCAATGCGTAAAATCAAATTTTAAACCAAACATCCCCCACCAACTATGAAATTAGTTCATGGTGAGGGATTTAACCAACAAAACCATAACCGTTTTTGAATATATCACCATTAAAATGAAATCAAAAACACTTAAAACAAGAGAATGGGTGAGAGGAGTCTCTCGATGCAGCCTTTAAATCTAGGCTCTCGGACAAGTGGGTAAACCACCCTCCTCGGTGCAGTCGACCGTCACTCGTTGAGCACTCCAACACCTCACTCCAATCACTCAAAGCCTTCACGATCCATCACCAAAATGCTTGATCAGTTGGTGTTTAAATAGGCGTATAAGGGAAGGGATTAGGATAGCTTCTTCATTTGAATTTCAAATGCTCCAAGGATAAGAGATAGAGTCTTATCCAATCGGTGTGATAGCTTATCAGGATAGGGCTGACGTCATCGTGCCGATGTTGCCTTGGCATGACTTTGCCAACATAGCTTGGCTTCCCCTTATCTGCTATTTTTTCATAGATTGATCCATTTACGATCTTTTAGGAGCCTGATCTTATCCTATTTTTTTGGGGTTCAACAGCCTCTTGGTGTGGCATCAAGTTCACTTCTCTAACAGGTGCTTGGTACTATCTGGTCTTTTTGTGCCAACAACACTTGGCATTCTCCTTCATAATCCTAACTGTGTTGCTTTCCAACACCTAATCCTACGCCAAACCTACAAAATAGCCACAAAACAACTATTCACTCTAGCATTGGCAGAATACTTAAATCCTTTTGCAAATACATGATTCTAACATCCTAATGCAACTAAATGTACCTAAAAACAAGCAAAAGCATTGTAAAATTGGCATTAAAAATAATACTTTTGGAGAGGTAACAAGTGGGCTATGTATTCATAGGAACTTACGTGGTGGAGTCTGTAATTATTATTTTGGAAATTATATTTATCAAATTGAATGTTCAAATGTTTTAAATTTAAATTGAAGCTCCTTTGTACCATTATAATTATTTATATATTTTTTCAAATGTAGGCTTTAAATATTTTGAGAAATACCTTGTTGGGATAAAAAAATTTATGAAATTTTATAGATTTTAGGTTGGGCTTGAGGCCCAAATGTGATATTCGAGTCGAGGGTGTTACATTTAGTGGTATCGGAGCTTAGGTTTAGCCGGTTCTAGGAAACCCGGGGTGGTATAGGTGTTTTAGTAAGGTGTCTAGTGAATACAAGCTCTTAAATTAAGTTCGTACTCTGTAAGACTGGAATCTTGATGGTGTGTACGACGTTGCAACGCTAAGATGATTGTGATTGTGGCTGAGAGGGCCGATTTAAGTGTTGACCCGCTCATGGGATCAATTCCAGGGGATAAGTCGTCTCAAATTTTTGAGATGCGAGTTAGTTGAATGATGCCAGAGTCAAGGAAGTGTCCTCCTCCCACCACCTGAATGATATCTTCGTTGTGCGTTGTAGTCGTTCTGAAGCCTTCAGATACATTATGAGAGTTTGTGGAAAAGAATCTTCATCGTTATACGTGAATAACATTTATGTTGCGGATTTGGATAACCCGCTTCTTAAATTGATCAGTGGATGCACGTTGGTTGAAGGACCCTTTGTGTGCTCAAAAAGAAGTCTTGTTGATACTTTCAAGTATCATCGCCCTTTTCAAGGGCATTTCTCGAAGATAATAGATTCAAGATACACTAGTTCGTTAGAGTGTAACTGTCGACTATGGTAATGCTTGGTAAAAGAGTAGAAAATACAATAGAAATATATAAGAATAATGCCAAGTATGAGTCTTTTGCGTGCAAGTATACACCATCAGCAAGTAATACAACAGTTCAAATCTATAGGCATTGACCAAGAACTTATTTTCTCAATGTTACTTTTTTAAAAGAGGTTAAAGTGTTTGAAATGTTTTGGTTTTAAGATTAAAAAGATAGCAAAATAGTGTAGTGAAAATAAAAGTAGACTGGCAACGAATTATTTAAATGAATGGTGAGTGTTGGCAAGGGATGCTTGGTTTTCACGCTATTCATGCCACCGGCCTTTAATAACGTCTTGCCTTGGAATTATTGCTGAGCAGATTCAAGGATAGAATTACCTCTGTCGATGGCAATGCTTGAAAATAACCATGTTGAACCCCTATATGTCTATAGTGAAGTTTTTCATTAATTAATTTGGTTAAGTTCCAATCTATACTCCTAAGGGGTAGATTCACTTTAGAAGTAAGCTCATCTACTTGAACATTTTCTTTTGAAGCTTCTCTTCTTAGTATCTGGCAACTAATCATTACCCCCAAAGTTTGTTAAGATATTAAGGTGTAATAAGCAAATAATGCCAGTGGTCACATGGCAAAGAATTTAGAAAACTGAAGTACATGCTAGATAGAAAAAATAATTCCAAGACATTTGATTTATTAAAAACTAAACATAAAACCAACGTTAAACACAAACATCCCACAACCAACTATAAAATTTTAGTTCATGGTTGGGGGGTCCATCCAAAAAATATCATCGTTTCTCCACATCATCATTTAAGTAAACAAAAGCAAAATAAAAACTAGGAGAATGGGCAAGAAGGAGGTCCGTCGATGCAACTCTTCAATGGCTCCAAGTTCTCGGTCTTTAGCTGGTTGAACCATGTTGCCTTTCGGTTCACCACAGTGCAACTTCTTCTCTCTGATCCTTCCCCTCTCAAGTGCTTGCTTGATCTCTTTAAATAGGCTTACGTGAGAACTCTAGGATAAGCCTTCGAGTTTGAAATTTGAATGTGCAAGGGATAAAAATTCGTGATCCTCTTATCCAATTTTGAATCCTAGGGCTAACGTGTACAAGGTCAACTGGCTACTTGATCGGGCATCAGACTTCACTTCTATGCCAGCCGAGCTTGGCAATCTCTATTCTAACTTTGCTAACTGCAACTCGGCATTCTCTTTGGCATTCCTTGCTTCTGCTCCTGCGCTTGTAATGCCAAACCTGTCTAGCTATGCCAAGCCTGTAATAATGCCAACAAAGCAACCCTTCACACTGGCAAAGCATAAATTTTCACTATTTCCCTAACTCCTTATGCAAATGCATGAATTTAACAATTAAATGCAACTAAATGTACTTAAAGGGCCAGCAAATGCTTTGTAAAATAAACATAAAAATAATACTTTTGAGGAGTTAACACCCCCCAAATGTAGCTCATTGTTTATCCTCAATTAATGCAACTAAAAATATAAAAGCAAGAAAAGTACCTCGGCAAAACTTTGGTTGGAATGCCAACAAATGCTGTCAAGCATAATTTGGCCCTAGTTCTTTCCTCAAATATTCCAATGCAGTAATGACAAGTAGATAAGCAAATTCAAGTGCAGCAATATAACTATAGTCTAAAGTCATGAAGAGTGCATAGAATTATCAGACAATGTTGGAGTAAACATCTCCCGTTTGTTGGCAGAACAGTTCCCACTTGTGCTTGGTCACTATCGCCATGAACTCCAGGGTGAATCCCAAGTTCAGTTCATTCTTGATCTCAAAATTTTTCTCATAGCAAAATGTTCTTAAGGTAAAGTTTTCTTCATGTTTCTTTCAGATCTCTTCATTGAAAAAGATCTTGAAGGGCGTCGATGATGATACAATGGAAACAAATTAGGGGCTTGAGAGATTTTTGAGAAGAATAAGAAAAGGTGATTCTTGGGTTTTTGCTGGATGGAGAAAATAGAAGAGAGAGTGCAAAGGTTTTAATTCTTGAAACGGTTAAGGTTTTAAGTAGATAGAAGGGTAAAAATGTTGAGTATTTAATTGAGTGTTTAATGGGGCCGGTTTAAGAGGTGATAATGATGGCTATCAACGTGTTTGGGGAAAAGAAAAGGATGATGTGATGAGGGTTTAAATGATAAGATGTAATGGGAAAAGGATGAAGTGATAAGGTGATTAGGTTAAAATTTTAAATTTTAACTTTTTCCTTGGGCGGCTAGGGTAAATCTCAATACTTAGCAAATTCTCAATCTTTTCTTTGGGTCAAGCTCCATCAAAATTGGGCAGCTAGGGTAAATTTCCTTCTTCACATCTCCACTCGCCCTATGCTAAGTCCTTGCCTTGGCATACTGCCTGGCATACAAAACCTGCACTTACTCAAAGAAAAACCTTTCAACGCAGAAGGGAAAAATCAAAATTAAAAGAAAAATAAATAAATGAAAAATACTAAAAAAGAAAAGCATCTAATATAGTATTTTAAAAAATCAAACAATGATGTTTATGATTACGGAACCTCTGCCAGGAGGATAACCTCATTGGCATTCTTTTGAGTGCATTCCAAGTAGTGTTTCAGTCTTTGGCCGTTTACCTTGAAGATTGTTCCCATCTAATATCTACTGCTCCCTGAACATATGGCTTCACAACTTCAAAGGGTCCTGACCATCTAAACTTGAGCTTCTCTAGAAACAAATTTAGCCTTGAGTTAAATAACAATACATGTTGGCCTACCTCGAATCTCCTTGGCAATCTCCTTTTGTCATGCCATCGTTTGGTCTTTTCCTTGTAGAGTCTGACATTCTCATAAGCATGCATTCTAAATTTATCTAACTTATTCAAGTCTAATAACCTTTTTTTCTCCAGCATCCCTCCATGCCATGTCAAGCTTTGATTGCCAAATAGGCTCGGTGTTCCATCTCCATTAGTAAGTGGCATGCTTTCCCAAAAACAAGTCTAGATGGGGAAGTTCCCAAAGGAGTTTTAAAAGCTATCCTATAAGCCCACAATGAGTCATCTAGTCTAAAGGAACAGTCTTTTCTTATTGGATTCACAGTCTTCTCTAAAATATTCTTGATCTCATTGTTCGAAACCTTTGCTTGGCCATTCACTTGGGGATGGTATGCCGTGGCAATCATCTGCTGAATTCCATACCTACACAATGCCTTAGAGATTAAATTGAATTTAAAATTTGTACCCTCATCATGGATAATAACTCTGGAGGCACCAAATTGAGTAAAAATATGCTTATGTAGGAACTTGGCAACGAACTTGGCATCGTTTGTTGGTAGTGCAACGGCCTCAACCCATTTTGAAACGTAGTCAACAGCCATAAGGATATATAGGTTACCAAATGATGGAGGAAAAAGACCCATGAATTCTATTCCCCATACATCAAACAAATTTACTAGCATGATGTTCTAGAGTGGCAATTGGTGTCTGTCGAAGATGTTTCCTATCCGCTGGCATCGATCACATGCCTTGGCAAAGTTATGGGCATCTTTGTATAGTGTGGGCCAAAAGAATCCTGATTGCAGCACCTTGGAAGCAGTTTTCATTCAACAAAGTGACCTCCATACGGTGCTACATGGCATAATTGCAATATGTTGTGTTGTTCATCTTCTGGGACACATCGTCTTATCACTTGGTCAGCACACTATTTAAACAATATTGACTTGTCCCAATAGTATTGCCGAACATCTCGTAGGAAATGTTTCCTGTCATTATATGACAATTCTGGTAGCATAATATTATTTACTAGGTAATTGACTATATCAGCGTACCATGGCATGACATTGACTACAAGTAAATACTCGTCAGGGAATTCATATCTTATGGCAGTGGTCTTACCATTTTCAATGTGATGCTCTAGGCGTGATAGGTGGTCAGGTACTAAGTTCTCACAACCCTTCTTGTCTCGGATCTCAAGATCAAATTATTGTAGCAGAAGCATCCATCGAATCAGTCTAGGCTTGGCATCTTCTTTTCCAATAGCTATTTCAATGTCGAATGATCTATATACACCACAACTTTGTTACCAACTAAATAAGATCTGAACTTGTCAAATGAAAAAACAACCGCGAGAAATTCTTTCTTGGTAGTGGAGTAATTTAGTTGTGCTTCATTTAATGTCTAGTTGGCATAGTAAATGGTTGAAAAACTTTGCCACGTCGTTGTCCCAACACTGCTCCAAAGGTATAGTCACTGGCATCCCACATGAGCTCAAATGGCTCATTCCAATCCGGTGCCATGACTATGTCGCCTTTCAGTTCACCACAATGCAGACTCTTCTCTTTGATCCGTCCCATCTTAAGTGCTTGCTTGATCTCTTTAAATGGCTTACGTGGGAACCCTAGGATAAGCCTTCGAGTTTGAAATTTGAATGTGTAAGGGATAAGACTCGTGATCCTCTTATCCAATTTTGAATCATAGGGATGACGTGTACAAGGTCCAACGACTACTTGACTAAGCATCAAACTTCACTTCTATGCCAGTCAAGCTTGGCAATCTCTAGTCCAACTTTGCTAACTGCAACTTGGCATTCTCTTCAGCATTCTCTACTTCTGCTCTTGTGCTTGTACGACCAAACCTGTCTAGCTCTGCCAAGCCTATAATAATGCCAGAAAAGTAACCCTTCACACTGGCAAAGCATAAAAATTTCCCTATTTCCCTAACTCCTTATGCAAATGCATGAATTTAACAATTAAATGCAACTAAATATACTTAAAAGGCTAGCAAAGGATTTGTAAAATAAGCATAAAAACAGTAATTTTGAGGAGTTTACAGTGACCGAAGTTGAAGTTCTACATGTTTGATAGAGCTACCTTCTTGAGAGTTGTGGCACCTTGGAAATTAATTTGGTTAATCAAGCGCGACGCTAGCCTGTAATGTTGAGAGTTGTATGCGAGGCTTGGAGACCTCGAGGGAACCCAACCTTCAGTTATGAAAATGTGGAGTCTTTGCCCTCCTACCATGATCTTTTTAGTGGTTGTTTAGATAATGGCACAATGAGATTGTGAGACATGTTTTATAGTTGGGAAAATGTCAAAATGTGTAGTTCAACGTTCAAGAGCTTTTGGACTGTCAGAGTGTTTGTTTATGCTTCTTGAAAGAGTCATTACGAATTTCTTCCTGCTAAGGACGTGAATGGATGTTGAGGTAAGGTTGAGTGGGACGTCGAATCCCATCGCCCTTGTTAGGGAACACCGACCCAGATGAGGAGGCTAGAGGTTCAGTTGCGAAGGTACAACTTGAACGAGGTTTCTTTTGTTTAAGTGTTTCGCCGAAGGGAGAGTTGGGATTGTTAGCTAGTAAGAATTTGGTTCATTGAGGTCGTGCTTAAGCCGCTGACAGCTTGTTAAGTGACAATCGAAGATCGTTATGTGTCGCCTAAGGTGCATGACTCGTTTAACCGATTATGAAGTATTCGTGTGTTATCCGGGATTGGCCCGAGGATAAAATGGTTCCAGTTAAAGTGTTGGGTCTTGTAGTTTTGAAATAAATTTTGGAATGAGGATTTCTCTATTTAAGGCATTGTAAACACCTATTTTTTCCTAAATAAACAAAAAACCATTTCATTATTATAAAGTACCCATAACCCAAAATATACCCTTTAAGCCCAATAACTATACAAACTAGTATCCAAAATTAAAACCCACCATAACCATTCAATATATTAAACCCATATACATTAGGCCTAACAAATAACTAGGCCCAAATCCCTAAACCAATATCCCAAAAAACCCTAACCCAAAGAGATGATAACTCACTACTGGCTGCCGCCTCTTGGCTTTCCAGCTTCCCTCGCGTGGCCTCCATGCGCGGCTCCTCATTGCCCTAGGACCGCCACGCGCGCCATCATTGGCCCTCACCGCCGCCTATGCTTGCTCCACCGCTTCACTCTGCGCCACTGCCCTGCAAAAAGAGGAAAAATAGAGACTATCAGATATGAAAAACAAACTAATGAGAGATTTTTATATTGTAAAAATGGGTTATAAAAACCCAAAGGAAACAATGTAAAAATGGGGGGACTTTCCAAAGATTCGAAGTAAAAACAACAAAAATTCAGAGTATATTATCTGATTCGAATAAAAAACGAAAAAATGTAACAACGAACAAAGCAAAAGAGGTAATAAAACATAAAAAAAATTCAGTTTTCTTAGATCTATTCACATAGGGTCATTGTTAGCGAAATCGGAGGATAAATCCGAGTTCACTGCGTCGAACGGAGACGGAAAAGTGCGACCTTTGAAGTTTCCGTCACCAGTGAGCGACGGCGACGCGGCCAATCCATGGGTGGAGATGGAGGCTTGGCCGGGCTAGTTTGAGAGAGTTGAGAGAATTTGGGGAGTTTTTTTATTATCAAAGACAAATGATTTTTTTGGCTTAAAAAGGTATTTATATCCCAATCAAAACGACGTCGTTTTGACCCTCTTCGACCCGCACATTGACCCGACTCGGAGGAAGGACCCGCGCATTTCGGATGAATAGGCAAATCACACTTCTATTCCCTCTGCTTTGTATCCTTCACATTTCTGTCTTTCAATTTATGTTCTTTTGCGATTTGGCCACTATTTCAACTTCTTTTTTATTCATTTATTAATATTATAATTATTATTAATCTTATATTATCATATTAAGTATATTAATTAGTTTTATTATTATATTGTTATTTATACTATCATTATCACTATTACTATGATTATTTATTACTATTATGATTACGTATTATAATGTTACCTTTTATTTATTATATCATTTTTAATTATCATTTCTATATTATTATTGCTATATTATATATTATCGTTACTATATAATTTATTATTACTATTACTACTACTATTATAATTATTTATCCTATGTTTATATTTCAATATGTGTAATAATACATATATATTCGCATTTACCCTATATGTTTTTTTAAATTAAAAATGTTTTTAGGGATTATCGTGAAAAACATATCTCGTACGTAAGAGGTGCCACTTTCCGTTAGTCCTTACTATAAAATATCATTTTTTATTATAAATTATGATTTTCAAAATAGAATCCCTTCATTCGAGAATCTAACAGAAATTATGCCACAGGTGTATGGGTGTAAATTCCTTTTAAACAAAAATATTCTTTTAAAATATTTTAAAGGGGATCACAAATTTTAAATTAAATTCGAATTCTTAATTTTCATCATTAAGACACCAAATATTCGACCAGGTACCAATTTTGGGCGTTGTGGGGGTGCTCACCCTTCCCCACACGTAACTGACTTCCGAACCTATTTTTCTAGTTTCGCAGACCAAAACCCGTTGTTTTAATAAAATGACACAAATTTTTTTATTGAAATAATCGGGTTTTTAGGTGATCCAATCTCACCTAAATTAAAAAAAGATTGGTGGCAACTCCTATTGTTACAGCTTGGCGACTCCGCTGGGGACTACCTTTTTTGAGAGTCGAGTCACTGATCGATTACTTTTTGTCTTAATTAAGTGGAAACTATAAATTCAATTTATTTTGTGATCCCCTTTTTTAGTTCTCAAACCTTTGTCTTCGTGAGATCTTTATCTCCGTGCAGACCTAGGGAAATGTATCCTCCCAAATCGATGTCCTAGCGACAGTTCGGGTACCATTACTTTAGAACCTAAACCGCATGTAAGAAACCATAGCAGTCTAACTTGTCTAGAGCCATACTGAACCTCTGCCCGTTTAGAGAGTCACCATATAAGTTCATAATAGAGAGAGATGGGTTTTTTTATTTCTTTCAATTATGCTCTTTAATTTTAGCAGTATTTATTATTCCGCAATATTTTGATATGTTTATTTATGTAAAACAAGTATGAGGGTAGAAAAACATGTTCGGGTAGATCCACCTTTTTTCAACACATGTAGGTAGAAATCATGATTGGGTAGGATTTTTCTTATTCAAGGAAAGCATGCCTACTTATAAGTTCTATACCTTTTCAAACTTTTGCAATAAATTATTGATTATTTAATTCGTACTAACATGTTTTATTCTATTTTTGCCTTACATTAACATCTCATCTTACATACATTTATATCATATCATATTGTATGATCATTCCTTGGTCGAGCCTCTAATTCTGAGAGAACTGCGATCATAGTGATTTTGGGGCATCCGATCCAGCCAAGTCAGCATTGGTTTTTCACTCGAAGCAAGGCTAAAAAATGGATGGCCATTTGGAAAGGGTTGAAAAAGTGTGCGAAGATATAAAGAATGGAATGGAGCAACACCTGGAAAAGGTACAACAAGCAACTCGCGACCACATCTCACAGTCACATGAGGATCTACTGGCCAAGATAGTTGCGATGTTAGCAGACAAAGATCTTAAAAAGGGAAAAGGATTGGACAATGTTGGGCTTGATATCTTCAACCGAATTGCTTGCCAAGTGGTGGAGAAGATGTAATTTGGGTGATGGTGGTGGAAGAAAAATATAGGAAAAATTAGACACAAGATTTAGAGTGGTTTGAGCTTCTAACCAAGCTCTACATCCACTACCGTAGCTTCCTACTCAGGATTTCAACCAATTCACTAAGAATTATTCCCCTTTTCTAGGCTAAGAAGGCAACCATTTACAACCTAGACTCACTCACCAAGTCTAGCATCCAAAGCTCACAAACCGAGCTTTGGGAACAATCTCTAACAAGAGAAAACTTAGTAAACTAGATATCCCTCTAAACGGTGATTGTTTGCACTCTTAAGCTCTCACCCAAATCCTAATACACTTGAGCATACATTGACATTTTAGTTCAAGAGGTGTAGTCTATACAAAGAATGGGAAATTAAGCACTAAGACAATTATTGATCATATGATTGTTGACTTGTGGATCATTAGTCTTCTATAGATGCTTGGAGGTCCCTTTTATACTCTTAATTAAGCTTCTAGCTGTTGGAGATCATTGGGATTAAATTAGAGACGTTGGGGCCTTTATTTCCTACAATAATTGCAGTTCTGAAGTTGTCCGTACCGATACGTGGGTAGCCGTATCGGTACGTGTTCTTCATAAACTAGCCGTTGAGCTCTTTCTAGCTGATGCGTATAGATACACTTAGGAGTGTATTGGTACGGCCTGTAATTTAAAAGACCGTTGGGGGTTTTGACCCTTGGGGTTTTTGCCACGTAGGCGTATCAAAACGATAAGAGGGGTATCAAAATGACCCCACACCGTATCTATACGGGAAGGCTTGTATCAGTACAGGTTTTGACAGTTTCAAAAAGACTGTAGCTAAAACCCTAAAATGTATCGTATGGGTACGGTTACTTGAAAAACTCAGGTTTAGCTATTTTAAAGACATTTTAAATCAGTCTAATACCTTGTAAAATCCATCAAACATATTTTCAAGTTGTTTGGACTTAAAATCATTTTTGAAATCTTTTCAATTTAGTCCAAAACTATTTTCAATTATTATATCAAAACAAATATCCTAAAAATCTCAAACTTTTTGATATAATAAAACTAACTTGAAAATTTGTTTGTGATTCTCCCCCTTAGTATTAAAAAATGAATAAGAGATTTTAAAATTTAAATGTAGTTAAAGCTCCCCCATATTCACTTGAAAAATCAATTTTTCAAGCCATTTCTCCCTATTTTTGTTATATCAAAAAGAATTTAAATAACATTAAGTTCAAAATAACAATGGAGGTTAAAAAGTTGACAAAAAATTAAAATTGGTTTTAAAAAATGACTCCCCCTTTCTCAAAGCATCATCAAATTTTAGTGCAACAATTATGATAATCTAGTTGAATTAAAAAAATAAATTAAATTAAGATAGACAAAATTCAACTAAATTTTACCACACTTGAACCAAAGGGAGGATGTACCTTCCTTCTTCAAGTGTCATTCTATGTGTGTATGGAGCTCCCCCTTAATTTTGTACTTTGTTGATCATTCTCCATCACACCTAAAATAAGACAATCAAGTAATTTTTGGTATCCAGATTGCTTTGGATCCATAGGCATTAGTAGCACAAAGTTTAGCCCCCTTAGGTATCCATTTCACAATTTCATCATTTTTATTTGAAGTAATTAGTTATTTTGGAACCCAAATACTCCTAAAAATTTTCCATTTAAAAATCTAGGGGCACTAGATTATCTTTGATAAAAGTTTGATTTTCCAAAATTATTTTTCTTTTCAAGTTCTTTGGAAATCAAATCTTTTTCTTCTTGAACTTTATGAAGCAAATTTTGTAAATCTATACACTTTTGCTCAAACTCATTGAGTTTTGCTTCAAGTTTAATTTTGGTTTTAGAAATCAAATCATTTTGAATTTTCAAATTTGAAATCACTTTCTTGTTTTTCAAAATGTGATTTTTAAACTCTAAAACAAATCATCATAGGCATCTTGTAATTCGTCAAAAGAATATAAACTAGAAGTAGATGAATTAGAAGTTACCCTTGAGTCTTCTTCGATGGCCATAAGACAAAGGTTCGCGTGTTCATCTTCGGTGGAGTCGTCAATACTCCAAGTAGCCACATAAGCCTTCTTCTTATGGCTTGAAGAGCTTGACCCCTTCTTCTTCATCCTTGATTTTTGTCTTAGTCCTTCCTTTTCTTTCTTCATGAATCGGATGAACTTGGTGAAGAGCTTGGCCACCTCTTCATCTTCACTTTCCTCCTCACTTGAATCTACATGTTGGCATGTGGAGGTTGGAAGAGCAATGACATTCACATCAATGCCTTGCTCTTTGATCTTCTTCTCATTCTACCTCTTCAAGGGTTGAGAAATCATCTCATGGGTGAGCAAAGATCCCACGAGCTCATCAAGCTTGAGCTCCTTCAAGTTCTTTGCTTCTACAATGGCCGTCTTTTTGGACTTCCATGATCCGAGAAGTGAGTAGATCAACTTTCGAACGAGTTTGTCTTTTGAAATATCCTCTCCAAGACCTTTGAGTTGATTGAATATTGTGGAGAAACGGTCGAACATCCTCTTGATGTCTTTATCTAGGTCCATCTTGAAGTTCTCATACTCAAGGTTAAGAAGGTCGATCTTGGTCTCCTTTACGTCATTGGTTCCTATGTACGTGACTTCAAGCTTGTCCCATACTTCCTTGGAACTCTCACAAGAATAAATTTTTACGTAGATGTTCGGTCTAAAAGCACAAAAGAGAGTGTGCAAAGCCTTGCAATTTAGCTCCATCTTCTTGCGATCATCCACATGCCATTCCGCCTTGCTTCGTTGTGGCATGAACAGACCGTCTTCAACAATGTACCAAAGATGATAATCCTTGGCTCTCATGAAATACATAGTCCTATTCTTCCAATAGGAGTAGTTGGTCCCGCCAAAGAATGGTGGTCAGTCAATGGATTGTGCCATGGCTTCGGTTGATTTTTTGTCGGTCGAGCTTGTTGAGATCGCCTCAATAGGATGTAAGTCCTCTCAAATTGAGCCTCACTCTGATACCAATTGTTAGGATTGATATCTTCAACCGAATTGCTTGTCAAGTGGTGGAGAAGATGTAATTTGGGTGGTGGTGGTGGAAGCAAAATATAGGAAAAATTAGACACAAGATTTAGAGTGGTTCGAGCTTTTAACCAAGTTCTACATCCACTAACTTAGCTTTCTACTAAGGATTTCAACCAATTCACTAAGAATTCTTCCTCTTTTCTAGGAAAAAAAGGTAACCATTTACAACCTAGACTCACTCACGAAGTCTAGCATCCAAAGCTCACAAACTGAGCTTTGGGAACACTCACTAACAAGATAAAACTTAGCAAGATAGAAATCCCTCTAAAAGGTGATTGTTTGCACTCTTAAGCTCTCACCCAAATCCTAATATACTTGAGCATACATTGACATTTTAGCTCAACAAGTGTATTCTATACAAAGAATGGGAAATTAAGCACTAAGACAATTCTTGATCATATGATTGTTGACTTGTGGATCATTAGTTTTTTTATAGATGCTTGGAGGTCCCTTTTATACTCCCAATTGAGCATCTAGCCGTTGGAGTTCATTGGGATTGAATTAGAGCCGTTGAGGCCTTTATTTCCCACAATAATTGCAGTTCTAAAGTTGCCCATATCGATACGTATGTAGCCGTATCGATACGTAGTCTTCATAAACTAGCCGTTGAGCTTTTTCCAGCTGATGCGTATCGATACACTTAGGAGTGTATCGGTACAACCTGTAATTTAAAAGACCGTTGGGAAAATAGCCGTTGGAGGGTTTTGGTCGTTGGGGTTTTTGCCACGTAGACGTACCGAAACGAACCCACACTGTACCGATACGGGCAAGCCCTGTATCGGTACGGGTTTTGACAGTTTCAAAAAAAATGTAGTTGAAACCCTAAAATGTATCGATACGAGGTGTACTGTATCAGTACGGTTACTTGTAAAACTCAGGTTTGGCTACTTTAAAGACATTTTAAATCATTCCAAAACCTTATAAAATCCATCAAACATGTTTTCATGTTGTTTGGACTTAAAATCATTTTTGAATTTTTTTCAATTTAGTATAAAACTTTTTTCAATTATTATATCAAAACAAATATCCTAACTGCCAATGACCTCAGTGCTATACAAAAGTCAAAAAAGTCCTTTTGACAAAAAACACTTGCAAGTGTCATCTAAGATTGAAAAGTAACATGGTCCCCAAACTGAGTCATCATTGTGTCAGAGAATTAATAACCCTAGTGAGTAAAAATTTAAAATTGTAGAAAGGTCGGATGTATTCTAAGAGATTGATGCAAGAAAATTGAGTATGGTCCCTAATTTGGTGTTGCCTCCAAAGTTCAAAATGCTAGAGTTTGAAGAGTTCGATGGAACAAGCTCTCCATCTACTCACCTTACTATGTTCTACTAAAAGATGACAGGGCATGTTGATAATGACAAGCTTTTAATTCACTATTTTCAAGATAGTTTAAAAGGGTCTGCTGCCAAGTGGTACAATCAGCTAAGCCGGGACAAGATACAATCATAGAAGGATCTAGCTAAAGCCTTAACAGAGCAGTATAAACATATAACATACATTGACCCAGACCATTTAACATTGCAAAACATGAAGAAGAGGCCCAATGAGAGCTTTAGGCAGTATGTGCAAAGGTGGAGGGATGTTGCAGCGCAAGTACAACCGCCTTTACTTGAAAGGGTAACGCTTACTTTTTTTAGAACCCTAGAAGATCCATTCCTGAAGTATATGCTGGGAAATGCAACCACGAACTTCGAAGACCTTGTGATATCAGGTGAACTCATAGAAGAAGCCATTAGATAATGGAAGATCATAGATTCCAACAGCGTGATCATCGGAGGAGGAAGTGGATCAAAGGTTTATATGGCAGGGTCTTATCCATCCAATCGACCTTGTTCCTCGCACCAATCAAACTATTCGTACAACCTATGACATTTCAAAAATTTATCCATCCAATTTTGGTAACATATACTAAGTTGCTTCTGATGCTTGTTGAGAAAAACTTGTTAGCCCCAATTCAATCTAAAACAAAAGAGCCTCCTTAACCAGAAAGCTATGCTGTTAATATTGTGTGTGATTATCATCTAGGAAGCACGTGCCACACTACTGAGAATTGTGGAGCCTTGAGAAACAAGGTGCAAAATTTGATTGAAAATGGTACTTTAAAATTCAGCAATGGAGTCTCTGAGACGAACTGACAATATGATAGTGTCAGATCCATTTGATCTATAGACAACCTTTTAAGAAATCTTTATCCTTTAAATATCTCTTTGAGTAACGTTTAGAACAAACCTTTTGCCTAGGCCCGAAGGTAATAAGGAATCTTTTGTAAGGGCATGTGTGTGTTTGTTTTAATGAACGATGGGTTTCTACAATTTTTCTTAAAATTCAACTTATTCATATGTCATGATTTTTCCATACATATATAGATATAGGGGCCCCTATTTTTGAAAAATCATATCTTAGAAAAATAATATTCTTTGCTCAGTCATATAAGCATCTTGCATGGTTGAGAAACAAAAGATTTCTTGCATTACTCTTTATAGAGATTTAAATTACAAAGACCTAAAGTAGGTGTCTAGTCATATCAAAGTTTTGAAGCCTTCAAGGTACCCAATAAAAATGATATCCGAACCTAGGATTAAGTGAGAGCATCAAAATAGACTTGAGACGATTTAACCAATGATAAATTTGATTTCCCTTGAGAAGAAGAAAAGAAATGATGTTAAGATCATTCAGCTCAAAAATTTGAATTCAAAATGAGAACAAAGAAATTTGGGGGCAAACTTTTGTTGGGGCAAATTTGGAACAGGAATGGATCAGAAGATCAAGCTGGGCCAGAAGAAAAGGACTTCCGCAAGTATCACATGCATCTTCATCCATCCTGAGTGTTAGAGTATGCCCAAAGACCAATCATAACATGATTGTAAATGAGACTTTTTTTTAGCTTGTTCATTCATAACGAGGCATTGCCATTATTATTTTCAGTTACAATTCTGCGTGCATAAATAAACTGAACTATAATAAAGTCCTTAGAATAATATAATTATTCTTAAATGTTCTTAGTTGAGTATTATTGAGGGAATGGACAACAATAATGCATTAAGACTAATATGTAGTTGATTGATGACAAAGTGTTGTCATTGACATGGAGATGTCAAAATTAATACATAAGTATGTGTTAGAGAACGACATTCTGGACTGACCCGCTATGAGCATGTTTCTTGGATTATTATGTGTCAGTTACAATATTGCTCATAGTGATAACTACATGCATGATCCTCATACTTGAGATCATCATTATTTCAACATCGTGAGTGACATATTTTGATACAGTCAAACGTGTGTCGTAACTGACTACTCTATAAAGACTGATATTGGATAAATCACAATCTATGTAGTGGGATATGGTTGATCAAGATAGGATTTGTCCCTTCTATATAATAGGAGTAATGTCGTAGGCCACTTGATTGAGTGAGACTAGACATGCATGGCCATGCTCGAATAAGTTGATATGAGATATCATAGTTATTCATTTATAATAGTCTACTCAAGATATCAAGAAATATTAGATGGACTATACAAGTGTGAATGTTCCATGGCTTGTGTCCAATCTAGATATAAAGGACAAAAGGATGTAATACTTGAAAAGGAGTTAATCACGAAAAGATTATGTCGAATCATGATTTCTTGTAACTTAGGTGAAAATGACATATTGCTAGATGTCACTCATTGTTTGTAATATCAGAAATGTTCTAATATTTACTACTAACATTACATGAACCTATAGGGTCACACCCACGGTTGAAATGAGCATATATTAAACGAATTATATATGTACAAATTTGTTGTACACGAATTTAGCTAAATTAATATATATTTGATATATATATTTTAACTATTGGAAAAATATTAAAAGAAAATAATTATTGTAATTATGACTCCTTTATTATATAAATAATATAATTTGATTTAAATTAATATATATATTGAAATCTTAATTAAAGTTGAATTAGGATTATATATATTAATATATATTAAAATCCTAATTAATTGAAATTGGGATTATATATATTTAATATATATTGAAATCCTAATTAAAGTTGAATTGGGATTATATATATTTAATATATATATATATATTGAAATCCTAATATGAGTTGAATTACAATTTCAAAGGCTATATAAAGACATGAGAGATCTATCATTAATGTTTTTTGGGAAAAACGTTCTAAATAGTTTAGAGAGTTTTATATGCTCTTTTCAACTGGTGAACTACGTAGAGGTTGGAGTGTTATCGTTGCTGCTTAGGAATCGACATCGTGGAATCGTGATTGGATATCTATCTTCTCCAAATTTAGAATTCTAGATTTTAAACAGGTAATTCTTCACCCTTATTCACCCCGATTCGTTCCTCGTACATGGATCTCTGGTGGTAATCGCTGAATAATTTTTCCGCTGCGCCATGGGGTGTACCGGCGTGACCCAACACTGAGGGCGTACATGAAAACATATGCATCGTTGCATCATCAAACATGTTCATATGTCTTGACATCTAGCACTGATAACTTGAAGATTCCTATAAGAATTTCATGCATCCTCATCATAAAAACATACACATACATGTCATTTACATAAATACATTGCCCGAAACTAACTTTGTACTTGTTACTCAAAGCAATTTTTTGAAATCAAGTCCATCCATAAGGATATTTTCCAAAAAAACATGAGTTTCTTAACTCCATCCTTCCATAAAGACATTTTCCCAAAACTAGAAGTTTCTTAACTCTGTCCTTCCATAAGGAAATTTTCCCAAAAATAGGAGTTTCTCAACTCTGCCCTTCTATAAGGACATTTTCTTCAAAAACAAGTGTTTCTTAACTTTGTCCTTCCATAAGGACATTTTTTCTTAAAACATGAATTTCTTAATTCCTAAATTTTATCCTTCCACAAGGATATTTTCCTCAAAACATGAATATCTTAATTTAATCCTTTCATAATGATATTATTTCTCTAAAAACAAAATTTCTTAGTCATTCTTTTCAAAAGATATCTTCTTAAATGAATCCTATCTTTTCTTAAAGGTATTCGATCCTTTTTAAAGGACCAAAATTTACAGGTTTGATATTCTCAAACAGGAAGGAACAAATAGTTGTCAACAAATCCCAGTATCCTTGACACGAAGAAATGAAGCAAATATTTCTGGTGCATTCAACCAAGAATGAACAGACAATCATTAACAATACCTAACATCCCTGACACAAAGTCTTATCTTCCCGAAAGAATCGTGGAGTAGATCGATTGACCAAGTTCTATTTCCCTAAATAAGAGAAGACAAGAAGATCAACTAAAGAGAAAACTAGCTGCCAAAGAAAGCGGAGTCAGAAAAAAAGATAAATTTAAGATCCGCGGGACGTTACCTTCAGGAGTAATGCTAGGACCTTCAAGACATTACCCTCAAGAGTGATGTTAAGACTCTCAGTGGATCAACCAACTTGTTCTGACCCTATCTCGCACATAGCAAGAGTTGCAGCTTGATCAAAATTAAATCCTAAGATCTTATCTCTGTCAGTGATGTAGCAAATCAAACTTCTTTCTGATCTAGTCTCTCCGTTAATGGTGTAGTAGATCAAACTTCTTCCAGATCTCGTCTCTCCGTTAGTGGTGCAGTAGATCAAACTTATTTCCGATCTAGTCTCTCCGTTAATGGTGTAGTAGATCAAACTTCTTTCAAATCTCGCCTCTCCACTAGCGGTGTAGCCAGTCAAACTTCTTCCTAGTCTAGTCTCCCCGTCAATGGTGCAGTGGATCAAACCCAATCCTGGTCTTGCCTCTTCGTCAGTGTTGTAGCTAGACCAAACTCTTCTTGGATGTCACCTCAGAATCCTAGCTAGTTTCCAAATAAAAAAATCATAAAAAAACAAAAAAAATTAAACGAAAAATCAAAACTCCAATCCTGGTCTTGCCTCTCCGTCAGTGTTGTAGCGGATCAAACTCTCAGATCATGCCTCTACGTTAGAGTTGTAGCTTGATCAGAATCGAACTCTCAGATCCTACTTCTTTGTTAGTGTTGTAGCGGATCCAACTCCCAGATCATGTCTCTTCGTCAGAGTTGTAGCTTGATCAAAACATCCTCAAGATCTTGCCTCTTCATCAATGTTGTAATGGATCAACCTCTTTTAAGATTATGCCTCCCCGTCAGTGCTAGAGCAGATCACCTAAATTTACAAATTCTATTTCCCCAAGTTTGAGCTGAATAGATGAACCACCTTATCATCAACACTTTTAAAAAAGAAAAAAGGAAAAGAGGAAAATTCTGTCAGATCTTGTCTCTTCTTCGGTGTTGTAGTATGGTCAAACATCGAAGCCTTCATTCGTCGATCCTGTTTCTTCGTCAGAGTTGTAGCTGGATCAAACATCATAGCCTTCATCATTTGATCTTGTCTCCCTATCGACGTTGTAGTCAGTTCAAATGTTAGAACCTTCATCCTTCGATCCTGTCTCTTTAGCTGGATCAAGTTGAGCAGACCTTGCCTCTTCGACAGTGTTGCAGACGCGTCAAATTTTCTTCAGATTTTTCCCCAAGAGTGATGAAAAGATCAAGTGAAGCCCAAGAAGGAGCGGTGGCCAGAGAAAAGAACCCATAATGACCAAACAAAAATAGTTGTTCTTTTGTGTTTGCTATATTCCTGTTACACATAAATAAGCAAAGAAAGGCAGCTGTAAACACCTATTTTTTCCTAAATAAACAAAAAACTATTTCATTATTATAAAGTACCCATAACCAAAAATATAACCTTTAAGCCCAATAATTATACAAACCAGTAACCAAATTTAAAACCCACCAGACCCATTCAATATATTAAATCCATATACATCAGACCTAACAAATAACCAGGCCCAAATCCCTAAACCATTACCCAAAAAAACCTAACCCTAAGAGATAATAACCCACTGCCAACCGCCGCCTCTTGGCTTTCCAGCTTCCCGCGCATGGCTGCCACGCACGACTCCTCATTGCCCGTGGCCGCCACACGCGTCATCATTGGCCCCCACCGCTGCCCATGCCTACTCTACCGCTTTACTCTATGCCACCACCCTACAAAAAGAGGAAAAATAGAGATTATCATATCTGAAAAGCAAACAAATAGGAGATTTTTATTTTGTAAAAATGAGTTATAAAAACCCAAAAGAAACAATGTAAAAATGAGGGGGGACTTTTCGAAGATTCAAAATAAAAACAATAAAAATTCAGAGTATATTATCTGATTCGAATAAAAAATGGCAAAAAAGTAACGGCGAACAAAGCAAAAGAGGTAATAAAACATAAAATACCTTTCATTTTCTCAAATCTACTCACATAGGGTCAATGTTAGCGAAATTGGAGGATAAAAAATTTGGGTTCACCGCGTCGAACGGAGTCTGAAATGTGCGACCTTTGAAGTTTTCGTCGCCGGCGAGTGGCAGCATGTGACGGCGACGCAGCCGATCCTTGGGCGGCGATGGAGGCTTGGCCAGGCTGTTTGAGAGAGTTGAGATCATTTGTGGAGTTTTTATTATCAAAGACAAATAAATTTTTTGGACGTCGTTTTGACCCTCTTCGACCCGCTCATCGACCTGACCCGGAGGAAGGCGCATTTCAAATGAATGGGAAACCTCTCCGACCCGCGCATCGACCCGACCTGGAGGAAGGCACATTTCAGATGAATGGGTAAATCACACTTCTAGTACCTTCGCTTTGTATCCTTCACATTTATGTTTTTCAATTTACGTTCTTTTGCGATTTGGCCACTGTTTCAACTTCTTTTTTATTCATTTATTAATATTATAATTATTATTAATCTTGTATTATCACGCTAATTATATTAATTAGTTTTATTATTATATCATTGTATTATTATATTGTTATTTATACTATCATTATCACTATTATTATTATTTATTACTATTATGATTATGTATTATGTATTATATTATTACTTTTTATTTATTTTATCATATTTAATTATCATTGCTATATTATATATTAACGTTACTATATAATTTATTATTACTATTACTACTACTATTATAATTATTTATCCTATGTTAATATTTCAATATGTGTAATAATACATCTATGTATATATTCGCATTTACCCTATATATTTTTTTAAAAAAATTAAATTGTGTTTAGGGATTATCATAAAAAGCGTATCTCGTACATAAGAGGTGCCGCTTTTCATTAGTCTTTACTATAAAATATCATTTTTTTATTATAAATTATGATTTTCAAAATAGAATCCCTTTATTTTGGAATCTAACGGGAATTATCCCTGGGTGTAGGGGTGTAAAGTCCTTTTATACAAAAATATTCTTTTAAAATATTTTAAAGGGGATCACAAATTTTAAATTAAATTCGAACTCTTAATTTCCATCATTAAGACACCAAATATTCGACCAGGTACTAATTTTGGGCGTTGTGGGGGTGCTCACCCTTCCCCACACGTAGCTAACTCCCGAACCTATTTTTTCTGGTTTCGTGGACCAAAACTCGTTTTAATAAAATAACACAAAAAAAATTATTGAAATAATTGGGTTTTCAGGTGATCCAGTCTCAGCTAAATTAAAAAACATTGGTGGCGAATCTCGTTGTTACAGGTGTATCGTGATAACGTTTGATGTCTACAGTGACATTTTAGGTGTTTTAGCGATGATAAGGTGGGAGCCATTGTGTGGTCTCTCGAATGAAAGTTGATGCTTTGCATGACATGTACGAATGTATAAGGATTTGGAAATATGAGCGTGGAAAAGATAATTACCTTAACGACCTTGTGAGGGGGAGTTTGGTTACCATGCAACCAGTTAAAGAAACAAGGGTTTGATACTTCGTGAATGCTTTTGATTTGTATCACATATTCCTTTAGGCAAACTGAAGAACATTAGTGGAGACCTGAGCTATGTGAGACCATTTTGTTGTGATAGTGGTGCTGACTCGATTAGAATCAAATAAGATTTTGAGATCTTCGAGGATGTTTTGTTGTATCTTCAGGGCCACATTTTTGTGTTAGAAGTGGAAATGTTATGTTCACCTCAACATCATGAAATTTTGGGTTCTCGATCTTTAAGGAATTTGAGAATTGGACAACAATGTGAGTCAAAGTAATTAAGAGATGTTGACCGTATGCGATCGATCACCATCTAAGTAAAGTGAACTTGATAATTGATGGAGTGTACAGAGTTAGTTCAGGTTAGAGTATTATGTTGTCCATGTGGGGCGGTCAAGGATTAACAATGATGGTTGTGTATGAGAGTACCGATACTAGCTCTATGCGGTACCGATACTTGTTTTTTTTTGTATCGGTACAGATTAGCCAGTGTCGATACCCGCGTGGTTTAATTGTTAAGCTTCGTGTTGATGATTAGTTAGTTTTGAAAACTGGGAGAAGTATCAATTGCTTATATTTAAGTAGGCTCAGTGTTATGGTTGAATTTAGGTCAGATGGTTTTTGATGGAATATGAGATCTTTTATGAGTGTTTTAGAGAAAGACATGTCAAGGCAAGAGATTCTTCTCATATATTACAATAGTTCGTATATGGTGAATTTTAGGAGCGATAGTGTACCAAACTTTCGCCACGTGTTTTAGGAAATAGTATGAGGTCGAGTGTTTGAGACAGTGATAAGTGGTTGACTTGCCGTCAGTTGGAAGTCTAACATTGTGTTTGTCAGAGATTTTGTGATGCTTCGATGTTCCTCAATGGAAATTAAATAGATGACCGTGGATCTTTTAAAGGATTGAGAGCCCATAGTTTCGATGGTATTTCTTTGAGTAATGTTATAGTCCTTGGTATGTACCGTTTGATATTTTCAGCAAAGGTGAAGGCTAGATAGAAAGTTGGCTTGGTTTGTCTGTGGGTTGGATTGTACGACACTACGATGTGTACATGCTATCTTTTGGTACAAGATTGGAGGTTTGTGGTAGAACCTTATCCCTTTGTGGATTGCCATGCGATGACAGATCCGAGTGATGGTACTGATAACATGTCTTCCCAGACACGTTATAATTGAGAGTGTAAGATTCTTGCATGAGCTGAGTTAATAAGATATGCTTTAGTTACCGATATGAGTTATCATGCCAAGGTTTAAGTAAGCTCTTGGGGTGAGTTGAGACGTTGTTCATGTTCAGAAGTCTTGCACATGGCAAGTAATGTTATAGATATGGGATGCCATAAGAGTTAGAGTCTCCTTCAGGGAGTCACCATAAGAGAAATCATTTTGTTTTGGATGTAGCAGCAGTTTAACCAACTGTTCTTTTTACATCATACGGAGTTGTTGAAGGATTTTGTTGTGCATCAATCTTTTGGGTTCTACAACATAAGTTAATTTCTTGATGACATGTTTGTGTGACATTTGGTCAAGGCACCATCGAAGCCATCGTTAGCTGAAGTGAGGAATGAGAAGTTTTAGATGAGTTGATTTGAAAAGTTTCGGCTGTCACCACCGCAAAATGAGGCCACAATCGTGCTCATCGGCCATCAGAGGATGGCCCACGCACAGCCCTTGCAAGTGGGTGTGTGTTTGCCTAGGCGGGTGTACCATGATCCCGTACCCGAGTGCACTTGGTCCCTACTGCATTGGATCACTGCCAACTGGCGCACCTTATATGTTGTGTACCTGCACCGCTTCAGATCACAAGACCTTTGACTAGGGGTGGCAATTGGGTGGAAAATAATCGAAAACTATAGGGATTCGAACCGATAGGTATGGGGAATAACCAAAATCTTCACACAGGAGACGGTGATAGGGGGAGTTTTATCACCGAGGCTCAAATGGGGATAAGGACGAGGATTGTTATATCTGAATCGTGGGGATAACCAAACCATATCGGTATAAATCACTATGGGGATCCCCGAAAAATATCTGCAAGGATCTCGGTATTTTACAAATTTTGATGGCCAAAAGGGTAATTTACCTATTTTTCATAAAAATCCAATCCCACCTGAGTATGGTCGGTTGGAGTAAGTTTGAAAATTGGTCGTAAATTCTATAAAAATAATTAGGAAGTGGTATATACATTGTTGTAAACGTGAATCATTCTAGTTTTGTTTAAAATACATGGTGATCGATTTCGATATGTATTCTAAAAGATAAGAATATTTGAATGTTGAAAGGTCATAAAAATTTGACAATGGATTTCTTAAAAAAGTTATAGCAATGACTTTGAAAACTCACCAAAAATTCTAAAAGATAAATTAGGACTTGAGCCTTATGTTTCTATAATCATAAAAAAGTCTAGATTCTTTTAAAGCAAACGGTTCTCGATTTCGAGTTATATATTAGGAATTATTAATTTTTGAGTGAGCAAAGATTAGAAGAAAATACACCAGACTGTTTCTAAAAACAACAATGACAGTGACTTCAAAAATTCACCATAAATCGTACGAGTAAAATTAGAAGAAATAATGTATATGGTTGGAAAGATTATCGAATATAATTCTTTTTAGAATAAAACGGATCATGATTTTGGACTATAGATTATTAGTTACATATTTTCTTTTAAAGGTAGTACAGGCTGTCATGTTTCAATAGTTAATATAAGTCATGTTTTATAGTTTTGAAATTATTTGTTTGTTGTTTGGTAGAATTAAATTTATCTTTTATGTTTTCAATTTTAGAGATTTAATATTGGATATTTGCTTTAATGTATTAAGTGATGTTTATTTTTTGGGTACGGGAATTAACCAAAAATCGTGGGGATCCGTAAGGGATGGGTAGGGGGATGAAAAAATCCCTGAAAGATTAAATGGGATTCCTTGAAACTGTACCCACAAGTGTTGGGGATGGAATGGAGAATGCAAAACCGTCCCCGATCCGCCCCGTTGCCACCCCTACCTTTGACCAGTCTTTGACCGGTCGTTGACTTTTTTTGGGGACCATACCTTGGGGTTTCTTGCCATTCTGGATCCATTGGCACAATTCGTTTTTGCCAAATTGAAACTCGGTAAGTTGTTTTAACACCTTTGACCTTTCGAATTTATTGAATTATGTGAATAAGTGATATTTATGGTATTAATTGATATACGCAGATTATTCGGAATCAGATGTCTACTTAAGTGGATTATTCAGGAAGCTTGGATGAGAATTTTAGTGATATCGGCTTAAGGTTAGTATACCTCGAACTCCTATTGCTTCATGAGCATCATAAATGTGATTGCCTTGCTTGTTAGTGTTCGTAAAATAGGTAGATGATGATTAAGCATGTTGTGAGACCGGTATCATGAGACTTCATATATCTACGAGATGCATGATGATGTTACAAAAATAATGAGGCTCGTGGAGGCTTTAGAGACCGTGTAGGGTCGTTTGAGATGCTCGTATGATTATTTGATGATTGTCCGATTGATTGAAATAATTGTGATGCATTATACGCTTGTTCGAATTGAATGATGAGATTTGATGTGAATTATACTTAAGGGTTAAATACTCGATTTAATGATTATGAAGCTGGTAATTATATTAATTGATTGCATGCGTTAGTAAACAAACCCAATGACTTTTATAAGCTTTAGGGATCGAATGAGTGTTGTAATATCGTAATTTAAAAAAAAATTACGAACTCGTGAATAGGGTATCGATACGACCTTTGGCCGTACTAATACGCAATTGGGGATCGTATCGTTACGGGTCGACCCGTATCGGTACTTATGGAATCTAGGATTTCCAGTAACTAGTTTCTGTATCGGTACGCGTATGAGTACCAATATTCGAGGGTACCATATCGATACTTGTGTTCGAGTACTAGTACCTGATATGCTAAATAATCAATAAATGTAAATTAATGATGGAGATTGATGTGGATATTAATAATTGAATTATGCCTTGATAAACGAGATAACATAGATTAATAGAGACGATAAATAAGATTAATTATACTTCTCCGTAATGTATTAACAACTTGGTAATGTAAAATAAATGAGGTGATGACGTTTAGCAATGATAGAGATATCCATGGGATCACGTTGCATATATGCCTGATAGGTATTTGATTGGTTGAGTCTTTTGATTAATGGGATTCAGATACCCAGTGAAAGAGTATTGCAACAAAATGGTTAGAGATATCGAATGGAGGTTACCGATGCTATGTGACCCGGGCCTTATTCCAAGACACTCGATGGGAGATTTAGAGCAAGGGTGTATGTTATGATGCTATGTGACCCAGCCTCACCTGTAGTGTATGTTCCGATGCAACGTGAATCGGCCTCACTCTAGAGTTGTTGTTGTTGATATGTTTTTTCGCCTAGATGATATGTTTAGACCTCAGGCTTAGTTGGGCCTTGTGTGCCATTTTTGATGTTTTGCTATGATTGAGAGCATATGTTTAAGTGACTAGTGGTAGCGCCACGTGTTTAGTTGTCTCTCCTTATTGCCCGTACTAGCTTGCATTCTTATGTTTATGATTAGCATGAAGTATAGTAGAGTAGATGTGTACCACTAAGCTTTGTAAGCTCAACGCTCAGAAATGTTGTTTTTGTGCGTAGGTTGATCGTCGGATCGAGGAGCACTATCAGTACGGGATTCCAACATGTGATAATATCTAGAGTACAGTACTTGTGTTTAGTGGGCTATGTATTCATAAGACCTTACGTGGTGGAGTCTGTATTTATTATTTTTGAAATTGTATTTATCAAATTGAATGTTCAAATGTTTTAAATTTTAATTGGAGCTCTTTTGTTTTGTTTTGATTATTTATCTATATTTTCAACTGTGGCTTTAAATGTTTTCAGAAATACCTTGTTTGGCATTCACTAATTTGTCTTTCCCTTTTCTAGGCTCAACGAGATAACATTTACAGCCCAAGACTTATACCTAAAGTTTTATCTCTCTCAAAGAGAAAATACAAATTGACAAACCAATGAAAACCTTACAAGGCAAATGTGTTTGCAATCTTAAACTCTCACCCAAAATCTTAAACACTTTAACAAATGTAACAATTTGGCTCACTAGTGTTTTTTACAAGAAATATGACAATTTATTTACAAAAGGTATCGGTACACTATACAAGTGTATCAGCACAGGCCCTACTGTAACGATACTCATTTTGGCTATTGAAAAATCAGACCATTTGGGGATAAAAAGGTGTATTAGTACACATCTTAGCTATACCGGTACGGGATCTTCTAGGCATCGGTACGCATCAATTTGTACTGGTACTCATAGCCCGCTTTTGAAATCATTTTAAGCATGCCAAAAACCCTTTGAAAAACTTTCAAACATAATTTTCAAGTTAATGGACTTTTGAAATATTTTTGCAAATTTGTTTAAGTCCAAAAACATTTTTCATTTTAAGTTATATCAAAATCAATATATCAACATTACACAATTAGTAATTGAACTTTAGGATTTGCCTCGTTTAGTTCCTAAACTATAAATTGTTTTTGTTTATAAATTTTTTGAATTGTTTTTTGTCACTGGACTATTAAATCATTAATAGTTGGATGACGTGATATTTTGGTGATGATATGGAAGTCAATTATTTGGGGTAAAATACATTAGATACCTCTAAACATTAAGTTTAGTATCGAATATACCATTGAACTAAAAATCGATACTATTTTAGTATTGAATTCAGTTTAGGCTTCAATTATACCAATGGGCCATTAAAATCTATGACATGGGCGAATCTCAACGGTCAACATATGGCGACGCAGATGAATTTTAATGGCCCAGTGGTATAATTGAAGGCTAAAATAAAATCTAAGGCTAAAACAATATCGATTTTTAGTTTAGTGGTATAATCTATACTAAACTTAAAATTCAGTGATATCTAGTGTAGTTTACCCTATTTTTTAAATTTTTTTTCACCTCATATCCTCATTAACGCATATGATTTTTTCCTTTTTAGTTGTTACTAAAAATCGTCATTCTCCGACATCTTCTACAAAACTTCTTTAAAACATAAGAATCAAACCCAAAAAATCCACCATTTTGGAGGTTTTGAGGGGTTTTTTTTTCAGATTTGAGGAGTTTGAGTGTATTTGAAAATTTGAACGATGAGAAACATTATTTTAAGAAGACGAACATCATACATCAAAACTAGCATCATTAGACGGTCGATAAAGGAGATTGAAGTATTAAAGGTCAAATCTTTAGATACATTTTTGTTCATTTTAGTATGTTTCGTGGAAAACTAATCCGAGGAGAAGAAATAAGAGAGAAATGTGAATGTTTTGGTATTTATGTTTCTACAAATGGCTATTGATAACAACCTGAGGAGGTGGCAGTTTTTTTGTAGAAAACCGAAAAAATGACAACCATGTCATCCCCTTAGAAACTGACGAACTCTTCTCATAGTCCTCTGACACTTTATCAATTTAGATTTCCCAAATTTCTTTAAAAGTTAAAAATCAAACCAAAAAATCCACCACTTTAAGGTTTGGGGGAATTTTCAGATTTGAAGGGTTTTGGTGTTTGTTCCAAAATCTGAATGATGAGAAACATCTTTGAAGAATACTTACAACATAGCCTCATTAAGCGATCGACAAAGGAGATTGGAGCATTAAAGGTCGAATCTTTAGATGAATTTTCATTGATTTTAGTATGTTTACTAGAAAATCAATCCGGGGAGAAAAAAGAGGATAAAAATGTGAATGTTTTGGTATTGATCTTGCTATGAATGATAATCGATGATGGGTAACAATCGAAAGATGATGGAAACATGAGGATTGACTTTTTTTGTAAAAAAATAGTCAGACAACAACCATGTCATCCCTTAGAAACCGACGAACTCGTCTTATCATCCTCTATCACTTTATCGATTTAGATATCCAAAAGTTCTTTGAAACTTAAAAATTGGAACCCAAAAACCTATTATTTTGGAAGTTTGGGGGCTTTCTCTGATTTGAGGAGTTTGAGTGTATTTGAAAATTTGCACGATGAGAAACATTCTTTCAAGAAGACACATAACATAGCTCGAAACTAGCCTCATCAAAAAGTCGATGGAGAAGATTGGAGCATTAAAGGTTGAACCTTTAGATGGATTACGTTGATTTTAGTATGTTTCATAAAAAATCAATCCGAAGAGAAAAAAATATGAGGAAACACAAATTTTTTGGTACTAGTCTAGCTACGAATGGTGACCGATGACGAGCGAAAATTGATCAACGATGACGACTTGAGGAGTTGATGGTTTTTTTTTTTGTAGAAAAACAGAAAGACAACAATCATGTCATCATGATGTTAATGATTTAATGGTCTAGTGATATAAAAATAATTTAAAAAATTTAGTAATTAAATTGAAGTTTTTATAATTTAGTGGCCAAAACGAAAAAACGTCCGAAGTTCAACGACTAAACTGATGTAGTTTACCTTTGAATTCAAAAAATATCAATGATTAATTCATATATTTGATATCAATTTCAAATCTCAATGATACTTGATACACTTTGCAATTATTAGGTTACATTTAACATGGAACCCCAAACAAACCCCAAACCTTCCATCCTCTTTCACTACAGTCACAGGATCCACTCAATTGTACCTATCTGAAAAGTGACACCATTTTCTTTTAGACCTCCCACCCCTTTACACCATCATTCAAACCCTAGCCCCACCAGGCCACTACCAAATGTCTTAATTCTCTTTCTTTTTGCTAAGGTTGGGTTTGATTCACAAATGGGTATCTAGAAAGCTATGTTATTCCGACGCGAGAGAATGTCAAATCTAAATACGCACGCCATAAAAGTACATATATATCCAATTTTTAGTAAGGTCCCTATCATCTATTTACAAAGTTATTATACTTGTAAAACAAATTTCAGGAACATCATTCTTTCTTGTTTGATTACTACAACTTGAGGTCAGATTTCAGACACCAAAAAGAAAAATGTTGCTGATGGTTTGTAGTGGGGAATCGAAATGTATGGTTAAGAAGGGATCAAATATTTGTGGTATCGTTAAATTTCTATCCAGTATCAAATAATTAATGAGAATATATTTATTTATTTGATTGAAAAAGGTAATATAGATACTACACTAATAATATTTAAACCAAAATATTATTAAAATTATCATACAAATTATAATCTTTTAAAAAATCGAATTAAAAAACTTCAAAAAATCAAATTTAAAATCTTGGGCATAACAAAAAAAGTCGTTTTGAAAAAGAAAATACATTCATAATAAAATTCAATACAATAGCAATCAAAACTTCAATTGGTTGCTCCTCAAGTTTGCATTCTTATCCCGCATATTATATAAAAAATCCTTTTTAAATAGTTATTTACGTAATTAACGCGAGCTATGACCTCGTGTTCTGAAAAACGTCGTGTTTTGAAAAACGCGAGCTATGACATTGCGTTCTGGAAAACGCGAGCTATAACCTTGCATTCTACATATAGCGAGGCCTGTCCGACGTGGGTCAACTTTTTATATTGCGTAATTTAAAATTACTAGATAAGACATCGCGTTTTTCAAAACACGAGTTTCCTGATATATTGAAGATGTACATTAATGTATCGCGATAATTACTGTAGGGACCTCGCGTTTTGCACATAGCGAGGTCCTATTAACCGTTTGAAACCTAAACCCTAATAAATATATTTAAAAGGTTATAATTATTTGACTTAATTAAAATCTAACTTAATTGACTTAATTTTAATGTGTAATTTATATATTATAATTATTCAAATATATAATTTAGCGTAATTATTTGAAAAATCCTAAGTATTCGGAAGATGATCTTTAAGCGTATATAAAAAGTAATTTGAACTAATTATTTGTAAGATCCTAATTTTTTGAAAGATGATTTTAGTAGATGGAAAATTCTAATTATTTGAAAAGGTCTTAATTATTTGAAAAGATCCTAAACCATGGTAATTTGACCTAATTATCATTAAATAAGAATCTTTAATAAAAAATTTGATAAAAATCTTTATTTTCCTTAAATTAAATATCCTACTTATTGTAGAATATTTGAAATCAAAAGGTCCTAATGTGAAAGCATTTCATATATATTAAGGTCAAGGTATTGTCTAAAAATATATTATTTAAAAAATATATGGTATTTAAATTTTATTAGTATTTAATATATTGTATTAGTAATTAATTATCCTAATTAAAATATTCTTTATTTTTTAATTATAGTAAGAAATCAAAATCTTATTAGAATCACGAATTAAAATACGGTATTAAAATTTTATTAGTATTTAATAAGTTGTATTAGTAATTAGTTATCTCAATTAAAATAGTATTGATTTTTTAATTACAGTAAGAAATCAAAATCTTATTCGAATCATCAAATAAGGATAAAAAATAAATTTAAAAAACCTTGGAACTCGCTATCTGCAGAAAGTGAGTTCCAGTCAAAGAGTTGGAGTCTATTCGGGCTGAATCGACAACGCTTTTTAACGGACCTCGCATTTTGCAAATAGTGAGGTCCATTGATATCGCTTTGTATGGGGTGCGAGGACTCCTATAAATAGGGTACATTCTTTCAACTTTTATCATATCAAATTCCCTTCTCTTGTTCTTTAATTACTATTCTCCATTGTTTTTATTTTTAAAGTCTTCAAATTTTAGGTACTATGGCGAGATTATTGAGGCTCGACGATAGACACGTGTTTGATTTCTGGCGCTCAAACCCCACGATAATTTTTTAATTTAAAATTTTTAATTATTTGTTAATTGTTTTTTAATTGTTAATATTTTATTGAGTAATTTACGAATTTTAAATTTTATTTTGAAGGGGTATGAACGTGCCTTGAATTGTTTCATCTACAGCAGGGACCATCACATTCAGATATTGTCCTTTATTTGCATGAATCCGATTTTGACCATGTTTCCTACCTATTTGACGATCCGAAGTTGGACCGTCTGATGATTAACGCGTTACTAGAGAGGTGGAGTCCCGAGACACACACATTTCATCTTCCCTGTGGTGAGACAACTATTGCCTTGTAAGATGTTGCATTTATTCTCGGTCTCCCCATTGATGGCGAGGTTATCACCCGGATTGCGGAGGTAGATTGGTCAGGCATGTGTGAAACCTTGCTTGGACTGAGGCCGGAGGAGGACGATTTCGATGGTGGCAAACTCAAAATAATATTCTTGGATAACAATTTGAACAACCTACCCCAGACGATGATGAAATAACGAAGATGGTATAATTTTTTATTGTTTATTATTATTTATTTGTTGTGAAATTTTATTTTATATAAAATAATTTAATATTAAAAAAAATTTTGCAGCGGTTTGTTCGTGCCTATTTATACGAGTTATTTGGGGGATCTTGATGTCAGACAAATCTCGCAACAAAGGTCTATTTGATGTGGTTTCCTCATCTAGTGAGTATTGTGGAATCCAAAAAAAATGTTGGGGAGAGGTAGTGTTGGCATATCTATTTTAGGAGTTATGTAGAACCGTCGACCCAGACAAACGTGTCATTGGAGGGTTTCTTTGGTTGCTGCAGTCTTGGGTATGGTTTCAAATGTCATTTTTAAGCTCGACGCCTCGAAACCTGACCCCATTTTAATTCTCACTTGTTCGGAGGTATTAATAAATATTTATTTTATTATTTTGTTTTTAATATTAGAATACTTAGAATTGTTTTTTTTTTGAATTATAGGTGGTTGGGTCAATTAACACATATGGGACTACCGACCACCTAGCGAAATTATCGACTGTTGATCGATAAGACGACACATGGGGTAAATACTTTAATCGATTTGTTTAATTTAATTTTTTTAAGTCGAGTTTATCTAACTGATTTTATATATTTTTGTAGTTCCTGTGGACGTCGTACTAGGATCCTGATGTTCAGGCATGCATTCCGCCTGAAATAATGCTGAGTGAGGGCGTTTGGATTCTGATGGTTTCGCTCATACACTACAAGATAGTCGAGTGGCATCATATTAACCGCGTGCAGTGGGAATTCAACTATGTCCAAGGGATTCCGGATGAGCCACCCAATTTGGACGAATTGCACAGGTTAATGCGAAAAGGCAAGACGAAAGTCCATTGGGGCCATCATCACACGGAGTGGATGCAGCAGTGGATGACCCGTTTCGGTAGGCAGCCCCGTAATTTAGAACCCGTTCAAGACTACAGCGTTACCTATGAGTATATACCGTGGTACCATCAAAATTTGAAGCCGTATGTACTAACCTCGGAGGAGCAAGAATGAGAAATAGATGTGTCTCCTCGAAATTGTCCACCAACTTAGTGTTCTCTAACACAACGTGGTACCCGTACTGGGGGAGGTTGTTTGAGAAAAAGAATACACGCTCCCGGGGCATCATCATCGGGAACAGCGTAGGTACCTACCTAGTCAGCCACCCAACCAGAGACACCAGTGCTAGCACCTGTATTCTAGCAGTCTACTTTCTCGTCATTTCACCCCAGGGCTAGTAGTCTATTGTTCAGCAAATGGGGAGTTCATCGGAAGGTTTTTTTACAGACATGTTTCGTCCACTTATGGTGGTTCCCCAGTCTACTATCTAACACTACCTTCTGTATATGTTTCTCCAGTCTACAATCCGACATAGTTCGGATCTCTATTGTGGATCAGACACCACCGTAGAGCCTATTCTTTATCGGCCCTAGTGCGAGTGGTGGGACTCGTATTTCATTTGGGGATGACGATGATGATAACAATGAAAATAACAATGACGATGACGTGGTGGTGGTGCAATTGTTTGAAGGAATCCGCGTCGGGATCGTCGTCCACCGCGGTGCGGTACGGGTGGACATAGGCGTCATTAGGTTGATTATGTAATTTCCTTTTATTTATCGAAAACAACTTTATTATCATTTAATCGGAAAAAAATATGTTATATCGTGGTAGATCGTGTTAGTTTTTTGGAACTACAATTAAAGATAATTTATAATTACGATTACTTAAAAACATAAATAACATTATAATTACTTAACAATCACAATTACTTAACAAACTAAATAACTTAACAACCTAAGTTACGTTTAGTTGAAATGTATAGAAGATGAGTCAAATTCCGTGTCATCATAATCTGTGGACAAATCTGATGTTAAGTTTAGTTTCTCAATTTTTTGCTCTTTATCCATTCGTCTACTGTAGTTACATATCAGAACTGCCTCTTCGTCTTGTGTAGATAGAGTTACTTCTTCATTTTTGGATGAAGAAGCAACGTCATCAAATTTTAGAGTCAACTCGATGTTTGTTACCCAGACACGAGTGCAGCTTCTAAACATCTTTCGAAGGTCTCTAGCATTTGATAAGGGGAGCATGTAATGCGCCTCAGGGCTGGGCTCATCAACGGGTATTTTCACCAACAAACAATATATTTGGTGTGTTGTAGATTCGCCAAGCTGTGCTGAAATCAAATCATATAGCTCGTCTCTATTAACTTTGCTGCTGAAGGAAGTGTAGAAATAGGTTCCAGAATGGAACAACGTTACAGAAAATCTTGTCATCTTCTGGACACTTTCGGCTGTAAGGAACGCCTACATATCAAATCATTTCACTATAGCTAACCTGGATTGAAGTTTTTATAGCCGGTGATGTATTTCTTGAAAATTGGAACTCGTTTTCTGTATAAAGCGAGGTTCGTGCCATGTCAAGAATCTATGTAGACCTCACGTTCTGAAATACGCGAGGTCTAGGAATCTCAACCTTATTGACAAGACGTGTCTAATAGGATTGAAAAAATTGAAGGTTATCCGATTTTTACGGGGAAACAACTGTCCTTCGGGGTGTCCTTATATTAGACAGAAGTGAAATTACTTTTAACACCAAACACTTGGTGTCAATTGCAGTGGTTCATAGAAGACAAGGACAGGAGAAGTAAGGCACACCAACTTAATCTGTGTGACGACGCTTTTAGATAAGTGTGTCAATTGTACGTTTATGTGAGATTTCTAGATTCATACATAGTTTGAATTACGAACAAGGCCACTAATGTATGTTCTTCTTTCTGGATGATCGTAGATATTAGCAAAATATGTCGAGATAAGGAAGTATTACTGCCTTGGTATACTATGATAACGAGATTATGGCTGATGCGTCTCTTGACCTTGTCTTTCGGTCCTTAAATACTATAACCCTAATGTTTCCAAGGAAATTAACGTGTAATAAGTTGATGAAGAAAGTGAGGAACAATGTTCCACACGCTCGTGGAAGAAAGCTATACTTGTTGAAGTATTAACTACCTACGTCGTATAAACAAGTAACGTACTCAATATTCCATGTCACGAAGAATGGTGATGTAGAGTTAATGTTGGATGCTCACTTGCAGTATTCACTCGGAGGACCCCTGGAGCTGAATGCAATATTTTCTGATGACGATTATGATATCGTACTCTCAATTTGGTGGCAAGCGAATTTTAACTTTGATCCTAATGCCAACATTCAGAGCCCGACAGCCAATTTGCGTAATGATTTCAACTTATTAACAATACATAGTCCACACAATGACTTTGGTGAATCATCGTTTGCTATGCCAAGACATTCTTGCGTATCAAGTTTTGACTTCGACTTGAACCTAGCACAAAACATTGACTTTGGTGCATCATCATCTGATATGGCCACACATTCAACATACAAGCCGTACAATATGGGTGTTGGACCGTCATCATTGCAAAACTACATGATATCGCAAGACCATGAAGTATTTAATCCGTTCGACAATTTCACATCTAGACGATATTCAACGTATATCCCTACTGCAGAGTATGTTCAACAACCTTTGAGGAGACATTATTGTGCTAGTTCCGTCGACCTTGATCTTGATCATGGTAATACGTTTCGTGTGCGTTCTCGCGATCCACGAGCAATTGCTAAATCTTTTATCGTAGCATCCGTCGACTTAGACCTATTCTAATTTGAGAGTTTATAAAACTATAAGGAAGAACTGATAAGGGAGTCGGGGCTTGATGGTGACGAGCAAGGCCCCTTCTACGATGAACTAGAAAACCTTGACATGCCCGATGAAGTAGAGGAATACGATAGATTAGAGGATGTAGTTGAAGGCAACAAAGAACATGCTTGACCTACCGACGTTCCACATCGTTCCAACATTCCATATCTTTTCGTCTCGATTTCTATTTACCAGCTACCATCACACTTCACGACGATTGATATCGAAGCCTTCAACGTTCCAAAATTTTTGCAATTCCCAAAACTTGAGTAGTACAACCGGCGTGCTGATGATGAAACCAATATTGGAATGACCTTCTTGAGGAAAGAACTCGCTATAGTTGCCATCAAGAACTACAACATACACAACTCAGTTACGACGACTATAAAGAAGACTCAACTGAATTACTACATTATGGAATGTGCCCACAAGAGCCAGATGTGTAATTGGAGGGTTCGTGTATCGTGCTTGAAGAAGTCGAACTGGTTATGGCAAATCACAAGACTTGAGGGGCCTCATACGTGCACCGTTAGCAAACTAAGTCATGATCATCCTAACTTGGTTGTGCACGTGCTCTGCGACACCTTCATTCTGCTTGTCAAGGCAAATTTGCGTGTAACGGTTGCCACGTGTATTGTTGCAATAAAATCTCAGTACGACTACATAGTTGAGTACCACAAAGCATGGTACGCAAGGTGGCGAGCCATACATAAATTGTATGGGAAGTGGGAGGAATCGTATAGAGACTTATGACTGTAGCTAAACCTAATGCAGAAACATATATCGGGAATAGTTCTGAAGCTGGAAACTGTAGCAGCATACCAAAATAATCGTGTCGTATGAGAAGTGTGTCAATTCCATCGACTATTTTGGACATTTCCGTAGTGCGTCAATGAATTCAAATATTTCAAGCCCATGGTTCAAATTGACGGCACTTGGTTGTACGACAAATACACACAAATTTTGTTACTGGCAGTTGCACAAGATGGCAATAGAAAAACCATTCCCATCGCCTTTGCAGTAGTCGAAAAGGAAGATCTCGGGTCCTGGGTATTCTTCTTTCAGAACTTACAAAGGTATGTCCTATCTCATCTTATGAGTGAAAAAGAATGTGGTTTATGTGTTATTTTTGACAGAGGCATGACGCTCATATAGGAGATCGAGAGTATGGAACCGCCTTGGCAATCTCCTCATATTTATCACCGGTATTGTTTATGCCACATTGCTGGAAACTACTTATAAAAGTACAAGAATTATGAAGAATGTCAAATGGTGCTTCGAATGGGTACGTCCTACTCTACTATTTTTCGTTTAAGATATATTCCTATTTATTATTCATCGTTAACTACACCATATTTTTTTAGGCAACTCGCATTATATGCAAGAGGTTGATGATCTGTTTGAAGAACTTCTACTCAAGAACAAAGATGGCTACGACTACCTAGCTTCAATCCTGATGGAAAATGGTGGTAAGAGATATGGTCATAGGACAACGAACTTTGCTAAGGCCGTGAATTCGTCACTGAAGTGAGTGCGACATTTACCTATCACCTCTGCTATCAAGACTACATATTATTGGTTGGCTACCCTATTTGCAACCTTGGGAAAGTAAGTAGTGGACTATATGGAAGGTGGCCACATAGTCTACCCACACCTACGCGATAAATTTCAAAACATTGTGCGGTATTCAAATGCGATAAGTGCTACATGCTTCTCACGTCGATAACATTCATAACATGTATCAAAATATTCGAAGTCGTTGGAAGGTATACAGTACAACTCATACGTGGTTAATCTTCGAGATAAAACCTGCGAGTGTGGAGTATTCCAAACATTCAAGTATTCATGTATGCACGTCATTGCTGCTTGTTTGTCTATATAGATTTGCTACATGCATATGGTTGACCCAGGATACTTACTGGAAATCGAATCCAAGGTTTATGAATACGAGTTTCCTCCCATCGGGAATGAAGTTGATCCGGCCGCAGTTGATTGTGAACCTATAATATGTTTAGATTTTAGACTACGATGGAAAAAAGAGGGTTATTCATGATCAACGCGAATTTATTGTGTTGAGGATTTGGTCAAACATCGAGAAAAAATTGGACAGCCGAAACTATACAGTAGATGTAGGAATCTCTAACACCAAAAGAACAAATGTCCTAATCGCTCAGGCCCCCATATTGATTAATTTTACTTTCTTCTTGTATCAATGTTATCTTAAGTAATAAGATCTTTTCGTTAAGATTTCCAGTGTTTTGGAACCATTTTAAACGTGATTATATACACGGTTAGAGATGTTAATTCCTATGTGCCAGTACTAATTAATTACAATTCTCCACAACCTTTTTACAGAGAATTTTACTTTTAAAATAAAATAAAATTAAATGGACCTCAGTATCTGCAGAACGCGAGGTCTAGTGCCACGTCAAATCTTGCACGTTCTCTGGCGCTGACACTTCAAATCTCTATGGAAGTCGCGTTTTGCAAAACGCGAGGCAATTCTCTATAAATCAAAAGTTAGGCAAGACAAACTCACCGGCATTTGCTTGCTATCAACCCAAATGTTTCTAAACTGTTGCCAATTACCATCATATCCGAAGAAAAAACTATCACCCCAATGGCAACAAACCACGTTTCTGGAATATTTATCTATTATTCGTAGGTTGACAGTTTTCGTGAGAGGGGTTCAAGATAAACGACAAATCACAATACCAGGAAAAATAGGGCCTTCTTAAAGTGCTGAAAATCCTTTTAACATTTTTGAGGTTGCGGGTGACTTATTTTTATGCCTAAATAGTGGAGGCTAGTTGAAGACCACCGCTTGTAACCATAGTCGAAGCTTCTACCAGTGCAGTTGATGATAGAAGTGGGCTGCAATTACAGCCTTCGAAGGGACCTCAAAATCCTCGGTTGTCCACATCGTCAAAGCATGTTTAGGGTTACAATTGACCGGTTAAAACATCGCTGACCTCACCCCGGTTATATACAAGATGCCATCTTTGATAGGGACTAGTGGTTTAACTATCATAATCTATTTTCTTCATTTTATGTGGCCTAACTACCGTAATCTATTTTCTTCATTTTATGTATTTGATTGAAAAGTAATAAACTTACATTGCTATTCTTACCCTAAAAAAGCTTTGAAACCATTTTTCACGCTCTTGTTACACCTACTAATTAGAATTATAGATCAGTTATAATTGCAATTGCTTAACATCTAAAGATTACATCTACAATTATAATTCTTAGTTTTAAATAGCAATTACAAGTGTAAAAAATGTTACATCAATCAATATGAATTCACTTAAACCATTTGTTGCTTCTCTCATAGAATTTATTTACAGACGGTGAAATTTAAAATTTCAATCATAATTAAAAAATTAGACCTCACACTCTATATATAGCGAGATCCATTAAACGTCAGGAATCTCTACAGACCTCACATTCTGCAGAACGCGAGGTCCATTTAAAACATGACCAAATCCTTCGCGTCTTGGAGGGCGCAAATGTTTGCCTATATAAGGTAGAAACGAGGGCAAACAAACCCACCAGCATTTCCTATCACTTGAGAAAAATATGTATCAGTTCAAAGAGAATATACAACTGTTGCTACTAATGGCAACAGATCACGTATCAAGAAAATTGTTTTATAAATTTATTTCTCTGATATTACGATCTGTTGGTATAAGTAGTTGCATTTATACGGTGACTACATTATTTTGGTCGGTTAATAATATTGGCGATATGTGTTTTCCGTGTTTTGGTTCACGATCTATGGAAAATTGCAAGATCAGGGAATGTGTGGTCTTTTTTAAATGACGGGATCAGTCTTGAGCTTTTGTTCGTGGTTGTCGGTAACTTCTTCATGTGCCTTCATCGTGAAGGCTACAAGAAGATCACCGTATGTAAAGTAGTTGGAGTCTCTAGCATCGTGGATGATGATGATTATCGGGTACTCACGGAATTTATGAAGCTAGTCCTCGACTGTCTACATCGCGGAAGAAGGTTTAGGGCTCCAATAACTAAGAAGATCTATGGCGCCATTTGTCTACATCAATCACACATCTCTCGGAGGCCATACAACCCGGAAAAACTATGGCACCTCTCGTCTAAATCAATTTCTATGTAATTTATCTTGTCTGCATTTTTAGGGGTAAAATTGACTGCGTGTTTAGGGTGGATTTTGGCCGTCTACGTAGCCTAACCCAATAATTTATTTTCTTAATTTTATGTATTTGCTTCAAATTAAGAATTTCACTGTGTAATTCATCAACAAAAATAAGCTTTGGAACCATTTCGACACCAAAAAATTAGCTTTGGCACCATGATTTATAATTACAATTACTGAACGACTAAAATTTTTAGCTTCTTATTTTTTAATTACAATTCCTTTTAATTACAATTATACGCTTCTGATACTACGCCTCTAAGCTTAAGGATTACGTGAATGCGACGATTAACTTCTCGGATAAACCCATCAAACATGATTCTCAAGTAATTTTACCTTTTTATTCATGCCCAAAAACAAGCTTTGGAAGCATTTTCAGGGCCATTTTTATACCGTTTACAATGTTTGTTCTGTTCCAATATCAATCTCAAATGAAAGATAAGTTCCAATACTAGGCTTGTAACCTAAAATATTATGAAGATTATTCTAATAATAACCCGGGAAAACACCTCCAACATGCCTACCAAGCCATTTCAACTTCTTATTCTTAGACAAAAACTAGATTTTGAACCATTTTCAATGCGTTTTTTATACAATGTGCAATGTCTCGTACGTGCCAATATTAGTCTCAAATGGAAAATAAGTTCCAATACTAAGTCTCTGAGCTTAAAAATTACCAAAATTATCGGGCTAATGTCACGATAAAATGTCTCGAACATGCCTATACACCTTTGTATTTCAGCCTGGATTACGAGGACCTCGCTTTCTGTAGAGCGCAAGGTCCCTTTAATTTTGTCACGATATATTCAATATCTCGGGGACCTCGCGTTTTGGAAAACGCGAGGTCTTATCCAGTAATTTTAAATTATGCAATATGAAAAGTCAGCCCATGTCAGATGGACCTCGCTATGTGTAGAACGTGAGGTCATAACTCGCGTTTTCCAGAATGCGAAGTCGCCTTACGTGGCTGATTTGGGTCATTTTTCTAAATAACATTAGTTGCGGGTCATTTACGTAAATAACTATTTAAAAGGGTTTTTTTATATAATAATGCCTTCTTATCCGATACATCCAAACTTAATTTTTTGTGGAAAATCGATATTATCCAAAATTTTCTATTAAAATAGTATATTCAAGTTATCTTAATAAAATAATGAGTCGCTATATTATATGAATATTTTTTTATTTTATATCTTTAGTTATTTTTTATTTCAAATAATTTTTAATATTTTATTATTATTTTCGTCCACACAACTAGATACGTAAAAACAGGTAACCGGATGAGTTTCAGGTCAGGTCATGTTAGGTTGAGTTAAATCGAATACATGTCACTTCAGGTTAATTTGATGTTTCAACTCGACTCGGGTCGGGTGCTAGTCAATTTCAGGTCAGGTCAAAATGATTCGGGTCCGAATCAGTTAATTGATGGATTAATTCGGGCTCAGGTGAACTTCAGGTCGGGTTCAATTCAGGTCGGGTTAATTCATGTTCTGAATTCGTATTAAGTTTGAGTTCGGTACAAATAGTCGATAGACTTTGGGTTGGGTCATTTTCGAGTGAATTATTTTACGCCTTTCACGAACACAAATCACATTAAAAATAAATATTAGGGATTAGAATGAAGAAAAATATCATCATATTTAAAATATTGGACTAAATTATAAAAAATAGAAATAAATACGGGTCAATTTTGGCTAAAAATAAAATATAAGGGACTAGAGTGAATAAAAATACCAGCATATTAAAAATATTAGACTAAATTACAAAAATATAAAATAAATAGGGGTTAATTTTGGTTAAAAATAAAATTTTAGGGACTAACATGAACAAAAATATTATCATATTAAAAATATTGGACTAAATTACAAAAAATGAATAAGGGTCAATTTTCGACTAAAAATTAAATTTTAGATACTAGAATAAACAAAAATATTATTGAATTAAATTATTAAAAATATAAATAAATATGGGACAATTTTGACTAAAAATTAAATTGTAGGGACTAAAATAAACAAAAGTATTATTTGACTAAATTATCAAAAATAGAAATATATATATGGGTCAATTTCAGCTAAAAATAAAATTTTAAGTGCTAGCATGAACAAAAATACCATCATATTAAAATATCATCATATGAGTCAATTAGTTTATCATATTATAATATAATAAATTCATAATTTCTCAAATACTACATTTTCTCTTAAAAATCATCAAATCATAGACTCCCTCAGTTACAAGTCAAGTAAATATCAATTCAGGTCAACAACAGGTCGGGTTCAAAACATGTAGGGTAAAATCGGATCTCGGGTCATTTCAGTCGTGTTATATCGATTATTTGTCAGGTTAGTCTCAGGTTCGGGTTCTTATCAATCAGGTGCAAATCAGGTTCGGTTACTACAGTATCAGGTCCAACTCAAATTTGGGTCAATAACTGTCGGTAACAAATAAGTTTTGGATCGTCATTTTCTCAGATCAAAACAAATTCCGACTCAAATAAATTTTAATTAATTTTTTAAGTCGAATCAGCTTTTTATATCCCTTCGTATAACCTGTACATATAATGTCTATTACTTATTACGGGGCGAAACAAAGCTAGAAAAAGATTTTGGCCTCATTTGTGACCGGAAAAATGAAAGATGTTTCCCACATTACACGTGTGTACGTGATTCATATTTTCCACCTTAGGGCATTTGATCCAATCTCTTTAACTTGTCATTCGATTTTGTCGGTCCAAAAGCCATTTTATTATCGCCTTATTTCATATGTAAAACTATGTATCGATGTGACCTTCAATTATTTGGGTTTCTATTTTTTTTAACGGTACCTGCAACTTAAATGAAAAATAATAATTTTTACTGAATATTAAATTCAAAATTTAAACGAGAAAGGAGATATTAATCATGAGACTTAGCCATCTGTTCTGACATTAGTTAATTTTCTTTTTATTTTTAAAACCTAACATTTTATATATTCGTATCATAATCACATTTAAAATATTTATATAAATATAAATATTTTATAAAGTAACAATTTGTATTATATATATTTAAAAATATTCATATATATGTAATATTTTTATAAATGCTTAGGCTATTTAGATCCTTCATTCCTTTTAAATCAAAGAATATTAAGCGTTTAAAAATGATGTCATCTTGTATGTTGCAACACTAATCGAACTAAACTTAATCAACTCAAGTATATATTGTGTTTTAGTTATTTGAAAAATATTTTTTAAAAAATATTTACATTTAAAACTTAAAAAAATCAAATAAATGTAAACAATTAAACATCCATTTTATCAAAAATAAATAAACAATATAAAAAATCGAAATCAAATTAATCTTAATCGAATTGAAATAGATAGTTCAAAGTGTTAAAAAAATCTGATTAAGCCGAACTAATCCCACTGCTAAATCCAATGGTAAAGACATTGAGGTGGCCAGGTTTTAAGTTGCTCGTGCTGCTAAATGGGTAGGGTTTGCGGTTCACTTTTCTAATGTTTTGAGTTTCTGCTGCACGATTCAAGCCCAACCAAGCAGGCTTAGGCAATAACATGGATTCTTCTTCATTTTTGTGATTTTGCCAATCAATATGTTAGGCCCATTCTTGATTCGTTTGTTTTTATTCACAGAGCTCAGTTCAATTTCTTTTTTCCCAAAACCAAATAATACAAAAAATAGAATCCAACAAGTGTTCTTAAAGAAAAGGATGATGAACAAAATCCACCAACGAGACTTGGATTTAAATTGTTTTGTCTGCAAGGTGTGTATCTTGTCAAATAGTTAAAAATATGTTTGAACATATACTATATTGTAATCACTTTAAGACTATTAAAAAGAGAAAGAATGATGGAAGATTAAGGGTAAATGTGTTGAGTAAGTTAGGTTGTTAGAAAGGACGTTATAGGCTTAACCAACTAGTTATACTTGTATATAAGAATGTAACTCCTTGTACATGAAATAATAAGAACTGTGAAGTATCATTTCTTCTCTCTTCCTTTCTTCTACTAAGAATCATTGTTAACATGGTATCAGAGGATTGACCAAAGTTTAAGGTCGTTTGTGATTCTTAAACCATAAAATTTAATCACAGTTTTATCCCATTGTTTTCTTGCTTTATCGCTTTTTCTTCTGAATTCTTTTGATTTCTTCGTTCTTGCTTCTAATCTATGTAATGGAAACCAGGATAGACTTCAATCATCCTGTGACACCCCTTTCCGGTCTGGTAAGAACCGGGTCAGAAAGTGTTATCGGAAACTTATTCAGAAATTGAAAGACGGAATCAAAGTTCGGAATATTTTATTAGTCATTCTCAAGGCTTATCGAACATATTCGTATTAGAATCGGGGTCGATTTTAACCTTTTTCAAACTTAGGAACTAAAATGTAAACTTTACAAATTAGTGACCCTAACCCAGATTCTTTATTACCAACTTGTAATTAAAATACCAATTATTAATCTATAAAGCTCCATTACTATCGGAGGTCGTTTACCTAACCAATTTAACCATATAGCTTATTGGAGACCAATCTATAAAGTGTGTAAAATTGATGTCTAAGTCTTTTAACCAAATTAACTAACACCGTATTGGTACCCTTAGGACTGTATCGGTACTGGTTGACTTCGTTGACCGCGTATCGATACGCTATAAGACCGTATCAATACCATTTATCCCATCAAATTCTAGTGACCAAGTTCCGTATCGATACGCCAAAACCGTATCAACACGCCCTGCTTGACCAACGTTGACCATGCCTAAAATGTAAGGACTGTACCGATACGCCATTGCTCGTATCGATACACCCTGGCCTGTAATGACAACTTTTAGCTGGTATTTAGTCATTTTAACCTATTAATCCTTGTCCAAACAGTACCAAATTTTACCAATAAGCTTATAAACATAAAATCTGCCAGTATGTCAAATTTCTTTCCATTCTACATCCATTTGCTATGTCGTCCAACTTTTAAGCCAAATATGCATATTAGGCCATTTTTAGTCATTACCAAAAGAGTCATTTAGGGCCATTTATGCTTATACAACACATAGCTTTTACACACATTGTCCAGAAAACAAAACCAATTCAACTAACCACTTTGCCACCATTTTAGGAGTTCATAGGGACAAAATACTTTACTTTAGGCTTGAGGTGACTTGTCGATCTTCCAACCAATCCTGATCTCGATCCAAAACACTTTCTTAACCTGAAACGTTATGGAAGATAAATGCATTAGACTTTCATAGTCTAAGTGAGGTAGTCAATAACAATGAATGAGCATGATATGCCATTTAACATACTTCAAAATAATTTTAAACATAACATCAAACGTATGGTTAAGCAGGGCATATTCATCATTCGTAACTAATGGCATTGCATCAAAGATAGCATATCATCAATGATCATTGATAGTATATCATAACAAAAGCAATATCAATAACCAATAACTCCTTGGATCGATTCAACCGTATTTGGATACACAAATTCCACCACAACACCAACACTAACAACAATGGTCATGTCATATACCCTCCACCACACCAATTGACCAATACACAATACATCCCTCCGCCGCACCATGGCCGAAGCCCAATACCCGTACCAATGAGCTCATGAATTCTATGGCATGTCAATTGTATCTAATACTTTGATCCCAAGGTTCCACAAACAATAATTCAATAACCATAGTTCCATAACAATGAATCAATAACATTAACTCAATAATCTCATATCAATAAGCAATAACAATAGCTGTGGATCAATGATTCAATAGCAATAACATATATCGATGGTTCAATAACAATAAGCATTGTTCAATACTAAATGACATACTTACTCTTGCTTACCAATACGCTTTTAATGATGGTTTATGCATAGCCTTTCAACACAAGGGTTAGTCACACAATAATCAATAACCAATGATTCGAGATGGCACCTAGCCAACTCTCATGACACCGACTACACTCACCTTGGCTACAAGGCTCACGGATAACGATTCATTTATCCCTAGCTTTTGACGGAGACGGTGGATTAGCTTCATTTGACACTTGAGCTAGGAGAGGACAATAGAAGATTATTATAATCAATAGGATAGCTACTAGCTACTCTGAAATTTAAGGCTTGAAGAACAAAAGCTTATCTTGAAATTGAACTTTCAAAGGCTTATTGAATCATCAATAGATTTAGGGCTTATACTTACCCAAGCAATAGCTATGGGATGATGCTTTCAAATCAAAGGAAGCTTAAGCTAAAAGAGCTCTAATGGAGAGGTGTAAGCTTGAGCAACAATGGTGATGCTTGCTTAGGAGGAAAAAGGATGAATAACAAAAAGGTGTGATTTGATCCCGGTGATTGCAAAAGTAAGAATGAGAATTACTCCTTTGTTTATTTTAGTAGCTTTTAATCATTATTCACCTTCCAATCAACCAATAACAAGGTTTCCCAAGCCTAAGGGTTTGCTAATCCCTATCTACCTCATCAAAGAGCCAATAGAAGGCTTACCCTAAGTAAAGGGTTTACTCAATTCAAGGTGATTGATGATAAATAGTTACCTCATCAGATCAAATTCGCATGAGAGATTGACAAGCATGCTGATGAATCATCACCTATCTTAAATATATGAATTTTAGTCATTAAATTTGACTTATGCAGGGACCTGTATCGATACGCGTGGGACTGTATCGATATGGTTAAGCTAAAATCCAAAAGTTAGTTAAAATTGTTATACAGTACCGATACGGTACCTATCGTATTGATACCTTAGACTCAAATTCGACATGTTACTTTCTAATAAGATCACAATTCAAAGATTAGACTCATTCAAGGTTTGATATTAAGAACATGGATCATATAGTCAACATCGGCGCAAAAATTTAATCCTCCCAAAATAAAATTTTTGATTGCCAGAATCCAATTCTGACTAGACCGATTTCTAGGATATTTCAATTCTCACTCCTTAAGAAAAATTCATCCTCAATTGTTTACCTGAATTAGCAGGATGGTCATTTTCTTGTTCCGTAGCTCTCACATGGTACATCTGAGCAGAAGCTTTAGATTTAGGCTGGTACGATGATTTTGATGATCCTCTAGACCTTCTGAAGGATCCTTGTTTGCTTCCCTTGCCTCGAAAGAATTGAGCAGATGATGGATTAATTGATGCAGAGGTGGACTTGTTCTTAGGAAAATCTCGAATGAGATGCCCCATCTCACCATAAAAGAAGCAAGCTCCAAATTTCTTACGGCATTGCCCTTCAGGATGTCTATACTGATAAAAGTCACAAATTGGATGCTTCATTTCTTGTCTCGATCAATCAAAGCTCTCAATAGGGTCAGGTCTAGAAAAAAATTGAGTTACAGACTGGGGCTTTGCAAAATGTTCGTACTATGAGGGTTGTGAATACACATTTTACTTTGAACTGTGGTGCTTCATTTTCTTGAAAGATTCATAGGAATGGGAATCATCCCGGTGCCTCTTTTCAGATCGAGCTTGGTTCTCCTTCCTCTTTTCATAAGCCTTCTGAAAGGCTTCGGTAGCAATGGCTCGATTAACAAGAGTTTGAAAGTCTTCGATCTCCAAAGTAACAAAGAGAGAACGTATTTCATCACGGAGGCCATCCACGAACATTCGACATTTCTTCTTCTTTGTGCGTATGATTTTAGCACTATACCTTGCATATTTACAAAAGTCTTGAATATATTGCTCAACAGGTCTTTGTCCTTGTGTCAAGTGAAGGAACTTCTTACGCCTTTCAGCGATGTAGTGATCACTAATGTACTTCTTATAGAACTCTTTGAGAAAAAGGTCCCACGTAATCCGGTGTTCAAGACCAATGAGAGTCACAGTACCCCACCAGCTCTAAGCTTCTTCTGCGATCAAGGCCAAAGCACATTCTAGCTTGTGCTCCTCAGAGCACTTCATCTGTTTATTCAGCACTTTTAGGGTATTCTCTAGCCAGTATTCTGTGACCTCGGGGTTATCCAGGTCTTGGCCGGTGAATGTGTAAAGTGAAAATTACTTGAGCTTATCGATAGGTGCTCAGATATGTGGAGGAGTCGATTGAGGGATTGGCTCGTCTCTGATTGAAGTTATAAGTATTTTGAACATATCAGTCATACTCTTAAGATACTTGGTTTGAGCAAACCGTATTCCAGCCTCGAAATTTTGTACCGGGGGATTTTGCGGATTCATAGGCTCTTTTCCTCTAACTTTCCCACCGTGCATGGAGGAGTCAGCGATAAGCTCATCTATTCGAACTTGATCAGAGTTAGACATCTATACATTAACATAAAGAGAACATATCAGTCGGCAAGTCACAATATACACTAATATAACTCCTAGGTGGCAAAGAACACAATAATCAATACAGACAAGCATAATTTTAGTCCAGAACCGACTAAACTCTAGCTCCAATACCACAACTGTAACACCCCATTCCTGGTCTAGTAGAGATCCGGGTCAGAAAATGTTATCGGAAACTTATTCAGAGATCAGAAGATGGAATCAGAGTTCGAAACTTGTTCGTAATATTTTATTAGCCATTCTCAAGGCTTATCGAACCTATTCGTTACTAGTTGTATTAGAATCGAGGTCAATTTTAACCTTTTTTCAAACTTAGGAACTAAAATGTAAACTTTACAAATTAATAACCCTAATCCAGATTCTTTATTACCAACTTGTAATTAAATATACCAATTATTAATCTGTGAAGCTCCATTACTATTGGGGGTCGTTTACCTAACCAATTTAGCCATATAACTTATTGGGGACCAATCTGTAAACTGTGTAAAACTGATGTCTAAGTCTTTTAACCAAATTAACTAACACCGTATCGGTACCTTTAGGACCGTATCGGTACTGGTTGACTTTGTTGACCGCGTATCGGTACGCTATAAGACCGTATTGATACCATTTATCCCATCAAATTCTAGTGACCAATTTCTGTATCGATACACCAAAACTGTATCAATACATCATGGTTGATCAATGTTGACCGTGCCTAAAATGTAAGGACCGTACCGATACGCCATCACCAGTATCGGTACGCCCTGACTTGTAATAACAGATTTTAGCTGGTATTTAGTTATTTTAACCCATTAATCCTTGTCCAAACAATACCAAATTTTACCAGTAAGCTTATAAACATAAAATCTATCAGTATGTCAATTTTCTTTCCATTCTACATTCATTTGCTATGTCGTCCAACTTTTAAGCCAAATATGCATATTAGGCCATTTTTAGTCATTACCAAAAGAGTCATTTAGGGCCATTTATGCTTATACAACACATAGCTTTTACACTCATAGTCCATACAACAAAACCAATTCGTCTAACTACTTTGCCATCATTCTAGGAGTTTATAGGGACAAAATACTTTACTTTAGGCTTGAGGTGACTTGACAATCTTCCAACCAATCTTGATCTCGATCCAAAACACTTTCTTAACCTGAAATGTTATGAAAGATGAATGCATTAGACTTTCATAGTCTAAGTGAGGTAGTCAATAACAATGAATGAGCATGATATGCCATTTAACATACTTCAAAACAATTTTAAACATAACATTAAACGTATGGTTAAGAAAGGCATGTTCATCATTCTTAACTAATGGCATGGCATTAAAGATATCATATCATCGATGATCATTAATAGAATATCATAACAAAAGCAATATCAATAACCAATAACTCCTTGGATCGATTCAACTGTATTTGGATACACGAATTCCACCACAACACCAACAATAACAATAATGGTCATGTCATATGTCCTCTACCACACCAATTGACCAATATAAAACACATCCCTCAGTCGCACCATGGCCGAAGCCCAATACCTATACCAATGAGCTCATGAATTCTATGATATGCCAATTGTATCCAATACTTCAATCCCAAGGTTCCACAAACAATAATTCAATAACCATAGTTCCATAACAATGAATCAATAACATTAACTCAATAATCTCATATCAATAAGCAATAACAATAGTCGTGGATCAATGATTCAATAGCAATAACATATATCAATGGTTCAATATCAATAAACATCGTTCAATACTAAATGACATACTTACTCTTACATACCAATACGCTTTTAATGATGGTTTATGTATAGACTTTCAACACAAGGGTTAGTCACACAATAATCAATAGCCAATGATTCGAGATGGCACCTAGTCAACTCTCATGACTCTGACTACACTCACCTTGGCTACAAGGCTCACGGATAACGATTCCTTTATCCTTAACTTTCGATGGAGACGATGGATTAGCTTTCTTCGATACTTGAGCTAGAAAAAGACAATAAAAGATTATTATAATCAATAGGATAACCACTAGCTACTCAAAAATTTAAGGCTTGAAGAACAAAAGCTTATCTTGAAATTGAACTTTCAAAGGCTTATGGAATCATCAATAGATTTAGGGCTTATACTTACCCAAGCAATAACTATGGGATGATGCTTTCAAATCAAAGGAAGCTTAAGCTAAAAGAGCTCTAATGGAGAGGTGTAAGCTTGAGCAACAATGGTGATGCTTGTTTAGGAGGGAAAAGGATGAATAATAAAAATATGTGATTTGATCCCGGTGATTGCAAAAGTAAAAATGAGAATTACTCCTTTGTTTATTTTAGTAGATTTTAATCATTATTCACCTTCCAATCAGCCAATAACAAGGTTTCCCAAGCCTAAGGGTTTGTTAATCCCTATCCACCTCATCAAAGAGCCATTAAAAGGCTTACCCTAAGTAAAGGGTTTACTCAATTCAAGGTGATTGATGATAAATAGTTACCTCATCAGATCAAATTCGCATGAGAGATTGACAAGCATGCTGATGAATCATCACCTCTTTTAAATATATGAATTTTAGTCATTAAATTTGACTTATGCAGGGACCCATATCGATACACGTGGGACTGTATCGATACGGTTAAGTTAAAATCCAAAGGTTAGTTAAAATTGTTATACCGTACCGATACGATACCTACCGTATTGATACCCTAGACTCAGATTTGATATTTGACTTTCTAATAAGATCCTAATTCAAAGATTAGACTCATTCAAGGTTCGATATTAAGAACATTGATCATATAGTCAACATCGGTGCAAAAATTTAATCCTCCCAGAATAAGATTTTCAATCGCCGGAATCTAATTCCAACTAGACTGGTTTTTGGGATGTTACACATCCTCTCTATCTCCACCCTTCAGATACTCTTAGAGCCATGTTAATTTCACAACAACTGACTGGGATTGAAAACTACAATCTTTGGAGTTACACAATGAAGATTGCCTTGTTAGCCAAGAATAAGATAGGGCTCGTTGATGGTTCTTGCAGTTGAGAGATTGTTTTACAGAATCTTGCAGCCCAGTGGGATAGATGCAACGCTATAGTTCTTCCATGGATTCTGAACATTATGAGTCATGAGCTATTGATAAGTGTGAAAAAGTACTATATTTTATACCTTTTTTTTGCTTAGATTATTGTTTAAACTTAGGCTCATTTAGTTGTATTTGTAGTTATTTATGCATAAATTCGTAGTCTTTTCGTTTATTAGGCTTGGCCTTGCATTTTGCTATTTTTCTGGAGAAATTGTTGTGGTTTTGTTCTTTTTCTATTCAAGACGACTTGTCGAGAGGATTGTCGTGGTATGTTCTAGATAAGGATAAAAAATTTCAGCTTTATCTCCAACATTATCCTTATCACATTGGATAAAGATTCAAATTTGAAGAGCTGTTGTAGATAAAAGAGAAAAGAGATTAATTATCTCTAATTCATATTAATTTAAACTCATTCCTATCAACACAAAGCTGATCGCAACACCCTATATATAGATCAATTCGCAAATCAAAGGGGAATCGATCGTGGGAGAGAGATCAGACCTAAAAGGGGGATTTACGCGCAGCCATCAACAAAGATTGGAGAAGTTCATCTTCTTCATTTATTTTATCTTGTATCGTGCAATCCACCCATGTCTGAGTTTTACTCCTTTGTATTTTCTTTTTACCTAGCCATGAACTAGTTTAATTTGGCTTGGGTTATCGGGTTTTGTTGGTGTAAGAGACGAATGAATGGTTTTTGGTTTTTGATTCAATAAATTTCATTGTTTGTTCATTCTTGGATCTTTATTTTTACCTTGAGGGAATTGGGAAAGGAACTCAAGTATATCCATTTATCTAGGCTCGAAAGAGTTAGATTCATGAAACGAGTGAGTACGGTTTCCATTTAAACGAACGTTGGTGGAAACTAATCTGCCTTAGGGATAAGGATTAGATTTCAGCAGCTAAAAGGGGTGCAAGATCGGTGTTGCTCACCCAAGGTTATTGCAAGGATGTATCACCAAGGCATGCGCAAATATCAGTTCTTCAGTTAGGGATAACACGAAGGCATTGAAGAACACTTTGCTGAACATTGAAGCAGGAAACCCAGTTGCTATGACATTCATCCAAACCCAGTTGCCACGGCATATATTGTGACCTAGTTGCCACAGCATTTATCCAGATCTAGTTTCCATGGCAATTGAATTGCCTCAATAATCATAAGCCACGACAATTCATTCGGTAATCGTACCACTGCTCACGATAACCCGACCCAATCTCTCATATCAATTACTTCTTTCTATTTACTTAGTTTATTTTACTCAACATTCATCACCATCAATCTATTTCTTTTACATTGCAATAACTTAAGCAAAGTGGACCAAACCAATCCTTGTGGAGACGATACTTAATACATATCACTTTATTACTTGCGGCATGTATACTTGCACCGTTTGCATTGCACTTAAATCAAGCAACAACTATATGTAAGAATTGTGTTTGCTTCCAGTACGGCGTTGGTCTGGAAAAATTTGATAAGATTGATGGTTCGCTTGTTTACTTTCTTCATAAAGAAATCGTTTCTCATTCTCAAGGTACTAATTTTATCTCGGTTTATTTTACTAGATTGAGATTACTTTGGGATGAGTATGATGCTTAGTACCATTTGTGTCTTGTGATTGTGAGGCTTCTCACTCCAATATTGATCATGTTAATAGGCAACGTTTGTTTCAACTATTGATGGGTTTGAATGATTCTTTTTCTTCAATGGTTTGTAGTCGGATTCTTCTTATGAAACCATTGCCTTCCATCAATCAAGCCTACTTTATGTTGCTTCAAGAAGAAGGGCAACGTCAGCAATCTGCTAGTTATTCTTTACTCCCAAAACCCACTGCTTTATATTCTAATTCTTTTTCCCAATCACGAAATCATTTAAGTGGTGTGTGTGATAATTATCACATTAAAGGTCACAAGAGAGATTCTTGCTACAAGCTTATTGGTTACCCTTCTGATTTTAAGTTTACTAAGAAGAACAAAGTTATGGTCAACAATGTTGATTCTATAGTCCCTAACAATATTGAGCTTCTTGTAGGGAATGTGGTTTTTCTAGCACAATCTTCAGATTTCATTCCTACAACTACTTCGGTTCCTCATTTTTATACCTGAGCAATATCAACAAATTTTAAATTTGCTTGGCAAGGAATCTCATGTACCTGATGCTCACATGGCAGGTACATGTCCGGATCGATCCAAGTTTTGGATTCTTGACACAGGTGCAACGAACCATATGACTTTTGATTTTCATTGTTTGGATTCCCCTGTTGCATCTGATTCCCTATCATTTGTTCAATTGCCGAATGGTACTTCTACCCAGATTTCTCATACAAGATCTTTTACCTTGACATCATCCATTACCTTGTCAAATATTTTTTATGTACCTCATTTCCATTACAATCTTATTTCCATTTCTCAATTAACCAAAGATCTAAACTGTTGTGTTCTCTTTTATCCAAACTTTTGTATTATACAGGACCTTTGCAATGGAGAGATGAAAGTAATTGGTAGAAGGTAAGGTGGCATATACATTTTTCAGTCCTTTTGCTTGCCTCTCAAGTCTTCTAAAGTGTCCATTGGTCCTTCTTATTTGTCCTTTACTGTAGTAAATAATACCTTGTGGCATGCTAGGCTCGGTCACTCTTCCATGTCTAGTTTGAGTAAATTTTCTCAAATACAATGTAAAGTTTCTCATAATAATAGTAATTTTCATTGTGATATTTGTCAATTGGCTAAGCAGTCTCACTTGCCTTTTCCTACTAGTCAAACTCGTGCAAATACTCATTTTTTTCTTATACATATCGATCTTTGGGGGCCTTATCGTGTTAGCACACATAGTGGCCATCGTTACTTCTTAACCATCGTAGATGATCACACACGTATGACATGGGTTTATCTTCTCAAACTAAAGAGTGATGCCTTTGTGGTTCTTAAACAGTTTGTTGCCAATGTTTATACGTAGTTTTCTGTCATTATCAAGACGATTCGTAGTGACAACGGGTCAGAATTTTTCCTTAGTGAAGGAATTTCTTTTTTTAACAGTAAATGGTATAACTCATCAGAGTTCTTTTGTCCGTACACCCCAACAAAATGGTATTGCTGGGCGAAAACATAGGCACTTGTTTGAGGTGGCAAGGACTCTCAAATTTCAGTTCAATGTTCCCACAGAATTCTAGGAAGAGTGTATCATTACAGCTTGTTACCTGATAAATTGTTTACCTACTGCTGTTTTGGGTTGGAAGTCACCTTGTGAGGTACTGCTTCAAAAACCACCATCTTTGTCCCACTTACGAGTGTTTTGGTGTTTATGCTATGCAATTGTCACAAATTACTGTGATAAATTTAAACCTAAGGCCATTCCTTCAATATTCATGGGTCATTCATTGGTTCAAAAAAGGTATATCTTGTTTAAGATAGAGTCTAAATCCTTTTTTGTGAGTCGTGATGTAGTTTTTCATGAAACTATATTCCCTTTCCATTCTCCTGATAAAACTCCATCTTTGTTTCCCTTTAGTCCAAATGACAATGATCATGAATTTTTTCAGTTACTAGTTGTTCCAAATGCTATACCACTCCTAGATTCAACTTCTCTTGTACATACTGTACCAGAGTCAGTTCCTCATCATGTGTCTAGTCATGAAAATTTTGCAGATGCTCCTACTCTAGCTTCAAATTTCCACCTGCTCCTATTCCAGATTTGAGTCTTAATTCACCTAATCCAAATGTTCATGTTTCTCCAGTTTTGCAACATGTTGTTCCCTTAAGAAAATCCTCTCGGACTGTTAAGGCACTTATATGGTTATCTGATTTTGTCTGCCCAAACCAATCCTCGACATCTACTTCATCTCCATGTACACATCCAATTTCCAACTGTATCTCTTACTCCCATTTGCCTTTTAATACCTTTTCTTTTGCCACCTTATTGTCCAATATCATTGAGCCAAAGAGTTACTATGAGGCAATTCGCGATGAATGTTGGGTTGAAGCTATGAAACAAGAAGTTCAAGCTTTGGAATTAAATGGCACATGGAACCTTGTAGCCTTACCCCTTGAAAATCACCTATTGGTTGTAAATGGGTATATAAGGTGAAATACAACTCCGATGGTTCAGTTTAACGCTTCAAAGCCCGGCTTGTTGCGAAGGGTTATAGTAAAAAAGAAGGGATTGATTTTCAAGACACATTTTCTCCAGTAGCAAAGCAAGTTACAGTGCGAACAATGATTGCTTTGGCTGCCATGTATCAATGGCCATTGTTTCAAATGGACGTTTTCAATGCTTTTTTGCAAAGTGACCTCCATGAAGAGGTTTATATGACAATTCCAGATGGTTTCCGCAACCAGGGGAGACTAGAGTATGCAGGTTACTCATGTCACTGTACGGATTAAAACAGGCTTCTAGACAATGAAATTTAAAAATCACTGAAGTGTTGGTGGTTATGGCTATGAACAAAGCATGCATGATTACTCGATGTTCACCAAGAGGCAAGAAGGGAAGCTTGTTGTCATGCTAGTGTATGTGGACGACCTGTTAATTACTGGTAATGATGATGGTTTGATAGTGGAACTTAAAGGGATACTACATCAAAATTTTAGGATGAAAGATCTTGGTCATCTCAAATATTTTCTTGGTATTGAGGTGGTACGGTCTAATGAAGGGATAATTCTGAACCAAAGTAAATATGCTCCAGAGCTTATCTGGAATTCAGGCTATGGGGGAACTAGTTGCGCATCAACCCCACTTGAACAAAATCAAAAGCTTACATCAGTTGAGTATGATGAGGGTCTCCAGGATTCAAAACACGATGAATTGTTGGAAGATATTGGTGTTTTCTAAAGATTGATAGGACGCTTGCTTTATCTCACACATACCAGGCCAAACATCGCTTTCGTTGTCCAACACCTAAGCCAGTTCATGCAAAGGGCTAAGAAGACACATTATGAAGCATCATTGCCTATTGTGAGGTACATCAAAAAAGGTCCAGGGCAAGGCATTTTCTTAGCTGCAGACAGTATTCCCCATCTCACTGCCTACTGTGATGCAGATTGGGCATCATGCCCTATGACAAGGAGATCTGTGTTAGGTTATTGCATCAAGCTTGAAAATTCCTTAGTGTGCTGGAAATCTAAGAAACAAAGTACAATATCAAGATCTTCTGCAGAAGCATAATATCGATGCATGGCTTCAGCAATTGTTAAACTTGTATGGCTGAAGGGTTTAATGAATGAGCTGAGAGTTGAACATGAAATGTCAGCCACTTTGTGGAGTGATAGTCAGGCATCTCAACAGATTGCTGTGAATCCTGTTTATCAGGAACGCACCAATCATATTGAAATCGACTGTCATTTCATACATGAGAAGATACAAAAGGGAGTGGTACAAACCTTGCATGTATCTACAAAGGAACAACAAGCAGATATACTTACAAAGGGTCTGGGAGTCGCACAACATGAATTCTTAATCTCCAAGTTGGGAATGAAAGACATCTATCATCCTCTAACTTGAGGGGGAGTGTTGAGTTAGTTAGGTTGTTAGAAAAGACGTTATAGAGTTAACCAACTGGTTATAATTGTATATAAAAATGTAACTCCTTGTACATGAAATAATAAGAACTGTGAAGTATCCTTTCTTCTCTCTTCCTTTCTTCTACTAAGAATCACTGTCAACAAAATGACTCCTGAATGTAAAGGTTTAAAAATTTTAAATATTTTAAAGGTCATTAAAATATATAAATCAATTTGATTAAAATTTAAAAATGAATATTACTGTCAAGATTTGAACTCTAAATCCTAAAGTGTCAACATAAAACTTCAACAGTTAATTCATTTAGATTGTTGACCACTAAACCAAAATTTGAATACAATTTTAAAGCATTTCCAATTTGTGTCTATGGATAAATAAGGTCAAACCAATTGGATGTGTATGGTTTTTTTTTAATATGATATTCATCGTTAATAACAGTAATTAATTCCGATTATTTTTGGAGTAGACTGCAATTTATCTGTAATCAAGAAGACAGTGATTTGTAGCAACAATTTGATAACTTATATTGTGGTTTTAACGATAGGAATAGGATACGCTTTTGGTCCTCATCTTATCACATTGCACAACAATTAGACTTATCCCATCTACCTACACAAATTCTATTTGGTGACCAGAACCCAAAGGCTCCATGTTTCATTTTCATTTTTTAGAAGTTTGAGTTTTGAATCTTTGGAGTAGTCTCAATAAAAAAGAAAAATATTATTATTTTTGTAAGATTCGAGTTTAACGAGTTTGTATATAAGGTAAGCGTGCCTTATCAAGGACTAAAGAAAAAAAGAAATACTATCATGAGATCACACAAAATATTATAAAAAACTTAGATTTTAGACAGACATTTTTTTTTATCAAAATTAAGTGGAAATTTGTAATAAGTTACAATCGGAGTTTAAGGATTAGACCCTAACCAAAAATTACCTAGTCCACCTTTGAAAGTTTGAATGAGTTGTGAATGACCAAGTGTAGTTAACCAAGTCTTTGCCAAGAAGAAGTGAACAAAGTAAGAGTGTGACCCGACCATGCTCTTCCCTGCCTTTTTTTTCACCCACTTGAGGAGGAATGACAAGTTTTCATTGTTCAATAGTTCTTGGATTGGAACCCAATTTTGTTTCACATTAATTATACTTTCAGACCTTCGACCATTCGCATGTAATTATAATATGGGTAAAATACATAAATCATCACTGAACTATCTTCTTATTCTTATTTTGGTCACTCAACTTTAAAAAATTTTAATTTAATAACAGAATTTTAAGTATTTATTTTTTTCATCGCTCCTTCGTCAATTTATTAACAGAAATATGACATGGCATTTTAAATCAGATTTCCCCCTACTTGTTTGACTTTTTAACCTTTTAATTTCCACCTATTTTCTCTTCTTTTTTTTCTCTTTTTTTCTTCAAAAGACACAATCACCATTGTCAAGACTAATCTCATATTCATACTCATCTTCTACAATACGAGTAACTCCTCACTCTTAATTCACACAAGAAACATTAAACTCGTCGATTTAATTTTCGTTTGCATCTCAATTGTCATGAATCAGCCCAGCTCGAGCAACGACCTCATAAAAATAAATCTCCATTGTTCCACGGTTGGAATGAATAAAAGCTAGAGAACTGGACTCCTGAAAAGCTTAGGAATTGAGTTCCCATAAACACCTGAACATATTGTTCGGCTACAATTTCAACGGTGATTTTGAGTTGTATCTTTTCAGTTTTGCATCTGCATAAAATATTTTAAGGTGCAAATATAAATAATCTATAAAAACTGATATTAATATATTTTGGGTACAAATATAAGTTATCTTTAAAACTGATGTTATCGATATTCTGTATCGCATCTTAAATATTCGCTATAATGTATCAAGTAGTAACCACTATTCTATGCTTGACAAATCAACTCCAGTGTACATAACGGTAATGAGGTCGTTGCTCGAGCTCGGTTGATTTCATGATAATGGAAATGCAAACGAAAATTAAATCGATAGGTTTAATGTTTCTTTCTGTGAATTAAGAGTGAGGGTTTAGTTGTATTGCAGAAGATGAGTTTGAGTTTGAGTATGAGAATAGTCTCAACAATGGTAATGATGTCCTCTAACGAGAAACAAGAGAAGATAAGAAATTTTAAAAAAAGAAAAATAAATGGAAATTAAAAAAAATTGAAAAGTCAAACAAGTTGGGGGAAAATCTGATTTAAAATGCCATGTCGTCACTTTGTTAGTAAATTAAGGGAAGAGTGATGAAAAAAAGGATGGGTAAAGTTCGGTTATTAAATTAAAATTTTTTAAAGTTGAGTGATTAAAATAAAAGTGAAAAAATAATTCAGTGATGATCTATGTATTTTACCCTCATAATAAAACCATTTGATTCAAAAATAAATAAATAAGAGTTTTATTTTGATACACAACCCATGTAAAAATATTTTTACATAACCCTTCTATAAAATCTAAAATCCTAACCCTAACACCCTAAATTCTAAACCCTAAATTCTAACCCTTAAACCCTAAACTCTAACCCTAAACCTTAAATTCTAAATCCTACAACTTAAAAGCCTAAACTTTAAACCCTAAATTAAACCCCTAACCCCTAAATTTAAAAAGTATGTGTAAACTTTAATTTACACGGACTATGTATCAAACTTTTTCTCAATAAGGGTTTTATTTTGATACACAGCCCGTGTAAAAATATTTTTACACAACCCTTCTATAAAATCTAAAATCCTAACCCTAACACCCTAAATTCTAAACCCTAAAATCTAACCCTTAAACCCTAAACTATAACCCTAAACCTTAAATTCTAAATCCTACAACCTAAACCCCTAAACTTTAAACCCTAAACTAAACCCATAACCTCTAAATTGACTAAATAATGACTAAATCCTTCACAACATTTTCTTATTTAACATTAGCACGAAAAGTTCTACGAGTTACTACAAGGATGGGCTGAAGTTGGTCTAAATCAACATATTTGATTCAGTCGATTATGAGTTTCAGTTCTAATAAATAATTTCACTTGTATAAATTCAAACTAAAAATATTAATTTTATAATTTCATATCTTATTTCGATATGACATTTTTAAGATGGGAGAGAGATATAGGTTTTGTTTGGTTTGATAAAATATTTTCTGTTTTTATTTTATATTTATTTTTTAAAAAAATATTTTTATTTTTTAAATATTTTAAAAAAGTTTGTTGAATGGAACTAGAAATATATTCTCAAAAATAAAAATATAAAAATATTTTACAAGATAAAAACACAAAAATAATTTTATTGTTAGGCAAATAACAATGTAAATAATAAAATTAGGGTTTTGATATACGTAACTCTAAGGGCTGCAAATAAGAACTAACAAGATTCTTATTATTAATGTTTATTTATTTTTCAAAAGAATAAACTAGAACGGAATTAATTGCCCCCCTAAAAAATTAAACTCCATTAATTTAGGGTGTTTAATGTAATTAAACCCATAAAATTAAACCCAAAATCATAAACCTTAGATGATAAACACTACATCCTAAACCTTAAACTATAAAGTTAAAACTCTAAACCTTAAACATTAAACCCTAAAAGCCATAAACCATAAATCTATAAATCCATAACCATAATCACTAAAACCCTAAAACCTAAACCATAAATCCTAAACAATATACCTCAAACTCTATAACCCTAAACCATAAAACTCTTTTACATGATTATTAACTTACATTAAAGGTTTTGCTAGGGCTGTGTATAAAAACTACTAGATTCATATCATTAATTGTTATTTTACTTTTTAATGGAGTCTATTAGAATGTAATTATTTACATTCCTAAAATATTAAACATCATTGATTCAGGGTGTTTAATGTAATTAATAATCATGTAAAAGAGTTTAGGTGTTTAGGGTTTATGATTTATAATTTTAGGGTTTAGGGTTTATTGTTTTAGTGTTGTTGTATTTTTAAGGTTTAGAGTTTTATGGTTTATGGTTTAGGGTTTATGTGTGTTAGGATTTATGATTTGTAATTTTAGGGTTTAGGTTTTAGCGTTGTTGTATTTTTATGGTTTTAAGGTTGAAGGTTTAGGGTTAAGGTTTAAGATTTAGGGTTAAGGTTAAAGTTCATAGTTAGGGTTTAGGATGTTAAGATTTAATTCTATTAAACACCATAAATTAATAATGATAATTAATTTTTTAAGAATGTAATTAATTGCACTCTAATAGGTTTCATTGAAAAATAAAATAATCATTAATGATATGAATCTAATAGTTCTTATGTATATAACAAAACTCTTACATTAAACACCATAAATTAATGAATGACTACCTTTTAGAAATGTAATTAATTGCATTTTAATAGATTTTGTTGATAAGTAAAATAATTATTAATGATAAAAAATTTATTAGTTCTTACATGCGGTCCTTATTGTTGCCTATAGCAAAACTCATAAAATTAATATAACTAAACATAAATGATCGAATAATTATTTTATTGTTTATAAAAAATAAAATTTAGTTTTTTATGAAATAAAATAAAATTTATTGTTTAAAAGTGTTTCACATTTATACGGACTTAATAGGAAAGGAGTTGGGTTTGTTTATTGTTTTTAGTCATATCTTTTTAATCTTAAATTTTAAAATATCAACCAAATATAACCCAAAACTAAAAAATTAACGAAATGTAATAAGAAGAATGAAGAAATTGTCATTGCAGTGGGCAATTTGGACAAATTAGGAATCCTATAAAGGAATACCTTTTCTTATATTTTTCATTTCTTAATCATAAATTGAAAAAAACCCCTTAAATTATTTAATAGGATCCAAAAGTGTCGCAGATGCTTGAATTTCGGATTACCCAAACAGTTTTTTTTATTTGTAGTAAAAAATATAGAAATGCAATATTCCACGTAGATTTTCCAGCGTGGGCCAAGTTTGACCCATTCTTCCACGTGTGTAAAAAACGAAGTCAAAAGAATGTTTAAAATTAAAAGCTATTAATTAATTAATGGATCAATTCGAAGAAATTTATTTTATTTTATTTAAGAGTAAATATAACTTTTGATGCCCAACTTTAACATTTATATGTAATGTGGTGTCGAATATTTTTTTGGCAATTAAGTATTTTTTTTTCTAATAGTAGAAACAATTATCTAACTCTTTTGGTGCAATTTGGTACTCAATTTTTTTTATGCAATTAGGTATTTAACCTTTAAAAATTACATGCTTTTGTACTTAAAATTTAACGTTTAACTTTTAAATATGTAACACATTATCCATTTAACTAAACAATATTAAAATTATAAGTATGAAGTAATCAAAATTGAATACGAAATTTAAAATGTTCGGTACTTAATTGTACCAAAGAAATAAGTTAGACACCGAAATGTATAAAAAGTTGAGTACTTAATTGCACCATTTTAAAAAATTAAGTACCTAATTGCACTATTAAAAAGTTAAGTACTTAATTACATATAAATGTCAAAGTTAGGTACCAAAAGTTATGTTTACCCTTTATTTTGAAGATACCGTTTATAAAGGAGTTTATTGCAATCATTTCCTTTCATTTTTGAAGCTTCTTTCTCACTCGCTTCTCTCTCTCTTTTTCTCTCTGTCTTCCTATTCTTATCTTTTCCCCCATTAAATTGGTCCGCCCATTTGATCGCCGGAACTTCGCCTCCGCTAGACTAGCTGCCTAAATTCCGGCGATCTGCCTTTTCCGGCGACTCTTTTCGAATTTTTGATCAATTAATGGTGACAAGAATCCAACTATTTCCCCTCAAAAAAACAGAAGAATCCTGTGGAAATCCCCATTCCCTTTGTCTAATCTAAAGTAATGCATCTTTCCGTATCCATTTTTTGAATTTAGTTTCTTAGGGGAAATTATTTCATGCATTCCATCTATTGAAACCTCAAAATCACCGCTGCCGACTTCCTGATCCCTAGCTCCATCAGTCAACCTAATCCTGGTTATGTTTTTGTTTTTGGGGGGTCAAAATGTTGAAGAAGATTATCAAAGGAAGCAAGAAGTATTCCAAATCGGATTCAACTGTAACGGATGCTGGGTCCCGTCCACCAGGTTCCGGTAATCTCGTGTCGGATCCAAGCCCAAATGTGGTCATCAACCACGCTTCCCGGCTCGGGCAGGGCGTACCAACCCCGAATTCTAGCATCCCTATGGTCCAACTTCCACCCCCGATGACCACCGTCGAACCCTTGCCGTTATTACGAGACGCCCCCGTTTCGGAGAGACAAAACCTATTCTTGCGGAAGATACAGATTTGTTGCTTCCTATTCGATTTCAACGACGTCTTAAAATCGGCCCGAGAAAAAGAAATCAAGCGGCAAACGTTGCTGGAACTTGTCGATTTTATTCAATCCGGGTCTAGCAAAATAACGGAGATATGCCAGGAAGAGATGATTAAAATGGTTGGAATCAACATTTTCCGGACCCTCCCTCCAGCGTTTCACGAAACTACGGGGCAAGTAGCCTCGGATCCTGAAGAAGAGGAACACTATTTGGATCCCTCGTGGCCACATTTGCAGATTGTATACGAGCTTCTTTTGAGATATGTTGTGTCCACGGATACGGACACTAAGGTTGCAAAGAAATACATTGATCATTCGTTCGTTTTGAAGTTGCTTGATTTGTTTGATTCGGAAGATATCAGGGAAAGAGAGTTTTTGAAAACGATTCTTCATAGGATTTATGGTAAATTCATGGTGCATCGACCCTTCATTAGAAAGGCTATAAATAATATTTTCTATAGGTTTATATATGAAACAGAGAGGCATAGTGGGATCGGGGAGCTTTTGGAGATTCTAGGGAGTATTATTAATGGTTTCGCTTTGCCTATGAAAGAGGAACACAAGTTGTTCCTTGTGAGAGCGTTGATTCCTTTGCATAAGCCGAAACCTATTGCCATGTATCATCAGCAGTTGTCTTATTGTATAACACAGTTTGTTGAGAAGGACTGTAAGCTGGCTGATACGGTTATCAGAGGGTTGTTGAAGTATTGGCCTTCGACTAATTGTCAGAAGGAAGTTCTCTTCCTCGGGGAGCTTGAGGAAGTACTTGAAGCAACGCAATCTGCGGAGTTCCAACGATGTATGGTTCCTCTTTTCAGACAGATTGCACGTTGCCTCAATAGCTTACATTTCCAGGTAACATTTAAGGGCTTTTATCTTTTGAATACTTCATTATGTGTATGCAAATTCCAATAGCTTGAGTTGTCAATCACCTTTAGGAGTCAATGGTATTTTGAATCGTTGAATTGTTGCTAGGCTGTGAAGATAAATCTTATAAACTTTTAACGCCTTTTTCTTTTGAACATGTCACTCTGAGTATGCTAATTCCAATAGCTCAAGACTCAAGTAGTCAATCACCCCTAGGAACCAGTACTATTCTGAACTGTGGATTGTTAAATTATTGCTAGTATGTGAAGATAAATCGTATGAAACTTTAAGGGCTTTTGTGTTTTGGATATGTCACTCTGAGTATGCTATTTCCAATAGCTTGGGTAGTCAACCACCTTTAGGAACCACTGGTATTCTAAATTGTGGAATGCCGAATTATTGCTACTTGCTGGGTGTGAAGTTAAATCATATGATAGTAATTAATTTTGATGCCAAGTTGGGAGCTTATGATATTTCTCCTTTATAAATTCGCGGTCCTCCTAGGTAATTTCTTGTAATTCTGAATGTTGATTGGATACTGATTCATGAAGAATAACCTTTGGCTCTTTAGGTAGGTGCTGCAATGTGATGCATATACCTTTTTTCTCATTTCTGATTTGTTTTTGGAAAGTTGTGTCAAGTGTTGGCTAGTTTTAAGCATTATATTTGCATCTGGTTGGCTTCATTCTTTCTGTATCCAGAAGAAAAAACTGTAGAGTAGGTCATTGCCCAATTCTGTAAGCGAGTCTCTACTTTCTCTCACAGTGTAGTTTATCTGTGCTTGTTTGAGTGTGCTGCCGTGTCCTGGTTTTATGCTGGCTGAGATCAATCAAGCATCAATTGTTTCTTCTTCGTGTAACGTATTGCATCGTTGATTTTCTATAATGCTTCTCATTTGAAGATAATGTTTTGTTTCTATGCGGTCAATTATTTTTAGAGCCTATGAATAGATATATGATGATCCAAATGTCAACTTGTGGTTGCTTAGAAGTTCTTTCTGCTGTTTCATTTTAGGTGTGATCTTTCATTTTATTGTATCATGTCATATTTTCACCAAATTGGAATACAAATTCTTCTCAACAAATGTTCATTTTAAGTACATAAGCTGGTTTCCAGATATTATACTACTTATTGCTTGGTTCCATAGATTGCTTTACAACCCATTGCATAGTATAAAATGGCGCAAGGCGCACTAAGGTGATAGGGGTCCTATAGCCTAGGCGCAAGGCGCAGGCGCTCGTCTTATTGAAGTGAGGTGCAATTTTTGAAAATTAAGGCTATATTTACTAATGTGCATATATAACTTATTAAAATAGACCATTAAACCATATAATAGTTCAACAAAAACTCTTCATTTCATTAAATACCTTTAACAATTCCAATCAAAAAGCATATAACATTGCATTTTATCATGAAATAGGAAGCATAATAGCATATATACTGTAAATAGACAAAGTTAGCTATATAATAATCTCAAAAGGATAAATGATAATTAAACACAAAATATAACTACAAACAAATAAATGAGCAGTAACACTTGACATGCGACAAAGGAGCATGTATTTATTATAATACTCAAAGGCAAACATGCTTAAATAATTAAACACTAAGGGGTTCTATATTTTAGGTTTAAATATTTAAAAACACATTTGAAACTAATAAAACATTGATAGGCTTTCGAGTATTTAGATACGACAATTACACATTATACTCTCAAAAATGAGTGTAATGATTTAAATTAAATCATAATAGAAATAACTCGATTCAAGATTAATTTAAATTAAATCGTGATAGAAATAACTTGAACCAAGATTAATATGAATTTAAATAACTCAAACTCAATCTTGACATAATTTTACGGTGTATCAAACAATCAATTTTAATTCGAACTTGAAAACAGGACCAAGTTAAAATAAAATTCATTTGATTAAATTTAAATTTCATTTGACTAAATTTAAATTTCATTTGACTTGTGTTATTTTGTGGCCCAAGTTAGTATGTAAAAGATAATAAAAATAAAAACAAGAAAGACAAAAAAAAAAAAAAAAAATAACTAGGCGTTGCCTTTCAGCTCCTTGGCGCCTTTTGCGCTCTCTATGGGCTTCATTAAAGTCGCCTCGCCTAGACACAATTAGGCGTTTTGCGCCCGCCTCGCCTCGCCTCAATGCCTAGAGCGCGCCTTTTTAAACACTGACCCATTGCCTGTAAATTCTAGATACTGTGTCCTCATCTTGACTCTCTTTATGATAAATCTTCAGTCTGGTGTTCCTTTATTGATTTATTGCCCTACATCTATTTGCTGATTCATTTCTCTTTCAAATTGTGATTGGTAGGAGGGAAAAAGGAAGGACAAACTACTTTCTTTCCATCTTTTTTTTCCCATTGGTAGGAAGGAGTAGAAAAGGAAGGAAAATGGTGGATTTGTACCTTTCACTTCAAATCCGGTCCTTCAACTTAAAGTCTTAAATGACTAAGTTTATTTAAAACTTTGCTCTTTATCTCTTTCTTTCCTTTTATTTTCCACCCTTGATTTCAAACTCTGTGATGGATAAGTTTCCTTCATAATCTCCATTTTTTTTCTTTCCTTAGTCATTTCCTTTAACGTTATCTTCCTTCCTATCATACATAGTGTTAAGTAGTCTTGTAGATTGCATTTTGCCTCGAATACCATATGGTTGCATAGTTCTCAACTGATCTTGTTTAGCTAAGTTTCACCTGTGATGGATCACCTTTTGTCGAGGAGGATAGGGTAAAATATGCCGTATGGTTGGTTAGTTCAAAGTTGGTATTGTTTTGCTAAGTTTCTCCTGTGATGGATTACCTTTCGTCGAGGATATAATTTGGTACTCATTTTTGTTCACTTTATTAATAAGCTTTCTTCAGTGTCTTTAGAACTTGCTTTTGATTTTTGTAGTAAGATATAACTTTCTTCAGAATTCTTACTAAGACCCTGCTGTGTTGCAGGTTGCAGAGAGAGCTCTCTTCTTCTGGAATAATGAACACATTGTGGGCTTAATTTCCCTGAATCGGCAGGTGATATTACCAATCATATTTGACGCATTGGAGATGAATACCCGGAGTCATTGGAATCAGGCAGTTCATGGGTTGACCTTGAATGTGCGGAAGATGTTCGTGGAATTGGATACTGAGTTGTTTGACGAGTGTCAGAGAGAGTTTGCAGAGAAAGAAGCCAGGGCACAAGAGGTGGAAGAGCAAAGACAAATGACATGGGAAAAACTTGCAGATTTGGCAGCAGAGCGAGGATGACGCTACATGGTAAGAGTCTAACTATTACTGTTGGTTTGTTCAGCGTAAGAAGTGATTCGTTATGGGACAATGGTTCTGTTGCAGTTCTCCATTTCGGTGGTATTCTTTTTCTTTTGCCCCCTAACTTTTCTTCTTTTTAATTTTTATCTGTGTTGTCAATCTGATCAATGAATATACACTTAAAATGCATGGAATTTGTTAGTATCATGCAGAAGATTAAGAATGATATGTGAGTAACGACTTGTATTTGTTTTTGTCATTATTTGTTCTTCCAACAAAAAGAAAAAAAAGTATCAGATTTTTTAGATTGTATCCATAGTATTACATGAAATTTTCATCCGTTACTATAAAATTAGGATCAAATTATTGGAATTCAGGCAGTTGGATATCTCAACATCCTTGGCTTGATTGGTTTATTCATTATTGTTACTGAAAACCGACAGACATATTCCCATAGCAAGTGTGCGACCTATGTTGCTCGGACTTGTATACACTCAAGGACTTGAAGAAGGAAATAAATGAAGAGTTGGTGTAAATATTATTTAGGAACTGTTAAATGTTATCATTTGGGAGACAGGTTGGATAGAAGCTGAGATGATGTTCTTGTTTTTTTTTTGTATGTTAGATAATTGAGATTACATAATGTTAGAAAGCTGTTCTTCAAGCCGACAGAAGCATGCAATCAAAATCCAATTATGGAACTCAAAATTCCACATGATTTTTGGATTTTACTGCAAAACATGTTCCACACACTGTTTATATGTCATCTTCTAGATTGTCTTTTTGTTTTCTCCCCCTTTAAAGTGGTTCGTACTAATTTCAAGTTGGCTATTGTCATTATATCTTTTTGAAGGTAATAGCCCAAATAAAGAGATGTATTTTTTTATTTTCATTTACTAAAACTTGAATGCCATTAAACTTGAAAATTGTATTGTATTTTGTATTTGGTAGCACTTTTGCTTTGCTTCTTAAAGGGGGATAATAGACTCCTCAAGTAAGGTAAATTGCTGGTGCAAAGATCCAAACCGCAGCCCTGAAGGTTGGGCTGCCTCCTAAAGGGGTTCCGGAGAGGCCGAGAGCCATAGGCCCCCAGCAGCCCTATGGTGACTAAGATGCCGGGGTCTATCTTCAATGCATAATGCGGTGCATGTTTCAAGTATTTGTCATTGGGACAACATTCTTTGCTTCATCGATGCCACTGCCTCACCAGTCACCAGTCAAACCCCAATAAATAGTATAGCCAATGGGCCTTTACCTTTCCTGGTTAAAAGGCACGGCTTATTAATGCTTTCACAAACCTTGTCTATGTTTCTTGTAAGTTTTTCAAGGACTAGGCACCAGGCTCATCAAACTTGGTTAATTTATAAATTATACGCAGTAGGACGTAAAATTGGGTACTCGGATAAGTTTTAGGTCAGATCAAATTAGATAGGATTCGGGTTATGTTAGGTCAAGCAAATTAGGTCGAGTTCGGATCATCATCACCTAGGGTCATAACCTGTTCAGACTCGAGTGGATTTTAGTCTGGTTTTCAGGTTGTATCAATTTTTTATACCCTAAAACGCAGTTAGAACATTAACCCGATGGTGGGGGAGCAGTAATCTCCTGCCATTGATCAAATGCCTCGGTAGCTTGAGAGAAATTTTGGTGGAGTGGGCAACAATGAAGTCGTTTTCTTTGAGGAAAAAAGACATGAGTTGGTATTGGTTTACTGGACTTTCCTCTACTGGAGTGGGATGTGCGTGTCTGTGTGTTTGTAGTTGCAATTTCTAAAGTGGTTTACTCGAAAAGCAACACACTACGGCCACTACTACCCAACCTCCCCCCATTACCACTAGTATTTCAACTGAATAAACCAACCATTGTCTTTTAAGATTCCATTTCTCTCCAATCAACACTAGCAAGTCATACAATTGCACCAAGCAACTCATTTGCTGGTTGCACCAAGTAATTGGTTTTTCACGAGGTTGGGGACTCGAATTCCGACATCTGTAATCATTTATTTTAGTGTCAAACTGCAACCACCTTCGTACCAAAGAAATATAGCTGAAAAGGAACTGGTTTCTTATGCTTAATGTGACTCACTACCATGGCTTATTAAACACAGAGCAGAGGTTTTCATTTGAAAGTCCGGTAAGAGACGTCCAATTCAATCATACAATGATACATACATTAGATAAGTAGGAAGATAGGGGACAATAAGAACCGTCCAAAACTTAACAAAACCAACACGAATGTTAAAGATAAGGGTATACTACCTATTTGGTACACCACTTATTCTCGTATTTTTGTTTTGGATACTTAACTAATTTTTTTGGCAAAATCATACCCAACGTTATGTTTCATTTCTATTTTATTTCGGCCATTGACAGTTAAGTGTGACCTTTGACTTAACAAAAATGGTGACATGACATGATTTAATAATAGTTTTAGTCCCCAAAACTTGTACATCCTATCAATTTGGTCATAATTTGAAATTATTCAACAAATCTACAATATTAAAATCCTTTCATTTTTTTCTCATTTTTATTTGAATAATTTTGAATTAGGACTAAATTGATAGACATTATAGGGTTTGAGGACTAAAACTATCATTATACCATTTCACATTCACCATTGCGTCAAGTCACGGTCAAACTTAATGGTCAGTGACTAAAATAGAAATGAAACATAAAGTTAGGTAGGACTTTACCAAAAAAATTAGTTGGTGACTAAAACAGAAACACAAGAATAGGTGACGTACCAAATAGGTAGTTTACACTAAAAATAAATATGAATTAAAAAAATAGAGATTGAAATCTCTCTCTTATAGCTGCTTTGTAGTGTCTTTGATTCACATTCCATGAAATTTCCTTTAACCAAGGAGCTCTTATTGGTGCTGCACCACTATCATCACTAATTTGTTTCAAAATTATTGCCCCCACATGATTTATCGGATCAATTATAAAGGGCCAACAAAATAATAATAATAATAATAATAATAATAATAATAATAATAATAATAATAATAATAATAATAATAAGAAGTTATACTCCTTTTAAAGCATTCTCATTAATCATTCCTTAAAGCTAATTAAAACCTAATAAATTAAAGAATGAGTATTGTAAAATTATTACTCAACTATGAGTTGATAATTTTTCATTGAAAATATTTTACTATATATTAATTTTATGCTTAGTCTTTGTGATCGGAACAATACAAGACTCAAGGTTTGTCGGAGTTATTTTGGGTGAAATCTGACAGTTTACGAGATATTAATTTTTTTCTTGGAAAAATTAAAAACCACGTTGGGGTTTTATGTACCCGGATATAGGAGTTGGGTGGGGAATATCCCAAAACCGTGAGGATCTGAACTAAAGAAGATGGAGAATAATCGAAATCTTCACCCACGGAGACGAGGATGAGGATTGCTATATTTGAACTGTGGGGCTAATCGAACCGTAACCGTATAAATAATCATGGGTATTCCCGAAAAATAACCATAAAGATCATGATATCTTACAAAATTTTAAAATGTATATATAATTAACTCTTGTTCACATGTACCACCTATCTTATTATTAATATTTCAATCCATCAAGATATTTGTGCCTTTTGTTTAAATCTTATTAAGTTTGGCGATATTGGCCAAATATTCCCTTTTAGGAATTTATTTGGAAAAACACCTCCCAAAACAATATTTAGAAAAATACCCCCTTTCGGCCCACGTAGTACTACTCGCGTTCTGTCAGATACGTTTTTTGAACTCACTTTTCGTACAACGCGAGTTCCATCTGATGTGGATTATATTATATATTATTTGAATATTTTAAGAAATAAAACGAACTCGCGGCCAACAGGATGCGAGTTCAGCATGATTTTCAAATGAATCGACGCCATTTTCAAAAGAGTCGATGATATTTTATCAAACTGAACACGCGGCCCATAGGACGCGAGTTTTGTGTGTTGCAGTTGTTTAAACAGGGCTCGATTGTCATGTTTAAGGTGAATTTGCATGGTGTTGGGGAATAAATTTTCAGTAGTTTTTACTTTTACAACATACTACTGATATATCTCTTGAAAATCATATGAAAATCGACGTGTATAATGCATTGTAAAGGGTGCAGAAATCGCGTTAAAAACGTTATATTGCCATGTTTCTTTGTATGAAGAACATGGAAACATGGGTTGATAGTCATGTTTTAGTCGATATTGTGGTATGTTGCGGGTTATTTTTCCTTGTTAACTAGCTTTCACGTCGTAGTACAGGAACACATACTTACAATGGTTCAGAAATTGGAGTGTATAAGGCATCCTAAAGGCTGTAAAAATCACGTTAAAAATGCTATCTAGCCATGTTCAAAAGCCTTAAAACACATGGGAACATGGGTTGTAGTGAAGTTTGAGTCGATTTTGTAGTATGTTGGGGGATATTTTTTCTTGTTATTTAACTTTCACGTCGTAGTACGGGAATACATGTTTACAATGGTTCAGAAATTGGAGTGTAAAGACAGATGTACATGCAGCAAAGACGTGCGCACACAGGTACTTAAATTAGTTGAATCGAGGGTGGGTCCTATAATTAGGAATAAAACAATACACTTAAACGTACAATTAGTTGAATCGAGGGTGGGTCCTATAAGGACATTTTCTTATGTCGTGTCCAGGGTTCCTACAATTACTACACAACTTAGGTTGTCTGGTCCGCTCTCGAGGAACCATATCCTCGGTACAGTGAATCCTAGTTGACTTTGGGTGACCTTTTTTTGTTGCGTCGCATGGACTTGTCTGGCCGTATTTTAGGTTCATTGTCAACTACATCACGACCACGTTCATTTCTGATAAAAGGAAACTCGAATCAGTATACCTTGAATACGTTTTCAAGTCGGTATACAGGATCAACGAGTGTCATTGCGTCAAAATGAATAGATGCACATACAGCAAAGACGTGCGCACACAGGTACTTAAATGTCTGGAAGACGCCGCAATCCCATCTTTTCTTTTCTAGATTAGCAACGTAATTGTTCTGCGATATTCCTTTAAGTGGCCAGGAAAATTTAGTAATCGTAAAACGATGTTCGTGATAAGAGAAGCATGTCACACCCATCGCATTTGCGTGCACACGGTATATTTAAAATTTTCGGTGAAGATCTGGATGGAATGTGTGGCCACCTGCCATCTAATTCGTTGCTTGTTTTCTAAGGTTTGCAAAAAGTGTAGCGAGTACATAATATGTCGCCTTAACAACGGATGTGATAGGTAAATGGCACGTTCCCTTTAGAGACGAATTGATCGCCTCAGGCAAGTTTGTTGTCATGCGACTATATCGACGAGCCCCATCATAACATCGCAACCATTTCTCTCTCGGGATATCAACAAGATAGTTATATCCAGCTAAATTTCTATCTCTCAACTCTTGTAGTAGCTCCTGAACCTGATCTACTCAGTGTGCGTTGCCTATTCAATAAAAGACGGAATAGTTAACGAGAAATAATAGTAAAAGTCATATTAATTAATAATTTTGAGAGTGAAAGGTGTACCCATTCGAAGAACCATTATACGCTCATCATCATTTATATCTCTGGTAGTAATTGGCAACAATGTGTCGTAGACAATACTGGTGATGAATATACAGAGGTTCCCAATACTGGCCCAAACGTTAGATTAATCCATATATCCCTGCGCCTCTATCTGAAATAATACATATCCCGTTTTCTCTTGACCGCAAAACCCGATGTAAAACATGCGTACGTAGGTTCGTGAGAAAAAAACGTCCACAAAAGGGATATTTTCCTTTTCAACGATTGCGAACGCTACAGGAATGCATTTTCTATTATCGTCTTGTACAACTGTCAATAGAAGAATCTGGGTGTATTTGCCATATAAGAATGTGTCGTCGATCTGCAGCATTGGCTCGTAGTGGCGGAATGCCTTAACGCATTGCGGGAATGTCCAGAAAAGGCAAAAACTTGGAACTCCCCAGCTACGACGCGATCATTGTAGTATCTTGGCATTGTCTTTAGTTACACAATCGTTCTTGGGTTGTATTTCTGCATCACCTTCAGCCACGTTCGCAGCTCGTTGTATGATTTCTCCCACTACCTATATAGTTGTTGGACGACATGATGTCTTGCAAACCATGCCTTATCGTATTTAACCGTGTACGTGAATTAAGATTTAATCAAAGCTATACATACCGACACAGATACACGTGGATTTACTTTCACGAGTAGGAGGATATGATCAGCAAGCACGTGCACATCCAAGTTAGGATGATCTTGACTTAGGTTTTCCACAAAGCATGTATGAGGTCCGTCGTATCTAATTATTTGCCACAGGTTGTTCATCCTCTTCAAACGTGATACACGGACCCTCTATTTACATCCGTCGTACTTGTGAGGGCATTGAATGATGAATTTGTCCGCTTAAGTTTTCCTCACTGTGGATGTAATTGAGTTGTGTATGTTGTAATGCTTATCCTAGCCTTTGCTAGTTTTTTAGTCCTGAAGACTATTCCACTTTTGAGTTCACCATTATTCCGTTCATTGAAGATCTTCAACTGTGGGAATTCTGGAAATTCTGTAGCGTAAAATCTTTCCATATCCACTGTTATGAAGTGAGATAGTGGATCATAATACGCTAAGCGGTTGCATGGTCTAGTAGAACTGCGTGGGGCAGCAACTTCCACAGGTTCTTCCTCTGCATCATCCTCCGATGTAATGCTTGCATCATCCTCCACATTCACGAGCTTGTCAAGGTCTGTTGGTTTTTCAAGAAATAAACCCATCTCGTCACCTTCGGTCCCTGAGTGATTCCTCATCAGAATTATCCCCTTCAAAATAATATAGTTCTGATTCATCGACAACATGTACCCTACTAGGTTCTACGGCTGTAACCTGATCAGGAGACTATTAACGAGGCCTATGTCCAATATCTAGGTCCATATCAGTAGCGTATGAATGTCTCCCCATCGATGAGAAATCATATGCGTTTGCATCATTGGGGATATAGGTTGAGTTCCGTCCGGAATAGAAATCATCGAATTGGTAAAACTTTTCATGTAGGATGGTCCCATAGATGAAAACGACCCTACACCCGATATGTAAGTTGAGTGTCGTCCGTCGGAGAAATCATCTACGTTTTCCTCACTAGGGATATAAGTTGAGTGTCATCTGACTGAGAAAAAATCGAATGGGTTAAACTCTTCATAGTAGGATGGCCTTGTAGATGATGACACTCCTACACCCGCACTATATGGATTGTACTTTGAGTGTTGTGTTGGTGGCATGTTCAAGTTTAAGTCAAACTTGGCTGCACAAGAATGCCTTAGCCCAGAGGTAGAAGACGATGAAGCCTGGTCATTGCCCATACTTAGTAAGTTAAAGCCTTGTCGCAAACTTGATGTTAGACTATGAGCATTTGGGTCGAAGTCAAGATTTGCTCGAAGCCAATTTGGCACCACAGTCTGCCCTCCGACATTTTGTTCAGAAAATATTACGAAAAGCTCTATAGGCCATCTTATAGAATAGTCGTTATGGGTATCGAGCATCATTTGAACATCTCCTTCATCTCGAACATCGAATATTGTAAAATACAATGGATCTAACGAAGAAGGTAGTTGATACCTCAGTAACTGTAATTCCCTTCTAGAAGCATATGAAACTTTTCTCGTTAGCACTTGCTTCAGCCTTTCATACGTTATTCCCCTCAGAATCTGTATTGTAACATTGTTGAGGGACTAGAATATGACACCAATTTCGACATCAAAGATCATCTCACTATCGTACTATACTAGAGCATCCACTCATTTTGCCTTTGTTGAAAATAACAAGCGGTATTTCTTCTTCGCAAACAAAGTGCTTTAGACGTCTGTCACAAAACATTTCATGTACCTATTTATAGGAGGTAACTTGACATGACATGTAAGTGACGTGTAACATGTATGAGTTGAATTCGCGTTTAGATGAAAGCGAGTTAGGTCAGATTTGCAGGAACATGCATTTCGTAGAACGCAAATTCAGCCAGCTTTGCAGGATTCTTGACATGGTAGGTGAACTCGCAGCTAGCCAACCGTGAGTTCAGCCAGCTTTTATCAAATATAAAGAAGGCAAACAACATCAACATGTAACATTATTCCAAATTTCGTTTCCTTTGCTTACAAAATATAAAGTATGGCTCGATTTACTGCTATCATTTTCTTCTGTGGAACTTAAACCTACACATCTTTCAATGAAAAAATCATAAAAGATGCTTTATTTGACTTGATTTCAACACCGGTCAGTGAGTCAACATACCAAAAAATTTATGCCTTGCATGTCAAAGTACCAGTCGTTGAGCCCGACCTAGAGGAACATTACATGTTAACACTATCGAATGATAGATATGAATATTTCGGTCATACAAATATATTAGGTGTACAAACATCGAGGTCACTGTACAATTTGATGAGGGCTCTAGTTCATTTATTAGGGCATCAACTACCCCCCATTTCGAAGACGAAGATGCGTTGTCAACGCGGAATTATAGGAGGCACCATGAGAAAGAACAAATAATGGAAGAACTAAACTTAACATCTGAGATAAGTACAAACTACGAGGACATCGAATCAGATTCCTCATCCATTCATTTTAACTAGGCTTAATAATTTAAAGTCAGTGTAGTTATTTCAATTTACTATCGTGTAGCACGTTTCATTAATCTTTTTTTTCTACATCCCACCGATTAACAAAATTACTAGAAGAACTAACATTTCGATTAACAAAATCAAAAAAGATGCTTACTTACATTACAAAATAAAACTTATATTTTAACATGAACTTATATAACATCCTTACAAACAACAAACAATATATATTTTATTGTAACCGATAACCCACCAAAAACTGTAACCCGCGATGTAAAATGTAACCGATACCCCACCAAATTCTGTAACCCACCAAATTTGTTTACACGCAAAGCTTCATGGATTTCATGGTACCGATCATTTTATATCTGCAGTCATGACCCCGACCACATCAAATGCACTTTATTGCAGGATTTGTCTAGCATCAAGACCCCGACCAAAGATGGCATCTTGTACAGCACCAGGATGAGGTCGGAGACATTGTAACCGGTCAATTGTATCCCTAACACATACCGACACTTTAAGAAGACCACAGATTTCTGGATATTGTGATTTTTCGTTCATCTTGAAGAAAAAGACGCAACACATATCTCAGCAGAACTGGTGCAACTATATATACCAACAAATCACAATATTCGGGAAATTTCTTTGTAATTTTTTTTCTAGATACGTGGTTTGTTGCCATTAGTAGTTGCAATAAAATTGAAATCTTTAATTTTTTGGTTCGATTGCGTTGCGTATGGTTCACTGGTATGGTATTTATATCCGAAAACTTGCATTTAGGAAACAACGAATTTGGCCCAGGATTCCTAACGTGTCAGTTGAACTCGTGTTCATCGAGATGCGAGTTTAAGCCAATTACGCGTTTGCCAAGACACGATTTTAATTCGAATATAAAAAAATTTATATACTGATATTCAAAACTTTTAGAATAATTATTTGTACCCAATCGCATTTGTTATCGATTAAATTAATAACTATTTGGACAAAATCGTTCAGAAAAATTAAATGTTAAATATTTAACATGCAAAAAATGTATAAACTAAGAGAGAGACTAGCATTTCAAAATAACAGTCACGTATAACTAAATTTATAACATACAAGGAAAAATATAACTAATGATGCCTATGTCCACCGGTACCACACTCTAGTGGATGCTGAGGTGGATTGGGATTACATCAACGATGAAGGGGCTCAAGTGGCTGCTCATCATTATTATCATCATCCTCATTTCCGGTTTCATCTCCAGTAGTACCACCTGGCCCACTTGCGAAGAATAGAGACTGTGGCAGTGTTTGTTGAACAAACCCGGTCCCAAAATTGGTTGCCAGTAGTTGAAACGGATACAAAGGTACATAAGCTTTAGGAACACTCGACGTCCCACTCATTAAGGCCGAAAATGAACCGTAGGGGTTGGCCACAATATGCGTAAAAAAACCTTCTGTTGGACTCGGTGGCGGATGAAATGAAGAGTGCATTGAGTGGGAAAAAAGCTGTGGTCGGATCGGTTGGGTGGCCTGAGATGATCCTGATGCTGAGAAGGCAAAAACATTTCTCCTCGATGACGAAGCATTGCCAGAAGTCGTACGTGCTTCCCTCGTACGTTCAGTCCATGGGCGGTTGCGTTGCACACGCTCAATAATGACTGCTTGTTCCTCTGGAGTCAAAAGATTTGGCTTCCCATTCACCAATTACCACACAAAGTAATCTTGGCTGATCATCATATCAAACATTACATAGTCACGAATGGGCTGCCATCGCGGAAGATCTCTTTCCCTCCACTGAACAGTCCACTCTACGTGTCTCACCGACCAATCCACCTACCACACAATATCAAAATTTTTATTTATTTTTATAAATATAACTACGTTCAAATTGATAAAAAAATTAAACCAATTAAAATTATTTTACCTCGAGATTCCCTTGTCGAGATAGCCTATGTAATTCGTCAAAATTTGGAGGGCTCTCCGGGATTCTTTGGACACAACCAAACTGCCGTAAAACACGATCCCTCGGATGCCACTCAACTGTAGTGTAGAAGATGAGTGGTACCTTCGCCATCCAAGTAATCTTCACCCCGTTTGAAAAATTTGGCAATCATTCGTGAATACTCGAATCCGCGTACGGTGTCAAAAAAAACTATACAATATACAATTATAACTGAAATTAATAAAATTTATTTTAAATAAATACATCAAATTCAATATTAAATTCTAACTCAAAATATTTACCTAATTCTCGGATTCATTCTCGATATCTTGTCTGATAGCCTTCAGACTTTGGCCAGACCAACATGGCTTAAATTACCGATCCACCTACATAACAACAAATATAACTTTAATATTAAAAAATGTATATAAAAAAATTTACATTTGTTCAAAAAATATTTACATTTATTGCTTACCTCTGGCATAGTGGAAAAATATATGGACTCGGCACGATCAGTTCAGAGCGTAAAAACGACATTCTAAACCACGCCCAAGACTGCAGCAACACAAGCAACCTCTAATGTGGTGCTTCTCTAGATTGGTGGTCTTGCACATCTCTCTAAAGAGAAATGCTAGTATCGCCGATCCCCAACACAATCTACCAGCATCATCAAAATCCCATAAATGCTGCAACCACAACATGTGGACTTTATTGCAGGATTTGTCGGGCACCAATATCATGCCGATTATTTGTAGAATATGAGCGCGAACATATGCCTACAATAGGAAAAAATATATTAACATATAGAAATTTAATTATTTCATTAATATTTACAAAAAAATAATATTTGTTAACCTTCTTCACTTCTTCGTTCGCGTCATCCGATAAATGGCTATAATTTTCCCCCAGCCACCTTAATAACACACAACCGCCATCCATCCTCTCTGGCGCAGCCCCTAGCAACTCAAAACACAGGCCACGGCATTCGCCACAGCTGTGACCAGTAATAGCCTCTCCGTAAACCAGAAGGCCGAGAATATGCGACACGTCCTCCAACGTTATAGTCGCCTCACCACGCGAAAGGTGAAATGCGTGTGTCTCCGGCCTCCACCTCTCTACAAGTGCGTTGATCAAATCAAAATCTAATTTCGCACCTCCACCTCTCCACGTCATTCGATTGATAAAAACTTCAAGACGACGTTCCATCTCACCCTAAAAAAATTAAACAACCACAAATTAATTTCAATTTTAAACTAGCATACTATTTTTTTAATAAAATACAACTAAATAAAAACTAAAAATTTAAAATAAATAACAAAATAAAACTTATATTTCTCTGCAAAAAATTGAAGACGTGTTTATGATCCAACATTATAAAGGGCCCCTCCATTACTTCAAACTCGAGATATTAACCGAGATATTTTCACGAATGAGAAATATTATAGAGGGAATTGAGAAAGAATTTTTGTTTGGTGTGAATAAAGTGGTGGGGTAGCTATTTATAGCAGAACTCGCACCGGTTCAAATGCGAGTATTGAAGAAAACTCGTGTCCTGTAGGACGCGAGTTCAGTGATTACCTAGTAAACCGCATTTCTTGTAGTGCGAGTTTCATGTATTTTCAACGCGGTCATTTATTTTTCAACATGTTCGTATTTACTGTGATAAATCCCCGTCGTTTTGTTTAATAATCTCGTTGAACTCGCGTCCTGTGAGGCGCAAATTGAGTTTACTGAATATTTAAAAGACGCAAACAGATAAGAGACGCCACATCAAATAGAACGCGCGTGCTGTGTAATGCGAGTTCTGAATTCACTCTTGGAATAACGCGACTCGTGACTATGTGTACCGAAAGGATGGTATTTTTTCAAATATTGTTTTAAGGGGGTGTTTTTCGAAATAAATTCCCAAAAGAGAATATTTAGCCAATATCCCTATTAAGCTTGGGTGACCTCTCTAGCAATTTATTATTTTTTTAATTAAGGGTATATAATCTATTTATCTCCCATTTATCTTATTCTCATTCGATCACATTTTTAAGTGTATTGAATATATGACTTGTAAATTGAAATTGACCATATATTTTGGTTAGTAAAATGAAAAATTTTATTTGATTTTGTTGGGATGGAGATTCCCAGAAAATTGCAGGGGTCCAATGAGTATAGGGTCGAGGACGAAAAAATCTCCGAAGCATGTAATGGGGATTCCCCGAAATCGTCCCCACAAATGTTAAGAACGAAATGAGAAATACAAAACCGTTCCTGCACCGCACAATTCCCACCCCTAAACCTGGGTTTGTTGTCCTAAGGATCTGGTTAACGCTACTAAGGATACTATCTTCATAACTTTTCAAAGTAATTTTGGAGTCAAAAGTAATTTCAAGATAAAAAGTAATTAAGAATAAGTAGTTTCTTTAGATCGGAAGTGTTTTACAATTTGGATTGAAAAGTGTTTTTTTTCAAAGTTGAAATTTATAGCTTATTATTCTTCTCGACAACACTTTTGAATGAAATACTTATTTATCTTTATTTATATAACTGATTTTTATATATTTTTAAAAATAATGTCTAAATAAATATTTTATCTATTTAAAAATATTGTTTGACAACAATGTTAAGATTCAAATGCTTTGTTTATGAAATATAATGTTACTTAGAAACACAATTTATTAAATTGTTCAAGTGAAAAAGCAGATGATGTTCATCTTAGGAGACACGAGTTTAAATCTCTTTGTTTACAAGGTGTATGCACAATTTATTAAATTGTCCTTGTTATAGAACTTATTTTTTTTTAAAAAATAGTTCCTTTAATATTTTTGTAGTCTTAATTTATATGAAATTATGATAAGATATTATTATTTTTATTATGACATCCATTTTAGTTGGAGAAAAAAAAGTAAACTAAATAAAAGCAAATGATAAATCGATTTAAAATTTAAGATTGCACCTGTAATATAAGATAAAGTAAGAAATAGGTTGCAATGATAAGAATGTACCCTATATTAGGCATTTTAACACTATTTTGAAAATGTGAAATTGGGAAATGATATGGGATGTAGTTATATATTTATTTGATTGTATTCATATATATATATATATTGAGAGGTTATACTTTTAAAATGATTGCTTTTTTATATAAAAAAATGAAGCTTGCAAAGAGAAAGAGCCGAGGGGAAGAAGAAAAGAGCAGAGGGAAGCAAAGAACAAATTTGGAGAGAAGAAATACCATTTATTTCAGCAAATAAATTAAAAGAAAAATGGATGTGAGTTGTGATGCTTTACTTAGGTCATTAACTATGTATATACAGAGTGCTGAAATCTGAATGGTGGCGTTTGCTCTAACGTGACTCTCACAATCCCACAATAATTCCTCACGCCAAGAATCTCCCCAAACAGCTCCTTTGCCGTCCTTGGATTTCCCTCCACATTATTATTTGTTTTAATAAAATTATGGTGTTCGGTCGGTTCATGCTTGCAGGTTCCTTGCTTCACTCTACCATATACCAACTGCTTTTCTTCATTAATTAAATACCTTCCTTATCTGTTACAGAATTATTACACTAACCTTATGTTTGGTATGCAAAAAATAAATTTAATTATTTGCGAGTTTTAAAACAGCTTGTTCAGTATAAAAGAAGAATCAGTATAGTTCTAAACTTGAAATTAGAAAAGATGGGTAAGAACTTGGATAAAATTAATACATATTTAAAATAAGTGTTAGAAAGTATAACTCGAATTATGTTTTGTTTCGGCCCAAAAAGTTCACGATACGACTGTCGCAGTAAAAATTAAATTTAGAGAAAAATTGGTATCGGTAAAAATAATATATATTCCTTATTTTTATTTACTGTTATCTTTCTACTATAAACAATATATTTTTATTTAAGTTAAATAATATAAATGACTAGAATTTACTTAGCAGAGCTAACACTATATGGGTTTAGTCTAAACAAATAATGAATGCATAATGCATGATGTTTTTTTATATGTAAATAATTTAGTTCATACATGTTGCTAAAGTCAACTGGCCCATTTTAGACAAATGAGACATGCCAATTCACACTATATTATTGTATTGTCAAAATAAAGCTCATGGTCTACACTAAATTCCAAAGCTATTTAAGAAAAAACAGATAATTGACTCTTTTTTTGTGTATAGAATGTAGTGTTATTTTGCCGCTGCATGTGTTTAGATGGCAAGGCTTTACCCACTCCTAATGATTGGTGTTTAAAAAAAAGATTAGGAAAACCATAAAATTATTGTTTACTCATAACCGGCATGATTTTGGGGTGGTTTGAGCAAACCCTAATTCATAATTCACAATTGCACATGAATGTGCTTGATTAAGTGGCTTAACACAATACCCTAATTAGTGTAAACCCTAAATATAATTAACAAAGCTCTTGTTATTTGATCATTATAGCTTGTATTTGGAAAACTCTAACACAAGGAGAGCCTTATTTCTAGAGAGTTGCTCCCTAATGTTAGTAAAAGTACTGACCTAATGACTAATTTGAAGAGGGGATGTAAAGTGAGTGTAAGTAAAATAATGAACTAACAAATGGATGAGTATTAGTTAAATTTAGTTTAAAAAATGCCGAGTTTGGGCAGATGTTATCAATTAACCTCTAAATAAAGTGTGTATGCACTGTTAAAAAAATCAGATTACTAAAAGTATGAAGAGACGAGAAGAGTTGACAGAAATATAAGTTTGATCCAAGCAAGAAAAAGGCAAAATAAAGGTGGAGAGGCGCAAATTATGTGGTTCCAGTCTTGCAAACCAATTCTCCATGTAGGAATCGTTGGGAAAAAGTAATGGGTTTGCTTCAAAGCCAACCGAATCTCACTCCTTTCCTCGCCTTCCCATACTCCCCCATTATATATATATATAATATTTGTTAATATATATGGTTTGTGGCTGTCTGGGTTAGGAACATAACATACTTGCAAACCAAGTTCTTGGGTAACTGAAACCAAACATATCTAATATTTTGTCTTGCTTTGATCACCCTTTGTTGGAATTGGATTAGAGATGATGATGATGGAGGGGAACGAGGAAGCTGTTGTTTGTATCGATCAGTTGCAGATTATCAAAGGGAAACGTAGTAAGCGTCCGAGGCAGCTTTCTCCTCTGAGTTTGGGGACGGTTTCGAGTCCGACGACGACTACGACGGGGACGAGTTCCAGTGGAGGGGAAAGTGGGAGAAACAGTGATGATTCGAGAGGGTTTGCTTCTCCGGGAACGTCTGTTGAGTTAACAGAAAGCACTGAGGAAGACGAGGACATGGCTAATTGTTTGATACTTTTGGCTCGAGGTCATCAGACAAGAAAATCGCCACCCCAGCCTGTTTCTATGGCGACAACGAGCAAGACGGTGACCGGTGCGTATGTTCATCAGTGCAAGACGTGTAACCGGTGTTTCCCTTCGTTCCAGGCGCTTGGTGGACATAGAGCAAGCCACAAGAAACCCAAGGTTGTGGACGATGAAGAGAACAATAAAGGGTTGATGTTCGTGAAAGAGGATGATGTTCATCCGCTGTTCAATAACACGAACACAACGCTTTCACTTCAGATAACGAATAGGCCTGTTTTAGGCCATGGCAACAAACCCAAAGTTCACGAGTGTTCGATTTGTGGAGCCGAGTTCTCGTCCGGACAAGCTCTTGGGGGACATATGAGGAGGCATAGGTCATTAAATAATGTTCCAACAACGGCTGCGACAACGACGACAAGTGTTGGAACAAGGATTGTGAGGCCTGGATCAGAAGACAAGTCCAAGAAACCAAGAACTGTTCTGCAATTGGATCTTAACCTTCCAGCCCCAGAAGACGATCATCAAAGGGAAACCAAATTTTCATTAGCTTCCGAGCAGGAAAAGCTACTGCTCTTTTCGGCTTCTTCTTTGGTTGATTGCCATTACTAGAAAGTGCAAACTCCATCTTTTTAATCAATGTTGTATTATTAACATGGATTATTTTTCTCATGAAATACCATTCATAATTGTTCATTAATTCTTTGAATTTAACTTGTTCCATGTTAGTCAAATTTGAAAAATTCTTAAATTTGGTAAAGTATGTGAACTCTTTTATTTTCTTTTCCATGGTAGCATTTGATCCATATAAAGCTAATTTTCATTTCTTCCTTTTTTTTAACCATGAGTTTGCCACCATCAATTCCACGACCGAAAGTGGTGGATTAGGTTCTCTTGTTTGGTTTGCAAGAAAGTTGAAGCTCCATATCTGTCTTTATCATTTATCATTAACATGACACAAAAGATTTAAACGGATGGCAACCAAGCTAGCTAGATTGCTAACTGCCCCATCGATATAGTGACCCATGTGAGGAAAGGGAAACAAGTTGGCCACTTAATCTAGCTTATTCATTAGGCAATGCTTAATTTAGTAGCTAAGCTTTTAATTAAGAACCTGATCATGTTGTGTTGTATTTGTTTATATTTTTTAATTTAAGCGCCGCTAAAAATCCCCCGACGTTAGAAAATGTGCCACAAGAAGTGCCTGTAGATCTAGTGCCACAATTGTTAGCGGCGCTTGTGAATAAAAAATGCCGCAAAAAGTCAAATTCTATAGCAGCGTTTGAAATTCAAAACGCAGCTAAATACTGTCTTAAAATACTCATTGAATTCAGCACTGTTTTGAACATTAGAAGGTTTAGAGATTGGATAACAGGTTTTTCACTGCAAAAAAGTGCCATTATCTCTCAGTCTAATCAACCCAATATTCATATACTTGTCTTCAAGTGAACATGTGAGCGTGTGTGTTGTCATAAATAAATATGCATATTAGAACTCCATGAATAAGAACAAAAAAGGGGACAAGAAACTCTTACACATATACCTAGTTTTGCTTTTTGTCTTGATCCACTTTCCATGCAAATGACAATCATCTGTTTAAATGGGGCTAATGGACATATTTGGTGGGCATTGAGAAGCCACGCCACATGACCCACTTTGCTTCAAGGCATTCAAATCCATGAGAAAAAAAAGGCATCATTTCATTTGACATTGCCATATGTATGGTGGTCTCACTGACATTAAAAAACAAAAAACAAAAAACCAATCCAAATCCTCCAACTCTTTCATATTCACTGCTTCATAAACTAGATTGGTTTAATGTATTTTGTTGGTTGTTGAAAGTAAAAAGCACGGCCAGATCAGTGGCCACTGAATTGATAAGAGGAGCATATACAAAGTGTAGGCCTTGAAGTGGAGATGAGTTTTTTTTTGTTGTTGCAGATGTGACAGGCATGCAAAGATCAGTCATCCAGGTATATTATGCCTGCTTGAACAAAGCAGAAAAGGGCTGAATCAGTGGATCTTCTCGGCCACACTGTCCCTGTCCCTGTCCCACCAAGTTGGCCCCTGGCCCTGGAGCAGGCACTAGTAGTGGCAATGTCAGTATAGTTGGGAATTCTTTAGGAATCTTTTTCTATGGTTTGCTGCTCAAACATGCCCACACATGGTTCCAAGGAAATATGACCAGTGTGGGGGTAGAGAAATCCCAGTTACGTTAAGCTTTGTAACTATTTTTCCTTTCAGACACCAGTGGAAGAAGGCAAATTTTAATGTATTATGCTGATATATATATATATATAAAGTTTTCATGCATAATTAGTATTTTCTTTTAAAGTGCAATTTTTTTATATGCATGTCCGTCTTACGGTCTATGTTCAGAATGCGAGATTGTCTTTTCCAGTAAAGTTGCCTCTAAAGTTCAAACTCCCGTCCTCTCTTTCGGAGTGCAATGTGTCTTACAAATGCACCAAATACTTATTGGTAATTTTTTTAATTTAATTGTTATCAAAGGCGAAACTATCTGAGGGCGTATGAGGCCATGGCCTCACAAAATTTTAAAATTGTTTTGACTCTTTAAAAATATTACTTGGTCTCCTCTAAAATTTTGAAAAATTATCATTTGTCCCTTTAATATCTTTTTAAAATATCATTAAGTCTCCTTAAAAATTGAAATTTTTTAATTAATTTATTAAAATTTTGAAAATTTCTTATTACTATGTATTTATATAGTGAAAACACACCAGAACAAAATTTACTACCAAACTTGTGTTATATAATACCAGGGCCAACCAATAGAGGGAGCATAGTGAGCGACCGCTCAGGGTCCCTAATTAGTCTAGGGCTCCTAAAAAATAATTATTCTTATTTTTAAAATTTATTTTTTAATTTATTAAACAAATAAATTAATCTAACAATAAAAAATAATTACCAATAATTAATTAATCTAGTGAGATGAGGCATTAGATCCTTTAAACAAGGTTAAAGGTTCGAATCCTGACGTTGTGAATGGAGCAAATTGGATTGGGAGGGTTGCCCTTATAATGGTCTTTACAGTACCCCATCCAGATTAGTCAACCAATAGGTTGGATACCGATGGTTAAATAAAAACAAAATAAAAAATAATTCTCTATCCTAATTTTTAATTCTCTTTTCTGAATCTCAAAGTTCATTTTCCCCCAAATTTAATTATCTCTTCACTCTTCTCCAATCTAACGATAAAAAAATAAATAAATGATGCAATATTCTCCAAAATTTTGTATTTATTGTCAAAATCAAGCTTCACATCACACTCAATTACTTACAATTTAATTCCTTCAATTTTTTAACAAAACAATGCAAATAATGTATTTGACAAAATTTAATTATGATTTTATGGTTTATTAATAAAATATTAAATCAATTGTTCAAAATATTGAAATACGCTTTCGTTCTATAAAAATTCATTCTTGAATTTTCGCACAGTGTCCCAAAAATATCCGAGAGAACCCTATATATATATATATATATATAAGACCCCCTTCAATAAATTATCCCCAAAGACGAGTGTTAAGATCTGTCCATGATTGTTACTATTATAAAGGTAAATAAGTGCTTATCTTAAAATAGTATAATAAAAAGTAATTTTTATAAACTTCGAATATTTGAATAATTGTTTTCTTGTTTCTTTTTATGAAAGGTACATGGCAAAATAATTTCATTCATGTAGTATACATTATTATTTCACCGATCCATTTCTCTCACAATGATATCAATGCTATCTTATATCCTCTTTTAATTAAAGAAGACTATCAATTGTCTCTACTTTCATTTTCTCTAAAGAAGTTTTTCTTAAAAAAATTCTCTTGAGTTCTTTTTCTTCGTTGATGTCTTTTCTGGCAACGACCTTCATATTGTCGACTGGTTTATAACTTTTATGTTAATTGTATATAAATAAGATTCTTCTTATTTGACGAAGAATCTGTAACACCCTCGACCCGAATGTCACATTTGAGCCTCAAGTCTAACCCAAAAGCCATAACATGGTGCAACTAGATTTAGCCCAAATAACATCTATTCATTAAAATCCGTTAAGTTTCACCATTTCAAAATAGAATAATTGTTAAATCGTTACATGAGGAGCTCTATTTAAAATCCGTTAAGTTTCACCATTTCAAAATAGATTATTTGGGCTATGTATTCGTAGGACCTTATGGTTGCATTTGACACTTAAGTTAAAATCTAAAATATGAGTTACAATACAACCATAGGGTCCTACGAATACATAGCCCAAATAATCTAAGTACTGTACTCGAACACAAGTCGATGCTGAATTCCTACTCCGATGGTTCTCCAATGATGCACGCCAAACCTACTAACCTGCGAATGGAAACAACAATTCCGAACGCTGAGCTAAAGATGATAACATGACAATAACATCATATCAATAGGGCGCTACCTCTAGCCGCCTAAATATGTGTATCAAACAATAAGAACGTAGGAATCTCACATAGCAATCATACATATAATACCAGCAAACCTAGAGTGAGGCCTTGTTCCACTAAGCATCGAGCTCATACACTAATGCTCAGAATCTATCATCGAGCATCTTCGAATAAGTCTCGGTCCCACTAAGCCTTGGGTTCATACATTCAAAAATCTTGAACCATGGTGTTGCAACACTCTCTTTTCTTATGCGTATCCAAAATCCCATCAAACAAGGTGACTCAACCATAATAATGCCCTTACGTGGCATGCATTCACTATTCGGTCCACCAAGGATCCTTATTAAAGCAAAACAATAAGTAACCCAAAGTTTCAATTAAGTTGTTACCCATTAAGCTCGTATATGAGGTTTAAATCTTAATTTCTTGATTTTACTATTCTTTTTACTACTTTAGAAGCCCATCAGGCCTTACTCCTCAAATTATAGGTCCCTCGAACTGAAATCTTATTTTTTGGGCATATTGGCCAATGAGTATCGATACCCTCTTAAGATTATCCATACGCTCTAGTGGGTACTGGTACCTGCTTATGCGTATCGATATCTGGCTTGCCTTTAGAAGGGTTTTAACTCAAAACCCCATATCGATACATGAGGCCGTGTACCGATACGCTCTCGAGCGTACTGATACCTATTTTGGCTACTAGAATTTCATGGAACATGGGGTACCGATACCCCCTCAGGCGTAATGATACACCTTTATAAATTGGTTTTATTTCAACCTATTTAACAAAGGGTACCGATACGAGCTCAACCCATATCGGTACTCGAACCTAGAATTTGCTTTCAGAGTTCGGGAATCATCCCCCAAGCCTTCAAAACCCAAAGGCAAGACCTTTATAACTTCCTTGACCCGGTCTAGACGCCAGACATAACCGAGCGAGCTACATTAGGTTTGTCGAAACAAACCTAATCGAGTTACTTAAAACGAGGCCTTTTTTCTTTTTATCTTGTCTAGATGCATTTTAAAACCCTAAGGTGAGCATGCTAACAGCGGATAGGTTATCGTTAGAATTAGGCGTCGAACTGACATCCAATTAAGTGTAATTGCAATTTAGGGACTAAATTGTAAAACTAGAAAACTATGGGGACTTACTTAGATTCGTAGTTACCAAACCTCAATTAACCAGGTTGCATACAAGCTGGTTAAAACTCAACTTAAAAAAATCATCCAAGCTCATTTAATTTCATGAACAAGAGACAATGACTAAACTGCAAAGATTCAAACTTTAGCAAAGCAATTACCATAAATAACAGCCCCGATACCGGTACATTTCTACCCCGTATTGATAAGGTCTCATTCTACAAAAGGGTATCGGTACGAATTCCCATGTACCGATACACGTGGTCTATTTTGTAAAATAGAGGATTCTAGTAGCTAAAATGTTTACTGATATGCTTATCTATGTACCGACACCTATTGTAATTTTCAAAGGAGCGCACCGATACGGGGCCAGGCATACCGGCACCCCTATGAAATTTTACACACTTTTGAGACGCATCAGACCCCGTGTACCGAAACCCAAATACCCATATTGGTACGACTGACATGTAATGAGCTTTTGGCCAAACATATGACTCTTAGGCTCACCCGAACATGTTTCAAACAACATATTAACACCATACCAATTAATGAACATCGATATACCACAAAGTTATAGAAGCTAAAGCATAAAAGAAGCTAACATGGCCATCAAGGTAGACCTATAGGCATGATGTCTACCTAACATGCTTGAATTTTTCCCAAGCCCTCAAATCAAAACATAAACCAGCTCACAAGTCCAAAACATCAAATAAAACATGTCCAAAATAAGGAGTACCAACACAACCCTTCCAATTACAAATTGGTCACATTGCCCTTTATTACTACTAAGTATTTATAAAACCATACTTGGAATTAGATCAACCGTTGGATCCTTTCTTGCTTGTTTGCTACCACGAAAGCTTACTTATCTGTATTGATTAGAAAAGAGAGCGTAAGCATGAAATGCCTAGTGAGGGATTACCCAAAAATGCTCATCAATGCATTTAAAACCACTTATGTTAAAACATGTATTGAACATCATGCCAAAACATCTCATTCTTCTTCTATCATTTCAAAATATGTATAATATATATGCTAACATGTATCATAGATCTCTAGCATAAACCTTTACGCAAACCTCAACTTAATCCTTTACATGCTCATTCTTCCAATGGCAAGGCTTAAGGAGCACACCATGTATAAATCATTCAAAGAAACATATTTCTCGTCTGCCTCAGCCGGTCACTAATAAGTTTTACCTTCTCGTTAGCGTCTTTCAATACATCAGGCAAAAAAGATATTTCTCGCATGCCTCACCCAACAGAGTGGCGTACAACACCTCCTACCATACAAACCTTCATACAGAGCCATTTGAATGCTCGCTTGATAACTATGGTTATAAGCAAACTCCACCGATGGTAGTTGTTTCTCCCACATTCCTAGAAAATCAATAATGCAACAATGTAACATATCCTCCAACACTTGAATAACACGCTCAGACTGACCATCCGTTTGAGGATGATACGAGGTACTGCAATTGAACCGTGTACCCAAGGCTCTATGCAAACACTCCCAAAAACCTTGTTGTAAAGCGCAGATCTCTATCTGATACTACAAACATAGGCACACCATGCAACCTCACAATTTTCGCAATATACATATATGCCAACTTATCCAGCGCACATGTCGTATGCACACTAGGAAGTGCGCACACTAATAAGCAAACCTCAACTTAATCCTTCACATGCTTATTCTTCCAATGGCAAGGCTTAAGGAGCACAACATGTATAGATTAGGTAAAGAAACATATTTCTCGTCTGCCTCAGCCGGTCACTAATAAGCTTCACCTTCTCGTTAGCCTCTTTCAATACATCAGGTAAAAAACATATTTCTCGCATGCCTCAGCCCAACAGAGTGGCGTATGACACCTCCTACCATAGAAGGCTTCATAAAGAGCCATTTGAATGCTCGCCTGATAACTATGGTTATAAGCAAACTCCACCAATGGTAGTTGCTTCTCCCACGTTCCTAGAAAATCAATGATGCAACAACGTAGCATATCCTCCAACACTTGAATAACACGTTCAGACTGACCATCCGTTTGAGGATGATACGAGGTACTAAAATTCAACCGTGTACCCAAGGCTCTATGCAAACACTCCCAAAAACCTCGCTATAAAGCACAGATCCTTATCCGATACTACAAACTTAGGCACACCACGTAACCTCACAATTTATGCAATATACATATCCGCCAACTTATCTAGTGCATACGTCGTATGCACAACTAGGAAGTGTGCACACTTCGTGAAATGATCCACAATTACCCAAATAGAGTTCTTTTTTTGATGGCGTCAAAGGCAACCCCGTCAGAAAATCCATAGTAATTCTCTCCTATTTCCATTCTAGAATCCTCAATGGTTGCAACAACCCGAAAGGAAACTGATGTTCAGCCTTTACACGCTAACACACCATACATCGAGTGACAAAATCAGCTACACTCTTTTTCAAACCAACCCAAAAATACCCATTCTTCAATTCTCGATACATCTTTTACTTCTCGGATGCATAGAAAAAAGACTTGAATGAGCTTCAGTCAAAATAGTGCGCCTTAACTCCACATCCTTCGGTACAACTATTCAACTCTTCAAACATAAAACCTTCTCATCATTAAAAAATCTGTCAGATTGTCATCCATATTATCCTTAACATGTGGCACCAACAAATAATCATAAGATTGATTCTATTTAATCAACTTTAACAACAACGATTTCACTTGCAACTCAGCTAACAAACCTCCATCTCGCGTTACACTTAACTGCGTAAATATCGCCCTCAACTCCACCGCAACCTTCCAACTCAAGGCATCGGTTACAACATTAGCCTTACCCGAATGATATTCAATCGTTAAATCATAACCCTTAAGCAACCCCAACTATCTACGTTGCCTAAGATTCAACTCATTTTGCGACATCAAATATTTCAAACTCTTATGATCCGTAAACACAATGCACTTCTTACCATATAGATAATGCCTCCAAATCTTCAACGCAAACACCACTGCAACAATCTCTATATCATGCGTAGGACAAATTGCACTCGTGCACCTTCAATTGCCTAGATGCATAAGCCACAACTTTTCCATCTTGCATCAACACACATCCAACCCAACGTAGGATGCATCACGATAGATCACAGTCGTGAACGTTTATTTAATTGGTGTAAAATAGCTCGATGATTAGTTCTTTTAAATTTAGGGGTTTCCCTTTTTATTAATTTAATTTTAAAAAGTTATATTTTTCATGTCAAATTGATTTTTCCATTAATTAATCATGAAAATTAGATTTTCTTTTCATTTAATATTGAAACAATTTTGGAGTCGTCACCGGTCACTTCGAGTTAGATCGGACACCATAAAACTACCAGCGATTCATTTTTAAAAAAATGGGTTCATGAGTCAGTTACTTGTGGGTAAGGATTAGCACCCCCACAAACGCCTGTTATCAGTACCTTTTAATTTTATGTGGCATTTTGGCATTTCAAATAATATTTTAAATTTAATTTAACCTTTAACTATTGCCTAGATTTAAAGTCCAAATGGAGGAATCCTTTTATAAGGAAATATATTTTTAACCGAATATGAGATTAAAAGCGCCGTGTTATGAAGCACCCCTATTCATATTCGAAAAAATATATTTCCAACATAAAATGTTTTAATGCATGATTCACTATTGTCTTATTTATTTTAAGTTCTAGCTTAAAAGGACTCTAATTAATTAAGTTACTTTAAACTATGAATATTATCAAGTTTAAAGGTTTCCATGAGATAGTACCAATTGTTTGAATACCATCCATATTAAAACCCCTAAATTTAAATAATATTTCCTAATTAAATTGGTCATTCTAATTAATTAAAGTGATAATCCTAATTGTAGCTCTATTAATTAACTAGGTTATTTATTTAATTCTAAGTTGTAATAGATATTAAGTGTACCTCTTTAAGGCTAATGTTGAGATAACACCCCATTAAAAGCAAATGAAACACCATCCAAATTTGAGCCCTAAAGCTTCCACTTAACATACATTAAATTGCTACATTGACTCTCTTAATTAAATTTTCAAATCTTAATTAAAGAACCTACAGTCTAAGGCTCTATCTATTAATTAAATCCAGGTGGTTAAATTGTTTAGCATGTAATACTACATGCCAAATCTAAAATATGCATCACACACATAATTTAAAGTAATCTAAATTAAATTAAACAAATAAAACATGACTAAATTAAACTAAAAACAAACTCTAATTTTGATTTCATTGAAATCGGGGTCAAATTGAATTACACTTCATGCTCTAGGGACCAAACAAGCAAATAATCTATAGCCCTTAAAAAGAGCGGATCCTATCCGCCCGACCCATGAGCAAATGCTCGGATCTATCCAACCCAAAACCAAAACGCTGTGTTTTGTCCCGGGTATATAAGTCATCCTTTAACTCAAAATTTCCCCTTCCCCTATTTCTACTCTCTTTCTCTCTAAGCCCAACACACACTCTCTCTTTTTCCCAACTCTCTCTCAATAAACTTCCCATGCCCAAAAGTTTCAAGCAAAATGGATCAAAATTCATTACTTTGGTTGGTGTTCATCCTTGCTTGGGATGAACACAATGAATGGCCCAAAGTCTTACCACCAACTGCCTTGTCTTCCGCCGTCAGATCTTCTTCATCCATACTTCAACCGCTTTGGCCTGTTCGTCTGCCACCGTCCAACCTTTCGCCGACCCGCTGTGAGGCAATTTTTGGCCGCCTACCGAAACCCTAAAAATTTCAAAAATCTTCTTCTTTTACTTTAACTACCCCGATCCAACTGGATTTAGTCCATTCTTCCCCTAAATCGAGCCACGACTACCTAGATTCGAGAAAATCCTCCCAACTTTCCTGGCTAGCAAGACTAAATATACTCGTAACCGTTTCATATTCAACTCTGCCATGTTCAAAGCATCTCCAGCCACCAATTCAAAATAAGCATCAATCGAAACCTATTTTTATGTTTCTATATTTCCCATTTTTTTATTTCGATCTAATATTTTTCATGTTTGTTTTGCAGGAAATGAAATGATAAGAAAAATACCTTATTGGCCGTGGTAATGGCGATTTCAGCGTCGATCACTCTTCTGGCGGCGGTCGAACTCTTTTGGTGATGGTCCAAATCCTTGAACGGTTCAGCTCCTGAAGGTCTTCTTTCTCCTCCTTTATTACTATGTTTATTATTATTATTATTTAATAATGCTAATTATTAGTGGGTAATTAATTGATTTGGCTACCTTCTCTCTCCCTATTTATAGGGTTGACCGAAGATTACATTCTAGTGATGTCACAATGATGACATCACGACTAGCTGGCACCAGCTGTAGGGAGAGGAAGCATAATCTATGCCTCTTCATTTGGACCAACTCAAGGCTACCATGTGCCTCTTCATATTGAATTTTGGTCGGTAAAGTTAAAAACCAACCTGTATTTGTGCTTGTTGGGTTATAGCTTTTCTGAAAATATGCCGTAATATATGGGTTTGGGCCTTGCATTATAATTTAGGCTTTTAGATGTGTATACTGGACATTTGGATAAAGAATTTGGAATTTTATTTGAATTTATTTATTTTTATAGGCTTTATACTTTTTTGGTTTTATTTATAGAGATATATACTATATATGTATGTACCCAAACAAAATACGGGTATTACAGCTGCCCCTCTTTGCTCATTGTTGTGGAACAAGAATAAGGCAAAGACTAAAAAGACTCGAATTTTGTCTGAGCCAACCGACTGTTATTTTGAGCTACAACTTCCACTCCCTCTTCCTCTCTGAAAAGCTTGAACAAGTTCTTCTTATTAGGAACTCATTTATTCCATTTGGCAACATTGATCTACCTGTCAGCAAAGGTATCAAACAAGTGAGCTCTTCTTATTAGGAACTTCTCATCCACTGTTGGAAATGTTGATCTACCTCCTTGTAAAGGCGTAAAAAAATTAACTCTTCTCATTATAAACTCCTCAATGTTTCTTGGAAATGTTGATCCACCTCTCTACAAAGGCGTCGAACAAACGAACTCTTCTCATTATAAACTCTTCAACCTTTCTTGGAAATATTGATCCACCATTCTGCAAGGCGTTGAACAAGCAAGTTTTTATGTAATGTCGATCCACTTTTCTCTACAAAAAGTTGATCCTCATTCACTGTTAGGAATGTTGATGAAGTCTGAAAAAGTTGTACTATCCATTCTTCTGAAATATTACAAAGCCTAGAGTAGAACACACTCTTCATCTTTCTGAAATGTTGATCCACCTCTCTAAAAAGGTGTTGAACAAGCGAGTTTTTCTCATTTGAAAATCTAGATTCTTTTCTGGGCGAACTCTTCTCATTAGGAACTCTATCTTTGTTGGGCGAACTCTTCACATTAGGAGCTTGGTCTTTGCTGGGCGAACTCTTCACATTAGGATCTCTATAACTTTGTTGAGTGAACTCTTCCCATTAGGAGCTCTGTATTCTTTGCTAAACGAATGTTGATTCACCTCCTTCTCTAGGGAAAGATTGAACCTGAGGCTCGCATGAGCTCTTCTGTTTCTCTTCCTCTGTTGATCAATCTCTTTTTATTCTTAGAAATTATATGTGACTTGCAAAAGTCAAATCCATCATTAATCTTTCAACATTAATTGTAAAACAAATGCACAATTTGGGTAAATCATTAAGGAACATCAAGTGCTTCAACAAGAAACATTGAAACTTTTAACCAATTAAACTGTGAATCTTCCTCATTTGAGCCTAAAGTTGATCTATCTTTCTTTCCAAACTGGTAACCTGAACTTCATTATTTTTCTCAACTCAGATGACCCAAAAGGTTAAAATCTTTTTCGATATCATGCCCTCATTGTCTTACTGTGACGCCATTCAAAAAATTCTCATCATTTCCAGAGGTGTCGGTCTAAAGGACTTGTCATCATGCCCGAAGGACTTACTGATGACCCAAAGGATTTAGGATTATACTATATTTTCTGTCTTGTACAGATAATCAAATGTTCTCATCTTTCCTAAAGGTGATGGCCCGAAGGACTTAACATCATACCCGAAGGACTTACTGATGACCCGAAGGTTTTAGGATCATAATGCACTTTCTGTCTTGTGCAAACAATCAAATGCTCACATCACTCTCAAAAGTGATAGCCTGAAAGAATCAACATCATGCCCGAAGGACTTACTAATGACCCGAAGGTTTTAGAATCGTAATGCTTTTTCTATCTTATGCATACAGTCAAATATTAACATCATTCCCAAAGGTGGTGGCCCGAAGGACTTAACATCATGCCAGAAGGGCTTACTGATGACCTGAAGGATTTAGAATTGAGAATTGTAATGCACTTTCTGTCTTGTACATACAATCAAGCATCACTCTCGAAGGTGATTGCCCGAAGGACTTAACATCATGCCCGAAGAACTTATTGATAACCTGAATGATTTATAATTGTGCTGCACTTTTTGTCTTATGCAGACAATTAGAAAACCTTTGATATGATCCACCTCTTCAAATGGGTTGAAATCGTTGCTAAAATCTACCTCTTCAAATGGGTTGAAATCTTTGTCAAGATCTACCTATTTAAACAAGTTAAAATATTTGTTAAATTCGCCTATTCAAACGAGTTAAAATCTTTGTTAAAATTTGCCTCTTCGAATGGGATGAAACCTTTGTTGAATCTTCGCTGGATCTACTTCTCCAATTTCGGAGTCGTGGATTGAAATCTTGCCTATTCTTTGCTGATTTGAAAATTCATGTCAAAATGTGCATAAATGCTTTGAATGCATGAGTTAGTATGCTCCTATATTATAGTTGCCTAACTATATATGATAAATGAATTGTGATAATTGAGGACCACTTGGATGGGTTCTGATCTTTTTTGTTTCTCCGTTGAGCTTTCAGTGTCACACCCCAAAAATCGGTCTAGTCAGAATTAGGTTCCAGTGATAGGAAATTTTGTACCGGTTATTCCCGAATAATGTAATTGCTGAATCTTGTACCCAATTTTGAAGTAATGAAAGTTATTTGGGCTTAATTCAAGTTGTTGAGCCTTTTTGTAAGAAATGGAAGTTAGGGGTTTCATTGAAAATGTTGAAAATGCTAAATCTGGGCAAGGCGTATCGATATGGTAGGGCCTGTATCGGTACGACCTAACTGTTTCTAACTAACTTACCTAATTCAGTCTAGCTGTATCAATACGGCCATAAGGTGTATCGATACGGTTCCCTGTCAAAAAATATTTTTGTGACCAATTTGTAAAGATTGAAAGTAGGGGGCTGAGTCACCTACTAGCTTATCACTTCTCCACGTGAGATTGATTAGAAAAGGATGATAATTGGTCATCAATTGTCAAAAGTTGGAAAAGATTGAGAAAATGTATTAATTAATGGGTTAAACAAACCCTTTGTTAAGGGAAAGCTTCCCATTGGCTAAGGGTGAGGTGGAGAATGATTAAGGCTTTAGTCACCTTAAAAAGAACAAGGAAAAAGCTTTCTACATTTGTTTTGAATCTCCCAAAACCAAATCTTACCTTTTTTTTTAAAGGAACCAAACACACACCTCTATTGTCATCTTCCTCCTCAAGCTCAAGCAAGAACCTCGATCCAATCCTTGGCCTTTGTGTGATTTCAATACACCATTTGAAAGCTTGTATCTTGGTAAGTAAAACCCCTATTTCAATTTGATGACTCCGTCAATCCCTAAAGTTTAATTTCAAGATTTAAGCCATGAATGTTCAAGCCAAGCCCATGTGTTAGGAAGCCAATTTCTTTATTTCAATGTTATCTATGAGCTTTGGTAGGCTTGAAAAACGTTTATGAATCATAAGTTTCGATGCTAATGGAATACCCTAATTTTTTTGAATTAGCTCAAGTGGTGGAAGACAAGCTATCTTCACCATCGGCTATTCCGAACTATTCCAACAGCAAGGGGATCACTATCCGAGAACCTTGAAGTCTCAGAGTACTAGGTTAGTGTAGTTGTGTCATGGGATTGGTCGGGTGCCATCCCGGTTGCATTTGATTTGTGTCTATGTTACGTCTTCGTTTGGATAGCTCAAGTAGATCTTACAAGTATGAACTTCATGTGATAAGTATGGTAAGGTCATCCAATTGCTTTAACACATTTCCATGCCATATGATTCAATTTTTGTATGTTACATGTGAAAAAGTCTTAATGTCAATATTGATATACATGGAAATTGATATGATGCATAAATGATATACAATTGGCATGCCATAAGGTTATTTGAGCTCATTAAGTAAAGGATTGGACTACGGTCTAGGCTACGACCTATATATGGGGAGAAAATGTTAGATTGTGTAAGGGACTCCAGAGCTACGGCTTAAGGCTAAGGCCTATTTTTGATATGTGTGGCGTACTGGGGAATTCACGTATCAATTGGTTGCTATGTCCAAGGGGTAAATGAAGAATATGTGTATTGCATTTGATAAATGAAATTACTATATGTTCATGTCAAGCATGAATTGTATATGTTAACGTTGTCTATACATCTTTCAAGCATTCTTACATGTTTACATATCATTAAAGAGCTTATTTGCATTTGTTATAGCTACCTCTCTAGGCTATGTAAGCCTAACGTCCGTGCGTCTCATGCATTTCAGGATCTTGAAGAATTTCGAGATTCGATTGTGTGGTTGAAGTTGCAAGTCACTCCCACTAATCTCCATGTATGCTTATATTTTGTTTGAACTCATAGTAAGGTGGCATAGGGCATAGACAAGTTACAATGGTCTATTTTAATATGTGTATAAGGGACCTAAAGTGCCTAAGTGTTAAATGTGCAATATGATGTGTTTGCAAAATAGTAAAACTAGTTAAATTGAGCCTAGGGACACTAAACGGTAAAAACTTAGTAAACAGATTTGAAATGCTCTAAAATTGGGTATGCTATTAGAAATATGGATAAATAACGTGCTGGTAAAATTATATGACATTTGGACATCGTTCAATAGGTTAATTCCAATAAAATCTAGATAAAATATGTCATTATAGGACAGACGTATAGATACGAGCCAAGCTGTATCGATACGGTCTTGCATATTTGGACTTGGTAAAACAGGGCGTATCGATACTTGATAAGTGTTCAAAAGTACTATTTTTATTACCCTTTCTACTCATATTATTGTTATACTTAAGCTCATACTAGTTGCATAATTAGTCATTCATGCATTAATTCATGTTTCTTTCCACCGTTGAGCTTGATTACATAACTTGGTGATTTTTGTGGAAAAAGATGCTGCTTTGGTGTGTTTTTGTGTGTGTGCAGAATCACTTGCCTAAACAAGGCTAGAACCAGTTGCCAGGGCAGTGCATGAAGGAGATGCCGAGCTAGTTGCTAGGGCAATGCATGAAGGAGACGCCGAGCCAGTTGCCAGGGCAATTGTCGACAAAGAATAAGGTGATATGGTAGTCGAAATTGATGACTAGACAAGCCCAAGATGACATGGAGCAAAGCTAAATCCCAAAGGAGTTTGATTTCTATGAAGAGGTTAAAGAAGAATTAAATTCCAATAAGATAGGAGAAGTTCTAGAAGGAATATAATTTTAATAAAGAATTATATTCTTTAAAGATAATTTAATTCCAACTTAACTTCCTCCTCAAAGAAGGACTTTGACCTAGCCCTATAAATAGATCACCAAACCGTCAACTCTAAGTGAGCAAGAGGAGGGAAAATTTCGACAACCCCGTAGGGCAAGAGGAGAGAATTTTCGACAAGCATTTAGGGCAAGGAGGATTTCGACAAGCTTCATCCTTCATCTTTTTCTTTATTGTTCAATTAGGTTCATGCTAGGGATTATTTATCTTGTGTTTCTTTGGAACCTAGCCATGAACTAAATCTATTTGGCTATGGTTATTGTGTTTTTTGGTTGTGAGAAACTATTGGATTTTGCTTAGGTAATAAGAGTTTGCACTTTTCTATTCAAGGTTTATTCATTCTTGGTTCTTATTCTTGTTTGCGAGTGAATTGGGAGAGGATCTCGTAACTTCATCTATTTATCTAATATCGGGAGAGTTAGATTCAAGAAACGAGTGAATATGATCTTTATTCAATCTATTGATGGTGAAGATTAATCCGGCTTAGGAATAAGTTAAGGATTTCAACGGCAAAGAGGAGCGCAAGATTGGTTGTTGTTCACCCTTGATTCACGCAGGGATGTATTATCAAGGCATGCACAAGTAACTAGAGTTTCGACTTAGGGATAAGAAGAAACCATTGAAGAACGCTCTACCGAACCTTGAAGGTTGCTGCCCAAACGCCCAAGTAGTTGCCCAATTAGTCACCCAGGCAACCATCGATTAGTTGCCAAGGCAACCTCGTTGTGCAAGTTGCCACGGCAACTGAGTTGCCCTTGCACTCTTTTACCAAGACGATCCAATCGGCTATCACACCTCAACTCACGATAACCTGGCCTATCTCTCTCATTTAATTATATCGCCTTTTACTTATTTGCTTTCTAGATTAGTTATTAGTTAAAACTCCTATAATCCTTTATTTGTGTTTTTTACTTTTTTCAGTGCAAGAGACTAGATTCTTGAAGTGGCAACAATCCCTGTGGAGACGATATCTTTTATACTATAACTTGCAACGTGTATACTTGCACAATTGCGTAGCACTTATTACGCGCAACAAGTTTTTGGCGCCGTTGCCGTGGATTGGCAATTGGTGTTAGTTGTTTTTGTTATTGCATTTTTTCTCTTAGTTTTACTAACTTTTCTTTTTGTTTATTTTATCCAAAAAAAAATTTAGGTGCGCTACAAGTTAAGGGACATCAACATGTCGGGAAATAAAAGCCGATCTATTCGAGAGATGATGTTGGAAGATATGAATCAATCCAATCAAGAGTTTCTTGCACCCTTTGATGATTACCTATACCAACCGAGAAAAGCCCAAAGAACTTATACCATGGAAAAATCTTGTGCTATGTGTGGAGAACATCATGTGTTTGAAAATTGCCCTCACATTTTCGGTGCATATAACTACATGGAGGACCATAGAGGGAACCAGCAGCAAAATTCTTCATGGTATGGTCAAAAAGATCAAAATTTTTTTTACCATAACAATTTTGCCGCAGCAACAGATATGCCATGGCAATGTAGTCCTTTTCAAGAGCATTCCAAATCCTTGGAGGAAACGTTGCTAGCTTCCTTGGCTAGGCTTGACGGATCAATTAAAGAGATTCGAGAGCTATCAAAGTTCATGGATACAAGGATAGCTCAGTGGGATGCAACCTTAGGGGATTCAGAAGTTCAATTGAGGAGATCCACATATGCCATGGATAACATGCACCAAAAATTCATTCCTAGGGATACTGACGTCCCAAGGCAAGAGGATAAGGAGCAATGCAAAGAAAGCTCTTCGATGTGTGGGGAACAACTAGAACCTCAAAGTCAAGAGGATGCCAATGAAAGAGACTGCCCAACACATGATGAGTCTGAACAACAAATTGCCTCGGCAATGATTGAGGAGCCTGAAAAGAGCAATGCCGCGACAACACTCGGTGAAGCTGAGAACAACAATACTAAAGCAAATTCTGAGGAACCTGATGCCCATAAGTTTACAACATTGATGTTGAAGCAGGAATCTATAGATTACTCTGATCTACAATTGCCACGACAATTACACGACCACATGCAAGATCAACGAGATGATAATACTTTGCCAATGGAATATGAGCAGGTAATGGTTGAACCTTTCGAATTCTTTAAAAGCGCACCTCGTCCATTGTAGGTATGTCTTGAGGAACCGAGGTTGGTAGATTTGAAGCCATCGAAATCTCTACTGATGGAGATGTTTAAGAGGGCAAAAGAAAACGGTGTTTGGATTCGTAAAGATTTTTAGAAAATTGGTTCTTCCCTTGACTTACAGCAAATTTTGGCAACTGATTGCCACGACAATTGGCTTGTGCAGCAATTGCCACGACAACAAAGGCTACATCCAACCATGATAGAAGTCGACAAGAATGAGGTAATTGAATGGTTGAGAATGGATATAATTTTTACTATTAATATATTTGTGCCTTCAGGAATAGTAGCAAGGTGGAGAGTATACATGGACTACAAGCGAACAAAGAAGAAAGACACCTCCACCATGGTAGCGCAAAAGGGAGTAGTGGCAAGCACATTGGCCAAACTCTTTTTGGGCAATATTGTCACCCGATGGAGGGTACGGATGGACTATAAGAAGTATAAAAAATGACCATCCTCAAGTTTTCAGATATGCACTAACATTAGAAGATGCATGATGGCACTCTTTTAAGACATGGTCGAAGACTTCCTTGAGATCTTCATGGATGATTTTTCTATTTTTGGTAGTGACTTAGACAGTTGCCTTGGCAATTTAGAGAAGGTGTTAGCAAGATGTGAAGAAACCGATTTAGTCCTTAATTGGGAGAAGTGCCATTTTATGGTAGATGAAGGAATAGTGCCCAGCCACAAGATTTCATCCAAGGGAATTGAAGTAGACAAAGCCAAGGTGGACGTGATCGAAAGATTACCCCCACCAAGATAAAGTCTTCAATTTTGATGATTCGTGCGCCCAAGCATTCGAAACCCTAAAGGAAAAGCTTGCCTCGGCACCCATTGTCGTTCCACCAGATTAGACACCACCTTGTGAGCTCATGAGTAATGCAAGTGATTTCGCGGTAGGAGCAGTCCTAGGCCAACTCATAGGGAGGAGGACGCGGATTTAGAGATATGTGATGCATTACCGGATGAACAACTTTTAGTTGTCTCAGTAACCATGGATGTGCACGCCTCGGCAACCCTTGATGCCTCGACAACCATAGATGCGCATGCCTCGGCAACCCTCGACGCCGTAGCAGCTCTTGACGCATACGCCTCGGCAACTCCAGATGCGCATGACTCGGTAACCACTGATACACACGCCTCAACAACCATGGATGTGTATGCCTCGGCAGCTCTAGACATACACGACTCGACAATCTTGGGAGCAGTCACCACGGCAGTACATACCTCGGCAATACCCTGATCAGGTCATACGCCGATGTGTCCCTAAAAAATAGCAGCATAATGTACTCTGGTAATGCCATTCTTCACCCTATGGAGGACATTTTGGAGGAACTCGTACCGCGGCCAAAGTTTTGCAATCCGGTTTGTATTGGCTAACACTATATAAAGATGCCCAAGAGTTTTACAAGTAATGTGATCGTTGCCATAGGACGGGCAATATCACCCACAAACCAATGGGCAAGCAGAAATTTCCAACCGGGAATTGAAGGGTATACTCGAGAAAGTTGTAAATCCCTCTAGGAAGGATTGGTCAGCAAGACTAGATGACGCACTTTTGGCATATCGCACTGCATTCAAAACACCTTTAGGTATGTCCCCCTTCCGACTTGTCTATGGCAAAACATGCCATCTACCGGTGGAAATCGAACACAAGACATATTGGGCAATCAAGACCGTGAATATGGATTAGGAAAGTGCCGGACAAAAGCGTTTGTTGGACCTCAACGAGATAGAAGAATTTATGCACTCGCCTATAACAATGCACAAATCTACAAGGAGAAAACAAAGCAATGGCACGACATGAAACTATTGCCGCGACAATTCATGCCAGGGCAACTAGTTCTCTTATTCAAATCTCGACTAAAACTTTTCTCGGGAAAACTAAAATCAAGATGGTCGGGACCATTCGAAGTTGTCAAACCATTCTCCCATGGTGCCGTGATAATCAAGTCCATTACCGACGAACATGAATTCAAAGTTAATGGACAGAGATTGAAGCACTACAACGGTGCCCATGTAGAACGTAACAAAGAAGTTGGCACCTTAGGAGATGCATGAGCATGCTCTCCTTTCGATATTTTATTTTTATTTTTCTTTTTATTTTTTTGAACTATTTTTTTTCTTTCTATTATTTTCGATTATTTTTTTCTCTTTATTTATTTTTGGAATTTTTAGGAGAGATTTTATTTTTCTTCATTATCTTTAGTTTCCAGGTTTTCTTTTCCACAACAAGACTCACAATCACCATGCTAAGGAAATTTACTGCCGACTACTTGCCACAGCAACCACAACAGAAACTGGCGATGGCCAGGCAACAACAATGGCTTCGGCAACTATTGATGCCCATGCAAGTGAACCTGCATCGGCAAACATGGATCAAATCAAAGCAATGCTATTCACGCGGTACCAACATTCAACCACCGACTGAAAAATGAATCAAGCAAACGATACGAAGGAAACTTATCACACGAGGTGATGACCTCTCTGACTAACTCATTTCATTTAGTTTCTTTTAAAATTTGTGTCACTCTTACATGCATTGAGGACAATGCTTCTCTCGAGTTTGGGGGGGTATTTGTTTCTAGTTAGTTTCATGTTTAGTTGCATTCATCTCTAGCAATCACATATAGGTTGCATATGTTACTTGCCATGCCTTTAATTGGATTTAATTGCTTAAGACTTGTTGAATATCCAATGATGAATTTTTGCCACTGCACTTAATTGAAAGAACCTTTAATTTTAGGATTGCATGAAAAGAACTTAGAATTTTACTACGATGCTGATTTTTTTACACGGTTGTGGCTTGTTGATTGAAAGAAACTTAGTGAACTTAGGTTGCTTAAAATTTGGGTAAAATTGAAAATTAAAAGTTAAATTCTTGCTAGAGGTGCCCGAAATTGGCTCTAGTCGACTAAAATAAAATGAGAAATTGCTTACTTTGCTAGAGGTGCCCGAAATTGGCTCTAGTGAAAATAAAAATAAATGCCCCGATAATTAAATTGATAAAAGCCTATTGTTCACATAGAATCTTGAAAATCAACTTGTACACAACTACGCACAAACATTGTCACGAGCATTATAGTTTTATTCCGGGTATTTTTTATGCTATCCAAAAAATTAAAAGGTGATCATACTTTGTGCCACGGTTCTGAGGTTTGAATTCAAGTTTGAAGCATGTCTTTGATGATTAAAGTCTTGGCAGGTAATTGTTAGTTTGCATTGCTTGAGGACAAGCAATAGTTCGAGTTTGGGGGTGTGATAAGTGTTCAAAAGTACTATTTTTATTACCCTTTTTACTCATATTATTGTTAGACTTAAGCTCATATTAGTTGCATAATTAGTCATTCATGCATTAATTCATGTTTCTTTCCACCGTTGAGCTTGATTACATAACTTGGTGATTTTTGTGGAAAAAGATGTTGATTTGGTGTGTTTTTGTGTGTGTGCAGAATCACTTGCCTAAACAAGGCTAGAACCAGTTGCCAGGGTAGTGCATGAAGGAGATGCCGAGCTAGTTGCCAGGGCAATGCATGAAGGAGACGCCGAGCCAGTTGCCAGGGCAATTGTCGACAAAGAATAAGGTGATATGGTAGTCGAAATTGATGACTAGACAGGCCCAAGAAGACGTGGAGCAAAGCTAAATCCCAAAGGAGTTTGATTTCCGTGAAGAGGTTAAAGAAGAATTAAATTCCAAGAAGATATGAGAAGTTCTAGAAGGAATATAATTATAATAAAGAATTATATTCTTTAAAGATAATTTAATTCCAACTTAACTTCCTCCTCAAAGAAGGACTTTGACCTAGCCTTATAAATAGATCACCAAGCCATCAACTCCAAGTGAGCAAGAGGAGGGAAAATTTCGACAACCCCATAGGGCAAGAGGAGAGAATTTTCGACAAGATTCTAGGGCAAGGAGGATTTGACAAGCTTCATCCTTCATCTTTTTCTTTTTTGTTCAATTAGGTTCATGCTAGGGATTATTTATCTTGTGTTTCTTTAGAACCTAGCCATGAACTAAATCTATTTGGCTATGGTTATTGTGTTTTGTGGTTGTGAGAAACTATTGGATTTTGTTTAGGTAATAAGAGCTTGCACTTTTCTATTCAAGGTTTATTCATTCTTGGTTCTTATTCTTGTTTTGCGTGTGAATTGGGAGAGGATCTCGTAACTTCATCTATTTATCTAATATCGGAGAGTTAGATTCAAGAAACGAATGAATATGATCTTTATTCAATCTATTGATGGTGAAGATTAATCGCTTAGGAATAAGTTAAGGATTTCAACGGCTAAGAGGAGCGCAAGATTGGTTGTTGTTCACCCTTGATTCACGCAGGATGTATTATCAAGGCATGCACAAGTAAGTAGAGTTTCGACTTAGGGATAAGAAGAAACCATTGAAGAACGCTCTGCCAACCTTGAAGGTTGCTGCCCAAATGCCCAAGTAGTTGCCCAGGCAACCATCGATTAGTTGCCAAGGCAACCCGTTGTGTAAGTTGCCACGACAACCGAAAGCGTTCCCTTGCACTCTTTTACCAAGAAGATCCAATCGGCTATCACACCTCAACTCACGATAACCTGACCTATCTCTCTCATTTAATTACATCGCTTTTTACTTATTTTCTTTCTAGATTAGTTATTAGTTAAAACTCCTATGATCCTTTATTTGTGTTTTTTTACTTTTTTTCAAGGCAAGGACTAGATTCTTGAAGTGGCACCAATCCCTGCGGAGACGATATCTTTTATACTATAACTTGCAACGTGTATACTTGCACAATTGCGTAGCACTTATTACGCGCAACAATACTCATAAGGGAGTGTATCGATACAGATCTTGGCAGTAAGGTCTGGGAAACAAATTGCATCGATACGACCTTAGAGCGTATCAAAACGGGTCAACCTTGGTCAACTTGTACCAATACGGGTGATGGTGTATCGGTACATGATTTGGGTAAAGTCGAATGAAGATGTGACTCCTGTGTTTCCGTATTGATACGACTCCAGGTTTATCGATACGGGGCAGTTAATTCTGTTAAAAGACTTAAACCATAGTTTTAAATAGTTTACAAATTAGTCACTATGCTTTAAATGATCTATTCAGATGGGTAAAAGACCTCCGTTAATAACGAAATTTCACAAACTAATAATTGATGAGTTCAATTGAATATTAGTAAAAAGAAATTCTGATAAAAACCCTTAATTTGTAAAATTTACAATTTAGTCCCTAAGTTCGAAAAAGCTTAAAGTTGACTCCAAATTGAGTAAGCTATTAATAAGTTAGTTCGTTAGGTCTTAAAGGAGATTAATAAGACATTTCGAATAAGATTCTGAACTCTAATTAAGCTTTCGATCTCTGAATCTTTTCTGGTAACACTTTTTGACCCGATTTCCTACTATATCGGGAAAGGGGTGTTACATTTGTGGTATCAGAGCCAGAGTTTAGTTGATTCTAGGACTAAGCCGAAGCTTATCATGAATCTGCATGTGCATATGCCACCTATGAGTTTATTTGTATATGTTATCCGTGACTTGCAACTGACACGATCTAACATTTTTTGTTTGACTAGATTTAAGAATGTCTGCATCCAATGGCAGATGTGTCAAAATGGGACCGCATCTCGGATCCTCCTCGACACAGGGGGATAATCTTGGAGCCAAAGTTTGACCTAAATAGGTGGGATAGAACGACCCGCCTAATCCCTCTGCGACACCTCTTGCTTTGTAGGTATATTTGATGTCCACGGCTGAGATAATCAAACATGTGGTCGTGTCACTCAGGTAGGAGTAGCCACCTTAGCCTGCTGAAGTACCTTCATCTGTCTCGAGTGCCCCTATTGATAAGCTCAGATAGTATCTGGTTTACACCTTCACCAGCCAAGAATAGGACAACCCTAAAATAGCAGAGTATTGGCTAGAGAACACTCTAAAAGTCTTAAATAAGCAGACGAAGTGTCTTGATGAACATATGTTGAAGTGCGCTCTAGTGTTGATCTCTGAAGAGGCTCAAAGCTGGTGGGACACTCACTGTACCCGAGCATAGAGTTATATGGGACTTCTTCCTTTAAGAGTTCTAATAAGTGTTCAA